>CM060910.1:482874802-485374802 GCA_030737875.1 Allium sativum | reverse complement strand
GTTTTATCAGAGAATGGTATTGCCGTGGACCCGGCAAAGGTGGCTACGGTACAAGATTGGCCTACGCCCAAGAATGCAACAGATGTAAGAAGTTTCTTGGGATTAGCTGGATATTATCGTAAGTTTATCCAAGGTTTCTCCAAGATAGCAGCACCATTGACCCAGTTGACCAAGAAGAATCAAGCTTTTATTTGGGATGAAAGGTGCGAGAATGCATTTAAAAGCCTAAAGGACAAGTTGACAAGCGCACCAGTGTTAGTCATTCCTAAGGGGGATGAAGAGATGACGGTATACACGGATGCCTGTGGTACCGGACTGGGTGCTGTATTGATGCAAGGCGGTAGGGTTGTAGCTTATGCAAGTCGGCAATTGAAACCGCACGAGAGAAGATACCCTACCCATGATTTAGAATTGGCAGCGATCGTGTTCGTGTTAAAGATGTGGAGACACTATCTCTTGGGAGAAAGATTTGAGCTATTTACAGATCATAAGTCGTTAAAGTATCTATTCTCCCAGAAGGATTTAAATCTCCGTCAGCAGAGATGGTTAGAGTTCTTAGCTTCCTATGATTTTGACATCGCATACACACCAGGAAAGGGCAATGCGGTGGCTGATGCATTGAGTAGAAGACATGCCAGCTTAGGGGCTATGTTCCTTGAATGGAAGCAACTGGAGTTTATCGCGGGGTTTGATTTCAGACCAAAGTGCGAATTGGATCCAGAAATGTTAGCAAGTTTGACGATCAGACCCACTTTAATTGAACGGATCGGCTCTAGTCAGAGGGACGATCCTAACCTATTGGAAATCATCTCCAAGTTAGAGATGGGTATCGATGAGGAGGTGAACAAGTATGGGCTTGATCGAGATAGATGGCTTAGAAAGAAAGGAAAGCTTGTTGTACCCAATGTCAATGGATTGAGGGATGAAGTGCTTAGAGAATGTCATCACTCAAAGCTGACTATACACCCCGGTGGTAACAAGATGTATCGAAATATGAAGCAGACTTACTACTGGGAAGGGATGAAAAGAGACGTTGGGAAGTTTATATCCAAGTGCATGAATTGCCAGCTAGTTAAAGCCGAGCAAAAGAAGCCTAGTGGTTTGTTACAGCCCTTAGAAACTCCCGAATGGAAATGGGAACAAGTCTCGATGGATTTCATCGATGGTTTACCAAGAACTAGATCGGGATATGACAGCATTTGGGTAATTGTAGATCGACTGACTAAAAGTGCAAGATTTATACCAGTTAAATCGACCAGAACGGCGGCTAAGTTTGCAGAATTGTATATGAAGTGGGTAGTGAGATTTCATGGAGTACCCAAAAGCATTGTGAGCGACCGAGACCCGTTGTTCACTAGTGGGTTTTGGAAGAGCTTACAAGAGGCTCTAGGGTCAGAGTTACATCTCAGTACCGCATATCATCCTCAGACCGACGGTCAGACGGAGAGGGTGAACCGTATTTTGGAAGATCTCTTGAGAGCATGTATATTGGATTTTGGTGGATCATGGGATGACCATTTGCATCTAGTAGAGTTTGCATATAATAATAGCTACCAATCCAGTATCGGTATGGCCCCGTTTGAAGCTTTGTACGGAAGACCATGCAACTCACCATCATGTTGGATAGAGACTGGCGAGAAGTTTATGCTTGGACCAGATGTGGTGAGGGAAACTTCAGATAAAATCAAGACCATTCAACAACGAATGAAGATTTCCCAAGATAGACAGAAGAGTTATGCTGATAAGAGGCGAAGGGACTTAAAATTCTCCGTTGGCGATTTGGTGTTTGTCAAGATTTCTCCGTTGAAGAGCGTAATACGATTTGGCAGGAGAGGCAAGTTGGCACCAAGATTCGTTGGCCCATTCCCTGTTCTTGAACTAGTCGGGAATTTGGCATATAGAATTGACTTACCAGAGAAGATGGCAGGAGTTCATAACGTATTTCATGTTTCCCAACTAAGGAAGTTCGTTCACGACTCAGATATGACTATTTCACCTGATCAGTTAGAGGACTTCGAAGTAGAACCCGAGGCGGTTGGGAACCGCGAGCCAGCCCGTATTGTCGAGTACGACATGAAGCAACTTCGAAGGAAGGCGGTGAAGCTAGTCAAGGTACAGTGGAGCGAGGACGAGAGTGATTGTACTTGGGAAACAGAGGAGGACATAAGGAAGAAGTATCCAGAACTCTTTGTCTGGTAAGATTTTGACTTCGATTTAGTTTTTCCGCATGCTAGGATAGGCTTGTTTGCTTGTTTTGCATGTTTGATTGTTATATGTGGTTGTTAGGCATGCGGGATCCTTTGTATGTTTGGGTTAAGGAATTTCGGGGACGAAATTTCTTAAGGGGGGGAGAGTGTAACGACCCACATTCTACGCATCATAGGATCGTAGAATAATTATTTCTTTCACATACGAAGTCGTATGGTCGTGTAACTTTGGGAGACGACTATTGGGGTCATTTCCCATGTTCATGATTTTTCTCGATTTTTAAATGACCATTTTGCCCCTAGTTGGCACTGTTTTGGCCATAACTTTTGACTGGAAAGGAATTTTGACCTGAAACCACTTCCATTGGCTCCGGATGATGGTTTCTCTTTCCGTAGAATGGTCACATTAGCCAAACGGACTTACCGTTTGGGAGATATGGCTGAAACAAGTTTCAGATGGTGAAAAACAGCTTAATTGGGCTTAAACGGGTGATTAGCAGCTAGGCCCAAGGGGGGATTTCGGGTTTAGGGAGATATAGGTGCTGATTAGGGTTAGAAAACATTTCTTTAGACATTTTCCAGCCGCCACTTTCATTTCTCTTAACCTAGCCATGGCCTCCACTCTCTAAATCTCTCTAAAACACCCAAAAATCACCTTCTAATTGAAGATTAGGCTTAGCAAACATTAAATTAAGAAGAAAAAGCACCAAAGCAAGGTTGGAGCTGCTGTATAAGATTGGGAACAGCGCCAAATCAGAGAATATTTCAGTTTTGGGGTTCTAGTTGTGGCAAAGGTGAGTGATAGCACCATTTTGACACTAATTACAGTTAATTAAGGGTAATTAGTGAAGATTAGCGAATTTATACACTAATAAATTCTGGAAAAATGTTTAGAAATTCGTAAATAACATTTTATGCCCCTTTTAGAAATTTGGTTCGATTTGATTAAGTTTTGTTAACCCTATGATCAGTTTTACTTAACATGCTTAAGGGAAAATAAGGGGTTTTGGGCACATTTAATCCATTTTTACATATGAATTCATTGTTTTGGTGTTTGTGGTTAGTTTGCTATGTTGCTATGACTCTATGGTATGTTTTATGATTGATTAGAATAGTTAGATTTGTCAAAAACGTCGTCGAATGGCGTAAACAAGTTGCTGGAAAAAGTTGCAGAAAGTTGTGCAGGGCTTCGGATCGGATCGGATGGTGGGCTCGGATCGGATATGTGAACTGGGCAAGAAACCCGACCCGAACCAGAGTTTGGCACATAGAAGACTGGGCAAAAAGGAAGGCCGTTTCCTTAGAGTTGGAGTGGACAAAGGGATCGGATCGGAAGGGTAATGGAAGTCAGATCGGATCGGCTCAAGAAGACTAGAGTAAGGCGAAGTGATCGGATCGGATCGGAGTAGATGGGAACGAGGGAGCTGATTGGAGAAGGAGCATGGGCTGGAGGAGGACAGCACCCCGACCCGACCCGGAGGAGGACACCGACCCGACCCGGAGGAGGACACCGACCCGACCCGGAGTGAAGCACCCGACCCGAATCGAATGGAAGATGACAAGGATGGAGGACCGACCCGAACCGACGCTACCGAACCGAACCGAGTTCTAGTACTGTTACTGCACGTCAACTTTTCTGAAGACCCACTCCAATTCGATCAAAACCCGAGATGCAAAGGAAGTCCAGATGAGAAGTTAGAGCTCAAGATTTAGATAGGAATCAATGAGTTCGCTTCATGGTTGGGCTTTGCTGCGGGACGTGTGCCAAGGAGTTATCGACGTCTATAGCTTTGGACCACTATGGTAGGAGGTACGAAGGCGGATTCAGGGCCATTATGGCATAGGTAGAACCAAGGGCTACGACCAATGAAGTGGGTCATTGAAATGTTTGGTCATGACTCCAAGTGTTTGGCTTGGTCACAGCAGGGTTTCTACAAGTCGGGATTTGTCGTTACCTCAGTTTGTCTAGTGTTCCAAAGTGGTAGATATCGTATGCTTTACGCACTGAGTGAGAGATGTGAGGACGGTTGCTATTGATGATTTGTTTGTTATCATTGTGACATGCACACCCCACCCCCGTATTCTTACACTATTTATTATGGTACCTTAGAGCATCGTACGGTATGTGGTACTAACTCTTTGGTTGCAGGTCCAGGTTCAGGTATGGTTTAGTATACCTGTTATCATTCTGTTTAGATGCTTATCGCTCATACCAGGCTTTATGTCTGACCCAGAGTTTTATGTCTCCTCTTATTACTCTGGGTGCTCACACGAGCAGACTAGAGACAGGTTAGCTGGTGATGCACGGGTAGATGATCCGGAGACGAGCAGGAGGCTTCCACGTACTATATACATAATATTCTCCCTGTGTTGTTGAAGATCACTGTTTGGGCATTGTTGGTGTATCTTCTACTTTAGCTTTCTTTTGTTTAGAGACAGTAAATTTGGAAAATTGTAATAAGCTGTATATGGATTTCCGCTGCTCTGATGATTGATGTTGATTTTAGTTATCAGCTTATGCACTGTCTCGCCTGTTTTATGTCAAGTATGTTATTATTATATTTTATCCCATGCGCTGTGAGACATTCTACAGGTTCCTTGATTAGTTCATTCATTTCTTTCTTTTCTTCTGACGACTGTTCTGTGCTAGCTGGGCATGTGTACAGCGCCCTTTCGGAGGAAATGCAGGCTGGTGCGGGACGGGCCGTCACACTTGGTATCAGAGCTCTAGGTTGCGTAGTTAACCTAGGGAAGTTATCAGGGAGAGATAAGATACGTATACGAGAGAGCGTATTTGTGATTACTTTGGTTTTTAAAAAGCTATATATATATATACTATTAGTAGTATAAGGATGAAGTCGTACTGCACTAGCACCACTATGGAGTCGTTAATCATTTCCTTTTTCAGATTGACGATGAGCCGAGATACTAGAGGTGCTGGTAGGGGAGCCAATAATGGGAATGCTGCTGACATGAGGACGATGTTTACTGACCTCATGAGAGAGATGCTTAGAGATGTGCAGAGAGCAGCCCCCAATGGTGGAAATGGTGGTGGTCCAATGGTGCAGGCGCCAAGAGTCGACTTCGCCAAGCTGAATAAGGATTATACTAGTCTTGGTGGGAAGCCGTTCCACGGAACGGAGTCGGCTACAGAAGTTCAGGATTGGGTGGATAGTTGCGAACGTATCTTCGAGGATTTGGGTATCGAGGATGCGATGAAGAGAAAGCTAGCGTCCCGTCAGCTACAAGGGCGGGCAATGAATTGGTGGAATGCTATAAAGGCAGCTACTCCCGAAGACCAGATTACTTGGGAGCAGTTTAAAGCTCGCTTTAGCGAGAAGTTTATTCCAGCTGCTCAGAAGTCAATGCTGTTTAAGAAATTCTTGGAGCTCAAGCAGAATGGCAGAGCTGTCTCGGAGTATATTGCTGAATTTGACACTTTGTCAAAATATGGGTTATCTCTTATTGATACTGCCGAGAAAAAGAATGAGAAATTCATAACTGGTTTGGATCAGTACTTGGGGGAAAAACTTATTAACCACATCGATGAGACGTTTGAATCGATTGTGGGGAAAGCGTTAAGGTCAGAAAGTCTCTACCCTAAGTCGAAGGCTGAGGTTGCATCCGCAGATGAGCCAAAGCCACAAGCTAGTGGTGGAGGCAAAGGTGGTTCTCAGAATAAGAGAAAGCAGAATCAGGCTAAAGACGGCCAGAAGAAAAAGAATAAGCAAGATGTGGAGTGCTTCAGCTGTGGTAAGAAGGGCCATTATGCTAGTAATTGTCGGGCCAAGCCAGCGGATAGGAAGTGCTTCAACTGTGGCCAAATGGGACATCACAAGGACAAGTGTCCACAGCCCCCTAAAGAAAAGCAAATGGTGAAAGCATATGCTCTTAATGCTATTCCTTCTTCGTCGAATGCCCCAACTGCGGCGGAGAAGGGAAAGAATGTCGTCATTCAAGGTATGCTTTCTGTTTATGATGTTCCTGTTAGAGTTTTGTTTGATACCGGAGCTTCCAGTTCTTTCATATCTAGTGACCTGGTAGATAGGTTGGGATTGGAGCCCGAGATTGTCGATAGACCTTTAGTAGTGACGAACCCGATTGGTGGTTCGACTAACCTTAGCATGATTTGTCGTAACGTGGTCTTATCGAGTCATGGATGCATGTTTGTTTGTGATTGCTTTGTTTTGGGCTTTACTGGGTTTGGCATTATTTTGGGAGTAGATTGGCTCCAAAGATATGGGGTGGTGGTAGACTGTGAGGGCTTGTTGGTGACAGCTAGAGCGGATGATGGGCGGAGGATAGTGTTTGGTGGTCTACCCAGTAAGGGGGTATTGGCTAGTTTTCTAAACTCCCTCGACATTCCGCATAGTGAGTTGTCAGGTTTGCCCGTGGTTGGCCAGTATCCGGATGTTTTCGAAGAAGTGACCGGACTTCCACCACACCGAGAGATTGAGTTTCGTATTGATTTGGTAAAGGATGCCAAACCTATAGTGATGCCACTTCGTCGTATGGCACCAAGGGAGCAGCGAGAGCTCGAGGTGCAAGTCAGCGATCTTTTGAAGAAGGGATTTATCAGAAGAAGTGTTTCTGAATGGGGAGCACCAGTTGTGTTTGCTACCAAGGCGGATGGTTCCCTTCGTTTGTGTGTAGACTACCGCGAGTTGAATAAAGTGACGAGGAAGAACAAGTATCCTCTACCGCGGATAGATGATTTGTTTGATCAGTTGAGTGGCGCGAGAGTATTTTCTCAGTTGGATCTCGCGACAGGTTTTCATCAGCTTAGAGTGGAAGCTGAGAGTATAGCTAAAACGGCATTTCGGACGCCGTCTGGGTTTTATGAGTGGTTGGTCATGCCATTCGGGCTGACCAATGCCCCAGCATATTTTGTGGATCTTATGAATAGGGTATTCAGAGATCAGTTGAATAAGTTTGTCCTTGTGTTCGTTGATGATATTTTGGTCTACTCGAGGACAGAGGAAGAACACAAGGGACATTTGAGAATAGTGATGGAGGTGTTGAGAAAACACCAATTGAAAGCAAAGTTTTCTAAGTGTCACTTCTGGAAGAGGGAAGTGAGGTTCTTGGGCCATGTTGTATCAGAGAATGGTATTGCCGTGGACCCGGCAAAGGTGGCTACGGTACAAGATTGGCCTACGCCCAAGAATGCAACAGATGTAAGAAGTTTCTTGGGATTAGCTGGATATTATCGTAAGTTTATCCAAGGTTTCTCCAAGATAGCAGCACCATTGACCCAGTTGACCAAGAAGAATCAAGCTTTTATTTGGGATGAAAGGTGCGAGAATGCATTTAAAAGCCTAAAGGACAAGTTGACAAGCGCACCAGTGTTAGTCATTCCTAAGGGGGATGAAGAGATGACGGTATACACGGATGCCTGTGGTACCGGACTGGGTGCTGTATTGATGCAAGGCGGTAGGGTTGTAGCTTATGCAAGTCGGCAATTGAAACCGCACGAGAGAAGATACCCTACCCATGATTTAGAATTGGCAGCGATCGTGTTCGCGTTAAAGATGTGGAGACACTATCTCTTGGGAGAAAGATTTGAGCTATTTACAGATCATATGTCATTAAAGTATCTATTCTCCCAGAAGGATTTAAATCTCCGTCAGCAGAGATGGTTAGAGTTCTTAGCTTCCTATGATTTTGACATCGCATACACACCAGGAAAGGGCAATGCGGTGGCTGATGCATTGAGTAGAAGACATGCCAGCTTAGGGGCTATGTTCCTTGAATGGAAGCAACTGGAGTTTATCGCGGGGTTTGATTTCAGACCAAAGTGCGAATTGGATCCAGAAATGTTAGCAAGTTTGACGATCAGACCCACTTTAATTGAACGGATCGGCTCTAGTCAGAGGGACGATCCTAACCTATTGGAAATCATCTCCAAGTTAGAGATGGGTATCGATGAGGAGGTGAACAAGTATGGGCTTGATCGAGATAGATGGCTTAGAAAGAAAGGAAAGCTTGTTGTACCCAATGTCAATGGATTGAGGGATGAAGTGCTTAGAGAATGTCATCACTCAAAGCTGACTATACACCCCGGTGGTAACAAGATGTATCGAAATATGAAGCAGACTTACTACTGGGAAGGGATGAAAAGAGACGTTGGGAAGTTTATATCCAAGTGCATGAATTGCCAGCTAGTTAAAGCCGAGCAAAAGAAGCCTAGTGGTTTGTTACAGCCCTTAGAAATTCCCGAATGGAAATGGGAACAAGTCTCGATGGATTTCATCGATGGTTTACCAAGAACTAGATCGGGATATGACAGCATTTGGGTAATTGTAGATCGACTGACTAAAAGTGCAAGATTTATACCAGTTAAATCGACCAGAACGGCGGCTAAGTTAGCAGAATTGTATATGAAGTGGGTAGTGAGATTTCATGGAGTACCCAAAAGCATTGTGAGCGACCGAGACCCGTTGTTCACTAGTGGGTTTTGGAAGAGCTTACAAGAGGCTCTAGGGTCAGAGTTACATCTCAGTACCGCATATCATCCTCAGACCGACGGTCAGACGGAGAGGGTGAACCGTATTTTGGAAGATCTCTTGAGAGCATGTATATTGGATTTTGGTGGATCATGGGATGACCATTTGCATCTAGTAGAGTTTGCATATAATAATAGCTACCAATCCAGTATCGGTATGGCCCCGTTTGAAGCTTTGTACGGAAGACCATGCAACTCACCATCATGTTGGATAGAGACTGGCGAGAAGTTTATGCTTGGACCAGATGTGGTGAGGGAAACTTCAGATAAAATCAAGACCATTCAACAACGAATGAAGATTTCCCAAGATAGACAGAAGAGTTATGCTGATAAGAGGCGAAGGGACTTAAAATTCTCCGTTGGCGACTTGGTGTTTGTCAAGATTTCTCCGTTGAAGAGCGTAATACGATTTGGCAGGAGAGGCAAGTTGGCACCAAGATTCGTTGGCCCATTCCCTGTTCTTGAACTAGTCGGGAATTTGGCATATAGAATTGACTTACCAGAGAAGATGGCAGGAGTTCATAACGTATTTCATGTTTCCCAACTAAGGAAGTTCGTTCACGACTCAGATATGACTATTTCACCTGATCAGTTAGAGGACTTCGAAGTAGAACCCGAGGCGGTTGGGAACCGCGAGCCAGCCCGTATTGTCGAGTACGACATAAAGCAACTTCGAAGGAAGGCGGTGAAGCTAGTCAAGGTACAGTGGAGCGAGGACGAGAGTGATTGTACTTGGGAAACAGAGGAGGACATAAGGAAGAAGTATCCAGAACTCTTTGTCTGGTAAGATTTTGACTTCGATTTAGTTTTTCCGCATGCTAGGATAGGCTTGTTTGCTTGTTTTGCATGTTTGATTGTTATATGTGGTTGTTAGGCATGCAGGATCCTTTGTATGTTTGGGTTAAGGAATTTCGGGGACGAAATTTCTTAAGGGGGGGAGAGTGTAACGACCCGCATTCTACGCATCATAGGATCGTAGAATATTTATTTCTTTCACATACGAAGTCGTATGGTCGTGTAACTTTGGGAGACGACTATTGGGGTCATTTCCCATGTTCATGATTTTTCTCGATTTTTAAATGACCATTTTGCCCCTAGTTGGCACTGTTTTGGCCATAACTTTTGACTGGAAAGGAATTTTGACCTGAAACCACTTCCATTGGCTCCGGATGATGGTTTCTCTTTCCGTAGAATGGTCACATTAGCCAAACGGACTTACCGTTTGGGAGATATGGCTGAAACAAGTTTCAGATGGTGAAAAACAGCTTAATTGGGCTTAAACGGGTGATTAGCAGCTAGGCCCAAGGGGGGATTTCGGGTTTAGGGAGATATAGGTGCTGATTAGGGTTAGAAAACATTTCTTTAGACATTTTCCAGCCGCCACTTTCATTTCTCTTAACCTAGCCATGGCCTCCACTCTCTAAATCTCTCTAAAACACCCAAAAATCACCTTCTAATTGAAGATTAGGCTTAGCAAACATTAAATTAAGAAGAAAAAGCACCAAAGCAAGGTTGGAGCTGCTGTATAAGATTGGGAACAACGCCAAATCAGAGAATATTTCAGTTTTGGGGTTCTAGTTGTGGCAAAGGTGAGTGATAGCACCATTTTGACACTAATTACAGTTAATTAAGGGTAATTAGTGATGATTAGCGAATTTATACACTAATAAATTCTGGAAAAATGTTTAGAAATTCGTAAATAACATTTTATGCCCCTTTTAGAAATTTGGTTCGATTTGATTAAGTTTTGTTAACCCTATGATCAGTTTTACTTAACATGCTTAAGGGAAAATAAGGGGTTTTGGGCACATTTAATCCATTTTTACATATGAATTCATTGTTTTGGTGTTTGTGGTTAGTTTGCTATGTTGCTATGACTCTATGGTATGTTTTATGATTGATTAGAATAGTTAGATTTGTCAAAAACGTCGTCGAATGGCGTAAACAAGTTGCTGGAAAAAGTTGCAGAAAGTTGTGCAGGGCTTCGGATCGGATCGGATGGTGGGCTCGGATCGGATATGTGAACTGGGCAAGAAACCCGATCCGAACCAGAGTTTGGCACATAGAAGCCTGGGCAAAAAGGAAGGCCGTTTCCTTAGAGTTGGAGTGGACAAAGGGATCGGATCGGAAGGGTAATGGAAGTCAGATCGGATCGGCTCAAGAAGACTAGAGTAAGGCGAAGTGATCGGATCAGATCGGAGTAGATGGGAACGAGGGAGCTGATTGGAGAAGGAGCATGGGCTGGAGGAGGACAGCACCCCGACCCGACCCGGAGGAGGACACCGACCCGACCCGGAGGAGGACACCGACCCGACCCGGAGTGAAGCACCCGACCCGAATCGAATGGAAGATGACAAGGATGGAGGACCGACCCGAACCGACGCTACCGAACCGAACCGAGTTCTAGGACTGTTACTGCACGTCAACTTTTCTGAAGACCCACTCCAATTCGATCAAAACCCGAGATGCAAAGGAAGTCCAGATGAGAAGTTAGAGCTCAAGATTTAGATAGGAATCAATGAGTTCGCTTCATGGTTGGGCTTTGCTGCGGGACGTGTGCCAAGGAGTTATCGACGTCTATAGCTTTGGACCACTATGGTAGGAGGTACGAAGGCGGATTCAGGGCCATTATGGCATAGGTAGAACCAAGGGCTACGACCAATGAAGTGGGTCATTGAAATGTTTGGTCATGACTCCAAGTGTTTGGCTTGGTCACAGCAGGGTTTCTACAAGTCGGGATTCGTCGTTACCTCAGTTTGTCTAGTGTTCCAAAGTGGTAGATATCGTATGCTTTACGCACTGAGTGAGAGATGTGAGGACGGTTGCTATTGATGATTTGTTTGTTATCATTGTGACATGCACACCCCACCCCCGTATTCTTACACTATTTATTATGGCACCTTAGAGCATCGTACGGTATGTGGTACTAACTCTTTGGTTGCAGGTCCAGGTTCAGGTATGGTTTAGTATACCTGTTATCATTCTGTTTAGATGCTTATCGCTCATACCAGGCTTTATGTCTGACCCAGAGTTTTATGTCTCCTCTTATTACTCTGGGTGCTCACACGAGCAGACTAGAGACAGGTTAGCTGGTGATGCACGGGTAGATGATCCGGAGACGAGCAGGAGGCTTCCACGTACTATATACATAATATTCTCCCTGTGTTGTTGAAGATCACCGTTTGGGCACTGTTGGTGTATCTTCTACTTTAGCTTTCTTTTGTTTAGAGACAGTAAATTTGGAAAATTGTAATAAGCTGTATATGGATTTCCGCTGCTCTGATGATTGATGTTGATTTTAGTTATCAGCTTATGCACTGTCTCGCCTGTTTTATGTCAAGTATGTTATTATTATATTTTATCCCATGTGCTGTGAGACATTCTACAGGTTCCTTGATTAGTTCATTCTTTTCTTTCTTTTCTTCTGACGACTGTTCTGTGCTAGCTGGGCATGTGTACAGCGCCCTTTCGGAGGAAATGCAGGCTGGTGCGGGACGGGCCGTCACAGTATAGAGAAGACCGCCTTTCGGACTCCGGATGGTTTCTATGAGTGGCTTGTGATGCCATTTGGTTTGACAAACGCCCCCGCATACTTTGTTGATTTGATGAGTAGAGTGTTCAGGGAGTACCTAAATAACTTCGTAGTGGTCTTTGTGGATGACATCTTGGTCTTTTCTAAAAGCGAAATAAGTTTTCGTGTGTTCTTAATAGGTTAAGCAAAGCCAGTTATTTGATCAACGGTAGTCTTGGAGCGAGATTGACAAGGACATCCAAAGTTGGACAAGGGCTTAATTATTTCGCCGTTTTTACTAGTATCATCTCACGTAGGTCGTCTGAATTCGAAGGAGGTGTCCCTTGGGTGTTTGTCTGATATTGGTTTAGGCCTTTGGGGCTTGCACTTGGGGGATGTCGAGTTCGACTAGGATGATCTGCGTGAGAGATGGATAGTTGTGACGATTTTGTATGGGAGAATATCCTGGTTTTCTCCAAAAGAGGAGAAAAGCATGCCCTATATCTTAGGGAAGTGTTGGAGACTCTTCGAGCGCATAGTCTTGAGACAGCAAAGGTGGATGGAGTTCTTACCATCCTAAGATTTCGAGATAGCGTATACACCTGGCAAGGGTAACGTGGTGGCAGACGCCTTGAGCAGAAAAAGGTTGTCCTTGAGTCCATTGTTCGTGGAACGACGAAGCTTGGAATTTATCTCGATGTTTGATTTCAGACCTTCTGTTGACTTTATACCCGGTTTGCTAGCATCCTTGGAGGTCAGACCTACTCTTTTGAGATGGATTGGCAAGGCACAGCGAGACGACCCATAGTTGGTTGAGTTGGTAGAGAGGCTCATAAGGGGGGAGTCGTCCAGCCATTTGAGTAGGTACACCCTAGACGATAAGGGGTGCTTGCGTAGAGATGGTAGACTTTGTGTACCACAAGACGAGGGTTTAAGGAAGGCTATTCTTGATGATGCACACCGTTCTAGGATGACCATTTATCACGGTGGGGACAAGATGTACCAGGACATGAAGCGAGTTTTCTTTTGGGCCGGTATGAAGAAAGATGTGGCCGAGTATGTCGCTAGATGCTTAGTGTGCCAACAAGTGAAAGCGGAGCAAAAGAAACCCGGTGGGTTGCTTCACCCATTGGAAGTTCCGCAATGGAAGTAGGATGGCGTCTCGATGGATTTTATTGATAGGTTACCTAGGTCGAAGAAGGGTAATACAGGAATTTGGGTTTTGGTAGACAGACTTACTAAGAGTGCCCATTTCATACCCGTGAAGAGCGAGAGGACTGCTCCATGGCATATAGAGTGGATTTACCCGAGAGACTTAGTGGGGTACATGGCGTATTCCATGTGTCACATTTGAGGAAGTGCCTACATGAGACCGTAGAGGTGGTAGAGCCGAGCTTGCTTAGAGAGGTGGAGGTAGAGCGTGATCCGACTATTCGACGAGCTCCTACCCGCATCCTTGGGTCAGAGATTAGGAAGTTGAGAAACAGAGAGGTTCGACTAGTCAAAGTGCCAAGGGGAGAAGATGAGAGTAATGCTACTTGGGAGACAGAAGCGAAGATGTGTTCATTGTACCCATTCCTTTTTGAGGGTATGTCTTTTAACTTCTCCTTTATCGTTTGTCTAGTACTTATCTTATCTTTAGTATGTCCTCTCATTAGTACCTTTGACCTTTAGATAGGGAAAACCTATGGTTGAAACATGTGTTTGAGACATGTTATGTTTGATGGATGCGTGTGGATGCAAGTGGTTGCTAGTGGTTGCTCGTGGATGCATATACACACACTCTAGGCACTAGATCGACTCAATCACTTCATATTGCATATTGCATAAAATTGTGTGTAGGAAGCTATATTAATGGATGTACAATGGTTGCGTTATCATATGGATGATGCATTTTGGTGTATGGTTGTGCACAATGTAGAAATAGTATGTGTCGATAGGGATCTTTCGCATACATATTGGATGCATGGCACTATCATGGTTTGCATTAAGGAGGTCAACTAAATAAGTGGACCGCCTAATTTTGCATTAGACAGGGAACATATACACACACTCTTTGCATATGTTCATATAGCATTAGAAACTTTAAGGACAATGGATGCCAGTGTTTGATGGTTTGAGTAGATGGTTGTTTGGTTGGTAGGATACGTTCTTCTTGACCTAGAGATTTCGGGGACGAAATCCTTTAAGTAGGGGAGAATGTAACACCCCGTATGTTGAATAACTTGCTATAATATAAAACAGGGCAGAATTAAATTTTAAAATCTAAATCAGGGGAAATGGGCTATGCCATTGCGTTCGTCTCGGAAAAATACGCGAAATAGAGTCCGAGTTTTCGAAAATCGGAGTCCGTATGACCCGAAGAAGTTTTAGAAAATTTAAAAAACAGATTTAAAAACAGAAATTTCAAATTTCAGAAGTGGCGGGAAAATTCCCGCCAGACCCAGGGAGTCGACCTGGGGGTCGACTGGGGAGTCGACCTGCCCACCAGGTCGACTGAGGAGTCGACCCTAGTGTCGACCTGGGTGCATCAGTTTGGCTTTTGGGCTGTGTTTTGGTGGCTAGGACGTGATCTGACGGCTCTAATCTGATTTAGGGTTAATCTAAGGGCCTAAAACACCTAACTAATCTATAAATACACCCTAAGACTACCCTAATTCATACTAAAAATAGCTACAACACCGTTATGCCATCAAAATGCAACTTGAAGGAGCCTCCATCAATCTAAGAAGGAAGATAGCTTCTCAAATCAATCTCTAATCAACTCTAGCAACTTAATCTTCTTCTTAGGAGTGCTAATCAACAAGTTGTGAGTTTTCTATAGCCTTAATAACCAATTGTTGAAATGATTATGATAGGATATAATGAGGTTACGGCTATGAATGTGGATCAATGCAAGATTATGTTATCATATGCTATGTGTTTGTGATGTTATGCAAGTTATGTGCTATATGTTCATGAAGTTATGCAAGTTATGCAAGTCATATGATACATGTTCATGATGTTATGCAAGTTATGCAAGTCATATGCTATGTGATCATGATGTTATGCAAGTTATGCAAGTCATATGTTATGTGATTATGATGTTATGCTAGTTATGCAAGTCATATGCTATGTGTTTGTGGTGTTATGCAAGTTATGCAAGTCATATGCTATGTGTTTATGATGTTATGCAAGATATGCAAGTCATATGAGAAACATTGATCCATTATGACACCATGATATGCAAGTTTGGTGTATGATTATATGCTAGTTCATACATGATATGTTATGCAAGTTTGGTGTTTGATTATATGCTAGTTCATACATGATATGTTATGCAAGTTTGGTGTATGATTACATGCAAGTTCATATATGACATGTTATGCAAGTTTGATGTTTGATTATATGCAAGTAACATGTGCAAGTTTACACCTTAGTATGATATGCATACATATGCAAGTTAACCCCTTTGTATGTCATACATACATATGCAAGTTTACCCCTTTGTATGACATAAATAACTTATGCGAGTTAACCTCTTTATGACATATGTGATTCATGCAAGTTTGGGTTGATTATTTATGCTAGTTGGGTTTGATGCTATATGCATGTTGACACCATTAAAACCCATTTTGATGCTAATGTTATGCAAGTTGAACCCATTGTATTTGTGATGAATCTTCCCTTTTATGTCATGTTCACGAATTACGTGGGGAACGATGGGGTTAATATACATGTTAATGAAATGGTGTGAAGTTGGTATGATTATGCATACCATAAAGTGGATGGACATAATTGAGTCAATTATGTACATCGTTAAATTTGTAATTAATTAGGGATAACTAATACAAATTATGGGGGTGATTAATTAGGTGTAATTAATCGACTAAGACACGAGGTTGGACCCTTTTGTAGCATAAGACTGCCCGGAACCGACCGGCGTATCCAGCGGCTACAAATGATTGGCCCAATGTGAGAGGTCTTAGGCACAAACTAAATACGTGACAAGTGTATAGACACGAGGTTAGACTTGGTTATGGCGTAAGGCTGCCCGGACCCAACCGGCAAATCCAGCTGCCATAAAAGATAGTCTAATGTGAGAGGTCTTTACAACGGTTACGTTCTTAATCAATTAAGAAACACTTAACCAGATAAGCATGTAGTGGGCCATGAAGGGTTAAGTGGGTGCCTTGGGTGGCATGTGGAGATTAAGTAAGTGCCTTGGGTGAGGAAATCTAGTGGTTGCCTTGGGTGGCAATAGAAGATAAGATTAGAATACTTAACCAAAGTGGGACATGTAATTAAACATGATTAAAGGGTTAAGTGGGTGCCTTGGGTGGCATGAGGAAATCTAGTGGTTGCCTTGGGTGGCAATAGAAAATACGATTAGAATACTTAACCAAAGTGGAACATGTAATTAAACATGATTAAAGGGTTAAGTGGGTGCCTTGGGTGGCATGAGGAAATCTAGTGGTTGCCTTGGGTGGCAATAGAAGATACGATTAGAATACTTAACCAAAGTGGAACATGTAATTAAACATGATTAAAGGGTTAAGTGGGTGCCTTGGGTGGCATGAGGAAATCTAGTGGTTGCCTTGGGTGGCAATAGAAGATAAGATTAGAATACTTAACCAAAGTGGGACATGTAATTAAACATGATTAAAGGGTTAAGTGGGTGCCTTGGGTGGCATGTGGAAAAATCTAGTGGTTGCCTTTTGTACTTAACCAAAGTGGAACATGTAACTAAACATGATTAAAGGGTTAAGTGGGTGCCTTGGGTGGCATGTGGAAATCAAGTGGGTGCCTTGGGTGGCATGTAGAAATCTAGTGGGTGCCTTGAGTGGCAATTGAAATATGATTAGATGACTTAACCAAACCTTAACATGTAAGTGGGCATGATTATAAAAAAGGGGGTTAAGTGGGATGCACTAGATAAAATGACAAGCTTAGGTGGTAGCTTGTGGGGGCCCATTTCAACCAGTAACCCATTTGTATCTTATTGGGCTCGACCCATGTCGAGAACGGGACACGCGTACGGGGCTTGACTATAAGAGGCCAAAACGGGTTAGCGGTGGCAACGCAAGTCCAACGGGTTTCATATGCGTGTGTGGACCCAGGCTGTTAGGTAAGACGTTGTTGCATCGTGTAGGTATAAGCCGTGCACCATTGATTGTATCGGGTTACCACTTTGGGGAGTGATACACCCCACTGTGGGGCCAGCACGGGTATCTACGTTAGGGAGCCGATCGAATGGGAGTAGTGGGTACACCTAGTGGAGATAGGGGCAGACGACACCTATGTAGTCAGCTAGGGGTACACGAGACTACTATTAAAATTACTAAGTTGTGGGTACACCTAGTGGAGATAGGGGCAGACGACACCTATGTAGTCAGCTAGGGGTACACGAAACTATTATTAAAAATTACTAAGTACGCTTAGTGGGATCAACCTTTAAGTAGGAATTACCCTTGGGTGGGTAGATCTGGTGTGGTGCAGTGTAGGAATTATCCTTGGGTGGGTAGATCTGGTGTGGTGCAGAATAGTATTTATCCTTGGGTGGATAGGCGCGTCTTTACCGTTATCTTAGTTTATCCTAAGTCTAGTTGGCTGCTTAGTGTAGTCATTTATCCCCAGTCGTACCGTACCAGGTTTATATCATACCCTAATTACTTCAATGATTGTATTGTTAAAGTTATAGGGCTCACTCAGACTTATGTCTGACCCCGTTGTTTTTATCTTTTTCCCCCAACCCTCAGGTTATCAGTGTGGGCCTAGCACTAGTGGGCTTTGATCAGATTGCTTTATCTATCTTTTGGAGCTTGGACTCTTGAAGAAAAGCTCGGTTATCTTTTCTATTATGGCTATTAGTATGTAGTGGGATTATGTACTTATGTTTTAACGAGATGGATATTTTGTACTGACTCTTGTTGGTTTTGATATGTAACCAAACATGTTTACCTTCTGCTGCAATGAAATGATGTTTTAAATATCAAGTATTACTTATATCTGTCTTGTTGTAATTTTTCAGTTCTATATTCACTTAAATACTCCACCGAGGCTAAGGCATTCCCTTATGAGTGACCTTAGCGGGTGTGGGGTGTTACATACGCTGCTATAGTTCCTTTTATAACTAATGACATACGCTTCTATATTTCCTTTTATAACTAATGGCATACGCTGCTATATTCCCTTGTATAACTAATGACATACGCTGCTATATTCCCCTTTTTACTTTCCCTATCTTCTGAACTTAGAAAATATTCATTACTAACATTGGAAAACATTTCCAATCTCTATTAAACCATTTTAAATCTGCAGAATAGTTGCTTTTAAATTATGATTTATTTTACATTGTTAATATTGTCTCTTTAGAGAAAGCTGAACTCGTTTATCAAATAAATCTCTTATTTAAATAATAAATACCATTATAGGCTACACTCTCGTCTATTGAGTTATTTATAAATTCAGAACCATATCCTACTTTATAAACTTCAATGTTTTCTTTTAAAATGATTTCCCAACTTCCCTTTAAAAGTCTATTTCTATATTTCCAATCTATTCAATAATAATTATTCAACCTTATTTCTAAACATTGTTTACAAATTAAACAGCTTGTTTTAATATAACTAAAACGAGTTAATAATATAATTCCAATTTAAATTCAACTCCAATTTAAACAATAGATTTTTACTTTTTAAACTCGAATCAATTTCCATCTATTTTTACGGCATTAAAATACCGGTTATTTCAAAGCCAGTGAAATTCGATATTCAAACAAACACACATTTCTTTGTCATATAACGTATTATATGAAAAAACCACAATATAATGGTTAAGGAATCCAGTTGGATTCCTCCAACTGGTTTCCTTACATCCAGAGATGTTAGCCACCACAAATAACACCAATTTCATACTATGGAATATTATAATCGATGTAATCAGTATCCAAACAATGGTGTGCATATATATATATATATATATACGAAGCTATACATACATACATATATAAATATATATATATATATATATATTAACCAATTTAATTGTAATTTACTTACGCAACCATCACGCAGCATCCAAACATTACTTTAAAATATAATTATAATATTTTAAAATAAAACATAGTTAGTGGATTACTCACCTTTGCGCGTTAACTGTTAAATAACAATTTGCGTCAGTTGATTATATCCGGTGCTTTAATTTCCTAAGTCTGTAACGTGCTCCAAAACCGCTTTGGATCAATTTTGGTATGTAGAATATGATCTGACGATCCTAGCGCGACTGACAGCGTCAAATTCCAAATATGAAGCCGGCCCGACCACTTCAATCCGCACCTTTTAAAACAGAGCAGTTGAGTTGATGGTAGATGAAAATATTCACTCTGCTAAAGTGTGTTGAACTCTATTCATGGATATGCACTGTTGTGCTCAGATGTATGTAGACATGCTGGCAAATGCGTGCACTGGTATATGAACACTTCTACTCAACAAGCCCTTCTTTACTGGCTGTTTTAACAAGATTACTCCCTTTTCTGATTCCCTTTGTCTTCTCCACTATCAATATTTCTTCCAATAGCCTTCTTACCAAAGAGAATCCGCCCCCAAAACTCTTTACAATGCCTGCACTTCTCAAATGAAAAAAACAGACCACTGCTCTGTAATTCACGTCTCTCTTCCCTCTTTGTAAACCATTTGCACCCTGAACCTTATTAACACTAATCGCTTAAGCCGTTAATCCTCCATTTACTTGTGTTGAGGCCTAGCAACACAACAGACCCTCCATCATATGCCGCGCCTCCATGTCCTTGTCTTTGCCCTGTTTTCCAACGTCCATTCATACAACAGACCCAGCTCCCCATCGCCTAATACTTCCCTTCTTCTCTAAATGACAAACAAAACGCGACAGCTCCTGTGTATCCATTCATTTTCCTTTTTCCGCAAATTTCCACCTTGTCCTCGCACCAGGCCAACTGTGCGTCATCTTCACCTCATATGTTTGAACGCCCGTTTCTAGTTTCAGTGTTTCTGCATGTCCGCTACTTCGAAGACTTAATCCCCTTGTTCACACGAACGCCTTCACACTCCTATACACAATGTCCAGTTTTTCCATGCCTCCTATGCATCTCCATTTTCTCTCCGCAATTGTGTTGCCTACTTCATTACAAAAACTTCCGCCATTCTCTAAGACTTACGTTCTTCACAGCAACCTCTCCTTAATGCATACAATATTGAACCCCACACTACACGTCCTCATCACCAGATTTTACAACCCGCAACTCCTTGAATACAACAGTACCCTCCTTCTTTTGGACCAATCCGCAAGCTCCTCTTTGCCCACCACTACTTCCATCCTCTTCATAATGCATCTCTCAGCTATGTCCATACACTTTCAGATGACCATGAAGCTCCTGCATGGTGAACCAAACTATGTTCAGCTCGCACTTACCTTCCCATTCAGTGGTCACCTCGCCAGTACGTTAAAATCCTCCTCCATATGCAACATGTCCTTCATACCCACACGTGCTCCCCCGCCAACTTCCTTTGTATGCTACAGTATGCATTTTTCCTCCTGGAACAACCGCTTTCAGATCGCAACCACCGTCTCTTAACACGCCTCTAAGATCCATGGACAGGAAACCAAAGCTCCATCGTATGTATGTACGAAGCTTCCTACTGACGCACCTATATCCCACCGAGACCACCCTCCTCCGTCCTAATCTTCCCATCGCTACTAGTAATGACCTTCCTCCTCGCGTCAGAGAGCTCGCGAGATCAGTAGCTCGTGATTTGGGAAGCAGCGTATTCTCTTTTTTTTCGAGTGGATTGATTTTTGTTTTGCCATGAAGAAGGCTTCAGATCTGAATGTGAAAGAACAAAATAGCGTGTATTTATACAGTTATGAACCCTTAATGATGAAGTAATAGGTAGATGGTAGTATAGGGCATAGAGAATGGGTTTTCTCTTAAGTGTTAAGGAAGATGTAAATTAGTTTATTATATATAGGTTAGGAGAGTCATGGTTTAGGGTATGGCTTTATAGCTTAAGTATAACGCAATAGGTCACTGAGGCCATATTTATTCCAACTAGTATTCCTATTTTAATATATATATATATATGTTAGACGTGTTATGATGGAGACAACACGGTTTGTATACATTAAGGAAAACAAGACAATAGATTGTAAGAGGGTATATCTAAAGGTAGGAACACTATTACTCCATAGAGAACGTCATTCGTACTCTCCTCATCAACTTTACAATTGTGCTTCCCTTCCTATATTCATTTGTTTTAACTAGTTAAAGTTTAAACAATAACCGCTCCATAGAATTTCGTTCGTGTCCGAGCTTCTGCGGACGGAAATAAATACACAGTTGTGACCAGCGAGGTGTCATGATCCCAAAAATATAATAATATCGGTAGGTTGACTCATATTTTGAAACCCCGAAATACGGATACAGGGTGCAAAATACTCCAAATAAAAAGTTGCATATTTAATTAATTAAAAATTACAGTAAAATTCTAAAAATTAAATTATCACTATGCCTCAAAAGAACCTTGTCCAAATTCGAATCCGATATCTAGTTATTTCAAATAAACCGTTATGGCCATAAAAGAATATGCCGCTGCTTTTCTGAATATTTAATTTGGACATAACTTCTCAGTTATAATACGAAATCTTGGTTTTTCACTTCCATTAGAAAAATATATTTCAACAGTTTTCAACGTTTCTTATTTCGAAGAAATCCGGTTTATAACGAGTCCTGTATAGTCAGTTGAAGTTCAGAACGTTAAATTACGAACTGCCGCGATATTACGAGCTCGATTATATTTAATATATATTTTTATACGTTCAACTTCTTTTTAATTCATATATAAATCCATTTATATTACGAATTCAATATTTAAACTGATTTAAATATTCAAATACCAACCGATAAATGCGGGACATTACAGGGTGGCATTGCTCGATATTGTGAAGCAAATCATGGTAAATATTGAGAATAGGGATAGATAGGGTGATTGGAGAATGGGTATATTTGTTTTGCATGAATGGAGAAGAATGAGGTTTTCTTGTGTATGAGGGAAGCTTGGGTTTGTACTACAGGGCCGCTGGTTTTATATAAAAAAATGATTGTCATGAAGAGCTGGGTTCTACGAATGGTAATGTTGGGGTGTAGTAGGAGGGGGCACACGAATGGGGAGTGTAGCCTTGAACGTGGAACAATGGAATGGCTAGGGCGAGAATGGCTAGAGAAGCTATCTTTTGTTGTGTTATAGCAGGAGTTATGCAACAGAAGATTATGTTTTGGCGGGTCGTGAGGAACACAATGAAGCAGATGAAGTTTTTTCATGGGAAGGAATCATTTCGTGGGACTAGGGAAAAATGACGTGAAGGTGGAAGAAGAAGACCTAGGAGCACCTGGATGAAATTCAAGTAGGCTTGGGCCCTTACGTATTTATATAATATGAAAGGAAAAGGATAATAAAAAAGAAGAAGGGGGCCAATTAGTGTGGTATTGGGCTTCGAACGGTTCACAGGGGAGTTGCCCAAATATTTGAATTGAAAAAGAAGGGCAGTAGAAGGAAACTGGGTGAGATGTTGTTAAGTTTAATTAGTTAACAATATTAGGTTTTATTATTAACTTAACATTTTAAATCAATAAAAATAGAAGAAGGAGCCGATCAATGTGGTATTGGGCTTCGAACGGTTCACAGGGGAGTTCCGTAAATATTTGAACTGAAAAAGGGCAATAGAAGGAAACAAGGTAAGATGTTGTTAAGTTTAATTAGTTAACAATATTTTGTTTTATTATTAACTAAACATTTTAAATCGTTAAATTATTAGAATTATAACTGTAATAATTTATCTGTATGATCACATAATTGAACAAAATAAGAGGCAGTGGACTCACATAGGAAAGGGCTATACAGTAGAGCAAAGATGGCTGGATTCGGGTGCAATTGGAAATTCACATAATTTTTAAAACTCATTTAAAATCAAATGGAGCGACGCTGAAATCGTCAACTGAAACAAAAAGGGTGAGTTAATTCTCACGCTTTCTGGGATTCTATGATATGTTAAATTCATATTAAAATATAATTCGTCGTTGATAGTGATAATTGGATGATTGAAAGCCTTGATTGCTTATTGGTTGTTTAATGATTATCGAAATTTATATTATGTCGTGTGGATAATTTGTTTTAAATATTTGTTTCATATATTATTATTAAATATTATAATGAACTGTGATATAGGGAAGAACAGGTTGGAGGGGTCCAACTGGACTCCTCAAATTTTATATGTGCTTTATGTTTTTATATCATTTGTATATGAACTGTTTGAACCCCATCGACATTGAAAACTTGCTTAGATGTGGACATTGAATTAAAATTCAACATTTTCGTTATTTCAAATAAACAAACAGTATTGATTGTAGGAAATGGCCTTAAATCCACATTTTTTTAAGAAGTTGATTTGCCGTTAGACGAATCGACGTATTTAAAGTTATAAAATTATTTTATAACTGAGTTGAAGGTTTAGACTTATATTTTTATACATACAAATAGAAGCATTAGTAATAAAATATTACTTATAAATGATTTTTATAAAGCAAGTGCAATTGATTCATTTTGGACATTTAAACAAGTTTTACAAGCAAATAAAGTTGTAATTATCCTACATGTTAATATTTTGGAATGATTATTTTTAAGAAGCTGATTAAGCATTTTTATTAAATTAATTATATTAATCCAAAGGGGAAAAGTTACTAAAAAAGTAGTTAAATAGACAACTGATGATTTAAAGTTGACCAAGTCAACTGTTTTAATTTAAAAAGGGATTATTAGATTTATATTGTTTTTATTTAAAATAAAAGTGAAAATAAAGATTGATTGATATTATAAGAATATGGGTTTTAAGTTACGAACTTATATCTATTCTGAGATAAGAATGTTCTTGATCAAGGTCTGAGAGGTAACTAAATACCCCAACTTGAACGACTTCACTATTATCGAAGAATGTATTAGTTTGTAACAGTAAGAAGATTGAAATGAGTTTATTATTTTCATAATAAAAATATTGCAGTGTATTTGCAAGTTCTGAAATGAAATTGGACTACTTGGCTTCAAAATAACCAATGTATAAATTTACATGTTTTCACCAAGCTAGAAGAAAATTATATATATACACAACACCGTTTCAAAATAATGGAAATAGTTGGTATTAATTACACTTATTTTGAATAATAAGTGAATAGCGATAAAATTTTCTGAACAAACGGAAAGTGTTATTAGAATTGGAATGGAAGTAAATCTTCGAAATCAAATTATATATTTCCAAGGGACGCAATATACAAAGGGGTGGTGAAATAAAAATATTTTCGAAAGTAAAGGGGTATAAAAGAGGATTGGTGAAATACAAATGTTTTAAAAGAAATGGGTTATGGTAATACCCCGAGGTAAATGAAATAGAAGTGTTTGTTGAATATAAAGAATGATTTTTAAGAATCGATTAAAAGTTCTAAATAAATGATTTAGAAATGAAATGACCTGAGCTGCCAATATACTTGATCATTGACCAATATGATTGGATGATTGTTTTGTTAAGATTAATAGTTAAAAACCCGACTATCAATGAATTGTTATTACTAGACCTTCTGATGTGTTGTTTCCAAGAGACCGGGATCGGGACTAGACCCAAAACCACTTCGAATCAACATTGCGCTCGAAAATAACTTGTTGAAAATAAAGATGGAGCAATTGGAGATCATACATTTTCATAAAACGGAAGGAGCACTTATAATCTATGATTTGCAACCAAAGATACACTGTGGTTCTGTCGTGGTTGAAATCTGTGTATTGCAAGGACTACTCACTACTGATCTATAAGGTGATTCCTAGAATGCGATACGAGGGTGCCTTCGGTTCATCCCGTTCCTAGATAACTTGTATGGACAAATATCTGACAGGGTATTTCCTGAGGGTCACGTACATTGATTTTTACAAATATACCAGGTTTAGTCATGGAGAAATTCTCTTGCTTAACCCCTAAAGTGTATTTTTGGACATCAATTAGTGATTTAATGGATCTAACGATGTGACACTTAATTATGTTGAGTTGTTCTTTGAAAAGATAAACGTGACCTCAAGCCTCATCAATCGGGAAATGACAAAAATCGGGCAGTCAGCATGGCTAGGTGGGTCATTCCCAAGCAGGCTATATTGTCACCAATCTAGAGAAAATTCATTTTTGTTCTTCTTTCACATTGGTATCTCCGTAGATGTACGGTGGATCCATAAAACTGTAGGGTGACAATATATTTAATACACTCAAGTTAAATGAGTGGTCAGTCATGTGTGGCCGGGTTGCAAGATGTTCTTGCTGAACCCCAGTGTATCCCTTATAGAGTACACTGATCGGAAGGCGGTCCAATACCTTGTCATAGTTGGAATCCATTCTCTAATAAGATCCCCTCGGTTTTTGATTATATACTATGTATGTGGAGCGTGAGAAGTAAGCGTTCTGCTAGATGGTTATTTATTTGTGATTTGACAGACACTATTATAATAATACTGGATTTTGGTATATCAAAAATGGTTTGGGTTAAAGTAAGGTAAAAATCGACCATATTTTTGTATGGGTTGGTCTTACTATTATCCTTTTCTTTCAAAAGGATTTCTAAAGTTAAGCAAGTTGTTTGTCATGTGAGTTTTCCACTAAAAGTATTCTAGACTGATCCGTGTGAATTTAGCTTTGCTTCAAATGTGCTCGGGTCAGACCGAGTACACTATCAGGTTAAGTTTCGCATGGAGCTTCAAAGGAGGAGCATGAGTCGTGATGTATAGTCATATTTACTTGTATTATATTATTCCGTTGTGTGTTGTACTGAAATGTATGTATACTCTGATATTGTAATATATAGTTTTCTTTTCTATAAAATATTTTATATTACATTTTGTCCATTTCGCTGTGAGACTCTGATCCTCTTATTCTTGTATTCTAGTATTTCTTTCTTTCTTCTCTCACCTTCTAATTTCTTTCTCCTAACTATCTTCTTTTCTGTACAATTTGGTTTAACATGGGTTGTTAGATGTTGGCTTAAAATGTACGGAAATAGTGGGTCATTACAAGTGGTATCAAAGCTAATGGTTTAGGAATAACCTTGGCTTTGAGGCGTAACTCAATAGAGATAGGATTAGCAATATCCTAGATTGAGTTTGACTGTATATGAGAGCATGTATTTGTAATTTGAAATAAAAATTACATTATTTTTGCCCAATATATTTTATAAAGGAGTAAAAATTAAATTAAAATTAGAATGAATAAGAGTTTAACTTAATAAGTTAAATAAAATTTTAAGAGGAATTGGATGATATTTAGAATGAAAATCAGAATTTGGATTTTTAAATGGAAGTAAACTAATTTTGAAAATAAATTAGTCAATTGATGAATTGGAATTAACTTGGTTGAATGAATAATAATTATGGAAATCAATCGGATATTAATCGATTGATAACCAAGTAAAAATGAATATTGAATGTAAATTCAATTGATTGGGCTAAGTTGATTGTGCTTTGTTTGTTTGTTGGATGATAGATGGGTTGGATATATAATTCATCGTCGGGTTAATATAAATAGTTGAATGAATTGAAAACTGAATTCGAGTATAATAAATTTGAATGGAATTACATATTAATTGAAATAATGATTAAGCCATGTTTTTGCATATAAATGATGTTATATGTTGAATTTTGGAAATTTGTTAGTTAACCTGTTGATTAATGAAATATTATTGGAGAATTATTGTAACCACCCAGATTTTTACCGATCATTTGAATATTTAAAAATGGATTTAAATGTCAATTTAGAATACAAATAATTTTGAATTCATTTATTTTGAATATTATATTGATATGAATAATAAAACAATGAAATTTTTCCAAAATATTTTGGGAATGTATTGAATTCATAGTTTTATATGAATTGACGATATTAAATGGTTTAATTCAGTTTATACTTGAATTATATTAACGTGTTCGTTTATTAAACGATGTCTGCACGTATAATGTATAATTTAATTATTAAACGAGCTGCAGCGACGCGAGAGCTCATAATATTACGTTTTTAGCTTCAATTGATTGCACATAATCCAATATAAGTCGGATTTCTTTGAAACAAGAAACATTTGAATCTATGGGATAATATTTTTCTAATGAAAGAGAAAAATCAAGTTTTTATGTTATAGATTTTATTTTATGGCCAAATCAAAATTTTAAATAGTCGCTATGGAATTTGTTTATAAATTATAACGATTTATTTTATAAAATAAAAGGGATTTTTAGTATATTGAATATCGTTTGAACTTGAAATTCAATATGTTGAGTTTAAAATCTATGCAAGATATTTTGAAATTATATACAATTCTAGCTGAAAAGATATATGTATATTATAATAAATATTTATTGATACATTTGTTTATATTGAAATAAATGTATATTTCATTGATTCAAGGTGCAACTTAAGAATAATTAATTTTCAAATGACATCGAAAATTAACGAAACCAGTTATAGTGTATCTGAAATATTTTATTATTGCATGTTATCGAATTTTGTTTCAATCAGAGGTTGCATGTGCACATGCGAATCATAAACGGCGAGCATTATACGCTGTAAATATCATCCGTCACCTCATAAAAATATCGTTCATCACCTTGTATGAAATATCGCTTGTCATTTCGTGTAACATATCGCTGCCAAAACATATTTTCTTGCCATGTGAAAAACTGAGAAGCGGGGAGAAATTTCTGTCATTCGCACATACCTCTGCCACGACATTTCTTTTCCATTTATTTCACACGCAGCCCCACCCACAGACATTTCATCCCATCTTTTCTTCTGCCAATCAAACTCGTGCTATTCTATTTTAATTTATTTATTTTCCTTGGTGCCCACGTTTCTTCCATTATAAATAAGCATGTAGTCTCATTCTGTTCTTAACAATAAAAATAACCAAGCATCCTTCCCTCACACAGAAAATCTCTGACCCATTTAATAAGAAAAAAACAAGGGAATCGACAAGCTTTGACTCAGTGGATCGTTGTTGCATGAGCAACACCAAAGATTGAATGATGGAGAAACTCAAGGTGATGGTCCGAAGCTACGTCGAGGGGAGAGAGCTGCTGACTGATGGTGTTTGATGAGTTTTTGTTGTTTGAAATATTAGCTAGGGAAGTATGGGTTAGTCTATGGGAAAGGCAGCAGAGCACGAGTTTTCGGAAAGTACTCGTGCTTGAAAGGGTGTGTGATGGCCCGAAAATCCGTGCCAATTTGAGCTGAATAATATCCTACACATTCAACTCAAAGTGCACGAAAATTCAGATCATTAATAGAAAGAATTTAGAGGATGAGAAAGATAAGATAGAACTAATAGAATAGAAGAAGAAAAAGAACATCAGAATGAGAGTAAACACGAATCTCACAGTGGAATGAATAACATGTATTATAACATAACTTTGAAATACACAAACTGAATTTATATATACATACCATATCAGAGTACAACTTATATATATTACAGCGGAAACAATATCTAACTAACTAATGGTGAAGCCTTCTGCTTCCAGCTCCTCCAAGTGAATCTGCAAAGCCTGAAACACTTAACTGCCCGTACAAATTTGGGCACCCAAGAGTTTAGGGAAAAACAAACAAAATAAACTCTGAGTTAGTCATGGGACTGGTGTGAGTAAATTCCAACCATACTGTTTAACTTTTGAAAATCCTTTTGAAACAAAAGAATAATAGCAAGACCAGCCCACACATAAACATGGACGGTTTTTACCTTACTATAACCAAATATCCTTGATATCAAATCCAGTGATATTATGATAATGTCTAAACAAATAAATATCCAAGTAGTAGAACGCTTACATCTCATGCTCCACATATATATAGTATAAAATCATAAACCGCTGGGCGCTTATTGGAGCTTGGATTCCAACAGACAAGGTATGAGAGCACCTACCAATCAGTGTACTCTAGAGGGGATACACCTGGGTTCAACAAGAACGTCTTGCAACCCGACCACACATGACCGACCACTCATTTAGCTTGAGTGTATCGAATATATTGCCACCCACGGATGTTGGCCATCCAACCGTAATCTGAAGATACAGAATCGAAAAAGAAGAATAAATATGAATTTTCTCTAGATCGATGACAATACACCCTGCTTGGGGATGACCCAACTAGTCATGCTGCCTAGCCCAACTTTTGTTACTTCATGGTTGTGAGGCTAGAGGCTATGTCTCCTTCAGAACATCTGATTACCATTCACTTTGAATGCCACATCGTCAAATCCTTAATCACATATTGATTATACAAATGCACACTGGGTGTAGAATAAAGAGAAGTTACCCACTCCCCACCAACTTGGTATATTCGTAAAAATCAACGGCGTGACCGTTGGAAATACTCTGTCAGACACTCATCCATACAAGTTGTCCTGGGACTGGACAAACAGAAAGCATCATTTCTAGAACTGGACGACCCTTGCATTTTACTCTGTCTTAAATTGTCTTCAGCATAATATAATTTGCAGCGCTTATGCCTATACGGAGTGGTTTCAGATAATATATCCAACCGGTCTCTCCGTATTGACAACGATGGTCAAAACACTTCGATAGTCGGTTATTTAACTATCGAAGGAAAAACAAACATCCATTCAAATGTACAACTAAACATCACACAAACACTGTCCCTTTTATTTAATACTAACTTTCTAGTTTCCCATATTTTTATAAACTCTTCTTTATTTCCCTTTATAACTAATGCAATACGCTGCTATATTTCCCTTTATAATTACTGCAATACGCTGCCATATTTCCCTTTATAACTAATGCAATACGCTGCTATATTCCCCTTTATAATTACTGCAATACGCTGCTATATTCCCCTTTATAATTACTGCAATACGCTGCCATATTTCCCTTTATAACTAATGACATACGCTGCTATATTCCCTTTTATAACTAATGACATACGCTGCTATATTCCCTTTTATAACTAATGACATACGCTGCTATATTCCCTTTTATAACTAATGACATACGCTGTTATATTCCCTTTTATAACCAATGACATACGCTGCTATATTTCCTTTTATAACTAATGACATACGCTGTTATATTTCCTTTTATAACTAATGACATACGCTGCTATATTCCCTTGTATAACTAATGACATACGCTGCTATATTCCCCTTTTTACTTTCCCTATCTTCTAAACTTAGAAAATATTCATTACTAACATTGGAAAACATTTCCAATCTCTATTAAACCATTTTAAATCTGCAGAATAGTTACTTTTAAATTATGATTTATTTTACATTGTTAATATTGTCTCTTTAGAGAAAGCTGAACTCGTTTATCAAATAAATCTCTTATTTAAATAATAAATACCATTATAGGCTACACTCTCGTCTATTGAGTTATTTATAAATTCAGAACCATATCCTACTTTATAAACTTCAATGTTTTCTTTTAAAATGATTTCCCAACTTCCCTTTAAAAGTCTATTTCTATATTTCCAATCTATTCAATAATAATTATTCAACCTTATTTCTAAACATTGTTTAAAATTAAACAGCTTGTTTTAATATAACTAAAACGATTTAATAATATAATTCCAATTTAAATTCAACTCCAATTTAAACAATAGATTTTTACTTTTTAAACTCGAATCAATTTCCATCTATTTTTACGGCATTAAAATACCGGTTATTTCAAAGCCAGTGAAATTCGATATTCAAACAAACACACATTTCTTTGTCATATAAAGTATTATATGAAAAAACCACAATATAATGGTTAAGGAATCCAGTTGGATTCCTCCAACCGGTTTCCTTACATCCAGAGATGTTAGCCACCACAAATAACACCAATTTCATACTATGGAATATTATAATCGATGTAATCAGTATCCAAACAATGGTGTGCATATATATATATATATATATATATATATATATATATATATATATATATATACGAAGCTATACATATATATATATATATTAACCAATTTAATTGTAATTTACTTACGCAACCATCACGCAGCATCCAAACATTACTTTAAAATATAATTATAATATTTTAAAATAAAACATAGTTAGTGAATTAGTCACCTTTGCGCGTTAACTGTTAAATAACGATTTGCGTCAGTTGATTATATCCGGTGCTTTAATTTCCTAAGTCTGTAACGTGCTCCAAAACCGCTTTGGATCAATTTTGGTATGTAGAATATGATCTGACGATCCTAGCGCGACTGACAGCGTCAAATTCCAAATATGAAGCTGACCCGACCACTTCAATCCGCACCTTTTTAAACAGAGCAGTTGAGTTGATGGTAGATGAAAATATTCACTTTGCTAAATTGTGTTGAACTTTATTCATGGATATGCACTGTTGTGCTCAGATGTATGTAGATATGCTGGAAAATGCGTGCACTGGTCTATGAACACTTCTACTCAACAAGCCCTTCTTTACTGACTGTTTCAACAAGATTACTCCTCCCTTTTCTGATTCCCTTTGTCTTCTCCACTATCAATGTTTCTTCCAATAGTCTTCTTACAAAAGAGAATCCGCCCCCAAAACTCTTTACAATGCCTGCACTTCTCAAATGAAAAGAACAGACCACTGCTCTGTAATTCACGTCTCTATTCCCTCTTTGTAAACCATTTGCACCCTGAACCTTATTAATGCTAATCGCTTAAGCCGCTAATCCTCCATTTACTTGCGTTGAGGCCTAGAAACACAACATACCCACCATCATATGCCTCGCCTCCATGTCCTAGTCTTTGCCCTGTTTTCCAACGTCCATTCATACAACAGACCCAGCTCCTCATCGCCTAATACTTCCCTTCTTCTCTAAATGACAAAACGCGACAGCTCCTGTATATCCATTCATTTCCTTTTTCCGCAAATTTCCACTTTGTCCTCGCACCAGGCCAACTGTGCGTCATCTTCACCTCATATGTTTGAACGCCCGTTTCCAGTTTCAGTGTTTCTACATGTTCGCAAATTCGAAGACTTAATCCCCATGTTCACACGAACGCCTTCACACTCCTATACACAGATGTCCAGTTTTTCCATGCCTCCTGTGCATCTCCATTTTCTCTCCGCAATTGTGTTGCCTACTTCATTACAAAACCTTCCGCCATTCTCTAAGACTTACGGTTTTCACAGCAACCTCTCCTTAATGCATACAATATTGAACCCCACAATACACGTCCTCATCACCAGATTTTACAACCCGCAACTCCTTGAATACAATAGTACCCTCCTTCTTTTGGACCAATCCTCAAGCTCCTCTTTGCCCACCACTACTTCCATCCACTTCATAATGCAACTCTTAGCTATGTCCATGCACTTTCAGATGACCACGAAGCTCCTGCATGGTGAACCAAACTATGTTCAGCTCGCACTTACCTTCCCATTCAGTGGTCACCTCGCCAGTACGTTAGAATCCTCCCCCATATGCAACATGTCCTTCATACCCACACGTGCTCCCCCACCAACTTCCTTTGTATGCTACAGTACGCATTTTTCCTCCTGGAACAACCGCTTTCAGATCGCAACCACCGTCTCTTAACACGCCCCTAAGATCCATGGACAGGAAACCAAAGCTCCATCGTATGTATGTACGAAGCTTCCTACTGATGCACCTATATCCCACCGAGACCACCCTCCTCCGCCCTAATCTTCCCATCGCGACTTGTAACGACCTTCCTCCTCGCGTCAGAGAGCTTGCGAGATCAGTAGCTCGTGATTTGGGAAGCAGCGTATTCTTTTTTTTTCGAGTGGATTGATTTTTGTTTTGCCATGAAGAAGGCTTCAGATCTGAATGTGAAAGAACAAAATAGCGTGTATTTATACAGTTATTAACCCTTAATGATGAAGTAATAGGTAGATGGTAGTATAGGGTATAGGGAATGGGTTTTCTCTTAAGTGTTAAGGAAGATGTAAATTAGTTTATTATATATAGGTTAGGAGAGTCATGGTTTAGGGTATGGCTTCATAGCTTAAGTATAACGCAATAGGTCACTGAGGCCATATTTATTCCAACTAGTATTCCTATTTTAATATATATATATATATATATATATATATATATATATATGTTAGACGTGTTATGATGGAGACAACACGGTTTGTATACATGAAGGAAAACAAGACAATGGATTGTAAGAGGGTATATCTAAAGGTAGGAACACTATTACTCCACAGAGAACGTCATTCGTACTCTCCTCATCAACTTTACAATTGTGCTTCCCTTCCTATATTTATTTGTTTTAACTAGTTAAAGTTTAAACAATAACCGCTCCATAAAATTTCGTTCGTATCCGAGCTGCTGCGGACGGAAATAAATACACAGTTGTGACCAGCGAAGTGTCATGATCCCAAAAATATAATAATATCGGTAGGTTGACTCATATTTTGAAACCCCGAAATACTTATACAGGGTGCAAAATACTCCAAATAAAAAGTTGCATATTTAATTAATTAAAAATTACAGTAAAATTCTAAAAATTAAATTATCACTACGCCTCAAAAGAACCTTGTCCAAATTCAAATCCGATATCTAGTTATTTCAAATAAACCGTTATGGCCATAAACGAATATGCCGCTGCTTTTTTGAATATTTAATTTGGACATAACTTCTCACTTATAATACGAAATCTTGGTTTTTCACTTCCATTAGAAAAATATAGTTCAACAGTTTTCAACGTTTCTTGTTTCGAAGAAATCCGGCTTATAACGAGTCTTATATAGTCAGTTGAAGCTCAGAACGTTAAATTACGAACTACCGCGATATTACGGGCTCAATTATATTTAATATATATTTTTATACATTCAACTTCTTTTTAATTCATATATAAATCCATTTACATTACGAATTCAATATTTAAACTGATTTAAATATTCAAATACCAACCGATAAAATGCGGGACATTACATTCATTCCCCCTTAAAATAATTTCGTCCTCGAAATTGCTAAGATGGGGAAAATGTTACAATCCATATTATAACCAAGTTAAAAATCTTTTATTTAATTTCTTAAATTCAGTTTCAACAGACCCGATTAATTATAATTAAGTATTAATTCCTTCTCATTAACGAATACTTTCAAAAATTCTGAAAATTTCCTAATAGCTTAAATTTTCGGAGAATTTTGCCAGCATCTCCTCTGCACGGCTAAATCGGTACTACTACAACTTGCCTCTCTGGGCCTTCTCCAGTCCAAAAGAAAATAAACCAGCCAAATGGCTTGCCACAATAGCTCATAGATCTCATACCCAAATATAAACGTGTACCTTTTTATCGGCATTCAACTCTTTTTCTTTCATCTGCTATCCAATGTAATTTCATTTGATCTCCAATCAATTCCTTCTCAAACCAATAATTCTTTTATAACCAGAACAAACTCCATTTTAACTCCAGTTCCATTCTTGATTCCAAATTCTTACTCGCCAGTCCAATTCTTCAACCAAGTTAAGTTCCATTCAAAATCTTATTTCATAAATTCAATTTCTTCATCAAATTAAATTCTACTCTAGCACGATTTTCACTTAACTGTCTTCAATTCATTTCCAAATTTATTTAACTTAGTTTTAAGTTAAATTCTAATTTATTCATTTACTTTTATCATTTTAATCAATTTAACTCCATAAGTTAAATTTAAGTTTCAGAATTTCAAATTCCTGGGTCTTATCTCAAGTCAGTTTGAATCATATTTATTTACAAATAATAATAGAAATTCAAAATATTTGAATTTCTGAAAACTTGTTTCCTCACAATAATTCAAAAACAAAATCTTTGGTAGTAATCTATCACTTAGAGACTCGAAAATGAACACCGATGATGGTCGACTTCATCATCGGAATTATTTTCCAGCGATCAAAGTGAGTTCAATACTATATTACTTTAAAAACTCATTTTCAAACACTTTCATTTGAAAATTACCTTAAATATTCTTTCAAAACGCTTGGAAAAACATCTTTAAATTCCCAGGAATTAAAATTCCATTATTTACAAACTTTTTTTTCCAATTTACCAGAGTTTTAAATTCCAAATCTGATTTAAATTCAAATTTAGTTCATCTGATTTGTATTTTATACTAATGTGAATTTTGATTGGTTATTTTACATAACCAACTCAATTATGATCTTATTCGGTCATAATTTCAACCAACACATTCATTATATATTAGATAATCCCAATATATGCTTTCGTTATACCAAAATATATTTTGGGTAAAATTATTTCATTTACCCTCTTTTCGAAACATACTGTGTCGAATTGCTCTATTCAAGAGTTTAGAAACACCTATCGGCGCAGTTTGCATTACTGTTTCGACCAGAATTTATAAACCACTCGACTGACCAGTCAACAAAATATAAAACGGTTTTTATATTAATTTACAAATACGTGCTCATATATATACACTCATACTCAATCTAGAGTATTACTAACCCCATCTCTATTGAGTTACGCCACAGAGCCAAGGTAATCACTTAACCTTCAGCTCTGATACCAACTGTGATGGCCCGAAAATCCATGCCAATTTGAGCTGAATAATATCCTACACATTCAACTCAAAGTGCACGAAAATTCAGATCATTAATATAAAGAATTTAGAGGTTGAGAAAGATAAGATAGAACTAATAGAATAGAAGAAGAAAAAGAACATCAGAATGAGAGTAAACACAAATCTCACAGCGGAATGAATAACATGTATTATAACATAACTTTGAAATACACAAACTGAATTTGTATATACATACCATATCAGAGTACAACTCATATATATTACAGCGGAAACAATCTCTAACTAACTAATGGTGAAGCCTTCTGCTTCCAGCTCCTCCAAGTGAATCTGCAAAGCCTGAAACACTTGACTGCCCGTACAAATTTGGGCACCCAAGAGTTTAGGGAAAAACAAACAAAATAAACTCTGGGTCAGTCATGGGACTGGTGTGAGTAAATTCCAACCATACTGTTTAACTTTTGAAAATCATTTTGAAACAAAAGAATAATAGTAAGATCAGCCCACACATAAACATGGACGGTTTTTACCTTACTATAACCCAAAATATCCTTGATATCAAATCCAGTGATATTATGATAATGTCTAAACAAATAAATATCCAAGTAGTAGAACGCTTGCATCTCACGCTCCATATATATATATATATAGTATAAAATCATAAACCGCTGGGCGCTTATTGGAGCTTGGATTCCAACAGACAAGGTACGGGAGCACCTACCGATCAGTGTACTCTAGAGGGGATACACCTGGGTTCAACAAGAATGTCTTACAACCCGGCGACACATGACCGGCCACCCATTTAGCTTGAGTGTATCGAATATATTGCCACCCATGGTTGTTGGCCATCCAACCGTAATCCGAAGATACAGAATCGAAAAAGAAGAATAAATATGAATTTTCTCTAGATCGGTGACAATACACCCTGCTTGGGGATGACCCAACTAGCTATGCTGCCTAGCCCAACTTTTGTTACTTCCTGGTTGTGAGGCTAGAGGCTATGTCTCCTTCAGAACATCTGATTACCATTCACTTTTAATGCCACATCGTCGAATCCTTATTCACGTATTGATTACATAAATGCACACTGGGTGTAGAATAAAGAGAAGTTACCCTCTCCCCACCAACTTGGTATATTCGTAAAAATCAACGGCGTGACCGTTGGAAATACTGTCAGACACTCATCCATACAAGTTGTCCTGGGACTGGACAAACAGAAAGCATCATTTCTGGAACTGGACGACCCTTGCATTTTACTCCATCTTAAACTGTCTTCAGCATAATATAATTCGCAGCGCTTATGCCTATACGGAGTGATTTCAGAAAATATATCCAACCGATCTCTCCGTATTGACAACGATGGTCAAAACACTTCGATAGTCTGTTATTTAACTATCGAAGGAAAAAACAAACATCCATTCAAATGTACAACTAAACATCACACAAACACTGGCCCTTTTATTTAATACTAACTTTCTAGTTTCCCATATTTTTATAAACTCTTCTTTATTTCCCTTTATAACTAATGCAATACGCTGCTATATTTCCCTTTATAATTACTGCAATACGCTGCCATATTTCCCTTTATAACTAATGCAATACGCTGCTATATTCCCCTTTATAATTACTGCAATACGCTGCTATATTCCCCTTTATAATTACTGCAATACGCTGCCATATTTCCTTTTATAACTAATGACATACGCTGCTATATTCCCTTTTATAACTAATGACATACGCTGCTATATTCCCTTTTATAACTAATGACATACGCTGTTATATTCCCTTTTATAACTAATGACATACGCTGCTATATTTCCTTTCATAACTAATGACATACGCTGCTATATTTCCTTTTATAACTAATGACATACGCTGTTTATTCCCTTTTATAACTAATGACATACGCTGCTATATTCCCCTTTTTACTTTCCCTATCTTCTGAACTTAGAAAATATTCATTACTAACATTGGAAAATATTTCCAATCTATATTAAACCATTTTAAATCCGCAGAATGGTTGCTTTTAAATTATGATTTATTTTACATTGTTAATATTGTCTCTTTAGAGAAAGCTGAACTCGTTTATCAAATAAATCTCTTATTTAAATAATAAATACCATTATAGGCTACACTCTCGTCTATTGAGTTATTTATAAATTCAAAACCATATCCTACTTTATAAACTTCAATGTTTTCTTTTAAAATGATTTCCCAACTTCCCTTTAAAATTCTATTTCTATATTTCCAATCTATTCAATAATAATTATTCAACCTTATTTCTAAACATTGTTTACAAATTAAACAACTTGTTTTAATATAACTAAAACGAGTTAGTAATATAATTCCAATTTAAATTCAACTCTTATTTAAACAATAGATTTTTACTTTTTAAACTCGAATCAATTTCCATCTACTTTTACGGCATTAAAATACCGGTTATTTCAAAGCCAGTGAAATTCGAAATTCAAACAAACACACATTTCTTTGTCATATAACGTATTATATGAATAAACCACAATATAATGGTTAAGGAATCCAGTTGGATTCCTCCAACCGGTTTCCTTACATCCAGAGATGTTAGCCACAACAAATAACACCAATTTCATACTATGGAATATTATAATCGATGTAATCAGTATCCAAACAATGGTGTGCATATATATACGAAGCTATACATATATATATATATATTAACCAATTTAATTGTAATTTACTTATGCAACCATCACGCAACATCCAACCATTACTTTAAAATATAATTATAATATTTTAAAATAAAACAGAGTTAGTGAATTACTCACCTTTGCGCGTTAACCGTTAAATAACGATTTGCGTCAGTTGATTATATCCGGTGCTTTAAATTCCTAAGTCTATAACGTGCTCCAAAACCACTCTGGATCAATTTCAGTATGTAGAATATGATCTGACGATCCTAGCGCGACTGACAGCGTCAAATTCCGAATATGAAGCCGGCCCGACCACTTCAATCCGCACCTTTTTAAACAGAGCAGTTGAGTTGATGGTAGATGAAAATATTCACTCTGCTAAAGTGTGTTGAACTCTATTCATGGATATGCACTATTGTGCTTAAATGTATGTAGACATGCTGGCAAATGCGTGCACTGGTCTATGAACACTTCTACTAAACAAGCCCTTCTTTACTGACTATTTTAACAAGATTACTCCTCCCTTTTCTGATTCCCTTTGTCTTCTCCACTATCAATATTTCTTCCAATAGCCTTCTTACCAAAGAGAATCCGCCCCAAAACTCTTTACAATGCCTGCACTTCTCAAATGAAAAGAACAGACCACTGCTCTGTAATTGACGTCTCTCTTCCCTCTTTGTAAACCATTTGCACCCTGAACCTTATTAACACTAATCGCTTAAGCCGTTAATCCTCCATTTACTTGTGTTGAGGCCTAGCAACACAACAGACCCTCCATCATATGCCGCGCTTCCATGTCCTTGTCTTTGCCCTGTTTTCCAACGTCCATTCATACAACAGACCCAGCTCCCCATCGCCTAATACTTCCCTTCTTCTCTAAATGACAAAACGCGACAGCTCCTGTGTATCCATTCATTTTCCTTTTTCCGCAAATTTCCACCTTGTCCTCGCACCAGGCCAACTGTGCGTCATCTTCACCTCATATGTTTGAACGCCCGTTTCTAGTTTCAGTGTTTCTACATGTCCGCAACTTCGAAGACTTAATCCCCTTGTTCACACGAACGCCTTCACACTCCTATACACAGATATCCAGTTTTTCCATGCCTCCTATGCATCTCCATTTTCTCTCCGCAATTGTGTTGCCTACTTCATTACAAAAACTTCCGCCATTCTCTAAGACTTACGTTCTTCACAGCAACCTGTAACACCCCACACCCGCTAAGGTCACTCACTAAGGGAATGCCTTAGTTTCGGTGGAGTATTTTTAGTGAGTATAGAACAGAAAAATTACAACAAGACAGAAATAAGTAATACTTGAAAATTAAAACATCATTTCATTGCAGCGGAAAGTAAAACATGTTTGGTTACATCACAAAACCATAACAAGAGTCAAGTACATAATATCCATCCTGATAAAATAGAAGTACATAATCCCACTACATAGATAATAGCCATAATAGAAAAGATAAACTGAGCTTTACTTCTACGGTCCAAGCCCCAAAAGATAGATATAGCGGTCTGGTCCAAGCCCACTAGTGCTAGGCCCACTCTGAAAACCCGAGGGTTGGGAAAAAGATAAAAAAACAACGGGGTCAGACATAAGTCTGAGCGAGTCCTATAACCTTAACAATACAATCATTAAAGTAATTAGGGTATGATATAAACAAGGTACGGTACCTCTGGGGATAATGACTACACTAAGTAGCCAACTAAACACAGGATGTACTAAGATAACCGAAAAGACGCATTTACCCACCCAAGGATAATTACTACACTGCACCACACAAGTCGTTCCTACTTAAAGGTTGATCCCTCTAAGTGTACTTAGTAATATAATTAGTAGTTTCGTGTACCCCTAACAGACTACATAGGTGTACTCACTACTCCCCAAGCGATCGGCTCCCTAACGTAGATACCCGTGCTGGCCCCACAGTGGGGTGTATCATTCCCCAAAGTGGCAACCTGATAATATCAACGGTGCATGGCTTATACCTACACGATGCAACAACGTCTTACCAACCAGCCCGGGTCCACACACGCATATGAAACCCGTTGGTCCTGCGTTGCCACCGCTAACCCGTTTTGGCCTCTTATAGTCAAGCCCAATATGCGTGTCCTGTCCTCGACTTGTGTCGAGCCCACTAAGATACGTTTGGGATATTGGTTGAAATGGGCCCCCACAAGCTACCCACCTAAGCTTGTCATTTCTAGTGAATCCCACTTAACCCTTTAACCATGTCCACTTACATGTTATAAATTTTGGTTAAGTCATTAATCATATTTTAATTGCCATTCAAGGCACCCACTAGATTTCCACATGCCACCCAAAGCACTTACTTAATTCCCACATGCCACCCACGGCACTTACTTAACCCTTTAATCATGTTTAATTACATGTTCCACTTTGGTTAAGTATTCTAATCGTATTTTCTATTGCCACCTAAGGCAACCACTAGATTTTTCTACATGCCACCCAAGGCACCCACTTAACCCCTCATGTCCCTCTACATGCTAATATGGTTAAGTGTTTCTTAATTAATTAATTAAGATCATGACCTCATAAAGACCTCTCACATTAGACCACCTTTTATGACTGCTGGATATGCCGGTTGGGTCCGGGCAGCCTTACGTCATAAAAAGGGTCTAACCTCGTGTCTTTACTTTAATCACGTATTTAATTTATGACTAAGACCTCTCACATTGGGCCAATCATTTGTAGCTGCTGGATTTGCCGGTTGGTTCCGGGCAGTCTTATGCTACAAAAGGGTCCAACCTCGTGTCTTAGTCGATTAATTACACCTAATTAATCACCCCCATAATTTGTATTAATTATCCCTAATTAATTACCAATTTCAAGAATATGGGTAGACCTAACTCAATAGGTAAATTCCCAATTCCATAATATGGGCAGACCTAACTTAATAGGTAAATTCCCAATTCCATAATATGGGTAGACCTAACTTAATAGGTAAATTCCCAATTATGTCCATTCACTTTATGTTATGCTTAAGCATACCCATTTCACACCATTTTATTAACATGCATATTAACCCCATCGTTCCCCACGTAATTCGTTCTCATAACATGACATAATAAAGGGAAGATTCATCACAAATGCCATGGGTTTAACCAACATAGCATATAACTTTATCATGGGTTTAAAAGGTGTCAACTTGCATATACGAGCATACATTAAACCCAACTAGCATTTAACCCAAACTTGCATGAAGCACATATGTCACAAAGTGGGTAACTTGCATATGATTCTTATGTCATACAAAGGTGTGAACTTGCATAGCATGTCACATGTTAACTTGCATATAACCAAACACATAACTTGCATAACATGTTACATATGAACTTGCATATAATCATGCACATAACTTGCATATAACCAAACACATAACTTGCATAACATGTTACATATGAACTTGCATATAATCATGCACATAACTTGCATATAACCAAACACATAACTTGCATAACATGTTACATATGAACTTGCATATAATCATGCACATAACTTGCATATAACCAAACACATAACTTGCATAACATGTTACATATGAACTTGCATATAATCATGCACATAACTTGCATTACATGTTACATATGAACTTGCATATAATCTCACATATAGCTTGCATAACATGTTACATATGAACTTGCATATAATCTCACATATAGCTTGCATAACATGTTACATATGAATCAATGTTCAACATAGTGTTTTGCATAATGAGCATCATAAAACATAGCATTAAACTTGCATAACATATAGCATAAAACTTGCAAAACACACAACATACACTATACTAAACTTGCATAAACACATTAATCCACAAACATAGCCATATCTTATCATATCCTATCATAATCAATTTAACAATTGATTATTAAGGCTATAGAAACTCACCACTAAACTCCAATAAGCAAACCCTTGCCAAAAATCACCCAAAAACTCTAGCCTTGAAAATAAAGCTTGCAACTTGATGATGAATGCAAGCTAATGATCACTCATACAACTTAAAAATGCTTGTATGAACATGAAAGCCTTCATAGAAATAGTTTAGAAAGAGGATGGAGGCTAGGGTTTTGAGTGGAGGCCATGATCATAGAAAATTTTGGCATAGTTTAGTTAGAGGATAGGATTATGATCATTAGGGCTAGCTTAGGGTCTTATTTATAGGATTAGGATGTGTTTCTAACCCTTAGATTAACCCTAATTCTATTTAGAGCCATCAGATTTCGTCCAGCCCTCCAAAACACAGCCCAAAACTCAAACTGGTGCACTCAGGCTAACCTAGCCGAGCAAGCCAGGTTTTGCCCAAGTCGACAGGGCTGTCGACTTGGTCTGTGCCAAGTCGACTCCCCTGTCGACAGGGCTGTCGACATGGCCTAGCCCCATTTCTGCTCTTTTGAAATCTATTTCGAATTTTGAATTTTCAGAAAACTTCTTTGGGCCTTAACGGGTCATACGGACTACGATTTACAAAATTTTGGACTCTATTTCGCGTATTTTTCCGAGAGAACGCAATGGCACAGCCCGTTTCCCCCAATTCTCACTTCTGAGATTATTTATTCTGTAATTAGTGAATATTAGTATTAACTGAAATTCGGGGTGTTACATTCTCCCCTCCTTAAAGGATTTCGTCCCCGAAATATCTAAGCTAAGGAGAATGCATATCCTACCATCCAAACAACCATCTACTCAATCCATCAAACACGGGCATCCATTGTCCTTAAAACAATTTCTAATGATGTATGAGCATATGCAAAGAGTGTGTGTATATGTTCCCTATCTAATGTATGAACATATGCAAACCATGATAGTGCCATGCATCCAATATGTATGCGAGAGAACCCTATCGACACATACTGTATCTATATGAGTGCACAATCATTCACCAAAATGCATCATCCATATGATAACACAACCATTATACATCCATCAATTTAGCTACCTACACACAATTATATGCAATATGCAATATGAAGTGACTGAGCCGATCTAATGTCTAGAGTGTGTGTATATGCATCCACGAGCAACCACTAGCAAACACTTGCATCCACATGCATCCATCAATCATAACATGTCTCAAACACATGTTTTAACCATAGGTTTACCCTATCTAAAGGTCAAAGGTACTAACGAGAGGACATACTAAAGATAAGATAAGTACTAGTCAAACGATAAAGGAGAAATTAAAAGGCATATCTTAAAAAGGAATGGGTATAATGAACGCATCTTCTCTTCCGTCTCTAAAGTAGCGTTGCTCTCATCTTCTCCCCATTGCACTTTGACTAGTTGAACCTCTCGATTCCTCAACTTCCTAGTATCTGACCCAAGGATGCGAGTAGGAGCTCGTCGAATCGTCTCATCACGCTCTATCTCTACTTCTTTAAGCAAGCTCGGCTCTACCACCTCAGCGGTCTCATGTAGGCACTTCCTCAAATGTGACACATGGAATACATCATGCACACCACTAAGCCTGTCGGGCAACTCCACTCTATATGCCATCTGTCCAATCCTTTCCTTAATAGGAAACGGTCCAACAAACCTTGGTGCTAACTTTCCAACAGATCCAAAGCGAACCACATTCCGTAACGGAGATACCTTGATAAAACCATGTCCCCAACATCAAACTTAAGCTCTGCTCTCCTCTTGTCCGCATAAGATTTCTGTCTGTCTTGCGCTGCTTTCATCCTTCTTCGAATCAAATCAATCTTTTCCGAAGTCTTTCTAACCATATCGGGCCCAAGCAAGATCTCATCCGTAGATTCCCACCAACATGTAGGTGATCGACAAGGCCTTCCATAAAGAGCTTCGAAAGGAGCCATGCCAATACTAGACTGAAAGCTGTTATTATACGCGAACTCCACCAATGGAAGATACTCTTCCCCTGTACCTCCAAAATTCAAGATACATAGCCTCAAAAGGTCTTCTAAAATACGATTCACCCTCTCGGTCTGGCCGTCCGTCTGAGGATGATATGCGGTACTCAAACATAACTGAGTCCCTACCGCCTCTTGCAAACTCTTCCAAAACTCGCTAGTGAAGATAGGATCTCGATCGCTCACTATAATGGAAGGTACACCATGTAATCTAACAATCTCTCGAATGTAAACTGAAGCTAGCCATGCAGCAGTCCTCTTACTCTTCACGGGTATAAAATGGGCACTCTTAGTAAGTCTGTCTACCACACCCCAAATTCCCGTATTACCCTTCCTCGATCTCGGTAATCCATCGACAAAATCCATCGAGACACTATCCCACTTCCATAGCGGAACTTCCAATGGGTGAAGCAACCCACCAGGTTTCTTTTGCTCTGCTTTCACTTGTTGGCACACCAAGCATCTAGCGACATACTCGGCCACTTCTTGCTTCATGTCTTGGTACTTCTTGTCCCCACCGGGATGAATGGTCATCTTTGAACGATGTGCATTATCAAGTATAGCCTTCTTCAAACCCTCGTCTTGCGGTATACAAAGTCTACCGTCTCTACGCAACCACCCCCTATCATCTAGGGTGTACCTACCCAAATGGCTGGACGACTCCCCCCTTATGAGCTTCTCTACTAACTCAACCAACTATGGGTCGTTCCGCTGTGCCTCACCAATCTGTCCCAAAAGAGTAGGTCTAACTTGCTAGCAAACCGGGTATAAAGTCAACAGAAGGTCTGAAGTCAAACATCGAGATAAACCCCAAGCTTCGTCGTTCTACGAACAATGAACTCAAGGACAACCTTTTTCTACTTAAGGTGTCCGCTACCACGTTACCCTTGCCATGGGTATATGCTATCTCAAACTCATAGGATGTTAAGAATCCTATCCACTTTTGTTGTCCTAAGACTATGCGCTCGAAGAGTCTCCAACACTTCCCTAAGATGTAGGGCATGCTCTTCTCCACTTCTAGAGAAAACCAGGATATTACCCCATCCAAAATCATCACAACTGTCCATCTCTCACGCAGACCATCCTAGTCGAACTTGACATCCCCCAAGTGCAAGCCCCAAAGGCCTAAACCAATATCAGACAAACACCCAAGGGATATCTCCTTCGAGTTCAGACGACCTACGTGAGATGATACTAGTAAAAATGGCTAAACAATTAAGCCTTTGACCAACTTTGGATGTCCTCGCCAGTCTCGCTCCAAAACCACCGTTTTTCCCATAACTGGCTTTGCTCAACCTATTAAGCACACACGAAAACTTATTTCGCTCCTAGAAAAGACCAAGATGTCATTTACAAAGACCATCACAAACTTATTTAGGTACTCCCTGAACACCCTTCTCATCAAATCAACAAAGTATGCGGGGGCGTTCGTCAAACCAAATGGCATCACCAGCCACTCATAAAAACCATCCGGAGTCCTAAAGGTAGTCTTCTCTATACTATCCTCAGCCACTCTCAACTGATGAAACCCCGTGGCTAAGTCCAACTACGAAAACACTGAGGCGCCAACCAACTGATCAAAGAGATCATCAATCCTCGGCAATGGGTGTCTATTCTTCTTTGTTATCTTGTTAAACTCCCAATAATCTACACAAAGTCTGAGGGACCCATCCGCCTTCATAGCAAAAACTACTGGAGCACCCCACTCCGATATACTTCGTCTTCTAAACCCCTTCTCAAGCAAATCGCCTACTTGCTTATGGAGTTCCCTCCTCTCACGAGGAGCCATGTGGCACACTGGCCAAGATACTGGTTTGGCATTGTCTACCGGATATATTCGGAAGTCAATCTCCCGCTCCGGAGGTAAGCCCTTCACCTCCTCAAACACATCCGAGTATTCCCGAACCACTCTAACAGATCGCAAACTCTCGACCGACGTGTCAAGCGATTCTAGATAACTTAGCATAACAGATTCCATGGGATTACAAGAGATCTCGAGAGTGTTACCCAAGCGGGTCATAAGCCTAACAACTCTCCTTCCACAAACAAGAACGGCACCATTACTGGATAACCAGTCCATGCCCAAAACTAACCCATAGCCCGTGAAGCCCAAGAAGCATCACATCTAAACTCAACGCTAAGTATAAAAACTTTCAAACCCAAACACATCATGGAGCCCCCAATTGGGTTTGAAACAACTAAGGGATCATCTACTAAACTGGTGTCTAAGTGCAGTGACTCAACTAACAACGATGAGATAAACGAACTCGATGCGTCAGAATCAAATAAAGTTCGAACCGGATAATAAAGAAATCCAAATTCCAACCTAGACGGTCTTATCCCCATCTGGTACACTAGCCGTGAGGGAATACAACTACCCTCCAGAAGATTCCATACCTTGCTCTTGCCCCTTTGGACAACCTTAATAAGGTGTCCCATTCCTCCCAAAAGGATAAATACTCGCCTTCTTCTTCCCATTCTCCACTCGTAACCTCCCACCAATGAGGTTTCATCCTTCATTAACCAAACAACTATTTGAGCCTTCCTCCCATCGTCTATCCTATAGGTACCTACCAGTCCTCCTCCTTCTTGAACCAACTTCTAATCCGACTAACGTCTAAGTCCCTTGATGTGGTTTTCCATTCTTATCTATCTTAGAAAGATCATCTATACACGGAGGGGAAACTTAAAACGAGAGAGGAAGAGATTCAAAACGGAGAATTCGAAAGATAAAGATATGACTATCGGGGACTATGCTTTTCTTTCAAAAACTTTTCTCTTAAAAGACATGTTTTTGAAAATACTCCTTTCAAAGATATTCTTAGAAAATAGTTTTTTCTAAAAAAAAAAAATTATCTGTTCTGGTAACCTTAAGCTCTGATACCACGTGTAACACCCCACACCCGCTAAGGTCACTCACTAAGGGAATGCCTTAGTTTCGGTGGAGTATTTTTAGTGAGTATAGAAAAGAAAATTTACAACAAGACAGATATAAGTAATACTTGAAAATTAAAACATCATTTCATTGCAGCGGAAAGTAAAACATGTTTGGTTACATCACAAAACCATAACAAGAGTCAAGTACATAATATCCATCCTGATAAAATAGAAGTACATAATCCCACTACATAGATAATAGCCATAATAGAAAAGATAAACCGAGCTTTACTTCTACGGTCCAAGCCCCAAAAGATAGATATAGCGGTCTGATCCAAGCCCACTAGTGCTAGGCCCACTCTGAAAACCTGAGGGTTGGGAAAAAGATAAAAAAACAACGGGGTCAGACATAAGTCTGAGCGAGTCCTATAACCTTAACAATACAATCATTAAAGTAATTAGGGTATGATATAAACATGGTATGGTACCTCTGGGGATAATGACTACACTAAGTAGCCAACTAAACACAGGATGTACTAAGATAACCGAAAAGACGCATTTACCCACCCAAGGATAATTACTACACTGCACCACACCAGTCGTTCCTACTTAAAGGTTGATCCCTCTAAGTGTACTTAGTAATATAATTAGTAGTTTCGTGTACCCCTAACAGACTACATAGGTGTACTCACTACTCCCCAAGCGATCGGCTCCCTAACGTAGATACCCGTGCTGGCCCCACAGTGGGGTGTATCATTCCCCAAAGTGGCAACCTGATAATATCAACGGTGCACGGCTTATACCTACACGATGCAACAACGTCTTACCAACCAGCCCGGGTCCACACACGCATATGAAACCCGTTGGTCCTGCGTTGCCACCGCTAACCCGTTTTGGCCTCTTATAGTCAATCCCAATATGCGTGTCCCGTCCTCGACTTGAGTCGAGCCCACTAAGATACGTTTGGGATATTGGTTGAAATGGGCCCCCACAAGCTACCCACCTAAGCTTGTCATTTCTAGTGAATCCCACTTAACCCTTTAACCATGTCCACTTACATGTTATAAATTTTGGTTAAGTCATTAATCATATTTTAATTGCCATTCAAGGCACCCACTAGATTTCCACATGCCACCCAAGGCACTTACTTAATTCCCACATGCCACCCACGGCACTTACTTAACCCTTTAATCATGTTTAATTACATGTTCCACTTTGGTTAAGTATTCTAATCGCATTTTCTATTGCCACCCAAGGCAACCACTAGATTTTTCTACATGCCACCCAAGGCACCCACTTAACCCCTCATGTCCCTCTACATGCTAATATGGTTAAGTGTTTCTTAATTAATTAATTAAGATCATGACCTCATAAAGACCTCTCACATTAGACCACCTTTTATGACTGCTGGATATGCCGGTTGGGTCTGGGCAGCCTTACGTCATAAAAAGGGTCTAACCTCGTGTCTTTACTTTAATCACGTATTTAATTTATGACTAAGACCTCTCACATTGGGCCAATCATTTGTAGCTGCTGGATTTGCCGGTTGGTTCCGGGCAGTCTTATGCTATAAAAGGGTCCAACCTCGTGTCTTAGTCGATTAATTACACCTAATTAATCACCCCCATAATTTGTATTAATTATCCCTAATTAATTACCAATTTCAAGAATATGGGTAGACCTAACTCAATAGGTAAATTCCCAATTCCATAATATGGGTAGACCTAACTTAATAGGTAAATTCCCAATTCCATAATATGGGTAGACCTAACTTAATAGGTAAATTCCCAATTATGTCCATTCACTTTATGTTATGCTTAAGCATACCCATTTCACACCATTTTATTAACATGCATATTAACCCCATCGTTCCCCACGTAATTCGTTCTCATAACATGATATAATAAAGGGAAGATTCATCACAAATGCCATGGGTTTAACCAACATAGCATATAACTTTATCATGGGTTTAAAAGGTGTCAACTTGCATATATGAGCATACATTAAACCCAACTAGAATTTAACCCAAACTTGCATGAAGCACATATGTCACAAAGGGGGTAACTTGCATATGATTCTTATGTCATACAAAGGTGTGAACTTGCATAGCATGTCACATGTTAACTTGCATATAACCAAACACATAACTTGCATAACATGTTACATATGAACTTGCATATAATCATACACATAACTTGCATATAACCAAACACATAACTTGCATAACATGTTACATATGAACTTGCATATAATCATGCACATAACTTGCATATAACCAAACACATAACTTGCATAACATGTTACATATGAACTTGCATATAATCATGCACATAACTTGCATTACATGTTACATATGAACTTGCATATAATCTCACATATAGCTTGCATAACATGTTACATATGAACTTGCATATAATCTCACATATAGCTTGCATAACATGTTACATATGAATCAATGTTCAACATAGTGTTTTGCATAATGAGCATCATAAAACATAGCATTAAACTTGCATAACATATAGCATAAAACTTGCAAAACACACAACATACACTATACTAAACTTGCATAAACACATTGATCCACAAACATAGCCATATCTTATCATATCCTATCATAATCAATTTAACAACTGATTATTAAGGCTATAGAAACTCACCACTAAACTCCAATAAGCAAACCCTTGCCAAAAATCACCCAAAAACTCTAGCCTTGAAAATAAAGCTTGCAACTTGATGATGAATGCAAGCTAATGATCACTCATACAACTTAAAAATGCTTGTATGAACATGAAAGCCTTCATAGAAATAGTTTAGAAAGAGGATGGAGGCTAGGGTTTTGAGTGGAGGCCATGATCATAGAAAATTTTGGCATAGTTTAGTTAGAGGATAGGACTATGATCATTTAGGGCTAGCTTAGGGTCTTATTTATAGGATTAGGATGTGTTTCTAACCCTTAGATTAACCCTATTTCTATTTAGAGCCATCAGATTTCGTCCAGCCCTCCAAAACACAGCCCAAACAGGGGAGTCGACTTGGCACAGCCCCATTTCTGCTCTTTTGAAATCTGTTTCGAATTTTGAATTTTCAGAAAACTTCTTTGGGCCTTAACTGGGTCATACGGACTCCGATTTACAAAATTTCGGACTCTATTTCGCGTATTTTTCCGAGTCGAACGCAATGGCACAGCCCGTTTCCCCCAATTCTCACTTCTGAGATGATTTATTCTGTAATTAGTGTATATTAGTATTAACTGAAATTCGGGTTGTTACACAACCTCTCCTTAATGCATACAATATTGAACCCCACACTACACGTCCTCATCACCAGATTTTACGACCCGCAACTCCTTGAATACAACAGTACCCTCCTTCTTTTGGACCAATCCGCAAGCTCCTCTTTGCCCACCATTACTTCCATCCTCTTCATAATGCATCTCTCAGCTATGTCCATCCACTTTCAGATGACCACGAAGCTCCTGCATGGTGAACCAAACTATGTTCAGCTCGCACTTACCTTCCCATTCAGTGGTCACCTCGCCAGTACGTTAAAATCCTTCTCCATATGCAACATGTCCTTCATACCCACACGTGCTCCCCCGCCAACTTCCTTTGTATGCTACAGTACGCATTTTTCCTCCTGGAACAACCGCTTTCTGATCGCAACCACCGTCTCTTAACACGCCTCTAAGATCCATGGACAGGAAACCAAAGCTCCATCGTATGTATGTACGAAACTTCCTACTGACGCACCTATATCCCACCGAGACCACCCTCCTCCGTCCTAATCTTCCCATCGCGACTTGTAATGACCTTCCTCCTCGCGTCAGAGAGCTCGCGAGATCAGTAGCTCGTGATATGGGAAGCAGCGTATTCTCTTTTTTTTCGAGTGGATTGATTTTTGTTTTGCCATGAAGAAGGCTTCAGATCTGAATGTGAAAGAACAAAATAGCGTGTATTTATACAGTTATGAACCCTTAATGATGAAGTAATAGGTAGATGGTAGTATAGGGCATAGGGAATGGGTTTTCTCTTAAGTGTTAAGGAAGATGTAAATTAGTTTATTATATATAGGTTAGGAGAGTCATGGTTTAGGGTATGGCTTTATAGCTTAAGTATAACGCAATAGGTCACTGAGGCCATATTTATTCCAACTAGTATTCCTATTTTAATATATATATATATATGTTAGACGTGTTATGATGGAGACAACACGGTTTGTATACATGAAGGAAAACAAGACAATAGATTGTAAGAGGGTATATCTAAAGGTAGGAACACTATTACTCCACAGAGAACGTCATTCGTACTCTCCTCATCAACTTTACAATTGTGCTTCCCTTCCTATATTCACTTGTTTTAACTAGTTAAAGTTTAAACAATAACCGCTCCATAGAATTTCGTTCGTGTCCGAGCTTCTACGGACGGAAATAAATACACAGTTGTGACCAGCGAGGTGTCATGATCCGAAAAATATAATAATATCGGTAGGTTGACTCATATTTTGAAACCCCGAAATACCGATACAGGGTGCAAAATACTCCAAATAAAAAGTTGCATATTTAATTAATTAAAAATTACAGTAAAATTCTAAAAATTAAATTATCACTACGCCTCAAAAGAACCTTGTCCAAATTCGAATCCGATATCTAGTTATTTCAAATAAACCGTTATGGCCATAAAAGAATATGCCGCTGCTTTTCTGAATATTTAATTTGGACATAACTTCTTAGTTATAATACGAAATCTTGGTTTTTCACTTCCATTATAAAAATATAGTTCAACAGTTTTCAACGTTTCTTATTTCGAACAAATCCGGTTTATAACGAGTCCTGTATAGTCAGTTGAAGTTCATAACGTTAAATTACGAACTGCCGCGATATTATGGGCTCGATTATATTTAATATATATTTTTATACGTTCAATTTTTTTTAATTCATATATAAATCCATTTATATTACGAATTCAATATTTAAACTGATTTAAATATTCAAATACCAACCGATAAAATGCGGGACATTACAGGGTGGCATTGCTCGATATTGTGAAGCAAATCATGGTAAATATTGAGAATAGGGATAGATAGGGTGATTGGAGAATGGGTATATTTGTTTTGCATGAATGGAGAAGAATGAGGTTTTCTTGTGTATGAGGGAAGCTTGGGTTTGTACTACAGGGGCCGCTGGTTTTATATAAAAAAATGATTGTCATGAAGAGCTGGGTTCTACGAATGGTAATGTCGGGGTGTAGTAGGAGGGGGCACACGAATGGGGAGTGTAGCCTTGAACGTGGAACAATGGAATGGCTAGGGTGAGAATGGCTAGAGAAGCTATCTTTTGTTGTGTTATAGCAGGAGTTATGCAACAGAAGATTTTGTTTTGGTGGGTCGTGAGGAACACAATGAAGCAGATGAAGTTTTTTCATGGGAAGGAATCATTTCGTGGGACTAGGAAAAAATGACGTGAAGGTGGAAGAAGAAGACGTAGGAGCACCTGGATGAAATTCAAGTAGGCTTGGGCCCTTACGTATTTATATAATATGAAAAGAAAAGGATAATAAAAAAGAAGAAGGGGGCCAATTAGTGTGGTATTGGGCTTCGAACGGTTCACAGGGGAGTTGCCCAAATATTTGAATTGAAAAAGAAGGGCAGTAGAAGGAAACTGGGTGAGATGTTGTTAAGTTTAATTAGTTAAAAATATTAGGTTTTATTATTAAATTAACATTTTAAATCAATAAAAATAGAAGAAGGAGCCGATCAATGTGGTATTGGGCTTCGAACGGTTCACAGGGGAGTTCCGTAAATATTTGAATTGAAAAAAGGGCAATAGAAGGAAACAAGGTGAGATGTTGTTAAGTTTAATTAGTTAACAATATTTTGTTTTATTATTAACTAAACATTTTAAATCGTTAAATTATTAGAATTATAACTGTAATAATTTATCTGTATGATCACATAATTGAACAAAATAAGAGGCAGTGGACTCACATAGGAAAGGGCTATACAGTAGAGCAAAGATGGCTGGATTCGGGTGCAATTGGAAATTCACATAATTTTAAAAACTCATTTAAAATCAAATGGAGCGACGCTGAAATCGTCAACTGAAACAAAAAGGGTGAGTTAATTCTCACGCTTTCTGGGATTCTATGATATGTTTAATTCATATTAAAATATAATTCGTCGTTGATAGTGATAATTGGATGATTGAAAGCCTTGATTGCTTATTGGTTGTTTAATGATTATCGACATTTATATTATGTCGTGTGGATAATTTGTTTTAAATATTTGTTTCATATATTATTATTAAATATTATAATGAACTGTGATGTAGGGAAGAACAGATTGGAGGGGTCCAACTGGACTCCTCAAATGTTATATGTGCTTTATGTTTTTATATCATTTGTATATGAACTGTTTGAACCCCATCGACATTGAAAACCTGCTTAGATGTGGACATTGAATTAAAATTCAACATTGTCGTTATTTCAAATAAACAAACAGTATTGATTGTAGGAAAAGGCCTTAAATCCACATTTTTTTAAGAAGTTGATTTGCCGTTAGACGAATCGACGTATTTAAAGTTATAAAATTATTTTATAACTGAGTTGAAGGTTTAGACTTATATTTTTATACATACAAATAGAAGCTTTAGTAATAAAATATTACTTATAAATGATTTTTATAAAGCAAGTGCAATTGATTCATTTTGGACATTTAAACAAGTTTTACAAGCAAATAAAGTTGTAATTATCCTACATGTTAATATTTTGGAATGATTATTTTTAAGAAGCTGATTAAGCATTTTTATTAAATTAATTATATTAATCCAAAGTGAAAAAGTTACTAAAAAAGCAGTTAAATAGACAACTGATGATTTAAAGTTGACCAAGTCAACTGTTTTAATTTAAAAAGGGATTATTAGATTTATATTGTTTTTATTTAAAATAAAAGTGAAAATAAAGATTGATTGATATTATAAGAATATGGGTTTTAAGTTACGAACTTATATCTATTCTGAGATAAGAATGTTGTTGATCAAGGTCTGAGAGGTAACTAAATACCCCAACTTGAACGACTTCACTATTATCGAAGAATGTATTAGTTTGTAATAGTAAGAAGATTGAAATGAGTTTATTATTTTCATAATAAAAATATTGCAGTGTATTTGCAAGTTCTGAAATGAAATTGGACTACTTGGCTTCAAAATAACTAATGTATAAATTTACATGTTTTCACCAAGCTAGAAGAAAATTATATATATACACAACACCGTTTCTAAATAATGGAAATAGTTGGTATTAATTACACTTATTCTGAATAATAAGTGAATAGCGATAAAATTTTCTGAACAAACGGAAAGTGTTAATAGAATTGGAATGGAAGTAAATCTTGGAAATCAAATTATATATTTCCAAGGGACGCAATATACAAAGGGGTGGTGAAATAAAAATATTTTCGAAAGTAAAGGGGTATAAAAGAGGATTGGTGAAATACAAATGTTTTAAAAGAAATGGGTTATGGTAATACACCGAGGTAAATGAAATAGAAGTGTTTGTTGAATATAAAGAATGATTTTTAAGAATCGATTAAAAGTTCTAAATAAATGATTTAGAAATGAAATGACCTGAGCTGCCAATATACTTGATCATTGACCAATATGATTGGATGATTGTTTTGTTAAGATTAATAGTTAAAAACCCGACTATCAATGAATTGTTATTACTAGACCTTCTGATGTGTTGTTTCCAAGAGACCGGGATCGGGACTAGACCCAAAACCACTTCGAATCAACATTGCGCTCGAAAATAACTTGTTGAAAATAAAGATGGAGCAATTGGAGATCATACATTTTCATAAAACGGAAGGAGCACTTATAATCTATGATTTGCAACCAAAGATACACTGTGGTTCTGTCGTGGTTGAAATCTGTGTATTGCAAGGACTACTCACTACTGATCTATAGGGTGATTCCTAGAATGCGATACGAGGGTGCCTTCGGTTCATCCTGTTCCTAGATAACTTGTATGGACAAATATCTGACAGGGTATTTCCTGAGGGTCACGTACATTGATTTTTACAAATATACCAGTTTTGGTCATGGAGAAATTCTCTTGCTTAACCCCTAAAGTGTATTTTTGGACATCAATTAGTGATTTAATGGATCTAACGATGTGACACTTAATTATGTTGAGTTGTTCTTTGAAAAGATAAACGTGACCTCAAGCCTCATCAATCGGGAAATGACAAAAATCGGGCAGTCAGCATGGCTAGGTGGGTCATTCCCAAGCAGGCTATATTGTCACCAATCTAGAGAAAATTCATTTTTGTTCTTCTTTCACATTGGTATCTCCGTAGATGTACGGTGGATCCATAAAACTGTAGGGTGACAATATATTTAATACACTCAAGTTAAATGAGTGGTCAGTCATGTGTGGCTGGGTTGCAAGATGTTCTTGCTGAACCCCAGTGTATCCCTTATAGAGTACACTGATCGGAAGGCGGTCCAATACCTTGTCATAGTTGGAATCCATTCTCTAATAAGATCCCCTCGGTTTTTGATTATATACTATGTATGTGGAGCGTGAGAAGTAAGCGTTCTGCTAGATGGTTATTTATTTGTGATTTGACAGACACTATTATAATAATACTGGATTTTGGTATATCAAAAATGGTTTGGGTTAAAGTAAGGTAAAAATCGTCCATGTTTATGTATGGGTTGGTCTTACTATTATCCTTTTCTTTCAAAAGGATTTCTAAAGTTAAGCAAGTTATTTGTCATGTGAGTTTTCCACTAAAAGTATTCTAGACTGATCCGTGTGAATTTAGCTTTGCTTCAAATGTGCTCGGGTCAGACCGAGTACACTATCAGGTTAAGTTTCGCTTGGAGCTTCAAAGGAGGAGCAGGAGTCGTGATGTATAGTCATATTTACTTGTATTATATTATTCCGTTGTGTGTTGTACTAAAATGTATGTATACTCTGATATTGTAATATATAGTTTTCTTTTCTATAAAATATTTTATATTACATTTTGTCCATTTCGCTGTGAGACTCTGATCCTCTTATTCTTGTATTCTAGTATTTCTTTCTTTCTTCTCTCACCTTCTAATTTCTTTCTCCTAACTATCTTCTTTTCTGTACAATTTGGTTTAACATGGGTTGTTAGATGTTGGCTTAAAATGTACGGAAATAGTGGGTCATTACAAGTGGTATCAAAGCTAATGGTTTAGGAATAACCTTGGCTTTGAGGCGTAACTCAATAGAGATAGGATTAGCAATATCCTAGATTGAGTTTGACTATATATGAGAGCATGTATTTGTAATTTGAAATAAAAATTACATTATTTTTGCCCAATATATTTTATAAAGGAGTAAAAATTAAATTAAAGTTATAATTTTCTAAAATTACTGTATTATGGGAAAGTTAATGAATTTGATTGGATTTGATGGTTGATTTGTATTGGTTTGGTTGTGAAATTGTAAGGGTGAACCAAGCAAGTATTTCAGATTTGAATCAGAATTTAACTTGAATATTGAGATAAAAATTTTCGTAAGTCAATTGAATATATATGAAAATCAATAAATTTAAATTAGATGTTTGAACTGTATGGTTGATTGCATAAATATAAATTTGAATATGAATATAGATTTAAACCTAATTGAAACCAATTTGAAATGAATAAGTCGAACTTATTTGATTGAATTCAAATGTAATGAATTCAAGTAGAATATTTAAAAAAATTGCTAAAACTTGGTTATTACTAAATCCATGAGAATTGGATAATATATACAATTGGTTTGAATTGATGTTTGAATCTGACTAGCATTGTTTTGAAACTAATGAAGTTCATTAGAGATGAGAACAGGTGCAGAAGAGCTATTTCAACTTTAAAAACCTTTCTGAGAGAGTTCTGGAGTTAATTAAATCATGTTGGCATGCTAATTGGGAAAGCTCGAGTATAACATATCGTTTATCAAATAATAACGCACACAAAAAGGTATAACTATGCAAAATATAAATTTTTGTACTTTTGATTTGGATTTTGATTCGATTTTTCTGACCGTTTAGGTCGATGTATTAATTTTTGTTCCTGCAATATTGCAGAAGTTCCTCCGTATAAGGGAGACTCTACCAAATTTTAAATTGTTAGAAAAATTTCAAATATTTTTGGAATTTGTTTCCTATAGAAATTATTTGTTTTTTTGGATTAAAACTAATTTGTTTGGTTTAAAAAGTGGAAGTGAAGTTTTAAGTCAATTGGATTTTTCGAAAAATTACTGGGTTTTTAGCATACTTTCTTTCTTAGTAATTTTGAGTATAAAATTATTTTAAAGGAAAGGAATGTAATGGCCCGGATGTAACACTCCACATCTGTTAAGGTCACTCACAAAAGGAATGCCATAACTTCAATGGAGTATTATGGGTACTGGAACAGAAATATTACAAGACAGACATATATAAAACAGCGGAAAATAAAGTGGAAGTACTTCAAATCATTTATTAAATATAAATGTTTACAAGATAAGCCCATCAACTTCCAATACCCAATTTCATAGTTAAAATATCTGTCTTGCTCAAAAACAAAGAAGCATAAAAACAAACTACAGTATTCCCCAGTAAAGCAAAGCAAGCCATAGCCAAGAGAAATCCAAGCCATACATGAAAGAGCCTTGGAGCTTGGTAAGATCCGAACTAAGCTGTATTCCCACCCTGTGAACCTTGGGGGGGGGGGGGACGGAAGAAAAAGAGGCGAAACAAAACGGGTCAGTCATAAAGACTGAGTAAGTCCTAGTGGCTTTCAGCATAAAAATAGGTGAAGGTAACATGGCATGAATAAACTGAAAGTAAACATAAGCATGATAACAAGGTAGGCAAGATAAACTAAGATATCAGGATAAACTATGATAATAAGATAAACTAAGGTAACAAGATAAACTTCGGGCACGATGAAACAAGTATAACATCCCATAATTCCTATCAAGTATCCCACCGCATGGTTTCTATCAAGAATAACATCTTAAGGTTTCTAAGCTTTACCATTAAAACGATATCTATTTGCTCTGCACCACCTAACTAGCATCCTCATAAGTGTCTTACATTGAATGATCCGTATTCCTACTAGTGTCCCAACTAGTGTCCTGTGTAACAAGGATCTTACCCCCTACTAGTGTCCCAACTAGTAGCCCGTGTTATATAATAATTACAACGTGACCCAAATCCCCGCAATTATGGTAGCCTTCAGGTGTACATCGATTTTGAGGATTCCACCTCGATCACCCCAATGTCCATGTATATATTCGATGCACCCTTACTACCTTATCGATCAGCTCCCTACTTGACCTAGTTCTCGTTTGTGTCACGTGGCCCCCTACTTGTAGATACCTGTGCTGATCCCACCATGGGGTGTATCAAGTCCCATGGTGGCAACCCTGACACAATCAAGATGCACAGCTTTATACCTACTGATGCCCAGTGGCTAAATTTTCTGCGCCGAAGTGTGTGCACGTCCGCACTCCGTTAGAAACTGCACTGCTGCACCAACCGCCGCTAATTTGACCTCTTATAATCAGCCCAATAATCGTGCCCAACCCTGCCTAGCTCAGGGTTCCGTTGATACCTAATGTGGGTTACTGCTGAAATGGGTCCCCGTTACTAGGTTTTTCTAATGGTTAAGTCTGTGGGCCTATATTCTCTGATATTACCCACCAACCCCGATGTGTACTTAACCCCGCTACTGATTCAAGCATGTGTATTTAATGGTTAAGTGTATGTGGGCCTATATTTACTAATATTACCCACCAACCCGATATGTACTTAACCCTTCTACTCGTTATGTTACCATGGTTAAGTGTTTATCTTAGTTAACTTAACCTTTCTCGCTTAATATGTTTGATTGGATAAGTGTGGTTTATTAACTTAACCCCGTTCGTCTATCTGGTTACATTGGTTAAGAATTTTCTTGTTAACTTAACCCCATGTGTTACTTAACCCTACCACGCCTCACATCAGATTGGTTAAGTGCATGTTAACTTAACCCCATCCACTAGTCATATTATAATGGTTAAGTGTTATCAACTTATTCAAGTTAACTTAACCCATCCGCTTGTCCTGTTGTGTTGGTTAAGTGTTATTACTTAACCGCAACCACTTGTCTAATTAGCCCGTTGTATTAGTTAAGTGTTCTCACTTTACTTAACTCAACCCACTTATCTAATTAACGTGTTATATTGGTTAAGTGTTCTCTATTTACTTAACCCCACCTACTTGTTTGATTAACACGTTATCTTGGTTAAACGTTCTTAGTTTACTTAACCCTACCCACTGGTCTAATTACCATGTTATGTTGGTTAAGTATTACTATTCGTATTCCCACATGTCACCCACTTAACCCCCATGTCCCACCACATGTTTTTCTTTGGTTAAGTGTTACTTAATTTATTACTACCGCACCCCTGTAGGACCTCTCACATTAGGCCACCCTTTTGTGGTTGCTGGATTTGCCGGGCGGGTCCGGGCAGTCTTACACCACAAATGGGCCTAACCTCGTGTCCATATAGTTGTCACGTATTTAAATTTCAAATTAGATTTTTAAGATAACCATCCCGTCCGTCGGATCAGTTAGGGATAGCCAGGGAGGGCAGGAAACTTGTATTTTCCAAACCCAAGCCTAGACACTATCCTCTCTGTCACCCTAGGACATTCTGGTGTATGTGTTTTTAGGAGAAAATGTCATTAATATATATAATGTTTTCACCCCATATTTGGATTAATTATCCCTAGTCAAATATGTCAAAATATTCCAATTATCTTTATGTCCATAATTTATATTAATTATGTCCATATATGAACATTTATTATTTATATTAATTATGTCCATTTATCAACATTTATTATGGCCCACTTTCCCCTTTAAATCATGTTTATAATTTTTGGTATGTAAATTATACCAAATTAAATGTCACTAACCATGATAATGCTAAACATGACAATTACATGTAATTTCAAATTATCAATCAAAATATGTTGTACCCCACCTTCCCAAACTTGCCACATTAGCCATGCCCAAAATTACTATGTCATATATAATGGCGTTTCCAAATCAATAGTTAAGCCTAATCTAGACTTATCATTTCTATTTACATTTTATACCAAATCTAGATTAAATATCCAAATTCACAGTTCATGTCCAAGCTAGATTTAATATTCTAGTTTATGCCCAAAACTTGATTTACCCGCCAAATTTACACATATACCCAAAATTATATGTATACCATGTTTACACCAATTTACCTATAACAAGTTCTAGCTTTTCACATATATCATGATCCATGTCAAATTACCTATACTAATTTATATATGCCTAATCCTAGCCAATTTACATATGTTCAACTTATGCCGATTTACATAATGACCAAGTTTCATGCCATTTTACATATGTCAAGATTCATGTCCAATTTACATATATCAATCCCAAATAAACCCAATTCATGATTCATGATGTAGTTATCCCAAACTATAATCTTTTTATTTAATTTACATAGGCCCGAACTCATGATTTAATTTACATGCCAATTCATGTATGCGACTTCATGCCAAATTATTTATGCCAATACCCCAAACTTGCAATTTCAATCATATTGACAATACCCAAATTTCCAATTTCATGTTATGCCATCAATTCCACCCAACACATATATCCAAATAGGCAATATTCCCATATTTTTCCCCGTATTCAATCGTACGCAAATCGCAATTTAGGCCTAGATCTAATTTGATCTAGGTTCATCAAAAGAAAATAAATAGGGAAAGGTAGAATTTGCATCAAGATAAGATTGGAGGGAAAAACCTCATCTCAGGCATGAAGAATAGATCTTGATATTAATATCAACATAAATCAAGAAAACTAATTTACAACAGGCTGAATAGATCATGAACTAGACATGAACAAGTATCAAAACTCAAGGTTCAAGAATCAACAGGAATAGATCGATAAACATACTTAAATCCAAATTCACTTTATTTCATGGCCATATTATAATTAAATATTTAAACCTGAAAATAACTAGAACTTACAGAGAACGGCTAATGAATTAGGGAGTAAATTTGTCGTAGAAAGTTGCAGTGTCATTGATCTATCCTCTTGAATTTGTTGTAGAAGCATTGATCTTTGATTTGATTTGGGTTTGAACGCTTAAGCTTTAATTTGGAGACGGCGGCCATGGCTCAAGAGAGATTCCAGCAGCATTTAGGTGTCATATGAATTTGTGTGAGTTAGGCTAGGTCTAGGTGTTCTTTTATAGGTGTAGCACTTCATTTCAGCCATCGGATTAACCCTAAAACCCATCCGAACCATCAAAACTCGTCCCGGGCCTCAAAAATGGGTTCTGGACCACCCTAGACCGACCAGGTCGACCTGTACAGGGGGGGAGTCGACACTACAGTCGACACAAGGGGGGCAGGTCGACTTGGGTGTCGACACTACAGTCGACACGGGTAGTCTGCCAGAAAGTCTGCCGAAATCTTGTTTTGGCCATATCTTGGTCATACGGACTCCGATTTTCGAAAACTCGGACTCTATTTCGCGTATTTTTCCGAGAGGAACGCAATGGTGATGTCCATTTTACCTAATTCCTAGTTCTTGAATTAGTTATCCTTATTTTACTATCTTTTCCGTTACATACGCCGTTATCGAACTAATTTTTCTTCTCTTCCATGTATTAATTAATTCTTCTTATGCATCACCATTATTTACCCATCATAAGCATATTTTTATATATTTTATTTTATTTTTAATTATATTAAAAATACAGGGTGTTACATTCTCCCCTCCTTAAAGGATTTCGTCCCCGAAATCTTCAAGTTAAGAAGAATGTGTCCTACCATCCATCATCCATCTACTCAATCATCAATCACAGACATTCATTGTCCTTAAGAGATTTCTAATGTTGTATGAACATATGCAAGAAGTGTGTGTATATGTTCCTTGTCTAATGCAAATGATCAGGCCTGATTGATCTTCTAGATGCAAAATATGTTTAGTGCCATGAGTCCAACATGTATGCAAATAGTCCTAGTCACATAAACCCTATATGTGTGCACAAACATCCATCCATATGCAACATTCACATGATAACACATTCAATTTCATCCATAAACAAGTGTAAACACTCATGCATATGCAATATGAAAGGTGATTGAGTCGATCTAGTGCCTAATGTGTGTAAATGCATCCACGAGCAACCACTAGCAACCACTTGCAGCCACTTGCAACCATCAATCATAACATGTCTCAAACACATGTTTACACCCAATTGTTCCTATCTAAAGGTATAGTCGAATGATATAAGCAAGTAAAAACTTTGTGCCCATTAGGCAATGTCAAAACTGGAAATATATGCCGCATATACATTGATTAGGAGAAGAACTCTCTAAGCATCAGCCCCGAAGACCAAAATCAACATCAGACTGACACCCAAAGAATTACTCATCCCAACCAATATATATGGTTCTAGGAAACTAAGTATGATGGACTCCTATTAGGTCACAAGGAAATCCCTTCCTAAGACCAACCCGTATCCTATAAAACCCAAAAAGTTTAGTCAACCCAACGAACACCCTCAAGCCCCAACATGTGTTATTAATAGATGAGTCATACTCCCTATGGGGTTTGCAACAGAAATTAGATTGAGGATAGGACAATGAGGATATACACAAAAGATAGCATGTGAGTAAGCTCTATAGGAAAAGAGAGATCATGGATATACTCTTAAAAAGAGATATGATGCGCGAATCTAGTCTTCAATCTTCTAAGTCGCATTTCCTTGAGCTTAACTCCATTGTGCTTTGACCGTCTTTAACTACACAATTTCATAGCTTCTTAATTATTGTTTCCAAAATATGGGTTGGAATCCATTTCAATGTTGCCTCTCGTTCTCTTTCACTTAGCATAGACATTCTCAAATCCAAACAAGTCATGAATAAATGAGCTGACTCCCCAACAGGATTTGAGAAAAAATGGGATCCTCTACTACGCTAGTACTAAGGTGCAGAGACTCAACTATCGAAGCAGAATTAAAAGGATGCGATGTACAGAAACAAAGTTCTAACGGGATGATAGAAAAGAAAAGCTAAACTTTTAACAGAAATGTTACCACCTCTCTTAGGTACGCTAGTAGTGAGAGCATACAATTGCCCTCTCGACGATCTTGTCCCTTGCCCTTGTCCTATAATACTTAACTACATGTCCCTTCTCACTAAAGATACTCTCTCTTGTCATGGGTTTTACTATTCTTTCTCTTTGGCCTCTTTCCTTTCACCTTTTTCCTCCTTCGTGGATTAAGCTATAACCACTAGTTTTTTTTCTTACTGTCCTTGTATAGTTTGTTGACAAGTCTCTCGAAGCTACCTCCAACGCATGGCAACTCTACCCAACTTGAAATAAGATTAGACGCAGATGGAACTACTGCGGCTACAGATAGAGGTTGGGCACTACTTTGCCATCCGACCTGTGTTGGATGCCTACGAAACTATGGTGAAAAGAGAGAGAAGAGATTTCAAGAGAGAATCAAAAGATAGTGCATATGGCTTTGGGGAATATGCCTTTTAATCAAAACAAAATTTTCTTGAAAATTTGCTTCTTTGTAAATGTTTTGAAAACCAGTTCAGAAGGTTTTTGAAAACTTTTGCCCAGTCTGGTAACCTTCTGCTCTGATACCAAATGTAACACCCCACATCTGTTAAGGTCACTCACAAAGGGAATGCCTTAACTTCAATGGAATATTATGGGTACTGGAACAGAAATATTACAAGACAGACATATATAAAACAGCGGAAATAAAGTGGAAGTACTTCAAATCATTTATTAAATATAAATGTTTACAAGAAAAGCCCATCAACTTCCAATACCCAATTTCATAGTTAAAATATATGTCTTGCTCAAAAATAAAGAAGCATAAAAACAAACTGCAGTATTCCCCAATAAAGCAAAGCAAGCCATAGCCAAGAGAAATCCAAGCCATACATGAAAGAGCCTTGGAGCTTGGTAAGATCCGAACTAAGCTGTATTCCCACCCTGTGAACCTGGGGTGGGGGGGGAACGGAAGAAAAAGAGGCGAAACAAAACGGGTCAGTCATAAAGACTGAGTAAGTCCTAGTGACTTTCAGCATAAAAATAGGTAAAGGTAACATGGCATGAATAAACTGAAAGTAAACATAAGCATGATAACAAGGTAGGTAAGATAAACTAAGATATCAGGATAAACTATGATAACAAGATAAACTAAGGTAACAAGATAAACTTCGGGCACGATGAAACAAGTATAACATCCCATAATTCCTATCAAGTATCCCACCGCATGGTTTCTATCAAGAATAACATCGCAAGGTTTCTAAGCTTTACCATTAAAATGATATCTATTTGCTCAGCACCACCTAACTAGCATCCACATAAGTGTCTTACATTGAATGATCTGTATTCCTACTAGTGTCCCAACTAGTGTCCTGTGTAACAAGGATCCGTACCCCCTACTAGTGTCCCAACTCGTAGCCCGTGTTATATAATAATTACAATGTGACCCCAATCCCCGCAATTATGGTAGCCTTCAGGTGTACGTCGATTTTGAGGATTCCACCTCGATCACCCCAATGGCCATGTATATATTCGATGCACCCTTACTACCTTATCGATCGGCTCCCTACTTGACCTAGTTCTCGTTTGTGTCACGCGGCCCCTACTTGTAGATACCTGTGCTGGTCCCACCATGGGGTGTATCAAGTCCCATGGTGGCAACCCTGACACAATCAAGATGCACAGCTTTATACCTACTGATGCCCAGTGGCTAAATTTTCTGCGCCGAAGTGTGTGCACGCCCGCACTCCGTTAGAAACTGCACTGCTGCACCAACCGCCGCTAATTTGACCTCTTATAATCAGCCCAGTAATCGTGCCCCACCCTGCCTAGCTCAGGGTTCCGTTGATACCTAATGTGGGTTAATGCTGAAATGGGTCCCCGTTACTAGGTTTTTCTAATGGTTAAGTCTGTGGGCCTATATTCTCTGATATTACCCACCAACCCCGATGTGTACTTAACCCCGCTACTGATTCAAGCATGTGTATTTAATGGTTAAGTGTATGTGGGCCTATATTTACTAATATTACCCACCAACCCGATATGTACTTAACCCTTCTACTCGTTATGTTACCATGGTTAAGTGTTTATCTTAGTTAACTTAACCTTTCTCGCTCAATATGTTTGATTGGATAAGTGTGGTTTATTAACTTAACCCCGTTCGTCTATCTGGTTACATTGGTTAAGAATTTTCTTGTTAACTTAACCCCATGTGTTACTTAACCCTACCACGCCTCACATCAGATTGGTTAAGTGCATGTTAACTTAACCCCATCCACTAGTCATATTATAATGGTTAAGTGTTATCAACTTATTCAAGTTAACTTAACCCATCCGCTTGTCCTGTTGTGTTGGTTAAGTGTTATTACTTAACCGCAACCACTTGTCTAATTAGCCCGTTGTATTAGTTAAGTGTTCTCACTTTACTTAACTCAACCCACTTATCTAATTAACGTGTTATATTGGTTAAGTGTTCTCTATTTACTTAACCCCACCTACTTGTTTGATTAACACGTTATCTTGGTTAAACGTTCTTAGTTTACTTAACCCTACCCACTGGTCTAATTACCATGTTATGTTGGTTAAGTATTACTATTCGTATTCCCACATGTCACCCACTTAACCCCCATGTCCCACCACATGTTTTTCTTTGGTTAAGTGTTACTTAATTTATTACTACCGCACCCATGTAGGACCTCTCACATTAGGCCACCCTTTTGTGGTTGCTGGATTTGCCGGGCGGGTCCGGGCAGTCTTACACCACAAACGGGCCTAACCTCGTGTCCATATAGTTGTCACGCATTTAAATTTCAAATTAGATTTTTAAGATAACCATCCCGTCCGTCGGATCAGTTAGGGATAGCCAGGGAGGGCAGGAAACTTGTATTTTCCAAACCCAAGCCTAGACACTATCCTCTCTGTCACCCTAGGACATTCTGGTGTATGTGTTATTAGGTGAAAATGTAATTAATATATATAATATTTTCACCCCATATTTGGATTAATTATCCCTAGTCAAATATGTCAAAATATTCCAATTATCTTTATGTCCATAATTTATATTAATTATGTCCATATATGAACATTTATTATTTATATTAATTATGTCCATTTATCAACATTTATTATGGCCCACTTTCCCCTTTAAATCATGTTTATAATTTTTGGTATGTAAATTATACCAAATTAAATGTCACTAACCATGATAATGCTAAACATGACAATTAGATGTAATTTCAAATTATCAATCAAAATATGTTGTACCCCACCTTCCCAAACTTGCCACATTAGCCATGCCCAAAATTACTATGTCATATATAATGGCGTTTCCAAATCAATAGTTAAGCCTAATCTAGACTTATCATTTCTATTTACATTTTATACCAAATCTAGATTAAATATCCAAATTCACAGTTCATGTCCAAGCTAGATTTAATATTCTAGTTTATGCCCAAAACTTGATTTACCCGCCAAATTTACACATATACCCAAAATTATATGTATACCATGTTTACACCAATTTACCTATAACAAGTTCTAGCTTTTCACATATATCATGATCCATGTCAAATTACCTATACTAATTTATATATGCCTTATCCTAGCCAATTTACATATGTTCAACTTATGCCGATTTACATAATTACCAAGTTTCATGCCATTTTACATATGTCAAGGTTCATGTCCAATTTACATATATCAATCCCAAATAAACCCAATTCATGATTCATGATGTAGTTATCCCAAACAATAATCTTTTTATTTAATTTACATAGGCCCGAACTCATGATTTAATTTACATGCCAATTCATGTATGCGACTTCATGCCAAATTATTTATGCCAATACCCCAAACTTGCAATTTCAATCATATTGACAATACCCAAATTTCCAATTTCATGTTATGCCATCAATTCCACCTAACACATATATCCAAATAGGCAATATTCCCATATTTTTCCCCGTATTCAATCGTACGCAAATCGTAGTTTAGGCCTAGATCCGAAATTGATCTAGGTTCATCAAAAGAAAATAAACAGGGAAAGGTAGAATTTGCATCAAGATAAGATTGGAGGGAAAAACCTCATCTCAGGCATGAAGAATAGATCTTGATAATAATATCAACATAAATCAAGAAAACTAATTTACAACAGGCTGAATAGATCATGAACTAGACATGAACAAGTATCAAAACTCAAGGTTCAAGAATCAACAGGAATAGATCGATAAATATACTTAAATCCAAATTCACTTTATTTCATGGCCATATTATAATTAAATATTTAAACCTGAAAATAACTAGAACTTACAGAGAACGGCTAATGAATTAGGGAGTGAATTTGTCGTAGAAAGTTGCAGTGTCATTGATCTATCCTCTTGAATTTGTTGTAGAAGCATTGATCTTTGATTTGATTTGGGTTTGAACGCTTAAGCTTTAATTTGGAGACGGCGGCCATGGCTCAAGAGAGATTCCAGCAGCATTTAGGTGTCATATGAATTTGTGTGAGTTAGGCTAGGTCTAGGTGTTCTTTTATAGGTGTAGCACTTCATTTCAGCCATCGGATTAACCCTAAAACCCATCCGGACCATCAAAACTCGTCCCGGACCTCAAAAATGGGTTCTGGACCACCCCAGGCCGACCAGGTCGACCTGTATAGGGGGGGAGTCGACACTACAGTCAACACAAGGGGGGCAGGTCGACTTGGGTGTCGACACTACAGTCGACACGGGTAGTCTGCCAGAAAGTCTGCCGAAATCTTGTTTTGGCCATATCTTGGTCATACAGACTCCGATTTTCGAAAACTCAGACTCTATTTCACGTATTTTTCCGAGAGGAACACAATGGTGATGTCCATTTTACCTAATTCCTATTACTTGAATTAGTTATCCTTATTTTACTATATTTTCCGTTACATACGCCGTTATCGAACTAATTTTTCTTCTCTTCCATGTATTAATTAATTCTTCTTATGCATCACCATTATTTACCCATCATAAGCATATTTTTATATATTTTATTTTATTTTTAATTATATTAAAAATACGGGGTGTTACACCGGATTTTTACCAATTATTTAAATATTGAAAAATGTTTTTAAATGCCGATTTGGAACATAAATAATTTTATATTCAATTATTTTGAGTATTATATTGATATAAATAAAAAAATAATGAAATTATTCTGAAATATTTTGGGAATATATTGAATTCGCAATTTTATATGAATTGATGAAATAAAATAATTTACTTCAGTTTATACTTGAATTATATTAACGTATTTGTTTACTAAATGATGTTTGAATGTATAATATATAATATATAATTTAATTATAAAACGAGCTGCAGCGGCGCAGTAGTTCTTAATATTACGTTTTGAACTTCAATTGGTTGTACAAAGTCCAATATAAGTCGGATTTCTTCTAAATAGGAAATGTCCGAATCTATTGGATAATGTTTTTCTAATGAAAGAGAAAAATCAAGTTTTCATGTTATAGGTTTTATTTTATGCCCAAATCAAACTTTTAAATAGTCGCTATGGAATTCGTTTATTAATTATAACGATTTATTTTATAAAATAAAAGGGATTTTTAATATATTGAATATTGTTTGAACTTAAAATTCAGTATGTTGAGTTTAAAATCTATGCTAGATTATTTTAAGTTATATACAATTCTAATTGAATATATACATATGTATTATAATATTGTAATAACCATTTATTAATAGATTTGTTTATATTGAAATCGATGTATATTTAACGATTCAATGTGAAACTTAAGAATAATAAATTTTCAAAAGACATCGGAAATTGATGAAACCAGTTATAACGTATCAGAAAATGTTTTATTATTGTATGTTTTCGAAAAAAATTTCAATCAGAGGATGCATGTGCACATGCAAATCATAAAAGGCGAGCGTTATACGCAATAAATATCATCCGTCACCTCATAAAAATATCGCTCGTCACCTCGTAGAAAATATAGCTTGTCGTTCCGTGTAACATGTCGCTTCCAAAACGTATTTTCTTACCACGTGAAAAACTGAGAAGCGGGGAGAAATTTCCTCCATTCGCACATACCTCTGCCCCGACAAATTTTTTCCATTTATTTCGCATGTCGCCCACCCACAGACATTTCGTCCCATCTTTTATTCTACCAATCAGACTCGTGTTATTCTATTTTTATTTAATTTATTTATTTTCCTTGGTGCCCACGTCTCTTCCCTTATAAATAAGCCTACAGTCTCATTATGTTCTTAACATAACCAAGCATCCTTCCCTCACACAGAAAATCTCCGACCCATTTAATAAGAAAAAAAACAAGGGAACCTGCAAGTTAAAAATGACGTAACGGATCGTTGTTGCATGAGCAGCACCAAAGCTTGAATGATGGAGAAACTCGTGGTGATGGTCAGAAGCTGTGTCGAGGGGAGAGAGTCGCTAACTAGTGGTGTTTGATGAGTTTTTGCGATTTGAAATATTTGCTGGGGAGGTGTTGGTTGGTCACTGTGGGAAGGCAGCAGAGCATGGGTTTTCAGAAAGTATTCGTGCTTGAAGGAGTGGCATTGCTCGATACTGTGAAGCAAAACATGGTGAATAAAGAGAGTAGGGATGGATAGGGTGATTGGCAAATAAGTATATTTGTTTTGTACGAATGGAGTAGCAGGAGGCTTTCTTGCATATGAGTGAAGCTTCGGTTTTTACTAAAGGGGCCGATGGTTTTATAAATAAATAAAAATTGATTGCCAATAAGAGTTGGGTTCTTTGAATGATAATGTCAGGTCATAGCAGGAGGGGGCTCACAAAGGGGGAGTGTGGCCTTGAATGTGGAACAATGGAATGGTGAGGGTGAGAATGGCAAGAGAAGCTATTGTTTGTTGTGTTGTAATAGGAGTTATGAAATAGAAGACGATGTTTTGGTGGGCTGTGAGGAACACAATAAGGCAGACGGAGTTTTTGCATGGGAAGGAATAATTTTGCGGGACTAGGGAAGAATGGCGTGAAGGTGGAAGAAGAAGAAGACGTGGGAGCAATGGGCTGAAATTCAAGTGGGATTGGGCCCTTACGTATTTATATAATAAAAAAAGATAATAGAAAAAGAAGAAAGGGCCGATCATTGTGGTGTTGGGCTTTGAACGGTTCACAAGGGTGTTGCGCAAATATTCGAATTGAAAATGAAGGGTAGTAGCAGGAAACTTGGTGAGATGCTGTTAAGTTTAATTACTTAAAAATATTTGGTTTTATTATTAACTTAACATTTTAAATCGCTAAATTGTTAGAATTATAACTGCAATAATTTATCAGTACGATCACATAATTGAACGAAACAAGAGGCAGTAGACTCACATAGGAAATGGTTATACAGTCGAGCTAGGTTGGTTGGATTCAGGTGCAATTGGAAATTTGCCTAATTTTAAACACTCTTTTAAAATTAAATGGAGTGACGCTGAAATCATTAACTAAAACAAAAAATGGTGAGTTAATTCTCACGCTTTCTGGAATTCTATGATGTGTTAAATTCATATTAAAATATAATTTATCGTTGATAGTAATAATTGGATGATTGAATGCCTTGGTTGCTTATTGGTTGTTTAACAGTTATCAACATTTATATTATGTCATGTTGGATGATTTGTTTTAAATATATTATTATTAAATATTATAATGAACTGTGATGCTGGGAAAAACAGGTTGTTGGGGTCCAACCGGACTCCTCAAGTATAATATCTGCTTTTTGTTTTTATATTATATATATGAACTATTTAACCCTATCAACATTGAAAACCAGTTTAGATGTGGACGTTGAATTAAAATTCAACGTTGTTGTTATTTCAAATCAATAAACAATATTGATCGAGGGATTGGCAGCAAATGGCCTTAAATCCACATTTTTATTAAGACGTAAATTTGTCATTGGACGAATTGACGTATTTTTAGTTATAAAATTATTTTATAATTGAGTTGAAGGTTTAGATTTATATTTTTATATATAGAAATATAAGCATTAGTAATAAAATATTATTTATAAATGATTTTATAAAGCAAGTGCAAACGATTCAATTTGGACGTTTAAATAAGTTTTACAAGCAAAAAAGTTGTATTTAACCTACAGGTTAATATTTTGGAATGATTATTTTTAAGAAGCCGATTAAGTAATTTTTATAAATCAATTATATTAATCCAAAGGGAAAAAGTAACTAAAAATCAGTTAAATAGACAACTGATGATTTAAAGTTGACCGAGTCAACTTTTTTGATTTAAAAAGTGATTATTAGATTTATATTGTTTTTATTTAAAATAAAAGAGAAAATAAAGATTGATTGATATTATAAGAATATGTGTTTTAACTTATAAACTAATATTTATTCTGAGATAAGAACGTTGTCGTCCAAGGTCTGAGAGGTAAATAAATACCCCAACTTGAACTACTTCACTATTATCGAAGATGGTATTAGTTTGTAACGGTAAGAAGGTGTAAATGAGTCTATTATTTTCATAATAAAAATATTGCAATGTATTTGCAAGTTCTGAAATGAAATTAAACTACTTGGTTTTAAAATAACCAATGTATAAATTTACATGGTTTAGCCAAGCTAAAAGCAAAATATACATATACAATACCGTTTCTAAATAATGGAAATAGTTGGTATTAAATTCACTTATTCTGACTAACAAGTGAATTGGGATAAAATTTTCTGAATAAATGGTAAGTGTTATTAGAATTGGAATGGAAGTAAATCGCTGAAATCAAATTATATATTTCCAAAGGAAACAATATAGAGAGGGGTGGAGATAATAAAATATTTTCGGAAGTAAAGATGTATGAAAGAGGATTGGTGAAATACAAATGTTTTTAAAGAAATGGGTTATGGTAATGTTCTGAGGTAAATGAAACAGAAGTGTTTGTCGAATATAAAGAATGATTTTTAAGACTCGATTAAGAGCTCCAAATAAATGACTTATAAATGAAATGACTTGAGCCGCCAATATACTTGATCGTACTGTTTGACAAATATGATTAGATGATTGTTTTGTTGAGATTGATAATTTAAAACTCGACTATCAAAGAATTGTTATTACTAGACCTTTTGACGTGTTGTTTCAAAGAAACCGGAATGGGGACTAGACCGAAAACCACTTCGAATCAACGTTGCGCTCGAAACTAACTTGCAGAAAATAAGGTTGGAGCAATTGAAGACCATGAATTTTCATAAAATAGAAGGAGCACTTATAATATCCGACTTGCAACCCAAGATACACTATGGTTCCATCATGGTTGAAATATATGGATTGCAAGGAATACTAGCTACTGATCTATAGGGCGATTCCTAAGATGCGGTACGAGGGTGCCTTCGGTTCATCTTGTTCCTGGATGACTTGTATGGACGGGTGTCTGACAGAGTATTTCCTAAGGGTCACATACGTTGATTTTTACAAATATACCAAGTTTGGTGGCAGAGAAATGCTCTTGCTTAGCACCCAGAGTGTATTTATGGACGTCAATTAGTGATTTAACGGATCTGACGATGTGTCATTCAAATATATTGAGTTCTTTGAAAACATAAACATGACCTCAAGCCTCATCAACTGGGAAATGACAAAAATCAAGCAGGCAACATGGCTAGGTTGGTCATTCCTAAGCAGGTATATTATCACCAATCTGGAGAAAATTCATTTTTTTCTTATTTCGTTTCTATATCTTCACGGTTGTATGGGGGATCCATAAAACCGTATGGTGACAATATATTCGATACACTCAAGTTAAATAAGTGGTCGATCATGTGTTGTCGGGTTGCAAGATGTTCTTGCTGGACCCCGAGTGTATATCCTCTAGCATACACTGATCAGAAGGTGGTCCTATACCTTGTCTTAGCTGGAATCCATTCTCCAATAAGATGCCCGCGGTTTTTGATTATATACTATGTATGTGGAGTGTGAGATGCAAGCTTTCTAATAGATCGTTATTTATTTGTGATTTGATAGACACTATTAAAATGTCACTGGATTTTGATATATCAAAAATGTTTTGGGTTATAATAAGGTAAAAATCGTCCATGTTTATGTGTGGGCTGGTCTTACTATTATCTTTTTCTTTCAAAAGGATTTCTAAAGTTAAGCAAGTTTTTTGTCATGTGAATTTGCAATTGAAAGTGTTCCATACTGATCCGAGTGAATTTTGCTTTGCTTCAAATGTGCCCGGGTCATACTGAGTATGTTATCAGGTTAGGTTTCGCTTGGAGCTTCAGAGGAGGAGCAGGAGTCGAGATGTATAGTCATTTTTACTGGTATGATATTATTCTGCTGTGTGTTGTATTGAAATGTATGTATACTCTGATATTGTAATATACAGTTTTCTTTTGTATAAAGTATTTTATATTATATTTTGTCCATTTCACTGTGAGACTCTTATCCCCTTATTATTCTGGTCTAATATTTCTTTCATTCTTCTCTCACCTTCTAATTTCTTTTTCCTAACTATCTACTTTTCTGTACAATTTGGGTTAACATGGGTTGTTAGATGTTGGCTTAAACTATACGGAAAAAGTGGGTCGTTGTGATTACATGTAATTTTAACTTACATATTGAATGGAGTTAAGTACAGGCACCATAAGACTTAAGGATAGATTTTGGTTGCGTAGATTGCACGTAAATTGAGCAAGTATGCTCAATAACACTTATATAAGTTACGCCTACGCGAAAATATAAGTTTTGGTTTTTGAATTTTGTTTTTCGACCGTGTGGGTCAATGTATATATATTATTTGTTCCTGCGATATCGCAGCTGTCCTTCCATACATGGGGACTCTGCCGAATTTTTACTGGAATTTTATATTTTTGAAATTTTTCGATGTTTTTGAGATATTTATAAAATGAATTGATTTTCGACTTAAAACAAATTGGAGTTTTAAAAAGTTAATGGGGTTTCTAGCATTTCTTCTACCTTAGTAATTTCGGGGAAGAAATTCTTTTAGTGAAAATTAGTGTGTCATCCCTAAAACATTTCAAAATAAAAACGACCTCCCTCCCCAATTCACGTTTCAAACCCGGTCCCTATTTTCACTGTTACGTGTTTTGGCCAGAAAAAATACACTGGCACTTAAAAAAAAAAAAATCTAAATTCTGCAAATATTCCCAGAAGACCACAGAAACAAAAAAAAAACTTGCATACATGTGTGCAAGTATTCACAATAGTTGTACACATGTATGCAAGTATTCTCGAACCCATTTACGCTCAAAATCTGCATGAATTCTTGCATATATGTGTGCAATTGTATTAAAATATTTGCACATATGTATGAAAATATTGCATGAAGGTTTCATATTGAAAAATATGCCTGCGTATTGTTTCACACATGTGTGAAAGTATTCTGCAATACCTGCATGCATGTATGCAAATAAATATGAACTGATTTGCGTGCATGTGAATTTTTGCGCACTTATATGCAAGATTTTTGTAATACTTACTTGCCTGTATGCAAGAAAACCAACATAGATACATGACTGAAATATTTGCATGGATGTATGCATGAAATTCAAAATACGTGCATACTAGTATGCAGTTAACTGCAGTTTCGTCGTTTTTCTATAATTTTTCTTTTTGTTGTGTTTTTCGAATGTTTTTCCACTTGAATTTTTTGACGTTTACTTGTTTTTATTTAGATATTAATTTTCGTGGATTTTTTTAATGAATTTTTGAAAAATAGGTATGAATTTACAATAAGCTTTGGACCGGATGTGAGCCTAATTTTGAAACTTAATAGGGACTTGAGCCAAACGCATCCATTCTTTTAAGGGGGAGGGAATGTAACATCCCACATTCTTTGTAATCAGATATTTAATTTATTTTATTATTTTAAATATTGATTTGGAATTATAAATGGTTTTATAATATATAATTCGTTTATACAACGAAGTTCAAAAGTTTAATTTATATATAATTATAAATTGTGCTCGTAACATTGCGGTAGTTCATAATATAACGTTTTAAACTTCAATTCAATATACAGAATTCATTTTAAGTGGGAATTTTGTCAACAAGAAACGTCCGAATCTGTTTGATTATAATTTTCTAATGAAAGAGAAAAATGGGGATTTCACATTATAGATTATAAGTTATGTCCAATTCAAATTTTAAAATAGTCGCTATGGAATTGTTTATAAATTATAACGATTAATTATATAATTTAATTTGATTTGAAAGAATTTATTGATAACTTGAAATAATGATCGAATTAAGGTGCGAAACGAATTCCATTGAATTCGTATTGACGCTTAGAGTCAGGATAGGTATATTGTTTGTTATTTTTGGAGACTGGGTATTTTGGTGTCCAAAATAACATTGTTTTACTCGTAAAATGGAATAAGCTATATGCAAACGAACTCCGTTTTCAACGAAATTAATTTTATTATATCAGTTGTGTTTTATTTTTGGAGTGTTTCAAGTTTCAAGTTATTTGGATTTATTTTGTGATCCTGCACAATTTAATTACTTGATTTTTCACGTGTGGATTAGAAAGGGATTTTTAAAACAATCTCTAAATTCAATGAAACCTGTCCCATCATGTTCGAAATATTTTTCTATGTTAGGATTACAATTTTCATCTCAGTTGGAGATCATGTGTAGTTATTTTCGCGCGTTACTTCACCCTTAATTTTTGTTATAATAATTTAATAATAAAACCAACCCCTATATATCCCTTTATACCTAGTAAAACCCTAATCTCTTATTACTTCATGGTCAACCGATTCTGGCTGCCTCTCTAAGAACAAAATGCAAATTTAAAAATTCAAAAAAAATAGGAAAAAAATCCTAAAATCACAATGTTTAATTTTATTTTATTTGAATTCTTGAGACAGTGAGCTACACGCTGATACTACTTTTACTGGGTACGATCATGGTCTGCTTAAGTTGAGTCTTGGCCTATCGCAGCTAGGTCTGCCATTTTCTCAGCAATGGTGGGACGTTAGGCGAAGAGTTGTGAAGGAGAAGGGTAAAGGGGAGGAAGCTCGACCCATTGACCAATCTTGGTGACCTCTGATCACCGGAGGACGGCGGAGCGGGGGTTTCAACGCAAATCGATTTCGTGGTTTTTTAGAGTTAGTCGATCAATCTGAAGGGCCAAGATCATTGGTGAAGTACGAGAGGGCATGCAGCATGGTTAGGTGTTAGGGGATCATTTTCCAATCGACATCAGTAGGCTTGGTAGTGGGATTCTTCGATCCAGCGGGTGTTAGGTTCTAGGATAAGCAGTTTTACACAATGACAGTAAATTTAAAAGTTAGGCAGAGAACGACAAGAAGAATAGCGGTATTATTTAGGAATAGTAGAAGGTAACAACAAAATGTTGGGCCCAAAATTCTTTTGGAATAAAAAGTAATTAATCTTACCAATACGTTAAAAAGAAAGTCTTTAGTATTTTAAACGGGAGAACAAAATACGAAGAAGCAGGAAAAACAAAAGAATGTTTAAACAAATTTGGCAGTTAGGTGGGTTCATTTTGAACGAAGTGGTGCAGCAGCCTTTGAACATGAGCAAGAAATATGTCGGGCCCATTAATTTGAAATCAAAAAGAAGATGACGGCATGTAAATCTAAACCAGGGTAATTAGTTATAAAAAAATTAGTTAAGGTAATAGTTAATAATTATAATCGTATACTAAACCATTGATATTTACTTTATTGCATTAATAGAATGGAACGAAATAAAAGATGCTGGAATCGTGATGATGAACACTACGTTCACGAATTTATTTGGACAGAAATGGAGACTAGAGGAATTTACAATTAAATTAAACGACTGTTTAATTTAACTGTAACCAAATCATTTCAAAAACGAATCAAACCAAAGTGAGTATAACTTACTCGATTTTTACCCACTTATATTTTATAAAAGTCAGGATTTATTTTGTGTGCTATGGTTGATATTTGTTTGTAGTGTTTATAGATTGGACGAATTGGTTGATTTAATCTAATCGTTATTTTAAACGAAATCTAATCGTTATTCTATCGATTATTTCCAAACTACATAACTTACCTTGTTCTTTACATTTATAACAATATAAATGTTTTAGATTAAAATATGGATATTTGGATTACTGTTATTTATTTATTGTTGAATTGTATATCTGTTTATTGAGTTGAATATTATTATTTGAGGTAACGTATTTGGATGCTATGAATTTCAGAAGACGTGTGGACGTATGATATCTAGTTTTTTCCGTTGTGTTTTGTATGTGAGGACAAATTACTATAATTGTCCAGATGTGTTGGTTTACTCTGATGATTGTAAGTATTTATTTCAAAGTTCTCAATAAAGATTTATTTTTATAGATGTGTTGGTTAGTTGGTTCTTCTTTTTCTTCTAATCTAATATTTCTTTCTTTCTTATCTCACTCTCTAATTTTTGTCTAATAACTATCTGTTGTTTTCGATACTTTAGTTCTGGCAAGTAATACGAGTTTGTGTATTATTGTTGGTATTTAAGCGTCGAAATCTGTCGGGTCGTTACACTATCGCTACAATTTTCCTGAATATCCTCTTATATAGCCTCTACACTTTAAGCCCCATTATATTCCACTATTCCTAACATATCCCATTATTTCTACTATATTCCACTATTCTGGATATATCTCAATATTTCTGCTATATAATGATATTCCTACTATACCTTTAAAAAAAGAAATGAACTGAAAAATGATATTTATACATTATAAAATAATGGAATTATTTTTCAAAAAAATATATTATAATATTCTACTAAATTTAATTAAGTTAAATAGTAGTTTGCGTTCATTTATAGTTATTTGCACATTTTTTAATTTGACATTAAGAATGTACAAATTATAGTTAAATTTTCATTTAGTTATCATTTATATATTCATGAAAACATCAAGAATGAATTGTACGTGCTAGTTTAGAGTCATCTACTATATTCTGATGTTTTCTCGCTTTATCCGCGTTGTGATTTTTTTGGATCTCTGTCGCATTGAATTCGCTAAGCACTTAAACTGCACAGGATATATGTGTCGACAATATTATTATTGTCTATGTATTTTGATTTTGATTTGTATTTTGACATTGATCGACTGAAGGGGCATCGTCATATATTGCACTCGGAGTATACTATGTAATAATTTATATATTCTCTAAACGGGGTTGTGAAAGGGTTGTATGAATGAATGACTGTTAATAAAGGTTTTATGAAGTTATTCATACTTCGGTATTTACTGATGTTGTGGTTTATTAACATTCGTTGTTCTATCACCAAAAGCAGACACTAGATATGACTGCAACATCTGTAGGGTTGTGGATTCAATCTTAGCCAACGGGGTGTTACATACTATCTTTTTAGAAGGCTGTCTCGAGGGTTGAGCTGAATTCGGCTGATTTCTCCCAAGAAAATTAGCATTAACTTTGTAATCTTCCATTTCAATATCACGTTCATCACATGAGGTTGACATTCTATCCAAATCATTAACAAAATTGATCTGGTAATTCGAATTATTTTCAGTATTCGAATTTCTAAGGAATGCAGTTTTATTTTTTTTCATATTAGCTTGATTCATGATAGCAATGTGCACCTTCTAAGTTGCTTCCTGGTTTCTTCTAGGTCGATCAGAGGCAAATGAATGCACGTTTTCCTCTAAGTCTATCTCTACTCTGTTATTCCCTAAGTTAGTCCATGTGGTTAATAATGCATTCAACTTCTCCATCAAAGCTTTTTTGTGGTTTCCAAGTGTTGATTCAGATTCTCTACTACAGTATATAGTTTTCTCAGTGTTAATGCTTTTCCTATGGTTTGAGTAGCACTAGGATTATTATTAACTAGGGAAGCTAGAGTATGTTCCACTATATTTTCAAAAGCTTCTACAGATTTGATGTTCCTCTTCTTTGAAGGAGCCATGATATCACTTAGCTTCTGGGTTCTTAATGCAACTCTCTCAATGGATCTACCTTTTAGACCGTGAGGATCTATAGTAAAAGCACAGTTGTACACTTTAGATCGATATCTCAATGAAAGTACTAAATATTAATGTCAAAATTCACATTATCACATGATTTTAGTGAAAGCACTACACCTTTTGGGGAAAACAACGTAGAACAGATAAAAATAAATGAAAAACGAAAGAAAACAACAAGCAGAGATAAAAGGCACAAGTTTTATATTGGTTAGCCAATAATAAGGCCTACATCCACTTTGAATATCTTTATTACCATATTTCCAATGCCTTATTACAATGATTATCAGTTTGAGTTCAATTATCTCCAAAGTAAGTAAAACAAGTATCACATATATCACTGATTATCGGAGTAGATCATTATAACTAGTTTAAGTAAAGAGTGTTTATTGTCCTAGGTGCTGAGAAGTGGTTGAAGATAAATTCTGACGGGTAGATCCTTTTCTTGTACCAGAGCATGAGGTATTTATAGGAGTTCTAGAGGTATTGGGATGAGATATTCCACTAGTAAGCCCTCAGTAACATATGAAGTCCATGCACAAAAACTTATTCCCGTACAAGTTAATTCCATAGGCCGTTACTGGTGCATGGATTGTGGACCGATACTGGTCCATAAATTTAATGCTAATTGCAAGTCATCCTCATTATTGGCTTCTATAGGCTTTCATCAGCCTTCATGTGAAGTTTGGCTTGGCTTGCACTTGGTTTGATGATATTGGGAGGTTCATCACTTTGACTTGTTTATCTTTACTTCATTCCATTGAGATATCAAAGCTAGGCACACTGGATTGACTTGAGACTTTGCAATTGAGCCTAATTTATGTTCAATACTATCATGGCATAACCCTTGCCTCCCCATATTGCAATTCTATGGATCGGTATGCGTCCATAAGCTATGGGCTGGTACTAGAATAGAAAATTATGTTATTTTCCCTTAATTTTCATTTGGTGACTTCAAAGTTGTTTTTGAGTTTGTTTGTGAAGCATAGGTTGAATTCGTGTCATATCGTCTCATTTGTTCAAAACATCTTCTTTGGGTTTAGAGCTGGGTTAGCAATGACGCATTATCCTAATATATAAGAATAAAACTTCTTTCAATGAAATTTATTATTGGGATATGTCATTATATCTATTTTCCCTGATTAAAATTTTTCCACCTGGATTTTTCTTGAAATTTTTAGTGGGGTATTATTTTGATTTTGAAATACCAAGCTCCTTGTAAGGAACATCGTTCTCAATATTATATGTATATATATGATTTTACAAGTTGTATTTTTTTCTATGTAAAAGGATTTTTCTAACAAAATCGTTTAATGAGACAACATACAATTTCTACATTGACTGGATATCATAAACAAGACAACAGTGAGAGAGATCAATCATCATATGTTGTATGGTGGATGTTAACTTGCCTTTTGGCCCGGTTCTCAAAAGTAGCTCAAACCCACACGACTCGACACATCACGTGGATCAACAACCTAGAAGCGTCAGCGCTCTTAGCCCGAGCCTAGATGGAGTCATATAAGAATAGTCTTTCGGGCTTGACCAAACAACTCAACAACGGATCAACACTTTAGGACCGACCTTGGACCTCACCATCCACTTGTATCCTGACCTCACAGCTCACAAAAGTCCCACTAAGGCCAAAATCGTATCTCCACATTTCAACTCCCAGGTTCGGTATCCCTTACCTATCCCCATTTCGTATCCCACTCTCTCCAAGCAATTCATATCCCTCATTCCCTTATTTTCGTATCATAGTACCTGGGGGATTTTGCTTCCCAACTTTTGTACTCCCCTAACCACACTTCCAGAATAAAATAAGTGCGGTGATATGAAGGTGCAGATATGAAAAGCAAGTGGATGGATGGATACGAATCACTGCAAAGACGGGAGAAAGAAAAATACAAGTACTGGGATCAGTACCGATTCTCAGATCGATACCAATCCCGGGATATAGAATATGGGGTAGCACCCACTTCCTCACCTACATCACCTCCTTCACTTGCCTAACCTCTCCTATAAATACTCCCGTATCTGTAGCGTGAAGGGGGTTTTCTCCTTGCTTTCATGGCTTCCTAAGGAGAAGATAACTCTCCTACAACCTCCCTAGCACCTTCCATCACTCTAGGAAGAAGAATAACCTTCTCCTTGGACACTTGGACTACTATGGACTGCCATTGCATTTCGGGAAGAAGGAATAAAATCCATTATTAAACCTCCTTGCCATAATAGCCATGGTAACTGCATAGAAGCATCCTAGACTCTCGATGCTCACTTGACTTGACTTGGTTTCATGGACTCGTTAAGGCTCCTCCTTCCACTTCCAAGCATTTGGATCACGAAAAATTGCCTAGCGCATTCCTCTCAAAGCATAGCACTCGGGATCACTCACTATAACAATCGGAATTACCATAGTTCTTGTACGTTCGAAAATATACCGATTCCATATTATGATCTATAAATGTGAAATAATATGATACTAAACTTCCAGAGTGGACGTAGGCTCCGACGAGCCGAACCACTATAAATATTGTGTGACTGTTTTCTCACATTTTCCCCTATATAATTGCACTGCTTATCTCATAATTTCCATTTTGCACATTTATTTTCACTGTCATTGAAATCTCAAGTGTTGGCGACCTATTTTGACTGTCAACAACTTGCACACCAGGAAGGGGAAGAAATGCACCTACAGTCATTATCTTTGCTATTCCATTAAGAAATTAGAAACTTCGCCTTTCCTACCATTTGATCACCGAGACTTGGAGCGCTACTTAAGTCTTCCAAAACATACCTACCTAGTCTACTGATAGTTGTTACCAAAGGAAAGAACATTATGGTTGGACCTTCCACGATTGATCTTGACATGGAAAACCTCTCTCATCCTTGATTCATCGAATTTCCGACCCACGCAAATATCACTATTACTTTCAGTTCTGATACACTCATTAATCGGGCTCAATTAGATGAAACTATGAGAAAGTTAGGAGAAACTCGATGAAGCCTCGTCAAAAAAATTAACCAAAATCCTTGCTTGACTCAACAGCTTCAGCAACACGCTCGACGAGACTTCCTTCGCCTTCAAACAAACTTGGGCATCTGCCTCTTTCGAATTATGTCTCTCCGAGCTCCATTCCTGATTCTCTTCCAAATAGCCATCACCTTGACTATTTCCGACATGGGCCAAACTCGACCTAGGATATGCGCCCAACCTGTGTTCGACAGATTCCATTTGTAGTAAATTAGAACTTGTTTCCTACGTCTTGGGCAATAAACCAGGCTCAACGTCCTTCTCATCGACATCCGTAAATTCAAGAGTCTGAAGTCGAAGATTCCGTAGATGAAGACGACATCCATCCGAGAAGATGTCCATGGCTGCGCACTCCCAAGTTAAGTCATGACCATTGGAATCCAGCAGAGATTCGAACTCCCGTTCTCGCCAATTTGGTTTGCAGCATCTTGAAAGAATCCAAAGGTCACGTCACCAATGACTGGGAAACGAGTGCAAGATGTAACCCCTTCATTGAAGAGGTACTCAATGTCGATTGTCATGCGCATTTCCATACGCCATAGATCGAAGCCTATTCGAGGGAGTCCGACCCTTGAGACTTCATAAAGTGATATAAACCATCCATGGATTATGCCTATGCCACCGATGCAATGAAGTGACTTTCTAGAAGGCATGCCTCTTCTATGGTTCACTCGACTTCCAACATGAACCATTCCAACCTTCGGACAACTAATCAAGGACTTGATCAAATAATTTAGCTTTCACATCTTCCAAGGTAGCGATGAAACTCTAACAAACTACCTCAAGATATTTTACAATGCTTTAGAGGATGTCGTATACCTGAGTCCACAGACTATCCTAGCCCAACTCACTGAAGGCGTACTTCCAAATTATGAATTCGACCCATAGATCAACCAAACACGGCTTGAGACTTTGGATGTCTTCCACGAGAAAGCCAACTATTTATTATGCCAAGAGGAAGCGCAAAGGAATCAAGCTTCTCGCTTCAACTACCTACTTCAAGATAAAGTCCAATACACAAACTACTCGAATCCCAATGTTCCGCGCAAACCTGCTCGAGCTAGCAACAATGAAGGTAGCGACAAGAAAAGGAAATTTCCAAGACTTTCATATTTCCACAACTCCACTCCACTCAATGACTCCTTGGAGAAAATTTACCTTAAGACCTGCAATTTTTTGCAATACATGACGCCTAAGCCTGGAGGTCCGTCAGATGAACCAAGAGAATCTATCAAGTATTGCAGGTTCCACACCATCCACGGACACGATTTAAATGAATGTCGTCATTTGTAGGACAACGTTGAAAAACACGTCCACAAGGGAATGCTTAAGTAGTATACACGAGGTTTCCCGAATGAAATTTCTGAGTTGTTAAACGATTACCAACAATTTCAACCAACTAGGACCCAACCTAGCAAGTAGATCCCTCGGCATTGTCCTTTCAACTCGGTAATACTACAACAACAATAAGTGGTTTAGTCATTGACACCACACTTTAAGACTCATCTTGCATGATTTACACCTTGTATGAGCATAGTTATTTTCATTTCTAAAGCATTTCTCTTGTATTCTTTAACTTTGACAAGTAGCTTGAGTTTCCTTTTAACCTTCTTAGTTATAATCCTTGCATGAGGTATAAAAACGTTACCCTAGACCTTCGAGATTCATCCGTGGGTCGCTGAAGCACAGCCATAGTGAATGCATTAGTCTAATAGATTTAACCCGACCTACATATGCTCCAACATACCCAAGTAGTGGTTTCTTGAAAACGTTCAAGCTCCGCACACCTCAAGCCAATCGAGAGTGAAGCGATGACAAACTCCATATGTCTTGAGTTTCTCAAGAGTGGAGTTTTGGCGGATTATAATCTAAGCCAATGTTGAGTCATGTGACATGAGTATAACTCCTTGAAAATGTAAAAAGAACTCGAGCACCTAGAACATCAATATCCATGATGGAGTGGTCTCTGAGGTCATCATTGGAGATACCAACTCATTACCGCATTTGTCTCCTCGTCAGAGATAAAAACGGGAATGAAAAGCAAGCCCTCTTCCCCAACGAACACCTTCTTTTCGTTGTGTCATGGCCCTTCGCCTCCAACTGAGCTTCAACCACCTTCCATTTAGATAGGGGCATATTGGAAGCTCTATCTGAGGCATAATCACAGAAGAGGGCCAGGAGGCACCCGTCCTCCAGTAGTTCCCTCAATCATCTACATAGATGTAGTGGTCTCTGAGGTCGTTGCTGGAGGAACCGATTTGTGACTCACTCTTACCTTTGGCTCCCACGTTGGAGATGAAACAGGGACAAGAAGAAAACCCTTGTTCTACGATAGACACCTCCTCTTCCCTATCATTACAACACTTTGCCTCCAATGGAGCTTCAGCTAGCTTCCAGCCAGCTGGGGACACGTGGGAAGCACCGTCGAAAGCGAACACAACATAGAGCAGACCTAGGGCACATCACCTCTATCAGTCTTACATAGTTATCACAAACATCTTCTTCGTGAACCACAGAGCAATCTTTCTGGAATGAATCCACTATGTGGAGAAGATGGTCCAAAATTGAAGTCTTGGAACCATGAATGCACGTCCCTCGAGGCCGAGACTCCTAACACTCAAACATCCTAGAATGATGTGGCCACCTTTAGTTTTATAACTAAAACCAGTGTCCCTACGAATCGCGAACGCCATACTTTGAGCGAATCACTCAATGTTGTGACAATTCAAGCCCACAAGCTTGAACTCGAAATCAAAGAATAGAATACAACTTACAACTCCTAGAAAATAAGAACAATTGGCTAGGTCCTGGGATACGAAGTCAAAAATTCATATCTCTATGCACTTACCGTAAATTCTTATGTTTTCTCGGTCCATCTTCGAATTATGAAGCTTCGAGACTCCTCAAATAAACTTAAATATAAGTGTAATGCCAAGTTAATTTACATAAGTACAATATTTTAAAATGTAAAGAGTGCTTCAACACATAGAGCGATATGTGAAGAAAGGAAACTAAGCTTTTATTCATATGTCAAAATTACAGCTTAACCAGTGACACGAGGTACATAACAACCACATCTTGTCTCCAAAAAGAGAGGTCCGTACTCACACATTTTATTGGCCTTTAAAAACAAAACCTATCTAAAGCAATTACTTGGACGAGCCACCCTTCTTCCCTTTCTTTTTCTCAGATTCGGTCTCGAGTGGCTCATTCTTCTTCCTCCTCTTCCTCTTCGACTCCACACTCCGAGACATCTTCTCCTTCGGCTGAGTTGCGGAGGGCGAGGCCTACACTCATATCCACCGCCCAAGGTTGCCGTGTAACACCATGCATTTTTAATGAAATTAAAAATGTTGAAATATGTATATATATTATATACATAGATATATTTAAGAGAAAAAGTAAATTTTGCAACAAAACATGAAAAAAAGGAATCAGAAAAGAATAATGTTTAACATTGTTCTATGGTTTGTAAACAAAAGACTTAGTGGCTCATTTGGTTAGAGCACTTGACTTGTATATAAGCGGTTCTGAGTTCAATCCCCGCTAGCACCATGTTTTTGTTTTACGGGAATGGCTAAAAAGTGGCTTAGTGTGAATGCAATTCAATTAAAAAAAAGCGTTTTAGTGTGAAAAGGGTTAATTGGAAAGATAGTTAAAAAGAAATATATATATATATATATATATATATATATATGACATGTGGGTGTCAACACCCCTGCTGCTGTGCATCATGTTGCACACATGGCGCATTTTTATTTGTTAGTGACGATTTTTGAGTTTTAGGGCTGACGTGGCCTCTTCTGATTGGCTGGATGACGTGTCTTTGTGGTTATGATGATCTCCTAGTTAATCTAAAGGCTCTAACTAATCTAATACATTTACATAAGCACATCTAATCTAAACTAAATTCATTCATAAGCCTCCATACTGCTGCATCCAAAACTAAACTAGTTTCTCTTCTTCAATGAATCAAAGCATAGGAATTGTGAAAAAGGGGAACGATTCTAGAACAACAACAAACGCTTAATTCAGATCTATATTCTGTCTTCTTCTACCATTGTGAGTACAGTTACTTTCACAAGATAATTAATTAAAAATAATGGTGATAAGTGTGAATTGGACTGTATGACTATGCCTGTATCATATGCTATTAGGTCTATTATGTTGAGATATGCCAGTTATGTTATCATATGTTATTGGATCTATTTTGTAGATTCATATGTGTAATTAAATCTACTCTATTCTATGCTATGCAAGTTTATGTTAATTAGATCTATGCAAGTTTATGTTAATTAGATCTATTCTATTCTATGCAAGTTTATGTTAATTAGATCTATGCAAGTTTATGTTAATTAGATCTATGCAAGTTTATGTTGATTAGATCTATTCTATTCTATGAAAGTTTATGTTAATTAGATCTATGCAAGTTTATGTTAATTAGATCTATGCAAGTTTATGTTGATTAGATCTATTCTATTCTATGCAAGTTTATGTTAATTAGATCTATGCAAGTTTATGTTGATTAGATCTATCCTATTCTATGCAAGTTTATGTTAATTAGATCTATCCAAGTTTATGTTAATTAGATCTATGCAAATTTGATCTATTCTATTATATGCAAGTTTATGTTAATTAGATCTATGCAAGTTTATGTTAATTAGATCTATGCAAGTTTATGTTGATTAGATCTATTCTATTCTATGCAAGTTTATGTTAATTAGATCTACGCAAGTTTATGTTAATTAGATCTATGCAAGTTTATGTTAATTAGATCTATCATATTCTATGTAAGTTTATGTTAATTAGATCAATGAAAGTTTATGTTAATTAGATCTATGCAAGTTTATGTTGATTAGATCTATCCTATTCTATGCAAGTTTATGTTAATTAGATCTATGCAAGTTTATGTTGATTAGATCTATCCTTTTCTATGCAAGTTCCTATTCCATATGATTATTGGATCTATATTATGTGTGGATGATGTCTCTTTCCCTCTTCTTTTCCTTTTTCTTATGAGTTAGGCTAACGACGAGCCTAACATATTATGTGAATTATACGTATGAATGGCATACGAACGTTGGGGAAAAGTTTGGGAAAAACATTGAATATTATGTTATTGGCATAAATTGGTTTGTAATCGTGTAATTAACTTGGGGCATAAATTAGTATAATTTATGTACATGGAATTATGGACATAATTAGAATGAGAATTATGAACATAGCCTAAATTAGAATTATGGACAAATTGGAATATGGATATTAATTCAAATTGGGTTTTGAATAATAGAATGAGATAATGAACGCCTAAGACACGAGGTTAGACTTGGTTTGCGGTATAAGCCTGCCCGGAGCCGCCTGACACATCCAGCAACCGCAAACGGCAGTCTAATGTGAGAGGTCAAAGGCATAAACTAGATGCGTAATAAGGCAAAGACACGAGGTTAGATTCCGATTGCGGTATAAGCCTGCACGTACCCACCCGGAAAATCCAGCAACCGCAAAACAGATTCTAATGTGGGAGGTCTTGCAAGATTACTGTAACACCCCACTCCCGCTATGATCACTCACTAAGGGAATGCCATAGCATCGGTGGAGTATTTTAGTGAATATAGAACAGAAAAATTACAACAAGACAGATATAAATAGTACTTGAAATTTTAAAACATCATCTCATAACAGCGGAAGTAAAACATGTCTGGTTACATCATAAAACCACAATAAAGGTCAAGTACAATATCCATCAAAATAAAGAAGTACATAATCCCACTCTCATACAATAGCCAAACAAAAGAAAAGATAACTGGATAACTGGAGCTTTACATCTATCCAAGCTCCTAAAGACTGGAACAGCAATCCGATCAAGCTCCACTACTGCTAGGATCCACCGTAGGACCTGAGGGTTGGGAAAAAGATAAAAACAACGGGGTCAGACATAAGTCTGAGCGAGTCCTATAACTTTAACAATACAATCGTTAAAGTAACCAGAGAAGACATAAACTGATATACGGTAACATATAGGGATGAATGGCTACCCTAAGCAGTCAACTAAACGAAGATAAAGGATAAAGACGCATCTACCCTCCCTAAGGTAAATTACTAAACTGCACCACACCAGTCGTTCCTAACTTAAAGGTTGATCCCACCCAAGGACTTATAAAATTTACTAATTAGTACCTGCGTACCCCTAGGTGACCAAGTAGGCGCCACGGGGCCCTACAATCCACTAGGTGTACACACTACTTCCCATTCGATCGGCTCCCTAACGTAGATACCCGTGCTGGCCCCACCGTGGGATGTATCATTCCCCAATGTGGCAACCTGATGAAACTAAAGGTGCACGGCTTATATCTACTCGATGCAACAACGGCTTACCTACCAGCCCGGGCCCACTCACGCATATGAAGCCCGTTGGACTTGCGTTGCCACCGCTAACCCGTTTGCCTCTTACAGTCAAGCCCAGTATGCGTGTCCCGTCCTCGACATGGGTCGAGCCCACAAAGATACGTATGGGTTACTGGTTGAAATGGGCCTCCACAAGCTACCCACCTAAGCTTGTCCCTTTTTCTAGTATATCCCACTTAACCCTTTAATCATGTTTTAATTACATGTTCCATTTTGGTTAAGTATTCTAATCGTATTTTCTATTGCCACCCAAGGCAACCACTAGATTTTCTCATGCCACCCGAGGCACCCACTTAACCCCTCATGTCCCTCTACATGCTAATGTGGTTAAGTGTTTCTTAATTAATTAATTAAGAACGTAACCTTTGTAAAGACCTCTCACATTAGACTGTCTTTTATGACCGCTGGTTAAGCCGGTTGGGTCCGGGCAGCCTTATGTCATAACAGAGTCTAACCTCGTGTCTTTACATTAATTACGTATTTAGTTTGTGCCTAAGACCTCTCACATTGGGCTAACATTTGTAGCAACTGGTTAAGCCGGTTGGGTCCGGGCAGTTTTACGCTACAACTGAGTCCAACCTCGTGTCTTAGTCAATTAATTACACCTAATTAATCACCCTCATAATTTTATATTAATTATCCCTAATTAATCAAGTTTTCTTAACATGGGTAGACCTAACTTAATAGGTAAATTCCCATGGGGTAGACCTAACTCAATAGGTAAATTCCCAACACATAGTATGGGTACACCTAACCAAATAGGCAAATTCCCATACTATGTTTATTTATTTTGTGTTATGCATAATTATATTAATTTCACACAATCTTATTAACTTATGCATTTAATTACCCCATCGTTCCCACGTAATTTCGTTCATGATATAACACATATAAAAGGTGTCAACTTGCATATGAATGAACATGTTTCAAAGGTGCCATCTTGCATATTAACAAACACATAACTTGCATATGAACTTGCATAACATGTCACATAACTTGCATATAATATGTCACATAACTTACATATTCATTTTGCATAACAAACTTGCATATTAGCTTATAGACTTGCATAATGTGTCATCATGAACTTGCATATTAATAAACATGTAACTTGCATATTTACATACATGTAACTCGCATATTAACAAACATGTGACTTGCATATAAAGAAACATGTAACTTGCATATTTACATACATGTAACTTGCATATTAACAAACATGTAACTTGCATATTAACAAACATGTAACTTGCATATTTACATACATGTAACTTGCATATTAACAAACATGTAACTTGCATATTTACATACATGTAACTTGCATAGCATATTACCATGAACTTGCATAACATGCATATGATTACATAGCCCACAACTTGCATATTTAGCATCATGCAAACATAACATACATCATATTAAACTTGCATAAGCTTACATACTCAACATGCATAAACATAAGATTAATGCTAACATCATATCATATGATTCAAAGCTCATTAACCCACATACAAAACCATAAATCTCATCACATCTCATCTAATTAGTTTACCAAAAGATCATCAAAGTGATAGAAACTCACAACTAGCAACTTTGAACACCAAATGAAGAAGATTAAGATGCTAAGAAGGGATTAGAAGTTGATTAGAGAGTGATTAGTATGCAACCCTCTTCATAAAATTAGTGGAGGCCATGAGAGCTAGCATTTTGCCATAGTTTAGTCACTAGGTTTAATTATGAATGAATTAGGGTAGGTTAGGGTCTTATTTATAGATTAGGCAAGTGTTTTAGGCCATAGGATTAACCCTAGATTCAATCCAAGCCATCAAAGCATGTCTTGGGGAAGAAGTCAAGTGTAGGAACCATCTAGGGCCTTTAGATTAAAGATGGACCATGAGAACCATTCAAATGCAAAATCTGCACTTGAGCGAATCGGCCCACGGGTTGACAGCCAAACACCCTGGATTAACCCCTAGTCGACCCAGCGGGCTCGGGTCGACTTCAAAAATCGGCCGGTTCGGTTATTCCCCTCTCCCAATTCGCTGTTTTGAGCATTTTTGCATATTTATTTATTAAATTTTCAATTATATATATATATATATATATATATATATATATATCAATATATATATATATATATATATCTACACAACCCATTTCACTTAATTAAGTATACTTTAATTTGGGAATTTTCGTGAAACTTCGCGAGGCCATATCTTGGTCATACGGACTCCGATTTTCGAAAACTCGGACTCTATTTCGCGTATTTTTCCGAGACGAACGCAATGGCATAGCCCGTTTCCCTTGATTCCCATTTTAGAATTAAATTCTGCCTCGATTTATGTTATTACAGGTTATTGAAAATACGGGTTGTTACATTCTCCCCTCCTTAAAGGATTTCGTCCCCGAAATCTTCAAGTTAGGAAGAACGTATCCTACCATCCAATCATCCATCTACTCAAAGCATCATCCACGAGCAATCATTGTCCTTACAAGATTCTAAATGCTGGATGGATATATGCAAAAGTGTGTGTATATGTACTTACCTAATGCGAAAATCAGGCGGTTACTGATACAGTAAACCTCCTTAATGCAAACCATGATAGTGCCATGCATCCAATATGTATGCGAAACCCTATTGACACATACAAATTTCTACATGCGTGCACAACCATACACAAAAATGCATCATCCATATGATAACACAGCCATGATACATCCATCAATCTAACTACCACATCCATTTATGCAATATGCAACATGAAGTGACTGAGCCGATCTAGTGCCTAATGTGTGTGTATATGCATCCACGAGCAACCACTAGCAAACAATTGCATCCATATGCATCCATCAACCATAACATGTTTCAAACACATGTTTCAACCATAGGTTTTACCCTATCTAAAGGTCATAGGTATTAGCGAGAGGATATACTAAAGATAAGATAAGTACTAGACAAGCAATAAAGGAGAAGTTAAAAGACATACTCTCAAAAAGAAATGGATACAAAGAACGCATCTTTGCTTCCGTCTCCCAAGTAGCATTGCTTTCGTCATCTCCCCATTGCACTTTAACTAGCTGAACTTCTCTGTTCCTCAACTTCCTAGTTTCTGACCCAAGGATGCGAGTAGGAGCTCGTCGAATCGTCGCATCACGCTCTACCTCTACATCTCTAAGCAAGCTCGGCTCTACCACCTCCGCGGTCTCATGTAAGCACTTCCTCAAATGTGATACATGGAATACATCATGAACACCACTAAGTCTGTCGGGCAACTCCACCCTATATGCCATCCGTCCAATCCTTTCCTTAATAGGAAACGGCCCAACAAATCTCGGTGCTAACTTCCCTACGGACCCAAAGCGAACAACATTTCTCAATGGAGATACTTTGACAAAAACCATGTCCCCAACCTCAAACTCAAGATCCGTCCTTCTCCGATCCGCATAAGATTTCTGTCTATCTTGCGCTGCTTTCATCCTTTTTCGAATTAAATCAATCTTCTCTGAAGTCTCTCTAACCATATCCGGCCCAAGCAAGATCTTATCCGTAGATTCCCACCAACATGTAGGAGATCGACAAGGCCTTCCATAAAGAGCTTCGAAAGGAGCCATACCAATACTGGACTGAAAGCTGTTATTATATGCGAACTCCACCAAAGGAAGATGTTCTTCCCATGTACCTCCAAAATCCAAGATACAAAGCCTCAAAAGATCTTCTAAGATACGGTTCACCCTCTCAGTCTGACCGTCCGTCTGAGGATGATATGCGGTGCTCAAACACAACTGAGTCCCTACCGCCTCTTGCAAACTTCTCCAAAACTCACTAGTAAAAATAGGATCTCGATCACTCACAATGCTGGATGGTACGCCATGCAATCTAACAATCTCTCTAACATAGACTGAAGCAAGCCATGGAGCGGTCCTCTTACTCTTCACGGGTATAAAATGGGCACTCTTGGTAAGTCTGTCCACCACAACCCAAATTCCCGTATTGCCCTTCCTCGATCTCGGTAACCCATCGATGAAATCCATCGAGACACTATCCCACTTCCACTGCGGAACTTCCAATGGGTGTAGCAACCCACCGGGTTTCCTTTGCTCCGCTTTAACTTGTTGGCACACTAAGCATCTAGCCACATACTCGGCCACATCTTTCTTCATACCGGCCCAGAAGAAAACTCTCTTCATGTCTTGGTACATTTTGTCTCCACCGGGATGAATAGTCATTCTTGAACGATGTGCATCATCCAAAATAGCCTTCTTCAAACCCTCATCTTGCGGTACACAAAGTCTACCGTCTCTATGCAACCATCCCTTATCATCTATGGTGTATCTACCCAAATGGCTGGACGACTCCCCTCTTATAAGCTTCTCTACCAACACAACCAACTGTGGGTCGTCTCGCTGAGCCTCGCCAATCCGTCTCAAAAGAGTAGGTCTAACCTCCAAGGATGCCAACAAACCAGGTACAAAATCAACAGAAGGTCTGAAGTCGAACAAAGAAAGAAACTCCAAGCTTCGCCGTTCTACGAACAATGGACTTAAAGATAGCCTTTTTCTACTCAAGGCGTCAGCCACCACGTTACCCTTGCCAGGGGTATATGCTATCTCGAAATCATAGGATGCTAAGAACTCCATCCACCTTTGCTGTCTTAAGTTTAAATCTTTCTGAGAGAATAAGTACTTCAATGATTTATGGTCAGTGAACAACTCGAATCTCTCACCAAGAAGATAATGGCGCCAAGACTTAAGTGCGAAAACAATCGCGGCCAACTCTAGATCATGGGTAGGGTAATTCTTCTCATGCACTCTCAATTGTCTCCCTCCATAGGCTATTACCCTTCCCTCCTGCATCAAGACTGCGCCTAATCCTGTTCCACAAGCATCGGTATAAACAACAAACGGCTTACTCCCATCTGGAAGCACTAAAACTGGAGCGGTGGTCAAAGCTCTCTTTAACCGTCGGAAAGCATCATCACAATCTACATCCCATGAGAAAACCAGATTCTTCTTCGTCAAGCGGGTTAATGGGGCTGATATCTTCGCGAAGTCTTTGATGAACTTCCTATAATATCCTGCCAACCCCAAGAAACTTCTTACTTCGGTAGCATTTTTAGGAACTTTCCAATCCTGGATAGATACTATCTTTGCGGGATCCACAGCTATCCCTTCCTTAGAGACCACATGCCCTAAGAATCGCACTTCTCTTCTCCAAAAATGACATTTAGAGAATTTAGCTTTAAGACCATGTGCTCGAAGAGTCTCCAACACTTCTCTGAGATGTAAGGCATGCTCTTCTTCACTCTTGGAAAAGACCAAGATGTCATCCACAAAAACTACTACAAACTTATTCAGATACTCTCTGAACACTCTACTCATGAGATCCACAAAGTATGCAGGGGCGTTTGTCAACCCAAATGGCATCACTAGCCACTCATAAAAACCATCCGGAGTCCGGAAAGCAGTCTTCTCTATACTGTCCTCCGCCACTCTCAACTGATGAAACCCTGTAGCTAAATCCATTTGCGAAAACACTGAGGCGCCAACCAACTGATCAAAGAGATCATCTATCCTCGGTAATGGGTGTCTATTCTTCTTTGTGAGCTTATTAAGTTCCCTATAATCCACACAAAGTCTGAGGGACCCATCCGCCTTCGTGGCAAACACTACTGGAGCTCCCCACTCCGATATACTTCGCCTTATAAACCCCTTCTCAAGCAACTCCCCTACTTGCTTATGAAGTTCTCTTCTCTCACGAGGAGCCATGTGGCGTACTGGCAAAGACACTGGTTTGGCATTATCCACCAAATAAATTCGGAAATCTATCTCCCGCTTCGGAGGCAAACCCTTTACTTCTTCAAACACATCCGGATATTCCCGGACTACTCTGACAGAACACAAACTCTCGACCGAAGCATCGAGCGATTCAAGATAACTTAGCAAAACAGATTCCATGGGATTGCAAGAGATCTCGAGAGTGTTACCCAAGCGGGTCATGAGCCTGACAACTCTCCTTTCGCAATCAAGAACGGCACCATTACTGGATAACCAGTCCATGCCCAAGATCAACCCATAGCCCGTGAAGCCCAATACAAAAGCATCACATCTAAACTCAACGCTAAGTATAGAAATCTTCAAACCCAAACATATCATAGACAGATATATGGAGCCCCCAATTGGGTTTGAGACAACCAAGGGATCATCAACTAGACTGGTGTCTAAGTGCAGTGACTCAACTAACGATGATGAGATAAAAGAATGCGATGCGCCAGAGTCAAACAAAGTACGAACTGGATGATCAAACAGAAAAACCAGACTTTCAACGGAAATAGTTCTACCTCTCTGCTGAATCGGTGGAACTGAGAGAACCTGAACTTGCCCCCCTGACTGAGGTGGTGCTATAAGAGCTTGCACCTGCCCTCCTGAGGTAGACCCCGTCTTCTGCCCCTTCTTTGGGCAGTTTTTCACAAGATGCCCTGCTTCACCACAATGAAAGCAACCGGTCTTCTTCTTTTTGCGACAATCCTTACTGAGGTGTCCTGGTGTTCCACAATTGAAGCACTTCTTCTTCGTCTTCTTTTTGTCACCATTGCCTTTTCCGCCCTTGCCTTGTTGTTGTTGTTGCGGTTTCTTCTGATCCCCCTTTTTCTCTGGTGCCTTAGAATTCCTATCATCCTCATGCATAAGTGCCATGTAGACAAGCTTCTCAAAAGTGGCCCCCATAGGAATGTGAGTCATAGCTATTCCTTGCAATGGTTCGTTCAAGCCTCTAACGAACCTCAAAGCCTTCTTCTCCGGTGTATTTACCAACTCTATGCCAAACCTTGCTAATTGATTGAATTTGTTGACATATTCTTTCACCGTGAGATTCCCTTGCTTCAAATTCAAGAACTTCTCCATAAACAGATTCTCTTCCGCCCTTGAGAGAAACTTAGCCCCAAACCTTTGCTTAAAATCTGCCCAAGAGTCAACAGGGCGTTCTCCATTAGTGACCTCCCACCAGAATGAGGCCTCTCCCTTCATTAACCAAGCCGCCAACTTGACTTTCTTTCCCTCTTCCACTTCAAAGATATCTAGCAACTCTTCCACTTCCTTAAGCCAATCTCTAGCCTCTACGAAAGTCTCTGAACCAAGAAAAGGTTTTCCTCCTATAGCCTTGAACTCCTTGCAAACCTTAGCAAAATTATCCACTCTAGGCTGAGGAGGAGGAGCGGTTGTCTCTGGTGTAGTAGCATTGGCCGGACCCGCAGCCGCGGCCCTAGCCTCTTGCAACCTCCTATACCATAGTGGTATAACTAAACCCTCCGGGATGTTAAGATCTTCAGCCATGCTGAAACGAAAGAGGAAAGATTCAAAAAGGAGATTCCGAAAGATAAAGATATGGCTATTGGGGATTATGCTTTTCTTTTTCAAAAACTTTTTCTCTTAGAAGACATGCTTTTTAAAAATACTTTCTTCGAAAATACTCTTAGAAAGTAGTTTTTCTCAAAAATTTTATCTGTTCTGGTAACCTGGCTCTGATACCACGTGTAACACCCCACTCCCGCTATGATCACTCACTAAGGGAATGCCATAGCATCGGTGGAGTATTTTAGTGAATATAGAACAGAAAAATTACAACAAGACAGATATAAATAGTACTTGAAATTTTAAAACATCATCTCATAACAGCGGAAGTAAAACATGTCTGGTTACATCATAAAACCACAATAAAGGTCAAGTACAATATCCATCAAAATAAAGAAGTACATAATCCCACTCTCATACAATAGCCAAACAAAAGAAAAGATAACTGGATAACTGGAGCTTTACATCTATCCAAGCTCCTAAAGACTGGAACAGCAATCCGATCAAGCTCCACTACTGCTAGGATCCACCGTAGGACCTGAGGGTTGGGAAAAAGATAAAAACAACGGGGTCAGACATAAGTCTGAGCGAGTCCTATAACTTTAACAATACAATCGTTAAAGTAACCAGAGAAGACATAAACTGATATACGGTAACATATAGGGATGAATGGCTACCCTAAGCAGTCAACTAAACGAAGATAAAGGATAAAGACGCATCTACCCTCCCTAAGGTAAATTACTAAACTGCACCACACCAGTCGTTCCTAACTTAAAGGTTGATCCCACCCAAGGACTTATAAAATTTACTAATTAGTACCTGCGTACCCCTAGGTGACCAAGTAGGCGCCACGGGGCCCTACAATCCACTAGGTGTACACACTACTTCCCATTCGATCGGCTCCCTAACGTAGATACCCGTGCTGGCCCCACCGTGGGATGTATCATTCCCCAATGTGGCAACCTGATGAAACTAAAGGTGCACGGCTTATATCTACTCGATGCAACAACGGCTTACCTACCAGCCCGGGCCCACTCACGCATATGAAGCCCGTTGGACTTGCGTTGCCACCGCTAACCCGTTTGCCTCTTACAGTCAAGCCCAGTATGCGTGTCCCGTCCTCGACATGGGTCGAGCCCACAAAGATACGTATGGGTTACTGGTTGAAATGGGCCTCCACAAGCTACCCACCTAAGCTTGTCCCTTTTTCTAGTATATCCCACTTAACCCTTTAATCATGTTTTAATTACATGTTCCATTTTGGTTAAGTATTCTAATCGTATTTTCTATTGCCACCCAAGGCAACCACTAGATTTTCTCATGCCACCCGAGGCACCCACTTAACCCCTCATGTCCCTCTACATGCTAATGTGGTTAAGTGTTTCTTAATTAATTAATTAAGAACGTAACCTTTGTAAAGACCTCTCACATTAGACTGTCTTTTATGACCGCTGGTTAAGCCGGTTGGGTCCGGGCAGCCTTATGTCATAACAGAGTCTAACCTCGTGTCTTTACATTAATTACGTATTTAGTTTGTGCCTAAGACCTCTCACATTGGGCTAACATTTGTAGCAACTGGTTAAGCCGGTTGGGTCCGGGCAGTTTTACGCTACAACTGAGTCCAACCTCGTGTCTTAGTCAATTAATTACACCTAATTAATCACCCTCATAATTTTATATTAATTATCCCTAATTAATCAAGTTTTCTTAACATGGGTAGACCTAACTTAATAGGTAAATTCCCATGGGGTAGACCTAACTCAATAGGTAAATTCCCAACACATAGTATGGGTACACCTAACCAAATAGGCAAATTCCCATACTATGTTTATTTATTTTGTGTTATGCATAATTATATTAATTTCACACAATCTTATTAACTTATGCATTTAATTACCCCATCGTTCCCACGTAATTTCGTTCATGATATAACACATATAAAAGGTGTCAACTTGCATATGAATGAACATGTTTCAAAGGTGCCATCTTGCATATTAACAAACACATAACTTGCATATGAACTTGCATAACATGTCACATAACTTGCATATAATATGTCACATAACTTACATATTCATTTTGCATAACAAACTTGCATATTAGCTTATAGACTTGCATAATGTGTCATCATGAACTTGCATATTAATAAACATGTAACTTGCATATTTACATACATGTAACTCGCATATTAACAAACATGTGACTTGCATATAAAGAAACATGTAACTTGCATATTTACATACATGTAACTTGCATATTAACAAACATGTAACTTGCATATTAACAAACATGTAACTTGCATATTTACATACATGTAACTTGCATATTAACAAACATGTAACTTGCATATTTACATACATGTAACTTGCATAGCATATTACCATGAACTTGCATAACATGCATATGATTACATAGCCCACAACTTGCATATTTAGCATCATGCAAACATAACATACATCATATTAAACTTGCATAAGCTTACATACTCAACATGCATAAACATAAGATTAATGCTAACATCATATCATATGATTCAAAGCTCATTAACCCACATACAAAACCATAAATCTCATCACATCTCATCTAATTAGTTTACCAAAAGATCATCAAAGTGATAGAAACTCACAACTAGCAACTTTGAACACCAAATGAAGAAGATTAAGATGCTAAGAAGGGATTAGAAGTTGATTAGAGAGTGATTAGTATGCAACCCTCTTCATAAAATTAGTGGAGGCCATGAGAGCTAGCATTTTGCCATAGTTTAGTCACTAGGTTTAATTATGAATGAATTAGGGTAGGTTAGGGTCTTATTTATAGATTAGGCAAGTGTTTTAGGCCATAGGATTAACCCTAGATTCAATCCAAGCCATCAAAGCATGTCTTGGGGAAGAAGTCAAGTGTAGGAACCATCTAGGGCCTTTAGATTAAAGATGGACCATGAGAACCATTCAAATGCAAAATCTGCACTTGAGCGAATCGGCCCACGGGTTGACAGCCAAACACCCTGGATTAACCCCTAGTCGACCCAGCGGGCTCGGGTCGACTTCAAAAATCGGCCGGTTCGGTTATTCCCCTCTCCCAATTCGCTGTTTTGAGCATTTTTGCATATTTATTTATTAAATTTTCAATTATATATATATATATATATCAATATATATATATATATATATCTACACAACCCATTTCACTTAATTAAGTATACTTTAATTTGGGAATTTTCGTGAAACTTCGCGAGGCCATATCTTGGTCATACGGACTCCGATTTTCGAAAACTCGGACTCTATTTCGCGTATTTTTCCGAGACGAACGCAATGGCATAGCCCGTTTCCCTTGATTCCCATTTTAGAATTAAATTCTGCCTCGATTTATGTTATTACAGGTTATTGAAAATACGGGTTGTTACAATTACGGTTATAATGAATTAAATAACACTTAACCAAGATAAGACATGTAGTGGGACATGGGGTTAAGTGGATGACATGGGTGATATGTGAAATATAATTAGAAACACTTAACCAAGTTGAAACATGTAAGAAGACATGAATAAGAAGGAGTTAATTGGGAAATCTTAGTGGGGACCAAGCATAGACAGGAAGCTTGTGTCAAGTGTGGGGACCCTTTTCAACCAGTAACCCGTTTAGTATCTATGTGAGCTCGAACTAGGTCGAGGACGGGACACGCTTACTGGGATTGATTGTAAGAGGTCAGATGGGTTAGCGGTGGCAACGCAAGTCCAACGGAGTCATGTGCGTGCATGGGTCCGGGCTGGTAGGTAAGACGTTGTTACATCATGTAGGTCTAAGCCTTGCATCCTTAGTAGTATTGGTTGCCACTTTAGGGAGTGATACACCTTACTGTGGGACCATCACGGGTATCTACGACTTAGAGAGCCGATCGAATGGGGAGGGTAGTGGGTACAACTAGTGGAGATAGGAGCAGGCGGCACCTACGACAACAACTAGGGGTATATTAAATTACCATTACCATTATCATTATAATTAGTAAGAGGGATCAACTTTCTATATAACTAGTATTGGTGCGGTGTAGGAATTATCTTATAGTGATTAGAAGCACAATCAACGTTTATCTTGTCCATCTTGCTTACCTTGTCATACCTGTTTATGTTACAGTCATTTTTCATATCTAGTTTATGTTCTTATCCTGTTACTTTAATGATTATATTGTTAAAGTCACTGGACTCGCCAGACTTTATGTCTGACCTCGTTTGTTTCGCCTCTTTTCTTTCCTTTCCCCTCTCCAGGTTCTCAGGGTGGGACTAGTGGAGCTTGACTTGGATCTCTTTCTCTCTCTTTTGGAAGTGCTTGGAGTTGCTGAAAGTATTGTTCAGCTTTATCTTTTTTTATTATGGCTATTTGTAATGGGATTATGCCTTTGGTTTTCATGTAATAATTTGACCAAGATGGATATTTGCGTACTTGGTTTTACAAGTTGGTTTTGATGTTGTAACCAAACTATGTTCCGTTTTCGCTGCAATAAAGTTATTTTAAATTTTGAAGTACCATTTTTATATATTTGTCTTGTGATGTTCTGTTCTATACACTTATAATGCTCCATGAAAGTTGATGCATTCCCTTTGTGAGTGACATTAATGGACGTGGGGTGTTACACGCCGGGAGGATCCGAACTTCCTCTTCTTCACTCGGGATATTGATGGTCCCAGTCTCGAGAAAGATCACCTTAAGCGGAATAAGGAAAGCTTCGACAATGGCTCCCGAAGTTTCAACCTTCTCGGCCCCTTTCTGAACTTTTTTGGCTCCCTTCCCGGCCTTCTTCGTCGACAACTGGCATGTCTTTGGCTTCGTCTCCTTCAGGGCCTTCAACTTTCTCATCTCCTCCTCGACCCGCTTTTGGGAAGCCTCATGCTCCACTTTCTTCCTCGCCTCCTTCTATGCTTTGATCCTGGCATCCTCGTCCTCTTTCCTCTTCACCTCTTGCTCCTTAGACTCCATCAGTAGTTAGGCTTTTTGTTCCTTGATTAGCTCAAGCATGATCTTCCCAATTGCATCTGTCTTCCCCGTCACTTAGACATCTGTACCCTGTTGGTACTTGCATCATCGAGCACTTTAGAAAAGTCGTCCAATCTAAACTCTCCTATCATTAGGTCAAAGGCCTTGAGGAAACCATGCTCTTCCTCTATCTGCCTTTTATAGGCATCCAAATATGTCCTAGTTGCGACGACCATCGCTATTTCAGTCTCGGACGTCGTCTCTTCCTCAAAGGTACCTGCACGTTGGAGATAAACAAATCAGTTTATTTCTACTTCGTGTTATCATCCTTTTTGGGTATCGGTGAGTAAATGGATTTACCTTCTGGCATCTACTGTGTGGCACCCACTAACATTGATCCCTAGGAGGTTGACGGAAGGAGACTTGGAGTTGATATGGAAAGACTACTAACGGAAGCAGTTGAAATGGCTTGCTATTGTTGGGGAATGACTTCGTGAGCCACTACGACACTCTCAGTTACAAGTGTTTTCCTTTCTTAGCAACATGTCTTTCCGCCTTGGCATATTCGTCAAGAAGTTTCTGTCCTTCCTCCAACACCTAACGCTCATCCTCCGTCAGATATCGGTTCACTAGTTGGGCCTCATCCACGATCTTCACTCTCAGGGAGGCAACTTCATCTTCAACCAATTCTCCTATGTCAAAGATAGGTTTCGAGAGTAGTCACAGACCCATGGGATCCCACAGTGTCGAAGTGTGTTGACAAAGAAACCCCATACTGATGTCTCTATATCCCTCACTACTTCTTCTCGGGCCTCCCTGACTTTCCTCTGCAACTCCTCTAGCTTAGCTTCATATTCGGCTCTGGTCCCATCTGTTTGGATGAGCACATTTTTAATACTTTTGCTGCCTCCTTGTCCTTATTGGCATGTTCGAGCTTGGCACGATGTATCGCAAGCACTTGCCTGAAGTCCTCCTTATCTTTCTTTAGGCGTTGAGCCTCTTAATTCTCCTTTCACGGTCTTTAATTTTCCTCGACCAATGCTTGGATTTCCTCCTTTAGCTGCTACACTTTTTCATTCCCTTCTCGCAACTTGCGGTTCTCTTTGGCCATTACTATATTATCCTTCTCCAGGTTAGTGGCATGGCTTGAGGCAGAGGCCAACACGTCTTTGGAATGTGGGCTAGCAGCTGCCATCGCCATCTTTGCCTCCTTTAACTCATTTTTTAGCGCATCTATTTCGACTACAGAGAGTTTGTAACGACCCGTATTTTTAAACGATTTAATAATTCATTTATTTAATTATTAACATAATGATATGGTAATTTAATTTATCTTAAATTAAATAATTCTGATTTATATTTATTTAAATAATGGAATGATATAATTATTTTCGGAATGGTCGGAAATAGTTAGATTGGCACCCATTTCTTCAATATCGATTTTAGGTGTCCCACACGTTACTATCAGCATAACACACTTTGACTTAATTGATAACTAATCCTTTCTTTTGATTATATGTATGGTACGCTAGCTTAATCATATTTTGAATTTGGACAATACTTGCACAAAAATATTTAATCTATTTAGTATATCCACTTGTATCGAACTGTCCTCTTGTGTTGGTTATTCTACTACAGGAATAGCTAAATAATAGCATAGCATATTATAAAGTAAACGTTAGATAACAAGCATATGCTGACAACCATGCTCTAACAAGCATATCAATATTCTTTCTTTTCCCAGAGGAATAACGATAAGTACAATTGAGCCGGGTGCACATGCCATCAACAGGTTACTAAGACAAATGAAAATTTGCAGTGTCTAGGAAGTTGGCTTTTAACGGTATATGTTAAAAACGACTTTTTAGTTCCTTCTTATAAATAGGATAAATGTAATAATAATCCGGTTTTAGTTTAGTTGACCTACATTATAGTTACCATACAAGCGCTAATATAAATTTTTTAAAAGAAAAAGGCATTGACCAAGTACCGTGAAACCTTTGTTAAACGCACATTTAAAAAAACAATATATGTACCTTTATCATTTGCCTTAAGATTACTTATCGTAGAAGTATCACAACTGTGTGAAAATACCTATGCATTTTCTTAGTATATAAGAAAACAAGCATGCCTAGCCTTGTACCATCCGCAAACTAGGTTATACCTCAACACTTAGCTACTAAGTCTTCTTATATCTATAAATACACGCAAGCAATGCCACAATTTCTTTTACAAATTTCAACACTTTTGTATAACTCATGAAGCAAAATAGAAAGCTTTATTCTTTAAAGCTCATAAAGGAAGGATCGATACTAACTTTTGGGCGCACCATTTCTGTGCGTTGCAATGAAGATCAGACTCCTGATTTTCGAAGGAAGATTGTGAGTTGGATCTTAGGGATGAGTAAGAGGAGAAGTTAGAAAATGGTTACAGGAGGCTGCACATCATTTATAGACACCCCAAGTTTTCATCACGCATCTAGAATGGAGGAGTTCGGAGATTCGAAGCATTGATTGACCCAGCTGAAGTGAGATTTGAGTCTTTGGCATTGGGTATCACGTGGATGGAAATTTTTGTGGTGATCAGCCTTAAAAAAAGGGACGGAAATGGTGGGATGTACGTAAAACTGGAGAGTGCGAAATGTTTTCAGTGGAGATGGAATCGCTGAGGAATGGAAAGAGAAGCAGGAAGGAAGAAGAAATAAGGTGGATGCGGTCTGGGCTTAATTAGCATGAAGGAAGAAGAAATAAGGTGGATGCGGTCTGGGCTTCTACAATTGGATGGGTATGCCGATATTGTAGGGGTAGGCCCATTTAAAAGAAAGGAAAAAATAAAATAAAAATAAAAGCCAATGAAATGGAGACAAAACGTTTAAGGTTTGGGTTGGTGGTTTGCATTGGAGCAGCGTGGGATTTGTATTGGGGAAAGAATGCAGATGGGTTCAATAGAGATGGGCAGATGGGAAAAATAAACAAATGGTGAGGCCCATATTTATATACAAGGAAATTTTAATTTAAATAATGTACTAACTTGTAAACTGAATACCTCGTTCATACAGTGTCAGAAGTACGAACTGTCTATCACGTTGGAACTGCATCAACGCAGACAACAAAATAGGCCAGTCTAGAGTGATTTGGAGCTCATTACAAATTATGGAAAATTTAAACGATGACCGTCCAATGTGAGTAAATCTGACTAACTCTGTACAGTTTATATTTTTATAAATATAATCTAGTATTGATAAATGATGATTGATTGTTATATGTTGATTGTTTGGTTGAATTACTGATTTATTTATTGAAACTGTAGATGATGATATATACATAAATCGTTAATCAAATATTGATTCTGTTTATCAGAATATTTCGTATTGAAATGAAATCGATGTTATTTATATTTTTTTAACATCTGTGAATGCTGGGAAACAGGTTGGAGGGATCCAACTGGATTCCTCAATATTTATAATAATGTTTGTTTTCATATATTGTGATATATGATGTGATATATAATCTGTGATTGATTATGGGTGTGTAGATGATGTTGATCATGGTTATTTTGTATTTTAAATACCATATGAAATACTGGAATGTAAAAAGGAAATTTTCAAAGTGAATATTGAAAATGAAAATTTTATATATAAAATAAATAGATTTATATAAAAGGATTTATATAAAATAAATAGAATTATATAAAAGGATTTATATATAATAAATAGAATTATATAAAGGGAATTAAATGAGATTTTAGTGTTAGAAGTATAAAATAAGTTTTTATATGAAAATTCTATAAATAGAAATATGAAGAGAAATTGGATTTGGGATATTGATTTTAAATACGAAATCAAACTGTTTTGATTATATAATGAAATATTATTCACATTCTATATGAAAAATTAGTTTAAAGTAAATATTTTGCAAATAAAATATTATAAAGGAATTTGGGGTTTGAATTAGGAATTTAAATGGAATTACTGAAATTAGAAACTGACTGGAAATTAGTTGAGTTGAATGGCTTTCTGGGTATCGATTTGATGTTGGTTTCGTCCTTCGGGGTTAATACGTAGGGGGTTGTTCTCTTACTAGTTTACAGTTAGAGACTGATACATGTGAGAAGATAGTGATGCGTGAATTAGAAATGGAAACGTTTTCCAAAGTTAATAACGTATATTTTCTAAAATTAGAAAATAAGGATTTGATGAATATATGGAAACGAGAAATGGGGAAATGAATAAATGTTGATTGATGATTGATCGATAGTATTTCAATCTGGAAATAATATCGTTGTTTGCACACATGTTTTTCTTTGATAGTTAAATCACCGACTATCAAAGTTTTTGACCATTTTTTCATCATCAATACGGAGAGACTGGGATCGGATTCATTATTTGAAAACCACTCTGCATGGGCGTTAGCATTGTGAATCAAATATAATGAAGATAATTGAAGATGGAGCAATGCAAGGGCTGTTCTGTCAATCCTAGGTAGAAACTGCCTAAGATGGATTTACAGAATAGTACCTTCGGTCTGTCCAGTCCCAGAACGACCTGTATAGAAGAATGTCTGACAGAGTATATTTAATAGATCGTGTAAGTTGATCTCTCCAAATGTATTTAACTTTGGTGGCGGAGGAATTCATTTCCCTTAGCTGCATACCCATGGTATTTTTGGGGAAATAAATTTGTGATTTGGCGGGTATGACGATGTGACATTTAAAGTGAATAAATGGGTGATCTGTCAGAGATGAGCGAGACCTCTAGCCTTACAACCAGGAAATGGTATAAAATCGTGTAGGTCGCATGGCTAAGTGGCTAGTTGCCAAGTAGGGTGTATTTTCACCTAATCTAGAGTTTCATTTACTTCTTTAATCTATTCAATGTTGTCCCTTTCGGGAAACGGTTGCTGAACCCAACCGTTGGTGATAATACATTCGGTACACTCAAGCGAAATGAGTGACCAGTCATGTTCAGCCTGGGTTACAAGATGTTCTTGTTAAACCTGGTGTATTCCTCTCTACAGATACACTGTCGGAAAACCCGGAGTTTACTCTGATGTTGTATGTTCTTCTTCTTCTTCTATTCTAAGTTTCTATCTTATCTATTCTCACCCTCTATTTTCTTTCATTAACTATCCGGTATTTCCGATGCTTGAATAGTCGACATTGAGTTTATGTCAGTATAACCAAGGTCGCGAATTCCCCGGGTCGTTATAGAGTTAACACATAAACGTGTTACTTGAATACATAGAAATAGATGTGGCTCAGAGCCATGTTTTACATATCTCTTTATCACATGTTGCAATACTCTCCTTATCAAGCGTGACTACGATCTATAAGCCTTGAATTTCTGGGTTCTTCTTCTGGATCAACTCCAAGAATTTCTTTGTGTATTGATACATTTCTCGATAATGATAGTAGGCAGCATACACCTACTTCAAAACATCTTTGTTGTCCTGGCGTGGAATCGGGGCAATGTCCAACAACCATACCATTTCCTCGAAGTAGAAGCCGAGGAACGACTTCCCCAGTATTGCCTTCCTCTCCTCTAGGCTTAGCTCTGAGATTGCTGACATGTTAGGAAATGATGGACCCAGGTCTCTCACATCCCTTCCTCCGCTTCCTATCGCTACCTCGCCAGACCTTCTTCTGCTTATGGCTGATGCCACCGGTGCAGAGGTTAATGCATAAGAAGGTGGAATAGTCATAGCTTGTTGCCTCGTGCTAAACAGATTAGACCCTCTCCTTGCATTTGCCGGTCTCATGCCTGCTAGTAAAGGTTTTCTCGTGCCTGCTAGCAAATGCCTTGAGTTCAGGGAGTGTTTTCGAGGGTGATGGCTATTTTTAGATCCATACGACTTCTTCCTTGTACACTATATACTGCTTTCAAAGAAGTTACTCATGGCAGTTCTCTTCGACCATCGAGAATCTCCACGACCACGATCTTTGTCACCTTCCAGAGACGTAGCACCTGCATGGAGCAAACTCTATGCTAGATTTGAACATCCAATGCACACGAATCAAATGTTGTGTTATGTAGTGCTCGTGAGTGTGTATGTGTGTCCTAAGTGTTCCCCTTATGAACCCGCTAATGGCTTGCATGAAGGGGTAATTTCCCTAACACTCGGCAATAAGCTACCAACATCAGCTTTGCTTAACCCGAATGAAGACGTCTCTATTGGGACCCTACCCAGATCTTTGGACTGATTTTCAGCCTCCATCGACATGATGGATGAAGAGGTCGTAGTAGGAGAACTTGGTTCAAAAGCCTATTGCGACCTCGTCTCCTCAGTCGGAGAACGAACAGGAGTGGGTTTTGAACCAAGACCTCCGGAGGGCTCCCACCGCTAATGCCACCTATATACCTTTAAGCCTCTACGACTTCCTCCTCTACCAAGGGCACGTTAGAAGGCACGATAGAGGGCACCCCAATAACAACCCACCCATAATGGGCCTAAATTCTGACTTAGAAAAGGCCAATAAAAAATTATAGCCATTCTAAACGAATCGTTGGTTCCTATAAGGAAATACTAAAACAAATATCATAGAACAATCTACATGAAAATCAAAATCCCAAACAGTGAAAGGAATAAAATATAATATCATAAAAACAGATGTACCACAAATAAAACCATAATGTCAAAAACAATGAGTCTCAACAAATAATAGGTACATCAATAATTATCCCAAGTACATAACAACAACAACAATAATACTGATCTCCATCGAAAGGCTACACCTTTAAGCAATCACTGACCATCACAGATCCGTGTTCTTCACCTGCTAACCTTTTTAAGTTAAGAGGAGGGAGGTTAAAACATAAAGTTCTGCTGAATAAAAAATATATAAGTTTAGGAATGGCTATTTCCTATATATGGCAGTGTAAATTCTTTATGTTATGTCCACACAAATAAACATGCACAACTAAACATATGAGGCGGACATCTTAACAGTCACTTTAGGCATGTATGTATACCTAAGGGTGGACATACTTACAGTCACTTAATAACCCATAAAGTAATCCAAGGGCTGACATTCCAACAGTCATTTAATACCCCGACAAGGCAGGCTATACCTTGTCACTTCATGCCATTTCCTAATTTACTAAGAGTGGATATCCCTATAGTCACTTAAGACGCTATGGCGGACCCTTCGCCTCTTAAGATCTCATCCCTAATGCCATCATCTTATATATAAACCTTCCTCGTAGGTCGAGAAATAGTAACAATCGCTTAATTCCAAGTTTAGGTAGGAACACTATTTCATTTAAGACTCTCCTGATGGACTATCTTGTTGCTATCTAGTGTCCCTACAGGTGAATTCCTAGCTACTTAATACTTCCCTCGGATGGTTGTTCCTTTAGGCTATTTATACAAATCGTCCCTAGGTCAATCCTCACTAAGCCCTCAGATAAGAAGCGGACATTATTTGGAGAACTACCCTACCCATACGTCATCGTCTACTAGGACCATTTAATACCTCATAAGTGAAGGGCAGACCTAATGACTATTTATTACCATTGTAAGAGTGAGTCCTATGACTTGGGTCCTAAACCAAGGAGTGAACCTTAGGAATGGAGTTAGTCCTAACCACTTAGCACACAAACAAGGTAGGTCATCCACTTAATACCTTCTCAAGGCAGGCCTACTCCACACACACACACACACACACGACATCTCATATTAAGAGGACCATTTGTTGCTGCTGGATTTATCGGGCAGTTCCAAGCAGGCACCTACTACAAGTTAGACCTAACCTCATATCATAGTGTAATAATTATAATGGCCCATGGTACGTAGACCACTAATGTTAAGTAGTTTTACTTGTAGATGTTGGATATCTTAGTTGGTTCCGGGAAGGCTTCTAATACAAGTAATGGTTAACCTCGTGTCTATGTGTCATTAATTATACTTAAGGCCATTAACTCACAAACATACATACGAATTCCTATGTGGACATTCAAATTCTACTTTCAAATTTATACTTATGTATCACACACTTAATACACATTAATATTACGTTTAATTATGCTATGAATATATATAATTAGACATAAATAAGGAGAATGAGAATAATGCCCTAACCACGTTTGAAATGTCAATCCTATCAATCAAAATTAAGGTGTATAAGTTAATTTCTCGAATTAACATGGTCGAAACTTGTATATTCACAATTTGTGACAAAACGGGAAATAACAATACATATGGATAAACTTGCAGCCTAGGTTTAAATAGTTATTTGTATAATAGAAATCTATCCAAGATGAAATATATCCAATTACATGTTAAAACCTCTGCTTTTGACACTACTTCACTTTTATATTTATATTGTGTACAAAAATAAAGATAATATATTGCAAATAATACGTTTAAACGAATCTACTTAGAATATACGCTTAAACCTAATAATTTTGCAATAGACAAATCCCATGTTTTAGCACACAACATATATAAACACAAAAATAAGGATTTAGTGAATTAGAACAAAGACTCACAACATCTAAGCCGAAATCTCCATTACCCAAACAACACAAACCCAAAAGTACAATACTTTCGATTGACCATTCTGACGGCAAATAAAATATAGGATTTGGGGGATTTTTCATATTTTATTACCATTTGACCCAAATCCCATATAGGCATATTATTCTAAATCTAAAATACAAAAGATAAGAAATAAAACTTAGATGGTTTCCACTCGTAATGCTTTGGAAATGAAGAACGATAGAATATGAGTAGAAATAGATATAACCATCACAAACAAGCTCCCATCCTTCTATTAGTATATAAGAATCAAGTAAATTAGAATCTTATATATATGTACAAACTAAATTTTAGAATTCTCAAATCTGTGTAAATTTTAGAATAGAGAGGAAATAATATAAGTTAGAGAATTAAAAGAGAAACCCAACCTTATATCCGGAATTAGCAATGGAAGAAGGATATGATGGAGGGTAAGAATGAAATGAAGAATAAGGTTAAAGGGAGGATATGAGGGTGGTATATATAGTTGCAAGTGTTAACAGAGACTGTATGATCAATTAGTTTGAATTAAGGTTGTCTATGATGCAATTTTTTTAAAAAAACCTCAAAAATACAAGTCTTCCTCACCTTTTTTTACCCAAGTCGGTTGACTTCCCCCAGAAGGGCAATCAACCCCTAGCTCGGACCCCCTCAAGGGCAGGGGTCATCCCCTTGGGTTAATTTTGCCTTGAAAATTTATTTCCTAGCCATTTCCAATTTGTTTTTAATGTTGATTTAATTGATTGATTTCTTTCCATTATTTGATTATTTTTGTCCCCCATTGTATACAGATATATACACACAATTTCAAATTCAATTGGAATATTATTTTCATCCTAATCCATAATTAATATATTCCATAGATATATTTCTATTTAAATTTCAAACCATGGGTGTTAATATTTACGCATGACTTGTTTTATTAATAATTTTTGCATACGAACTACTTTTTAGTAAATAAAATATGTAAAAGGATCAGAATCTCGCTACAAACGCAATTACGATAACTTCATGACCTAATTCCCAATTAATAAAAATTATTTTGTCAGTCCATTAACTTATTATTGATTATTATTATTATTAAATTACCCTATGTCTATTTTAGGTTTATTTTATAAGATGTTACATTCTCCCCCTAATAAGAGATTTTGTCTCGAAATCTTTTGAAGAGACAAAGAGCACAACTCGCTCTAAAAAAAACATGTTGTACACCTATGTTATTTTATAAGCATCCATAACTCATCGGGATTATGTACTGCAGACTTGGTAATATTGAGCTCAATCCTAATGTGTATTTTTAATAAGCAATGCAATATGTACGCAAAACATCGTAATATGCTTATAGTTCTATATGAGCGTGTAGTGCATTTTGGTTTCAACCATATCCCGCCATTCAATCTAGCAGCCACAATGCAACCAAAAATGGAAATTTACAAGGACATATTTTACCCAAGAAAAGCTCAGGATGAATTAGCATAATCTTCCCTTCAGTTTCCCAAGTGCTTTCTGCAGGGTTATCTCCCCCACTGGACTTGGACTAGACGAATATATTTATTGCAGAGTCGTTTGATTCCATGCTCCATGATCTTTGCGGTGGCACGGGGAACCTTGAACTTAAACTTAAAGCTCCCTAGGTCCCCAATATAACTAAGCTCGAGACTGTCGGCTGAACCATGAAGGAATTTACGAAGATGAGAAACATGTAAAACGTTATGAAACCCTGATAAATGCTCGGGAAGATCCGCACGAAAAGCTACCTTCCCAATCTTATCCACGATCCTAAAAGGCCCAATCTAACTTGGAGCCAACTTCCCAGTATCCCAAACCGGACTATCCTCTTAAGTGGGGAAACTTTAATGAATACCAAATTTCCAACATCAAATTCTAGTTCCTTTCTCCTCATATCTGCGTATGATTTTTGTCGCTCTTGGGCAACTTTAATTCTCTGTTGTATCAAAGCAATAATCTCCATTGACTCGTGGATAAGGTCTGGTCCGAGTAGAACCTTTTCGGTATTTTCCGATGAATAAGTAGGCGCTTTGTATGGCCTCCCATACAATGCTTCGTAAGGGGATAAGCCAATCGTCACTTAGTAACTATTATTATACGATAACTCTACCAAAAGTAAGTGTTGTGCCCATGCTCCTCTGAAGCCGACAATGCAGGCTCTAAGCAGATTCTTTAGAACTCTGTTGACTTTCTCGATCTGACCGTTGGTTTATGGATGATAGACTATACTTAAACTCAGAATAGTTCCCAAAGCTTCTATTAGGGAATGTGGAATGGATCTTAGGGCTAGACTAACACTAGAGGGGGGTGAATAGTGTTTTTAATGAATTTAAGAAAATCTAAAACTAATATGATCTACTGTATGAATCGTACAACAAAGAGATAATCACAGACACAGAATCAAACATAAACACAGACATAAACAAAAATAAAATGCAGAAAAGGTAAGAACACACCGGATTTTATACTAGTTCAGATTACTCCTACGTCTAGTCCCACGCAACGCTGGATTGCGCAGATTTTTATTACTGGATCAAAATCTCAATACAATCCCCTTGATTTCACGTCTACAAGGTTAACACTGTTTCCAATACCCTTGATTTCCCTGCTACAAGGTTAACACCGTTTTCTTTCCTTGATTTCATGGCTACAAGGAACACATCATTTCCAAACTATCCCAAATGATTATGACAGCCCTATAACTCTTTAGTAGCACTTCGATTCAGAGAGTAATGAGTAGAGAGCGAGAAGAGAAGAAATTTTATGTTTTTAGAATAGAAATCGGAAGAGTAAAAGTGTAGAAATCATTAAAATATGAAATAGTAATGGAAGAATGAAAAAGGATGAAGATGGAGAAGAAAATTAATTAAAAAATTCGAAAACAACCCCTATTTATAATATTTTAAAGGTTGCAACGCATCTAGAACATTACAAATGGTGAAAAGAAACTTCCTTTCAAAATTAAAATGTGACATTTATATGTCGACATAGCTAATTATGTGTGTCGACATATGTAGTTTAAAAATTGAAATTTAAGTATTTTCAAAGTGTTTTGATATATATAATTCTGGAAATTCTTGAATTAAAACATAGTGATATAAATAAGTATTATAAAGTAGAAAATAATATGGGATCATAAATATACATTATACAAACATAGTTATAAAATTATAAAGTTTAAAACTATACAAATATAGAAGTATAAAAGTATATAAATATATCAATCTATATAAACTTATAAACTTTAAAACTTTAAAACTCAAGTTTAAAATTAAATATAAAATATAAAAACTTAATTAAAATTAGAATTAGAATTTTGTAAACATAATTTGAAATTTAAAAATAAGAAATTAAAAAATAGAATTTGAATTTGAACCCGGAGTGCTATTCAGAATCTTACATATAAACTAGACTCTGTTGCTATATTTATATTAAACTCTTGAACTCTTGTTTTCATGATTACTCATGAGTTTTGAATCTTCTCTGAATTCTGAATCTCTTGAATATCTAAAACCTTAAGCTGTACAGTCTTTAGTATTAATTCTTGTATACAACTCCTGCATATGTGTGTGTGTGTATATATTCCAGATAGAAATGTTAATATATAATTTATAATCAATTAATATTGAAATAAGATTGTTGTCATCAAAACTCCATTCTCCAACAATCTCGCACTTTTAATGAGAAGACAACCTTAGTTTATAAAATATTCATACATGTTCGTACCTGTTGATACTTTTTGATCTGGTCCTTTGATTACTCCCCCTTTCACTATGAATACATACTCCCTTAAACTAAGTCTATGTTATATAATTTATATCCCTTTGTCATCAACAAAAATAAACTATAAAAATACTCCCTCTAAATCTATACCATAAATAACTACCGTATACCTATATATCTATTCTAAAGTTATAATACTTAATTCTATACTAGTATACATGACTCCCCCTAAATTCACGCCTATATTATATCCATAAATTTCTATAACTCCTTCAAAATCTATGACTATACTAGTCTAATAAACTAAATAAAAGGATAATAAACTAAGCAAACCAATCAATATTGATAATCAATTCAAACAAGCAAATCAATCCAAATAAGCAATTCAAACAATCAATCTAAACTATTAAATCAACCAAAGCAAAAATAAATGTCTATTAAAAAAATGCTTCTTGAACCTTCAACTAATCCTTAGAAACTCTAAAACTCCCCCTTAATCTAATACAAGACTAAACCTATCCTAAACTTTAATTCCCTTAAAACTATAATAAGACTTTAATCTAGACTAAGAATTAACTCTGATAAGATATCCTTAAAATTATGATATAAGTTAAGTAAAGTAATTTAATCCAAACAGTCAATCAATTTAAGTTTTTCTTGTCACAAAACATCAACTCAAATAAATTCAGACATAAAATCAAACATTTCTTGTAACTTCTATTTATCCTAAAACCTATAGAGCTCCTATCAACTACAAATGCAAAAGTATTTTTCTAACAAACCTATCAACCACTAATGAAATTTAACCGTGTCAAGTAAGTCAATCAAGTTATCCAAGTCAAAAAAATCAAACCAAACAAGTCAATCAATCCAATCAATTCAATCAAGACAATCAATTCAATCAAGCCAAATAAGTCAGCGAAGTAAAATGTTATGTATTTGATTATATTTCTAATTAGATTAGACATTCTCATATTGTATACTTGTTATATTTAGAGTTAAAATGCAATGCAGTGTGTTGGTTATAATGCATGGATGTTATATGCAAAACTATACATGATGTATCGAATGAAATGCAACATGTGATGTAAATGATTTTAATTTGATATGCACTGTAATGTGTAATAATGACATATGATATGAAATAAGATATGTAATGATAATATATAGAATGAATTGATGATGTATGTATTTTTGTAAAAGATATTTAAAGTAATATCAACTATCATGCATATATACATGTGTTTTATAAATTATTTAAATAAAACAAAGCTAATATACAATAATTTCTAGGCTTTGGTTAATGATACAAATAAATTGGATTAAGAGTTTAATGATAATTAGATAGTAAAATATTCAGAACCTTATGGAGTTAAATAAAATTAGTAACGTGCTTTTTAATAATGTAGTAAAAATTGAAGATCATTTTAAAGATAGTATATATTTTATCATATGAAGTAAACTATTTTAATATAAACATATATTCATAATTGTACTAATTTGAAAAGGACTTAAATTTTAATTTATTATGAGACATACATCAGTCTTTTGATATGAATTAAATTTTATACTTTTATAAATCAAAATATATTAATTTTCTGAAGAACCATTTATATGTTAAAACTTTAAAAGAAATCTATAGTTATAACAATATAATTTTGAAGAAATATGGTAATATAAAGTAAATTATAATGCTATAACTTCTTATATTTAAACTGCATATTTAAGACATAAAATCTTATATATATATATATATATATATATATATATATATTATACCAAAATATTAGGTTAAATATTCAAACTTTTATAAATCTTACCAAGAAATCAAAATTAATACTAAGTTACAAATAGTAGTTGTGATAATGTAACCCAAAATTGTTATGAAATCAGACAGACAATATATAAGTTAAACTATGTATGTTTAAACTATATATAAAAGTAAATTAATTTATATTTTATAACAACATCTAATGTTTGAAAATTTTATATCATATTAACATGTCTGTATAATATTATTAATTTATATATATTTTGAAACAAGATATAAGAAAATAAGTAGACAGACAAAGTTAATAACTAGAATTTGAACTGGCACATTCGTATTTAAAAGATGGGGTGAATTTTAAAGTTTAAGCTTTTGGAACTCAAAATTTGAGTTTCATTTTACAGGCCTTTATGTCGACATAAGGATATATGTATGTCGACATACATGCATAAACACATGGTTTTGTGACTTTGGTTTTAAATTATCGATTTATATTTCAGGTTTAACTATTTCCTAAAATAATATTAATCCTAACAAACATCTAAAGTTTAATATTCTATTTATTATTTTATTAATATTTTGAATTTCAAAAATTCAAATTAAAAATTCAAATTTTAAATTTCAAGTTTGAATTTTAAAGTTTTAAATTTAAATCCAAAGAAAAGCAAACAAGCAAGATAATCAAAGCATCTATTCAACCCAAAAAATTAAAAATTATTTAAAGTGTACTCGATTTTTAGATCCATTTCTATGATATTTTTTGAATTCTGAATTGCTATGAAACACATATTTGAGTTTCCGGTTTCCGGTTTCTGGCTCTTCATCGCTTAACGATGAATCGAATCATCTGGATAAGGACACATCCTTTTTATATAGCATGGTCTGTTGCAGTTATAGCATCTATCTTCATTTTTGCCATCAAAATTTTGAATTTTAATTTGAATTTTGAATGAATGGACACTTCAACTACTATAAGCTCTAAAGTCATATCCCTTCATAAACTCTTCTTTTCTTGATTGATGAATGATCATCTTGATGTCTTATGGCCAACAGTCATCAGATATAACTACTTTTTCTACAAAACAACAAATCTTTTCAAAGAATCAAGTGACTTTTCAAAATAACTTCTTGTAATTTGAGATAATAACATCATGATGATTTATGATATATCCATTTAACCTTATCAAGAAATCATACCATGGTAACTTGATTTTTTCGATAAAATTGATGCAGACTCATCTAATACTGATGCAATGCATGAATTTAAACTAGTGTTCAAAATTTGCCATTTAATATTTTCAAAAATCATATTATGAACTTTTTGAAAAACCTTGCTCTGATACCCATTGTTAGGGAATGCGGAATGGATCTTAAGGAAAAATTAACATTAGAGGGGGTGAATAGTGTTTTCAAGGAATTTAAGAAGATCTAAAACTAATAGGATCTACTATATGAATCGCACACCACAGAGATAATCACAGACATAGAGTCAAACAGAAACAAAGAAATAAAAAAAATGAAATGCAAAAAAGGAAATAACACACCGGATTTTATACTGGTTCGGATTGCTCCTACGTCTAGTCCCATGCAACGCTAGATTACGCAATGTTTTATTACTAGATCAAAATCTCAGTACAAGCCCCTTGATTTCATGGCTACAAGGTTAACACTATTTCCACCACCTTTGGTTTCTCAGCTACAAGGTTAACACAGTTTCCTTTCCTTGATTTCACGGCTATAAGGAACACGCTTTTTCCAGACTATCCCAATGATCACAATAGCCCTATAACTCTTCAATAACACTTCGATTCAGAGAGTGATGAGTAGAGATTGAGAAGAGAAGAAATTTTATGTATTTAGAATAGAAATCTGTAGGGTAGAAGTGTAGAAATCATAAAAATATGAAATAGTAATGGATGAATGAAAATGGATGAAGATGGAGAAGAAGAATAATAAAAAAAATTCAAAATCAACCCTTATTTCTAAGATTTGAAAGGTTGCAATGCTTCTGGAACGTTACAAATGTTGAAAAGACACTTCCTTTCAAAACTAAAAATACGACAGTTGTATGTCAACTTCCCCACATTTGTATATTGACAAATGTGTTTGAAAATATTAAATATGAATATTTTTCAAGTGTTTTAATATATATATAATTCTGGAAATTCTTGAATTAAAACATAGTGATCTAAATAAGTATTATAAAGTAGAAAATCATATGAAATCATAAACATACATTATATAAGCGTATTTATAGGATTATAAAGTTTAAAACTATATAAATATAAAAGTATAAAAGTATACAGCTATATAAATATATATAAACTTATAAACTCAAATTTAAAATCAATGATAAAATAGACAAACTTGATTAAATTATAGGATTATAAAGTTTAAAACTATATAAATATAAAAGTATAAAAGTATACAGCTATATAAATATATATAAACTTATAAACTCAAATTTAAAATCAATGATAAAATAGACAAACTTGATTAAAAATTAGAATTTTGAAATCAGAATTTGAAATTTGAAAATTAGAATTTGAAAAATAGATTTTGAATTTGAACCTGGAATGTTATTCAGAGTCTTACATATAAACTAGACTTTATTACTATATTTATATTAAACTCTTGAACTCTTGATTACTCATGAGTCTTGAATCTTCTTCTAATTCTGAATCTCTTAATCTCTAAAACTCTAAAACTGTACGTTCTTCAGTATTGATTGCTGTATACAACTCTTGCATATATGTGTGTGTGTGTGTGTGTGTATATATATATTCTAGATAGAGATGTTTGTATATATTTTATAATCAGTTAATATTGAAATAAGGTTGTTGTCATCAAAACTCCATTCTCCGACAGCTTCTTGAAGGCTCTTCCAAAATTAAGTAGTGAACTATAGATCACTATCACTAACTGTTGTAGTCGGAATCCCATGCAATCAACAATCTCCTTAACATATAACTAGGCTAATGAAACGGCTGCTCGACTCTTCTTAATTGGAATAAATGGGGCATTCTTTGTTAGCTGATTCACTATGACACAAGTAGCCTCGTTTCCCTTTTTACTCCTTGGAAGCCCATCGATAAAATCCATAAAAACGTATTCCCATTTCCATATGGGAGCCTCTAATGGTAGCAATAGCCCTTTAGGCTTCCCTTGCCCCGCCTTCACTTTTTGACAAGTTAAGCATATAGGAACAACCTCTGCAATGTCTCTTTTCATTCCTTCCTAATAAAAGCTCATCTCACATCTTTAAACATTTTGTCACCTCCGGGGTGTATGGACATCCTTGACTTATGAAACTCATCGAGAATCTCCTCCTTAAGGTCTACACTCCTAGGAAGACAAATTCGACTATCCCTACTCAAATTACTGCTACCACCCACAGAATATCTACCAAAATGAGGGAAAGATTCACTCCTAGAAATATTTTCCTTTGATACCCTCAACTCATTATCATGGTTTTGCTGACTCTTGATCTTTTCCATTAAAACTTGTCTTACCTCCATCGCTCCAAGAAATTCTTGAGTTGCCTTAACTGAAGGTTGCAAATTGAAACTAGAGAGAAACTCTAAATGTCTCCACTCGGGTGATCGCACAGAGGGCCGCATGCTTTTGACTCAAATCATCGGCACGATGTTGCCCTTCTCAGGGGTATATTAAATGGAAAAACCAAAAGACGATAGGTATTCTGTCCATCTCTGCTATCAAAAGTTCAGATGTGGCTGAGAAAACAAATATCTAAGAGACTTATGGTCGGTGAACAATTCAAACTTTTCTCCTACAAGGTAACGTCTCCACATCATAAGGGCGAAAACTACTGCTGCTAGCTCTGAGTCATGGACAGGGTATCTTTTCTCGTGATCCTTAAATTATCTACTTGCGTAGGTAACTATTCTACCCTTCTGCATAAATACCGCTCCTAAACTAGTCCTATATGCATCCGTGTAAACTATGAACATCTTCGTTCCATTCCGAATGTAAGAATGGGCGACTTGTAAGAGATTTCTTCAATATCTCGAAAGAAATCCCACACTTCTCACTCCAAACAAACTTCTGATCTTTTTTAGTCAGTTGCGTTAGAAGGGTTGCAATCCTCGTGAAGTCCTTAATAAATATCTGATAGTAGCCTGAAAACCCAAGGAAACTTCTAATTTCTATCGCGTTGCGGGGTATCCTCCACTCTTGGGAAGCTTCTACCTTAATGGGATCTACCGCTAATGCTTTCCCTGAAACAATATATCTTGGAAACATGACTGCTCTCTTCCAAAAGTGACATTTCGAGAGTTTGTCCTTAAGTTGGTTCTCCCTCAAGATTCCTAAGACCTTTCTCAAATGATCCTCATGTTCCTTAAATTCCTTGGAAAAGATACGGATGTCATCCAAAATATTACCACAATCTTATCGAGTATTCCCCTAAATACCGTACTCATAAGGTATACAAAGAAAGTGAGGGCATTAGTTAAACCAAAAGGCATAACCTCCCACTCAAACAATTCATCCAACATCCTAAACTCTATCTTGGGCTAACTCTCATCCAGTATCGCCAACTAGTGGAATCCGGTGGCCAAATCTAACTGAGAAAGTATTTGAGCTCTTCCTAGTTGGTCAAACAAATTATCAATCCTCGGTAAGGGCTATCTATTCTTCTTAGTCAATTTGTTAAGTTCCCTATAATCTACACATAGCCTTAAAGATCCGTCAGACTTTGGGGCAAACACTAATGGTGCACCACACTCAGACGTGCACCTACAAATAAACCCTTTTTGCAATAATTACAAGATTTGTCTATCAAGCTCTCTTCTTTCCTTAGGGGTCATGTGCCTTAAAGCAATGCTACAAGCCTCGTGTCCTTCTTGAGTCTATCCAAAACGATATTTCTTGGTGGGCTTGGAGTCCTACTACCTCTTCAAAAACATCAAAAAACTCACATACAATTGGTACCCAAGATGGTCCTTCTAAATAAGAAGATAGGTTGAATCCCTATTCCCTGTCTTACATGGAATCTCTAAGTTATGGCCTCTACAGCTTCTCAAGCAAACTATTCTCTTATCGCAGTTAAGGACAATCCTATAAAATGATAGCTGGTCCATTCCTAAAATGAGACAATACCACTCAAACCCAAGTACATACACATCACAAAAAACGTCGACACCGATGTCCAATACTAGGTCTTTAAATACAAATGAAAGTTGCATAGTTTATCCTGTTACCACCAAAAATTACTCTTAGCGTAAGCCAACAGTGAAGGGTTATCAGATGAATATAACCATAGAGAGAATAATTCTAGGATGACATAAATCAACAGCCCTTGGAAAGAAAGGAACTCAAAACCTACAGAATGCCGACGAAGATCATCCAGCATGGTCCACCCGAAGGGGAGTTCTGCAACGAAAGATAACCTAAGACAGGAACCGAGAAAAAAGGAGGGCGCAGGGTCCACTTATTGAAACCCAGAAGGACTATCAAAATTATCCCGCTCAATGCCGACATGCAAAAAGGAGAAGGGTATCAGGCCAGTATGTAAGGATTATCTGGAGTCGGCTTCTGAAAAATCGACTACCTAGATAACGAAGAGCCACATTCAAAAGTAACAGAGATATCACCAAACGCCACTTTTTGGAGAACAAGAATACTCCCAAAACCTCAAAGTTGGAGAACGGAGTTTTGATGACAACAACCTTATTTCAATTATCATTGATTATAAAATGTACACTAACACTTTTTATAGAATATATATATACATTTGCAGAAATTATATACAGGAAATAGTATTAAAGACTGTACAGTTTTAAAGATGATAGAGATTCAAAGATCAGAGAAATTTCAAGACTCATGAGTATTCAAGATCTCAAGAATTCAAGAGTTCAAGATTAATATTGTTATAGAGTCTAGAATATGTAAGACTCAAAATAGCAGTCCACGTTCAAATTCTAATTTTCAAATTCTGATTTTTAATTCTATCCTCAATCCTCACTATTTTATTTTCTATCTTTTATATTTTTTCCTTTCTTATTCTTCTTTGTTTTTCAAAATTAAATTTTACATATTTATATCCTTATACTTTATGTTTATATAGTTTAAAGCCTTATAATTTTATAAATATGTTTATATAGTTTAAATTTATGTTTTCACATGATTTTCTACTTTATAATATTAATTTACAATACTATATTTTGATTCAAGAATTTCTAGAATTATATTTATATCAAAACACTTGAAAAAATGTTTTAAAAATCAAAAATACACTAGGGTATGTCGACATAACAAAAAACACCATGTCGACATATAACTGTCACTTTTTCAATTTTGAAAGGAAGTGTCTTTTCACTATTTGAAACGTTTCAGAAACGTTACAACCTTTCATACACTATAAAAAGGGTTAAAACTGAATTTTTAAACATATCTTCTTCTCCACTTTCATCCTCTTTCATTATATAATCATTGTTAATCATTTTTATGATTTCTACACTTATACTCTGTCGAATTCAATTCTATTTTGATCAAACTTCTTATTTCTACACTCTATTCTCATCTCTCTCCAAATCATGTGCTATTGAAGAGCTATAAGGCTGTTTGTAAAAGTTTGGGTTGTGTTAAGGAATCGGTGGTATCCCTTGTAGTTGTGAAATCAAGGAGGTTGGAATCGGTGGTATCCCTTGAAGCTATGAAATCAAGGACAGGTAATCAGTGGTATTCCTTGTAGCCGTTAAATCAAGGTGGTTGGAATTGTGGTATCCCTAGTAGCCGTGAAATCAAGGAGGTTGTAATTGGAATTTGATATAGTAATAAAAATCTGCACAATCCAGCGTTGCATGGGACTGGACTTAGGAGCAGTTCGAACCAGTATAAAATCCGGTGTGTTCTTTCCTTTTCTGCATTTTTATTTCTGTTTATTTTGCATCTATGTTTGAATTTGTGTCTGTAATTGTGTTTATGGTGTTTGATTCATCTCATAGTTAACATAAGTTTTAGATTTTGTTTAAATTCTCACAAACACTATTCAACCCCCTTTAGTGTTTGTTTTGCCTTAACAATCCATTTCGCATTCCCTAACAATTGGTATCAGAGCAAGGTTTTTCAAAAAGTTCATAATCTGATTTTTGAAATTGTTATCATGTATTGCATCAAGTATTATATGAGTCTGCATTCAATTTTATTGAAAATCAAGTTACCATGATATGATTTTTGAAATTTGAAATTTGAAATTTTTGGTCTATGGATGTATTACAAAACTATCATGATATTATTGTCAAAAATTGCAGTTAATTATTTGAAAAGTCACTTGTTTATTTGAAGAGTCATTTATTTTTTGAAAAGTCATTCGATTCTTTGAAAAGTTGTGTTGTTTTGCAGGAAAAGATATGCTATATGACTTTTGAAACTTCAAAAGCTGAAAAGATAGGTAAAGTGGCTATTGGTGATTCAAAATCCAAAATGGTGGCTATTGAAAATTCAAATTCTGAAAAGGTGGTTGTTGGAAATTCAAATTCCGAACTGGTGTGTTACATGGGTGTTAAGGATTCAAATTCTGAAGGACAATTGGAGAAGAGTAACGAAGATTAGTGAAAAGACATCACGTGGAAGAAATGGAAATTCACAATGTAAATCAACAAAGAAATGGGTACAAGAAACCTTTTGATTCTCATCGACAAGTAGATTCATTATGGTACTTCTTGTGATTTTCTTCGTAATGCCGCTGGTTTCATGTGAACCCATCAAGAATTGATCAGGTTAGACTATTTTGTGCCAAATCCTTTTCCATATTGTAGTTCTCGTTCTTGCAGTCGATTTGATGAGTAGATAGTCAAATTGCAATCAAAATTGAGTGAGATATGACCATTGGAAGTTGGATACGCAAAACTGAAAAACTATTACGAGATTTCATGCGTATCTCTTAATGTTTCGACTTGCTGCACCACCATACCATTAAAATTCATTCCCAAACTATCACTAAATCGTAGTCCTTGAATTGCTATTCGATTTGCAGTTGATTTCGTCCAATCCCGTCAAGAATCGAAGAAGTTATCTCCTGAAAGTTTGATTGAAAATGGAAAACGAGAAGAAGAAAATGAAGATGAAGAGAAGTGGTTACAAAGAGACATGACTTTTTGGCCTTTATATAGCAGTTGAAGTGTCCATTCATTCAAAATCCAAAATCCAAATTCAAATTTTGGCGCCAAATTGGTTGAAGTGCTAAATCTTCGATATCTTTCTCATATGATGTTGAAATTCAGCAAATGAATATAGTATCATGATCAAAAAAACGAGCCCGCCGCAATAGAGAAGATCTCATCATCAAATTCTGGAAGATCAATTCAGAATGCAGAGAATATCTAAGAAATGGATCTAAAAACCGGGTATGCCTTAATTAATTTTTAAATTTTTTGATTGAATGAATGCTTTGATTGTCTTGCTTGTTTGCTTTGCGTTTAATTTGAAATTTAAAACTTTAAAATTCAAAACTGAAATTTAAAATTCAAATTTGAAATTTTAATAAAATAATAAATTATAAATATAATAATAAAATAAATTTTGTATGTTTATTAGGATTGATATTATTTCAGGAAATAGTTGAACCTGAAATATAAATCGATAATTTAAAACCAAAGTCACAAAACCATATGTTCTATGAAAATTATGCATAAATGTCGACAGAGATATGTTCTTATGTCAACATGAAGGCTTGTAAAATGATATTCAAATTTTGAGTTTCAAAAGCTTAAACTTTCAAACTTCCCTCCATCTTTTAAATAAGAAAATGCAAGTTCAAATTATAGTTATTAACTTTTCCTGTCTACTTATTTTCTTATATTTTATTTCAAAATATATATAAAATAATAAAATTATTAATATGATTGGCATAATATAAACTTTTCAAATATTTGATATTATTATTAAATATAAGTTTTATATCTTTAGTTTAAGCATACATAATTTAACTTGTATACATTTCACATATAATTACAATTTAGGATTACATTATAATAAATACTATTTGTAACTTCATACCAATTTTGATTTATACATTTAACTTAATATTTTAGTGTAAAGAGATATATGTGTTTTTCATGTCTTAATAAATATTTTAGATATAAGGAGTTACAGCTTTATAGATTACTTTACAATGTTTTTATTACTATAGATATCTTTTAAAGTATAAATGGTTTTTTAGCAAATAAATATGTTTTATTTCTAAAATTTAAATTCAAAATTGATTTGTATTAAAGTATTGATGTATATCCCATAATAAATTAAAATTTTAATCGTTTTTAAATTTATTTTTATATACTATTATGAATATATGTTTATATTCTACTTTATATAATTTTATATTCTCTTTAAAAAGATCTTTAATTCTTACTGTATTTACCTTACTAATATTATTCAACTTCATAATTATTTTAATATTTTTCTACTTATCATGAATTTATTAAACTCTTAATTTCTTTTATTAGCATCATTAACTTAAGTCTAGGAATTAATGTTACCATTGTTTGGTTGAAATACTTTATAATATATGTAGAATTCTGAATATCTTTAACCAAAATAAATATAATCACCAAATCATTCTGCATATTATCATTACCCATCTTTTCATATCATACATCATTAAAGTACATCTCAAATAAGAATCATTTGCATCACAAATTTCATTTTACTCAATATACCACTTCATATAGTTTTGCGTATGTCATACCGCATTATTGCCAACACGTTGCATTACATACTAACCTTTAACTCCACATATAACAAGTATATTATATAGGGAATTATTGACTTAGAAATAAATAGGATTACTAAACATATAACAAATTTAATTTGTCTTGATTAACTTGAATGAGTTGTTTGACTAGGATGAATTGATTAAATTGATTGGATTGATTGACTTGTTTGGTTTGTTTGACTTTGAAAACTTGATTGACTTACTTGACATGGTTAAATTTCATTAGGATAGAATATAGAAATTTATAGAGAATTATAGATTAAGGGAGAGTTATAGACTTAGAGGAAGTAATATTGTATAGGCATGAATTTAGGGGGAGTATTTTATAAGGTATACATAGATTTACGATTCAGGGGGAGTATTCTACTTAGGATTAGTTAATAGATTAAGTGGGAGTATCTTTATTGGGTGAGTTACCTAAGTTCTATTCAAAGAGTTATACAATTTAAGGGGAGTACCTTTATGGTTTCTTTTTGATAATGCCAAAGTGGGAGAAATTATAAAATATAGAGATAGTTTATAGGATACTTACAGACATGGGGAGTATTAGAAGGATCATCATCAACAGGTATATACAGGTATGATATTTTATAAACTAAGGTTGTCATCATAAAAAAGGAGGAGATTGTTGGAGAATGGAGTTTTGATGACAACAGCCTTATTTCAATTATCATTGATTATAAAAAATACACTAACACTTTTTGTATAGAATATATGTATGTATATACACACACACATATGTAGGAATTACACACAGGAAATATTACTGAAGACTTTATGGTTTAAAGATGATAGAGATTCAAAGATCAGAGAAATTTCAATACTCATGAGTATTCAAGATTTCAAGAGTTCAAGATTGATATAGTTATAGAGTCTAGAATATGTAAGACTCTAAATAGCACTCCAGATATAAATTCAAATTCTAATTTTCAAATTCTGATTTTTAATCCTATCCTCAATCCTCTCTATTTTATTTTCTATCTTTCTTTTTTTTCCTTTCTTATTCTTCTTTGTTTTTCAAACTTAAATTTTATATATTTATATCCTTATACTTTATATTTATATAGTTTAAACCCTTATAATTTTATAAATATGTTTATATAGTTTAAATTTATGTTTTCATATGATTTTCTACTTTATAATATTAATTTACAATACTATATTTTGATTCAAGAATTTCTATAATTATATTTATATCAAAACACTTGAAAAAATGTTTTAAAATTCAAAAATACACTAGGGTATGTCAACGTAACAAAATCACCATGTCGACATATAACTGTCACTTTTTCAATTTTGAAAGGAAGTATCTTTTCACTTTTTGAAACGTTTCAGAAAATTAGTACCTTTCATACACTATAAAATGGGGTTAAAACTGAATTTTTAAAAATATCTTCTTCTCCACTTTCATCCTCTTTCATTATATAATCATTGTTAATCATTTTTATGATTTCAACACTTATACTCTGCCGAATTCAATTCTGTTTTGATCAAACTACTTATCTCTACACTCTCTTCTCATCTCTCTCTGAATCAAGTGCTATTGAAGAGTTATACGGATGTTTGTAAAAGTTTGAGTTGTGTCAAGGAATCAGTGGTATCCCTTGTAGTCGTGAAATCAAGGAGGTTGGAATCGCTGGTATCCCTTGTTGCCGTGAAATCAAGGACGTGTAATTGGTGGTATCCCTTGTAGGCGTGAAATCAAGGAGGTTGGAATCGGTGGTATCCCTTTTAGCCATGAAATCAAGGAGGTTGTAATTGGATTTTGATATAGAAACAAAACTCTACGCAATCCAGCGTTGCGTGGGACTGGATGTATAAGCAATCCAAACCAGTATAAAATCCGGTGTGTTCTTTCCTTTTCTGCATTTTTATTTCTGTTAATTTTGCATTATGTTTGAATCTGTGTCTGTAATTGTGTTTGTGGTGTTTGATTCATCTCGTGGTTCACATAAGTTTTTGATTTTTTTTTAAATTCTCACAAACACTATACACCCCCCTCTAGTGTTTGTTTTGCCTTAACGATGCATTATGCATTCCCTAACACTCAACCGAAAGGCGGCCCCAGACCCAAGCGGATATACAGGCTACCTGTACTAATTTATTTAGTATAGAAACCAGCGACGGTTTCGCATAGGCAGCTATCTACATACATCACGAGGGAAGGTTAATCTCGTCTAAGTGCCTACACTCGGGGGCTGTTACAAGGGTTCAAATACCATCCCAAAGAAGCCGCAAATGACCAAAACCCCCACTCCGAAGACCATAATTAGCTCTCCATAGACAACATGAAGCCAAACATCAAAAACCAAGGAAGAAGCCGCCGACAAAAGCCCTTGCAGGCCCAATAGCCCAGCAGGGAAAGCGGCCCAAAGTGTCTATAAATAGGACCATAGAGGCCATATAAAAGGGGATGAATTTTTCATTCCTCATGATTATTTTTTCTTCTAAAAAAAAGAGCAAATCCTAATTCCTCATAAGCGGATTAACGATTTTCTTCAACTTTTGTAATACATCTACAATTTACGAATGGAGAATTCAAAGGCTTAAATACCTCGCAATTTGATAATCTTTTTGTGTTGTTATGGTGAAACAAGGAGTTAACACTAACCTTTTGTGTGAAGAAGTTGATCGTAACGCCTTTGAAGAAGAAGGTGGACTTCGTACAAATCCAATGCCTCCTCCTTCCATCCTGAGGGTTTTTGCACATCGATTAATGTCTTCATAATAAGCCTAATGCTCCTTGATCTTGAGAAAGAAGTTATCTGCTGGCTTATCACTTGGTCCTGGGAGCGTCTTCGGCCCTTCAGGCTGATTCGATGCAAAATGACCATCTGAGTCAATAAACATCATTGTGATTTCCTCCTTTAGTATGAGGAAGCGTTTGCCTGTTTTCCTCCTATCACAATATGTGTATTGTGTTCGCGACTCAGGAAGTTTTTAATCTAATGAGATCTTAGTCATGTACGGCTGGGTGAACCCCCTACGGACTATTTCTTATGTCTATGGTATTGTCAGTGGAGCATCCATCCCCTGAAGGTAGGATATCTAATCTTCAAGGCTGATATCCCGATGCCTGAAGAGGGATGGATCTAACCCAACAATGTTGATTTCTTGACATCCTCCAGCAGCCCTGTTCACGAATATATCAAATTACTTAAAACTATTCCCCATACGACCTAACTCCGGTGTTGATGAAAAATATCGTTAAAATTTTGGCGCTAGAAGTTAGGCCTGAACCTCCGACCGTTTGGTCAATCTATCAAGAATTAACTTGGAAACACTTTGCTCTGTGGCAGGGAGGATAAAGTCAAACAGATCGAAGATCAGAATAAGGAACCGGCTCCTGATGCTAACCTTGAAGGGAACATGGATCTAACACTTAATCCGAACAATAGCGAAAGAGGAGCCACATCCAACCCGATACTACCACCAAACACCATGGAGGATAATGCCGCAAGAATTGTGGTCCTGGAGAAGCAACTACAAGAGGTGCAAGCTCAGATGAATGCTACGCAGGTGCAGATATCCTCGAGACACACCAGATCCAGCCAAAGAGAAACGAATGAGTCTCCAAAAAGAAAAGCTCCCATCCAAAACTATGAAGCAAAGAGGAAACCCAAGGAGTCCTCTTCTAAAAAGAAGAAATCCCATCTAACAGGTGTTGACCATCAAGGGAATCAGTGTGAGCAGGAGCAGTCCGGGAGTTCCACTTCTGAAGGTGATGACCCTAAAAGAATAGACTACGACAACACAGAGGACTATCTTAAAGATCTCACCTAGAAGACCATGAAGGACTTGATAGGGAACAAGGGGAAGAGGACACAAGATGACAAAGTCAACGACAACAAAAGGGTAGCACCTTTCATCGATGAAATTATGAAAACCATAATGCCATCAAGAGTTAAGGTTCCAACCATAAAGTATCTTGGGAAAACGGACCCTGATGATCACCTGATGGCTTTCAGCAGCTAGATGGATATCTATAACGCTTACGGAATCGTTAGATGTTGCCTTTATCAGGTGACCTTTCAAGGGGCGACATCAACTTGGTATCGCCAATATAAAGAAAATACCATTTCCTCGTGGAAACAATTCTCCAATAAATTTTCCGCACAGTTATGCATTTGCAAAGTTCCAACAGTCGACTATGTAGTCATCGCTAACATCAAACAGAGGCAAGGAGAATCTCTTGCAGATTATCTGAAGAGGTTCAATATTGAGGCATTAAAAGCCAAGGACAAATTGATCAACGTGCATTCAATATTAATCGAAAACACCGCTTTCTGGAAGGAATTGTACATCCATGGCTGCAATGACTTACAAGATTTCCATTTCCAGGCAGACGAATTCATTCGCATGGACGAATTGTATTTCAAAAAGAGGAAGTTCGGGCCTCGAACGGAAGGAGGAAGGCCGAACTTTGGACGAAGGCCCCCGGAAGGAAATCAGAAGAGGTCAAGGTAGGAAGATTCCAACACCAACTCTGTCGCTCTAAACAAGCCCATATCGTTTGTGTGTGCTGTCGTAAGAGAAAGTGTTAATAACAACCCCATCTAATTCAAATCCAAAAATTGCCCTGAACCTCACTCCGGCGGAAAGTACTGTGAGTTCTACAAAACCAACGGGTATAAGATAGACGAGTGCAAGGTATTGGACAGGATCATTTAGAAGCTAATCCGAGAGAAACATTTGAAGGAATTCGTTCTAAACAAGACAACCTCAATTCAGTGTACAAATGGACAACATAAGATTTTGGTAAATACAATAGGGGCTCCTATGGAAGAAGGTAACCTAGACCTGGGTCAAACCATAACAAATCAATGTGATTCACGGTGGGGCGCACCCTGCTGGAAACTGCCTAAGAGAAAGAAATCAGTACATAAAGGAAGCCATGGAGGGAATCTTCTCCATTCAAGAAGAACCATCGCTGAAGAACACACGTTATGCTCTCAAGATGCACAACCTGGTGGTGTCTCCAGAAGAAATGAAGAAAGGGGTCTGTCACCCACATAATGACCCCCTTATGATAACGGCGCAAGTAGGACTTTCGGTTGTTTCTAAAATCCTGGTGGATGCTGGACGTGCTGTCAATGTTATCTTCAAGAACGCTTTCGATTAGATGGGAAATTCTGAGAAGAAGTTGGAGCCAAACAATGAACCCATCTTCGGCTTTAACAACAAAGGATCCACTCTACTAGGTCAAATTAACCTCCTAGTTCAAGTTGGATTATCTCTGCGTCACAAGACCTTCGAGACTCTCTTCGTCGTGATCGACAACCATCCTATTACAACGCCTTATTCGGGCAACCGGCTTTGAAGAAAATGGACGCTTTCATTTCTTTCAAGTATCTCATGTTGAAATTCCTAACCAAACATGGATGGGTACCAACCGGGGAGAGCAGTTTAGCTCCTGAAAGTTGTTCTTTGCAACGATCGACAAATATAAGCGCGAGTGTTTTTCGTACATCGATTCTTCTACTATTTTTACACTTTTAGATAGGAGATTTTCACATCCTACATTCGAAGCTAAAATAAAAATTAATAAGGCTAACAGACATACAAATGGTAGGTACGTTTCTTTGAAAAGAAAGAGGAATAGAGCTGATGATGTAAATTTGACCAAGGAAGGGGAAAATCGTCATGGACTTAGATTCCAGAGGAGACATTGAAAGAATAAAACCAATAGAAGATGTGAAAGAAATAAATGTTGATTCGGAGGATAAATCGAAGGTCATAAACATAGGTAAAAGGCTGACAGAGCCTCTCAAGAGTGACCTAATTCAGTTCTTACAACTCGACAAGGATATTTTTGCTTGGGCCCATTCGGATATGACCAGAATAAACCCTTTTATCATGAGTCATGCCTTAAACATTGACCCTTCGGTGACCCCAGTCCGGTAGACGAAAAGACAATATAATAGGGAACTGTTAGACGCCTAAAAGGGGGAGGTCAAAAGGTTGGAGACTAACAGGTTTATCCAAGAGGTCCTTTACCGAAATGGTTAGCCAATTCCGTACTAGTGAATAAATCCAATGGGAAGTGGAGAACGTATGTCGATTACATGGATCTAAACAAGGCTTGCCCAAAAGACTGTTATCCCCTTCCACCGAATGACTAGTTAGTTGATGCCACGAGTAGTCACAAAATACTATCCCTTATGGATGCATACTAAGGGTACAATCAAATTTGGATGCATAAACCCGACGAGGAGCATACAAGCTTTATCACAAACTGGGGAACATTTTGCTATAAGGTGATGCCCTTCGGTTTAAAAACGCAGAACAACATACCAAAGACTGGTAAACAAGATGTTCCAAGAACAAAATAGGACGCAATATGGAAGTGTACATGGATGGTATGCTAGTGAAGTCCACCAAGACAGCAAATCACCTAAAAGACCCAGAGGAAATGTTCAACGTCTTAAGAAGCTAGCAAATGAAGTTGAACTCGCAAAAATGTCCCTTTGGAGTTCAATTTGGAAAATTCTTGTGATACGTGGTAAGTGAACAAGGGGTCGAGGCCAGCCCTAACCAAATCCAAACCATAAGAGACATGGAGGAACCTAGGACAAGCAAAGAGGTCATGAGCTTGAATGGGAAAGTAGCGGCCCTCAGTAGGTTCATTTCCAAAGCCACAGAAAAGTGTGTCCATTTCTTCAATGTTTTAAAGAAAAAGAAGAATTTCGAGTCGAACAAAGAATGTAGGTGGGCATTCCAAGAATTGAAAGTCTATATGGGAATGCCTCCAATTTTGTCCAGTCCCGAGAGAGGAGAAGATCTATAGTTATATATAGCTGTTTCGGAATATGCGGTCAGCTCGGTCCTAATAAGAGAGAGTAATGGGACTCAATATCCCATCAACTACATAAGCTGAAGGCTAAAAGACACAGAAACCCGATACCCTATGGTAGAGAAATTAGCGTATTGCCTAGTACTCACCACATGAAAACTCAGAGCATAATTCCAAGCATATCTCATCAGGTTCTTAACCAGTTTCCTACCCAAACAAGTGTTCAGCAAAACCGGAAACCTTAGGAAGGTTAATCAAATGGGTATCGAGCTTAGCCAATACGAAATTGAATCCCACCCTTGGGCGGCAATTAAAGGACAAGCCCTCGTAGACTTCGTGAATGAGTGCATGATCTTCATTCCAGAGCAATCAGTTCAGGAAAATGACTTATAAGCCAAATGGCAACTTTTTGTAGATGGAGCCTCAAACGAACAGGGGGGCACGAGCAGGGTATGTTATAATTACCCCTGACGGGCATCGCTTGCACTACGGCATGAAGTTAGGATTCCCAGCGACTAACAATGTAGCCGAATATGAGACAATGATAGCTGGTTTAAATTTGGCACTACAATTTAGGATACCTCGGGTAGAAATCTTTAATGACTCATAGTTGATGGTAACCCAAATAAAACAAACCTATCAAACTAAGGACTCACGGCTAGTCCTATATGCGAAGAAGGTTTTAAAAATGCTTTCCCAGTTTGAGGATTTCTCAGTCCATCAAATACCTCATGGGGAGAATACCCAAGCGGATTCACTCGCTGAATTAGCTAGTTCCCGAGGGGGAGAAACTCGCGTGATTCCCATGGGTTATCAAGAAAAGCCTAGTATCGGGCATGAAAAATCAGAAATAGAGAAAGTGCTATTAGCCTTAACGAGATCCCAAGCCTTGAGAGGGGGAGATGAGAGAGACATAGAGGGAAATTCCAACGGGGATCCTCTCTTAACTAAAACGAATTGCTATCGTGAGAATACATGGATGACTCCCATAATGGATTATCTCCTAAACGATACTTTGCCCCTTAATAAGCAAAAAGCGAGAAGGATAAAACGCCAGGCTCCCACATTTGTGATTGTAAATAATGTACTCTATAAAAAAAGGACATTCGCTTCCTTACCTAAGGTGTATAAGTTCCGAAGATGGGCTCAACCTCCTGAAGGAAGCTCATGAAGCATGTTGTGGAGACCACTCCAGTGGAATTAAGCTGGCCAAAAGGGTCATGCAACAGGGATATTATTGACCCCGGATGGTCTGTCAAGCGGCATAATATGTCAAAAGATGTGATAGGTGTAAAAGGTACTCCAAGGTGCCCCGGCTTCCGCCTAGGGAGCTAACCACTATATCAAGCCCCTGGCCATTCGACGTATAGGGTATATAATTGATTGGACCCTTGCCAATCTCCAAAGGGGGAGCAAAGTACGCTGTAGTAGCCATCGACTACTTCACCAAGTGGGTAGAGGAAGAACCCCTTCTGACAATCACATCCAAAAAGGTGTTAAGGTTCAAAATAAAGAATGTCGTAACCCGCTTCGGAATCCCTCATAAAATTATCTCAGACAACGGAACACAATCCGAAAGCGAAGAGTTCACTTGGTTTTTTGAGAAAAATGGAATCATCAAAAGTTTCTCCTCGGTAGCCCATCCGAAGGACAATGGAGCGATAGAAGCTGCCAACAAAACCTTAAAGAAGATTCTTAAAAACGTTTAACTAGCATAAAAGGAATTGGGTCAAAGATTTACCTTTAGTGCTTTGGGCATATAGAACCTCTGCTAAAAAAGCCATAGGGCACTCCTATTTTTCCCTAATATATGGATGTGAAGCTATGCTTCCTAATGAGATTGAGATACCATCGCATAGAAGGATAACATATGCATTCAATCCTAACCAAGAATTAAGAAAAGAATCCCTATATTTAATACAAGGATTAAGAGATGAGGCAGCATTCAGAACAACTGAATAACAAAGAAGGATTACAAAATACTACAACTCAAAGGTTAGGACCAGAACCTTCGCAAAAGGAGAGTTATTTTTATGAAGGGTGATGGCGAACACAAAGAACCCAGCGGACGACCCTCTCGGCCCAAATTGGGAAGGACCTTTGGTCATCCATCAAGAAGTTATACCCAAAACATATCGACTGGGCAAGCCAAATGGGGACTTGTTCCAAGAACATGGAACTCAGAACTCGGAACATTTAAGACCATATCTCCCAACGGTGGAGAAATAAGGGAAAAGGTTTTCTTCCAAACAAGGTCACGTAACTAAGGGTATGGAAACCCTTCCTACGGCTTAAAAGAAGACCCAAAAGGGGTCGAGATGAGAAAAGGGATCAAATACCTCGTCATCAAGACGAGGTATACCACGGAAGGTGATGGTGCGTTAGTCTTTCTCCTTGCCTAAATCAGAGGGGGCTTGGTTAAAGCATCAACAGTGTAAGCCGTCGTTTCACGCCAGCAATGGTCGTGGAAATGCATCTAACATAACACACCCTACCTTTGCTCGTAGAAAAGTACGCCTTGCCTCTACTAGAACCAAGCACGTCCTACCTCTGCTCACAGAAGAGCACATCCTACCTCTGCTTATGTTCCACGTTAACCACAGAAGGGAGCACTAACCCCTATCACCACCTACAATGGTCTGGATAGGGAACCCCTCGGACGTGGGTGGTGTGTAAGCCTCTATCAATACCTCTGATAGTCCTATAGAGCATCAAAAGAGTAAACCTTAGTTCTATGCCTACGATGGCCCGTCTAAGTTTCTAAGAGATTATCACTACCTACGATGGTCAGGTTAAGGCGCCTCCTAGAGAGAGGATGGTAAGTCCTTGGGCCTTGCTTGTGGATAAGCTAGCCAAGCGCACAAAATGCAAAGGCCAGAGAGTAGCCAACAAAGCATGTACATCCTCTGCTTTGACACCGAAAGCCCAAAGAGTGGCTCAAGAAGCACGTATAACCTCTGCTTCACAAATCAAATCCGAAGAGGGTGCCAACAACATTAATACCGAAAGGGGTTCCTGGTCTTCAGTCTTCAAAATACCCAAATCTGGGTGGATTCAGCTCTTCATTAATACTAGAAGGGGTTCCCAATCTTCAATCTTCAAAAAAACCCAATTTGGGCAGATTCGGTTCTTCGTTAATACCGGAAGGGCTTCCCAGTCTTCAGTCTTCAAAATACCTGAATCTGGGTGGATTCAGATCTTCATTAATATCGGAAGGGGTTCCCAGTCTTCACTCTTCAAAATACCCGAATCTGGGTGGATTCGGCTCTTCATTAATACTGAAAGGGGTTCCCAATCTTCTATCTTCAAACTACCCGAATCTAGATGGATTCATCTCTTCATTTATACCGGAAGTGGTTCCCGGTCTTCAATCTTCAAAATACACAAATTTGGGCAGATTCGGTTGTTCATTAATACCGAAAGGGGTTTCCGATCTTCAACCTACCAAGTACCTGAATCTGGGAGGATACGACTCTTCATTAATACCCGAAGGGGCTCCCGGTCTTCAATATTCGAAATACCCGAATCGGGGTGGATTCAGTCCTTCACAAATGCCAGAAGGAATTTCCAGCCTGCCATTTATATTAATGCCCGAGTCTAGGTCGGTTCTTTTCTCCACCAACGCCGAAGGAGGATTTCTTCATGAAGACCCATGATGTAATCCAGCATTAAGAAACAACTAATAGATGAACAGAAAAGAGTTTGGAAAAGGAAGCTTGTAACGACCCGCATTCTACGTATCGAAAGATGGTAGAATATTTATTTTATTTCCATACGAATTCATATGGTCGTGTAACTTTGGGAAACGACAAATGGGGTCATTTTCCAAATTCACGATTTTTGCCGTGTTTTAAATGACCATTTTGCCCCTAGCGAAACTTGTTTCGTCTATAACTTTTGATTGTTAAGGAGTTTTGACCTGAAACAAGTTCCATTGGACTTGGATGATGGTTTACCTTTTCGTAGAGTGGTCACATTAATTAAACGGACTTAGCGTTTGGGAGATATGGCAGAAATTAGATTTGGAAGATGAAAAACAGCCTAATCGGGCTTAACCGGGTGATTAGCGGCTAGGCCTATAACCTATTTTGAGATTATTGTTATGGGAGGGCTGAAAGGAGTTAGAGAATCATCTCCTTTCATTTTTCTATCCGCCACAAATATTTCCCTAACCCTAGTAATGGCCTCTATCTTCCAAATCTCTCTCTAATCACTTTCTAATCACATATTATGCAAATCTACATCAAATTAAGGTGGTCTAGCATCAAATTCGAGGTAGTGCTACTTCACTACATAGCAATCCGAGCCAAATCAGTAAAAGTTTCAGATCTATCATTTATTTGTGGCTAAGGTGAGTGGTTAACATGTTTATTTACTAATTATGGCTAATTAGGGGTGATTAGTGATAACTAGTGAAATTATGACTCAGAAAAATACAGAAAATTATGTAAATATTATAAAATATTATATTATGATGCTGGTATAAATTTGGATTAAGTTTGCTAATCCCGATATTTTGGGGATTAAGGGGAAAATCATGGTTTTGGGTATGTTTGATTTATATTAACATGTCAAATTATTATTTTGATGTTTTTTGTTGGTTCTACATGTTACTACTGCTGTTTGGTATGCATTGTGATTGCATAGGAAAGTTAGAATGGTCGAAAACGTCGTTGTGTGGCGTAAATAACTTGCTAGAAGAGAAGCAGGAATTGAGACTGGATCAGATCGGAGGAAGGAAGCACGAACCGACCCGCTCGTGCTCCACGTACCACGAATCGACCTACCTCATGTATCACGAACCGAGAAGCACCCCGAACCAAAACAATGAACGGCTCCAGGCACTTGAGTACCACGAGCCGACCCGCTGCTCTGAACCTGAACAGATGCCCCCACGAACCAGAAGATGAATCACGAACCGAACCGCCTAGTTACCCGAACCGGAGCACCAGGAACCGAAATGCCTCGAGTCGAACACGAAATCTTGAACCGAACCAGAGAAGTCCAAAAACCCAAGATGCAAAGGAGGTCCAAATGAGAAGTTATAGCTCAGGATCCAAATAGGAACCAACGAGTTAACTTCAAAAGTTGGGCTTTGTTGTGGGACGTGTGCAAAGAGGTTATCGATATCCATAAGTTTGGTTAACCATTGAGAGAAGGGGTATGTAGATGAACCAGGGCCAGGGCTATGTGGACTGGTTGACCCGATATGGTTATTGACTATGGACCAGTGATGTGGGGTCAGAGATTGTATGGAGTAGGACTCTGTCAGGGCCCCAAAGGGCAAAGTGGTCGTAGCGATAGTTGTATGGAGTTAGACTCCATTATGGCCCCAATGGATTTGGTGATCAAAGCGATGGATATCGTATGCTTTATGCACTGAGTGAGAGATGTGAGGATGATTGCTATGTTTGATGTTTGTTATCACCATGACACTCACACTTCCATTTTACACCCTATGTTACGGTTACCTTAGGGTACTGTAAATCTTGTTGTGCTAACTCTATGGTTGCAGGTCCAGGTCAGGTATGATTATTTATACTTGTTATTGTCTTTTTTTGCTGCTATCGCTTATACCAGACTTTTGTGTGACCTAGTGTTTTACGTCTCATCTTATTACTCTGGGTGCTCCAAAACGGGCAGACTAGAGATAGGTCAGGTGGTTATGCACGAGTAGCTGTCCGGAGACGAGCAAGAGGCTTCCACGTACTTTATACATATATTCTCCCTGTGTTTTTGTTGGTCACTACTTGGGCATCAGTAGTGTACCTCTTTTGTATCCTTTTTAGAGACAGTATTTTGAAGTTGTAATAATGGTTTAGATCGTAAGCTGTATTTTGGGATTCCGCTATTCTGATGGATATGGTTTAGTTTTCAGCTTATGCCCTGTCTCGCCTGTTTTATATCAAGTTATGTTATTATCATATTTTATTCCATGCACTGTGAGATACACTACAGGTCCTTGATGATTCATAGTTTCAAATCCCTTTCTTTTGACAATTGTCCCGTGCTAGTTGGACATTGGCACATCGCATTTCGGGGAAATGTCTGATGGCACGGGGCGATCGTCACAAAACTTGACTTGGAAAGTCGAAGACATCCCTTCACTAGGGGGCAAATGTTACCACAAAAAATTACTCTTAGCGTAAGCCGACGGTGAAGGGGTATCGCATGATAACATAGAGAGAATAATTCTAGGATGACATAAACCGACAAAACTTGGAAAGAAAGGAACTCAAAAGCTACAGAATGCCGGCGAAGCTCATCCAACACGATCCACCCGAAGGGGAGTTCTGCAACGAAAGGTAACCTAAGACAGGAACTGAGAAAAAAAGGAGGGCACAGGCTCCCCTTATCTAAACCAAGAAGGACTATCAGAATTATCCCGCTTAACGCCGATACGCAAAAAGTAGAAGGGTATCAGGCCAACATGTAAGGATTATCTAGAGTCGGCTTCTAAAAAATCGACTACTTAGATGACAAAGGGCTATCACCGAAAGCCAATTTTTGGAGAACAAGAATACCCAAAAACCTCAACCGGAAGGCTACCTGAGGCCCAAGCGGAGATACAGGCTACCCATACTAATTTATTTAGCATAGAAACCGGCGACAGTTTCGCATCGGTAGCTATCTACATACATCATGAGGGCAGGCTCCTCTAAGTATTCACGATAAAGCCGGAAGCTTACATCCGTAAGCTTGCATCTAAGTGCCTACACTCGGGGGCTGTTACTAAGGGTACAAATACCATCCCAAAGAAGCCGCAAATAACCGAAACACCCACTCCAAAGACCATAATTAGCTCTCCAAAGACGACAGGAAGCCAAACATCCAAAACCAAGGAAGAAGCCACTGGCAAAAGCCCCTACAGGCCCAATGGCCCAGCAGCGAAAACAGCCCAAAGTTTCTATAAATAGGACCTTAGAGGCCACATAAAGGGGGACGAAATTTTCATTCCTCAAGATTATTCTTTCTTCTCAGAGAAAGAGCAAATCCTAATTTCCCAAAAACGGATTAAGGATTTTCTTTAACTTTTGTAATACATCTACAATTTATGAATGGAGAATTCAAAGGCTTAAATACCTCGCAATTTGATAATCCTTTTATGTTGTTATGCTGAAACAGTGAGTTACGCTAACCTTCCATGTGAAGAAGTTGATTGTAATGCCTTCGAAGAAGAAGGAGGACTTCACAGAAATCCAAAGTCATCCTCCTTCCATCCTGATGGATTTTGCACATCGATTAACGTCTTCATAATGAGCCTAACACTCCTTGTCTTGAGAATGAAGTTATCCGCTGGCTTATCACTTGGTCTTTGCAGCGTCTTCGGCCCTTTAGGCCAGTTCGATGCAAAACGACCATCTGAGTCAATAAACAACGCGGTGGTTTCTTCCTTTAGTATAAGGAAGCGTTTGCTAGTATCCCTCTTATCACAGTATGTGTTATTGTGTTCGCTACTCAGAAAGTTATTAATCTAACGAGATCTTAATCATGTTCGGCTGGGTGAACCCCCTCCGGACTATTTCGTATATCTACGGTATTGTCAGTGGAGCATCCATCCCCTGAAGGTAGGATATCTAATATCCAAGGTTGATATCCCGATGCTTGAAGAGGGATGGATCTAACCCAACAATACTAATTTCTTTACATCCTCCAGCAGCCCTTGGTCATGAATACATCAAATTACTTGAACCTATGCCCCACACGACCTATCTCCGGTATTGACGAAAAATATCGTTAACACCTCCGATAACGTCAGGCACATCTATCTGATAGCCAGCAAAGGATAAGAAAAGTTTCAAATAACCAACAATCTTCTTAGCAATAAAGGAGTGTGTGGCTCCTAAATCAAATAGGGTATTCAAAGAAATTCATAGGATATAAATTATACCTTCCGACGTAGATTATCCTTGATCTCTAGGGGGCTGACATCTAATTGGTGCCGCCTCCAAGGCATAGTTTTGACCACTTTGCACTACATTTGGCTTGGAGCAGTTCCTTAACAAGGGCCTATCCTTTTGAAAGTTCCTTTCGCACTTGGTTATCCAAGCTTTGGCTTTAAGGAAGATCCCAGTTCCTAATAATGGCTTTCCTCCTAAACTCACTAAATCTTTGCAAAGATGAAGGAATTTGAGGGCCCCTTTGCAGGGCTGAGGTGATGGTTCTATAGGGCAAGGATTGGCAGTTGGGACCTGTTCCATAGTCCTAAGGTATTGTTGGAAGCATTCTTCCAAGTACCAAGCCTTGTTGGGTTCCCTGCTCAGGCTGGTTATCGGCCATTTCTACCATCTGGAAAAAAAGGAAAAACCCTTCAGTGGATATCCTAAGATTGTATCAAGGCCCAAAAAAGAAGACAGATAAGGTTTCCTGGAATAATTGCATATGGTTATGGGGTATAGTATACATATAATTTTGAAAACCTTTTCAAATAAAAATACGTCTCTCTTATGTATATTTCTCTATCATCGGGTAACATATGCTTTGATACCATATGTAACAACCCGTTAAGAATGGGCTTGGATTTCGTCCTAGAAAAGCCTCATCAGAACTTAGTCATTTTAAACTAATCATTGGTTCCTATAAGGAAATACTTAACAAGTATCATAGAGAAGTCTAAACGAAAATATGAATCTCACATAGAGGAAGGGATAAAATATAATATCATAAAAACAGATGTACCATAAATAAAACCATAATTTAAAATACAATGAGTCTCAACAGATAATAGATACTTCAATAATTATCTTAAGTACGTAAAAATAATAATAATACTGCCATTAATATCTAATTCCCCATCGAAATGCAAAACCTCCAAGAAATCACTGACCATCACAGATCCAAGGTCCACGCCTACTAACCTTTTATGTTAAGAGGAGGGAGTTCAGAACATAAAGTTCTGATGAATAAAAAACATATAAGTTTAGGATTGGCTATTTCCTATATTTTGCAATGTCAATTCTTCATGTTGTGTCTACATAAACAAACACGCATAATTAAACATATGAGGCGGATATCCTAACAGTCACTTAAGGCCTGTATGTAAACCTAAGGGTTGACATACTTCGTGTCACTTACACCCCCACAAAGTAATCTAAGGGCGGATGTTCCTACAGTCACTTAATACCCCAGTGGCGTGCTATACCTAGTCACTTGAGGCCATTCCCTAATTCACTAAGGGTGGACATCCCAACAGTCACGTAAGACTATATGGAGGACCCTTAGCCACTTAAAACCTCGTCCCTAACGCCATCGTCATATATATAAACTTTCCTTATAGGTTGAGAAATAGTAACGGTCACTTAGTACTAGGTTTAGGTAGAAGTACTATCTCATTTAAGACAATTTTGGTGGACTATCTTGTTACTATCTAGTTGTCCCTACGGGTGTATGTTAGAGAATGGAGTTTTGATGACAACAAACTTATTTCAATTATTATTGATTATAAAATATATACTAACATCTCTATCAAGAATATACATACACATACACATATATGCAAGATTTGTATACAGGACCTAAATACTGAAGACTGAACAGTTTTAGAGATTCAAGGGATTCAGAATTTAGAAGAGATTCAGGACTCATGATTAATCAAGTTATCAAGACAAATATAGAAATAGAGTATAGTTCATATGTAAGACTCTAAATGACACTCCAGGTTCAAATTCAAAATTTTCTTTTCAAATTCTGATTTTTCAAAATTCAAATTCTAAATTCAAATACTTTTTCTATCTTACTTTTGATTTCAAACATAATTTTTAAAGTTTGTAAGTTTATATATATTATATACTTTTATAGTTTTATATGTATATAATTCTAAACCTTATAATTTTATAAAAATGTTTATATAATATATATATATATATGCGTGTGTGTGTGTGTTTCCATATAATTTTATACTTTAGAATACTCATTTATATCACTAAGTTTTAATTTAAGAATTTCCAGAAATATATATATGTAGTAAAAACACTTGAAAAATAGTTTAAAAATATATTTTATGCATATATATGTTGACATACATATGTTGCTATGTCGACATACAATTGTCATTCTTTCAATTTTCAAAGGAAGTGTCTTTTCACTATTTGTAACATTCCAGAAGCATTGCAACCTTTCATATCTTAGAAATAGAGGTTAAATTCAAGTTTGTTAACCATTCTTCTTCTCCATCTTCACCACTCTTCATCCCATCATTAATATTTCCTATTTTATTTACTTCTACACTTCTACTTTGCCGATTTCTACTCTAGTTATATAAAACTTCTTCTTTTCTCGCTCTCTACTCATTACTCTCTGAATTGAAGTGCTATTGAAGAGTTATAGGGTTGTTATAATCATTGGGGAAGTGTTCGGGAAAGGGTGTGTTCCTTGTGTTGGAGAATGGAGTTTTGATGACAACAACTTTATTTCAAAATTAATTGACTATAAAATATATACTAACATCTCTATCTAGAATATATATATACACACACATATATGTGGGATTTTTATACAGGAATTAATACCGAAGACTATACAATTTTAAGAGTTTTAGAGATTTAACAGATTCAGAATTCAAAGAAGATTCAAGACTCATGAGTAACAAGGATTTCAAGAGTTCAATATAAGAAGAATAATAGAGTCTATTTTAAGTAAGACTCTGAATAGCACTCCAGGTTCAAATTCAAATTCATGTTCATATTCTGATTTTCAAATTTTAAATTATATTCTAACCTATGCAGTTAAAGCCTCGCAAAATCCCCGCTACAGCCCATAGCGCTCTCCAGCCGCTACGCTATTTCTATTTAATGCTAATGAATAGTACTTCCGCTTTAAGCCCCGTTATTTTCAGCTGCACCTGCTAAATCAATGTTATTTTGCACCCGTTTTTGTAATATTAATATAAAAATGATGACTTGACATGTTCTCTTTTAAATTAAATCAAAAAAGTTAATGTATAGAGCTAAATTTAAGTCAAAAGTGTCTTATATAAGATAAAAATTTGTAGTAACTTTCGAATCTAGTATGCATAACCATGATATTATTTGATTTTCATTGTGATAGCCCGTAACTTCCCCGGTAAGGAAAGCCCGGATTACCTTGAGAACAACACACATAAGAACGCAAACAGAAGAACATTTCATTGTATATTACAACAATTCCATTAGATACAAGAATATACAGAGTATAATTGAATAAATTACATTCGATAAATATCAGAGATTACAATAAATTACGTAGCAGTGGAAAAACAATATAAAACACAACTGAAAGTAATACACGGATACAGAGCTTTCCGAGCATCGTTACAGCTGTAAATCAGGATCCTGTGAATATAAATCTACAAACCAAAACTACTAGCTGCCCGTCAAGAAAATAGGGGCACCTAGAGTTTAGGTTTAAACAATAAACTCCAGGTCAGTCATGTGACTGGTGTGAGAACTAAAACAGTTATTTAAACTTTACTTTAAAAGAGAGTAATTCAAGGGACCACGCCGTATAACACAGAATGGGTTTCTCCCAAGAATACCAGTGCATATCAATAAACAACGCAATGCTTTTTCGAAAAATGAAGCTATTATAAGACCCAGGTCCCATCACACAATGCAACGCAAGCCGGAGGATATGGTTTTCCCTTATAATAGCCAAATATGCTTGGTACGTTTTAAAAACAAATCATTTGATACTATAATAAGTGTATAGTGTCAAAACAATTTCAATCATAAATATCAATCCTAGGCGGCATGGGTATCATCTATCATGTCGCCATACTAGGCTCTACAAATAAACCCGAAATATCTCGTATTGGAAATTGGATTTTCGTCATGAGTCGAGGCAAGGGGCAAGCTCCTCTCTGCTTCGAGACACTCTAGCAAATGCCTCGGGACTACACACTCTTGGTAACCCCTGGTTGCTTCAGGGCCGGTCGTCTCTTACGTTTGAGGATTAATTATTCCTGAACACACATTTCCCGGTCCTAAAAGACCTAAAATCGAGGCGCCTCATCCAACAACCACATAGGTGAAAAGTATATAAATGTCAGGGCTGGTAAGTCACTGACACCACCAAAGCTAGAAAGAAACGTCGTGCTCTCCCTGCAGTCCTTATCCCGTTTTTGACTCATACCGAGGTGTGAGGCTCGCGAATTCACGTTATATACAAAGCTGCCACGTAGGCCGTGCTTTGATCATCAACCACAAGACTTTGCTTTTCAACAGAAGCCTTGATCCATGCAACTCAGCGTGCCACACAGGCAATTCATGCCATGCGATTGATATCTATCGATATATAACCTCTAAGCTCGTACGTCTCAGAGAAGGGCGTCAAGCAAGAGAATAAATTCTCCGCCGCCAAACAGATATATATTTAACAGAAATCAATCAACACAGAATAAAATCCAATGTCAGACACACAATCCATTTACAAGTTCATTCTGGGTCTGAACGAAACCGGAGGCACTTTCCTCGCATATCCATCGATCTCCAAATACGTCTGGATGACCACCAACTGATTCCCTCACCTTGGGTGTACAACCCTATCAAGATCATCAGTAATCACCCAAACGATGTGAAAACTTCCAGTCTTCAACCACCGTCTTCATCCTCGACTTATCGTCGAATCGGTTATTCCGAATGGATATAAACCTGGCCTTTCCGAACAACCTGCGTATATTAAAACAAATGTTACACAAATACAACATACGCCTCATTCCAATTCATTAGTCACTAACCATAAATCATTAAGAGAGCAATTTCCCAAATATTAACCCCAAAGGCGAAACCAACATCAGATCAATACCCAGGAAACCATTCTTCTTAGCTAACCTACAGCTAGTATCTAAATTTCATATTCTTAGGGAAAGGTTCCCATTAATTTTATCAAAGATAAATTCTTTAAATTTATTCTTTAATCTTCCTTTGGATGTCATTTCAAACCAGATTATGGTTTTCAAAACTAGTCAGGATTAGCGAACCACACCGAAGTAATTATTTATTTTATTTCCCAATCCCAACCTATTCATCCCATGAAGAAAAACTGGTAATACTCCATATCTAACACCATAGTGTTATCGGTAAAATTAATTACCATTTCACGTTCAAATCTAATTAAATATTTAACTATCGCTTGGAGCAAAACTGGTGATACTCCATTCTCGCTCATTTTCCAAATTTGATAATTTAAATTATCAATTCACATTTCAGTTTAATTGCAGATTCATTAAAACTCCCTTTTACTGGGTTAAAAACTAATGTCATTTAAAACACAGTTCACGATAAACCCAAATCACATTCTATTTATTATCGGGTTAAAGAACCAGTGTTATTTAAAACACTGTTCACGATAAACCCCCAAATCAATTCCAATCAAATATATTAGAAATTCCGATTATTTAAAACCCCTTTTAAATCCAATTTATTTATTTAGAAATAATTGGGTTTTAAATTTAGTTCAAAACTAGTTCATTTCGATAGAAATCCATTTTTACCTTTACAAATGTGGGATTTTTCATCCCATTTCTTCACAAATCATTTCTTATAATTTCACACAAATTATTACTATTTTTGATAATTTTATCAAGGCCCGTACAGTCGATTTTCAACAACGGCCATCGAACTGCACTTACAACAACCTTTTCCAAATTTGATTTGGACGTATCTCCGAATCCAACCGTTAGATTTCAAATTTCTAATATTCGTTAGAAAGCCCTTTTCGATACAAACCCAATGGTTCTAGTTTTAGGAGAATCCGACGGTCGGATCTCCCGTAATGTCCGTTCGAAGTCAATGGTCGAAATTTACGAACTGCCGCGGCGTGGCGCGTTCTATTCAGGCCATTATATATATATATATATATATAATATATTATATATATTTCGTCGATTTCCTTTTTAAAATGAATTTTATAAATCATTTCAAATTTGTTTCAAAAACAATTTCTACGTTTATTTCAAATTCAAATCAAAATTGAATTTTCTATCATAAATCCTTTTTACTTTCATTTCTATTTGATTTCAATTCAAATCGATTTTAATTCGATTCGAATTCATTTTATATTCAATTCAATTCGAATTCAATTCGAATTCATTTTATATTCAATTCAATTCGAATTCGTTTTCTATTCAATTCAATTCGAATTTGTTTTCTATTCAATTCAATTCGAATTCGCTTTCCATTCAATTCAATTCGAATTCGTTTTCTTTTCAATTTTCATTCCAAATTCGTTTTCTTTTCAATTTTCATTTCAAATTCATTTTCTTTTCAATTTTCATTTCAAATTCGTTTTATATTCAATTCAATTCGAATTCGTTTTCTATTCAATTCAATTCGAATTCGTTTTCTATTCAATTCAATTCAAATTCGAATATAATCGATATAAATATCGTTCGCGTCAAAATAGCGCATCTCTAATCAACAAGGCTTTATATATTTCAATAATTCCGTTATTCTATCCAACAAATGAATATTTATCCTATTCAATACATGAATCTATATTTTTGCCAACACATGACTAATCTCAACGAATGAGTACTGTCCACGTGTAACTATTTTTGTTATTCAATATATTTTATAAAAATTATGGTATCTATCGTTTGATTTCAAATCTGACTCCAACCGTAAATTAGTAAGAGAACGATTCCCTGAATATTTACCCCGAAGGCCGAAACCAACATCAGATCAACATCCAGGAGACCACTCATCTTATCTATTTTCCAATTAGTTTCTAATTTTATATATGATAAAGATGTAAATTTTATTGTTAAAATATTTCGTTCAACACATGACTAATCTCAACGGATGAGTACGGTCAACACATGAACCTTTACTTTATAAAATTCTTTATTTTCTAAATTGGAATGAGGCCCAATCAATTACCATATAACGTTAATTATATGGATTCCGTACAACACATGAATATAATAGCAACGATAAATAATCAACCATCATCCAAAGTGCACTACACTGTATAAGCATTAAATATAGATATCTAGCGCTTATAACAGTCTGTCAATCCATCGATCAACATACAACCAATTATTGGGATTAGTGTATGTCGTATATTATCCCAATACCCATGTGGGGTTTCAAATCAACAAACACAGATTTTATTTGTGAAGTTGGGCGATGTGTAAAATTTATCGTCCCAATCAATGTCCTTCAAATAGGTGTACATAAACAAACCGTCCGGTTTGTAAATGAATATTTATTCATTCACGTTCACATTAAAAATTATATTTTTAACGACCAAATTATTTTATTCAACCTATGAATATTCTATTCGGTTCATTTATTAAATAAAATGATATCTTTATTTTTCTAACTTATTTTAGAAAATTTCGGCGGCATAACGGCACAATACTAGAAACGGGACAAGGCCTAGCCTTATCCCCGGTCTAATAATGGCCCACGCCATCCACATATCAATCAAATCCATTTCATTTCACCAAACAATCAAATTCAAATCAAATAATCTAACCAACTACACAACCAAACAAACAAGTCCATGGTCTGTCGACGATGGTGTCGGGTGCTACTAAACACCGTCTGCATCCTAGTATATATTTATATAACTAGAAGATTAAAAATAAAAGGTGAGAAGTTCTCACCAAAGCTATCCCAACTTCACGACTCTTCATATGTAGGAAATCTCCATCGTGCTCGCCTTTTGTCTATTTCGTCGTCCGTAGCCACTACATATATAAAAAATCACATTTTTATATTGTTGTTATGTATATAAAAATCATATTTTTATATCGCTACTATATAGATAAAAATTCTATTTTTACTCCGCTACTATATAGATAAAAATTATATTTTTATTCCGCTACTATATAGATAAAAATCATATTTTTACTCCGCTACTATATAGTAAAGATCAAATCTTTACTATCTACATAATATAAAAATCGTATTTTTACATTGCTACTACTATAAAGATCACATCTTTATTACTCTACAAAAAAAAATCATATTTTTATTATCAACACTATATAAAAATCCAATTTTTATACCTTATTCACATATAGAAAAATCCGCCTTTTCAAAAACAAATCTTTATTTAAAAACAATATAAAAATCCTATATTTTTCTCTAATAAAAATATAAGCTTTTCATAACATAAAAATCAAGCTTTTATATACACTAAAAATCATATAAATAAACAAGGCAAAAACTTACAGTGTTTTTTTTTCTTGACGAGAGTGGGGGTTTGCTGTGCTGGAACGGGGAGGAGGAGATGAAGAGGGCACAGGGGAAGAAGGACGAGGGGAGGAGGATGGGGTCCATCGGAGAAAGGGGGCGGAGGGGGAAGCGAAGGGGAGAAGGAAGAGGCGGAGGGGGTGTCGAGGAGGAGAGAGGGAGGGCTGCGCGAGAAGAACAAGCGGAGGAGGAAGAATAGAGGAGGAGAGGGAGTGATCGACGGAGGAGGGAGGCTAGGGGGGAGATCGGAAATGGAAGGGGGGGGGGGCCTGATGGCGCGGTGGCGCGCTGCTCGGAGGAGCGGCGGCGGTCCTCCCTTTCCTTCTTCCCTTTTTCTTTTATTTTTGTTTTTAAAACCTACGGTTTCAACTAAGTGGAGAGAGAAGGGGGAAAACGGGGGGAGGGGGCTATATATTTAATTTTTTTATTTAATTTATTATTTAAATTCAAAAAGTTGACTTTTTAATTCGAACACAAAATGAGACCCAATGCCTGTCGTCCCTAGCGTTTTACCCCCATTCCGAACACAATGGGATATGTATCGTAAGCTAATTCGATCGTTTCGATCAGTTTTTGTCAAAATCAACATATAATTCTATATATTGAATTTGAACGCGTATTTCAATTTACTGGGGTCACATACTAACTTGAAAAATTCCAGAAAAATATTTTCTGGCTTCGTATTGACGATACGGTCCTAACAAAACTAATTTCGTCGAATTTTGAGACCGTTTGAAAAATGGTCATTTCCCAGTCGATTAAAATCAAGTGAAATTGGTCAAACGCGTTTTCTTTTGCCACGCTCACATATTGAATCGGAAAATTATGAAATTTGAAACCTAGCAATAACTTTACATCCCAAATCCAACAAAAGTGGTTTTGTCGAAATTCGAGTTCGTTTGCAAAATGGCTATTTTTAAGGGCCGAAATTCCATAGCGACTATTCTGAAAATTCATTTGGACATATCTTTTTATCCCCGCTATGAAATCTTGATTTTCCGGATTCGTTGGAAAGATATTATCTATTAGATTCCATTATTTTTGGTTTCACTAAAATCCGGATTGTTTTGCACCCGGTATGTTCAATTGAAGTTTGAAATCGAATTATCGAACTACCACGCCATTTTCAATTCCTTTTATAATTATATATAATTATTATATTCTAACGACGACTTATATAAATATATATGTTCTGAATATATTCAAAATAAATTTCTCGTCGATATTATTTAAAATAATTCATTTTAAATGTTCAAAATTCATTAAAATTGCCAAAATAAAAATTTTAAATTGGCTCGCATTTCCGGGTTATTACATTCATATATAATTTCTTCCACGCAAATGATGCTAGAATGATAATTAATTAATTTTAATTATATAGATTTACATCAAATTAACATTTTTCCACATCTACTATATTCCCGCTATTTCCCTGCTTTATCCACGTTACTGCTATTTACACCTCTACTACTATAGAACCGCTAAGCGCTTTAACTGCACAGATTCTAATTAAATTTTTCTATTTTACTTTTGATTTTAAACTTGAGTTTTAAAGATTATAAGTTTATATATATTTATATACTTTTATATTTATATAGTTTTAAACTTTATAATTTTTAAAAATATGGTTATATAATTTACATTTATGATTTCATATGATTTCTACTTTAGAATACTTATTTACATCACTATGTTTTAATTCAAGAATTTCCAGAGTTATATATATATATCAAAATACTTAATTTTCAATTTTTAAACTACATATGTCGACATACATATTTAGCCATGTCGACATATAACTGTCACATTTTTAATTTTGAAAGGAAGTGTCTTTTCACTATTTGTGACATTCCAAAAGCATTACAACCTTTCAAATCTTATAAATAGGGGCTAATTTTGAGTTTTTCCATCATTCTGCTTCACCATCTTCATCTCCTTTCATTACAGCACTATTATATCATATTTTTATGATTTCTACACTTATACTTTATCGATTTCAGGTCCAATTATATAAACCTTCTTCTCTTTTCACTCTCAACTCATTACTCTTTGAATCGAAGTGCTATTGAAGAGTTATTGGGCTGTTGTAATCATTTGGGTTATTTTGGGATTAGTCCAGAAATGGTGTGTTCCTTGTAGCCGTGAAATCAAGGGAGTTGCACTTGAATATCGATATAGTAATACTCTACGCAATCTAACATTACATGGCACTGGAGGAGTAATTCGAACCAGTATAAAATCTCGTGTGTTCTTTCCTTTTCTGTATTTTATTTCTGTTTATTTCTGTATTTGTGTTTGATTCTATGTCTGTGATTATCTCTATAGTGTGTGATCATATAGTAGATTAAATAAGTTTTATATTTTCTTAAATTTTTTAAAAACACTATTCACCCTCCTCTAGTGTTAGTTTTGCCTTAATGATCCATTCTACATTCCCTAACACCTAGTAGCCCTGAAATCAAGGAAAAGGAGTAGTGTAAACCTTGTAGGCATGAAATCAAGGGTGATTGGAGTGTTGTTAACCTTTTGGCCATGAAATCAAGGGAGTTGTACTTGGATAAGTAATATTAATCAAACTCTATGCAATCCAGCGTCGTGTTGGACTAGACGTAGGAAAAATCCGAACCAGTATAAAATCCGTTGTGTTCTTTCCTTCTTCGACATTTTATATTTATATGTTTATGTGTTTGTGTTTGAATTTGTATTTGTGATCATCTCTTTGGTGTGTGATTCATATAGTAGGTCATATAAGTTTTAGATTTCCTTAAATTCCTTGAAAATACTATTCACCCCCTATAATGTTTGTCTTGCGTTAAGGTCCGTGTTCCGTGTTCCCTAACAATAAGTATCAAAGCAAAGGTTTACAAAAAGTTGATAATTTGATTTTTGAAAATATTAAATGGCAACCAACACCGGTAATAATAGTTCTTTTGTACAAGGTCGGTCCACTTTTAGACCACCACTTTTTAATGACAGTAATTATTTATATTGGGCATGCATAATGAAAATATATTTACATTTAGTAGGATTAGACACATGGAATATTACACAGACAGAGTATGTTGAACCGACAACAAATTTTTCACAATGGACTACTAAACAAAAGGTTGCTGCGCAAAGCAATTCTAAAGCCATGAATATGTTATTCTGTTCATTAGATAGGAATGAATTTTATATAGTGCCAGTTTGTAAATCTGCTTATGAAATATGGAGAACTTTACAAGTTACTCATGAAGGAACTAGTAAAGTTAAACAAACAAAGATCTCAATGCTAATTAATCATTTTAAGTTATTCAAAATGAATGAGAATGAATTTATCCCCTACATGTATTGTAAATTTCAAAGAGAGTGCATTCATTAATAACATTAGTAACACCCCACCTCCGCCAGGGTGGCTCTTGCAAGCACTCTGACTTTGGAGGGGCGTTTGAATCAGGTAAACATGCATAATGATATATCAAGGCAGAACAAGAACATATGTATATATGTAAACAGAGTAAATAAGATAAGTAAAACAGCGGAAGATTTCAAACTATTTCAAAACAAGTCTGGTACAACATAATGTCAACTTTCCAAATACACAAGTCTAGATAAAAACAACATCACTGAAAAACTGAAATACATAAGTACTATCCCCAAAATAAGTGATAACCATAGCTAGCTTCATGTCAAGACCGTACATGAGCTAAAATCCCACAAGCAAGCGATCAGAAATCCAAGCTAAGCTCCAATATTCCCACCCTGAGAACCTGGGGGGGGGGGGAACGGAAGAAAAGAGGCGAAAGAAAAACAGGTCAGTCAAAAAGACTGAGTAAGCCCTACTACAATCAATGTAAACTGATAAAGTTAACTGGCATGAGAAGCAGGGATGAACATAAGGATAACAACATACTAGCATGATGATTAACTAACAAGGTAGATAAAGGTGTCATCGCATAATCAGGTTTAAGGTTTTTGCACCACAGGTGTACTAGCAAGCTAACATGACTTGAATAAACAAGTATTGATCCCTTGGCCCAAGCTTTGGCCCAATAACATGAAGTGACCCTAATACGAGGTCCAATAACATGAAGTGACCCTAATACGAGGTCCAATAACATGAAGTGACCCTAATACGAGGTCCAATAACATGAAGTGACCCTAATACGAGGTCCAACCAAACGGTCTAGTCGATCGGCTCCCTATAAGCCTAACTCGTCACGTGTTGGTGTCAATACGGCCCAAACATAATTGTAGTCAGACTGTGCCGGGTCTCCCGTCGGGTGTATCAAGCCCTAGGGTGTCAACCCCTGGACACCATAAACATAAGTGCACAGTCTTAGATCTACTGGTACCCATGCTTGACTTCTCCAAATACGGACTACGTGCACGACCATAGTCCGTCCGGAACTACATCGGCGTACCACTCTGCCGTCGTTTTTGGTCACTTACCTCAAGTCCAGTAATCGTGCCCCCACCCTAGCCTAGTCCCTAGGGTCTTAATGATACAAACTTGGGATTACTGCTGGAGTGGACCCCCATTGCTAGGATTTCCTGGTGGGTTAAGTACGGTTTAACCCTTTTACTAATCATGGATTAACTTGGTTAAGTGTAACGATGGGTTCACGACTTAACCCCGATTAATCCACCAAGCCCAAATTGGTTAAGTATTAAGTGGACCATGACTTAACCCTAATCATGAGGCATTAATTAATTTAATGTGCCTTAACCTCTCACATTAGACCTTGTTGTGGTTACTAGTTAAGCCGGGCGGGTCCGGGTAGCTTTACACCACAACTTGGTCTAACCTCGGTTTCAAGGTACAACATGACCAACTTCTCACATTGGGTCCTATTGTTTGTAGCAACTAGTTAAGCCGGTCGGTTCCGGGTAGTTTTACGCTACAAACTCAACCCAACCTCGAGTTGGTCACACTTATATTTTCTAAGTGTCATGTCCATCATGTTTCCTAAACATATTACAAGTTTTCAAGAATTTGGGTAGACCTAACTTAATAGGTAAATTCCCAATGGGTAGACCTAACTTAATAGGTAAATTCCCAATCTTATGTTTTTATGTCTTTTAAGTTTACCCAACCCCAAACGCAATCCCATCGCTTACATATCGCAATAGCGCATAAAGGATAGAAAGAGGGAACTTGGCATAATCATGACATAAAGGTGTTGAAGCCACAAGTTTAACATGGTGGCATATGAAATGTACATATGTTCATATACTTGCATATTACATTTTTAGGCCTCAAAAGCATGCATAAAACCAAACTTAGCATATTGGTGATACATGGTGATAAATGGCATGTAGAAATGGCCATAAGTTCGCATTTAGCCTCACATGCAAGTTATCATAAGAGATATGATAACTTACATGTTGCCAAAATGCAACCTTTAGCATAAAGCTTGAAGCTTTATGTTCATAAACCCAAGATAAGCTTGCATAACATGATAACATGAACAAAATGATCAACCCAAACTTGCATAACATAACTTGCATATCATATGACAAACTTGCATATCAAACTTGCATAACATAACATGATAAACTTGCATATCATAACATGGAAAACTTGCATAACATAACATAATAAACTTGCATATCATAACATGGCAAACTTGCATAACATAACATAATAAACTTGCATATCATAACATGGCAAACTTGCATAGCATAACATGGTAAACTTGCATAACATAACATGATAAACTTGCATATCATAATGATCAACCAAACTTGCATCATTCATTTAACTTTAGAGTTTAAATATGAAAGTAGAAAAGGGCTTACAATGCTTATGAGGACTCAAATGAGTATAAGCAAATATAAGATTGAGACAAAGCCCTTATGCAATCAAATAAACCCAATATGAAAGCTCCAAATCAATAAAAACCCTTGCTTTATGATGTAAATATGGAAACTTGACTTGAATGCAAGCTAATGACACTCATACAAGCTTGAAAACACTTGTATGCATGGAAAATCTCTCATAGAAATTACTTAGAAATTTTATGAAGAGAGTGGAGGCCATGAGAGGAATAATTTTGCCATAGTTTAGTTACTTGAATGAATAATGATGATTTAGGGTTAGGTTAGGGGCTTATTTATAGGGATTAGGATTAGTTTTAGCCTTAGGATTAAACCCTAATTCCAATCTCAGCCCTCAAAACCGAATCTGGCCCCCAAACTCAACACAACTCCAAAATGGTGCACCAGGCAAAACTGCCCGGCTGAACCAAGTCGACAGCCAAGTCGACAGGGCTGTCGACTTGGGTCCAACCAAGTCGACTCCCAAGTCGATAGGGCTGTCGACTTGGGTGCTCTGGCGGGAATTTTCCCGCCTAGCCCAATCTGTCCGTTTTTCTAATTTTGAACCCGAAATTCGAAATCTGTTTTGAACTTGAAATTTTCTGAAAACTTCATTGGGCCTTAATCGGGTCATACGGACTTCGATTTTCGAAAACTCGGACTCTATTTCGCGTATTTTTCCGAGACGAACGCAATGGCATAGCCCGTTTCCCTTGATTCAGATTTATAAATTAAATTCTGCCTCGATTTACGTTATAACAGGTTATTGAAAATACGGGTTGTTACATTCTCCCCTCCTTAAAGGATTTCGTCCCTGAAATCTTCAAGTTAGGAAGAACGTATCCTACCATCCAACATCCATCTACTCAAAACATCATCCACGAGCAATCATTGTCCTTACAAGATTCTAAATGTTGTATGAACATATGCAAAGGTGTGTGTATATGTACTTATCTAATGCAAATATCATCAATGCAAATTATGTTAGTGAAATGAATCCATATGTATGCAATTCCTAACATAATGTATAACATCTATATGTGTGCACATAGCATACATCCATATGCAACATCCATGTGATAACACAAAAATTTTCATCCATGAATAAGCGTAAACACTCATGCATATGCAATATGAGGAGTGTGTGAGCCGATCTAGTGCCTAATGTGTATAATGCATCCACGAGTAACCACTTGCAAACACTTGCAACCACTTGCAAACATCAAGCATAACATGTTTCAAACACATGTTTCATCCAAAGGGTTTCTACCTAAGGTTCTCATGACAAGATTAACATGATAAACTAGATAATCAAGACAAACATGGATAGCAAAAGATATGCTACAAAGAGATCGGGAAGATAAGCAGGATATACTCCTTTCGGATTACAAGAAATCCCTTCCTAACCCAACCCATATTCTATAAAAGCCCAAAAGGTTTAGTCAACCTAACGGACCCCTTCAAACCCTGACATGTATTACTAGCCAATAAGTCATACCTCCTGACAGAAATAGGACCGAGAATGGGACCGAGAGGATATACGTAAAAAGATAACATGCGAGTAAGTTCCACAGGAAAACAAGGATCAAGGATATGCTCTTAAAAAGAGATATGATGCGCGTATCTAGCCTTCGGTCTTCTAAGTCACGTTTCCTTGAGCTTAACTCCACTGTGCTTTGACCGTCTTTTACCTCATGATTTCTTAGATTCTTAACTCTTATTTCCAAATATGGGTTGGAACCCATTTCATTGTCGCCTCTCGTCTTCCTCTTTCACTTACTCTTCTATCATTCTTGGCTTAAACATAACTATGACCTCATGGTTTCATGCAAGCTCTCCAAAATTCATCAGTGAATCCTGGATCTCGTTTACTTACTATAAAGTATTCCACGCATCAGAACTTTTCTTGGAAATACCAATCCACGTTGCCAATTGCTCTTACTAACGCGATTTTCTATAACTCATGCTTGAACGAAATGAACCGTCCGCCTGCGAATGATAGGCCGTACTTAGATTCAGTTGCTTGCCCATGACTTCCCGTAGACTATCCCAAAACTGGCTAGTGAAGATTGAGTCATGGTTACTAACTATCCTTTAGGGAACCCCGTGCAACCGCTTTATTTCTTGAAAGTAAACTGTCGCTAGCTATGATGCAGTCCTTTCGCTCTTTACCGGAGTGAAATGAGCACTCTTCGTGAGTCTACTTACTATGACCCACATGCTCGTATTCCCTTTCCTTGATCTAGGCAGTCCATCCACGAAATCCTTCGTGACGCTTTACTACTTCCATTGCGGGGACCTCAAATGGATGTAATAGCCCACCGGGCTTTTTATGACTCGGCCTTAATCTGTTGGCACAACATGCACCTTGGGACAAACTCGGCCACCTCCTCGAGTGATGTGCATCTTCAAGAACCTTCTTTCTCTCATCGCGTCTTAGCCATCCCTTGTCATCTATAGCGAGGTGACTTACCATCTCGCCTCGAATCAATTTGTCCATGATCTCGACTAACTGCGGGTCTTCTTTCTGTGAAGTCCCTACTTGATCCAGAAGGGTAGGTCTAAGCTCAAGGGACGCTAACTAATTAATTAAACTGAGAGAACTTCTTACTTCAATTGTCCTCGTCGGAGCTTTTCGGTTTTGAACCGCGACCACTTTAGCAGGATCCACCACTAAGCCTTGCTTAGAAACTATGTGCCTAAGAAATCTAACTCCTTTTTCTCCAAAATGACATTTGGAGGACTTGGCTTTCAACTGATGCGCTCTAAGCGTATCCATCACCTCCTTGAGATGTCTAGCATGTTCTTCCTCGTTCTTTAAGAAAGTCAGGATATCATCTACAAAGACTACCACAACTTGTTCAGGAACTCCCTAGGCACCCAACTCATCCAGTCCACGAAGTAGGCGGGTGCATTAGTCAAACCGAATGGCATGACCAGCCATTCTAAGAATCCATCTGGAGTTCTGAACGCAGTTTTGTCTATACTATCCTCAGCTACTCTGAGCTGATGGAATCCAGTAGCAAGATCAAGAGAAAATAGATGTTCCTACAAGCTGATCAAACAAATCATCGATCCTTGGTAATGGTTGTCTATTCTTCTTGTTCTACTCACGATAATCAACACACGGGCGAAGCGAACTATCCACATTAGTAGCGCATACTACTAGAGCACCTTCCTCGGAAATGCTTCATCGAATGAAGTTCTTCTCAAGCAACTCCTTCACTTGCTTACTTAGCTCCCGTCTTTCACGCGGAGCCATGTGCCGAACGGGCAAAGAAACCGGCTTTGCATTATCCACCAGATAAATGCAGAAATTAAACTCGCGTTTAGGGGTAACCCCTTCACTTCACCCAAGATATCAGGATATTCTCGGACCACCCTCATAGATTGCAAACTATCGATAGACGAGTTGAGGGATTCAAGATAACACAACGTGACGGGACCCATAGGGTTACAAGAAATTTTTAGGGTATTACCGAGGCGAGTCATGAGCCTCTCAACCCTATGCTCAAAAATCAAGAATGGCTCCAAAACTGGACAACCAATCCATGCCCAAAATCAACCCATACCCCATGAAACCGAGAATATAAGCATCATACGAGAACTCTACACTAAAGATAGAGATTTTCAAATCCACGTAGATAATAGACAAATGGGCGGAAACCCCAATTGGATTTGAAACACACACGGGATCATTAACTAGACTAGTACTTAGGTGCAAACTTTCAACTAAACCAGATGAAACAACTATGCGATGCACCAGAATCAACAAGGTACGAACTGGAAAATCAGAAATATAAACAGGACTTTTAACAGAAACACTACCTCGATCATGAGCCGGAAGAACGATGTTGAGGGGATGAATTCGCCCTCCAGATGGTCTTGCACACTGAGTCTGACCTTGCCCTTGCTTCTTCGGGCAATCTTTGCTGAAATGTCCAAACTCACCACAATGAAAGCATTCACCACTCTTCCTTTTTCTCTTCCTACAATCCTTAATAAGATGCCCAACTGAACCGCAATAATGGCACTTCCTCTTGTCGTTATTGCCCTTGCTATTGTTCCCCTTGTTGCCTTGACTCTTGTTCTTGTTCTTGCGGTTTTTGGAGTTCTTGCCTTGCTTCCCGGAATTCACCGTTCCTTCCGACGTAGGCCCTCCCTTCTTCGGGCAGTCCCTAGTGAAGTGTCCCATTTCTCCATAGTCAAAGCAAGTGCCCTTCCTCTTTCTGCAATCCTTGTTTAGATGAGTCAAGCTTCCACAAGTAAAGCACTTCTTTTCCTTCTTATCTTCAGACTTCTCCTCCTTCTTTTTCATTTCCTTTTTGGGCTCCGTTTCCTTGTTTTGAGACTCATTCATCTTGACCTCCTTCTTGTCACTCCTATTCTCTTCATTGAGTAGGGCCATATTCACCAAACTCTCGAAAGTTGCCCCCAAGGGTATATGAGTCATGGCTAAACCATGTAATGGCTCGTTTAATCCTAGAGCAAAGTATAGGGCCTTCTTCTGAGCTGTGTTAACCAAGTCTAAACCGACCTGAGCCAGTTGATTAAACTTATCTATGTATTCCCTAATAGTCATGTCCCCTTGCTTCAGTGATAGGAACCTTAGTCCAAACTTTCCCCGAAAGTCATCCCAAGTCTCAATTGGCCTAGTAGCGGTGGTGACCACCCACCAACGTGCAGCTTCTTCCTTTAGCAACCACACTGCCAATAAAACCTTCCTACGGTCATCTATATCAAAGAAGGCAAAAAGATCTTCGGTTTCTTTCAACCAATTCCGTGCCTCTACATAAGTCTCGGTTCCAATGAAATTCTTGCAACCCATCGCCTTAAAGTCTTTGCAAATCTCCGCGAAATCCTCTTGTGGATGCTGAGGGGGAGGAGGAAGAGGAACCTCAGCGACAGGAGGAGGAGGAACATTAACTACCGGAGGAGGAGGAGGAGGAACATCGGCGGGGCCGGCTTCGGTCGCCCTAGCCTCCAAAAGTCTCCTATACCAAACAGGTACGTGTACTCCCTCCGGAATAGCAAAGTTATCAGTCATACTAAAAACAAAGAAAAAGACAGATTCAGAATGGAGAAAAACGAAGGAATTTTGCTAATGGCTTTTTGGGGAATAGCCTTTAAAATAAACTAGACTTTTCTTTGGAAAATACTTTATACTTGGTTTTGAAAATAGTTTTCCAAAAGTTTTAAAAACCTTTTTGTTCCTTCTCGTAAACCATATGCTCTGATACCAAATGTAACACCCCACCTCCGCCAGGGTGGCTCTTGCAAGCACTCTGACTTTGGAGGGGTGTTTGAATCAGGTAAACATGCATAATGATATATCAAGGCAGAACAAGAACATATGTATATATGTAAACAGAGTAAATAAGATAAGTAAAACAGCGGAAGATTTCAAACTATTTCAAAACAAGTCTGGTACAACATAATGTCAACTTTCCAAATACACAAGTCTAGATAAAAACAACATCACTGAAAAACTGAAATACATAAGTACTATCCCCAAAATAAGTGATAACCATAGCTAGCTTCATGTCAAGACCGTACATGAGCTAAAATCCCACAAGCAAGCGATCAGAAATCCAAGCTAAGCTCCAATATTCCCACCCTGAGAACCTGGGGGGGGGGGGGAAACGGAAGAAAAGAGGCGAAAGAAAAACAGGTCAGTCAAAAAGACTGAGTAAGCCCTACTACAATCAATGTAAACTGATAAAGTTAACTGGCATGAGAAGCAGGGATGAACATAAGGATAACAACATACTAGCATGATGATTCACTAACAAGGTAGATAAAGGTGTCATCGCATAATCAGGTTTAAGGTTTTTGCACCACAGGTGTACTAGCAAGCTAACATGACTTGAATAAACAAGTATTGATCCCTTGGCCCAAGCTTTGGCCCAATAACATGAAGTGACCCTAATACGAGGTCCAATAACATGAAGTAACCCTAATACGAGGTCCAATAACATGAAGTGACCCTAATACGAGGTCCAATAACATGAAGTGACCCTAATACGAGGTCCAACCAAACGGTCTAGTCGATCGGCTCCCTATAAGCCTAACTCGTCACGTGTTGGTGTCAATACGGCCCAAACATAATTGTAGTCAGACTGTGCCGGGTCTCCCGTCGGGTGTATCAAGCCCTAGGATGTCAACCCATGGACACCATAAACATAACTGCACAGTCTTAGATCTACTGGTACCCATGCTTGACTTCTCCAAATACGGACTACGTGCACGACCATAGTCCGTCCGGAACTACATCGGCGTACCACTCTGTCGTCGTTTTTGGTCACTTACCTCAAGTCCAGTAATCGTGCCCCCACCCTAGCCTAGTCCCTAGGGTCTTAATGATACAAACTTGGGATTACTGCTGGAGTGGACCCCCATTGCTTGGATTTCCTAGTGGGTTAAGTACGGTTTAACCCTTTTACTAATCATGGATTAACTTGGTTAAGTGTAACGATGGGTTCACGACTTAACCCCAATTAATCCACCAAGCCCAAATTGGTTAAGTATTAAGTGGACCATGACTTAACCCTAATCATGAGGCATTAATTAATTTAATGTGCCTTAACCTCTCACATTAGACCTTGTTGTGGTTACTAGTTAAGCCAGGCGGGTCCGGGTAGCTTTACACCACAACTTGGTCTAACCTCGGGTTCAGGGTACAACATGACCAACTTCTCACATTGGGTCCTATTGTTTGTAGCAACTAGTTAAGCCGGTAGGTTCCGGGTAGTTTTACGCTACAAACTCAACCCAACCTCGAGTTGGTCACACTTATATTTTCTAAGTGTCATGTCCATCATGTTTCCAAAACATATTACAAGTTTTCAAGAATTTGGGTAGACCTAACTTAATAGGTAAATTCCCAATGGGTAGGCCTAACTTAATAGGTAAATTCCCAATCTTATGTTTTTATGTCTTTTAAGTTTACCCAACCCCAAACGCAATCCCATCGCTTACATATCGCAATAACGCATAAAGGATAGAAAGAGGGAACTTGGCATAATCATGACATAAAGGTGTTGAAGCCACAAGTTTAACATGGTGGCATATGAAATGTACATATGTTCATATACTTGCATATTACATTTTTAGGCCTCAAAAGCATGCATAAAACCAAACTTAGCATATTGGTGATACATGGTGATAAATGACATGTAGAAATGGCCATAAGTTCGCATTTAGCCTCACATGCAAGTTATCATAAGAGATATGATAACTTACATGTTGCCAAAATGCAACCTTTAGCATAAAGCTTGAAGCTTTATGTTCATAAACCCAAGATAAGCTTGCATAACATGATAACATGAACAAAATGATCAACCCAAACTTGCATAACATAACTTGCATATCATATGACAATCTTGCATATCAAACTTGCATAACATAACATGATAAACTTGCATATCATAACATGGCAAACTTGCATAACATAACATAATAAACTTGCATATCATAACATGGCAAACTTGCATAACATAACATAATAAACTTGCATATCATAACATGGCAAACTTGCATAGCATAACATGGTAAACTTGCATAACATAACATGATAAACTTGCATATCATAATGATCAACCAAACTTGCATCATTCATTTAACTTTAGAGTTTAAATATGAAAGTAGAAAAGGGCTTACAATGCTTATGAGGACTCAAATGAGTATAAGCAAATATAAGATTGAGACAAAGCCCTTATGCAATCAAATAAACCCAATATGAAAGCTCCAAATCAATAAAAACCCTTGCTTTATGATGTAAATATGGAAACTTGACTTGAATGCAAGCTAATGACACTCATACAAGCTTGAAAACACTTGTATGCATGGAAAATCTCTCATAGAAATTACTTAGAAATTTTATGAAGAGAGTGGAGGCCATGAGAGGAATAATTTTGCCATAGTTTAGTTACTTGAATGAATAATGATGATTTAGGGTTAGGTTAGGGGCTTATTTATAGGGATTAGGATTAGTTTTAGCCTTTGGATTAAACCCTAATTCCAATCTCAGCCCTCAAAACCGAATCTGGCCCCCAAACTCAACACAACTCCAAAATGGTGCACCAGGCAAAACTGCCCGGCTGAACCAAGTCGACAGCCAAGTCGACAGGGCTGTCGACTTGGGTCCAACCAAGTCGACTCCCAAGTCGACAGGGCTGTCGACTTGGGTGCTCTTGCGGGAATTTTTCCGCCTAGCCCAATCTGTCCGTTTTTCGAATTTTGAACCCGAAATTCGAAATCTGTTTTGAACTTGAAATTTTCTGAAAACTTCATTGGGCCTTAATCGGGTCATACGGACTCCGATTTTCGAAAACTCGGACTCTATTTCGCGTATTTTTCTGAGACGAACGCAATGGCATAGCCCGTTTCCCTTGATTCAGATTTAGAAATTAAATTCTGCCTCGATTTACGTTATAACAGGTTATTGAAAATACAGGTTGTTACAACATTAGGAAAAACTTATTCAGAAGAAGATCAATTTAGAAAAATATTGAGTTCATTGACTCCAGAATAGGATTAAAAAATATTGGCAATTGAAAAAGCCAATAATGTCAATGAAATGAAGGTTGAGGAGTTAATCGGGAATTTGATGTCTTTTGAAGTCCAATTACAGAAAAGAAAACAAAATAAACCAACTGAAAAGAAATCTATTGTATTCAAAGCAACAACAAATAGTTCGGACTCAAGCAGTGAAAATGATGAAGAAACAGCCTTAATGATGAGAAACTTCAGAAAATTTCTGAAAGATAGAAAGGGGAATAACTTTCAAAGAAACAATCAAAGAAGTTCGGGAACAAATGATGGTTGATGTTATAAGTGCAATAAACCAAGCCATATAAAGAGAATGTGTCCATATCCAGATAAATCAATTCAACAGACAGACAATAGCAATTCATCAAAGAAAAGAAAGAGGGCATACGCTGCAACTTTAGATGATCAGATTCATCATCAAGCGATGAAGAGCCGGAAACCGGAAATTCAAATATGTGTTTCACAGCAATTCAGAATTTAGAATTCAGAAAATATCGAAGAAATGGATCTAAAAACTAGGTACGCCTAATGAGTTTTTAACTTCTTGGTTGAGTGGATGCTTGCTTTATTTTGGATTTGAAATTTAAACTCTAAATTCAAACTTGAAATTTAAACTTTAAAATTCAAACTTGAAATTTAAAATTCAATTTCAAAATTTGAAATTTGAAATTCAAAATACTAATAAAATAATAAATATAATAATAAAATAAATTTTAGATGTTTGTTAGGATTTATAATATTTCAGGAAATAGTTAAACTTGGAATATAAATCGATAATTTAAAACCAAAAGTGACAAAACAATATGTTCTTTGAAATTATGCATGTACGTCGACATAAAATAAGGGCATGTCGACATAAAGCTCGATAAAATGAAATTCAAAATTTGAATTTCAAAGGTATAAACTTTCAAACTTCCCTCCAGCTCCCAAGGCCTGAAATGGTGTCATTGATTTCAGAAAAGTGGTGCCCATTCAATTTCTATTTATATATGTATTCAATCTTATTCTCTCTACCTTTCATTCAAAATTCAAACAACATTCTTCATATCTATTCTCTTCAAAAACAAATCTCTAATGGCTTCCTCTAGAACTCCTCAAACAATGAAATTGTCCAAAACCATCAAGGGATATCTCAATAATGATAGAGAAGCGTTGAAAACCTATGTTGACTATATAGCAAATGCAAAACTCAATATGGGAGCTTTTTCTATCTTTGGAGATTTTCCATCTTATGATCTTCCATCTCTTTTCAATCATAATGAAGTACTTAGCTTGAATGACGCTCGGGATAACGATGAAGTGTGTTACCAGAAACTCATCAAAATGTTCTATGCAAATCTTAATCGTGGCTTTTATGAAGGAGATGAAAACAAATTTGGAGTAGTGTAAAAGGCACACAAAACATTCTAGACTATGAAATTTTGGGCAATATCTAAAATTGCAAAAGTACGGGCTTGGGATTTTTTGGAATTCGAAATCGAAAAATGAATTTGGAAACTTATCATTACATATTTGAAAGTGATGCTCACAAAGAATTCAAATACCGCTTTTTCCGCCAGAAAACAAGAATCGTAAACCTCCGTCTTCAACATACCATTACACCTCGTTCTGGAAACTTCAACAACCTAACCCTCAAAGTCCAAATGGCACTCTTTGCTATTATTGGTGGCTATGACATCAATTGGGCCGATATGATATTAAAAGAATTTTACCCCATAGAAACATCAACAAGAGAAAACACTCTTTAGTTTTCTTGTGTCTTTGAATATTTTGGATTTGATCCCAAGGGAGAAGAGTTCGTACCAAGAAAGGTATTTGACTCCACAAATATACACTTTATTCAAATTCCACTCACTTTTAAATGATATGATACATTTGAAGACAAACAAGCTCGAATTCAACAAGAACAAGAGCCTATGGACATCGAAGAAGAAGACGAAGAAGAAACTTCTTTGGATAGTATTGAGTGTCCAATCAACACCAAGAACCATTTCCAAAGAGACACTCATTCAAAATCAAGTGAAAATAGTAAAGAACCAAAAGAAGCTCAAAAAGATACATACGCATATGTCTGAGTTCATTGGCAAGATATGAAGAAAACTTGGAATTTCATCTTCCTCCTCATCATCCACTGAAATTTAAGCCTATCTAGTTTAAGTCATCTTTAGTACTTGCTTGTATTTGCTTTCGAATCTCGGAATTAGTTTGATGTATTTACTTTTAATATGAAATGAATGGTGTTTTATTTATGTCAAAACCATCTTTAAGTTATTGTGATAACATTAGAATTAAATTTATTAATACAATATAATAACAAATGACTCAAATATGAAATTTTCAAAATTTTTATAAAGTATGTCGACATACATATGTCATTATGTCAATATATAACTACCAGTTTTTCAAAATTGTTCAAAATTTAAAATTTAAATAACTAACTCGTGTCTATTCAAATCCATTGAATTCCAGACATTATATAAATTTTCTTCTTTCATAAAAATTTATTCTATCATTCCTCCTTCCTATATAATCAATTCTTATCCAAAACTATTAAAATATGGAAAATCCAATTCATAACCTGAGTGAAAATCTTGAGGATACTTTTAATTCCTTTAAGATCATCCTATCCGTAGTGCTACAAAACCAGCATCATCTTGAATTAAGTCAAATCAAGATGGTAGAGCAACAAGAGAAGCACGTTGATGCCATCCGTTGACTAATCTCTTCTCTTTTCAGAGATAAAGACAACAATCTTGCTAAGTTACCACCGACAAAAGAAGATGAAGATTGGTAAGTCATCAAGAAGGATCCGATCTTTAGAGAAGACAGATGGGTAGAAGTTCCACAAGACATTTGATTTTTTGGTATGATTTGATTGGTTTGATCTGTTTAAGTTTGTTTGAACGTATGTACTGATTGATATGTAAATATTGCTTGGATTGGTTTGCTTAAAAACATGTATGTTTATGGATTGATACACACGTAAATATTAAACACTTGGTATTAATTAGTCATAAATTTAGGGGGAGTAATTTACTTTAGTATGATTATAGGATATGATAGATATAGGATTTAGGGGGAATTTGTTTAGAATTTCTTTTTGATAAGGACAAAGGGGGAGAAGTTATAAAATATAGACTTAGTTTAAGGGAGAGTATATAGGATTCATATTGACAGGGGGAGTATTAGAAGGATCAAAATCAACGGGTATGAATAGGTATGAATATTTTATAAACTAAGATTGTTATCATCAAAAAGGGGGAGATAGTTGGAGAATGGAGTTTTGATGATCACAACCTTATTTCAATTATCATTGATTACAAAATATATACTAACATATATATCTAGAATATATATACATATATATACATATATGCAGGATTTGTATAGAGGACATAAATACTGAAGACCCTACAGTTTTAAAGAATCAAGAGATTCACAATTCAAAAGAGATTCAAGACTCATGAGTAATCAAGTTATCAAGAGTTCAAGCGTTCAAGACAAATATAGTAATAGAGTCTTGTTTATATGTAAGACTCTGAATAGCACTCCAGGTTCAAATTAAAATTCTGGTTTTCAAATTCTGATTTTCAAAATTCAAATTCCAAGTTCATATAGTTTTTCTATCTTACATTTGATTTCAAACAAAAGTTTTAAAGTTTATAAGTTTATATATATTATATAATTTTATAGTTTTATATGTATATAGTTCTAAACCTTATCATTTTATAAATATGTTTATATAATATATATTTATGTTTCCATATAATTTTATACTTTAGAATACTCATTATATCACCAAGTTTTGATCCAAGAATTTCCAAAACTATATATAGTAAAACACTTGAAAAATAGTTTAAAAAAATATTTTACACATATATATGTCGACATACATATGTTGTTATGTCGACATACAACTGTCATTTTTTCAATTTTCAAAAGAAGTGTCTTTTCACTATTTGTAACGTTCCAGAAACGTTACAACTTTTCAAATCTTATAAACAGAGGTTGAATTTGATTTTTTTAACCATTCTTCTTCTCCATCATCCCCCTCTTCATCCCGCCATTAATATTTCCTATTTTATTGATTTCTACTCTTCTACTTTGCCGATTTCTACTCTACTTATATAAAATTTCTTCTTTTTTCACTCTTTACTTATTACTCTCTGAATTGAAGTGCTATTGAAGAGTTATAGGGCTGTTGTAATCATTTGGGATGTTTTTGGGAAAGGGCATATGTGATAGCCCGTAACTTCCCCGGTAAGGAAAGCCCGGATTACCTTGAGAACACGACAAAATAGAACGCAGACGGAAGAACATTTCATTGTTATTACAACAATTCCATCAGATACAAGAATATACAGAGTATAAATGAATATTACACGGAAAATATCAGAGATTACAATACATTACATACCAGCGGAAAATAATACAATACACAATTGAAAGTAATATACGGATACAGAGCTTTCCAGATATCATTCCAGCTGTAAACCAGGATCTTGTGAATATAAATCTGCAAAACCATAACTACTAGCTGCCCGTGTAGAAAATAGGGGAACCCAGAGTTTAGGTTAAAACAATAAACTCCAGGTCAGTCATGTGACTGGTGTGATAACTAAAACAGTTATTTAAAACTTTACTTTAAAAGAGAGTAATTCAAGGGACCACGCCGTATAACACGGAACGGGTTTCCTCCCAAGAATACTAGTGCATATAACAAAACAGCGCAATGCTCTTTGAAAAAATGAAGCTATTATAAGACCTAGTTCCCATCACACAATGCAACGCAAGCCGGAGGATAGGGTTTTCCCTTATAATAGCCAAACATGCTTGGTACGTTTAAAACAAATCATTTGATACTATTATAAGATTATAGCGTCAAAACAATTTAAATCATAAATATCAATCATAGGCGGCATGGGTACCATCTATCATGTCGCCATAATAGGCTCTACAAATAAAACTGAAATATCACGTATTGGAAATTGGATTTCCATCATGAGTCGAGGGAAGGGGCAAGCTCCTCTCCATTCGAGACACTCTAGCAAATGTCTCAGGACCCCACTATGATCCTTGGAATCGGTTGGGACGGTCCTCACCTAACTTTGGAGGATTGGCAATTCCTGAACACACGTTTCCCGGTCCTAACAGACCTATATCCGAGGCGCCTCACATTCCAACATCGACACAGGTAAAAAGTATAAAAATGTCAGAGCTGGTAGGTCACTGACATCACCCATAGCTAGAAAGAAACGTTGTGTCTCCCAATGGTCCGTATCCCGTTTTTGACTCATACTGAGGTGTGAGGCTCGCGAATTCACGTTATACACAATGCTGCGCCACACAGGCCGTGCTTTGATCATCAACCACAAGACTTTGCTTTTCAACAGAAGCCCTGATCATCTGCCACTTAGGCGTGCCACACATGCAATTCACTCCATGCGACTGATGTCCATCGATATACAACCTCTGAGCTTGTACATCTCAGAGAATGGCGTTAAGCAAGAGAATAAATTCTCCGCCGCCAAACAGATGTATATTTAATAGAGATCAATCAACACAGAATAAAATCCAATGTCAGACACACAGTCCATTTACAAGTTCATTCTGCGTCTGAACGAAACCAGAGGCATTTTCCTCGCATATCCATCCATCTCCAAGTACGTCTGGACGATCACCAACTGATTCCCTCATCTTGGGTGTACAGCCCAATCAAGATCATCAGTAATCACCTAAACGATGTGAAGAATTCCAGTCTTCAGCCACCGTCTTCATCTTCGACATATCGTCGAATCGATTATTCAGAATGGGTATAAACCCGACCTTTCCGAATAACCCGCGTATATAATAAACACGTGTTACACAAACACAACCTACGCCTCATTCCAATTCAGAATATTCATTTATTCACAAAATCACATTCTTAGGGAAAGGTTCCCATTAATTTTATCGAAGATAAATTCTTCTAAATTTATTCTTTAATCTTCCTTTGGATATCATTTCAAACCATCTTATGGTTTTCCAAACTAGTCGGGATTAGCGAACCACACCGAAGTAATTATTTATTCTATTCCCAATCCCAACCTATTCATCCCATGGAGCAAAACTGGTAATACTCCATATCTAACACCATGGTGTTATCGGTAAAATTAATTACCATTTCACGTTCAACTCTAATTAAAGATTTAACTATCGCTTTGGAGCAAAACTGGTGGTACTCCATTCTCGATCACCTTTCAGATTTGATAATTTAAATTATCAATTCACATTCCAATCTAGTTAAATATTCATTAAAACTCCACTTAGTTTTAATCTTTTCAAAAATCAATATCCTGTCTTTAACTGGGTTGAAGAACCAATGTCATCTAGAACACGATTCACGACAAACCCAAATCACATTTGATATTAAATACAAGGCTCTGAATAGAAAATATACCGGCTTATATTCAATATCAAATTCTGAAACCAACAAATATCGTATTGGAAATAACGATATAAATATATCTTTCAAATTCCCATAACAATATCTGTAGAATCACGGAATCCAACATCGAAATATTCCAATGACAATTTCGGTTCAAATCCACTTCCACTTTATATATATTGGAAATTATGGTTATTTTCAAAACCAATTCAAATTCAATTTATTCATTTCAAAAATAAATCGATATTAATTCTAGTTCAAAACTAGTTCATTTCGATAAAAATATATTTTATCCTTTCAAATATGGAATTTTTCATCCCAGTTCTTTCCAATTCACATATTATGATTTTACACAAATTATTAATATTTTTATCAAGGCCCGTACATTCGATTTCCATCAACGGCCATCGAACTACACTTACAGCGACCTTTTCCAAATTTGATTTGGACATAATTCCAAATTCAACCATTAGATTTCAAATTTCTAATATTCATTGGAAAGCTCTTTTCGATACGAACCCAACGGTTCCAGTTTTAGGAGAATCCGACAGTCGGATCTCCCGCAACGTCATTTCGAAGTCAGTGGTCGAAATTCATGAACTGCCGCGGCGCGGCGCGTTCTATTCAGGCCATTATATATAATATATATATATATTATATATTTCGTCGATTACCTTTTTAAACGTATTTTATAAATTGTTTTAAATTCGTTTTCAAAATTTCAACTTTATACTCAATTTCAAATCAAAATTGAATATTTCATATCATTACTATATAAATGATAATATTTTCAAAACATTATATTTTGAAATCACTACCTTTTCTATATTCATTATAAAAACGAATATAATCGATAAAAATATCGTTCATGTCAAAATAGCGCAACGCTAATCAACACGGCTTTATATATTTCAATAAATTCATTATTCTATTCAACAAATGAATATTTATTCTACTCAACACATGAATCTATATTTCTTTCAACACATGACTAATCTCAACACATGAGTACTGTCAACACACGACTATTTTTGTTATGTAATACATTTTATAAAATTATGGTATCTATCGTTTGATTTTTGATCAGACTCCAACCGTAAAGTAGTTTCTAATCTTAAATATGATAAAGATGTAAATTTTATTGTTAAAATATTTTACTCAACACATGAATATTCTCAACACATGAGCATCGTCAACACATGGATATTTTTATATTATTCTTTACTTTCCCAATTGGAATGAGGCCCAATCAATTACCATATAACGTTAGTTATATGGATTCCATACAACACATGTATATAATAGCAACGATAAACAATCAACCATCATCCAAAATGCACCACACAACCGCATAAGCAATAAATATAAATAATTAACGCTTACACAGTCTGTCGACCAATCAATCGACATACTATTAAATAATTGGGATTAGTGTACGCCAAATATCATCCCAACACCCGTGTGGGGTTTCAAATCAACAAACACTGAATATTATTTGTGCAATTGGGCGATGTGTAAAATTTATCGTCTCAATCAATGTCCTTCAAATAGGTGTTCATAAACAAACCGTCCGGTTTCTAAATGAATATTTATTTATTCACATTCACTATATTCATATTCACGTTTAAATTTACATTTTTAACGATAATTAATTTATTTCAACCATCTACAATTTATTATCGATTTCACATCAACATCACAAACAAATTCACAACAGAACAAACAAGCATACAAGTCGTCTATGGTCTGTGGACGACGGGTGTCGGGTGCTACTAAGCACCGTCTGCATCCTAGTATATAATTTAAACTAGAAAAGAAAATTTAAAGTGAGAAGTTCTCACCAAAGCTATCCCAACTCCACGACACTTCAAATGTTAAAGTCTTCGCCGTTCTCGCCTTTCGTCACTTTCGTTACCCGTAGCCACTACATATATAAAAATCACATTTTTATATTCTTGCTATGTATAAAAATCATATTTTTATAATTACTTCGTATGGATAAAAATTCTATTTTTACATCGCTACAATATAGATAAAAATTCTATTTTTACATCGCTACTATATAGATAAAAATTCTATTTTTACATCGATGTTCATACAATAAAGATTAAATTTTTACTTCTTCTACACAGTAAAGATCGAATTTTTATTATCTATATAATATAAAAATCCTATTTTTATTATCGCCACTATATAAAAATCATGTTTTTATATTTCTAAAAATTAAAAGAAATCAAATTTTTATTCCTCCTAAAATATAAAAATCATATTTTTATCTTCTACATCATATGAAAATTATATTTTGCCATTTCAAAAATAAAGACTTCGCCTTTTCAAAAATAAAGATTTCGCCTTTTCAAATATAAAGATTTCGCCTTTTCATTCCATCACTATAAAAATCATATTTTTATTCTTTATTTTCTACATCAAAATTATAGCTCTCCTAAATTAAAACCATATTTTTATTTCAACATACATATGATAAAAATCAGATTTTTATCTCGCTATTCAATATATAAAAACCGAAACTTTATATTTTATACTACATAATAAAAATCGAAACTTTATACTTTATTGTCTAAATAAAAATAGTAAATCATCATATATATACCACTGATTTTTCTAATCTATTTAAAGTTTATTTACATTAAATAAATAAAGAAGAAAAATAAATAAAAGAAAACTTATTGTTGAAAATCAAAAGAGAGGGGGGCTGTTTACTTCGGTGCTGGGGACAGGAGGTGTGGTCGGAGGAGAGGAAGAGGGGGGTCGCGGGTTCGTGGGTGGTGGCGGATCGGTGAAGAGGAGGGGCGGCGTTAGGGTTTTAAGGGGGGGATCGGCGATCGATTTAGAAGAGGGGGGAGAAGGAGAGGAGGAGCAGGGACGGAGGGGGGGGGGGGCTGGAGGCGAGGGCGCGAGGCTGGGGGAGGCCGCGCCTCGACGGTGGTGCGAGCGGTGGAGGATCGACGTCCTCCCCATTTTCTTATTTTTTTATTTAATTTCGTTTTTGAATGGTCAAAGGGGTAACAACCCGAAAATCTGGGCCAGTTTAAAATTTTTATTTTGGCAATTTTAGCGAATTTTGATTATTTAAAATGAATTATTTTAAATAATATCGACGAGAAAATTTATTTTGAATATATTTAGAACGTATATATTATATACGTCGTCGTTAGAATATAAATATTTATATATAATTATAAATAGAATTGAAAATGGCGCGGTAGTTCGATAATTCGATTTCAAACTTCAATTGAACGTACCGGGTGCAAAACAATCCGGATTTTAGTGAAACCAAAAACAATAGGATCTAATTGAGAATATCTTTCCAACAAATTCGAAAAATCGAAATTTCATAGCGGGAATCAAAAGATATGTCCAGATGAAAATTCTGAATAGTCGCTATGGAATTCAGGCCCTTAAAAATAGCCATTTTGCAAACGACCTCGGATTTCGACGAAACCACTTTTGTTGGATCCGTGATGTCAAATTATTGCTAGATTCCAAATTTCATAATTTTCTGAATCAGTATGTGAGCGTGGCGAAGGAAAACGCGTTTGACCAGTTTCAGTTGATTTTAATCGACTGGAAAATGGCCATTTTTCTAACGGTCTCAGAATTCGACGAAACTAGTTTTGTTAGGACCGTATCGTCAATACGAAGCTAGAAAATATTTTTCGAGAATTTTTAGAGTTAGTATGTGGCCCCGGTAATTTGAAATGGGCGTTTAAAATCCAATATAATGATTTAAATGTGAATTTAACGGAAACTGATTGTAACAGTCGAATCAGCTCACGATACTTATCCCATTGTGTTCGGAGTGGGGGTAAAACGCTATGGGCGACAGGCGGTGGGCCTCGTTTCGAGGTCGTATGTAAAGGTCAACTTTTTGCAAAATAAAATAATTAAATAATTAAAAATTTAAAACCTTTCCTCTCCTATACCCAGCCCCCCCCCGTTCGAATTCATTTTACAGGAATAAAAAAAAAAGGGGAAGAGGGAGCGGATCGAGGAACCCGCCGCCGTTGCCCTTCCTGGCGTCGCCCATCACCATAGCTGGATCCGACCTCTCCCCTCCAACGTCGCCTTCTCTCTCCTCTCCCTCCTCTTCGTACCGCAAGCCCTTACACCAATTAGAACGGCCGCCACCCAGTTTCAGGGCCGCCGTGCCCCACTCCAGCGCCACCGCCGGGCTGTGCCGGGCCTCCACCGCCTGCAGCCACCTTCCTCCGCCAATACCCACCTCCGACAGTTCCACCGACGTTGAACTCACTCTTCCCCTTCGTTGTAAGTTTTTAAGTTATTTGCTTTGTTTTATTTTGTTTTATTTAGCCAATGTAATTAGAATATAGGGTTGTTTTAAAATAAAAATATAATTTTTATTATGGTAGAGTATTTAAAAATATAATTTTTTATTATGATAGTGGAGTAAAAATATGATTTTTATATATTGAACTTCGGAATAAAAATATGATTTTTATATATTGAACTTCGGAATAAAAATAGGATTTTTATATATTGAACTTCGGAAAAAAAATATGATTTTTATATATTGAACTTCGGCATAAAAATATGATTTTTATATATTGAACTTCGGCATAAAAATAGGATTTTTATATATTGAACTTCGAAATAAAAATATGATTTTTGAATATTGAACATCGAAGTAAAAATATGATTTTTATATATTGAACTTCGGAATAAAAATATGATTTTTATATATTGAACATCGAAGTAAAAATATGATTTTTATATATTGAACATCGAAGTAAAAATATGATTTTTATATATTGAACTTCGGAATAAAAATATGATTTTTATATATTGAACTTCGGAATAAAAATATGATTTTTATATATTGAACATCGAAGTAAAAATATGATTTTTATATATTGAACTTCGAAATAAAAATATGATTTTTATATATTGAACATCGAAGTAAAAATATGATTTTTATATATTGAACTTCGGAATAAAAATATGATTTTTATATATTGAACTTCGGAATAAAAATATGATTTTTATATATTGAACTTCGGTTTAAAAATATGATTTTTATATATTGAACTTCGGAATAAAAATATGATTTTTATATATTGAACTTCGGAATAAAAATATGATTTTTATATATTGAACTTCGGAATAAAAATATGATTTTTATATATTGAACTTCGGAATAAAAATATGATTTTTATATATTGAACTTCGGAATAAAAATATGATTTTTATATATTGAACTTCGGAATAAAAATATGATTTTTATATATTGAACTTCGGAATAAAAATAGGATTTTTATATATTGAACTTCGGCATAAAAATATGATTTTTATATATTGAACTTCGGAATAAAAATAGGATTTTTATATATTGAACTTCGGCATAAAAATATGATTTTTATATATTGAACTTCGGAATAAAAATAGGATTTTTATATATTGAACTTCGGCATAAAAATATGATTTTTATATATTGAACTTCGGAATAAAAATAGGATTTTTATATATTGAACTTCGGCATAAAAATATGATTTTTATATATTGAACTTCGAAATAAAAATATGATTTTTATATATTGAACTTCGAAATAAAAATATGATTTTTATATATTGAACTTCGAAATAAAAATATGATTTTTATATATTGAATAGCGAAGTAAAAATTCGATTTTTACATAGGTAGTGAAAGCGGGCAACGAAGGTAACAAAAAGGCGAGAACGAAGAAGATTTATATCAAAGAAGAGTCAAGATGTTTGGATAGCTATTGGTGAGAATTTCTCACCTTTCAATTTCTTTTTCTAGTTATATATATATACTAGGATGCAGACGGTGCTTAGTAGCACCCGACACAATCGTCCACAGACCATGGACTTGTTTGTTTGGTTGCATAAATTAAGTAGAGGATTTGATTTGAATTTGGTTGATTGGTGAATTTGATTGATGTGTGAATGGCGTGGGCCTTCACTAGACCGGAGATAAGGCTAGGCCTCGTCCCGTTTCTAGTATCGTGACGTTATGCCGCCGAAATTTTCTAAAATAAGTTAGATAAATAAAAATATCATTTTATTTAAAGAATGAACTGAATAGAAATTCATATGTTGGAATAAAATGTTTTATCGTTAAAAATATAATTTTTAACGTGAATGTGAATAAATAAATATTCATTTACAAACCAGACGGTTTGTTTATGTACACCTATTTGAAGGACATTGATTGGGTCGATAAATTTTACACATCGCCCAACTGCACAATTAAAATCTGTGTTTGATTGTTTGAAACCCCACACGGGTGTTGGGATGAAATTTGAAGTTCACTCATCCTGATTGATTAAATATGTCGATCGATTGATTGACAGGCTGTTATAAGCGTTAGATATTTATATTTGATGCTTATACAGTGTAGTGCACTTTGGTTGATGGTTGATTATTTTGCAATGCTATTATATGTGTGTAATGTATGAAAATCCATATAATTAACATTATATGGTGATTGATTGGGCCTCATTCCAATTTAGAAAATAAAGAATAATATATAATAAAGGTTCATGTGTTGACAGTACTCATCCCTTGAGATTGGTCATGTGTTGAACGAAATATTTTAGTAATAAAATTTACATCTTTATCAATATAAAATAAAGGTTCATGTGTTGACAGTACTCATCCATTGAGATTGGTCATGTGTTGAACGAAATATTTTGATAATAACAACTATTTTGAAAAAGAAATATTTGAAATAGAATATTTGAAAATAGGAATTATATGAAGCCGTGTTGATTAGATTAACGCCATTTTGACGTGAACGATATTTATATCGATTTTATAACGATTTCGAAATGAATTGAATATATAACGATTTCGAAATGAATTGAATATATAACGATTTCGAAATGAATTGAATATATAACGATTTCGAAATGAATTGAATATATAACGATTTCGAAATGAATTGAATATATAACGATTTCGAAATGAATTAAATATATAACGATTTCGAAATGAATTGAATATATAACGATTTCGAAATGAATTGAATATATAACGATTTCGAAATGAATTGAATATATAACGATTTCGAAATGAATTGAATATATAACGATTTCGAAATGAATTGAATATATAACGATTTCGAAATGAATTGAATATATAACGATTTCGAAATGAACTGAATATATAACGATTTCGAAATGAATTGAATTGGAAACGATTTCGAAATGAATTGAATTGAAAACGATTTCGAAATGAATTGAAAACGAATTCAAATTGAATTGAAAACGAATTGAAATGAATTCAAATTGAATTGAAATTTGAATTGAATAGAAATGAATGTTAAAACGAATTTATAAAGAAGAATTCAATTTTGATTTGAATTGAAATGGAAGTTGAAATTGCTTTTGAAACGAATTTAAAACTATTTATATAATTCGTTTTAAATGGAAATCGACGAAATATATATTATATATATTATATATATAATATAATGGCCTGAATAGAACGCGCCGCGCCGCGGCAGTTCGTGAATTTCGACCATTTATTTCAAACGAACATTACGGGAGATCCGACCGTCGGATTCTCCTAAAACCGGAACTGTTGGGTTCGTATCGAAAAGAGCTTTCTAACGAATATTGGAAATTAGAAATCTAACGGTTGGATTTGGAATTATGTCCAAATCAAATTTGAAAAAGGTCGCTGTAAGTGCAGTTCGATGGCCGTTGATGGAAATCGACTGTACGGGCCTTGATAAAATTATTAAAAATAGTAATAATTTGTGTAAAATCATAAGAAATGATTTAGAAAGAATTGGGATGAAAAACTCCATATTTGAAAAGATAAAAATAGATTTTTATCGAAATGAACTAGTTTTGAACTAGAATTATAATTCTATTTATTTTTAAATAAATAAATTGAATTTAAAAAGGGTTTTAAAAATAACCAGAATATCCAATGATTGCATTGGAGTGGATTTGAATCGAAATTGTCTTCGGAATATTTCGATGTTGGAATTCGTGATTATACAGGTGTTGTTATGGAAATTTGAAAGATATATATTTATATCGTTATTTCCAATACGACATTTGTTAGTCGTAGAATTTGATATTGAATATAAGCCGATATATATTTTCTATTCAGAGCCTTGTATTGAATATCGAATGTGATTTGGGTTTGTCGTGAATGGTGTCTTCACTAACACTGTTCTTGAACCCAATTGAGAAATGATTAAATCTTTTTATTTAGATTTAATGAAAGGTACCAATTAAATAATATTTAATTGGAATTGAATTGATATTGACTTTTGGGTTTATCGTGGACAGTGTTTTAAATAACACTTGTTCTTTAACCCGATAATTAATGGAATGATATTTTGGGTTTACCGTGAACCGTGTTTTAAATGACACTGATTCTTTAACCCAGTTAACGATTAAAACTAAGTGGAGTTTTAATGAATCTTTAATTAGATTGAAATAATCGAGAATGGAGTATCACCAGTTTTACTCCAGGCGATAGTTAAATCTTTAATTAGATTTGAACGTGAAATGGTAACTGAATTTACCGATAACACCGTGGTGTTAGATATGAAGTATTACCAGTTTTACTTCATGGGATAAATAGGTTGGGATTGGGAAATTAAAACAAATGATTACTTCAGTAAGTTTCGTTAATCCCGACTAGTTGAATTGATATTCAAAAATAGATTTATGAATAAATTCAAGGAATTTATCTTGGATAAAATTAATGGGAACCTTTCCCTATGAATGTGAAATTTAGAAACTAACTGTCGGTTAGCCAAGCAGAAGGGTTTTCTGGATATTGATCTGATGTTGGTTTCGGCCTTCGGGGTTAATATTTGGGGAATTATTCTCTTGATTAATTTACGGTTAGTGACTAATGAATTGGAATGAGGCGTATGTTGTGTTTGTGTAACACTTTTATAATATATACGCGAGTTATTCGGAAAGACCGGGTTTATCCCATTCTGAATAACTGATACGACGATAAGTCGAAGATGAAGACGATGGTCGAAGACCAGAAGTCTTCACGTCGTTTGGGTGATTACTGATGATCTTGATTGGGCTGTACACCCAAGAAGATGGAAACAGTTGGTGATCGTCCAGACGTACTTGGAGATCGATGGATATGCGGGGTACTAGGTGCCTCCGGTTTCGTTCAAACCCAGAACGGACTTGTAAATGGACTGTGTGTCTGACATTGGATTTTAGTCCGTCTGATTGATCTCTATTAAATATATATCTGTTTGGCGGCGGAGAATTTATTCTCTTGCTTAACGCCCTTCTCTGAGACGTACGAGCTCAGGGGTTATATATTGATGGATATCAATCGCATGGAGTGAATTGCCTGTGTGGCATGCTAAGATGCAAATGATCAAGGCTTCTGTTGAAAAGCAAAGTCTTGTGGTTGATGATCGAAGCACGGCCTTTGTGGCGTAGCTTTGTGTAACGTTGATTCGTGAGTATCACACCCGGTATGAATCAAAAACGGGAGACGGACATCAGGGAGGACATGCGTTTCTTTCTAGTTAGGGGTGGCGTCAGTGCTTGAACTGGCTGACGAGTTTGACTCATGTGGATGTTACTTATTATTACTTGCTGAAAAGCGAGGCGCCTCGTGATATCGGTTTCGGCCGATGCTTCTGGTCGGCTGACGGGCCAGGCTTACGCCCCAAAGGGTGGGGAAACGCATGTTCAGGCATTTTAATCCACATCGGTGGACCGGCCCTGACGATCCAAGGGTCACTCGAGCTCTGATCCTGAGGGGCGGACTAGAGCGTCTCGAATCGGTGAGGATCTTGCCCCTAGCCTCGGTTCATACCATAAATGATAACCCAACTTCCAATACGACATTTGCGATTTTGATTGTATAACATATATATGGCGACATAGTGTTATGGGGCATTCATGCCGCCTATGATTGATACTTATGATTTGAAGTTGTTTTATACACTATACACTTATAATAGTATCAAATGATTTGTTTTAAACGTACTAAGCATGTTTGGCTATTATAAGGGAAAACCCTATCCTCGGCTGCGTTGCATTGTGTGATGGGACCTGGGTCTTATAATAGCTTCATTTTTAGAAAAGCATTGCGCTGTTTACTTATATGCACTGGTGTTCTTGGGAGGAAACCCGTTCCGTGTTATACGGCGTGGTCCCTTGATTTACCAAACTTTAAAAACAAAGATTAAAAACTGTTTTAGTTCTCACACCAGTCCCATGACTGACCTGGAGTTTATTGTTTTAACCTAAACTCTGGGTGCCCTTATTTTGACACGGGCAGCTAGTAGTTTTGGTTTTGCATATTTATATTCACAGGATCCTGGTTTACAGCTGGAATGATATCCGGAAAGCTTTGTATCCGTATATCTTCTTCTAGTTGTGTATTGTATTATTTTCCGCTGCGATGTATTTAAATGTAATTTGAATCTCTGATATTTCTGTGTAATGATTATTCATTTATACTCTGTATATTCTTGTAATCTGATGCATTGTTGTAGTATACAGTGAAATGTTCTTCTGTATGCGTTCTGTTGTGGCTTGTTCTCGAACTATCCGACACTTTCCTTTACGGGGAAGTTACGGGTTTTCACAGTTGGTATCAGAGCTTTGGTTTACAAAGCAGAGAACAAGAGACATTAGAACCATACGAAAGAATTCATCAGATATTGGATTAGTAATATCCAATTAGAATGACTCGTTAGAGATAGGATCAGTAGTATCCTAGAACGGGTGCGAAGAGTGTATTTTTCAAATGAAAACAATTTTGTTTTGAAAATTTAAATCGTTTTAAACGTATTTGATTATTTATTTATTATGATTATGGACATTCCAGTATATAAAGAATTTGCATATACGCCTTGCAAACGTATATTCGAAGTTTTAATATACTGGATAGATATAGGACCGCACTCTAGTAGCCTGGAGATGTTCTGAAGGTGGTTCGAAACATCATCAGCATCTATTTTCGAGTGACGAAGGTGTGATACCTATATATTTCCATTAGACTGGTGTGAGAACCAAAACCTATATATATAGCTAGGACACATTGTTGTGAATTGGCACCAAAACATGATTTTTTGTATATGTATCAATATTATGAATTTGAAACGTTAAATTCACTAATCGATTGATGTTTGTGTTGTTTGTTCATTTGTTTGCTAATTTTGAACCGTTATGCCTAATCGAACCAAATATTGAACTATATTGAAAATTGGTCGCATTTGCTTGCATATACATATACTTATATTGAACAGGTCATAGCAAGGAGGCTAGAGCAGAGAATAAAATTTGTTTGCCCGACAAATAGGTACATGTTTACTACATAATTTACTGTTTTGTTTGGGTGATGATGATTTTATGAGCCTATTGGCTAGCCGCTTGGCTTTTTCTTTTTCTTTTTGAGATCTGAAGGACAGGGGAAGCTATTTGAAATTCCCCGATGCTCCCATTGCAGGGGAGGTTATGGCGAAATTTTTCGAAAATTTAGGGTGTTAGCCAAATTTTTGAAATTTTTGAAAATTCTCAGAAACTGAAAAGTTGGAGAATGGAAGCCAGATCGAACGTAGAGTTGATTAATCGAACCACTTGCGACTTTGTTCCTTTTCGGGGACGAAAAGTTTTAAGTGGGGGAGATTGTAACAACCCGAAAATCTGGGCCAGTTTAAAATTTTTATTTTGGCAATTTTAGCGAATTTTGATTATTTAAAATGAATTATTTTAAACAATATCGACGAGAAAATTTATTTTGAATATATTTAGAACGTATATATTATATACGTCGTCGTTAGAATATAAATATTTATATATAATTATAAATAGAATTGAAAATGGCGCGGTAGTTCGATAATTCGATTTCAAACTTCAATTGAACGTACCGGGTGCAAAACAATCCGGATTTTAGTGAAACCAAAATCAATAGGATCTAATTGAGAATATCTTTCCAACAAATCCGAAAAATCGAAATTTCATAGCGGGAATCAAAAGATATGTCCAGATGAAAATTCTGAATAGTTGCTATGGAATTCAGGCCCTTAAAAATAGCCATTTTGCAAACGACCTCGGATTTTGACGAAACCACTTTTGTTGGATCCGTGATGTCAAATTATTGCTAGATTCCAAATTTTATAATTTTCTGAATCAGTATGTGAGCGTGGCGAAGGAAAACGCGTTTGACCAGTTTCAGTTGATTTTAATCGACTGGAAAATGGCCATTTTTCTAACGGTCTCAGAATTCGACGAAACTAGTTTTGTTAGGACCGTATCGTCAATAAGAAGCTAGAAAATATTTTTCGAGAATTTTTAGAGTTAGTATGTGGCCCCGGTAATTTGAAATGGGCGTTTAAAATCCAATATAATGATTTAAATGTGAATTTAACGGAAACTGATTGTAACAGTCGAATCAGCTCACGATACTTATCCCATTGTGTTCGGAGTGGGGGTAAAACGCTATGGGCGACAGGCGGTGGGCCTCATTTCGAGGTCGTATGTAAAGGTCAACTTTTTGCAAAATAAAATAATTAAATAATTAAAAATTTAAAACCTTTCCTCTCCTATACCCAGGCCCCCCCCCCCGTTCGAATTCATTTTACAGGAATAAAAAAAAAAAGGGAAGAGGGAGCGGATCGAGGAACCCGCCGCCGCTGCCCTTCCTGGCGTCGCCCATCACCATAGCCGGATCCGACCTCTCCCCTCCAACGTCGCCTTCTCTCTCCTCTCCCTCCTCTTCGTACCGCAAGCCCTTACACCAATTAGAACGGCCGCCACCCAGTTTCAGGGCCGCCGTGCCCCACTCCAGCGCCACCGCCGGGCTGTGCCGGGCCTCCACCGCCTGCAGCCACCTTCCTCCGCCAATACCCACCTCCGACAGTTCCACCGACGTTGAACTCACTCTTCCCCTTCGTTGTAAGTTTTTAAGTTATTTGCTTTGTTTTATTTTGTTTTATTTAGCCAATGTAATTAGAATATAGGGTTGTTTTAAAATAAAAATATAATTTTTATTATGGTAGAGTATTTAAAAATATAATTTTTTATTATGATAGTGGAGTAAAAATATGATTTTTATATATTGAACTTCGGAATAAAAATATGATTTTTATATATTGAACTTCGGAATAAAAATAGGATTTTTATATATTGAACTTCGGAATAAAAATATGATTTTTATATATTGAACTTCGGCATAAAAATATGATTTTTATATATTGAACTTCGGCATAAAAATAGGATTTTTATATATTGAACTTCGAAATAAAAATATGATTTTTATATATTGAACATCGAAGTAAAAATATGATTTTTATATATTGAACTTCGGAATAAAAATATGATTTTTATATATTGAACATCGAAGTAAAAATATGATTTTTATATATTGAACATCGAAGTAAAAATATGATTTTTATATATTGAACTTCGGAATAAAAATATGATTTTTATATATTGAACTTCGGAATAAAAATATGATTTTTATATATTGAACATCGAAGTAAAAATATGATTTTTATATATTGAACTTCGAAATAAAAATATGATTTTTATATATTGAACATCGAAGTAAAAATATGATTTTTATATATTGAACTTCGAAATAAAAATATGATTTTTATATATTGAACTTCGGAATAAAAATATGATTTTTATATATTGAACTTCGGAATAAAAATATGATTTTTATATATTGAACTTCGGAATAAAAATATGATTTTTATATATTGAACTTCGGAATAAAAATATGATTTTTATATATTGAACTTCGGAATAAAAATATGATTTTTATATATTGAACTTCGGAATAAAAATGTGATTTTTATATATTGAACTTCGGAATAAAAATAGGATTTTTATATATTGAACTTCGGCATAAAAATATGATTTTTATATATTGAACTTCGGAATAAAAATAGGATTTTTATATATTGAACTTCGGCATAAAAATATGATTTTTATATATTGAACTTCGGAATAAAAATTGGATTTTTATATATTGAATTTCGGCATAAAAATATGATTTTTATATATTGAACTTCGGAATAAAAATAGGATTTTTATATATTGAACTTCGGCATAAAAATATGATTTTTATATATTGAACTTCGAAATAAAAATATGATTTTTATATATTGAACTTCGAAATAAAAATATGATTTTTATATATTGAACTTCGAAATAAAAATATGATTTTTATATATTGAATAGCGAAGTAAAAATTCGATTTTTACATAGGTAGTGAAAGCGGGCAACGAAGGTAACAAAAAGGCGAGAACGAAGAAGATTTATATCAAAGAAGAGTCAAGATGTTTGGATAGCTATTGGTGAGAATTTCTCACATTTCAATTTCTTTTTCTAGTTATATATATATACTAGGATGCAGACGGTGCTTAGTAGCACCCGACACAATCGTCCACAGACCATGGACTTGTTTGTTTGGTTGCATAAATTAAGTAGAGGATTTGATTTGAATTTGGTTGATTGGTGAATTTGATTGATGTGTGAATGGCGTGGGCCTTCACTAGACCGGGGATAAGGCTAGGCCTCGTCCCGTTTCTAGTATCGTGCCGTTATGCCGCCGAAATTTTCTAAAATAAGTTAGATAAATAAAAATATCATTTTATTTAAAGAATGAACTGAATAGAAATTCATATGTTGGAATAAAATGTTTTATCGTTATAAATATAATTTTTAACGTGAATGTGAATAAATAAATATTCATTTACAAACCAGACGGTTTGTTTATGTACACCTATTTGAAGGACATTGATTGGGTCGATAAATTTTACACATCGCCCAACTGCACAAATAAAATCTGTGTTTGATTGTTTGAAACCCCACACGGGTGTTGGGATGAAATTTGAAGTTCACTCATCCTGATTGATTAAATATGTCGATCGATTGATTGACAGGCTGTTATAAGCGTTAGATATTTATATTTGATGCTTATACAGTGTAGTGCACTTTGGTTGATGGTTGATTATTTTGCAATGCTATTATATGTGTGTAATGTATGAAAATCCATATAATTAACATTATATGGTGATTGATTGGGCCTCATTCCAATTTAGAAAATAAAGAATAATATATAATAAAGGTTCATGTGTTGACAGTACTCATCCCTTGAGATTGGTCATGTGTTGAACGAAATATTTTAGTAATAAAATTTACATCTTTATCAATATAAAATAAAGGTTCATGTGTTGACAGTACTCATCCATTGAGATTGGTCATGTGTTGAACGAAATATTTTGATAATAACAACTATTTTGAAAAAGAAATATTTGAAATAGAATATTTGAAAATAGGAATTATATGAAGCCGTGTTGATTAGATTAACGCCATTTTGACGTGAACGATATTTATATCGATTTTATAACGATTTCGAAATGAATTGAATATATAACGATTTCGAAATGAATTGAATATATAACGATTTCGAAATGAATTGAATATATAACGATTTCGAAATGAATTGAATATATAACGATTTCGAGATGAATTGAATATATAACGATTTCGAGATGAATTGAATATATAACGATTTCGAGATGAATTGAATATATAACGATTTCGAAATGAATTGAATATATAACGATTTCGAAATGAATTGAATATATAACGATTTCGAAATGAATTGAATATATAACGATTTCGAAATGAATTGAATATATAACGATTTCGAAATGAATTGAATATATAACGATTTCGAAATGAACTGAATATATAACGATTTCGAAATGAATTGAATTGAAAACGATTTCGAAATGAATTGAATTGAAAACGATTTCGAAATGAATTGAATTGAAAACGATTTCGAAATGAATTGAAAACGAATTCAAATTGAATTGAAAACGAATTGAAATGAATTCAAATTGAATTGAAATTTGAATTGAATAGAAATGAATGTTAAAACGAATTTATAAAGAAGAATTCAATTTTGATTTGAATTGAAATGGAAGTTGAAATTGCTTTTGAAACGAATTTAAAACTATTTATATAATTCGTTTTAAATGGAAATCGACGAAATATATATTATATATATTATATATATAATATAATGGCCTGAATAGAACGCGCCGCGCCGCGGCAGTTCGTGAATTTCGACCATTTATTTCAAACGAACATTACGGGAGATCCGACCGTCGGATTCTCCTAAAACCGGAACCGTTGGGTTCGTATCGAAAAGAGCTTTCTAACGAATATTGGAAATTCGAAATCTAACGGTTGGATTTGGAATTATGTCCAAATCAAATTTGAAAAAGGTCGCTGTAAGTGCAGTTCGATGGCCGTTGATGGAAATCGACTGTACGGGCCTTGATAAAATTATTAAAAATAGTAATAGTTTTTGTAAAATCATAAGAAATGATTTAGAAAGAATTGGGATGAAAAACTCCATATTTGAAAAGATAAAAATAGATTTTTATCGAAATGAACTAGTTTTGAACTAGAATTATAATTCTATTTATTTTTAAATAAATAAATTGAATTTAAAAAGGGTTTTAAAAATAACCAGAATATCCAATGATTGCATTGGAGTGGATTTGAATCAAAATTGTCTTCGGAATATTTCGATGTTGGAATTCGTGATTATACAGGTGTTGTTATGGAAATTTGAAAGATATATATTTATATCGTTATTTCCAATACGACATTTGTTAGTCGTATAATTTGATATTGAATATAAGCCGATATATATTTTCTATTCAGAGCCTTGTATTGAATATCGAATGTGATTTGGGTTTGTCGTGAATGGTGTCTTCACTAACACTGTTCTTGAACCCAATTGAGAAATGATTAAATCTTTTTATTTAGATTTAATGAAAGGTACCAATTAAATAATATTTAATTGGAATTGAATTGATATTGACTTTTGGGTTTATCGTGGACAGTGTTTTAAATAACACTTGTTCTTTAACCCGATAATTAATGGAATGATATTTTGGGTTTACCGTGAACCGTGTTTTAAATGACACTGATTCTTTAACCCAGTTAACGATTAAAACTAAGTGGAGTTTTAATGAATCTTTAATTAGATTGAAATAATCGAGAATGGAGTATCACCAGTTTTACTCCAGGCGATAGTTAAATCTTTAATTAGATTTGAACGTGAAATGGTAATTGAATTTACCGATAACACTGTGGTGTTAGATATGAAGTATTACCAGTTTTACTTCATGGGATAAATAGGTTGGGATTGGGAAATTAAAACAAATGATTACTTCGGTAAGTTTCGTTAATCCCGACTAGTTGAATTGATATTCAAAAATAGATTTAAGAATAAATTCAAGGAATTTATCTTGGATAAAATTAATGGGAACCTTTCCCTATGAATGTGAAATTTAGAAACTAACTGTCGGTTAGCCAAGCAGAAGGATTTTCTGGATATTGATCTGATGTTGGTTTCGGCCTTCGGGGTTAATATTTGGGGAATTATTCTCTTGATTAATTTACGGTTAGTGACTAATGAATTGGAATGAGGCGTATGTTGTGTTTGTGTAACACTTTTATAATATATACGCGAGTTATTCGGAAAGACCGGGTTTATCCCATTCTGAATAACTGATACGACGATAAGTCGAAGATGAAGACGATGGTCGAAGACCGGAAGTCTTCACGTCGTTTGGGTGATTACTGATGATCTTGATTGGGCTGTACACCCAAGAAGATGGAAACAGTTGGTGATCGTCCAGACGTACTTGGAGATCGATGGATATGCGGGGTACTAGGTGCCTCCGGTTTCGTTCAAACCCAGAACGGACTTGTAAATGGACTGTGTGTCTGACATTGGATTTTAGTCCGTGTGATTGATCTCTATTAAATATATATCTGTTTGGCGGCGGAGAATTTATTCTCTTGCTTAACGCCCTTCTCTGAGACGTACGAGCTCAGGGGTTATATATTGATGGATATCAATCGCATGGAGTGAATTGCCTGTGTGGCATGCTAAGATGCAAATGATCAAGGCTTCTGTTGAAAAGCAAAGTCTTGTGGTTGATGATCGAAGCACGGCCTTTTTGGCGTAGCTTTGTGTAACGTTGATTCGCGAGTATCACACCCGGTATGAATCAAAAACGGGAGACGGACATCAGGGAGGACATGCGTTTCTTTCTAGTTAGGAGTGGCGTCAGTGCTTGAACTGGCTGACGAGTTTGACTCATGTGGATGTTACTTATTATTACTTGCTGAAAAGCGAGGCGCCTCGTGATATCGGTTTTGGCCGATGCTTCTGGTCGGCTGACGGGCCAGGCTTACGCCCCAAAGGGTGGGGAAACGCATGTTCAGGCATTTTAATCCACATCGGTGGACCGGCCCTGACGATCCAAGGGTCACTCGAGCTCTGATCCTGAGGGGCGGACTAGAGCGTCTCGAATCGGTGAGGATCTTGCCCCTAGCCTCGGTTCATACCATAAATGATAACCCAACTTCCAATACGACATTTGCGATTTTGATTGTATAACATATATATGGCGACATAGTGTTATGGGGCATTCATGCCGCCTATGATTGATACTTATGATTTGAAGTTGTTTTATACACTATACACTTATAATAGTATCAAATGATTTGTTTTAAACGTACTAAGCATGTTTGGCTATTATAAGGGAAAACCCTATCCTCGGCTGCGTTGCATTGTGTGATGGGACCTGGGTCTTATAATAGCTTCATTTTTAGAAAAGCATTGCGCTGTTTACTTATATGCACTGGTGTTCTTGGGAGGAAACCCGTTCCGTGTTATACGGCGTGGTCCCTTGATTTACCAAACTTTAAAAACAAAGATTAAAAACTGTTTTAGTTCTCACACCAGTCCCATGAGTGACCTGGAGTTTATTGTTTTAACCTAAACTCTGGGTGCCCTTATTTTGACACGGGCAGCTAGTAGTTTTGGTTTTGCAGATTTATATTCACAGGATCCTGGTTTACAGCTGGAATGATATCCGAAAAGCTTTGTATCCGTATATCTTCTTCTAGTTGTGTATTGTATTATTTTCCGCTGCGATGTATTTAAATGTAATTTGAATCTCTGATATTTCTGTGTAATGATTATTCATTTATACTCTGTATATTCTTGTAATCTGATGCATTGTTGTAGTATACAGTGAAATGTTCTTCTGTATGCGTTCTGTTGTGGCTTGTTCTCGAACTATCCGACACTTTCCTTTACGGGGAAGTTACGGGTTTTCACAAGGGTCTGAGAGCGTATAGAGGGAGTGAGGGGGTAATATAAAATTTTATATTATTTTTAATTTAATTTTCCATAAAAAGCAACTTAAAATTTCGGACTCGAAATCGAACCCACTGACTATCGTCCCTAGCGTAACACCCCCATTCCGAACACAATGGGATATGTTTTGCAAGCCAACTCGATCGTTTTGATCAGTTTTCATCATAATCAAAATATAACTTTATATATTGAATTTGAACACGAAACTAATTTCATCGAATTCTGAGACCGTTCGAAAAATGACCATTTTCCAGTCGATTAAAATCAACTAAAACTGGTCAAACACGTTTTTCGTTGCCACGCTCACATATTGATTCGAAAAATTATGAAAATTGGTATCTAGCAATAACTTTACATCACGGACCCAAAAAAAGTGGTTTCGTCGAAATCCGAGGTCGTTTGCAAAATTTCCATTTTTAAGGGCCTGAATTCCATAGCGACTATTCAGAATTTTCAACTGGACATATCTTTTGATTCCCGCTATGAAATTTTGATTTTTCGGATTCTTAGAAAGGTATTCACAAATAGATTCTAATATTTTTGGTTTCACTAAAATCCGGTTTATTTTGCACCTGGTACATTCAATTGAAATTTGAAATCGAATTATCGAAGTACCGCGCCATTTTCATTTCCTTTTATAATTATATATAATTATTTATATTCTAACGACGATCATATAACTATACACGTTCTATTCCTATTCAAAATAAATTTCTCGTCGATATTATTTAAAATAATTCATTTTAAATGTTCAAAATTAAATTGCCAAAATAAAAATTTTAAATTGGCCCGCATTTCCGGATTGTTACAGCATATTCCTTGTAACCCTGAAATCAAGGAAAGGGAGCGGTGTTAACATTGTAGTCATGAAATCAAGGGTGTAGGCAGCGGTGTTAACCTTGTAGCCATGGAATCAAGGGTGTTTGGAGCGGTGTTAACCTTGTAACCATGAAATCAAGCATATTGTACTTGGAAAAGTAATATGAATAAAACTCTGTGTATTCCAATGTTGCATGGGACTAGACGTAGGAGTAATCTGAACCAATATAAAATATGATGTATTCTTTCCTTTTTATGCATTTTATATTTATCTCTTTCTGTGCTTGCGTTTGATTTTGTGCCTGTGATCATCTCTGTGATGTGTGATTCATATAGTAGATCTTATAAGTTTTAGATTTTCATAAATTCATTAAAAACACTGTTCACCCCCTCTAGTGTTTGTCTTGCCTTATGATCCGCATTCTGCGTTCCTTAACAGTGAACTCCTAACCAATTAATACATCCCTTAGACGGTTGTACCTTTAGACCATTTATATAAGCCATTACTAGGCTAGCTCTCACTAAGCCCCTAGATAAAAAGCAGGCATTACTTGGAGAACTACCTTACTCATACGTTATCATCTATTAAGACCATTTAATACCTTATAGAGAAAGGCGAACCAATGACCATTTATGACATTTGTAAGGGTGAGTCCCATGACTTGGATCCTAAACCAAGGAGTGAACCTTAGGAATGGACCTAGTCCTAACTACTTAATACCCAAAAATGGTAGGTTGGCCACTTAATACCTTCTCAAGGTAGGCCTACTACATACACAAATATATATATAAATATACACTATACATCACACATTAAACTGACCACTTGTAGATGTTGGATTTGTTGGGAGGTTCCAAGAAGGCTTCTACTACAAGTTAGGCCTAACCTCGTATCATAGTGTAATAACTATAGTCGCCTATGGCACCTAGAACTCTCACATTAACCAGTCTTGCTTATAGATTTTGGGTATGCTTGTTGGTTCGGGAAGGCTTTCGCTACAAGTAATGGTTAACCTCATGTCTGTGTGTCATTCATTATAATTAAGGCCATTAACTCATACACATACATATAAATTTCTGTGGGGACATTCAAATTTTACTTTCTAATTTAAACTTATTTATCCCTCACTTAATACACATTGATACTACGTTTAATTGCACTATATATATAAATAGTTGTAAATTATACGAACGAGAATAATGTCCTAACCAAGTTTGAAACGTCAATTCTATCAATAATAATTAAGGTGTACAAGTCAATTTTCCTAATTAACATGGTCATTAACAATTTATGACACAAAGGGAAATAACAATAAATTTGGATAAACGTGCAACCTAGGTTTGATTAGTTATTTGTATAATAGAAATATAGGCAAGTTGCAATATATCCAACTACATATGAAAACCTTTGCTTTTAATATTACTTCACTTTTATATTTATATTATGTACAAAAATAAAGATAATATATTGCAGATAATACATTCAAATGAATCTACTTGGAATATAGGCTTAAACCTATTAATTTTGCAATATACAAATCAAACATTTTTAGAACAAAACATAAACACCAAAATTAGGATCTAGTGAATCAGAACAAGATTGAGGATTTCATAACATCTAAGCCAATCCCCACTACCCAAACAACACAACTCAAAAATACAATACTTTCAATTGACCATTTGAACAACAAATAAGATATAGAATTTGGGAAGTTTTGGCATTTTATTATCGTTTAACTAAGATCCCATTTAGGTATAATATTCCGAATCTAACCTACAAAAGATGAGAAATAGAACAGTGCTTTGGAAATGAAGAACAATGGAATATGTGTAGAAATAGATTTGGATCTATTCTTCGCAAACGAGCTCCAATCCTTGTATTAATCTATAAGAATCAAATAAATCAGAACCTAATATATATACAAACTGAATTCCAGAATTCTCAAAACTATATAAAATCTAAGAATAGAGAGGATAGAGTTAAGGTTAGAAAATTAGAAGAGAAATCTAACCTTAGATCTGGAATTAGCAATGGAAATGGAGGCTAAGGATGAAATGAAGAATAGGGTTAGGGAGAGGCTACTTGGGTGGTATTTATAGTAAGTGTCTATAGAGACCACATAATATATTGGATTAAATCATGTTAGTTTGTGTATGCAATTTATACGGAAACCATAAAAAACTAGTCTTCCCCACCTTTGTTCACCCTAGGAGGACGATCTCCCCCTAGAAGGACCGTCGACCCTCCTCAAAGGTAGGGGTCGGCCCCTTAGGTCAATTTTTCCCAAGAAATTTATTTCCTAGTCGTTTTCCAATTTTTTTTAAATGTTAATTTAATTGATTTCTTTCTTTTGTTTGATTATCTTTGTCCCCCGTTGTATATAAATATATACACATAATTTCAATTGGAATATTCTTCTCATGCTAGTCCATAATTAATATATTCCAAATTTATATTTTTTCTATTTTAATTTCAAACCTTGTGTGTTAATATTTACGCACAACTTTTTTTGTTAATATCTTTTACATATGGACTCTGTTTTCAGTAGATACAATTTGAAAACAGACCAGAATCTCGTCACGGACGCAATTTCGATACTTTCATGGCCTAATAACTAATTATTGAAAATTACATTTTTATTCCATTAACTTATTGTTGATTATTATTATTAAATTACCTTATTTCTATTTTAGGTTTATTTTACAAGGTGTTACAACCCCCTCTTTCAGGGGACCTAGAGAATTTCCTTCTCCCTCATCTTCTGCTTCTTCCACTTCCACATCATCAACCTTGCGACCCATTGAATAGCCTTTAGGGAGCAAGTCCAACAAATGAAGGAAGCGCTCTAATAGTAGAGTTTGGGCATCGTGAAACCCGCTTTGGACATCCCTCAGAGCCATGACTCGTAATAAATATTGACCACTATTCGTGATCGACAGAATACCTGCCACATGAAAGTCCAAGTTAGTTTCGAGCTTGAGTCAACTCACTTGGGGTACAATGCAAGTTCTCAGGTACTTACGGCCAATAAGCCACCTCCTTGCAAATCCTGGTGGGCATCGAACATAGATCCAATCATCTTTAAAGTAGTCGACCTTGTTCCATTCTCCCAGGATAAAGCAACTGTTGGAATATGCCTCTATATTGACGAGAGAAGGCGACCCAGTGTTTCTCTTCTTTAAACAGTAAAGACACCTGATGTCTTCCCTAGTCTGTTCAACTCTCAACTATTCTATGTACAAGATGTAGGTACCAAGCAGGAAGGCATATGTGTTTGGATGAAGGTACGTTGGTGCCAATCGAAAGAAACATTGAATATCTCAGATATACGAACAAGATGGGGGCACGCATCCGACGAAGCACATATGCCAGTTCCAGGCAGTATACCCTTCCGGAAGAGCATGTTCCCTATCTTCTCTACCAGGGACCATAACACACCCTAAGGTATTCCATATCTCGCACAGATTCGCCGCAATGAAGTTTCATCTAGCCGCAAGATGGCCGAATCAGGGTGATTCTCGAGAATTGCAGTATCTCCCACTGCGTATGGCGCTACTAAAACGGCCTCCTTATTGCTAGCCCTATCCTCTCCTTCTAACGAGCCCTCTCCAAAAAATTATGCCCCATCTCTGACTACCAGTTCATCCACGTGCTCGTTTGAATGTGGAGACCCGCTGGGTTGTTCCCATTGTTTGTGTATGCCTGATGGACCCACTTGTTGAGATGGAGTGGAAATTTTAGAGGCCCCTTTATCGCTTACTGACAGGCTAGAAATGTAAGGAGATTCTTTAGAGCTTGGTGGTGGTTGACGCGCTTTTTGGTCAAAGTAGTCACACGTCGAGTTCATGGCTAACAATGCTTTCGAATCATGAGAACATCATCAAAAAGGACAAAGTGATCTGGTCGGAGTTGCAACGTGCTTGGAATCGAGTTAGAGCATACTTCATTCTTGGAATCAACATCGATACAGTCGCTGTGGCAAACTCGTGTCGATCGCTCGAAAAGGCTTGTGCATACCGCTACGATCACTAAAATCTGCTTACACAACTCAATCTGGCAACTCGGAAAATTCAAGATTTGGCACCCCGAAAATTAGTAACCAACACGGTTTGATTAAGCAAAACTATGGGAGTGCATCAGCCTTGGCTCACCGCTTACATTTCGCATTTTCTCAACTCAGCTTCACATCCCAAAACATTGCACCGTCTTCTAGGCGCATCCAAAAATTTCACATTGCCTTCTAAGCCCCGATCGCCTCAGGGGAATCCCCTAGAACAAACAGGCACTAGGAACCCCCTAGCGAGGAAACTCACATCCCTCTACAAATGCAAATTTGCATCCCCATGGGATGCAAATTCCCTTCAATGATCCTCGCAAGCTCAAAACATCTCAAGCATCCTGATAGGGTCATCGTCCTTTGGTTCGACGTAGGGGTTTGGGATTCATGGTCCTCGGCATGGTTCCATCAATCTCGCGGCCTCGCGACTTATCATCCTTGGGGGAAGAATTTCGTATCCCACTAGGGGATATGAAATTCATATCCCACCAGGAGATTATGAATTTCATATCCTCCCAGGGATACGAAATTCATATCCCATCCAAGGATGCGATTTCCTTCATTTTGCCATGGTTATTTTTGAATCGCACCTAGTGCATGTAGATCACTCCTTTTTCATTGATCGATCCATGCCGATTACTTGTTTTCATGTGACCAACTCGGGATGCGATTTTTTTTAAACAACATGGTTTTTTAGCCATCATCTCGAGATGCAAACTTCGCATCCCTTCAGGATACGAAATGCGGGTTAATGCCTACAAAACTCACTTATAAGTACCCCCTTGCTTGACATTCTTAGGGGTTTTTATTTTTGGACTTTGCCTACGTGTACGGGATTGGAGCTCTCAAGCACCTTTAATGGATGACATCATCATCTTCATGACTTTGGACATCTCGATGGACTTGTAAACTTTACATAAACGTTTGCCAACAAATATTGGGTATTCAATTGGACTTTAGGCTTGCTTTTGGACATATTTCCATACTTTTGGAAATTGAAGTTGTTTCTTGGACATTGACACACATTTTGGCTCAATGAAGAAGAAGGGCATTTTGGTCAAAGTTTAGAATTAACAAGCTATTCGTTGTTCTATCATACAACTTTGTATACATAAATTATCTAACTTGTAAAACATTATAATCAAGAATATTTTGATGAATGATAACTATAAAGTGGACATAGGCATTAGTGCCAAACCATTATATAAAGTTGTGTGTTACTTTACATTTCTCTTACTTTGGATATTCGGATTATAAATTTATACTAAAGTTACACTTGGGGGTTGGCATGCGCAAATAACCAATTTCCCGCATCAGCGCTTTGGCGTGCCATGAAGGTGGTGCAACAACTTCATCTTCAGTCTCAGTTCTCAACCTTAGCTCTCAACTTTGATCCTCGGATTTACTTCGAAATATCTCGATTTTGCCATGGTTAAAAGGAAGAAGTTAGCTAACCTGGAAGGAGCAGGTATCGAGGAAAGTCAAGAAGTTTCCTTGACCAGACATCCATTAAACTATATCACACGCGATAACAGCGATAGAGTCATTAAAGATTTAAGTAAGGATCTCACTTATCGCTTGGAATAACAAGAGGAACATTTCTGTCGATAAGAAGTCACTATGAACACTCTTTTTGCTTGACTCGAAGGAATTATCAGGCAATCAGGCCAAGGAAACATGATAAGAACATGTGCTATTTTTTTTTCAAGGATTAGCTTGGGACTTGGGGGCAACTCTCGAAGAGCAACCCTATGTCGGCTCTAATCTGCGACCAGCTACCGCATTAGCAAGGCTCGGGGCCATCACCCCCAATCCCATTCAAGGTTCATCCAAGGTTGCAGTCAATCAGGTTTTGGGATTAGGCATTGGAATCATCACTCAAGTGACGGTGCGTGTAGTTTTGGGTTTAGGTACTCCCGTATTTCCAAATATTGGATTCGCACCCGTCGAGGCATCTCGAATCAGGATCGAGCCAGATATATTATTTGGTGCTCGATAATTCACTAATGTTGGACTCGACGCCGGGGGCACCTACGTTAACTTACATAATTTAAATCAGTTTCCTGGTATGCGTAGTGAAAGTCAAGTCGTCGATATTATTCGACGCCACGCTCGGGGCAGGGAAGCTCATGCAAGTTTGGACTATGTAACTCGTAGCCCCTTCTCTCAAGACATTAGGAACTCTCAAAACCCACCAGACTTAAATTGTTGTCGTTAGAAGATTTCGATGGTAGAAAGATCCTATATTTCATTTCATGCTCTACATGTGCCATATGGAAGTACTTTCAGCTTCAAACAGTGTGATGGAAAAGTGTTTCGCACTCTGCCTTATAAACATTACTGCGTTGTGGTTTAGACAGTTGGAACCTGAATCTATTAACAATTTGTATGTCTTGGTTAGAAAGTTTGTCGAGCGATTTAGAGCTCATATCGCTTAAACAAAGAACGTCATGACTTTGAAAGCAGTTAGGCCGAGGACTGGTGAGACACTACGCAAGTTTCTAGAAAGGCTCAATGCGGCGGTAGCGTCTGTTGATAAGCCAGATCCATCCATGGTTCTTATTGTCGGCGTCTCCGGCATTCTTGATAAAAACTACTTCAAGATCTCATGGCGACAAGAACCGTCAAGGGATCTCGCCGAATTCTACTTCGAAGCAGAAAGGTTACTGAGGGAGGAGGTCTCCTGGGATGAAAAACCAGCTCATCAAGTCAGCTCTGCAACAAGCGCAGGGCTACCTACACCTAAGAAGGGAAAGGGTATATCTTGGAATAATCGGAACACCTGATCTAGCTTTGAGTCAAAGTTCTCGGCCTACACTAAACTCACGCATGGCTTCGGAAGGATTTACCTTAACATCCACAAAATTGAGCCTTTCCAAAAACCTACCAAGATGGATCCGACTCCGGAGTAAGCAAGTGTTTGAGGCTACGGAAATTTTTGTTGAGTTTAGAAATTTGTCTCGTGACTTGTAGTACGTAGTGAATGTGGATCGACCTGTAGAGAAAGAATTAATTTTATAATCTATTCAATTAAATTAAACCAACTTGAGATTGTGATTTAAAAAAAATTAGAAATGAAAATTAAGCTAAAATTGAGATTAAAAACTGTGACATTAAAATCAATTTAGAGGTAACTTCACTTTCCTCCTTCTTAACATAAGTCAACACAAAATAAAATGATGATCTCTTTTTTACTCTATGTAGGATTAGTGATGCAATTATCATAAGCAAGTTTATGTTGTTAATTAACATAAAGTAAGCCATTGAGCTATAATACACCTTTAATCACTACTTCTTTACTTTTATGAAACATGACACTGAAATGAAATAAAAGAATAACTTAAGTGTGGTCTATTTACTATTAATTAGTAAAATGGATCATCACATTTCAATTTAAATTTCACTTCTTTTCCATAGTCATATTTTATATGAAGAGGCAATTTGTCATGCGTGTGATAGACATAGCCTCTATTATGAAATGAAAAAAAGAGGCAATTAAATCCAACATGAAGCACAAATGCACAAAACATCTATTTTCATTAAACACAAAAGAGATCATTCATTACAAAATTATATTGAATCTACATTAACAAGAAGAAGTTTCATTACCCCTAAATTACATGGGTTAGCTCCTCATTTGTGTTATCATATTAACACAAGATAGATTTCAGCATTAAAAGCAACAGAAGTAGAGACAAAAAAAATGAAAGAAAACATATTAACAACTAAACTAATTACATAAAAAATGAAACTACAATACTTTCATGAAGGGAAATTTAATCTACTAATCATATGAAAGAAAGCATGTGAATAGACATGAACATAAAAGAAGCACGTAAATAAGAAGATAACATAAAAGAGAAGGCTAGGAAGCCATTTTTATTTTTTACCTCAACTTATACTTGCATATATTTTGATCGATAATAAAAGATACATACAATATAAGTGGTATTTATACCTGACTAAACCCTAATCCTCTTTTTTGGGAACCACCCAAAATTTCCTCTTTATGAAGCTTTCATGTTATCTTTAACCACTAATTATTTATTAAAAGTACATGAAGCCTTTTTTGTCTCCATTAGCCAATACATTAGCCTCTTATTGTAGCATTAAGGAAAGAGTGATAGGCGGGTAGGTGGGGTCCTCCGCTTAGTTTTATGTGAATTAATTCCATCTTTATTATTTTAACTTCTCTTTGTGCATGCATATCCTTTATGTCTTCTTATGCATTTCACGAAAGCTTCTTCATTTTTTTCTCCTTAATTCCTAACTCAAAAACAATTAAAACGCATAAGTAAATTTTATCAAAAATTAGTAAACCACAAATGATCATTTTACACCCAAATGAGAAATGATTTGGAAATAATTAAATGTTGGTTTAATCATGTAGAATACTCTAATATGTTCATTTTTTTAACTAAAACAAGATTGATCATGTAAAAATGTGCATATTTATGTGCTCATCAAATACCCCTACACTTATCTTTGTATTCATCCTCCAATAATGAAAAAAATCTTAGATAAATCCATTTTCGTAGGAAGCATGATTCCATTGAGTGTATGCAACAAACCATCAAGCCACTAGGTGTCCCTAGTAGGACGAGTATTGATTCGTGATGGTTTTCAGAGGATACTACCCACAAAATCTGATTATAATGCAAAAATTTCCTAAATGCAAGTTTATTTACAAGATGAGAGCAAGTTTTCGAAAAAATATTTACAAACAGATAATCTACTTTTAAATTTAACACGAGTGAGTTATTACATTTTTGGGTCGTCACTATGAAATTTTAGTCTGTTATGAATCAAAACTTCAAACAAAAGTCAGGTTATCATTACAATATCCTCTGGCTTGGCTAGTTGTTTCGGTTGAAAGCATAGTACAATTATGAAATGAATTCTATAATCTATTATTAACGATTGCACAATGACATTTTTATTTATTTTTTATTAACAAGTTAGGTCAAATAAGTGAAGATAGTTCTTGGATTTCAAGTGCTTACTCTCTCTTATTATTATTTACAAAAAGATTATTAATATTAACATTAAATATCCAAGTCTGGTATTTTCTAACCATGCATAACCATAAGGACTTTCAAATGAGAGTAGAAGAATACTTAGACTTTTATTCTTCTCTTATATGAGTCTGATCTATGCATAACCATAAGGACTTTTAAATAAGAATGAAAACACATATAAGATAGGTAGTGTAATTCACCCATGCATAACCGTGAGGACTTTTAAATGAGAGTTAATACATGAAAATGCATCATACTCATCACCTACGAATCTCCCTATATACCAGTTACACTAAAGTTGCTCATAATTCAAACTTTTCTTTCGTTATCCATTAAGAGAAGTAATTTTCCAAACATTTAAATCGTACGACCAAAATTGTAGCTTACTCCATCATGTCTTATTTAAAAGTAAATAAAAATGCAAAAAAAAAAACTACGGAAAGGGGAAAAATGCAAACTTAAACAATGCAAAATAAATGAAAATGAGGCTCCCTCCATACTTGATTTCGATTGTGTCCCCACAGTTAATGCATGACATAATGAGTGAATGGAAGAGAAATATTTACATATATACATCGGAGGTTTAAACTTTCTTAATTGACACAACATTGATCATGTAGAATCATGAGCTCCTCCTCTTGGTGAGTGGGCAATTCCAAGAATGGTTTTAGACGTTGACCAGTGATTTTGAAAATGGATCCATCCCTAGGGTTTTCTATTTCGATGGCACTATGTGGAAAAACATTTCGAACAACATAAGGTCTGGTCCATCATGACTTTAACTACCCAGTGAATAAATGAAGTCATGAGTCTTACATTAAAAATTTTCGGTTAGGAAAAACATTTTTTCTTAGGATTGACTTGTCATGAAATTCTTTGGTTTTTTCCTTGTAAATTTTCATGTTTTCATATGCGTTATTCCTATTTTCTTCTAATTCGTTGAATTGCAATTTTTTATTTTTAACAGTTTGTTCAAGCTCAAAGTTTAAGTTCTTTATTGCCCAAAACGTTTTATGTTCAACTTCAATGGGTAAATGACAGGCTTTATCGTAAACCAACCGGAAATAGGACATTCCAAGATTGGTTTTAAAAGCAGTACGGTAAGCCATAAAGTGCATAAGTAAATTTTTGTGACCAATCTTTTCAATTTTTATTTATAGTTTTCTCTAAAATCTATTTTATTTGACGATTCAAAACTTCGACTTGGCCACAAGTTTGTGGATAATAAGGAGTGGATAACTTGTGGATTATCAAGTATTTTTGTCATTAAGGATTCAAAAGATCGATTACAGAAATGCATTCCGTTATCTCTTATTATTGTGCAAGGTATGCCGAACCTCGAAAAGATGTTTTCTTTTAGAAATTTCACAACAATTTTATGATCTTTGGTTGTATATGGAATATCTTCGACCTATTTTGAGACGTTGTTGACCGCAAGAGAATATGTAAGTTTCCAAAAGAGTTTAGGAATGGTCCCATTAAGTCAATACCCCAAACGTTAAAGATTTTCAATTGTAAGGATTGGGTTCAAAGGCATCATATTTCATCAAGAAATATTTCCTGCATTTAGCAACGATTACAAGTTTTATAAAATTCAAACGAGTCTTTAAAAAGCGTTGGCCAATAAAAACAACATTGAAGCACCTTTTTAGTGGTTTTCTTAGGACAATATGTCCACCGCACGCACGATCATGGCAGAACGAGAGAACACCCCTAATTTCACTATCAGTAATGCATCGACGAATGATCTCATCCGGATAATACTTAAATAAGTATTGTTTGTCCCAATAGAAGTGTTTTACTTGGGAAAGAAATGTGTATTTATCATGTTTGGACAAGAAAGATGGAGTTTCCCTAGTGATTAGATAGTTCACTATGTCGACAAACCAAGTATCGATTGAAATATAAAGTATATGTTCGTCAGGGATGTTTTCATTGATTGACAATGAAGATGGCACATCTGGAAGAAGAGACAAGTGATCGACTATGACGTTATCAGATCCCTTTTGACTTGGATTGTAAGATCAAATTCTTAAAGTAAAAGGATCTATCGAATTAAGCGTGACTTAGCCATCTTTTTAGTAAAAAGGTGTCGAAGAATAGAATGGTCAGTGTAGACCATGATATGGGAGCCAATCAAGTATGATCGAAACTTTTGGAGCGTAAAGACGACTGTTAAAAGTTCTTTTTTGATAGTCGTATAATTGAGTTGAGCATCATTTAAGGTCATAATCACGTAGTGAATTATGTGAAGGATTTTATTGATGGATTGTCCTAAGACGGCACCAATCGCGAAGTTAGAAACACGCATATGATTTCGAAAGGTAGTTCCCAATTGGGCGAGCAAATTATCGGGGCTGAAATAAGTTCATTTTTAAGATGTTCAAAAGAAGCAACACAATTAGAGTCAATATCGATGAGACTCCTTTCCTAGAAGAGTAGTCAAAAGAACAAGCAATTTTGTTAAAATATTTCACAAAATGTCGGTAAAAGCCAGCATGCCCAAGAAATGAACGAATGTCCTTAATGCATTTTGGAATGGGTAGTTTTGAAATAATGTCAACTTTAGCTTTATCTACTTCAATGCCATTATTTGAAACTACATGTCCAAGGACAATCCCTTGTTTGACCATAAAGTGGCATTGACGTTAAGTGTTTTTCTTTACCTCAATTTAAGACAAGTTTAAGATGATGCAAGCAGGAGGAAAAAGAATAGCCAAAGATCAAAAAGTCGTCTATAAAATTTTCTAAAAAGTGTCTGGTCATATCAAAGAAGATGCCAACCATATATCGTTGGAAAGTCGCATTAGCATTGCACAATCCAAATGGCATACGTCGATAAGCAAAGGTACCGAATGGACACATGAAAATCGTTTTCTTTTGATCTTTGGGAGCGATTGGAATTTGGTTATAGCCGGAATACCCATCAAGAAAGAAATAGAATTTATGATCGGCTAAACTTTCGAGCATTTGATCAATGAAAGGAAGAGGAAAGTGATTTTTACATGTTGCAGCATTCAACTTTTGATAATTGATGCAAATATGCCTACCAGTTTGAGTACGAGTAGGAATTAGTTCATTTTGTTCGTTTATGACAATGGTAAGTTAGGACTTTTTTGGAACGATGTGAATGAGGCTGACCTATAAGCTTTCATAGATGGTGTAAATGATACCGTTGTCAAGGAGTTTAAAATTTTCTTAATGACCACCTCTTTCGTTTTACCGTTAAGCCTACGATGCGCCTCGCGAGTTGGTTCAGCTTCGGCCGTTAAGAGAATATGACGTTGAACGAATGCGGGGCTAATTCCCTTAATGTCAGAATGGACTAACCAATTGCATCTTTGTTTTCAGAAAATTCGAAAGAAGATAAACTTCTTGATCATGAGTTAGAGTTGAAGAAATTATGATAAGACAAGTTTTGTTATCACATAAGTAAACATACTTGAGGTGATTAGGATGGGGTTTAAGATCCTGCTTCGATGGCTTCTCGATCAAAGAATTTGGTTAAGATTCAAACTCAACTGAAAGTGATTCAAAGGGAAGCATATATTCAATTTGATTAGGAATGTCTTGGAACAATTTTTCATACTCCGCTTCACATGCATCAATAAGATCAATTGATTTGTTCTCAAAATTCTCATTAATGGCACTAACTTCTAACATTTGGTCGCATGATTCATTCGACTGATATTCAAGATCGAAAATATTGAGATCTAAAGTCATGTTTCCAAAAGAAATTTTCATTGAACTGTAGGGATAATTTATTATAGAATTTGATTTAGCCAAAAAGTGTCGGCCTAAAATTAGTGGAGTTTGACTCATTGGATTATTCACAGCTGAGTCTCTAAAACAATGAAATAGACAGGAAATGTAAATTTACCGAATTTGATGAGTATATCCTCGATTTCTCCCATAGGTTTATTAATTAAATGATTGGAAAATTAAAGAGTTGCTTTTTTGTTTAGGTTAACCCAAGCCAAGTTGTTGGTAAACTAACAATGGAATCAAATTCACACTTGCACTGAAATCAACAAAGTAATTTTTTATTGTTTTATCTCCTTTCGTACATGAGATCGACGGACATCCAGGACCTCTGTATTTGAAAGGAATCGATTAAGTCAAAACTTTTCTAAGTCCGGCGGCTAAGAAGACTTTCTTGGGTACGTGAGTTTGTCAATTTAGGGCATATAAGTCTTTGAGAAATTTATCGTACGTCGGGACTTGTTGAATGATGTCAAGAAGCGGGATGTTTGCTTTGACTTGTTTAAAAATGTCTAACATCTTTTCTAGTTGTTTTGAATGTTTCTTTGGTCGAAGATGATGTGTAAATGGAATACAAAACTAAATATGTTGGTAACTCGAGTTAGTAAAGAATTAGATTCATAATTTGGATCAGGGTTTGACTCATCATTTGGATCGGGATCATTCGTAGTTTTAGAAGAGTCAAGAGGAACATCCGGTACATTATTTTGATTGTCAACTTGATTAGTGATTTTCTCATGGGAACATAAAGTCGTGATATCATTCGGTTGAGTTAGACTACTATCTGAAAGACTTGAGCTTGGTTCGGTTTCGGATTTTGGTTTCGAGGATTTGGTACTGGCTGACTCGGGAATGACCCTCTTTCCCGTTCACTCACTGAGGTGGCTAATTGACTCATTTGCAATTCAAGCTTCATGATTGATTGGCTTATACTTTTCTTATGTGAGGTTAGAATTTTTTGTAAATTATTGTTCAATTGAATATTTTGAGTGGTAGCCTTAGTAAGAGTTTCCAAACTTTTTTCAAGAGAGTTCATTCGTTTTTCGTCTTGGGGAATGAACGATTATTGCGCTTGGATTTGAGAAGATGGCGCAAAATTTTGAAATTGATTTTGCTAAAAAGAACCATTTGAAGGATTATTCGAAAACGATTGAAAATGGAATCGAACCAAATTCGAATTTGCATTGTTTTGGGCCTAAGAGAAGTTAGGATGGTTTCTCCAACCAGGATTGTATGTTGGAGAAAATGGGTCATTTCTAACTTTATTAAATCATTAAGTTGTTCAAATGAATGTGGGCATTGATTGGCAATATGGATAGGATCTTTACATTTGTAACACCAGGGGCGAGAAGCTTGATTCATTTGATCTGTTCAAAGAATGTTATCAAATTTGGTTATCATGGTGTCGCTTTATGCTTCTAAGGCTTGGAAGATCCTACCGAATGAGCGTTTGATCCAGAATAAATCGATTTCTCGTTAGATCGTTCCCAATGAGATGATTTTTTGTCCAAGTTTTCGAAAAATTGGCAAGTGGCATCGTGATTTTGGGCTAAAAATTTCCATCAGCACATCGATTCGAGTGTTATTTTCAAGTCTATCATATAAAATTCATCAAAGAGTCCACTTTTCAAAATTGAGTTGTTCAAAATCTCTCAAAATATCTTGCAAAGGAATCACCCCAAAATTGATGAAAATAAACGATTTCGTTTCAAATTTTGGACATTTTTTCCAATAGGTAAAATTTATATAAATATAACTTTCACCAAAATTTTCCCATGTTCCAATCGAATTTGAAGGCAAGCTATACAACCATTTTTTGGCGAAATCGGTAAGTGCAAAAGGATTTAACCTAAGTTTGATTCCATCATTGCTTAATTGTTGAAATTTCATTGATGCACAAACTTGTTCAAATTTGGTTAAGAGAATGTAAGGTTCATCTCATTCGAATTCGACGAATTCTGGAAGAGTATTTATGTGATTAAAATGAATTTCAAAGTGATTACAGTTAGTGCGGCAATATGATGCAATAAGGAATAGAAAATCGATCAAGGAAGATTCTATTTACAAGAGTTCAAGAGGGATTTTCGTCGGCCATGGTTGAAGGAACGTTTGTTCGAACTAAATGATTAATGGAAGGGTCACAAGTCCAATGATTTGTAGAAGTGTTGTGAGTCTAAATACTCATGCATTAGCGAGAATAATAAGAGAAGAAGAGAATGAACAAGGTTGAGAAGAGAATAGAAGCGAGTTTTTGTACAAAACAAGATTTTTTTTGAAATTGTTTTTTTATTGAATTTTGAAAGTTTTTGGTTTTTTTAAACAAAAAGGAAAGAGAAGTTAAATTTTGTACAAAACGATTTTATTATTTTCGATTTTTTTCCTTTATAAGAGAAAGGAAATTTAAATTTTTTTTGAAAAGAAGAAAAGTTAAAAAACCTTTTTTTATGTACAAAAGAAAAGGAAGTTAAAATTTTATTAAAAAAGACATTCAAATGAGATTCTTTTTTTTATAGTTTTTTTTGGAATTTTTGGATAAGACAAAAAGATTTATTTTAAATACGAAGATGATTTTTTTTTTTTGGATTTTGGGTTTTTCTAATTTATTTTGTCTTTGTATTTTTATATATGCATCAACTTAATGCAACTAAATGAATGCAAGGATTAACAATAAATTTTCTACCATTAGTGACTCCTAACCCAAAACTATATAATGACACATTTGAATAATTAAAACAAAAGATTTCTCATCCATTTAACGTGTAGGAGTTATCGGTGCACCAAGAATCACCCCAATGCAGTCGAAGATTTAATTACCTTCAAAGGAACAACAGATATAATATTTACGAATCACCGTAATATTTATAAATGGTTATTTCTCTGTCATAGTCTAGACGCCAAGAAATAATTCGCTCCAAATAAACCAACTATCAAAATATAACTAATCCCATGATGAATCGGTGACTCCCTTAAGTCCAACGTCTAATCTTTGTTAATTAATCAAATTCTACAGTGAAATGCAATTTTCTGAGCTAAGGAAGGGTTATGAACTCCCCACCTTATGTGAATTTTGGTGTGCCCCTAAGAAAAGAAATTATAATGAGATGAATGCAAAACTAAAATTAAATATGTGTTAACAATGCAACTACGAATGAATTTTTATTTTGTTTTCGGGTTTTTTATGAAAATGAAAGCAACCAAAAATGCGATTAAAATAAAGGGGTTAAACCGATACCTGAGAGTACATAATTTATTAGCAGCGTTTTTTTAGCAAGCACAAGCAAAGCAATATATGGCAAGTAAGTAGTGATTTTGACTCCTTCAGATTTTTTGCTTGAGCAACTTGTAGTAAAAATGATTTCTCCCTTAAAAAACGATGTTAACAGTAAAAATCGTCAACACCCAAATATAGGGTATGGTTGTAGACATTGGGGTAATTTATCCCTTTTAAGCTCGACTTAATTCTCCGTTTACTAGATATCAATGTCCCAATTATGAAGATTAGTTACTCTTCCTTCAAGAGGTGAGTATCATGGTTACAATACTTAGGAAAAAGTTACCAAAGGGTACGGGCTTCATAAGTTGTTGCTAATTGGAACTAAAATGTTCATTGGATATGGTTTGGCAGTCTTTTCCGATTTAAGGGTTTGAATTTGTATTAGTAGCTTAAGGAAAAGTGCAATTGATAGTAGGTGATAAGTACTTCCTTTACTAATCAATTGATGGAGTACATGGATGTTTACCAGAGAAATCCCCAATATATGATCCCTAGGATCTTATTAATAGAATATTAGAATATTTGGGGCCCTTTTTGTAGCAATCTCTAAGAATCGACCCTACTTCAACAACGTTGGCTTCGGTGCCGACTTAAATCTCTCGCAGCTTGCATTTCTTGGGTGTCGCCTTTGTGCAATGGTATTGTCATCAAGCTTTTTGGTGTCAATAGCTCTCTTTTGCTCCAACATATTTGTTATCATCCCTGCGCTTCCCATTTATGCATTTGGTTTCGGTCTCACATCCCATGCTTATATATTTTGATGCCAATTTAATTGCTTCTTACTCTTTGTGTCTGGTTTCGCCTCTAATGACACCGACTCTTAATATCGTCTTCATGCTTTAACCCTACCTTCTTTTCTTCGTATCGGCACCAAGCTATTTGATCCCCTATGTTGTTGCCGATAGCGTCATTGTTTTGGTGTTGTCTTTGCCAGTTCTCTCTATATTCTTAGTATCAACTCAATACTCCAAATATTTCCATTTTGGTATCAGTTCCATTATTACTGTTCCAAGCTCTTGGTATCGGCTTCACTTATTATGACTTCACTTCTTAGACCCAGCTCTACTCCTATCCATTTTATTTCGTTGTCAGCTTTACTACAATACCCCTTCACCCTGTTTCGGTATCAAATTCTTGGGGGTAACAGTTGCCCCTTAGTGAAGGGGTATTTTTGATTTTTTAAGTCAACAGTTTCGACTTTGCGTTGTATCATCCCTAGGGCACATGATGTTTCCGCCTTTTCGTCTTCTATGGATGATCTGGACAATCGATTTGTATTTGCTTGTATGGCTAAAATTAAGCGCAGCTGAGTATAAGACCTCTTCTTCTTCCCTCTTTCCATTCTTCTCCTCCAAGTAATTTCATTTGAAAAATTATCAAAATTCCTCAAAATTCCATAAAGTTCCAAAATTAAAGATTCGATGTTCTCCATGTAAGTTTCCCGTTAATGAAAATCAAATTTAGGTTTGAATCGAAAAATCTTCCTTTCTTAATTTTGATTACTAATCCAATTGGAATTAACCAAACTCTAATCTCCTATTTGGATAGAAACTAACATATTAATGTTAGTGTGAAATTGGGTATTAATCGTGAATCATGAAAATCCATCACCTTTAACTTTAGACATTTGATGCTATGTGTTTCTAGGTTAAAATGCAAAATTCACCATGTTGGGAATGAGGAACCTTAATTACCGCAACAAATATGGGATTCCCTTTGATTCTGGTGAAATTGGAATTGAAATTGGAATCAGCTAATATCAGCTCTTTTAATTATGGGTTTACCAACAACGAAATTCGTATTTCTTTAGTTTCAATTTTTTTGACACCGAAACCATGTTTTATTGACACCGAAAATCATATATTTTTTCTTTGTTTCGGTATCGATTAATCCTAAAATTTTGATGTCGATCAATCTGTTACCGATACTGGGAGATTTTATGTTTCGATTTCGCTGGTATCAAACTCTAAGTTCCTTTGGTATCTATTAATTTCTAATATTGATAGTAAGCCATTTGGTTTTGGCATAACTAATACCGAAAACTTGAGTTCATTTTGGCTTCGACATCACCGATACCAAAAACTTGAGTTGTCTTTGGTTTCAGTTTCTCCATCACCAATGCGACCGATACTAAAAACTTAACCGTATTTAAAATAAGCACAGTGTATGATATTCTGTAAACTTTGTTAAAAAACCGACACTAGTGTCAAGTGATATGATTCAATTTTTTATACGCATGTTAAACAACTAAGTGAACTTTCACCATTTTCCTAAGCTTGTAAACAGTTCATAATGGCTTTAAGTAAATTGCTTTTTCTTATTTTCCAATTTTTACCAAATCATTGTACTAATGTTTATGTAATGTGTTTTTATGGTATAATGCCACCTGGCAGAACCACGAGTAAGAAACTAATCATGGATGAATCAAACCCAGGTAGCTCCTCTATTCTTCAGCAGGATCCAAAAATTGTTCAACATTCTTTCATCCGATCATATGATGAGGTGGATGCAATTCACAAAGATTTTGGGATAACTAGTGTAGAAGCCATTTCATTTTCTGAAAATGACACTACTCAGAATCCACCAGAAGGATTCTTTGCATATTAGGCTATCCACATTTGGCATGGTGGCTTCTTCCCCTTCCCAGGTTCTATTTCCAGACTTTTACAGCAACTTCAACTTGCTCCCTTTCAATTGACTCAGAACAAGTATACTTATTCTTTATGCCTTGAGCTGATGTGTAACACCCCGGATATTTTGTTGATTGATTTTAAATATTTAATATGGTTTTAAATATTGAGTTGATAATATAAATGAATTTTTATATTAAGTTATCGATTTAATAATCAATTTCGATTTAATGTCGAATATATTAAATTATCGTAATGCGAAAACGGTAATAATTTAGATTAATTTTAAAAGCTGAATCGAATCAATTCAGATGATTAATATAAATTCTATTAGAAAATAAAACGATAATAATAATATTTTATTATCAAGTAATTTATTTGTTTTCAATTTTATTTATATCAATTTAAATTAGTATCTCCTCCATGTTATCAGATGGAGCTTCGAATCATGTTCCAGTGTGTTTAGAATAGTGGTTAAACCCTAGAAGTGTCAATTGTTGTGTTTCGATTAGAGTTCAGAAACCTGAAATATATTATTATAAAATTTTAATGTATAAGCTTAAAATCAAATCAAAATCCTTTTAAATAAACTAAAAATCCATTTATATCACATCATATTTAATTTAGTATACCATATGCAGTTCACTTTTGCTTAATGCCTAAGTTTATCTTCCTTATTAATATGCGACCTCCCTTTTTTATTCCTTTCATTTTGTTTGTTCTCTGTAAAATCCAAGTTCAAAGCTTTAAAACAAAAAGGACCGCTCCTCATATCGAAATTCCAAATCAAACCTGTATCCTCCCCCTTCAGTTCTCTAATTCCAAATCAAAAAAGGAAAAAAATAAAACCCAATTGCGATGGACACACGATGCCCCCCGATGCTCAAAAGCTCGGGTTAAAGTTCATGCTCGCAAGCAGTAGGAGTCACGATCAGTATTTTGGGGTTTGTGATGGGATCATAGTTAGTGACGCTAGGGTTTGGATGATGTAGCGATGTTCCATATTCAATAGTGGTGATTGCGCTCGATTTGCTAATCGCGATTTGAAAAAGGGTACGATAGTGGTTTATGGCCTCTTGCTAAAGTTGTGATGGGTTTTTGGTGTAGTTCAGTTTTCACAGAAAATTGAAATGGCGATGGTGGGTGAAAATGTTGTGGTGCTGAGCTGAAACGGAAATGATACTGGCAGATTAAGGATCGAGAATGGAATGTAGGAGAGGTCACGTTAAGGAAAGGGCAGTGGCACTCACGAGTATGATAACAGTCGTTCTGGTTTAAGTCTATACGGATGATGATGGAGGCTTTGTCAAGGGGAGGAACAAGTGTTGACAGATCTGGTCTGGGGGTTCGAGACAGGAAATGTCGATCACTGGTGGGTAGTACTCTGAGTCAAATTGCGATATTGGTAATGGAGTTGTTTCGAGGAGGATTAAATGGTGAAGTGTTGGATTTTCCGTGGAACAGGGAAGATAAGTAATTAACATTAATAATTATCTTTAGCTAATTAAATTTATTTAATTTTGTTTAGTTCAATTGGTTATTTCTAAATGCAATATGTTATTTGTATAAAAATCAGATGCGAACGCCAAAAATCACGTTAGGTTTATAGTTGTGAATTACATAAGCTGGAATTAAAACCAAAATCAGAAAGGATCGAATCAAAATTCAGGTCAGTAAATCACACTCATATTTTTTATTTAGAATTATTTTATTCATTAAAAATAATTACTTGTTGGTTGTTTGGATGTGTTTAAATATTTTGTGGCTATTATAAAAATATATATTAGTTATTTAGGATTTGTGTTTGTGGTTATTATATATATATATATGTGTGTATATTGGTGATTGGATAGTTCCTGCAGTATCATTAGCGGATGACCCTAGCTATGATAGTGGATGACCTTCTATACTGCGATATCCTGCCTCGAAGCAGGATGGGTATTATTTATGTTGGTAACGTCTGTGGATGCAGGAAAACAGGTTGGAGGGATCCAACTGGATTCTTCAAAATTTATTATTGTTTGTTATCATATATAGTATCATATATGATGTATTGATTGATAATTGGGTTGTTTGATTGTTTATATATCACTAGGCCCAAAATGTTGAATTATAAAAATACCGTGAAAAAGATAATTCGAAATTTGAAATGAGAAATCTATTTTTCTAAAATAGAATTTGAATTTCGAATGGGCTATAAAGATATTAACTTGTTTTGAATAAATAAAACAAGTATTGAATTTATAAACGATGTTTATAAATTAAAAAATACAAGAAATTGAAGTGGTGAATTTATAAACGATGTTTATAAATTAAATAATACAGGAAATTGAAGTAGTGAATTTATAAACGATGTTTATAAATTAAATAATACATGACATCGAAGTCAATTTATAAATGGTGTTTATAAATAAAATGTAATGATTTTCATTAGATAAATAGGGAATTGAAATCAATTTATAAAAGGTGTTTATAAATGAAGCGGAAAAATTACCATTTGATAATTTGAATATATAAATTCAAATGTGAATTTAAAATTGAAATGGGGAACCATTTTAAAGGAGTAAACAATGAAGTTTATTCTGATATTCAGAGTGTAAATTGAACTGAAAATAAATCTGTATGGATTTATCATTTGAATTCGATTAAATCGAATTTATTTAAATAAAATATTTATAGAATAAGTATTAGGATGAATTAAATAGAAGTTAAAATTTAGTATGAAAATAAATTCTATATTTATATAGATAAGTTATAATAATATAATATCCCAAAATAAGATTTTGGTTTTAAATAGATTTTGAAATGGAACATGTTTAAATATATAAAACAAGAAATTTTTAAACAGTGTTTATAAATATAATGAATTAATTATCAAGAGATAATTTAAAATATTAAATTCAAGTATGAATTTGAAGATAGGATCTTAAATTGTTTCAAAAAAGAGAACGACGGGCTTTATTCCAGAATTCGGAATATAAAATGAATTGTGTTTCGAATAGATTTTTGAAATGAAACTTGTTTTAAATTATAAAACAAGGAAGTTGAATTTATAAATGATGTTTATAAATCTAGTGAAAATAAATTATCATTAGATAAATTAGCATTTTAAATTCAAATATGAATTTAAAAATGAATTGGAAAGTGTTTTGAAATGGGACGATTGATTATATTTCGGAATCCGAAATATAAATTGAATTGAAAAAAATCCAACGGATTTATAAAAGAAATTCGATTTATATCGAATTTTATAAAATAATTATTTCAAAAGAGGATTGGAATTTAATATCGAAGAATGAATTATAAATAAATTTATAACTGAATTACGAAATAATCAACGATTAGAAATAATCGAGAATATTAACTCAGATTTGGTAAAGTGGATTAATTTATATAAAAATATATATATGAATGGAGTTGAATATATTTATAAACGAAGTTTAAATGTTTGTATTTATATATAATTAAAACGAACTCGCCTCAGCGCGACAGTTCATAAATTGGCGTTTCGAACTTCAATTGAGTATACAGGACTCAATTTAAGTCGGAATCCTTTGAAACAAGAATCGTCAGGACTGATTGAATAACAGTTTTCTGATGGAAAAGAAAATTCTTGATTTCTTCTTATAGATTTTGAGTTATTTCAAAATCAAATTTCTAGAAAAACAGCGTTATAACCATTTTAAAACCATAATGGTTTATTTGAATTTATAAAAGGAATTTAAGCAAGTAAAATCCGAATCTTCATTAGAAAAATTTAGATTTGAGTTATAATATATCTGAACTCAAGTGTAGCAATGAAATGATTTTTGAAACAAAAATCAGATATTGTTAATTATTGAATAGAATTAACTAGTTTGAAGAATAATTGGTTAATGGAATTTGAATTGAAATTGGGCTTTGAATAAGTAAATTGGGTTTGTAAATTTATATTCGAAATCGAATATGAAACTCGAGTTGAAAAATGGAATTCGATTGGTTTATAACCAAATTAAAAATAGTATATGAACATAATATGTTCAAATAAGATTATGAAATAGGCCAAAGAGCTAATTAAAGAATAAATTAGCGAATTGAGTTAGTATGACCAGATTGAGTTGGAATAAATTGAGAATGGATGTATATGGGTTAGACAGGTATGGAATGAAGTATATGAAGATTTTAGTTCTTGTGCCCGAAAAAATGGTACATGTTTAAATTCCATATGAGATTTTATGTGTCGAATCGGCAAGCCGCTTGGCTTCTTATTTTTCTTTTTGAATGGAAAGGGCCCAGAGAAGAGTTTTGTAGTTGTACCGAGTGACCCGTACAAAGGAGATTATGGCGAAATTTTCCGGAAATTTAAGCAGTTAGAATATTTTGGGAAGATTTGATAATTCAGAATCGAATATCGATATAAATAGAATTCGATAAGGAAACAAAATTAAAATAGAATGTTAAAACAAAAGGGAAATCTATAGTTAAATCTGATAAAATTAGACAGAGAAACATATACGGGTTTAAGAATGAATAATTGGTTTTATGATGTTGACTATTCGAGGTAAGTGGTCTTGTCCGTTTAGAATTTAAGGATGTTTTTAGTGAAGGTCAGAGAGGTAGTTTTACCCTTACTTGATTGATTTCATTTTTAACCGATAAGTAGCAAGATCAGATCTCGAAGTGAAAAGTTTGAATAAGAGTTAGTTGAATGCAGTATTTTGGATTGTTGTAACATGTTTTACACAACATTCGTTTTAACCCAAATAAGTGGAATTTTGGAAATATAAAAGTAAATATTTCTTCAGTATAGAATTAAATGAGTCGGGAAAGAAATAAGTAATTGGAATGTTCTCCAATTATAAATAGAAAATATTTTCTAAGTGTAGGAAATAAAAGAAGATGAGATATGGAAATGTTTTCCAAATAGCATAACAGGCCAAGACGAATATTGAAAATATCATGCTAACGAATATGGATAAGGAAATAGAGAAGTGTTTTAAATTAATGAAATGTTAATTAAAAGGCCCAGTGATTTGTTTGATGCTTGGAATGGATGTTTGTTTTTCTTCGATATTTAAATAACCGACCATCGAAGTGTTTGCCAATATCGTTGTTAATATGGAGAGACCGGTTGGATTATTATCTGAGAACCACTCCGTATTGGTAGTAGCGTTGTGAATCAGATTATATGAAGATAATAGGAGATGGAGTAGAGTGCAAGTGCTTTTTCTAACAATGGAAATTGTGCCTTCGGTTTCGTTCAATCCCAAAACGAACATATATGGACGAATGTCTGACAGAGTATTTCCAATGATCGCATATGTTGTTCTACACAAAAATATATGGTGGCGGAGAATTTATTCTCTTAGCATAATATCCAGAATATATTTGTGCAAATCAATTAATAATTAACGGACCTGACAATGTGGCATTCAAAGTGATTGTGCAATCAATGAATGGTAAGAAATCGTAGCCTCAGGTCTCAACAACCGGAAAATGGCAAAAATCAGGCAGGCAGCATGGCAAAGTTGGTAGCTCCCAATTAGGGTGTATTATCACCTATCTAGAGAAATTCATTTCGTTCTTTATTTTATTCGATGTTGTCCCATTCGGGAAAACGGTCGTTGATCCCAACCATTGGTGATATACATTCGATACAGTCAAGCGAAATGAGTGGTCGGTCATGTGTGGCCGGGTGGCAAGATGTTCTTGTTGAACCCAGTGTATTCTCCTCTAGAGATACATTATCGGAAGGTAGTTCCATACCTTTCCATGGATGGAAGTTCATTACCCAATAAGTGCTCGCAGTTTTGATTGTATATTATATATGTGGAGCGTGAGATGAAAGTGTTCCGCTAGATTTCTATTTATTTGATTTAGACGCTATTATAATATAAAAAGAGTTTTGATATAAGGATTATCTTTTCTTTCAAAAGGATTTTGAAAGTTAAATCAAGTGTTTTGGATTCTCATAAGGGGAAAATCCATTCCGTGTTATACGGCGTGGTCTTATAAGATATCATTTATTTTCTCAAATTGTTTCAAATTTGTTTACTCATATTAGTTCCATGACTGACATGGAGTTTATTTTGTTTTGCTTTACCTAAACTCTCAGGTGCCCAAATTTGTGCGGGTAGTCAAGTTGTTCAGGATTTTACAGATTTACCTAAAGGAGCTTGGAGCAGGAGGCTACTGTGTCAGATATATAGAATTTTTATTTTGCTGTGTTGTATGTGTTGCACTCTGATAAGTGTATGTTATACAGTTAAAATTTTGTATTTCAAAAATTATGATATATTATATTTTGTTCCGCTGCGATGTGAGATTCTGTGTTGTTATTTCTGTTCTTCTTCTACCTTTTTCTTCTAAAAAATGATTCGTATTTTTGTGATATTTTGGTTAGACATGTGATGTATATAGTCAACTCAGATAGTACGGATTTGTGGGCCGTTACAGTTGGTATCGGAGCTTAGGTTGTGTGAATACCTAGGCTTAGGTGGAGTTGTGCTCATTAGAGATAGGGTCAGTAGTACACTAGAATGAGTTGAGTGTGTGTATGTGTGTATGTTTATATATATGTATATATTTATATACATGAGAGAGCGTATTTGTTAATTGATATAAATATTGTTTTATATGGTGTTGGCTAGTCTGTTGAGTGGTTTATGAATTCTGATCGAATCGTGGGACGCTACGAAGTCGATAGGAATTTCTGAACTCTTGAACCAAGAAATTGACACAATATTGTTTTAGAAGTGGGTGAATGAAATAATTTTATCCAAAATTCTATTTTTGATAGAAAAGGAATAATTTTCTGAAATTATTATAGTATATGTATGTGTTGATTGTTATTATTATAATCCAATGAGATTACAAAATTGAAATGGTTATCTATAACCAAATATAACTTGTATATGAATGAAATATACAAATGAGACGAATTAAAAGTGAATTCAAACCAGAATCCAAAATTTAATCCTGGGAAGTTGGAAAAATATTTTCTAAATTATATTAAAATAATATAGCTTTGTTTTCAAACGATTTTGATGAGTTTCGAAATTTTTTAAACACTGAACTCACTTCAATGGCTGGAAAATAATTCTGATAATGACTGCAGCATTTTCGGTGTTCATTTTCGAGTTTCTTAGTGATGGATTGCTACCTTAGAAAATTTTTGGTGGAAATTTGTTTCGAAGAAAACAAGTTGTTTTGAAATATTCAAATGTTCTGAATTTGAGACAGAAATAAATATATGTATATATATTTATGTGATTTCAGAAGGATTTGAAATAAAAACCTGGGTATCTAAATTCTGGAATTTTAATTTAACTTGAGCAAGTTAAATGGATTGAAGTAAGTAAATTAATTAGAATCAATTTCAATGAATTTGATTGCATAGGAATGAAAACCAAAAGTTTTGGTAGGATTATAATTTGTAGAAGTATGAAATGTTGAGTTTCAACATAAATAGATTTTGAAAAATTAATGGGTTTGCATCATTTTTCCTAACTTAGTAATTTCGGGGACGAAATTATTTTAAAGGCGGAAGAATGTAAAGACCCGGATATTTTGTCGATTGATTTTAAATATTTAATATGGTTTTAAATATTGAGTTGATAATATAAACGAATATTTATATTAAGTTATCGATTTATTAATCGATTTCGATTTAATGTCGAATATACTAAATTATCGTAGTGCGAAAACATTAATAATTTAGGTTAATTTTAAAAGCTGAATCGAATCTGTTCGGATGATTAATATAAGTTCTATTAGAAAATAAAAAGATAATAATATTTTATTATCAAGTAATTTATTTGTTTTGAATTTTGTTTATATCGATTTAAATTAATATCTCCTCCATACGATAAAATGGGGCTTTGAATCCTGTTCTAGTGTGTTCAGAATATTGGTTAAACCCTAGAAGTGTCAGTTGTTGTGGTTCAATTAGAGTTCAGAAACCCGAAATATATTATTATAAAATTTTAATGGGTAAGCTTAAAATCAAATCAGAATCCTTTTAAATAAACTAAAAATCCATTTATATCACATCATATTTAATTTAGTGTACCACACACAATTCCCTTTTGCTTAATGCCTAAGTTTATCTTCCTTATTAATACACGACTTCCTCCCCTTTTTATTCCTTTCATTTTGTATATTATCTGTAAAATCCAAGTTCAAAGATTTAAAAGAAAAATGACTCCTCCTTATTTCGAAATTCTGAATCAAACCCGTATCCTCCCCCTTTAGTTCTCTAATTCCAAATCGAAAAAGGAAAAAAATAAAACCCAATTGCGATGGACACGCGATACCCCCTGATGCTTAGAAGCTCGGGTTAAAGTTCATGCTCGCAAGCAGTGGGAGTCACGATCAGTATTTTGGGGTTTGCGATGGGATCGTAGTTTGCGACGTTAAGGTTTGGATGATGTAGCGATGTTCCATGTTCGACAATGGTGATTGCGCTCGATTTGGTAATCACGATTTGAAAAAGAGTATGATAGTGGTTTATGGCCGCTTGCTAAAGTTGCGATGGGTTTTTGGTGTAGTTCCGTTTTCATGGAAAATTGAAATGGCGACGCTAGGTGAAATTGTTGTAGTGCTGAGTTGAAACGGAAATGACACTGGGTGATTAAGGATCGACAGTGGAATGTAGGAGAGGTCACGTTCAGGAAGGGGCAGTGGCACACACGAGTATGATAGCAGTCGATCTAGTTTAAGTCTATAGGGATGATGATGGAGGCTTTATCGAGGGGAGGAACAAGTGTTGACAGATCTGGTTTTAAATAGATTTCAAAATGGAATTTGTTTAAATATATAAAACTGGAAATTTATAAATAGTGTTTATAAATATAATGAACTAATTATCAAGAGATAATTTAAAATATTAAATTCAAGTGTGAATTTGAAGATAAGATCTTAAATCATTTCGAAAAGGAGAACGACGGGCTTTATTCCAGAATTCGAAATATAAAATGAACTGTGTTTCGAATAGATTTTTGAAACGAAACTTGTTTTAAATTATAAAACAAGGAAGTTGGATTTATAAACGATGTTTATAAATCTAGTGAAAATAATTTAACATTAGATAAAGTAGCAGTTTAAATTCAAATATGAATTAAAAAATGAATTGGAAAGTATTTTGAAATGGGACGATTGATTATATTTCGGAATCTGGAATGCAAATTGAATTGAAAAAAAATCCAATGGATTTATAAATGAAATTCGATTTATATCGAATTTTATAAAATAATTATTTCAAAAGAGAATTGGAATTTAATATCGAAGGATGAGTTATAAATAAATATATAACTGAATTACGAAATGTCAACGATTAGAAATAATCGAGAATATTAACTTAGATTTGGTAAAGTGGATGAATTTATATAAAAATATATATATGAATGGAGTTGAATATATTTATAAACGAAGTTCAAACATTTATATTCAAATAAAAATAAAACAAACTCATCGCAGCGCGATAGTTCATATATTGGCATTCCGAACATCAATTGAGTATATAGGACTCAATTTAAGTCGGAATCCGTTGAAACAATAATTGTTAGAACCGACTGAATAATAGTTTTGTAACGACCCATATTTTGACCGTTCAAATCGACAATAAGCCACACATGCCGACCCAAACAAATCGCAAATGCAGGTAGTTACTGGGAAAAGAAGAAAAAGAAAGAAAGAAAGAAGAGAAAAAAAATAACAGAGTCTCACAGCGGAAGGACAACATATAATAAACAAATAGCATTAAAAAGCAGTTGAAATGTATACTGTGATTATAACATTCAATGATTATCAGAGTTACATATACATACGGATGTACATAATAAGTAGCGGAAATAAATGCAGTGGTTAAACCATACTCATAATAGATATATACGCCAAACTTCGTCTTCGTCCTCCAAGGCAAGGGAATCTTCGCTAACTGCAACATCTGCTGACCCGAGCGTATTGCATAAAAAGAAAACACAACAAACACTCGGATCAGCACTAAATCATCTCATATTAGTCAAATTAAAATACGAAATAACATCAGTATCATGGGTGCAGTAACTCAGGAGATATTACGGGATTTTTCTATCTCTTGAGGATCCGTCAAACTAATATATACATAGATAATACGCTATTATGATAGTGTCTACTCAGTAAAGTATAAATACTGAAAATAGCGTAAGAAGGATTACATTTTACCCTTACACCGTTTATAATACCGTAGTCTATACAGTACCGTAAACCCACCGTAAACGATGGCATCAGAGGGCACTCCATAAGTACGATACAAATCAAAATCGTATGGGCTCGATATGGATATATATATGACAAGGCACTCGAGGCAATGCCCAGGGTAGGATTCTACCAATTGCACTCCCGGACCGGTGGTAACGCATAGCAGCCACTACCGCCCACCTCGGAACACACTCCCATAATTCATAAATGGGCCCAAATCATCATCATCATAGTCATAGAAATAGTATCGAAGAAGTGTGTCCGATCAAAGGTGCTACCACAGTTAGTCACGGTATAGCTCCTGTTTTAGTCATTTCAATTCTGACCCGAAGGTCAGGGCTATTTCGTCATCATTCATCTTCTTCAATTCAATAATCACCTCCAGGTCATCATACTCATTCTGGATACGTCATAACGTTCATAGTTGTCAAAGTGGTATCGACACCGACAGAGAGTATGCCTTATGTCGACTCTGGTCTCTTTAACAACTAACGCTTACATCTTTTCACATCGGTTGGTTCTTTTACATTTTCTCAAAGGTTCATTTCATATCAAAATATCATATTCTGTTTCGAACCAAATTTATATTCAAATAGAATATAATTTCATATCAACGTATCGTAATCATTCCAAACCGATTTATATTCTAACTAGAATATATTCATTTCATTATATTATAATCATAAAATATTTCACCAAATCGATTCATATTCAGGTAGAATATACTTCATATCAAGATTATAATTATCTCAAATCGATTTATGTAAAAATCCATTCATATTCAACTCGAATATATATATATTTCATAACCACCCATTTTAAATCTCTTAGGAGATCCATTTATTCAAGAAGAATATAATTCATAAATCCATATAAAAATCGATTTAAATCGGTTCATCTTCAAATAGAAGGAATTCTTATCTCAACTCCATTTAAACCAACAATTCTGATTCAAACACTTATCATTCGGAAGAAAATGAAAATTTTAAAGGATATAACTATGAAATTAATGTTCATAAAGAAAACCTTTATATAAATAATATATGTATGGAATATAGTAGTTAAAATAGGATAAGTAAGTTTAAACCACTATATAAATATAAATTTAAGAGTTTACTAAGTAGTTTAGATAAAAGAATATAAGAAAAATTTCGTTATAATAAAATAGTTATAGATAAAAGTTTAATAAATAAATTTTGAAGAAAGGATAGTTATTGAAATCAAACAGTGTGTATATATATATATATATATATGAAAATTCTTTAACTAAAATCGATACTTTCTTCCGAACTTCAACACTTGAATCTAACTCCAGTCTCAATGGAGTTGCCTAGCCCAAAGGACTTGTTTCAAAATCCCATTTCAACCCATATTCCAAATTCAAGGATTTAAAACCATAGTTGTATTTAGTTCAAAGCAACTTTGAGTCTCCTCGATTTTTTTCCTTCTATCCAATATTAAATTCAATAAGAATTTATTAAATTTGAGGCTACCCAATGCTTGAAAATGCTAAATCATATTAATTTCTGAATCTTTAAAACTTCGAGTTCACTTTGGGTAATTTCCTTAATCACTTCAAATAACATTCAAGAATCAGATCTTTAAAGGAAGAATTTTTTTTATCAAACTCTACACATTCCCTTTAAATGAATTTTCCCTTAATATAGAATTTCAAATATTTAAATCATTTAACCAACCGATGTTGTATATAATTATCTATCCAATGGCCAAGTGATTTAAATTTAATTTCTCGATATTCAGGGATGGATCTATCATTTCAATCCAAATCAGGGTCACAGAGATTTATCATTTCACTCTGTGTTCTTATTTTATTTTATTGATAAATCCCGGGTTTATTCGATGCCCGTAACATCAAGGGTAAATGGGATTTATCGTCACAAAGAACATGCAAATACACTATACCGAATACGGAGCATTAACTGTGTCAAATCTCAATTCAGTAATAAATCTCAACCAAACATCCATCACAGCCATTCCATTCAACTGATCAGTTTCAACTGTTTCAGGATTTATAAGGATTTAAAAATTTCAACTAGAATTTTTAATTTCAATCAAATAACTAATCATCGAACTAATTTGCATGTTAACACACTGTTATATCAAATTTAAGCAACCAAATTCAACAGCCAATCACAACCATGCAACCAAACTGTTTCATAATTTAATTCGATAAATATGGGGATAATTCAGTATTTCGTGAGCGAAGAATCACTCACCTTTGAGTCTTCTGTTGATCGTACGTCCAACTAAAGGCCAAAATTTCACAGTCTCTAAACACAGCCAGATTAGTGCCAAAACGTCCGCAATTCCGCCACGATCCCAACGCAACAAACCGCGTCCAAATCCGAGTTAATATGCAGAAGTTATGAGCGTTTTACGATTTGAATTAAAAATATATATAAAATTATAAAATAAAACCTCACCCACTCGGATGATGCCACGTCAGCACCCTTCAAAACACTCCCGCTCCTCCTTTCCTCTTTGCTACAGTAACAGCAACGTGAAAAGAACCCATACGCCTCCAACTTTGACCGACGAGAACTCCCTCCTCCGACCGAGCTAGAACAGGCGGCCACCACCAACGGCGAGCTCAGCTCGAGCCGCTCCTCCCAGCCTCGGTCCGGTGAATTCCGGTGCCCTCAATCGGCCGTGCCAACAAACCCTAAATCCGCCGTTTTAGGCCTTCAACCACCAAATTCGACCACCTCGCTCGACCATAAAATCTCTGACTGCCTCCAAAACACTCGTGTGGACGTTCTCAACAAAACCCATATACCGATTTCTGAAATCAAAGCCAAAATCGAAAATCCCCAAAATTAAGGCTAGGGTTTTCGAAAATCAGAGAGTTTGACCGCAAATTCTGACCAAACCGTTCAATGCATGTCACAACAAACTGTAGATCTGAGCTCTACTAGTTGAGAGCTTCGAAATGGTATATAATACTCTATGGTTTGAAGAGATTTTATTTTCAAGTTATGATTTTTATTTAAAACTAGGGTTTTGAAATTTTTGTTCAGCCATTAAGAAGAGAAATAAATGGAGGAAGTGTAAGTGTAATGAAAATGGCTGATGGAGTGGAATGGAGTTTGTTTATACATGTATATATAAGGTCCACTATAAGAACAACCAATTATCCACTTATATTGATTCTATTCGTGTTTTCTCCAATACGGTCAAACGACAAGTCGGATAGTAACGCAGATTGAGATCCCACTATAATTCACCGTTCCGGTTCTGATGGCGCCAGTTTCGTTGAATTCCGAGACAGTTACCATAACCGTTAAATTTCACAGTAAATTAATTAAATAAAATATTCAATTTCTCAATTAACTGTTTTAATTCAAATTTAAATATTCGTTAAATTCAAATTTAATTAAATTATAACTTAAATAAATTGTACAATAAATTTCACACATTTTAAATCAAATTTTGATTGTTTAAATTTTTGATTCAAATTTCAGTTATTATTTCTCCACTTAGAATTCTCCATTTACCAATTAAATTTGAATTTCCATTTTAAACTAAATAACTCAAGTCATTTAAATAATTAAAATATTAATTTCCAAATTTCACAAATTCTATAATTAAATTCACATATTCTAAGTTCCTGAATAAATTTATCTATCCATTTAGACTTATATTTCAATTATTATTATTAAATAACTTAGAATTTCACCAATTCACAAATTTAAATTTAAATTTAAATTTAAATTTCCCCTTTAACTTGACCAACTAAAATTCCAATTAATTATTAAAAATATTAAATTCCCTTTTTCAACATTCTTAATAACTAAATTTGAAAATTTTAAATTTTTCCCCACCCAACAATCCTCATCATTATAAATCATCTAATTTGATTTTTAACCCATGTTATTCAACTTATCTAATTAAATTCAAGTTTTAAATATGCGAAAAATTATGGGATGTTACATTCTCCCCCACTTATAATCTTTTCGTCCTCGAAAAGAGAACGAGATAAGGTATTAACCAACTCATAATTTCAAACCCATACTTATAAAATAATATTTATAAAATAAGTCATATAGTCGTAAAATATCATAAAATTTTCTAACTCCCGAAATCACGAAAAATTTCGGCAGCATCTCCTTTGTACGGAGAGGTACGGAAAAATCAAAATACATATATAAATCTAAATATTCATCTCATCACTCGATGAGGCATCCCTAACAGGGGAAAACAAAAATATAAAACCACCAAAACTTTGTAACACATTTACGTACCTTTCATTGGCGTTTATTTGCATTTTTATTACCTTAGCATTTAGCGTTTAGCGCAAGCGAGCTCCGAAGCGTAGCGCACACTCCTTGCACCTGCTAAATACTCACATACACATGAGATTCAACCATATATATAATGTAAAACAAACATATGCAACTTACACAACATACATTAATCATTTTAACCCCAAAACCAATATATTCATAACAGACCAGTGAACAAATTGAAGTTTATCGCCCTTTAGATAGGGGAATTTGACTAAAACATACTAGGCAAAAGTTGAAGCATTTGTTTTAGGCTTTCCGAATTGTCTGGATTCGTCAAATTCGAATAATTCGTTCAAAAGTTATGGCAGTTTTAGCGAAGGCGAACGCTTCAGCCCAGGCAAATAAAATTGCAGATCTGAATTGTTCAACCCAGTTTTTACCCCTTTAAATCTCAGAATTTTACATAGCATAATAAGGGAAAGTTTTGGTTTAGATCCTAAGCTTTCCGAATTGTACTCGAACATTAAAATCCGACATTCCGTTAGGAAGTTATAGCCAAAACAGTATAGGTATATGCTTCAGATTTTAAAATTTCTGCGCATACAACTATAACTAATTCATGGATTTCAACTTAATAAACATGGAAATTAGTCAAGGTGCTATTATCTAAAGTTTTAATTCAGTTTCTAAGGTTTCCAAAAAGTCTGAAATCGTTAAATTCCGATCAGCCATTCAAAAGTTATGGTCATTTTAGTTTCGGCATATCGAATAGTTCAGATTCTTGCATAAACATTAATTTTTATTTGGAGTTTCAACCTTTCGGATTTTAAACTTAAGCAACACTTAACCATTTAAAAAGGGTGATCGCTCCAATACTCTCATACTTTTATTGCTTCAATATATATTCATGCTCATTTCACTTTTATTAAATGAATTTCCATTCCGTTACTTATATTCCATTATCGTCTATCTTATTTGAGTTTACTTCCAACTCACCCACTTCGTCCATTCTCGTTTGTCCATTCGATCCTTTACATTCACTACATTATCCGAGAATGGATTCATATTCAAGTACTTACTTTATTCCAATAAAATTTCTATATTTTTTCTCATTTCATTCTCAAGCATTAAATTCCGAATGAACTTGAATTCATTTTTTTTTAAATTCCCAACGGACTTGATTACGTTAGATCTTTAATTCATTACCATGAATCAATATGTCAAAATTTAACTCATTTCTTTTCTAAGTACTAAATTCTCTAGCAACCATTATATTGTCCTCTAAGTTAACTCTTATCGAGTCAATACACTTGACTCGAACTAAATTTGGTCTTATTCCATATTTCAGTTGCTTGTTCACTTTCCTAACCATACCCTTAATCATTATCTTATTCACTTATTCCCATTTCCATTTTAAGTGAAAGTTTATTCCATTTCTCGAATCATTAATAACTCTCGAATCATGGTTTGAATTAAGGGTTGTTCAGCTCAAATTTGTATTTAGTTCTCAAACCATTCTTATTCGATTTCCTAAGTTAAACCCTATTTAACTTGATTTCCGCACGACTTAAGTTATATTTTTATTCGACAAAAGTTTTAATTCCATTCATTTCATTATTTATACCAAGACTTATACTTCATATACTATTCAATAAGATTTACCCCATTTGGATTTCGTATGCTTTAACTTCACATATATACTAACTTGTCGTTTATTTGCTTATTTATATTTATTAGCAAGTCACGATTTAGTAACTAATTTAAATCCCTTTCCAACTAGTTCTCGACTAATTTCACTTACTTATTTATTAACCAAAGCATAGGCTATTTCCTTTCTTATTTACACACTAAATCTTCCATTTCATTCTTGGTTGACCTTAGTCGAGTTTTATTTCATAGTTAACTTACATGTTTCTCTAACACTTATATCAACTAAATTTGGAATTTGCTAAGCTTAATTATCGCTCATCTTAAGCGTTTCAACGACCATTTCTTTCTCTTATAATACTTAAGTTTGTTTCTTAGTTTAAAAATCTAAGTTCTAACGCATCGAGTTATCTGAATACATATTCAACATTATTAGCTAAGGTGAACTTAAATACCTTGATTCCGGGTTTAAAACCAAGTTTAAAATACTATATGTACTTATGTTATTTTATGGAAAACCATACCATATAATATTACATCTGAATCCCTAATTTAACAAAGAATATAGATTTTTTTTTCGATTCTAGTTTAATTTAAACCCAATCTTAACAACATATACTAATACCCTTATACAAAACCTATACTATAGGAAATTCAATCCAAACTCCTTTTTCAAACTAGTTAAATTTAAATTAACCTTTAAATAACATATACTATTACTTTTATGTACGTTATACCATATGGAATTTAATTCAAAACCCTTTGTCAAACCCAACTATAATGATAATTGAGTGGTCTCTCCCCCACTTAGACTCTTCAGAATAAACGTCGATAATGCGTGCACTCATTACCGAAGTCATTCTGGTGTCCGAGAAGGGATTATACACTCATCTTGTTCAAAAAAAATCCTTTGAAACCATTTCCCTTTCGAAAGCACTTACCAAATTACCATATCTCCCAAAAATCCTGGCAAATCCATTTTCAAAGTCCAGAATCAAATACTCGAGTTCATTTCTATCCTATTCCCAAGATATATTTGCCTAAATATCTTTTATACCTATTATTTTTAAACCCTTTTAACCATTCAATTTGTCCCGTCCATTTGATTTATTATTTAATCAACCACCGATAATATATTTGATATATTCAAAATATAATCGAAAACCATATCATGTCAATCATTCTGTTCGATTATTTAGAAATTCCAATCGATTCTATGGCGTCCCATATAGCGACCAGAACCTATAAATATTCAACAGAACAATCAACACAATATAAAACCATTTCATATCAAAAATACAAGTACGCTCCCTCATATATACTCTCAAACTCGTTCTAGGGCGTTTCTAACCCTATCTCTAATGAGTTTATTCCCAAACAGAGCCAAGGTTATCGCTAACCGACGCTCTAATACCAACTGTAACGACCCATATTTTGACCGTTCAAATCGACAATAAGCCACACATGTCGACCCAAACAAATCGCAAATGCAGGTAGTTATTGGGAAAAGAAGAAAAAGAAAGAAAGAAAGAAGAGAAAAAACAATAACAGAGTCTCACGGCGGAAGGACAACATATAATAAACAAATAGCATTAAAAAGCAGTTGAAATGTATACTGTGATTATAACATTCAATGATTATCAGAGTTACATATACATACGGATGTACATAATAAGCAGCGGAAATAAATGCAGTGGTTAAACCATACTCATAATAGATATATACGCCAAACTTCGTCTTCGTCCTCCAAGGCAAGGGAATCTTCGCTAACTGCAACATCTGCTGATCCGAGCGTATTGCATAAAAAGAAAACACAACAAACACTCGGATCAACACTAAATCATCTCATATTAGTCAAATTAAAATACGAAATAACATCAGTATCATGGGTGCAGTAACTCAGGAGATATTACGGGATTTTTCTATCTCTTGAGGATCCGTCAAACTAATATATACATAGATAATACGCTATTATGATAGTGTCTACTCAGTAAAGTATAAATACTGAAAATAGCGTAAGCGGGATTACATTTTTACCCTTACACCGTTTATAATACCGTAGTCTATACAGTACCGTAAACCCACCGTAAACGATGGCATCAGAGGGCACTCCATAAGTACGATACAAATCAAAATCGTATGGGCTCGATATGGATATATATATATATGACAAGGCACTCGAGGCAATGCCCAGGGTAGGATTCTTCCAATTGCACTCCCGGACCGGTGGTAACGCATAGCAGCCACTACCGCCCACCTCGGAACACACTCCCATAATTCATAAATGGGCCCAAATCATCATCATCATAGTCATAGAAATAGTATCGAAGAAGTGTGTCTGATCAAAGGTGCTACCTCAGTTAGTCATGGTATAGCTCATGTTTTAGTCATTTCAATTCTGACCCGAAGGTCAGGGCTATTTCGTCATCATTCATCTTCTTCAATTCAATAATCGCCTCCAGGTCATCATACTCATTCTGGATACGTCATAATGTTCATAGTTGTCAAAGTGGTATCGACACCGACAGAGAGTATGCCTTATGTCGACTCCGGTCTCTTTAACAACTAACGCTTACATCTTTTCACATCGGTTGGTTCTTTTACATTTTCTCAAAGGTTCGTTTCATATCAAAATATCATATTCTGTTTCGAACCAAATTTATATTCAAATAGAATATAATTTCATATCAACGTATCGTAATCATTCCAAACCGATTTATATTCTAACTAGAATATATTCATTTCATTATATTATAATTATAAAATATTTCGCCAAATCGATTCATATTCAGGTAGAATATACTTTATATCAAGATTATAATTACCTCAAATCGATTTATGTAAAAATCCATTCATATTCAACTCAAATATATATATTTCATAACCACTCATTTTAAATCTCTTAGGAGATCCATTTATTCAAGAAGAATATAATTCATAAATCCATATAAAAATCGATTTAAATCGGTACATCTTCAAATAGAAGGAATTCTTATCTCAACTCCATTTAAACCAACAATTCTGATTCAAACACTTATCATTCGGAAGAAAATGAAAATTTTAAAGGATATAACTATGAAATTAATGTTCATAAAGAAAACCTTTATATAAATAATATATGTATGGAATATAGTAGTTAAAATAGGATAAGTAAGTTTAAACCACTATATAAATATAAATTTAAGAGTTTACTAAGTAGTTTAGATAAAAGAATATAAGAAAAATTTCGTTATAATAAAATAGTTATAGATAAAAGTTTAATAAATAAATTTTGAAGAAAGGATAGTTATTGAAATCAAACAGTGTAAATATATATATATATATATATATATATATGAAAATTCTTTAACTAAAATCGATACTTTCTTCCGAACTTCAACACTTGAATCTAACTCCAGTCTCAATGGAGTTGCCTAGCCCAAAGGACTTGTTTCAAAATCCCATTTCAACCCATATTCCAAATTCAAGGATTTAAAACCATAGTTGTATTTAGTTCAAAGCAACTCTGAGTCTCCTCGATTTTTTTCCTTCTATCCAATATTAAATTCAATAAGAATTTATTAAATTTGAGGCTACCCAATGCTTGAAAATGCTAAATCATATTAATTTCTGAATCTTTAAAACTTCGAGTTCACTTTGGGTAATTTCCTTAATCACTTCAAATAACATTCAAGAATCAGATCTTTAAAGGAAGATTTTTTTTTTTATCAAACTCGACACATTCCCTTTAAATGAATTTTCCCTTAATATAGAATTTCAAATATTTAAATCATTTAACCAACCGATGTCTGTATATAATTATCTATCCAATGGCCAAGTGATTTAAATTTAATTTCTCGATATTCAGGGATGGATCTATCATTTCAATCCAAATCAAGGTCACATAGATTTATCATTTCACTCTGTGTTCTTAATTTATTTTATTGATAAATCCCGGGTTTATTCGATGCCCGTAACATCAAGGGTAAATGGGATTTATCGTCACAAAGAACATGCAAATACACTATACAGAATACGGAGCATTAACTATGTCAAATCTCAATTCAGTAATAAATCTCAACCAAACATCCATAACAACCATTCCATTCAACTGATCAGTTTCAACTGTTTTAGGATTTATAAGGATTTAAAAATTTCAACTAGAATTTTTAATTTAAATCAAATAACTAATCATCGAACTAATTTGCATGTTAACACACTGGTATATCAAATTTAAGCAACCAAATTCAACAACCAATCACAACCATGCAACCAAACTCTTTCATAATTTAATTCGATAAATATGGGGATAATTCAGTATTTCGTGAGCGAAGAATCACTCACCTTTGAGTCTTTTGTTGATCGTACGTCCAACTAAAGGCCAAAATTTCACAGTCTCTAAACACAGCCAGATTAGTGCCAAAACGTCCGTAATTCCGCCACGATCCCAACGCAACAAACCGCGTCCAAATCCGAGTTAATATGCAGAAGTTATGAGCGTTTTACGTTTTGAATTAAAAATATATATAAAATTATAAAATAAAACCTCACCCACTCGGATGATGCCACGTCAGCACCCTTCAAAACACTCCCGCTCCTCCTTTCCTCTTTGCTACAATAACAGCAACGTGAAAAGCACCCATACGCCTCTAACTTTGACCGACGAGAACTCCCTCCTCCGACCGAGCTAGAACAGGCGGCCACCACCAATGGTGAGCTCAGCTCGAGCCGCTCCTCCCAGCCTCGGTCCGGTGAATTCCGGTGCCCTCAATCGGCCGTGCCAACAAACCCTAAATCCGCCATTTTATGCCTTCAACCACCCCGCTCGACCATAAAATCTTTGACTGCCTCCAAACACTCGTGTGGACGTTCTCAACAAAACCCATATACCGATTTCTGAAATCAAAGCCAAAATCGAAAATCCCCAAAATTAAGGCTAGGGTTTTCGAAAATCAGAGAGTTTGACCGCAAATTCTGACCAAACCGTTCAATGCATGTCACAACAAACTGTAGATCTAAGCTCTACTAGTTGAGAGCTTCGAAATGGTATATAATACTATATGGTTTGAAGAGATTTTATTTTCAAGTTATGATTTTTATTTAAAACTAGGGTTTTGAAATTTTTGTTCATCCATTAAGAAGAGAAATAGATGGAGGACGTGTACGTGTAATGAAAATGGCTGATGGAGTGGAATGGAGTTTGTTTATATATGTATATATAAGGTCCACTATAAGAACAACCAATTATCCACTTATATTGATTCTATTCGTGTTTTCTCCAATACGGTCAAACGACAAGTCGGATAGTAACGCAGATTGAGATCCTACTATAATTCACCGTTCCGGTTCTGATGGCGCCAGTTTCGTTGAATTCCGAGACAGTTACCATAACCGTTAAATTTCACAGTAAATTAATTAAATAAAATATTCAATTTCTCAATTAATTGTTTTAATTCAAATTTAAATATTCATTAAATCAAAATTTAATTAAATTATAACTTAAATAAATTGTACAATAAATTTCACACATTTTAAATCAAATTTTGATTGTTTAAATTTTTGATTCAAATTTCAGTTATTATTTCTCCACTTAGAATTCTCCATTTACCAATTAAATTTGAATTTCCATTTTAAACTAAATAACTCAAGTCATTTAAATAATTAAAATATGAATTTCCAAATTTCACAAATTCTATAATTAAATTCAAATATTCTAAGTTCCTGAATAAATTTATCTATCCATTTAGACTTATATTTCAATAATTATTATTAAATAACTTAGAATTTCACCAATTCACCAATTTAAATTTAAATTTCCCCTTTAACTTGACCAACTAAAATTCCAATTAATTATTAAAAATATTAAATTCCCTTTTTCAACATTCTTAATAACTAAATTCGAAAATTTTAAATTTTTCCCAACCCAACAATCCTCATCATTATAAATCATCTAATTTGATTTTTAACCCATGTTATTCAACTTATCTAATTAAATTCAAGTTTTAAATATGCGAAAAATTATGGGATGTTACAAGTTTTCTAATAGAAGAGAAAAATCTGGATTTCCTCTTATAGGTTTTGAGTTATGTCAAAATCAAATTTTCAGAAAAACAGCGCCATAACCATTTTAAAACCATAACGGTTTATTTAAATTTATAAAAGGAATTTAAGCAAATAAAATCAGAATCTTAATTAGAAAAATTCAGATTTGAGTTATAAAATATATTTGAACTCAAGTGGAGTAATGAAATGATTTTTGAAACAAAAATCAGATATTATTAATTATTGAATATAATTAACTAGTTTGTAGAATAATTAGTTAATGGAATTTGAATTGAAATTGGGCTTTGAAAAAGTAAATTGGTTCTGTAAATTTATATTTGAAATCGAATATGAAACTCTAGTTGAAAAATGGAATTCGATTGGTTTATAACCAAATTAAAAATAGTATATGAACATGATATGTTCAAATAAGATTATGAAATAGGCAAAAGAGCTAATTACAGAATAAATTAGCAAACTGAGTTAAAATGACCAGATTGAGTTGGAATAAACTGAGAATGGATGTATATGGGTTAGACAGGTATGGAATGAAGTGTATGAAGATTTTAATTCGTGTGACCGACAAAAAGGTACACGTTTAAATTCCATATGAGATTTTTTGTGCTGAATCAGCAAGCCGCTTGGCTTTTTAATTTTATTTTTGAATGGAAAGGGCTCAGAGAGGCGTTTTGTAGTTGTACTGAGTAACCCGTACAAAGGAGATTATGGCGAAATTTTCCAAAAATTTAAGGAGTTAGAATATTTTAAGAAGATTTGATAATTAGGAATCAATATATATATATATATATAATTCGATAAGGAAATGTAACTAAAATAGAATATTATAAACAAAAGGGAAATCTATATTTAAATCTGATAAAATTAGAAAGAGAAATGTATACGGGTTTAAGAATGAATAATTGGTTTTATGATGTTGACTATTCGAGGTAAGTGGTCTTGTCCGTTTAGAAGTTAAGGATGTTTTCAGTCAAGGTCTGAGAGGTAGTTTTACCCCAACTTGATTGATTTTATTTTTAACCAATAAGTAGCAAGATCCAGTCTCGAAGAGAAAAGATTGAATAAGAGTTACTTGAATGCAGTATTTTGGGTTGTTGTAATGATGTTTACACAACATTCATTTTAACCCAAATAAGTGGAATTTTGGAAATATAAAAGTAAATATTTCCTGAGTATAGAATTAAATGAGTCGGGAAAGAAATAAGTAATTGGAATGTTCTCCAATTATAAATAGAAAATATTTTCTAAGTGTAGGAAATAAAAGAAGATGAGATATGGAAATGTTTTCCAAATAGCGTAAGAGGCCAAAACGAATATTGAAAATATCGTGTTAACGAATATGGATAAGGAAATGGAGAAGTGTTTTAAATTATTGAAATATTAATTAAAAGGCCTAGTGATTTGTTTGATGCTTTGAATGGATGTTTGTTTTTATTCGATAGTTAAATAACAGACTATCGAAGTGTTTGCCAATATCGTTGTTAATATGGAGAGACCGGTTGAATTATTATCTGATAACCACTTCGTATTGGCAATAGCATTGCGAATCAGATTATATGAAGATAATCAGAGATGGAGTAGAGTGCAAAGGCTTTTTATGTTAATGGAAATTGTGCCTTCGGTTTCATTCAATCCCAAAACGAACGTATATGGACGAATGTCTGATAGAGTATTTCCAATGATCACATATGTTGTTATGTACAAAAATATATGGTGGAGGAGAATTTATTCTCTTAGCATAATATCCAGAATATATTTGTGCAAATCAATTAATGATTAGCGGACCCGACAATGTGGCATTCAAAGTGAATGTGCAATCAATGAATGGTAAGAAATCGTAGCCTTAGGCCTCAACAACCGGGAAATGAAAAAAATCGGGCAAGCAGCATGGCTAAATGAGTAGCTCCCAATTAGGGTGTATTATCACCTATCTAGAGAAATTCATTTCATTATTTATTCTATTCGATGCTGTCCCATTCGGGAAAATGGTTGCTGATCCCAACCATTGGTGATATACATTCGATACACTCAAGCGAAATGAGTGGTCGGTCGTGTGTGGCTGGGTTGCAAGATGTTCTTGCTGAACCCAGTGTATTCTCCTCTAGGGATACACTATCAGAAGGTGGTTCCGTACCTTTTCATAGTTGGAAATTCATTACCCAATAAGTGCTCGCGGTTTTCATTGTATATTATATATGTGGAGCGTAAGATGAAAGCATTCCACTAGATTTCTATCTATTTAATTTAAACACTATTATAATATCAAAAGAGTTTTGATATAAAGATTATCGTTTCTTTCAAAAGGATTTTGAAAGTTAAATCAAGTGTTTTGGATTCTCATAAGGGAAAAATCCGTTCCATGTTATCCAGTGTGGTCTTATGAGACATCATTTGTTTTCTCAAACTGTTTTAAATTGGTTTACTCATATCAATCCCATGACTGACCCGGAGTTTATTTTGTTTTGTTTTACCTAAACTCTTGGGTGCCCAAATTTGTGCGTGAAGTCAAGTAGTTCAGGATTTTACAAATTTACCTAAAGGAGCTTGTAGCAGGAGGCTTCAGTGTTAGATATATAGTATTTTTATTCCGCTGTGTTGTAAGTGTTGTATTCTGATAAGTGTATGTCATATTGTTAAAATTTTGTATTTCAAAAGTTATGATATATTATATTTTGTTCCGCTGCAATGTGAGTTTCTGCGTTGTTATTTCTTTTCTTCTTCTATGTTTTACTTCTAAACAAATGATTCGTATTTCTGTGATATTTTGGTTAGAAGTGTGATGTATGTAGTCAACTCAGATAGTACAAATTTGCGGGCCGTTACATGTTGTCACTTGACTCAGGACAGTCCGCTCTCAATGCCTGCATTCTTCATCGTCTGCTAAGACTGTCTACAGTTAAAGGAACAGATTTTCCCATCTTTTACGCGAACCCTACAAAGAAACTAATCAGAGATGGCATTAATAAATTTAAAGATTGGAAAACACAATTTTTCTTTGTCAGGTGTCCCCCGGGTATGCCGAGCACATTTTTTGTCCCTGGTTAGTTTTATATTTTTCTTGGTCATGTTATCTCCATGCTTTGCCCAATATTTTTTTTTAGCTTGAAGAGGAAACTAGGATCATTGATTTAATTCAGAAGGATTCTGAAAAATTGGGAAAGATATCCCTTTTGCTGACTAGGGACAATCTCCAGAAATATGTCCTTTATCCTTCGGGACATTTTTTTCTGAGGAAACCACCTGACCATTCACCTGTGCCCTGCATTTATCTTTGGGTACCAATGTATTTACTCGACTATCTCCTCTGTTTCCAAGAACTTCAAGTAAAATAGTTCTTCTAAAGCATTTGCAAAATCTTATTCTTATTTTATCTATATGACTTGTTTCTTCTGATGTCATTACTTTAATTAGCTACCAAACCTTTGCCAGCCTTGAAAGCGGGGAAATCTGTTCTAACTGTTATAGCCCAATCCAAGGAAGCAGCTAAGAGAAAGCTTGGAACAAAAACTGTTGATGAGCCAGCCTCCAAAAGGCAAAAGTATGAAGCTTTTACTCCTTCCTTTCCCCACAAAGAAGTTGCTGCTGCGTCTGCTAAGCAGCCTACCCGTGATCCTATTGCTCCTTCTGATGGAGTTACTCCTGCCATCAGTTCTTCCGAAACAGCGACCACAGAGAGTGATCTTGTCACCCATCTTTTAGTGTCTGACTGTACGGGGACTTTGGATTTAATGGTTCGTGAGTTAAATTTGTGTCCATCTCCATAACAGCTAGCCCCTCAAGACCTTCTTTAACGACACGAGATTTTGATGAGATTGTAAGGCTTACCCTTTCTTTTGAAAATATTGCCAGTATTTCGTTGCCTTCTTCATCCTCAGACTTGATGAACATGCGATAATCTCTTGTCGCAATAGCTTCTGGTACAAAATTGTTCCTATTAGCTGCTTTTATCTTTTATTCCCATATAAATGCTGATTTTGTTTTCTTCCTTTCAGACAACTAAAAGTTGGTTCTCGCTTCAGAAGGTTACATCTCGGTCTTCCTCTGAAATAGCAAAGCTTAAAGAGGGAAAATCATGCCTAGAATTCAAAGTCAATGTTCTGAATGTGGCGAAGGAGGAACATGAGAAAGAGTGCTTGGAGCTAAAAGCCTATCTTCAGAAGGCTAAGTCAGAACTTTAAGAGGAGAGAAAATCTAAAGAACTTCGATCTTACGAAGTTATGGCTCTTTAACTATCTTTGCAAGAACTTGAGGATGAAAAGGCTAAAATGATAACTAGCGATGCTGAAAAGTTAAAAGAGAGAGATGATCGTCTTTCCAAATATGAAGTTCCATCTCTAATGCCAAGCTGATAATTTATGAGGACAAACAAAGAATTTCCTCATTATCAGAATCCCACTTTTTAGATGCGATTTTAAACTCTTATGAAGAGGCACTTTTCTTGGCGTACTCTGGTAATTACCAAAAGTGACCTAAAATCGAATTCCCTTCAGTTGCCCCTTCCATTACGAATCAAGTTATGGACAAGATTGAGTTGGTTAAGCAAGGAATACAAGTTCCAAAAAGAGAAATTATTGACCATGAGAAGCTTCGTTTCATTAAAGTTTTTCCTAATGATTTGGACTCCCATGAAGGAGAGGAGAAGGGCGATGGCGATACCACCGACAATGACGAAGATGATGATGATGGTTGAGATCTTGGTCTCAGAGATGAGGATGGTTGTGATGACTTTGGTGGAGGAGAGGACAACCCTCCTCCTTCTGCCGGTGGCACTTATGGTACTAAAGGGGCAAACCACGATCCTTCAGAGCTCCTAAAATGCAAGATTCAATGGCTACTTTCTCAAAGGATAGTGGTCCTTCCGACAAAGGGCCAAAAGAAAAGGAATAGCTCGCTCAAGCTGAAGTACTTGTTTCTCAGGTGTAGCTTTCACTTTTGAAGTGCTTTCCTCCCTTTCGAATTCATGGTAAATAATTTCCTATAATTTATAAATAAGGAAAAATATTGCCTCACTTTATAAGGCAGAGTTAGATAAGAAACAAAGAGAAACAATTCGATCTCATATAAAGCAAGACAAGGTGCTAAAAGACTACAATGTTTTGTCCCAAAAACACTGTCATCATGATAAGTGTGCCTCAAAATTTATGCCCTTCATAGAAAATGAAGCCTAGCCAAGATTAAACGCAGCTCGACTTCGGTACGAAAGAATACTTAAGGGAAATGCAGAGTTGGTCACTTTATTCTGGATGTTGATAAAGGATAGGAATATTTTGATTGATTTCATATACAAGATTTATAACAGATTTGAAACTACAGATTTTTCCTTCTTGGGTGAGCTTAGTGGTGGTTTACTTCAAGGTCTTCACATACGGCACTCAGATGAGCATGGAGTTGATCTCCATCCTACGGCTTGTTGGAGTGTGCCGAGGGTTCATTTATTCCCCAGAGACTTACCTTTAGAAAAACTCAAATATAACTAGAACGGATTTATTTCTGAACAATTCAAAAAGTCATTATTTTATGAAAAAGATGGTTATTTGTAAAATTGTAGAACTATAAACATATGTTTTTTGTGATAGCTTCTTGCATCTATGATTTCTAGTTTCATATTATGCTACGGCAGACTCAAACCCTTCACAAAGATGTAATTCCCAAAGATGCCTTATACTTATTTTTCAGATTAAGAAGAGAATACTCAATAAAAACACCATATAGATTTGTAACGGATCGTTTCCTAGGAGCCGTTCGGTGTATTTCCATGAAATACCCTCAACTTCCCTTCGACTTTTTGGGTGATAACCGGGAAATAATTGTAAAGAGACTTAGAAGCCATCATGCTGAAATGATTTGTAACCTAAACAAAAGGTATTTTGAAAAACAGGATCTCACTTTGTAATTTTCAGTGTGTGTATCCCAAAACAGTTCAAAGCTTGTTTAAATAAATCTAAGAGTTTTTTTGTAATAAGCTTCTATGATAATGAGAAATAAAATTTTATTAGTACTATTTTGCGTAAATGGCACCTATGACTAAACATATTTCATATTTTTGTGAATAAGGAGATCAACCCAAAATGATATCTTCCCAAGCTATAGGGATCAAAAGTGAATCATTAGCTATAGTAAACTAAGGGGATTCTCCCAAAGATGCACCCAGTCCAACTCGAGAAAGAACATTATTAATTTAGAAGTTAGCCATTAAAATTTTGAATGAGCAAGTATCTACTTTAGAAGGTCAACTAAAAGAAATGGATAAAACTATTCTTGAATTAAAAGGACAAATAAAGGCAAATCCCTCCATCGATATTAATGAAGAGGTGAGTAAATTGTTTCAACGGATTACCGACTGGAAATTGAATCGGACAACACAAAAGCAAGTTGTAAGGCATGGGAGTTTGCATTGGGGGATGCTATTCCCGATGTGGTTTCTGGTACCCCTGTGTCCTCGAAAACGGCAACTAGGTCAAAAACCTTAGCTGTTGAAAAGCTTCCTCACTTGGTGAATCCCCTTGCAGGACTAGATGTGTCAGTCGACACCGAATGGTGCAGGTGGGTAAAAGATGAAGTCAGTAGTTATTATGAGACTAAATATAAGGATGACACGCTTCGTTCTATCAAAGATTACATCTCCCTAATTAGACAATTATAGAAGGAGAAGTACATTTTGCAGAAGCATGCCATTGAGTTGGAGAAAGAAAACATAACCTTAAGAGATACGGGTAAAGCTTTCAATAGACCTTTAAATTACAAACTGGATCCATAGACAGTTCTGCGAGATTAGGAAAATTGAAAGAAAGCTTATTGAGCTCCTTGTATAGCAATCCATCATTTTGTTAATCCTCCGACAACTGATGATGATCTAGATAAGGAGGTGTAAGATATTTGATGTGATTATGATATTAAGGTCCAACTTTTGTACTTGATAATTTGTGAAATAACTATAAATAAATTTGTAAAATAACTTTGTAAATTACGTAGATATCACTTGATGTATAACCTTTGTATGTGTTTCGAACATCCTTATATAGGATTTCTCTGCATTATTCCGCATAAAACTCACCACATAACATTTTGTGTTAGTCTTTTGCTTAGAGTAGGATGCATACAATAATTTTCTCATCTTATGTGGGACACCATCTAGACCGAAGCCAAGTAATAGATGAAACTTGTGATAGAATAATAGGATCATTCGTATTTTATATTTCATCAAAATGATGAACAATAATTTTGCGTATATGAGTTTAGAAAACCACCCTATGTGAGGTGTGAGAAATCATAACCTTCATTAGAAGGTTTCAAAGAAAATATTTGAGATACCAACCTAAGTATTGTTTTAAAAATCCTTTTTTGGAAATAAGATAGTAGGCCCTAATTCCATGCTTGGGAATGACAATAGAAGTCTAGATATCTTCTTCTGGAAATAAGAATGGAAAATCCATAACCTAGGTCCAGGTGTTTTAATAATGAAAATATAAGAATCCATTTCTGAATGTATTACAAGTTCAGAATCCTCATTTGGAAACAGGAGGAAAGCTCCAAAGTTTTGTCATGAGTTTGTGTAATAGAATTTCGGAAACACATTTTTCAAGAAATAAGAATTACAGTCTTGAGACCTAGATTCAGGTATTAAAATAGAAATCCTCTTCTGGAAGCATAGATAGAAGTTCTATTATCCATATTCGAGGATTCGTATGAGAAGACCAGACATCCACTTTTGGAAACATAGAAATCCCGAAACCCATATTTGGGTATTCATAATAGAAGACCAGAAACCCACATTTGGAAATAATAGATCTAGAAATTCAGATTAGGGTATTTATAATAGAAGACCATAAATCCACCTCTGGCGATAATAAATAGAAGATCCGAAAACCAGATTCAGGTATCTATAATAGAAGATCAGAAATCCACATCTGGCAAAATAGAATAGAAGACCTAAAACCAAGACTCGGATATTTGTAGTTTCTGCTTCGAATTTCCATTTCGGATTTGTGAGCCACTCTCTAGGCTTTAATTTGATTATGGGCCACTATTGGGCTTTGTTTGGGCATTTCAGCCCTGTAATCCACTCTTTGGGCTTTGTGTATCTGGTGTGCTTGGCTAGCTTATTCTCAAGCAGGGCCCAAGGACTTACCCAACCTCCCTCCAAGAGGCACCTTGCCATTGTAGATGCAGATAAAGGCTTACTCTTTTGATTCTCTACCCTGTCCATTATAAGCGCGGATAGAGGCTTACACTCCACCCCCTCCGAAAGGTGCCTTACGCTGGCCATCATAGATGCAGATAAGGGTTTTGTGATGCTTTAACTTGGCCCTTTCTGATTTGGATGCGGGTAAAGGCTTACACCCACACCCTCCGAGGGGTGCCTTACCCTGGCCATCATAGGCGCAGATAAGGGTTTATATGCTCCGTCCCGGGGATAGAGGCTTACTTTTTTGATGCTTTAACCGGGCCCTTTCTAGCTTTGGTGAGACTACACACCGCCTCCCTCCAGGAGACGCCTTACCCTAGCCATCTTGGCGTGAACAAGGGTTTTATACCATCGTAGGTAGCTTTACCCTTTTCGGGTAGTTCAAAATTTTAAGGAGATTTTCATACTCCAGACCGTGTAGACATTCTTTCTTTGTGTAGACATAAACATTCTTTCTTTAAGGAATTCTTTGTAAGAATAGGTTTTGTCATTTTACAAATCTGTGCTATTGGCCCTGATTGAAGAACTTGGTAATCATGCCTTCTAGAACCCTGTAGTGGTTGGTTTCATGTCCATTCATCATATGGAAGTGATAGTATGGCCCTCCTAATTTCCTTTCATAATTGGGTTTTTTCTTTGATGATGGCCAAAAGTTAAGCTCATGTTTGGTTAGAAAGTAGATATTCTTAAAAGATGTGGTAAAGTTGCATTCTTGACTCAAAATTTTCCTTTCGAAGTCGAAAATTAGCCCTTTTGTTACTTAGCTTTGTTGATTCATCCTTGTCTTCAAGTTTTCATTTCAATGTATCTAGTGGCTGCAGTGCATCTTTCTTAAACCATTTTGAAGTAAAGTGGTTGAAATCTTTCATTATTTCTTGCTCGAATATAGTTCCCTTAGTGTGTGCTTGGATGGCCTCTTTTATGTGAGAGAATAAGCTATATTATCTGATGTAGAGCCACTTAAAGCAAAAATGAGGTTGGTCCTATATGGAAAGGCTTAATGCTCCAACGGTCGGGATTGTATTGTTCTACTTCCATTTTCTTATCCATGATTGCAAAGCTTTCATTATTAGCCTTTGTTCTTTAATAACTCTCAGGTCGATGATGTTTGAAGAAGTACTTCGAGGTTCCAAAGACCTTGTTGAGACCTTTTACCCATGGTATAGCTCTTTAATGTCTAACCAACAAGATGAAATAACTAGGGATGTGGTAGATTATCCAGAGGATCAGAGGTTCAAGCCCTTCCAAGCTACACTTAATCATCGTTTCTTATATATCAATGTCCTAAGTATGAAGATTAGTCACTCTTCCTTCAAGAGGGGAGTATCACGCTTACATACTTAGGAAAAAGTTATCGTGGGATAAGGGCTTCAGAAATTGTTGCTAATTGTAACTAAAATGTTCAGTGGGGATGGTTCGACAATCTTTTCCAATTTAAGGGTTTGAATTCGTATTAGTAGCTTGAAGATAGGTGCAATTAACAGTAGGTGCTAAGTACTTACTTTATTAATCAATTGATGTAGTACATGTAAATTTACAAGAGAAATCCCCAATTTGATTTTCTAAATTAGGGTTTTGTATCTTAGAATTGAGTACTATATTTTCGAATGAGGAAAAGTCCCCTAATATGTGACCCCTAGGTTCTTAATTTTAAATGATTTAGGCCCCCTTTTGTAGCAATATCTGAGTATTGGCCCTACTTTAGCAATTTTGGCTCGGTACTGGCTTAAGTCTCCCGCCACTTACATTTATTGGGTCGCATTTGTGCAATGGTATTGACATCAACTTGTTGTTGTCAATTGCTCTCTTTTGCTACAACATATTTGTTATTGGCCATGCTTTTCCCTTTCATGCATTTGGTTTCGGACTTGCATATCAAGCTTACATATTTTGGTGCTGATTTATTTGCTCTTACTCTTTGTGCTTTGTTTCGTCTCCAGCGACATTGACTCTCGGTATTGTCTTCATGCTTTAACCCTGCTTTCTTGGTATCGACTTTATGCCTCTGCTGCCATTCTTTGGTGTCGACACCAAGCTAACTTCTTACAGCATGTTGGTGTTGATAACGTGCTTATTTTGCCTTCTTTTTTTGGTATCAGCACCAAGCTATTTGATCCCTTATGTTGGTGCTGATAGCACCATTGTTCTGGTGCTGCCTTTGTCGGGTCTCTCTATATTTTAGTACCGACTCCATATTCCAAATCTTTCCATTTGGGTATCGGTTCTATTATTATTGTTCCAAACTCTTAGTGTCTACTTCGCTAGTTATGACTCCACTTCTTGGTGCCAGCTTTACTCCTATCCCTTTTATTTCAATATCGAGTTTACTATGATACCCCTTCACCTTGTTTTGGTTTCGGTATCAAATTCTTGTGGTAACAAACGATATATTAAAAACAAGAGCTCAAAATAAAAGATAAAGGAATTAAACCTTTTTTATCAAAACCTGAGCTAAACACAAAAGAAAAAAAATTAGCTAAACAAAAGGATATTAAATTTTCAGAAAACACAAGCAAACTTTAGCCCAGCTAGCAACCTGGCTCAATATATGATAACAAGCCCGGTATCGAACTGGATTAACAAAATTCATGTATTTTAGCCTTTTAGAAATCACAAAAGCTAAGCAAACTCAAAATGCGGTCTTGAGAAGAAAAAAAAGGAAAAATCGAGATCAATAGTAAAATAAAAAGGTAAACTAATTTTTGCGGAATCGGTTCAGTCGACGTGAGGTTTTGGCTTATTTTGTACGGAGTCTGGCACAAGTTGCGAATTTGGGGTTTGCAAGTTGATTTGGTTATAGGTTGTGGTGGTCACTAGTGATTATGCGGTTCAGATTGGGGAAACTCGGTGTCGTTTGGATAGGTGATGCGAGGTGAACTGTGGTGTAATGGAGTAGGATGTTTGTTTGGGTATGTGATTTGTTGCGGACTGAGCTGCAAACTGCTGAAGGTAGTCGGGAATGTTGATGTAGCGGGCATTGTTGATTCTATTTGGGAAAGAAGTGTTTAGGGGACTGATTTCAGAGATGAGTTGGCAACTGTTTTGTGAATTGTGGAGTTGTTTGTTTATATTAGTTATGAATTGGCAGTGTTGTATGTTGGAGAGGTGGTGTATGGTGGAGATGAAAGTGGAAGCGTGGAAGTAGCTTGAGACGACCGCCCATAACTCCCGCACTTAACAAAGGAAATAGTGTGTAGAAAGACGTGCCAAGCAGCTATGGACGATCATCAGGGTAGGATAACGCTAACGGAACCTATTGTATAACTCACAGCGCAAGGGTAAAATTTAATAGAACATATACAATAGGATATAATAGTGAAGTACAATTGAACAGAATTTCAACTTTCCATATCACCATGAAAAAATCCCATACAAGCAACTATATTACATGAAATCTGTACAAAGGTCCTCACTAAAATTTCACTCAGAGTAACACATCATCAACATCAGCGCAAACAACAATTACATATAGTAGATTGTAATACGTCATCCTCTAGCTCATCATCGCTCAGTAGCATCATCTTCATCAGGATCTACCACCTGTCACCTAGTCTGCCCATTACCAACATTGATGAACAACCCAAGGTAATAAGAGGGAAACATAAAAACTAGAGTCAGTCAATAGTCTTAATGAGCGACAAAACAATTATCAACATCAACAATAAAGCATACGAATAATAAGCAGTTTAATCATCTGATCTTCCCAATATATTAATAGAATAAGGTTCCCCAATCCCACATCTCTTCGTCAACCTACGGTGATAGGCTTCCTACAGAATTAGAGAAGAAAAAAATAGTAACATTCATAGAAAACCAAATGAAGCATGGACCATCCTAATCAAGTTTAATACACCGAGCACAAAACCTGAAGGCAGAAATCAACATCAAATAAGCACCCAAGAAATATCTCTCTCAACGTCGAATAATCCACACAAGAAGATACAGGAAAAAACCAACATCCATGACCCTGGCTATCACCATCTTCATTGCCTCGAATCCATTATTAATCATGTGACTGGGTCATCCTACCATCCGTCAAGGGCTAATGATAACCCTATTTCTAGCAAAACTCCATACGCCATCATGACTTGTATCTAGGCCCATCGCGATGGCCCAGAGTACTCGACTAATCACCTAGCCTTTTGGGCATCCCCATTATACCCCTCCTTTGAGTCCGCTAGAACCTCCAACTAACGACAATACCACAGCTCTTCAACTCTAGTCATCCTCCTTGAAGAATATATTCATAAGCTCAAGCGCCTTCCCAAGCAAACCATTATCTATGAGCTCAAACCACCTTTGGAGTCGTCTTCGTAACCTCGTTGCATCATCCCAAAATCAGTGATCACTCAACCCTGCTTCGAACATTCCATCTGTATTCAACATCGAAGCCACAACATTCGTTGAGTCACATCTTCATCATGTTAGGTCAAATGGCTACCAACCTTCATAGATAACCTTCCTAAACCTTGCCTATTTAACATTCCAAAAATCACACATTTCGGTCATTCTATGGTGGGCAATTTATAACTCATCTCATGGGTCGCACCCTATGGGTCGCACCCGATCCATCTTTGAACCAACCCAATGACTAATCGATCTAGTGTCCAATGACCCATCCCCACATCTAGCTTTTCAGCAGGCTTGCGTGTCTTTGGACGATATATTCTCCATGACCCGTTCCAAGTCCATCACAAACCGACTCGACCCATTCATTCAGACCGACCCTTCTCACCACAAACTCCACACACACGGTCCATCATACGACCTATTCTTGGTGACCTCGGCCGATCCGAAGGATGCGACGACCCGATCCAAGCCATGGGTCATGGGCGAACCAATCCAAACAATAGAGTTTTGAGCTCAAACTTCTCTGGCCTCCTCGACTTCTCCTTCGGAGCTCCTCCACCAAGTCTCACCCTATTCCGATCAGTCAATCCTACGATTTGCTCCGATCAACCAATCTAAGCTTTAACAACGAACATCTACCCATACAATTCATCTGAAACATCCATTTTTGACCAAACAATCAATAGCATACAAACAATCAACATAAAATCATTAGAACAACATCTAATCATCATACAATCATAAGAAATTCACCAAACCATGAAAAAACGATAAATGAATCAATAGTTGGATCTAAACTTGCATACAGTTTATGATGAATATATGATTTCAATGTTAACATATGAATTACTGTTATAATTAGCTAGATTTAGATCCTGTGGTGTGATCCAAATTCAAATTATACTTACATTGGTTAGATCTAGGTGAATATAACTTGTATGGATGAAATTAAGATCAAATAAACCCACATACTCGATTGAATATGTGTGAGCGATGATTACCACTCACCATATCCACAAAATAGCCACAAAACAACAATCTCTATTTCCAAGCAACGAAGAATAGTGAAGAAACTATGATCTTCAATTGATGCGACCTACCTTTCCTCGATGTTGATCTTCAATCCAAGTTCACAAACCTATGAATTGAAATGAAGTGGAGGTGTATTTGATTGGGCCGGAAATCGTAGGCACCCAGCCAAATTAGAAAGTAAAGAAACTAAACAATTCCCTTTACCCCTACCCTTTGATTTATAACAACGGACCCTAGCCTTAATGGGCCTCCCTAATCATCCCACTAATGACTAATTAGCCTGTCAAGAAAAGAAGCAACACTAAAACAATGATTACTCACAAACCGCTCAGACGGATTCTTAATGTGACCACTCTACGAAATTTTAAAATCCATTTCTAATCCAATGAAATCGATCTCAGCTCTTGATTCGATCACAGTCAGAAGTTATACCCTAAATAAAAATAAAAGGGGAAAAATGGTCACAAGCAGAATTGGTAAAAATCATGGACAAGTCTCACATTCCCATGAACAACATATCAAAAGTTGAGAATGGTTTGACCCTTGGAGAATTGAATATAAATATTTTACGATTCTTTGATACGTAAAATGCAGGTAGTTACACTTTCCCCCATTTAGGAATTTTGCCCCCTAAATTCCAAGCAATCATAGGCAACAAGAACTATTCTGCATGTCTTTCATCCACGAGCGGCCAATCTACCATCCAATCTAGCATACAAGAAGCCATGCAACCATAGCCTTAACCTAGCATGCGGGATTCTAATAATAGTACAAGTTACCATGGTATAAGGTTGACACAATATTTATGGGTCATACAACACGAAGAGTTTTGGATGGGACGCCTTCATACTCTCTTTCGTTTCCAATGTACAATCATCATCCTCGCCCCATTGTACCTTGACTAGCTTAACCACATCCCTCCTAAGTTATTTCGTGTCATTCCCCACAACTTGAAGCGGCTTACGAGGACTTGAAACAATAGGTTCGAGTGCTAAATCTTTATACTGATATGGAGATACCACCACATTTGAATCGTGCACACACTTCCTCACAAAAGACACATGGAAAACATTGTGGACACTCAACATCTTCTCAAGTAAATCCAATCTATATGTGAACTTTCCAATCCGCTCGACTATCGGAAATGGACGAAAAAATCATGAGCTAACTTCCCTTTATTTCTGATCGAAAAACATTCTTTAAAGGTGAAATCTTAACGAAAACTATATCACCAACGTCGAACACCAAATCCTTTTGACGCCTATCGGCGTCACTTTTCTGACAATCTTGGGTCGCCTTCATTCATTTCCGAATGGTCTCCTTACAATCTGATGTCTCTCTTATCATTTCGGGCCCAAATATTAACTTATCTCTAGTCTCCAACCAACATGACGGAGAATTACATGGTCTACTATACAACGCCTCGTACGGTGGCATCTCAATGCTCGACTGGTGGTAGTTATTATATGAAAATTCAACCAAATGTAGATGGTCTTCCCATGATCCCTCGAAATTCAATACACAAGCTCTAAGGAGATTTTCCAATACTCGATGCATTTGCTCGGTTTGACCATCAGTCTGGGGATAATAAACCGTACTCAAACATAGCTCGGCTCCCAAAAACTCTTGCAAACTCCTCCAAAATCTGCTAGTGAACAGTGGGCCTCGATCACTCACTTTACTCTTTGGGATACCGTGGAATCGAACTATCATTTTAATGTATAGCTCAGCCAACTTCAATGTTGTCCTAGTTGATCTGACAGGAATAAACCTTGCGCTTTTGGTCAAGCGATCCACTATGACACAAATCCTTCCATTTCCCACCTAAGTCCTAGGTAGTCCATCGAAAGTTGCTCCCATTTCCTTGTATGAACTTCCAATGGCCGAAGCAACCCACTTGGCTTCTTCCGTTCAGCTTTCACCAACTGACAGTTTATACATTTGTAAATAAAATTTCAAACATCCCTCTTCATACCTTCCCAGTAATAAACTCGTTTCATGTTTCAGCACTGCTCCAAGTCCAGTACCGGATGCATCGGTATATTCCACCATTTCCTCATTCCCTCTTGGAATAGTCAAAATAGGAGAACTTGTTAGTTTCGCTTTCAGCATTCCGAAATCTTACTCACACTTCGCATCCCACGTGAGCACTTGATTCTTCCTCGTCAATCATTTTAATGGTGTAGCTATCTTGGAGAATTCCTTGATAAATCGACAATACTATCCCGCCAAACCAAGGGAACTCCTAACATCTGTCGCATTCTTAGGTCCCAATCTTGGACTATTGTCACCTTAGTAGGATCCACCGCTATTCTGTTTCTAGAAACAACATAGCCTAAGAACCTCACTTCATTCTTCTAGAAGTGACACTTCGAAAACTTAGCTCTCAGTTGATGTCTTCACAAGATTTCCAAAACGATCTTCAAGTGCATCTTATGCTCTTCCTCATTCCGGGAATAAACCACAGTAACATCCACGAAAACAAGCATGAACTTGTTCAACTGGTCTCTGAATACTCTATTCATAAGGTCCATGAAATATGCTGGTGCGTTGGTCAATCCAAATGGCATTTCCGACCACTCAAAGAAACCGGATGGTGGCCTAAAAGCGGTCACTGACACACTGCCACTCTTAAATGGTGAAATCCCATTGCCAAATCCGTTTGGGAAAACACCTTGGATCCTTGAAGATGATCAAACAAGTCATTTATTGTAACACCCTGTATTTTCTGTGAATATTAAAAGTAACGAATTAAAGAATACTTAATTTTTAGGAGAGGAATTAAGGGAAACAATTACGCCATTACGTTCGTCTCGGAATTCTGCTTGAGATAGAGTCTGAGTTTGCATGAATCAAACTCCGTATGAAGAAGTTATGGAGGTTAGAAGTTTTCAAGTTTAAATTAAAATAATAATTAAAAGCCAGAAAAATAGTTTGAAATTCGAAATTCGGTCAGAACAGATGAGCAGGAAATTTCCCGCTCATGGGTGTCGAACCCTCCCCCACCCCCGGGGAAGTCAACATAGGTGTCGACCCCACTATAGGGGTGTCGACATAGGTGTTGACCCTCCCTATAGGGAGTCGACCCCCTTGAGATCCAATTCCTGTGACGAATTTTTATAGCCCTGAGCTGATGTGGCCTTCTCTGATTGACCTGATGACAAATTCTGAGGTATTTGGGCTTATGTGTCATGTTGTGGTTGGCTGGATGACACATCTCTTTGGTTTGGATGGCTCTGATTTCTCCTAAACTAATCTAATGGCTAGAATTAATACTAGACATCTATATATACATAGCTAAACCCAAAACCCTAACCTCATAACCCTAAAACTATGGTGTCGTCATGTTGTTCATCTACAAGCTAGCCTAGCCTCCTTCATCTTCTCCAAACTAGAAAATCAAATCCAAACTAGAAATCGATTGGAAGAACTTCAAATCAAAAGCCTACATCAAAGGATTAGCTTAACAAATTCAGAAATTAGACCCTAGAATACAAGATCCGTCCTTTTTCTATAAGTTCAGTTATTATTCCGATCTAAACACCTAATAGAAAGCATGACTGTAATAATTGGATCTAGAACTATGCCTAATTCTGATTCATGCCAATCCTTTTTGTTAAATCTAAATTTCCTATGCCTATGAGACTATTGTGATTGATGTAATGACACATATCATGCCTATGAGAATGTTGTGACTGACATAATGAAACGTATCATGCCTATGAGACTGTTGTGATTGACATAATGGAACCTATCATGCCTATGAGACTGTTGTGGTTTATATGATGGAACCTATCATGTTGCATATCCTATGCCTATGAGACGATTGTGATTGATATAATGGAACTTATCATGTTGTACATCAAAATTAGTGATTCTCTTATGTCCAGTTCTATCTAATCTTTATACCTATGGTGTAAATTTCATAGCTTGCCCACACTTATAATTAATGTACAACATGCCTATTGAAACATGATTCTTGAATTGGGTACACCTTTACATGCCTATTTTTCCTTATGTCAATTCTTATGCTCCTTCTCTATTTTTCCCCTTTTTATTTTCTGTTATCAATACTAAGTTCATTCGGAACTTAGATTGAATCTCGTTGAACGTGTGATTATAACGTGGGAAAATTGGGTATAATTTAATTAAGTAAATTTTGGACATAGCATGTGAATGTGGCATAAAACTTGTACTGACTACACTTGGGAAATATTGGCATAAAAAGACCTAAACTAGGACACAAATGACAATTATGTAAATTGGCTAAAGATGAACATGCCTAACCCGAGGTTAGATTGAGTTGCGGTGTAAGACTGCTCGGAACCACCCGGCACATCCAGCGACCGCAACAATATAGATCTAATGTGAGTGGTTTGCGCATTAAGCCCAAAAAACCTGAGGTTAGATTGAGTTCCAGTGTAAGACTGCCCGGAACCGCCCGACACATCCAGCGACCGCAATAATATAGATCTAATGTGAGAGGTTGGTGCTTTAATGAATGAATTAAAGCTAAGGAACAGACAAGCTAAGAATGGTAGGGTTAAGTTAATTGAGGAAACACTTAACCAATACAACATGTTAGTTAAACAGATGGGTGAGGTTAGGTAAATGTGAGAACAGTTAACCGTTATAACATGTTGATTAGTAAACCCTAGTAACGGGGACCCATTTCAGCAGTAACCCATACAAAGGTATCACGGTACCCTGAACTAGGAAGGGTGGGGCACGATTACTGGGCTGATTATAAGCGGTCAAAATAGCGTCGGGTCGTGCAGTAGTATAGGTTCCGGTGGAGTATGGGCATGCACGTACTCCGCAGTGGATAAAGCAGGCACTGGGCATTAGTAGTATACACTATGCATCTTGAATTTGTGTCAGGTTGCCCCCTTAGGAATTCATACACCCAATGGCGGGACCAACACAGGTATCTGCAATCAAGCGGGGCCGAATGACACAAGTAATAAATGCATGTGTGTAGAAGCCGATCGGAAAAAGGGATCACTTTGTTGTGAACACATGATGGTAATTGAAAATTCGTTAGTAGGTGCAGAGAATGGAAATGAGTGCGATAGTATATTCAGTTTATCTTGCCATATCTTATGTTATCTTATTGCTATGGTATTGTCCAATATTCAGTTTATTCAAGTCATGATCCTTTTACTTGTTTACATGCTGAATAATCACTGGACTTACCATGCTTATGTCTGACCCGTTTTCTTTTGCCTTCTTTTCTTTCGTTCCCCCTGGTCCATAGGGAGGGAATGCTTCAGCTTAGTGCAGACCTTTTCTAGCTTGAAGAGAGTAGATGTATTGCTTGGATTCTGTTTTCTTGGGCTATGGCTATGGTTACACTTTTATTAGGGATTTATGCTGCTTTACTACTGTTTTATGCTTCTTTATGTACTTGGATTTTTAAATCAAGATAGATGTTTTATTTGAATAATTTAGAAGTTAGTTTTTGAGACAATGCTTGTAATGTTTTGACTGAACCACGCTAATTATGAAATGTTTTCAGTTTTCCGCTGTTGATATGTCTGTCTTGTAAATTATCTGTGTCTTTTACATAAAATGATTCACCAAAGTTAATGCATTCCCTTTGTGAGTGACCTTAACGGAGGTGGGGTGTTTCACTTGGTATCAGAGCGATGGTTTACCAGATCAGATAAAAGTTTTTGAAAACTATTTTTTCAAAAAGAAATTTATAGAAGCATTTTCAAGAAAAAGTGTTGTTTTATTTTAAAGGCATAATCCCCAAAGCCATATGCACTATCTTTCTATCCTTTGTTTTGAACCTTTTCTTTTCATTTCTGCATGTCTGGGGATCTTAATATTCCCGAGGGCATACCGATACCTGGCTGGTTCAGAAGGTATCTGGACGCTAGGGCTAATGATGCAGGCCCAGTAGACGTTCCTCCTACCCCAGTTGCAGCCGTTCCTCCTCCTCCTACTCCGCATGTGAATGCTTTCTCGAAGATATGTAGAGACTTTCGAGCTATGGGTGGAAAGAACTTTAATGGGACTGAGTCATTTGTGGAAGCTCTTACTGTCGGAAGTTACTAATGTTGAGAGACCAGTTGAAACTTGGGAGGATTTCAGAAGGAGATTTGAAATGAAGTTCCTCTCGCAAGATGAACAAAGCCTACAAATGGAGAAGTTCTTAGCACTCAAACAAGGAAGCCTATCAGTTAAGGAATACATCAACCAATTCAAATAGGGAAGCCTATCAGTTAAGGAATACATCAACCAATTCAACCAGCTGCTAGATTCGGACTGGAGTTAGTAAACACTCCACATAAAAAGGCTCTCCGTTTCGTGAAAGGGTTGAACGAGCCACTACACAGCCTAGCTATGTCCCATATACATATGGGCGCGACTTTTGAGAGACTAGTGGACATGACACTGTTACAGGAGGAAGACAAGGATGGCAAGAAAGAGGCAAAGGTGGAAGAACCTCTAGACAAGAATGCGGAGGGATCGCAGAATAAGAAGACGGATTCCAAGAAAGGCAGGAAGAATAACAAACCCCGTGACAAGAGAAAGTGTAAATTTTATGGCATACCTAGGCACCTAATTAAAGACTGCAGGAAGAAGAAGAGGAAGATGGGTGGTTGTTTCAATGCGGTGAGACGGGACATATAGCTAAGGATTGCCAAAAAGGCAAGGGCAAGGGAGAGGACTGGATCTACTTCTAGAGGGCAGATTCACGCTCTCATGGCACCTTTGCAAGAAAGAGGTAGAAATATTTCAGTTGAGAGTTTAGTTTATCTTTCTGATCATCCAGTTCGTACTCTTTTTGATTCTGGTGCATCGCTCTCTTTTATATCTACTGCTTCAGTTGAATCTCTGCACCTAGATACCAGTATAGTAGAGGATCCCATGGTTGTTTCAAATCCAATTAGGGGCTCGGCTTATTTGTCCATGATTTGTTTGGATTTGGAAATTTCTATACTAAGCATTGGGTTTAGATGTAATGCTTATGTTTGGGTCTCACGGGCTATGGGTTGATTCTAGTCATGGATTGGTTATCCAGTAATGGTGTCATCCTTGATTGTGAAAGGAGAGTGGTTAGACTTATGACTCGCCTTGGTAACACCCTCGAAATCTCTTGTAATCCCATGAATTCTGTTATGCTTAGCTATCTAGAATCTCTTGATGCATCTGTTGAAAACTTGCAATATGTTAGAGTAGTCCGTGAATACTCGGATGTCTTTGAAGAGGTGAAGGGTTTTCCTCCAAAGCGAGAGATAGACTTCCGCATATAACTTGTTGATAATGCAGAACCTATTGCTTTACCCGTTAGACACATGGCTCCAAGGGAAAGGAAAGAGCTCAGCGAGCAAGTTAAAGAGTTGCTTGAAAAGGGGTTCATAAGGCGGAGTATTTCTGAATGGGGTGCTCCAGTGGTGTTTGCAACCAAAGCGGATGTTTCACTTCGCTTGTGCGTGGACTATAGGGAGCTAAACAAGCTGACCAAGAAGAATAAGCACCCACTTCCTAGAATAGACGATTTGTTCGACCAGCTCGTAGGTGCCTCGGTTTTCTCCCAACTAGATCTGGCCATCGGATTTCATCAGCTAATAGTGGCTGAAGACAGCATAGATAAGACCGCGTTCAGGATCCCGGATGGTTTCTTCGAATGGCTTGTCATGCCTTTCTGCTTGACAAACGCACACGCCTATTTTGTAGACTTGATGAGTAGACTGTTCAAAGAGTTCCTTAATAAATCTGTAGTGGTCTTCATGGACGATATTTTGATTTTCTCAAAAACTGAGGAAGAACATGCATTGCATTTAAGGGAAGTCATGGATACTCTTCGTGCACATCAGCTGAAAGCAAAATTCTCCAAATGCCATTTTTGGAGAGATGCAGCAAGGTTTCTTGGACATGTGGTGTCCAAAGAGGGAATAGTTGTAGATCCCGCAAAAGTAGTTGCGGTGCAAGATTGGAAGATTCCACGGAATGCAACCGAAGTATGAAGTTTTCTCGGGCTAGCGCTCTTTTACAAAAAGTTTACTAAGGACTTTGCAAAGATCTCAGCCTCGCTTACTAGGTTTACGAAGAAGAACCTAACTTTTGCCTGGGATTTGAATTGTGATGTTGCTTTCTAACAATTGAAAAGGGCTCTAATAACAGCCCCGGTTCTGACATTGCCTGATGGGAGTAAGATGTTTACGGTATACACTGACGCATGAGGTAACGGACTAGGCACTGTCTTGATGCAAGAAGGCAAGGTAGTTTGTTATGGGGGAAGGCAGTTGAAGGTACATGAGAAGAACTGCCCAACTCATGATCTAGGACTAGCTGCCATTGTTTTTGCTCTTAAGTCATGGCGTCATTACCTACTAGGAGAAAGGTTTGAATTGTTTACTGACCATAAATCGTTAAAGTACATTTTCTCATAGAAAGATCTTAACTTAAGACAACAAAGGTGGATGGAATTTCTTGCCTCATATGATTTTGAGATTGCTTATACCCCTGGCAAGGGTAATGTAGTAGAAGACGCCTTAAGTAGGAAAAAGCTGACCTTAAGTCCTCTCTTTGTAGAAAGGCAAAGCTTGGAGTACATGGCAAACTTTGACTTTAGACCCTCCTTTGAATTTGTACCTGGTTTTTTAGCATCGCTAGAGGTGCGACCTACTCTTTTGGACTCAATAGGAACTGCGTAACGTGAAGGCCCTCAGCTAGTTGATGTGATGGATAAGCTAATTAGAGGTGAGACTTCTAGTCACCTCAATAGATACTCCATCGATGACAAGGGTTGGTTGAGACGGGACGGAAGACTATGCGTCCCACAAACAAGGGGTTTGGTGAAAACCGTTCTCGAAGAAGCACACCTTTCTAAGTTGACCATACACCCAGGTGGGGATAAGATGTATAAAGACATAAAAAGGGTTTTCTTTTGGAATGGCATGAACAAGGATGTAGCTGAGTTTGTCTCTAAATGCTTGATATGCCAGCAAGTCAAGAAAGAGCAAAAGAAGCCTGGTGATCTGCTTCATCCTCTAGAGGTCCCACAGTGGAAATGGGATAGCATTTCGATGGACTTTATTGATGGCTTGCCTGGATCAAGAAGGGGCAATACCAGTATTTGGGTAATAGTAGACAGGCTCACTAAAAGCACTCACTTTATACCTGTTAAGAGTAGAAGGACTGCCTCATCGTTAACATCCATTTATCTTAAAGAGGTAGTTCAACTACATGGAATACCCTCTAGCATAGTAAGTGATCGAGATCTTTTCTTTACGAGCGAGTTTTGGAAGAGTTCGCAAGAGGCTGTAAGCACACAGCTATGCTTAAGCACTGCTTATTACCCTTAAACTGGTGGTCAGACGGAAAGGGTGAACAAAGTATTAGAAGATCTCTTGAGATTGTGCATTCTTGATTTTGGGGGAACATGGGAGGATCACAATCCTTTGGTGGAGTTCGTCTACAACAGTAGCTACCAAGCCACCATAGGCATGGCACCCTTTGAGGCCTTGTATGGGAGACCATGCCGATCACCAACTTATTGGTGGGAGTCTACAGACAAGATCGTATTTGGGCCTAACATGATCAGAGAAACTTCAGAGAAGGTGAACTTGATACGAAGACGAATGAAGACCGCATAAGATAGACAAAAGTCTTACGCTGATAAAAGAAGGACCGACCTTGAGTTTGAGGTTGGAGACAGAGTTTTTCTTACAGCATCTCCTTTGAAGAATGTTGTTCGCTTTGGGTCCGTAGAAAAATTGGCACCAAGATTTGTAGGGACATTTCCTATCATTGAGAGGATTGGGAAGATGGCTTATAAAGTAGAGTTTCCCGAAATATTGGCTGGAGTTCATAATGTTTTTCATGTCTCTCATCTACAAAAATGCTTACATGAGTCTGCTGAAGTTGTGGAGCCAAGTATACTAGAGGAAGTAGAAGTGGAGAGAGAAGCGACAGTGAGAAGAGTTCCAACTCATATCTTTGGTACAAAACTTAAAGTACACTAGAGTGACGCTGAAGGAGATGCGACTTGGGAGACTGAAGACAACATACACGCATCCTACCCTTTTCTTTTTGAGGATACATCCTTGATCTCTTTTTTCATAAGTTTATACATGCTTGTATTTATCTCTTAAGTATATCCCCTCGGTCCTAATTCTTAATCCTTAGGTAGAAACCAATGGATGTAAACATGTATTTGAAAACATGTTATGATTGATAGTTACAAGTGGTTGCTAGTGGTTGCTCGTGGATGCATATACACACAAACTAGGTACTATGTCGGCTCAGTCACTTTCATATTGCATATGCATATATGTATTTATATATGGATTGAAACTTGATATGTTATCATGTGGACGTAACATTTGTATGAATGATTGTGCACTCATGTAGAAGTTACAAAAGACGATTAGGAATAATTGCATTCATGATTGACTCATAACATCGACATGATTTGCATTAAGGAGGTCAACTGAATCAGTAGACCGCCTGATTTTGCATTAGATAAGGACATATACACACACTATGCATATGATCATGAAAGCATTAGAAATCTTTTTAAGGACAATGGATTCCTCTGATTGATGGTTGAGTAGATGGATGTTGGATGTTAGGATACATTCTTCTTAACTTAGAAATTTCGGGGACGAAATCCTATAAGGAAGGGAGAATGTAACACCCCATATTTTATGTGAATATTAAAAGTAATGAACTAAAGAATACTTAATTTTTAGGAGAGGAATTAAGGGAAAGAGGTTACGCCATTGCGTTCGTCTTGGAATTCTGCTTGAGATAGAGTCCGAGTTTGCGTGAATCGAACTCCGTATGAAGAAGTTATGGAGGTTAGAAGTTTTCAAGTTTAAATTAAAATAATAATTAAAATCTGAAAAACAGTTTGAAATTCGAAACTCGATCAGAACAGCTGAGCAGGAAATTTCCCGCTCATATGTGTCGACCCCCCCAGGGGGAGTCGACATAAGTGTCGACCCCACTATAAGGGTGTCGACATAAGTGTCGACCCCCTCTGTAGGGAGTCGACCCCTTTGAGATCCAATTCATGTGACGAATTTTTATAGCCCTGAGCTAATGTGGCCTTCTCTGATTGGCCTGATGACAAATTCTGAGGTATTAGGGCTTATGTGTCATGTTGTGGTTGGCTGGATGACACATCTCTTTGGTTTGGATGGCTCTGATTTCTCCTAGACTAATCTAAAGGCTAGAATTAATCCTAGACAACTATATATACGTAGCTAAACCTAAACCCTAACCTCATTACCCTAAAACTATGGTGTCGTCATGTTGTTCATCTACAAGCTAGCCTAGCCTCCTTCATCTTCTCCAAACTAGAAAATCAAATCCAAACTAGAAATCAATTAGAAGAACTTCAAATCAAAAGTCTACATCAAAGGATCAGCTTAACAAATTCAGAAATCAAATCCCAGAATACAAGATCTGTCCTTTTTCTGTAAGTTCGGTTATTATTCCGATCTAAACACCTAAAAGAAATCATCACTGTAATAATCGGATCTAGAACTATGCATAATTCTGATTCATGTCTATCCTTTTTGTTAAATCTGAATTGCCTATGCCTATGAGACTATTGTGATTAATGTAATGACACATATCATGCCTATGAGACTGTTGTGACTGACATAATGAAACCTATCATGCCTATGAGACTGTTGTGATTGACATAATTGAACCTATCATGCATATGAGACTGTTGTAGTTTATATGATGGAACCTATCATGTTGCACATCCTATGCCTATGAGACTATTGTGATTGATATAATGGAACTTATCATGTTGTACATCAAAATTAGTGATTCTCTTAAGTCCAATTCTATCTAATCTTTATACCTATGGTGTAAATTGCTTAGCTTGCCCACACTGATAGTTAATGTACACCATGCCTATTGAAACATGATTCTTGAATTGGGTACACCTTTACATGCTTATTTTTCCTTATGTCAATTCTTATGCTCCTTCTCTATTTTCCCTCTTTTTATTTTCATTTATGAATACTAAGTTCATTCGGAACTTAGATTGAATCTCGTTGAACGTGCGATTATAACGCGGGAAAATTGGGTACAATTTAATTAAGTAAATTTTGGGCATAACATGTGAATGTGGCATAAAACTTGTACTAAATACACTTGGGAAATATTGGCATAAAAAGACCTAAACTAGGAGATAAATGACAATTATGTAAATTGGCTAAAGGTAAACATGCCTAACCCAAGGTTAGATTGAGTTGTGGTGTAAGACTGCTCGGAACCGCCCGACATATCCAGCGACCGCAACAATATAGATCTAATGTGAGAGGTTAGCGCATTAAGCCCAAAAACCCAAGGTTAGATTGAGTTGCGGTGTAAGACTGCCCGGAACTGCCCGGCACATCCAGCGACCACAACAATATAAATCTAATGTGAGAGGTTGGTGCTTTAATGAATGAATTAAAGCTAAGGAATAGACAGGCTAAGAATGGTAGGGTTAAGTTAATTAAGGCGACACTCAACCAATACAATATGTTAGTTAAACAGATGGGTGGGGTTAGGTAAATGTGAGAACACTTAACCGTTATAACAGTTGATTAGGAAACCCTAGTAACGGGTAACCCACATAGATGTATCACGGTACCCTGAAAAAGACAGGGTGGGGCACGATTAATGGGCTGATTATAAGCGGTCAAAATAGCGGCGGGTGGTGCAATAGTGTAGGTTCTAGCGGAGTATGGGCGTGCACGTACTCCGGAGTGGATAAAGCAGGCATTGGGCATCAGTAGTATACACTATGCATCTAGAGTTTTGTCGGGTTGCCACCATAGGAATTCATACACCTATGGCGGGACCAGCACAGGTATCTACAATCAAGCGGGGCCGAATGACACAAGTAATAAATGCATGCGAGTAGAAGCCAATGTCTAACCCATTTTCTTTCGCCTTTTTTTCTTCCATACCCCCCCAAGGTCCGCAGGGAGGGAGTACTTCAGCTTAGTGCAGACCTTTTCCAGCTTGAAGAGAGTAGATGTATTGCTTGGATTCTCTTTTCTTAGGCTATGGCTGTGGTTACACATTTATTGGGGATTTATACTGCTTTACTACTGTTTTATGCTTCTTTATGTACTTGGAGTTTTAAATCAAGACAGATGTTTTATTGTAATAATTTAGAAGTTGGTTTTTGAGACAATGCTTATAATGTTTTGACTGAACCACGCTATTTATGAAATGATTTCAGTTTTCCGATGTTTATATGTCTACCTTGTAATTTATCTGTGTCTTTTACCTAAAATGCTTCACCAAAGTTAATGCATTCCCTTTGTGAGTGACCTTAACGGAGGTGGGGTGTTTCATTTATTCTCGACAACGGATACTTGTTCTTCTTAGTCACCTTGTTCAGCTCATGATAATTCACAGACAATCTCAAATTTCTATCAGCCTTAGTTGCAAACACAACTGGTGCACCACATTTGGACACTCTCCATCGAAGGAATCATTTACCCAAAAGGTCACTTACTTGCACTGTTAACTCTTGCCTTTCTCTAGGCATCATCCTCCTAAAGGGGATAATGATGGGTCTAGCTCCATCAACCAAATTGATCCTGAACTCAATCTCGCATGTGGCGGAAAACCTTTGACCACATCAAAGGCATCCTTAAACTCACTAGCGATCGGCACAGATGAAAATCCTTCCCGTGGAATCACAAGTGAATATAAAAAGCTTACAAAGACCCAATCTTCTAGCTTACATCGAATCATAAGCATTCGCCCTTCCACATTCCCGATTGTCACCTTGAGATTCTCGCAATCCACTTTAGTTTCAAACCTCTTGAGCCAGTCCATACCCAAAATAATCCCAAACTCAGCGAAGTTTAAAATAAAGAAATCGCACACAAAATAGCAACCATGGATCGATAACACAAGACCATGACAAAGCATACAAAGACTAGACGAACTCCCTACTGGATTGGTCACAATCAATGGTCTATCAAAAATTTTGTTCCAAACCCAACTGTCACACAAGCTCATTGCAAATGAAAGAACGCGATGCTTCGATATCAAACAACAGTCGAATTGAAACATCCCTAATAGAAAGTGTACCTTGAACAACAACACTCTTCCCTTTCTTCTCCACCGTAGGATCTCTTGGAGAAGTTGGCATGGCTTCCAAAGCATACGCCTTCACTATCAACTTACCCTTCGATGGTTTGGGACAATTTTTCATGAAATGCCCAGGCTCACCACAATTATGGCACTTCTCATCGTCTTTCAGATTCTTGCAATCCTTGGAATAATGGCCCTTCTACTGACAGTTATAGCAAGTCACCTTTCCTTTCTTCTTTTTTTGGCCATCGTTCCCTTGTTGTTATTGCTTCCTCTTTCCATTCCATATTATATTATTACCACCTACTCTGGTTTCAGATCTTCTTTGGTTGCAACAACAAATTCTGCCTCGGGAAACAAACTTTCATGCCTCAAAGCTTTTTCAATAATTTTCTCATAAGGGTCATCCAAATGATCAACCAACTACTTCCCAAGATATGTACTCAAGCCCATGAAAATTTTCTTACTTTTGTGATAAGGAGTCTTAATATACGAACGAGCATACTTAGACAAAGCTTCAAACTCGAAAACATACTCCAACACTAATCGAGCACTCTGTTTTGGCTCAACAAACTTTTTGAACATAATTGACTTCTGGGCGCTAGAAATGAAATCGTTCTCAAACTTGATTCTGTATTGATCACAAGTAATCTCATCCTCAAGAGTATCTAAAGTGACAGATTTCCAATAATCCATTGCTCTGCCCTGTAGCTGCCTTGATGTAAGATTCCTCTTAGTTGCGTCGTCAGTACCCAAATCTTCGAATATCCGAACATACGTACCAAACCACCCTTGAATCTCGACAGTCGGCTCTACTCCCAAAAACATCTTCCCATTAAGAGTGGTGAAATCCTTACATAGCTTAATGAAATCAACCACCCTAGGTACCTGCATCTGGACTCCAACATCTACCACAGCTGCTTTCGAAGCTGATACCCTCCTCATGATCGCTGCCATCATGGCCTCGAACATAGCAGGGTAATTGAGTAGATCTCCTCCTAATCCCACTCCAGGAGCAAGTTCCTTCCTAGCATTATATCTCAAAGATCGATGACTAATTCTAAATATGAAAATAGAATAATTAGTCCACACATGAGAAAAGCTGCAATGGAGCCCAAGCGCCACTATATACTATATATTATAATATAGTAATCATCCATTCGAAAAGTAAAAATACGTCTCTCATACGTCATTACGTCCACGAACTTTGGATAAAAATCAATTGACCAAAGCTTTGATACCAAATGCGACGACTTCCCATAACTCCCGCACTAAACAAAGGAAAAAGTGCATTGAAAGACATACTAGGCAGCTATGGACGATCATCAGGGTAGAATAGCACCAAAGGAACCTATCGTATAACTCACAGTGCATGGATAAAATATAATAGAACATAAACAATAGGATAAAATAGTGAACCACAATTGAACATAATTTCAACTTTCCATATCACCAAGAAAATATCCCATACAAGCAACTGTATTACATGAAATATGTACAAAGGTCCTCACTATAATTTCACTCAAAGCAACACAACATCAACATCTAGGAAATTTTTTTTGTATAGTAGATAGTAATATATCATCCTCCATCTCGTCGTCGCTCACCAGCATCGTCTTCATTAGGATCTACTACCTGTCATTTAGTCTTCCCATCAACAACATTGATGAACAACCCTTGGTAATAAGAAAGAAACATAAAACCTTGAGTCAGACAACGGTCTTAGTGAGCAATAAAAAAATTATCAACATCAACAAAAAAGCATATGGATAATAGGTAGTTTAATCATATGATACATCTAATACATCAACAGAATAGGATTCCCCAATCCCACTTCTCTTCCTCAACCTACGGTGATAGCCTTCCCAGAGAATTAGAGAAGAAATAAAATAGTAACATTCATAACAACCAATTATCTAGGATTGACCATCCTAATCAAGTTAATACCCCTCGAGAACAAACTACGAAGACCGAAACCAACATCAGATAAGCATTCATTAAATATCTCCCTCAATGTCGAATAATCCAGACAATACGATACAGGCAAATAACAACATCCATGACACTGGCTATCACTGTCTGCCTTGCCTTGAATCCATCGTTAATCGTATGACTAGCTCATCCTGCCATCCATCAAGGACTAATGGTAACTCTAGTTCTAGCAAAACTCCATATGCCATCGTGACACGTATCTAGGCCCATCGTGATGGCCCAGGGTACTCGACTAATCATCTAGTCTTTTGGGCATCCCCGTTATACCCCTGCTTTGAGTCTGCTAGAACCTCCGACTAACGATGATCCCTCGGCTCTTCAACTCTAGTCATCCTCCTTGACGAATATATTCGTAAGCTCAAGTGCCTTCTCGAGCAAACCATTATCTACGAGCTCAAACCATCTTTTGAGTCGTCTTTATTACCTTATTGCATCGTCCCACGATCAACGATCAATCAACCCTATTTCGAACATTCCATCTGAATTCAACATCGAAGCCACAACATTCGTTGAGTCACATCTTCAACATGATATGTCCAATGGCTACCAAACGATAAAGATAACCTTCCTAAACCATGCTTATTTAACTCACCAAAAATCACACACTTTGGCCATTCTATGATGGGTAGTTTATAACCCATCTCATGGGTCGCAACCCATGGGTCGCACGCCATGGGTCGCACCCGACCTATCCCTGAAATGACCGAGTGATGTAGTGTCCAACGACCCATCCCCACATCTATCTATTTACCACGCTTCATGTATTTGGCCAATCCATTTTCCATGACCCGATCCAAGTCCATCACAAACCGACCCGACCCATCCATTCAAACTGACCCGTCTCACTACAAACTCCACACATGGTCCATCATCCGACCAATCCTTAGTGACCTCCGCCGACCCGAAGGATGCCACAACCCGATCGAAGCCATGGGTCATGGGAAATCCAATACAAACAATGGAGTTTGCAGCACAAACTTCTCAGGCCTCCTCGACTCCTCCTCTAGAGATCCTCCGCCATGTCTTGTCCGATTCCGATTAGCCGATCCTCCGATTTGCTCCAACCAACCAATCTAAGCTTTCACGATGAACACCTACGCATACAATTCATCAAAAACATCCATTTTCAACCAAACAATCAGTAACATACAAAAAAATCATCATATAATCATTAGAACAACAACTAATCATCATACAATCACCGAACCATGATAAAACGATAACTGAATCAATAGTTGGATCTAAACTTGCATATAGTTTATGATTAATATATAATGTCAATGTTAACATATAAATTAACGTTATAATTAGAGCGATTTAGATCCTATGGTGTGATCCGCATTCAAATTGTATTTACATTGGTTAGATCTAGGTGAATGTAGCTTGTATGGTTGAAGTTAAGATCAAACAAACCCATATACTCAATTACATCCGTGTGAGAGAAGATTATCACTCACCAAATCCACAAAATAGCCATAAATCAACAATCTCCACCAATTCTGGACAGTGAAGAATAGAGAAGATTGACCTTCAAATCAATCTAATTGACATGATTTACCTTTCCTCGATGTTGATTTTTAAACCTAGTTCACAAATCTATGAATTGAAATGAAGTGGAGGTGTATTTGATTGGGTTGGAGAATCATAGAACCCAACCAAATGAGGAAGTGAAGAAATTAAACAAATCTCTTTACCCCTACGCTCCTATTTATAGCCAACAAATCCTAGCTTTAATGGGCTTCACTAATCACCCCACCAATGACTAGTTAACTTGTCCAGAAAAGAAGCAACAAAAAAATAGTGATTTCTCGCAAACCGCTCGGCCAAATCTTTAATGTAATATAAGAACCGATATTTCCCCGGCTGTAAGAACCCGATACTTCCCCGGTCTCCAAAGAGGAGAGGAAGCACGGATTGCCTTGAGGACAAGACGAATCAGAACGCAAACAGAATAACATTTCATTGCTTATTACAATAATTCCATCAAAATACAAGAATACACAGAGTACGAATAAATATTATACATCACAAAAATATCATAGATTTATATTCACAGGATCCTGATTTACAGCTGGAACGATATCCGAAAAGCTCTATATCCGTATATCTCTTTCAGTTGTGTTTTGTATTATTTTCCGCTGCTATGTAATGTAATTTAAATCTCTGATATTTTTCTAATGTATAATATTTATTCGTACTCTGTATATTCTTGTATTCTGATGGAATTGTTGTAATAAGCAATGAAATGTTCTTCTGTTTGCATTCTGATTCGTCTTGTCCTCAAGGCAATACGTGCTTCCTCTCCACTTTGGAGACCGGGGAAGTATTGGGTTCTTACAGTCCTGTCTTTAACTGGGTCAAAGAACCAATGTCATTTAAAATATGGTTCACTATAAACCCAAAATCACATTCCGTTCCATCAGCCTTTAACCGTAAATTAGCAAGTGAACAATTCCCCAAGTAATAACCTCAAAGGCCGAAACCAACATCAGATCAATGCCCAGGAAACCATTCAACTTAACTAATCTTCAGTTAGTTTTTGATTTTCTTAACTCCGTTGGGTCTAAGAATAGTATTATAAAAGATACCATTCGCGACAACCCAAAATCCCATTTGATATTAAATACAAGGCTCTGAATAGAAAATATATTGGCTTATATTCAATATCAAATTCTACGACCAACATATATCGTATTGGAAATAACAATAAAAATATATCTTTCAAATTTCCATAACAATATCTGTATAATCACGAAATCCAACATCGAAATATTCCAAAGACAATTTCGATTCAAATCCATTCCAATTCAATTATTGGAAATTCTGGTTACTTTTAAAACCCTTTCAAATCAAATTTATTTATTTCAAAAATAAATGGATTATAATTCTAGTTCAAAACTAGTTCATTTCGATAAAAATCTATTTTTATCTTTAAAAATATGGAATTTTTCATCCCAGTTCTTTTCAAATCATTTCTTATGATTTTACACAAATTATTGCTATTGTTAATAATTTTATCAACGCCCGTACAGTTGATTTCCATCAACGGTTATCGAACTACACTTACAACGACCTTTTCCAAATTTGATTTGGACATAATTCCAAATCCAACCGTTAGATTCCAAATCCCTAATATTCGTTAGAAAGCTCTTTTTGATACGAACCCAACCCGATTTTAGGAGAATCCGACGTTCGGATCTCCCGTAATGTTCATTCGAAGTCAATAGTCGAAATTCGCGAACTACCGCAGCGCGGCGCGTTCTATCCAGGCCATTATATATATAATATATATAATATATATATCGTCGATTTCCTTTTAAAATGTATTTTATAAATCGTTTTAAATTCGTTTTCAAAACGATTTCAACTTCATATTCAATTTCAAATCAAAATTGAATGTTACATATCATCGATATATAAATGATCCTGTGAATATAAATCTCTGATATTTTTCTGATGTATAATATTTATTCATACTCTGTATATTCTTGTATTCTGATGGAATTGTTGTAATAAGCAATGAAATGTTCTTCTGTTTACGTTCTGATTCGTCTTGTCCTCAAGGCAATCCGTGCTTCCTCTCCTCTTTGGAGACTGGGGAAGTATCGGGTTCTTACATGTAACCACGCTACAGAATTGGAAACACCATACTAGATCCAATTAGATTGATCCCAGCTCCTGATTCAATCCCATTCAAAAGTTATTCCCTAAACAAATATAATAGGGGCAAAATGGTCATAAACAAAATTGGTAAAAGTCATGGACATGTCTCACATTCACATGAACAACATATTAAAAGATGAGAATGATACGATCCTTGGAGAATTAAATAAAAATATTTTATGATCCTTCAATATGTAAAATGCGGGTCGTTACACAGTTTAGTTTGTACGAAGGTGAAGGGTCGAAGGTGGTCAAAGGGTGATGTATTTGAAGTGCAAGCTATTTGGGTATGTAGATGAAGGGAGCATGTGTGTTAGGGCTAGGTATGTATGGGGTTGTTTTTTTTTGTCGAATAGCAATGTGGTGATGATGTATTAAAGTGGAGTTGGAATGGTAAAATAGAAATGAAATAGGAAGTGGTTGCTGAGCCGATGGCTTTCGGTTGATAAGCAGGGAGAATTTGAATATGTATGTGAGGTTGATTTTGATAGCAGAGGAAGTGAATGAGGTTAGGTTTGAACTATAGGAGTATGTTACTATAGTAAAGAGGTTTAGCTGTAGTGAAGGTTGTGAAGTGGTGAATGTTTGTTGTTGGGAATTTAGTAGAAGAGAAGTTTTATAGATAGAGTGATTGTTTGGTGAATGACGACGGTTGTTGAACTTGTGGGTAGTATGGTGATGTATTTGGTCTTTGCAGTGACTTTGAAGAGTATCGAATGAACACGACTGTGAGTTGTTTGATGTCAGTTTGGGAGGGTGGTAAAAGGGGTAGTCAAGTGGTTTGATGGTTGTAGTGTGCAAGAGTCCAACTGGTAGTGGGAATTTGTGGTGTTTTGTGGGTGAATGTTTGATTGTAATGGAGTTTGAGAGAATTGTTGAGGAGTAGAGAAGTGAAGAAAATATGGAAATATGAAAGAAGTATGTGTAGTATAAGAAATATAAGATGTAATTGTAGTGATGATGTTCTAGTTTTGTAATGAAAACATGTAAACAGTTCTGTTGAAATACACATAAATGCAAGTTGAAATACAAAAGTGAACATATAGTTAAATAGTTTGTAACTTGGAATATAAAGAGTAAGTTCATACTAAAACTGGAATGACATAGCAAACAAAAACTTAGAGCAATAAATAATGATCACAATAGAACTAAGAACAAATGATAGATGCACAGAACAAGTGCACACAGTGAATTGAGAATGGAAAACATAAATGCAGTGTGGATTTTTTTCAAAAAACATAAAAATAAGCAAGACATAAAGCAGTAACAAAATTGCATAAAACAGTAAAAGGAATAATGAAGAAAAATTCTTGCAACAAAGAACAAAACACAAATGCACTATTTTTTTTTTAAATGAGAACTAACACAAAAAACAAAGTGATCAAACATGCACAAACGAACAAAGAAAAGTGGACAAAATGAGACAAGAAAAACAAACAATCTTTTTTTAAAGAAGAACAACAAACAAGAAAATTAATTCAAAGAATAAAATTAAAATTAAATACCTTCCCCAGCAACGTCGCAAAAAACTTATTCGACATTACGGAAATTTCTATTGAGTTTAGAAATCCATCTCGCGAATTATAGGAATAAACCGCAAGTGCATGACGTACACTTGTAATACGTATCGAATGTGGATCGATCCGTAGAGAAAGAATTAATTTTAAAATTCTGTTGAATTAAATTAAATCAGCTTGACATTGTGATTAGAAAAAACTAGAAATAAAAAGTAAGCTAAAATTAAGATTAAAAACTATGAGATTAAAATCAGTTTAGAGGTAACTTCACTTTTCTCCTTCTCACATAAATCAACGCAAAATGAAATGATGGTCAATTTTTACTCTAAGTAGGATTAGTGATGTAATTATCATAAGCGTGGCCTATTTGTGTTATTAATTAATACAAAGTAAGCCATTAAGCTATAATACACCTCTAAGCACTACGACTTCACTTTTATGAAACATGACATTGAAATGAAATAAAAGTCTAATTTAAGTGTGATCGATTTACTATTAATTAGTAACATAGATCATCAAATTTCAATTTAAACTTTATTCCCTTTCTTTAGTTATATTTTAGATGAAGAGGCAATTTGTCATGCATGTGATAAACATACCCTCTATTATAAAATGAACAAAAGAGCCTATTAAATCCAACATGAAGCACAAATGAACAAAACATCTATTTTCATTAAACACAAAAGAGATCATTTATTACAAAATTATGTTGAATCAATATTAATAAAAGGAAACTTTATTACCTCTAAATTGTAGGGTTTAGCTCTTCATTTCTGTTATCATATTAACACAAATAGATTTTAACATTAAAAACAACAAAAGTAGAGACAAAAGAAACGGAAGAGAATAGATTAACAACTAAACTAATTGCATAAAAGATGAAACAACTATACTTGCATGAAGAGAAATTTAATATACTAATCATAAGAAAGAAATCATATGAATGGACATGAACATAAAAGAAGCATGTAAATAAGAAGATAACATAAAAAAGAAGGTTACGAAGCCATTTTTATTATTCACCTCAACTTACACTTGCATATATTTTAATCTAAGATAATAATAAATACATACAACATAAGGGGTATTTATACATAACTATACCCTAATCCTTTTTTTGGGAACTACCCAAAATGCCCTCTCTTCATTAAGCTTCCATGTTGTTTTTAGCCACTAATGATTCATTAAAAGTGTATGAAGCTTTTTTGTCTCCATTATCCAATATATTAGCCTCTAATTGTAGCATTAAGGAAAGAGGGATAAGTGGGTAGGTGGGGTTCTCCACAAAGTTGTGTGTGAATTAATTTCATCTTTATTCTTTTAACTCCTCTTTATGCATGCATATCTTTCATGTCTTCTTATGCATTTCATTAAAGCTTCTTTATTTTTTCCTCTTTAATTCCTAATACAAAAACAATTAAAATGCACGAGTAAATTTTAATAAAAATTAGTAAATGCATAAACGACTGTTTTACCCTCTTCAAATGAGAAATGATTTGAAAACAATTTATTGTTGGTTTAATCATGAAAAATACCCTAATTTGTTCATTTATTTAACTAAAACAAGATTAAATATATGAGTAAAAATGTGCACATTTATGTGCATTCACCAAGCTCTGATAGGTACATAATGCCTATTCTATGAACCGCTAAGCCATGACACCAACCATTGCAGGCAGTTTCGCGATCTTATCTAAGCACGCATCAGGTGGGGCAAGCTACCACAATATGTCAGGAATCCAGCAACAGCAGCACCACATGCTTAGCTACCTACAACATCTCGGGATAGGGGCAGGCCTGGATGCCCCCATGACATCACAATCAACTGATTTGGCTCTACGAACCCTCTAATTGGCTTCCCGGACTTCGGTCCATCATTATGTTTGTTCTTGTTAGTGGCGACTTCTTGCCTTTATTGTTTTTTGTACTTGTAATCAAAGCGGCAATGTCGGCTCACACGTGCACGGAACCGACCTATGGTATCCAATCATGTTCTGAGTTGGACAATTGACCATTGTACTTCCATGCTATTAATAAATATTACTTTAGGGCTCTGGCTCTACACTCGATTAGTCGAATATAAAATTCGAGCTTCAGCTCCACATTCGACCGGTTGAGTATAAAATTCATTCTTCGGCTCCACACTCGATCGGTCGACTATAAAATTCGGGATTTGGACCTACACTCGATCGGTCGACTACAAAATTCGGGCTTTGGCTCCACACTCGATCAGTCGAGTATAAAATTCGGGCTTTGGCTTCACACTCGATCAGTTGAGTATAAAATTCGAGCTTCGGCTACACACTCGATCATTAAAGTATAAAATTCGGGCTTCGGCTCTACACTCTATCAAGAGAGTATAAAATTTGGACTTCGGCTCCATACTCGATCAGTTGGGTATAAATTTTGGGCTTTGGCTCCACACTTAGTCCACCAAGTATAAAATTAGGGCTTCGACCCCCACATGACCAATCAAGCATAAACTTCAAATTCTAGTTCGCATCTTTGGACTCTGATCCACCACTTTTCAAAAGCTTGGGATTTTGAGCATTAAGACTCTCAACATTGGTTCACCAAGCATAAGAACCTCATGACTTGGTCCGCTAAGTATGAGGTTCCTTATCTTAACCCACTTGGCACGGGAATCTTAACAACCTGGCACGTCAATTATGTAATATCACATAACTTGGTCCGCCAAGAACAAAAACCCTTTTTTGCAAGTACATACTTGCTCTGCCAAGACTCATCATGCCCGCATCTTCTTATTTTCTTTATCTCATGCATCCCAGACTTGGCAGTCTTCCAAAATGTGATCTCAGTGATCATCTAATTTCCGTCCTAATACAATCTCAGCAATCATCGGATTTCTGATCTATTGCGATGCCAACGATCGTCAGACTTTTCCTAAATCTCTACTCATGGATTTACAATCTATGGACTACTCACAAAACAAATCTTCCTTCAATCAAGAATGACATGTTTAAGGGGGCAAAGTGTTGACATGCTTTTTTGTCAAAGAATTCACACGTCGAGTTCAGAATTCACACGTCGAGTTCATGGCTAATGACACACTCAAATCTCGAGAACGTCATCAAAAAGCTCTAAGCGATTTGGTCTAAGTAGTGACGCGCTCATAATCGAGTTATAGCATACTTTATTCTTGGAATCAGCATCGATTCAGTCGCATGTGGAAAACGTGTCTCGATCACTCAAAAAGACCTGCACACACCGCGTCGATCACTAAAAACTTCTTGCACAACTCCATCTGGCAACTTGCCACATTCAAGATTTGGCACTCCAAAAATCAATGATCAATATGGCTTGATCAAGCAAAACCATGGGCTCGCATTGCCCCTGGCTCATCCGTTGAATTTCACATCTGTTCAATCCAGCTTCGCATCCCAAAACTTCGCATCGCCTCATAGTTACATCCCAAAAATTTCGCATCACCTTCCAAAGCTTGAATCACTTGGAGTGAATCCCCAAGAATAAACAGGCGCTGGGCACCCCTAGGGAGGAAACTCGCATCTCTCTCCGGATGTGGATTCGCATCCCTAAGGGATGCAGAATCTCTCCAGCAATCCTTGCAAGCTTGAAATGTCTCGAGCATCCCAGTGCGGTCGTCGTCCTCTGGTCTGATGTGGGGGTTCAAGCTTGACTTTCTCCATTTGGTTTGGGATTCATGGCCCTCGACATGGTTTCATCAATCTCGGTGTCACATCGTATCCCCCTTGGAAGTACGAATTTCGTATCCTCCTAAGGGATACGGAATTCGTATCCGATCAGAGGATGCGATTTCCTTTATTTTACCATTGTAATTTATGAACCGCGCTTAGTGTATGCGGATCACCTATTTTTCATTGATTGACCCATGTTGATCACTTATTTTCATGTGAAAAACCAGGGATGTGAATTTTTTTGAAGCAATATGGTTTTTTGGCTATCTTTCCAAGATGCGAATTTAGCATCTCCTTGGGATACGAAATTCGAGTTGATGCCTCCAAAAATAACCTATAATACCCCTTGATTGTCATTCTTAAGGGTTGGCATTTTTGGACTTCGCCTACACTTTGGCGTACGGGGTCGGAGCTCTCAAGCACTATTGATAGCTTCCATTATCATCTTCATGACTTTGGACATCGCCATGGACCTATAAATGTTACGTAAACATTTGGCTACAACTTTGGACGTTCAGTTGGATTTTTAGCTTGCTTTTGGACATATTTCCATACTTTTGGACATTGAAGCTGTTTTTTGGGTATTGACACACATTTTGGTTCAACGAAGAAAAAGAAGGTCATTTTGGTATAAATTTAGAATTAACAAGCTATTTTTTGTTCTATTATATAGCTTTGTACACATAAGTTATATGAACTTGTACATACGTTGCAATTGAAAATTTTATGATGAATGATTGCTACAAATTGGACGTAGGCGTTAGTGCTGAATCGCTATAAAAAGTTGTGTGTTACTTTACATTTCTCGTACTTTGGATATTTAGATTATAAATTTACTGCTAAACTTACACTTTGGGGGTTGGAGTGCGCAAATAACCAATTTCCTACGTCAACTGAGATATTTCCACGGGATAAACTTCTAAGCCTTGAAATCGCCTGGAGCTTCTCTTTGCCATTGCAAACTATATTTGTAAGACAACTACGTTATTAAATGTGCTAAATTGTGTACCCATTGTGTCGGTGTAAACTAACGTGGAACATGCAAGCGTCCTACTTGCTGACGCGGTTGTACCAAAATCCATCGAAATGCAAACTGTTGTCGCCACAAAACAAAGTTAATGCAATTTGAGTCAAATCGCAATTACAATGCGATTGGGTTGAGAGTCGAATCCTAAAAGCTATCGTCCAGTTATATGTCCATAGTCCAAGTTTGTGCTTCAATCCTATATGCATGTTCCAATCGTCACTTCAAACAAGTTCGTCATTCAAACATTGATGCGCTATATGATGCAACGTTCGTTTTTAAGCTCAACCCACCGTGCAACGTCGCGTGTCGACTCAAATTCGAGAGTTGGAACTTCAGAATTAAAATCTTCAACTTGGAAGCTAACGAGTTTTGGGACATGAAATTCATGATGTACCAGGATACGAAATTTAGATCCATATCCCTCCCAATTTTAGAATTTTGCACTCCAATCATTCGTCTTTCAGGATATGAAAATTCTATGAAGCCTCAAGATATTGAATTTACATTTCGAATCCCATGCCTCACAAAAAAATATGTATCCTATGACCCCTACTTCTCTTCCCTCCTCTTTCGACTCCACCGATCATAACCTCCCTTCCTCTCCCAACTCTCACGTGTCTAGCACTACACCGGATATGAGAAGCCTAAGATACACTGGGATACAAAATTTCCTTCTTATTATCAAACTTTTCCTTTCTCTCCATCACCCCTTACTGCTCCTTATTGAACCTGGATCTCATGAATCCTCTCCGACCTTCTCCAACTCCACCACCTGCTAGAACCTTATTCCTTCTCCCAACTCGAACTAACTCGCGAGTTTGTTTACTCGATTCATGAAACAAACACCCACCTGACTTGTTCTTAATTTAGTGGGAATCATGAGTCTCGAGGGCACTAGTAATGTACGAAGGGGGTTGGGGGAGTTCTAAGTTCCAAAGGTCATGAAAAGTTCAATCTCTCGGGGATATGAAGTAGGCAGAGTGAGGGAGAGAGGCATTTCATATCCTCCTATTTATATGGGAGGTGTGGTGGAATCCGAAAAACTTAGAAAAAAATATAAGTAATCGGATCGGTATTGATCTCCAGTTCGGTACTGATCCTAGTTATATAAATAAAGCGAAGAAAAGAGAAGTAGGGGGCTTGGTGTATCGGTACCGACTCCGGTTATATAAAAAAGAGAAGAAAAAAGAAGTATGGGGGACTTGAACACTCTAGGACCGGTGACATATTATTAAACTTTAACAACAATGACGATCGCGTATATGAGTTATCTAAGCTTCAACCGTCAAAACCGACTCGAATCGTTGAACAAGCGTGGATCTACGAATATAAACGATTCCACAGAACATGCTAAATGATCAAGTCCCAATTCGACGACGTGTCAATAATTAACTTACGTTATCGTGCGTCCGAGCCATGACAACGATCATGCATACACGCTTTCGAAATCTCGATTGTCCAAACCAACTCGAGTCATCAACCAATCGCATACTTGTGAATTTAAACAATTCTTGAGTACACACCGAACGGTCAAGTTCTAATTCGATAACTTTTTGGAAGCTAACTTGCATGCCCATGGCATTCCATCTAGACGTCATACTACTCATTTTATACTTTGATCATATCATGCGAAATCACGTGCAAACACCTGAGTGTGTGCATAACATTGTGCCGACAACGACTCGTTTATGTTTTGATGTAAGCGCAAGTCGATGACTAATGTCTAGTTTCTTTAGTCTAAAGGAAATGGTCAAACAAGATTCCAGTCCAAGCACTTAGAAAACTCAACGTTGCTGGAATTCCATATCGCTGTCAATAAGACTTAATGGAAAGGTCATGACCAGTTGCTCGATGCAACTTGGAGATTTTCCTGGCTTTACAGAATACTTGGCTCATCTCGAAGCATGTTATGTTCTCATAAGACATCCTTTGGGGGGCAAGCGTTAATCGGCCTTTTGGCTCGGTTACCAAAAGTAGCTCTAGCCCATATGACTCAGCCCATCGCATGTATCAACAACCCAGAAGTGTTGCCAAAGCTCTCAGAGCCCAAGCCCAGAGGGAGTCGTACAAGAATAGTTCTTCCGGCTCGACCAAACTGCTCAACAACGGACCAACACTTTGGGACCGACATTGGACCTTACCATCCACTCGTATCCCGACCTCGCAACTCATCAAATTCCAACTAAGACCAAAACCGTATACCCGCATCTCAACTCCCAGGATCGGTATCCCTTACCAACCAACATATCGTATCCCAGTCTCTCCAAGCAATTCGTGTCCCCAATTTCCATTATTTTCGTATCTCGATACCCGGGAGATTTCGTATCCCCTTGAACATACTTCTAGAATAAAACAAGTGTCGGGATACGAAGGTGCGGATACGAAAAGCAAGCGGTTGGATGGATACGAAGCATTGTGAATAAAGGAGCTAGAAAAATAGAAGTACCGGGATCGGTACCAATGCCGAGATACGAAATATAGGGGTGGGACCCAATGCCTCGCCTACTCCACCTCCTTCACCTGCCTACCCTCTCATATAAATACCCCAGGTTCTGCAACGTGAAGGGGGTTGGCTCCTAGCTTTCATGGCTTCATAAGGAGAAGATAACTCTTCTACAACCCCATGCACCTTTCATCGCTCTAGGAAGAAGAATAACCTTGTCCTTGGACTACTTTGGACTACATTGACATTTCAGGAAGAAGTAATAAAATCTATAATTGTACCTCCTTGCCATTATGGCCATGGTAGTTCCATGGAAGCATCCAAGCCTCTCAATCCCCACTTGACTTGACTTGGTTTCATGGACTCGTGAAGGCTCCTCCTTCCACTTTCAAGCATTTGGATCACGAAGCTTAGCCTGCCACTTTCCTCTCCAAGCATAGCACTTAGGATCACTCACTATAAAATTGGAATTACCATAGTTCTTGTACATTCGAAAATATACCGATTCCACATTGTAATATATAAAAGTGAAGTAATAAAATACTAAACTGTCAGAGTGGACGTAGGCTCCTATGAGTCGAATCACTATAAATACCATGCAACTGTTTTTTCAAGTTTTCCCCTTCATACTTACACCGCTTATCTCATAATTTCCATTCCGAACATTTATTTTCACTATCGTGGATATTTCGAGTGTTGGCGATCACTTTTGTCTATCAACAGTGGACAACTTTAAATTATTAGAGTATTCAAGATTTTATAGACTAATATTGTTATAACACATGTAAATAACTCCAAAGCGCTCATATAACAAAAGAGTTTTGCTACTATAGCAAAAACCTTTTTAGTTAAAATGACTTAATAGTTTATTTGAGGGGAAATTGGTGAAACTCACGGGATAGAATAATAATTTGATATGCGATCTCTTCTAAATTTATGTCTTTGGTGTAGGATTTGGAAAAAAAGAAAAAAAGAGAAGTTTTTGTCGTAGTAGCGTTTTTAGTAACAAAAGCCTATGTAATTTAGATAAAAAGGTTACTTTTGCTATTGTCGTCTGCTACTCTTAACCGTTTACAACAACCCGACCTAATTCACAAAAAGAGCGGTGCCTCGTAGAGCTACAGTACACTAAAATACATAAATATCTAATTCCAAGCTTTTGCTCTTCAATCCTTACGTTCCCAAATTCAAACCCTAGTTTTAATTCAAGTCTTGACTCATCGATGATTTGTTGCTGATACACTCAAAACATGTCCTCCTCATTCTTGGAGATCCGTCTCTTCTACATCAGAATCAACCCCTGCTCAACCACCCACGCCCCGCCATCCCTCACTCTTACCCATCTCCGCCGTCCGACCAACGTTTCCCTACAAATCAACGGTTCCAAAATTGCCTCTTCCGACCCTATATCCCTGCGCCTCCGTCGCGATCGTCTTGACTCTGCTTCATCAGAAGCCACCTACATCTGCACAGAAATCATCAAGCTTTCCGGTGCGTCAGACTTTGAGGTATACGATGATACCAGCAAGACATTGATTCTTTGCGGAACTTTGGAGAAGATTGAGCCAGCATGGAGCAACGGAACCGTTTACGGATCCAATGAGGACCAAAAGAAATCATCAGGTTGGACCATGGACATGTATCTGGGAGCGGGAATCAACGGGTCGGGTTTGATGAAAGGGATTTGTTTGAATCCAACTGTGGAGGTTTACATAGCTGGGTGTTATGGTGGGGCGCCTTTGATTTTGACGCAGACCATGCAGTTGAGTCCTAGAAGTAAAAAGGTTTGTGGAGGTTTAAATTCCATACTGGAAGACGATGAGAGTTGTGCCGAGAGAAAGGAAAATGGATTGGTTTCTCAAAATATTATGAAACCAGTGAGTGTTGATTATGATTATATTAGTAATTTATTTTTATTTTTTTCCCATTGTGATGCATGCATATTTGGTAACAAAGGTGTTGGTTATATTGCATAACTTAGTGTGAAGTTCTTATAGCATTTATATGTTTAGCTGTGGAAGATTAAGATAACTTAATCTAGTGGAATACTACAGTAGGACTACATCCCCTGTGATAAGGTGTGTGCCTACTCTGGTATTCCTCTAGGGAAGGTGATCTCAAGCTGCTACGGGAATTGTAAATTAGTTGAAAATTAGGGTCTAATGTGTTAGTATGCTCATACAATGAAGATACACTCACAGTGCTAGTAAGGCGTGATGGATATCAGTAGCGGACTAGCTATTTGTTGTGTCAAATCAAATAATACTTCCAAATATAATTGCTGCCTAAAATACAAAGCATTAATCCAATGTGTGGTAAATAGGTTGAAGAAGGAGAATCTGATGATGGGTATGAATCAGACACAAAACTTAAACCAGCCTATTATCCAGAAGGATGGTACATAGATGAAGATGGCCAACTGTCCTGGTTCAATGCTGGAGTGAGAGTTGGAGTTGGAATAGGTTTAGGAATGTGTGTTGGTATTGGAATTGGTATCGGCCTTCTCATGCGCTCTTATCAAGCAACGACCAGAGGTTTCAGAAAACGCTTCTTCTAAGTGTCCTCTCTTTTCGTTCAAGTTTCCATCCTTTGCACGATCCACTGTCTGCAGAAAAAGAGGAAAAAGAACCATTTCAAGTCCAGCGTCTGAGGTTTGGGAAGCTTTGTATGAACATGTTTTTTCTGGTCTCACGAGTTAATGTGCATTTAGGATTTGTGAATGAGGTAGTGAAAGTTTGACATAAAGAACCGGAACTAATCCATCAGGTTGGATCTCGTTGTGCAGCGATGTAAGTATGTATGAGTTTACACTTGCTTGCATGTGTGTTTTGTGTATAATGTACATCCTCATCTAGTTGTTTGTTCTAAAATCTTGTTTTATTCATTTTAACTGCATTTTGTTTATGATATGCATCGCTAGTTTCGTCTATGATATACGTGCATATTATAGAAATACACGCCCATTAGCTGTTCAAGAGCTTCAAATGAGCAAATTGTTCAAATTGGAACTTTTCATGGGAATTTGGGTGCAACCATTCTGTGGATTTACTTGTCTACATTTATGTTATTTGAACTTTTCTTTTCTTTTGCTTTCATCATGTTCTAACCACTAATTTTACTAGAGCTTTAGAGGTTAGATATTTTCTATGATAATTTCATGTAATATTTGTGTCCAATTGTTATGACCTGCTCTTTCTCAAGTTATGTTGAGGTTTATATCTCTTTGCTTGTCTTAATACTTAATTTCTTGTGGGGGAGGCTTGCTTAATAAATGAATGGTCGTCCTCCTCTGCCTAGCTGTGGTCATTGAGTAATGCAACAAAGACATGTGGATGAATCTGGACATCACCTTTCGATATTCAATTTTGCTTTCTTATTTGCATTTTTGGTGAAATTTGAGTACGCTTCACGGTTATTTAATACGTGTATAATTGGTCAGCAGGCGACCTAATAACAACAGTTTCTTGTATCATTTATTTTTTACAACCATTGACTGATGGTGGACCTTATAAACGTGATCTTTTGCCTTTACTACTTGCTTTTGGTTTGGCCTTTGGAGGAAAGAATTTCATATTATTAATTTGGAGAAATAAGGACATAAAGTTCAAGAAAAATTAGATCGAAGCGCATCAAGTTATCTAAGTTTTATTGATAATAAGATGAAATGATTGGCATTATACTGACTTTTTTACTTTATTGAATGATATTTACAATTACCACAATAAAAAAAAATTGATAGTGATGACTAGCACTTCTTTAATTCAAATATAAAATCCTTGTTCTACAAAATATTTTTTTGCTAAAAATTGTGATTATGGCTATTTTCTTATATCAATAAATTTTCGGTAGGTTAAGTTATACATAAATCACAAGGCGTCCGATCAATGAAAGAAAATGATGCGACCAAATGATAAATTGGATGCCATTGTACATGCATATCATGAAGAGGATTTGTTAATGCAGTCATACCCATTAACTTGCTATTGTTGGTAAAAAGGAGGGGAAAATTGTTCTTAGCTTGCAAAATGGTCCATCCATCTACATGGAGGATGATATTGTGGTCCTATAAAGACAACTTGGTGATTGCGCCAAACAAATTGACATAAATGTGGAAGCACACGTCATTTTACATTGGCCATAGCTCATCACTCAGTTATTTATTGTGGTCAATATTTTCATGTATCTTGGACCACGTCTCGCTCCTCTTAAAATGTGTTTAAAAGCTTGAATAGCAAGCTAAAGGATGGCACGACTTTTGTCTTTGTATAGTTTGATTTGAGACTTTGTTTGAATCGACTAAAAAAAGTTGTTTTTTCGATGTTCTTAACCAAAACCAATTCATTTCGACTTTCAGTAGACCAAAAGACAAATTTATATAAGTCGATGAAAATGAAACTTGGTTATTTTGGTTTTATTCTATTGTTTTTACTGCTATGCGGCTAGTGCATAGAGTAAATTTGTTGTAGCCAATAAGATTGTAAAGTGCAATATTTATATTTTTATTATTAAATTTAGCATTCTTATGCAAAACAATGAACTGTACATTTGATATTTTGATGTAAAATATACTATTTGTTTTAATATATATTGCTAGTAAGAGTGTATATGCCTTTGCATTTTCTATTTACCCCCACATCGTGTGATAGATCCAACTTCAAGCTTAAAGGCAAAAAAGTGTGTGTGTCTATATATATATATATATATATATATATATATATATATATATATATATATATATATATATCCCTCTTTTAATGGTTTCTCATGTATATGCCTCTGGATTAGAATGTGTTTAAAAGCTTGAATAGCGAGCTAAAGGATGGTACGAGTTTTGTCTTTGTATGGTTTGAATTGAGACTTGTTTGAATCGACTAAAAAAAGTTGTTTTTTCGACGTTTTAAACCAAAACCAATTCATTTAGACTTTCAATAGATCAAAAGACAACTTTATATAAGTTAATGAAAATAAAACTTGGTTATTTTGGTTTTATTCTATCGTTTTTACTGCTATGCGGCTAGTGCATAGAGTAAATTGGTTGTAGCCAATAAGATTGTAAAGTGCAATATTTATATTTTTATTATTAAATTTTGCATTCTTATGCAAAACAATGAACTATACATTTGATATTTTGATGTAAAATATACTACTTTTTTTAATATATATTGCTAGTAAGAGTGCATATGCCTTTGCATTTTCTATTTACCCCCCCCCCCCCCCCACATCGTGTGATAGATATTCCAACTTCAAGCTTAAAGACTAAAAGGTTATATATATATGTATGTATATATATATATATATATATATGTATGTATGTATGTATGTGTGTGTGTGTGTGTGTGTGTGTGTGTGTGTACATATATATATAGTTCCTAGTTCTTCTAATGGTTTCTCATGTATATATTTAAGGAAAAAATTAGATCGATATGCAGCGAATTTCATTATAAAATAAAACAACCCTAGTTGCAATCTTGAATTCAAAATCGAATTAAAAACGTGTACCTTTTTCTTTTGCTCTTCAATTCACGAAATCATACGAGCCTAGTTCTTGGTTGAATCAAAATCAAGCATTTGAAGATGACGTCTCTAGAGGAGTCCACGAACGATGATCTTGACAACGTCAAACGGAATCGAGAAGGATGAAGATCGGTACTAGTCGAATTTAGGGGTTTAGGTTTTCCTTTTGATACTCGTTTTTCTCTAATACAAATAAATGAAGGGTAGAACCTTTCTTTTATAATATGAAACGAGATATTTTGGGTAAACCGTAGAATCCTTATACCATTTCAAAACCAAAGAAAAAGTCAACATTTGATTTCCTTTTATTTAGAACGGTTCTCATCCTTTCAAATGTTCTTATGTGTAACCTTATAGATTACTATAAAGTTGGCAATAATTTAAACAATATTTAAATTATAAACAGTGAACGACATCTAGTAATACATCGTTGTTACCCAAGTTATAATAAAATCAACGATTTGATACAACCTTTACTGTGACCAGTATATTAACGTAATTTAATCCTTTTAACCAATATATCCAAGATTAAACTCAAGGCATGGAACGTATCATCCTTTTTATAATTTAATCATTTTATCTTGATCGATGAGTAAATTATTTAAAACAACACAATATTTGAGCACGGCCATGCATTATATAATAATACTCAATCAAGAGGCCCATGGATATCTCTAACTATATTGTAAGATTAAATTTCATTTAGATCATTCATATTATTTAATCGATTCAAGATGTATCCGATAATTTTGTTTATCGTCTACTCGGTTAAAAGTAACTTTTGATGATATCAAAATACGAATATCCTCGAATATATATATATATATATATATATATATATATATATATATATATATATATAATGATTTCAGGTCTGAGGACCATTACATTACTTTCACTTTGAGAATTACTTATGACACTATTAATTATGCTCCACGAAGTTTTCTCAAGTTGGGTCAGTCCAATATACTATTCTCTAATATGTATTTATATATTGACATTAATATCACTTATATTAATGAACAATGAGATAAGATCATCAGTCAATCACACACTAGTCTCAGTGTTTCATTGTTGTCCTATATTAACAATAAAACTTGACTAGGAATATTTAAAAAATATAATACTTAATATATTATATAATCGCATGTCCACGTCATTTACTTGAAATTATATAATTTTGTATTATTATTCTAAGGACTTCTATTATGTTATTATTTATATTATGTAGTAAATATAACATAACGTAATATTTTATTCAAAATAAAATATAACATCAACAGTGTTATTAATCACATCAAATGGATTGCCTCTAGGGCATAAACTCTAACAATCTCCCACTTGGACTAGAGTTAATCAATCTTGTATCATATACCTATGAAATTAGTGTGACTATCATTCTTCTGCTGCGGTAGATTTTTAGTCAGTGGGTCTGCAACATATGGTGCTTTGCAGATATGTATATCTCCTTTGTGAACAATTTCATATATGAAATTATATTTCTTAAATATATGTATGGATCGATAACAAGATCAAGGTTTTTAGGCCTGATCAATAGCTCCATTGTTAAAATGATTGGATCAACAATGGATTAAGTTCAATAATGAACTTCTTAATCCAAACATCCTCCATCATAGGATCAGTATCTTTGATTTGAACTAACATTATTCCCAACAAATAATATGTTATTAATATATACAGATGATTTGATTATATGAATTCGGTCATCTAGAGAGGCAACGTTATCTATAATAAGAATATTTGAATCTCTGGAGAAATATGTGTAACGACCCGGGGAATTTGCAATCTTGGTAATTGACATAAACTCAATGTTGACTATTCAAGCATCGGGAATTCCCCGGGTCGTTACAGTGGTATCAGAGCTGAAGGTTAAGTGATTACCTTGGCTTTGTGGCGTAACTCAATAGAGATGGGGTTAGTGATACCCTAGATTGAGTTTGAGTGTCTATATACGAGAGAACGTATTTGTAAATTTTGTAAAAATTGTTTTATATTGTGGAGATTTATTGGTAGAGTTGTTTTTGAGTTCTAGTCGATCAGTTTGATCCACTGTATCAGTAGGGGTTTCTAAACGCTCGAATACGATGAATCGACACAGTATGTTTTGAAAAGAGGGTAAACGAAATAATTTTACCCAAAATATATTTTTATATATAGAAGTATATATATTAGAATTATTATATTTGATGTGTTGGTCATTTTTATAATCGAATAAGATTATAATTGAAATGATTATAAATAACCAATCAGAATTCATATAAGTGTAGTAAATGGAATTAGATGAATTAAATCTAAATTTAAATCAGAATTGAAATTACAACTCTGCAAAGTTGGAAAGGTGTTTGTAAATGGACTTGGATTAAATATATTAGAATTTTTAAAATCTTGGGAGGTTTTAAATTGTTTTACAAGCATTGTGAAGGATATTTTGAAATAATTTCAAATGGAAGTGTTTAAAATTGAGTTTTGGAAATGATATATTATTGAACTCACTTCGATCGCTGGGAAATAATTCTGATGATTCTGGCCACATCATCAGTGCTTATTTTCAAGTTCTAAGTGATAGGTTACTTCTAAAGATATTATTTTTGGAAATGTTTTGAGAAAACAAGTTGTTTTGATTCCGGAAGGGAATATTTGTTTTTTTTTTTTGAAAAGGGTAAGTTGTTTAAAACTCCTAGGAGAGATGATTTGATATAAAAACAAATTAATAAAAATTTGTCGAAATAAATTGGAATTGAAACCAGCTAAGTGGAAATTGAGTTGAAATAGAGTAATATCATGTAAAACTGGATTGTGGAATATAATTGGACCCATGTAAATTGAAATGGATTGATTTATGGAATTAAAATCAGATTTGAGTTATGAGATAAAAATAACTGATTAGAGAGATTAACCAATTAATGAAATATGTGGATCGAACTTAACTTAGTTAAGTATATTGGCTTGGTGAGTTAAGAATTTGAAACCGAGAATGAGATTTGAGATTGAGAATGAGATTTGGTTTGGATATAGAACGATTGGATTTGAGAACGGGTGAATGGAGATTGATTAGAATGACATTATTTATGCTAAATTGATAACAGATGGAAGTGATAATGCTGAATGCCCGACAAAAGGTATAAGTTTACATTTTATATGAGTATGAGATTTATGAGCCGATTTGGCAAGCCGCTTAGCTGTTTTATTTTCTTTTGGATTGGAGAAGCCCTACAGTGGCGAGTTATAGTTGTACCGATTGAGCCATACAAAGGAGACATTGGCGAAATTTTCCAAAAATTTAAGGTGTTAGAAAATTTTCAGAATTTTTGAAAATTTTCGTTTGTAGGAATAAATTAATAATCTATTTGAAATTAATCGGTTCAGTGAAACTGAAATTTAAGAAGTAAGCAAATAATTTTTAACCTAGTTAATAGGGTTTGTTTTCTACCATAGCAATTTCGAGGAAGAAATTATTTTGAGGGGGGAAGAATGTAGCGTCCCGTATTTTACGGTATAATAATTTATTTATTTATTTAAATAGTAATTTAGAGATTTAAATGGTTGTTTAATTAAATAATATTGAATATTTAATTAATATAAAAAAAAGAATAATATATCAATTTCTGTAATTTGTCGGAAATAGTAAAATTCACAATGTTGTGTGAATCAGATGATTTAACTAATTTAATTCAGTTTAGAATTGAATTATAATAACAATTCTATTTAGTAAACGGTGTTAGAACTTATAAATTATATTATAATCGAGCTCAAAATGGCGCGGTGGTTCCTAGTTTGGCGATTCGAACTTTAAATGAATATACAGAATTCGTTTTAAGTCGGATTTTTGTGAAACAAGAAACGTTCGGACCTGGTGAACTATACTTTTCTAGTGGAAGAGAAAAATCGAATTTTTGTCATGTAGATTGTGAGTTATGTCCAAGCCAAATTTTCAGAAAGTCGTTATGGAACCGTTTATAAACCATAACGATATATTTAATTATAATTAAATATTTATTTTGAATTTGGACAAGATCTTTGAGACGTAGTTATAATTTAATTTTTAGAATTTTTCTGTAATTTTTACTTTTAAAAATAAGAACGTTTTATTTTTTGACATATTTTACACCCTAAATCAGCTCTTTTAGGGTTTCACAGAATAAACTATCGTGTCTATTCTATTATATTTTTGGGATCGTGGGACATTCCTCGTCTCACCGGTATTTTTATTTTTGTCAATAACAGTCTGTATAGGGACGAAGTTTTTTGTAACCGGGTACCTGAATTTTGTAAATTTAAGCAAACATAGGCACGTTAGTTGCAATTTCAACTCACATCTACTTTTCTCACCTCACATCCCCCATCCATTCAATGTGAATTGTCCTTCCCTACATAATGTCGCATACTTTCAATTAAGGTGGCCATCCATGTGTGTTTCTCACGCCTTAGCTTCTAAGAAATCTTAACTGCACATCACTTCTCACATATACCATCACGCAGCTCTGTCCTATCCTACCCAAGCAACTGAAGACAATTAGAAACAGAGATGTACAAAGTGAAAATCGAAGCCTGTCTACCCTTTATTTACAGTTGTTTAATACTTCAGTGTTAAGTTTTCCTCCATGTATAAATACCATTACGTAATAACCCAATTTCTATCTGCTTACTTTTGAACTCCAGTTGAACGTTTCATTTCAATGGAAATCAAATCTTAAAAATGAAAATTTCATTAAATGCAACAGCATGGATTACTTGACAACTCGCAGGACCTCCCCTCGTTCCTGCGTGAGTATAGATAGTATCGGGTTCGAACGCACATGAGTTGGCTGCCTTAACAGCAGCCGTAGCTATTGTTGAGAATCGTCAGTAATGGAAGTGTTATCAAGCCAAATGGAGGCTACTGATGTGTTTGTAGAAGTGAGATGCACCTTGTGGTGAGCTTTGGAACTCTCCGTTGGGAAATGGTTTGCATGAGTGTATGGGTGAGGATCAGAGCGACGCGTTTTAAACGAAGGGGTCTACATGAATGTGCAGAAGCTTGCGTGGTGTTCATGAGGTTTAAAGCGGTGGCCATAAAAGGATATGCAGTTCGAAAGATAGGAGTATGTTTTGTTGGGCATTTGAAGGGGAAGGCCAATGTCTTATGTGAATGGGAGGACATAGATGCGTAGGTGAATGGGAGGAGGTGGTTTGGTTGTGGTAATTCACGTGAGTGGTGGAGAGAAGGCAGTGCGTTGAAGTTGGAACACAAAAAAATGAAGTTGTCAGGCGCGAATGGGAAATCAGACAATGTAGTGTTCAATAGGGAGGGAAGTGAACGAAGTGGAGACTGGAACGGTGGTAAATTACACAAAGGAGAGGCGTGAACTGCTGTAACACCCCAATTTTTAACGACATTAAAAGAGGATAAGTTAAATAATAATTAATTTAACATTAAGAATTAGAGGGAACAGACTATGCCATTGCGTCTGTCTCGAAATTCTGGTTAGAATGGACATTTGGTTTGCGTAAAACGGACACCGTATAAAAAAGTAATGAGGATTGGAAGTTTTTTATGCACAAGATAAATAAATAAATATATATAAAATAAATTCCAGAACCTTCAAAAAAAGTTCAAAAATCAAAATCGGGCCAAAGCGGGCTGAGCGGGAAAATTCCCGCTCGTGGGTGTTGACACCCCCCGGGTGTGTCGACATGGGTGTCGACCCCCCTATAGGGGTGTCGACCCCCCCTGGACAGATCTGGGTAGAATTCGTTTTACGTACCTGTACTTGATTCTGGGTATGGTTCATTGGCTCTAGGCTATAAATTCGGTCCCCTATTCTCTTATTTTCTCTATTGGAGATCATAGAGGCCATATGCTGTCGGGTTGCAAATTGAAACAGAATCAAAGTCTACTACAATCAGTTTAGCTATTCAGAATTTAGATCTCTCTCTCTAAATTTTCTGAACCTAACGCCATGAGTTTCTAGTCACTTTTAGGTTTAAATGGATAAATGTGAATTATGATAGAGTACGAATTGGGTATATGTTGTGAATCATGAACTTATGCAAGTTTATTATGTCATTATCCCTGGATCCAATATGATTATGTACATTCTACTATGCTGACTATGTAGATCTTGACTTGCAACTATACTGTGGGAAATTCGAACTTGTTAATTTAGATCTAATCCTTTATGCTAATCACATTTCACCTGTTATGTTGTAGTAATCCCGATATGTTGTAAACTTGACATATGATGTCACCCTTTTAGATCTAATCATGCTACTATGTCACCCTAATTTTATTAGACATCTAAATGATAAGTTTAGACCATGTTATGTTGACTTTGACATTGTAGTTGCCACAAGTTCATCAGCTCTGTGTTCACCCTGTTATGATGATTACATGTCCATTCACCTTGTTGTCATGCTTATGCCAAAACTATGCTGAAACGATCACCTTTATCACTCCCTTTTTATTATTATGGCGAGGCCACTTTGCAGCCTCGATGACGCTAAAATACATGCGATCACATTAGTTAGGAAACGGTGAAAAAAGGGATTTATAATTGGCATAATTTATATAATGTTTATATAAGTTGGACATATAATTCAAATAGGGAAACATAGAAATAATCACCTATAATGACATAGGTAAATTTGGGTAAAAATGGCATAATTTGAATATGACCATTTATGGATATGTAATTCAAATTATTGCTGCAAAATAGGTATTGACACCTATAAAATTAAAGGATTAATTAATTGGTAAATTAATTAAAAATGGAATGTTAGTAATTACAATTAGGAATTGCAATTGTACTTATGACACGAGGTTAGGTTACGTTAGTGGTGGAAGTCTGCCCAAACCCGACCAGCATATCCAGCAGCCACTAATGTTGAACCTAATGTGGGAGGTCTAAGTACATAAATACGAATCGGGCAAAGACATGAGGTTAGGCCCAACTGTGGAATAAGACTGCCCGGACCCGACCGGCATATCCAGCATCCACATGTTACAGGCCTAACGTGGGAGGTCTAACCTAGTACGAAACCGTAATTGGACATGGTAATAGAATGGGACTACTTAACCTAATTTAATTCATAAATATTGTATGACTATGAACTTAAGTTAGGGTTGAGTAAAACTGGATGAGTAGTGGGTGGGTTAAGTAAATTAGAAGGGGCGGGTAATATATAGATATATAGGCCCACAAACTTAACCCATTAAGGTTATGTAATTAAAGACACCTGATGGTATACATAGCCAGTGGAAAATAAAATAAAGTTATGTAATTAAATACACCCTTTAGGGTAAGCATAACTGGTATAGGACTACGTAATTAAAGACACCTAGGGGTATACATAGTGAAAAACCTAGTAGGGATACAAGACAAAGGGGAGAGCTTATATCATATTGTGTGGGAACCATTTCAATCAGTATCTCGGAGTAGGTATCAAATAAAGAACTTCGTACTAGGCTGAGATAAGGGCACGCTTACTGATTGATTGTAAGAGATCCAAACGGGATGGACGGTGTGGACGGCAGAAACCGATCGGGGACATGTGCGTGCATGGGTCGGGCATAGGGGGCTAAGACGACCGTGACACTAGTAGATATGGTTATGCACCTCTTGGGTTTCCATTTAGGAAGTGAGACCTCCTACTATGGGGCCAACGCAAGGTATCTACGGAATAGGAGCCGATCGATTAGGGTAGTGGTTAGGGTACACTCGGACGTATACCCTAAGTCTACCAACTTATTGTGGAAGGGATCAGCTAACTTTAGTTATACTAGTAATAGTGCAGAGTAGTCATTAGTGAAGTATGTGTACACCTTACCTTATCTGCCTTGTCACACCTGCCATTTATATAGTGACCTCTCTTACCCACTTTATGCCTGTCATGTTCACCTTTATTTATTTACTGGCTAAAAGTAACTAGACTCACCAGACTTTATGTCTGACCCCTTTGGTTTTCCCTCTCTCTTCCGCTCCCCCCCCAGGTTCTTAGGAAGGAAACACCTAGGCTTAACCAGGACTTGGATATTATCTTGCTGGAAGCTACTTCTGGAGTATGGATCAAGTGTTTGTCTCTACTATGGCTTAATCTTTTTATTGGGGAATAATGTTTTTCTTTAATACCTATGTACTCTGATGATGCAAGACAGAAGTATTTTGTTGTAATGGTTTTATGACTTATGGTATTTTGAACTACGGTATTATGTTTTATGTTGAAATAAAAATTTGAAATTTCTGTTGCTATCTTATTTATATCTATCTTGTAATTATTCTGTGTCTATTTACCTACAATGCTTCATGAAACTTAATGCAATCCCTTAGTGAGGGACATTAACAGACGTGGGGTGTCACACTTGGTATCAGAGCTGAAGGTTACTAGATTAGATAAAAGTTTTAAAAAATATTTTTCAAAAAGGTTTGAAAAGAAAGTATTTTCAAAATGAAAAGTCTGTTTTGAAAATATTCCCCAAGAAGCCATATGTAATATCCTTCGGTCCTTTATCTAAAATTCTTCCTTTTCCCTTTTTCAACATATGTGTGGATCAAAACATTCCTAATATCCCAGAGGCGTCACGATACCCAGATGGTTCCGGAGATATTTGGAGGCCACAGCGCTTGCTGAAGGCCAGAGAGATGCTCTCCTCCTATTGCCCCAGTCATTACTCCTCCTCCTCCTCCCCCTCCAAGAGCAGATAACTTCGCCAAAATCTGTAAGGAATTCCGTGATATGCGTGGGAAGCCATTCCATGGGAATGAGACATTTGTGGAAGCTCGGAATTGGCTTAAGGAGACCAAGGACTTATTCATAATCTTTGAAGTGGAGGACCAAAGAAAGATTCAGTTAGCTGCTTGGCTGTTAAAAGATGAAGCCTCATTTTGGTGGGAAGTCACCCAGGCTGGACGTCCGGTGGAAACCTGGGAAGATTTTAGATAGAGGTTCGAGATGAAATTTCTTTCCCAAGCTGAGCGAAGCATACAAATGGAGAGGTTCTTATCTCTCAAGCAATGGAACTTGACAGTGAAGGAGTATGTGAACAAGTTCAACCAGCTGGCAAGGTTTGGACTAGAGTTGATTGATACACCGCTCAAAAAGGCTTTATGATATGCTAAAGGACTGAATGAGCCTCTGCATGGTCTTGCTATGTCCCATATTCCTATGGGTGCTACCTTTGAAAGGCTTGTGGATATGGCCCTAATGCATGAAGAGGACAAGGGAGAGAAGAAGGAAGCAAAGACTGAAGGGACATCGCAGAACAAGAAGTTGTGGCCCAAGAAAGGGCAATAGCAACAACAGCCACAGCAATGGCAAAAGAAAGGAAGGAAAGATGTCAAAGGCAAGGATAAAAGGAAATGTCACAATTGTGGGAAGGAAGGTCACTTGATCAAGGATTATAAGATAAGGAAGGTCAATTGCTTTAATTGTGGAGAGGTCGGACACTTCTCTAAGGAGTGCCCAAAGAAACAGGGACAAGGTAAGAGGGCAGGAACTTCTGGAGGCAGATGCAAGCTCTCGCCGTTAGTGCTCCTGAAAAAGGTAGAAAAATTTCCGTAGAAAGTTTAGTTTCTCTTTCAAATCATCCAGTTAGAACACTTTTTGATTCTGGTGCTTCACACTCGTTTATATTTAGTTCTATGGTTGTATCTCTGCACTTAGTTACTAGTATTATAGTAGATCCCGTGGCTGTTTCAAACCCCATTGGTGGTTCGGCTCATTTATTGATGATTTGTAGGGGTTTGAAATTATCTATGTTAAGCGTCGAGTTTGAATGCGACGCGTATGTTCTCGGGTTTATGGGCTGTGGGTTGATTCTCGGAATGGATTGGCTTACCATATATTGATTCGTTCTAGGTTGTGAAAGGAGGGTTGCCAGGCTCACAACTTGTCATGGGAGGACCCTTGAAGTTTCTTGTGACCCCCAAGTGTCTGTTATGCTTAGCTTCCTAGAGTCTTTAGATGCATCCATAGAGGACTAATCTGTTCCAGTGGTTCGGGATTACTTCGATGTTTTTGATAAGGTACAGGGTTTTCCTCCAAGGCGCGAGATCGACTTCCGCATATATCTGGTGGACAATGCAAAGCCAGTTGCGTTACCAGTACGCCACATGGCTCCAAGGGAAAGGGGGAAGGTGAGTAAGCAAGTAGGGGAGCTACTTGGGAAAGGGTTCATCGGACGAAGCATATCTGAATGGGGTGCTCCAGTAGTATTCACAACTAAAGCAGATGGATCACTTCATCTGTGTGTTGACTATAGAGAATTAAATAAGCTCACCGAAAAGAATAGGCACCCACTTCCAAGAATTTATGATTTATTTGATCATCTTGTTGGTGCCTCAGTATTTTCTCAGTTGGACTTGGCTACAGGGTTCCATCAATTGAGAGTGGCTGAGGATAGCATAGATAATACTGCTTTCAGAACTCCAGATGCTTTCTTTGAATGGTTAGTGATGCCTTTTGGGCTGACAAATGCACCCGCCTATTTTATTGATTTGATGAGTAGGGTGTTTCGGGAATTCCTAAACAAATTCGTCGTAGTCTTCGCTGATGATATTTTGATCTTCTCCTAGAACGAAGAAGAGCATGCCCAACATATAAGGGAAGGTTTGGAAACTCTCCGTGACCACCAACTAAAAAAAAGTTCTCCAAATACCATTTCTGGAGAAAGGAGGTAAGATTCTTAGGGCATGCAGTCTCCAAAGAAGGGATAGCTGTAGATCGCACGAAGGTGGTTGCAGTGCAAGATTGGCAGACTCCTAAAAACACAACCGAGGTGAGAAGCTTTCTTGGGTTGGCAGGTTACTATAACAAGTTCATTAAGGACTTCGCGAAGATATCAGCCCCTCTCATTAGGCTGACAAAGAAGAATTTTGTGTTTTCATTGGATGTAGACTGTGTTGTTGCTTTCCAATGGCTGAAAAGGGATCCGATAATAGCCCCAGTCTTGACCTTGCACGATGGAAGTAAAGTGTTTACTGTTTACACTGATGCGTGCGGTATAGGGCTTGGTGCAGTGCTAATGCAAGAAGGGAAAGTAATATGTTATGGGGGTAGGCAGTTGAGAGTTCATGAAAAGAACTACCCCACCCATGATCTAGAACTAGCTGCCATAGTACTTGCATTGGAGACGTGGCATCATTATTTATTGGGAGAAAGATTCACGTTGTACACCGATCACAAATATCTCAAGTACCTATTCTCTCAGAAGGATCTCAACTTAAGGCAACAACGGTGGATGGAATTCTTAGCTTCATACAATTTTGAGATTTCTTATACCACTGGCAAGGGTAATGTGGTTGCAGATGCACTAAGTAGGCAGAGGATGACTCTGAGTCCTTTGTTTGTGGAAAGAGAGAACTTGGAGTTCATACCAGCTTTTGATTTTAGACCCTCCATCGAAGTTTTGCCTGATTTATTTGCATCCTTGGAGATACGACCGACTCTTGTGGAGCAGATAAGAGCTTCACAATAAGGTGACCCACAGATTCTAGACATTATGGATAAGCTCAAAAGAGGGGAGACTTCTAGTCACCTCAGTAGATATGCCATAGATGGAAAGGGGTGGTTGCGACGAGATAGAAGGCTTTGTGTTCCACGGACTGGAAGCTTGATAAAGGCAGTCCTAGAAGAAGCCCACCATTCTAAGATGACTATTCATCCAGGCGGTGACAAGATGTATAGAGACATGAAAAGGGTTTTCTTTTGGGCTGGGATGAAGAAGGACATGGCTGAATTTGTTTCTCAATGTTTGGTTTGTCAACAAGTCAAGGCTGAGCAAAAGAAGCTCGACAGATTGCTTCATCCGTTGGAAGTGCCGTAGTGGAAATGGGAGAGCGTCTCGATGGTTTTCATAGATGGGTTTCCTAGATCGAAGAAAGGCAATACCAGTGTTTGGGTGGTAGTAGATAGACTCACTAAGAGCTCCCACTTTATTCTAGTCAAGAGCAAAAGGACGGCATCGTGGTTTGCAGCGATTTATGTTCATGAGATAGTTCGCCTCCATGGAGTACCTTCCAGCATAGTAAGCGATCGTGACCCCATCTTTACCAGCGAGTTTTGTAGAAGTTTGCAAGAGGCATTAGGTACACAGTTGCACTTAAGCACCGCTTATCATCCTCATACCGATGGGCAGACCGAGAGGGCGAACAAGAATCTTGAAGATCTTTTGAGACTGTGTATCCTTGACTTCGGAGTGACTTAGGAAGAGCATCTTACTTTGGTGGAGTTTGCCTATAATAACAGCTATCAGGCCAGCATCGGCATGGCACCATTCGAAGCATTGTACGGGTGCCCCTGTAGATCACCAACTTGTTGGTGGGAATCTACCAAAAGATTATTACTTGGACCAGATATGGTTAGATAAACATCCGAAAAGATTGACCTTATTCGAAGGCGGATGAAGACATCTCAAGGCAGGAAGAAATCATATGTAGATAGGAGAAGGACTTACATCGAATTCGAAGTGGAAGACTTGGTTTTTATCAAAGTATCACCTCTGAGGAATGTGGTCTGCTTCGGAGCAGTAAGGAAGTTGGAACCCAGGTTTGTGGGACCATTTCCCATAATCGAAAGAATTGGCCAAATGGCCTATAGAGTAAAGCTTCCTGAAAATCTATCTGGCATTCATGATGTTTTCCATGTTTCTCATATACGGAAGTGCTTGCATGACACTGCGGAAGTTGGTGAGCCGAGTATATTGGAAGAGGTAGAGGTGGAAAGGGAGGCAACAATCAGGCGAGTTCCTTCCCGTATTCTGGGATCAGGGGTTAATAAGCTACGCAATAAAGAGATCAAGTTGCTAAAGGTTTAATGGGGAGGTAACCCAGAGGATGCGACTTGGGAAACCAAAGATAAGATTCGTGGTTCATACCTTTTTCTCTTCGAGGGTATGTTCTTAACTCCTTTTCCAAAAGCTTTATTAGTACTTGTTTCTATCTTTTGAGTATATCTTATTCATAGTATTTTCGACCTTTAGATAGGAGTCATATGGATGAAAACATGTGTTTGAAACATGTTATGTTTGATGGATGCTAGTGGATGCAAGTGTTTTCTAGTGGTTGCCCATGGACGCATGTACACACACATTAGGCACTAGATCGGCTCAATCACTTTCATACTGCATATGGATGTGTGTGCATTTTCTTTTATGGATAGAAATGGACGAGTTAGTATATGGATGTTGCATTTGGACAAATGTGTGTGCACACATATATAACATATATGATGTAATAGGTTTATTTGCATACATATTGGATTGATGGCACTAACATACGTTGCATTAAGGAGGTCAACTGAATCAGTAGACCGCCTGATTTTCGCACTAGTGTTGGGACATAAAAACACACTTTTTCATTTATTCATATAAGCATTAGAGGCTTTTAAGGGCAATGGATGTCAATGGATTTCGGATGAGTAGATGGATGATGGATGGTAGGATATGCATTCTTCCCAACTTAGAGATTTCGGGGACGAAATCCTTTGAGTAAGGGAGAATGTAACACCTCAAATTTTAACGATATTAAAAGAGGATAAATTAAATAATAATTAATTTAACATTCGGAATTTGAGGGAATGGACTATGCCATTGCGTCCGTCTCGAAATTCTGGTCAGAATGGACATCTGGTTTGCGTAAAACGGACACAGTATGAAAAAGTTATGAGGGTTCGAAGTTTGTTTACACACAAGATAAATATATATATATATAATAAATTCCAGAACCTTCAAAAACAATTCATAAATAAAAATCGGTTCAAAGCAGGCTGAGCGGGAAAATTCCCGCTTGTGGGTGTCGACATAGGTGTCGACCCCCCTATAGGGCTGTCGACATGGGTGTTGTCGACCCCCCCCCCCCGGACAGATCTGGGTAGAATTCATTTTATGTACATGGACTTGATTTTGGGTTTGGTTCATTGGTTCTAGGCTATAAATATGGTCCCCTATTCTCTTATTTTCTCTATTGGAGATCATAGAGGCCATATGCCGTCGGGTTGCAAATTGAAACAGAATCAAAGTCTACTACAATCAGTTTAGCTATTCAGAATTCAGATCTCTCTCTCTAAATTTTCTGAACCTAACGCTGTGAGTTTCTTGTCACTTTTAGGTTTAAATGGATAAATGTGAATTATGATAGAGTACGAATTGGGTATATGTTGTGAATCATGAACTTATGCAAATTTATTATGTCATTATCCCTGGATCCAATATGATTATGGACATTCTACTATGCTGACTATGTAGATCTTGACTTGCAACTACATTGTGGGAAATGCGAACTTGTTAATTTAGATCTAATCCTTTATGCTATTCACCTGTTATGTTGTAGTAACCATGATATGTTGTAAACTTGACATGTGATGTCACACTTTTAGATCTAATCATGCTACTATGTCACCCTAATTTTGTTAGACATCTAAATGATAAGTTTAGACCATGTTATGTTGACTTTGACATTGTAGTTGCCACAAGTTCATCAGCTCTGTGTTCACCCTATTATGATGATTACATGTCCGTTCTCCTTGTTGTCATGCTTATGCCAAAACTGTGATGAAACTGTCACCTTCGTCACTCCCTTTTTATTGTTATGGCGAGGCTACTTTGTAGCCACGATGATGCCAAAATACATGCAATCACATTAGTTAGGAAACAGGGAAAAAGGGGATTTATAATTGGCATAATTTATATAATGTTTATATAAGTTGGACATATAATTCGAATAGGGAAACATAGAAATAATCGCCTATAACGACATAGGTAAATTTGGGTAAAAATGGCATAATTTGAATATGACCATTTATGGATATGTAATTCAAATTATTGTTGCAAAATAGGTATTGACACCTATAAAAGGAAAGGATTAATTAATTGGTAAATTAATTAAAAATGGAATGTTAGTAATTACAACTAGGAATTGTAATTGTACTTATGACACGAGGTTAGGTTACGTTAGTGGTGGAAGTCTGCCCGGACCCGACGAGCATATCTAGCAGCCACTAATGTTGAACCTAATGTAGGAGGTCTAAGTACGTAAATAAGAATCGGGCTAAGACACGAGGTTAAGCCCAACTGTGGAATAAGACTACCCGAACCCGACTGGCATATCCAGCATCCACATGTTGCAGGCCTAATATGGGATGTCTAACCCAGTACGAAACCGTAATTGGACATGGTAATAGAATTGGACTACTTAACCTAATTTAATTCATAAAAATTGTATGACTATGAACTTAAGTTAGGGTTATGTAAAACTGGATGATAGTGGGTGGGTTAAGTAAATTAGAAGGGGTGGGTAATATATAGATATATAGTCCTACAAACTTAACCCAATAAGGTTATGTAATTAAATACACCTGATGGTATACATAGCCAATGGAAAATAGAATAAAGTTATGTAATTAAAGACATCCTTTAGGGTAAGCATAACTGGTATAGAACTATGTAATTAAAGACACCTAAGGGTATACATAGCCAGTGAAAAACCTAGTGGGTATACAAGACAAAGGGGAGAGCTTGTATCATATTGTGTGGGACCCATTTCAATTAGTAACCCGGATTAGGTATCAAATAAAGAACTCCGTACTAGGTGGAGATAAGGGCACTCTTACTGATTGATTGTAAGATATCCAAACAGGACGGACAGTGTGGACGGCGCAAACTGACCGGGGACATGTGCGTGCATGGGCCGGGCAGAGGGGGCTAAGATGACCGTGACACCAGTAGATATGGTTGTGCACCTCTTGGGTTTCCACTTTAGGAATTGATACCTCCTACTGTGGGGCCAGCGCAGAGTATCTACGGAGTAGGAGACGATCGATTAGGGTAGTGGTTAGGGTACACTCGGACGTATACCATAAGTCTACCAACTTATTGTGGAAGGGATCATCTAACTTTAGTTATACTTGTAATAGTGCAGAGTAGTCATTAGTGAAGTATGTGTAACCTTACCTTATCTGCCTTGTCACACCTGCCATTTATATAGTGACCTCTCTTACCCACTTTATGCCTATCATGTTCACCTTTATTTATTTACTGGCTAAAAGTAACTTGACTCGCCAGACTTTATGTCTGACCCCTATGTTTTTCCCTCTCTCTTCCATTCCCCCCTCCCCCCAGGTTCTCAGGGAGGAAAAACCTAGGCTTAGTCAGGACGTGGATATTATCTTACTGGAAGCTACTTCTGGAGTATGGCTCAAGTCTTTGTCTCTACTATGGCTTACTCTTTTTATTTGGGGAATAATGTTTTCTTTAATACCTATGTACTCTGATGATGCAAGACAGAAGTATTTTGTTGTAATGGTTTTATGACTTATGGTATTGTGAACTACGGTATTATGTTTTATGTTGAAATAAAAATTTGAAATTTCCGCTGCTATCTTATTTATATCTGTCTTGTAATTATTCTGTGTCTGTTTACCTACAACGCTTCACGAAACTTCATGCATTCCCTAAGTGAGTGACATTAACGGACGTGGGGTGTCACAACTGCTATGAGGTTCGGAATATGGTTTCTAAAGTTTTACTGAGAATTTCTGGAGCGGAATTGCCTTTGTAATTCGGAGAAGACGGGTCATTCGGGTGTGATCTTTACAAAGGAGGGTGGACCGTGATTAATTGGTGAAGCCCATTTAGTTATAAGAAAAATAAAAGAAAGGGCCATAAATGTGGGGTGACGTGGATCAACAAGAGTAGGGTTGGGCTGATAGTTTTTCTAGGAATTGAACGCGACTGGATCCGTTTTGATTATATGGACGAGAGCTTCACGACTGATCTGGAGAAAATTGGAGTTCATTACAATTTATAGTGAAATAAATTGCCTTATCTAAATCAAATCGACGATCGCTTATCGTTATTTAACGATAACCGACCAATGTGAGTAAATCTCACTAACTCTGCACAGTTATATTTTTATAACGTATTTTTAGAGTTATAAATAATGGTTGATTGTTGTATGTTGAATGTTTGGACGAGCTGCTAATTAATTGGTTGAAAATATAAATATAATTATATATATAAATTGTTGATGAAATATTTATTCTGTTTATCAGAATATTTCATATTCAAATGAAATTGATGTTATTTATATTGTTTAACATCTGTGGATGCAGGGAAATAGGTTGGAGGGATCCAACAATATTCCTTAATATTTATAATACTGTTTGTTTCCATATATTGTGATATATAATCTGTGATTGATTATGATTGCACTAGACTTGTTATTTGGTATTTTAAATACCATAAGAAATACTGGAATGTAAAAAGGGAATTTTCAAAGTGTATTTTGAAAATAAAATATTTATAAAATCAATGGATTTTATATAAAATAAAATATTTATAAAATCAATGGATTTTATATAAAAGGAAATATATATAAAATGAATATAATTTTATAAAAGGAATTATTTGGAAAATGAATAGAATTTTATAAAAGGAATTATTTGGAAAATGAATAGATTTTTGTAAAAGGAATTATTTGGAAAATAAACAGAATTATGAAAAGGAATTATTTGGAAAATAAATAGAATTACAAAAAGGAAATGGCAATATATAAAAGAATTATGAGAGATGGATTTAAAGTAGATTTTAAATAGAATTGTTTTTTTAACAGATAAACCGAGAAGATTAATTTACAAACAATGTTTATAAATTAAGAAAAATATTTATCATTGGATAAATTGAATATATAAACTTGAATTTACATAGGGAAGTAGAAATCGGTTTTAACACCGATATTTTAATGGAATTTGAATTTAGCATTTATAATGGGGAATTTAAATGAGATTTTAAGTGTTAGAAGTTAAAAGGAGATTTTTTTATTCTGTAAATAGAAGTATAAATAGAATTAGGAAATGGGATATTAATTTGAAATGCGAGATCAAAATGAAATAATCATATAAAAGAAATATTATTTATATTCGATGTGAATATTGAATTAAAGTAAATATTTTGAAAATAAAACATTTGAAAAGGGAAAATCTATTTTTAAAAATAGAAAAGGAATTTCGAATGGCTAGAAATAAATAACTTGTTTGCTAATAAAAACAAGTAGTGTGATTTATAAACAAAGGTATATAAATGAAATAGAAATAATTATCAATGGATAATTTGGACTGTGAATTCAGCAGTGAATTTAATACGAGAAATTGGGAGTTGGTTTAAAAAGAAAACGATGGAATTTATTTTGATGTTCGAAATGTGAATAGGATTAAAAAAATGCATGAGAATTTGTAATTAGAATTCGGTTAGGACAAATGTTATAAAACAATTTATTTTAAGAAATTATATATTGAATAAATCGTGATTTGACAAGATAATTAATATTCGGTTTGAAACCGATATTATATAATCGAATATAAGTTATTCAAAGAGAGTTAATGGAATATAAATTATTCGAAGAGAGTTAATCGAATATAAGTTATTCGAAGAGAGTTAATCGAATATTAGTAATCGAGGAGAGTTAATCGAATATAAGTTATTCGAAGAGAGTTAATCGAATATAAGTTATTCGAAGAGAGTTAATCAAATATAAGTTATTCAAAGAGAGTTATCGAATAGGGAATATTCGAAAGAGAGTTATACGTTGAAATTTGATTATATCAAATTCGGGAAAGTACAATTTACTTTTTGATTTTTAAGCAAAATTTAATAATTTATTTATCTATTTTATTTATCTATTTTATTTATTATTCAAACTAATAAAAAAATATTTAAGGTATTATATTTTGGAAGCATGGGATTATAACACTATTGTTATAATCGAATGATTTCTGTAAAAGAAGTGGATTCATAATTAGAATCTGAGGGTTACGTAAGGAAGTTTGTTAAAAAATTTAAAGGTGAACTTTGTCTATTTCGAGGTTGAAAATGTTGTTCAGTTAAGGTCTGAGAGGTAGATATACCCCAACTTGATTGATTTTATTTTTAACCAAGGAATGGTTAAGGTTTGATAGTGAAGGTTGGTTAAGTGAATTTAGTTAATGGGTGTATGGATGTTTTCCTTTGATAGTTAAATAACCGGCTATCAAAGTTTTTGACCATTTTTCCGTCGTCAATGCGGAGAGACCGGAACCAGATTTATTATCTGAAAACCACTCCGTATGGGCATTAGCATTGCGAATCAAATACGATGATGATAATTGAAGAAGGAGTTTATGCAAGGGCTGTTCTGGCAAATCCTAGGTAGAAATTGCCTAAGATGGGTTTACAGAATAGTGCCTTCGGGTTGTCCAGTCCCAGGACAACTTGAATAGATGAATGTCTGATAGAGTATATCTGGTAGATCGCGTAAGTTAATCGTTTCAAACATATTTATGTTGGCGGCAGAGGAATTCGTTTCTCTTAGCTTATACCCGTGGTATTTTTAGGGAAATCAATTTGTGATTTGACGGGTATGACGATATGGCATTCAAAGTAAATAAAGGAATGATCTGCTAAAAGACACGTTATGACCTCAAGCCTCATCAACTAGGAAATGACAGAAATCGAGCAGGCAGCATGGCTAAGTGGGTTGCGCCCAACAAGGGTATATTGTCATCATCTAGAGAATATTCATATTTGTTACTTCTTTCAATTCTGTATCTCCCGGGAATGGTTATATTGGTGTACAAACCGTAAGGTGACAATATATTCAAAACATTTAAGCGAAATGAATGGTCGGTTATGTGTGGCTGAGTTAAATGATGTTCTTGTTGAACTCTGGTGTATCGCTTCTAGAGTACACTGATCGGAAGGTGGTTCCATACCTTGTCATAGTTGGAATCCATTACCCAATAAGTGCCCATGATTTTTGATTATACATTATATGTATGTGGACCGTGAGATGAAAGCATTCCATTAGATTGCTATTTATTTGATTTAGACATTATTATAATATCAGAAGAATGTGGATTTTAAAAGATTGTTTTGGGTTATCATAAGGTAAAAACCATCCATGTTTATGTGTGGATTGGTCTTATGATTATTCTTTCTTTCAAAAGGATTTTAAAAGTTAAACAAATGTTTGGAGTTTACTCATACCAGTCACATGACTGACCCAGGGTTTATTTTGTTTTGTTTTCCCTAAACTCTTCGGTGCCCAATGTTTTACGGGTGGTCAAGTAGACAGGATTTTTCAGATATACTTAGATGGAGCTTGGAGCTGGAGGATTCGGCAGCATTTTGTAGCTATTGTTTTTTCTGCTGTGATGTAAGTGTTATACTCTAATGATGGTATTTATATACAAAATGCCAGATTCGTATTTCAAAGTTATGTTATGTACTATATTTTATTCATTCCGCGGTGAGATTCGTGTTTACTCTGATTCTGTTGTTATGTTCTTCTTCTTCTTTTCTATTTTTCTATCTTATCTATTCTCACCCTCTAACTTCTTTCATTAACTATCCGGTATTTCCGATGCTTGAATAGTCGACATTAAATTTATGCCGACTACCAAGATCGTAAATTCCCTGGGTCGTTACAATATGCTAGGTTAAAAGTGATCAAACTTAAAATGAAATGCTATTTCAACAAGTTCAAAACTAGGAAGGAGGATATATTGCAGAAAGTATCGGAAGGAGATTTACCAGTTAAATACCTTGGTGTACCATTATCTTTTAATAAAATTACTGACACTGAATGTGCTGAACTTATTACTAAAATCAGGGACAAACTACAAGGCTGCAGCTCAAAGTTGCTATCATTTGCCGGGAGAGTTGAATTAGTACATGCAGTCATATAAGCTAAAGTTAATTTCTGGCTTCAGACTTTTAATTTGCCAGATGCATCTATTGACAAAATAATGAAAGTTTGTGCAGAGTTTATTTGGAAGGGAAGTCTTCATAACATCAAATATTCGGACTTATGCTGAACTAAGAAGGAGGGTAGGGTTGGATTACACAATCTTAGAGAAATGAGGGATGCTTTTACTATAAAGCAAGGATGGAAAATTATAAACTCAAGTGGATTGTGGGTAAATGGATGAGAAGTGATACTTAAATGGTTATTTCTGGCAAATGCCTACTGACAACAACTCATCACCCTCTTGGAAGGCAATTTTGAGGATCAGAGACAAATTATCCAAAAATTGCACCAAAGAGATAGCTAGTGGGAAAGAAATAGGTTTGTGGAAGGACCCCTGGATCAAAGGAAAATCGATGATTGACCTAGTTTGTTGGGATACATATTCGGCATATGGTTGCCCGAATAAAAATATGGAAGACATTATTTCTAATAATAGCTAGAATTGCAGCAATCTGCCTTACAGTAAGGATTACAAAGTCAAATTTGAATACATGCCATGTTCTATAATAGAGATGAAGATATTTAGGCGTGGAAGCATGCAAATGATTTTTCTACTCGATCAGTGTAGGAAACTACTAGGAAGAAACACCAGTTAAAGCATGGTATAAATTTGTCCAGGATAAGGTTAACTATCCTAAAATGGCAGCTACCACATATAAAGCCATGCTCAACCGTCTTACTACCAAAGACAGGTTAAATGCTTGGGGTATAGTGCAAGATAACTTATGTGTTTTATGCAACAAAGAAATTGAAATTCATCATCATTTATTCTTTCAGTGTGAATTCTCTATGATGATCTGGAGAAATTGTTTAGAGAAGCTTAACCTAAACAACGGCGGGTACAATTTAAGCACTTGTATTGAGTACATGAATGTCGGTAGGAAGTTGATAAACTACGAAGCCAAATTGTACAAAATCGTTGTCACTTCCTCTAATTGGTCAATTTGGAGAGAGCGCAACGAAAGGATTTTCAAACATGGAACACAATCTGCAAACAAGTTATTTACTTGAATTGGGTGGATGTCAGAATTACGACTAAGAGAATCAAGACGAAATGACTCACTGATAGCCAGGCAACAACAACAGAGGATATGCGAGAAGGGGATCAAAGGGATCCAAGGGTAGGAAGCTGATTTGTAGGAAGTAATTTCCTACTGCCATGACCTAATTTTGATTTTGCCTTTTGGTTTGATGAAGAAGAATAACCTTTTTAGGAATATTACAGATGTAAAGTGAGTTTTGTTTTTTTATGTTCGAGATGCTTTGAGATTAAGGCAGATTGGGCCTGATTGCATTTTGTGAAGTATTGTTTTATAAAGGCCATTCCTGGGCCTTATCCCTTTGGCCTGAAAAGCCTTAATAAAGTATTACCCATCTTCATATATATATATATATATATATATATATACACACACACACACCCCTCAGGCAACTGTATTGCACAAGGAAATAAAATAGAATATATATATATATATATATGCAGTGGTATTCGTGCGCATTTATGTTTTATTAACATGGAACACATGAATATTAATATATATGCATTAGAATCGTATGTACACGCTTACAGAACAATAATATTTACCTGCATGGTAAATAAAACATGGTGCAAAACATTGTAAACAACATACAGGCCATGAAATATTATACAAACTCTTTGCAAATAACACATAGACCCATGAATGTTATACAAATTTTTTGCGAGCATCACAGGCTATGAAATAATATTACAAACTCTTTTATAAACATTCAGACCAGCCACAATATTATAATATAAACTTTTGTAACCATTCAGACCGTCCATGAATTATAATACAAAACTTTTGTAAAATTAATTATGATGGATGTAGCCCTGTTGATTCCATAATTAATTAAAAAAAAGGCTCTTCAAGGCCTAGTACTTATTTCTGACTTTAACACTTAAAATAAATACAATGAGCCCATTACCCTTGCAACTATACATTCAGACCTATACTTAAGTACTGTAAACCTTTTATACAATTAAACAAATATGTATCATATTACACTTCCATGCACATTCTTTTACAGTTAATCGTAGCAGTATTGAACTACACATTGGCTATTATATATATAATCACATTACTAAAAAATTTGGCAAGATAATTACAATATATATATATATATATATATATGTGTGTGTGTGTGTGTGTGTTTGTGTGTAGGCATTGGTACAAACATCTAATAGGCACGTTGCACAGACTATTTCAGATAGTTCAAGAAATATAAAATCAACATTACTTGCTTATCTTACATATTAGAATATTGTAATACATATATACCACACCACATTTGCACGGTGATGCATATTTTTATACACGTATATCAGCACAAACTAAAACAATAATTTGTCTATCAACGTATATATATATATATCATATTATCTAGTTTGCATACAAGTTTTTGGGTATTAGAGAAATACATGTAACTCAGATTTAAAACCCAGTTAAATGTATATGATAAACGTGTAAATAATTAAGAAATGAATACTATCTGCTATATTTATGTTAACCATACGGCATCCTTATGAAACCAATTTCTAATACCACTGTATACCTTTTCAAATAGGGTAGCAATACCATTACATTGGTTAAAACAATGATTAATATCTTATGATGTACAATATAGCAAGTGGATATATTATCTTATATCTACTTATGTAAGCAAGTACTATTTCTTGTAATAGTTTATCAACCCAGAAAAAATCATCACTAGTTTTCATAAAACCATATATAGTGCCCAGATTTATCTTATGCAATGAACAAATCATACCGATTTTCATTATTAAGATAAATCATAGGCTCCCCTTTTAAATTGTTGTGGATATATATATATATATATATATATATATATATATCAAATTGAATCTCAACATAGAAAAATAGGCACATATAAATGTACACAACAGTTTGTGCTTATTCAAATGTCTACAGGTAGATTATTACATGTAAATATTTACTGACCTATGTATTTATATACTATGAATTATTCAAGTAGCCAACATTCATCTCCATAATAGTTCATAACTAATACATCTATATACATATATACGAACATGTGCATTTTAAGGCATTCAAAACTTGTTTGTTGTTATATATCACCGCTTTTACTATTATGGGTGGCAAATGCAAACCACATTTTCAGTAGCATAATTAAATACTATCAGTAATACTTATATGAGACATATCAATCATATATATATATATATATATATATATATATATATAGTAGACAGTCAGGCATATTTACATATATAACAGTGTAAGAGTAGTATATGCTGATACATATATCTATATTACACTGTTTGTAAGTGTGTGTGTGTGTGTGTCTATATATATATATATGAAAATGGCCCATTTCATATAATCTGAATTACATGACTATTTAGGAGTGCATAAAAAATGATGTAAGATTATTCAAATTTACATTTTGTTTTATTTGTGTGCAACTGCAAACCTTTTGCAGTATAAAGATATTTGTCTGTGCATGTAAATGGGTTTTCATACACAAAATATATCCAGTAATTAGTTCAAAGTATTGTAGTTGAGTGCTATGCATTTGAATATGTATACCAGGCATAAATCCATCACACACACAGTCTGGCCTATTGCATAATTCATATACTAGTCCTCTACATGCATACTTAGTATTATGAAACATCTATATATCCAGATCTTAATTTAAAACATACAGTAGGGTCATATGCATACACATTTAATCTAGTATAAGGTCCATGCTATAAACCATACTATAAAATTAAACCCAATGTCCAGACGTATATAGCTTATATTTATATACATTTAAATTTATCACACTATGGCCTATTTTAAGGTTGCATCATAATCATTTTGGCTCAATGGGTTGAGGAACCATACAAATGTAGGTAGAATACAGAAGTTCTTAATCCAAACTGGTATCATTAGAAGAATCAAACCACCAATCAGATCATGATTGGGTTGAGGAACCATACAAATGCATACATATTTAATCTAGTATAAGGTCCATGCTATAAACCATATTATAAAATTAAACCCAATGTCCAGATGTATATAGCTTATATTTATATACATTTAAATTTATCACACTTTGGCCTATTTTAAGGTTGCATCAAAATCATTTTGGCTCAATGGGTTGAGGAACCATACAAATGTAAGTAGAATACAGAAGTTCTTAATCCAAACTGGTATCATTAGAAGAATCAAACCACCAATCAGATCATGATTCAAGTGCATAAGTCAGCTGTATATCACATAATCAAAGGTATCAACCTAGTTAAGATACAGATCTCAAGTGGTATTATACATGTTTATAATAGTTATTCATTTGCAAGAATGGTTAACTAATACAAACATAGTCATTTATATGGTAGAAGTAATACATGTATGATAAACTAATGTTCAACACAATATAATTTTCTTGTTCATAACCTTAATTATGTTGTTCATCATGGTTGCAATGGTTCAAAATCATCCATACATGAATTTGAACATCAGTTATCATGTACATATTTACACACTTAAAAATGTACCAGAATTGAGAAGTTAATAGGAATTAAACATTTGATCATAAAAAAGGGTTTTGATCCCAAACATAATTACAGACATAACTTTGTTTAAACAATCAGGTAAATTTAATTTTATTGGTATAATAGAGTTCATTCTTGTTTATAGATATAAACACATATATCATACACGAATTGGATTAATCATGCAACAAAGTCATCTTGCAATATATATGTAAAACATACAGAATCAATGTCTAACATTAACCACAATTCATTTCAAATTTCATTTTTGTATCAAATATAAAACGGTTTTACAATGGAACAATTCTAGATCTGAAATGAATGTACATATGTACTACATTCTTCAATCATGTATTAGTGTTTATAACACTTGTTTATGTAGATACAGGATAAATTACACGGCCAGACCCAACAATTGAATTCGAAATAACCGTAATGTTGATACCATTAAAGGAAAAAATTGGATTGGTACACATTAGATTTCATTAAATTAAAACAACCCCAGTTGTAATCTTGAATTCAAAATCGAATTAAAACTGTGTACTTTTTCTTTTGCTCTTTATTTCATGAAATCATATGAGCCTAGTTCTTGGTTGAATCGAAATCAAGCACTCGAATATGGCGATTCTAAAGGAGTCCGCGAACAATGATTTCGATAATGTGAAATAGAAACGAGAAGGATGAAGGTCGATATCAGCCGAATTTAGGGATTAAGGTTTTTCTTTTAATACTCGTTTTTCTGTTATACAAATAAAAGAAGTGTTAGAGCTTTCTTTTGTAATATGAAACGGGATATTTTAGGTAAACCTTAGAATCCTTATACCATTTCAAAACCAAAGAAAAAAATTCAACATTTGATTTCCTTTTGTTAAGAAGGTTTCTCACCCTACCAAATGTTCTTATGTGTGACCTTATAGGTTATTATAACGTTGGAAATAATTAAAACAACATTTAAATTATGAACGGTGAGTGACATCTAGTAATACATCGTTGTTACCCAAGTCATAATAAAATCAACGATTCGATACAACCTTTCTTATGACCAGTATATCAATGTAATTTAATCCTTTTAACCAATATATCAAATATTAAACTCGAGGCATGGAACATATCATCTACTTTATAATTTAATCCTTTTTATCTTCATCGATTAGTATAATATTTAAAACAAATCAATATTTGAGCATGACCATGCATTTTATAATCATACTCAATCAAGAGGCCCATGGATATCTCTACTTATATTTTAGGTTTAAATTCCATCTAGATCACTCATATTATTTAATTGATTCGAGATATATCCGATAAACAACTTTATCGTTTACTTGGTTAAAAGTAACTTTTGATGATATCAAAATACAAATATCCTCGAGTAAATAGATTTCGGTTTTGAGGACCGTTACATTACTGTTACTTTGAGAATTATTTATGACACTAACAACCCGTAATTTCTGAACCACTTTTAAATTTTTTTAAGCAATTTACTGGATTTTAAGTACTTAAATGATTTATTTTAAATAATAGCAACTAAAAGTTTATTTAAATTGAAGTTAGAATGTATAAATTTATTTTAATTACAAAACGAGCCTGAAATGGCGCAGTAGTTTGAAAATTCGATTTTAAATTTCAATTGAATGTACATAATGCAATATAAATCGAATTTCAGTAAAACTAGAAACAATTGAATCTGTCAAACAATACCTTTCTAACGAATGTGAAAATTTCCGATTTCATAATATAAATTGAAAGCTATGTCCAGTATAAAATTTAAAATAGTCACTATGGAATTTATAAATATTTTAAATAATATATTACCCTTAAAAATAGATGTTTGGCAAACGACCTCCGTTTTCGACGAAACCACTTTTGTTGGATTCAAAATGTCAAATTATTGTTATATTCCAATTTTTATAATTTTTGTAATTAATATGTGAACGTGATAAATTTAAACGAGTTTGGTAAATGTAGTATAAATTTAATCGACTAGAAAAAGGCCATTTTTCAAGCGGTCTCCAAATTCAACGAAATTAGTTTTGTTAGGTATGTATCGTCAAAACATAGCTAGATTAATTTTTCTATAATTTTTGGAATAAGTATGTGGCCCTGGTAAATTAAAATGTACGTTTTAAATTCAATATATATTGATTTATATTTTAATTTTGATAAAAACTGACTGAAACAGTCGAATTGGTTTGTGAAACATATTTCATTGTGTTCGAAATAGGGGTATTTGGCTAGAGGCGATAGTCATTGGGATTCGTTTCGGATTAGAAGCGATAAATAAGTAAATATGAATTAAAGATATAGTATATATATATATTTATCACCAAACGCTAATCCATTCCTCATTCACATTCTGAGCCGCCACAGCAAAAATCGATGGCCGAATTTGTTCCAAAAAATCCCTAAATCTCTCTCACAAACAATCACGAATCAACTTATGATTTTCAAACGAAAAATAATGAGCGCCTTGAGATCATGTTATTTAGCGGTAGAGATTAAGTTTTGCTTGATAATCGGTGAGAATTTGGGCCTCAAAGGGCCATTGTTTCATCATGTATTGGGGAGATGGATGGCCACCGAGTTGGCCACGGTTGATGCCGGTGGATGGCAACGTCAAGACCGATGTCGTGGGGTCTTCTGATCGGAGGGAAGTTGAGCGAGGTTGCATGCGTAGGGTTGGATGTCGATGCTGCTATGGGTTCACTGTGCCTAGGAGTGACATCGTGAAGGAAGAAAGGCAAAGATCCCTTAGATCAAAAGATGAATGACCAGGGTTAATTTATCTTTAAATGTAACGAGATTAAAATTGTAGTTAAGAAATATTTATAGTAATTATATCGTGAAACTTGAAATATTGATATCTTGACTAAATGATAATAGAGTTCTATGATTCAAGGTGCGTTGGAACCATAAAATCGAACACTACACCATGGAGCTAACTAGAACAGAAATAGAACTAGATACGAATTTAGGCAGAGTGGAAACCAATGTGAGAACTTCTCACTATAATTTTTTGTATAGTAATTTATTTTATAACAGCATATATGAACTGATAGTATTTATTTTTATCAGTTTTTAATTACTATAAATTTATACGGTGCCTGTTAGCTTACCTCCCTCATCCAAAAACCATGGACGATTTAATTGACTATGGTGTTGTGATTGTGATGTGAAATGGAAAATAATATATATATATATATATATATATATGAGATGTGAATAAAATATATATATATGCTATGTGAATAAAATATATATATATGAGATGTGAATAATATATATATATATATATGCGATGTGAACAAAATATAATATATATGAGATGTGAATAAAATATATGTATGCGATGTGAATAATATATATATATGCGATGTGAATAATATATATATATATGCAATGTGAATAATATATATATATATATGTATATGCGGTGTGAATAAAAAATATATATGTGATGTGAATAATATATATATATATGTGATGGGAATAATATATATATATATGTGATGTGAACAAAATATATATATGCACTGCGAAAAATATATATATACGATACGAAAATTATATATATATATGCGTTGTGAAAATTATATATATATATGAGTTGTGAAAATTATATATATATATATATATATATGTATGCGTTGTGCAATCATATATATATATATATATATATATATATATGCATTGTGAAAAAATATACATATGCGCTGTACAAAGTTATATATGCTGTATATAAAATCGTCATGCTATAGAATAAATATTTGTTCGCTAAAAATATTATTTTTAGCTTATATATGCGATATATAAAATGGTTATGTAATGAAATAAATATTTGTTTACTAGAAATATTATTTTTAGCTTATATAGGCAATGAATAAAATTGCCATGTAATGGAAAAATTATTGGATTGTTAAAAATATAATTTTTAACATATATATGCACTACATAAAATTGTTATGTAATGGAATATTCAATTTCGATCTAAAATTGAAAATGAAGTTGAAATCATTTTAAAACAAATTTAAAATGATTTATAAAATACGTTTTAAAAGGAAATCAATGATATATATATATATATATATATATATATATATATATATATATATGGCCAGAATAGAACACGCTGTGCAGCGACCGTTCGCGAATTTCAACCATTAACTTCAAATGGACGTAACAGGAGATCCGACTGTCGGATTCTCCTAAAACCAGAACTGTTGGGTTTGTATTGAAAAGAGATTTCCAGTGAATTTAAGAGATTTGAAATCTAATGGTTGGATTTCAAAATATGTCCGACTCAATTTTAGAAAAGGTCGATATGAATGTAGTTTGGTGGCCATTATTGGAAATCGACTGTAAAGGCCTTAATAAAATTATTAAAAATGTGGAAAAATTGTGTAAATTCATAATAAATGATTTGGAAAGATTTTTGGATAAAAATTTCATATTTGAAAAGATAAAGATATTTTTATCTGAATGAACTAGTTATTAACTAGAATAATAATCAAATGTTTATAAATAAATATATTGGATTGAAAATGGTTCGAATATAACCAGAATTTTCCAACAATGAATTAGAATGGAAATAATCTTTGGAATATTTCTATATTGTATTCCGTAATTATACGAATATGTTTATGGGAATTTGGAAGATATAGAAATCGTTATTCCCAATACGATATTTGTTGGTTTCAGAATTTGATGTTGAATATAAGTCGATATTATTTCTATTCAGAGCCTTATATTTAATATCAAATTAGATTTTGGGGTTTATAGTGAACAATGTTTTAAATAACAGTCGTTCTTTAACCCAATTAATAGTGGAGATATGATTTGGAATTATTATCTTTTGAATAAGATTAATGGAATTTTCCGAAGTAATGTTTTCCAATTTAGTATATTAAATTGGAATTGAATGGAATTCAGGTTGGTAATAACCGAGATGAGCTTCTGTAAAGGAAGACCGTTACTATATATGGAATTTAAAAAGTCTTTGCCATTATTCCATTTATAGTATTAGTTTGATACGGAAATTTATATCGATTATATACTGTTATGATTTCCATGAAGATTCCATTTTGATGGAAGATGATTTTGGGTTTATCGTGAATTGTGTTTTAAATAAAATTGGTTCTTTAACTGGGTTAATGGCAGGATTTATTTCAAAAAGTTGAATAATCATTAAGGAATGATTTTTGAAGATTAAAACTAAGAGTTCACTTCTACCAGTTTCTACCTAATGAGCCAGAAATAATGGAAAAGCCCCTATCGGTGATCTGGAATCTACATGGAATACCTCTAGTTGAATCCAACCAGCTCCAATCTTCCTCAAATGAAAAGAAAATAATGAATTGGAAACCACAATAGTAAAGCTGATGAAATCAATAGTTTTAATAAATCTTTAATTAGATTGGAATGAATGAATGGTGATTAAATTTACCAAAACATGAGGTGTGATATAAATCAAATATACTTGGTTGTTGATACTGATTGTGATTAATTGACTGTTTGGATTGTGCTTGACCAGTTTGTAAGCAAATATGCTTTTACATTTAGCATTGGGTTGGGTAGAATTATTTGTATGCGAACACCTAGTGAAACACTTCACGATTTGAATATGAGGTGTTAGCGATGTAGTTCATTTCAAATTTAATGAATAATTTTGAAATGATGATTTTCTTAAGTGAAAAGAAGTGATATTTCCGATTTTGGACAAGAAATGTTTTATAAAACAGAAAGGATTTCGAGGGAAAAACCTGTAACACCCCACCTCTGCCAGGGTGGCTCTTGCAAGCAACTCTGACTTTGGTGGGGCGTTTTAAAACAAGGTAAATATGCATAATGATATAGCAAGGCAGGACATGACATATATATGTAAATAAACAGAGTAAGTAGATAAAACAGCGGAAGATTTTTAAACCATTTCAAAACACAAGTCTGGTACATCAAAAATGTCAATTTCCCAAATAAACAAGTCTAGTACATAAAATAACATCATCTGAAACTAAAAAGGGAAACATAAAAGTAGCTATCCCCAAAGTGGAAAAACCATAGCGAGCTCAAGTCCAAAGCATACATGAGCTATCCAAGAAAGCAGCTAAGATCCAAGCTAGGCTCCTGTATTCCCTCCCTGAGAACCTAGGGGGGGGGGGAACGGAAGAAAAGAGGCGAAAGAAAACAGGTCAGTCAAAAAGACTGAGTAAGCCCTGCTACGATCAGTCTATAAACTAATAAAGTTAACAGCATGATGGAAACTGAGATGATCATAGATAACAACATACTGGCATGATAAATTAACTACAAGATAGATAGAGGTGTCATCGCATAAACAAGGTTAAGTTTTGCACCACGGTGTACTAGCAAACCAACATAACAGGTATTGATCCCTTGGCCCAAGCTTTGACCCAATAACATGAAGTGACCTTAATATAAGGTCCAACCAAACGGTCTAGTCGATCGGCTCCCTATAAGCCTAACACGTCAAGTGTTGGTGTCCATACGGCCCACATATGGATGTAGTCAGACTGTGCTGGGTCCACCTTCGGGTGTATCAAGCCCTCGGGTGTCAACCCCAGACACTGAAGCAATAATGCACAGTCCAAACCTACTGGTACCCGTGCCTCGAGTTTGTCCAATACCGGATTACGTGCACGTCCGTAGCCCGCCTGGACCCGCACCGCTGTACCACTCAGCCGTCGCTTTGGTCGCTTACATCCGTCCAGTAATCGTGCCCCGCCCTAGCCTAGCCTCTAGGGTTGTGATGATACCAAACTGGGATTACTGCTGGAACAGACCACGTTGCTAGGGTTTCCTAAGAGGGTTAAATGCGACTTAACCCTTCACTAACCATGGATTAAATTGGTTAAGTGTAACCGACAGTTCACCACTTAACCCCATTTCAATCCCTCAAACCCCCAAATGGATTAAATTGGTTAAGTGTAACCGACGGTCCACAAATTAACCCCATTTCAATCCCTCGAATCCCCAAATGGATTAAATTGGTTAAGTGTAACCGACAGTACACAACTTAACCCCATTTCAATCCCTCGAATCCCCAAATTGGTTAAGTATTAGTGGACCCTGACTTAACCCTAATCATGAGGCATTAATTAATTTAATGCACCTTAACCTCTCACATTAGACCTTGTTGTGGTTACTAGTTAGGCCGGGCGGGTCCGGGTAGCTTTACACCACAACTTGGTCTAACCTCGGGTCTTGGCACCACATGACCAACTTCTCACATTGGGTCCTATTGTTTGTAGCCACTAGTTAAGCCGGTCGGTTCCGGGTAGAATTACGCTACAAACTCAACCCAACCTCGAGTTGGCCACACTTATGTTTTCTAAGTGTCATGTCCACTTTATTTCAAAACATAGTTACAAGTCAACAAATACTTGGGTAGACCTAACTTAATAGGTAAATTCCCAAGGGGTAGACCTAACTTAATAGGTAAATTCCCAATCTTATATTTTCATGTATTTTAAGTTTACCCAAACCCCCCAACGTCATTCTATCGTTTACATATTCGTAATAACGCATAAAGGATAGGAAGAGGGAACTTGGCATAACATACATGATGAACTTGCATATCACAACAACCATGCATAACATGTTAGACTTGCTTAACTTAGCATAGTGAACTTGCATATTACCATAAACATGCATAACATAGCATAGTGGACTTGCATAAATATGCATAACCCAATAAACTTGCAAATCATGGCATAGTGAACTTGCATAAACATGCATAACTTGTTAAACTTGCAAATCATGGCTTAGTGAACTTGCATAAACATGCATAACTTGTTAAACTTGCAAATCATGGCTTAGTGAACTTGCATAAACATGCATAACTTGTTAAACTTGCAAATCATGACTTAGTGAACTTGCATAAACATGCATAACTCAATAAACTTGCAAATCATGGCATAGTGAACTTGCATAAACATGCATAACTTGTTAAACTTGCAAATCATGGCTTAGTGAACTTGCATAAACATGCATAACTTGTTAAACTTACAAATCATGACTTAGTGAACTTGCATAAACATGCATAACTTATCAAACATGTGTAACATAGCATAGTGAACTCACATAAGCATGCATAACTCATTAAACATGCATAACATAGCATAGTGAACTCGCATAAGCATGCATAACTTATTAAACATGCATAAATCCCAACTTTCATCACATATTAACTTTAGAGTTTCTAAAATGAAGGTAAGAGGGCTTACAATGCTTATGCGGACTTAAATAAGTATAGCCAATGTAAGAAACCCCTTATGCAACAAAATAGAACCCCAAAATACAAGCAAACTTGATCAAGACTCCTCCTTTATGATGACAATGGAGAAACAAGACTTTAATGCAAGCTAAAGAGGATCATACAAGCCTAAATACACTTGTATGCATGGAAATCTCTTAGGGATTTGTTTAGGAATTGTATGAAGAGAGTGGAGGCCATGAGAGTTTTGATTTTGGCATAGTTTAGTTGCTAGAATGAATAATGAGTGATTTAGGGTAGGTTAGGGTCTTATTTATAGATTAGGCTAGTGATTTAGACCATAGGATTAACCCTAGGTTGAATTAGGTCCATCAGATTTCGGAACTCTCCAGAACCAAGCCACACACCCAAGCCCAAATCAAAATGGTGCGCCAGGCAAAACTGCCCGGCCACCCCGTGTCGACAGGGCTGTCGACAGGGCTGTCGACACCCTGGGGACCCTGTCGACATGGGGGTCCTGGCGGGAATTTTCCCGCCTGCGCCAGTTTGCCCCAAATTCCCAATTTTGAACTTGAAATTCAAATCTGTTTTTACTTAGGAATTTTCTGAAAACTTCGTTGGGCCTTAATCGGGTCATACGGACTCCGATTTTCGAAAACTCGGACTCTATTTCGCGTATTTTTCCGAGACGATCGCAATGGCATAGCCCGTTTCCCTTGATTCACATTTTAGAATTAAATTCTGCCTCGATTTATGTTATAACAGGTTATTGAAAATACGGGTTGTTACATTCTCCCCTCCTTAAAGGATTTCGTCCCCGAAATCTTCAAGTTAGGAAGAACATATCCTACCATCCAACATCCACCTACTCAAAACATCATCCACGAGCAATCATTGTCCTTACAAGATTCTAAATGTGGTATGAACATATGCAAAAGTGTGTGTATATGTACTTATCTAATGCAAAGATCAGGCGGTTACTGATACAGTAAAACCTCCTTAATGCACATTCACCTAATGAAAAAATCAGGCGGTTACTGATACAGTAAACCTCCTTAATGCATATGTATGTTAGTGAAATGAATCCATATGTATGCAATTCCTAACATAATTCATAGTATCTATATGAGTGCACATAACATTCATCCATATGCAACATCCATGTGGTAGCACAACAAGTTTCAACCATGAATAAGTGTAAGCACTCATGCATATGCAACATGAAGAGTGTGCGAGCCGATCTAGTACCTAATGTGTATAATGCATCCACGAGTAACCACTTGCAAACACTTGCAACCACTTGCAAACACTTGCAACCACTTGCAAACACTTGCAACCACTTGCAAACATCAAGCATAACATGTTTCAAATACATGTTTCATCCAAAGGGTTTCTACCTAAGGCTCTCATGACAAGATAAACACGATAAACTCCTTTTTGGACTTCAAGAAATCCATTCAAACTCTGACATATAGTACTAACCGATGAGTCATAACCCCCTTATGGAGTTTACAACAGAAATAAGATCGAGAATGGGACCGAGAGGATATATACAAAAGATAACTCGCAAGCAAGCTCCACAGGAAAACAAGGATCAAGGATGCACTCTTAAAAAGAGATATGACGCGCGTATCTAGTCTTCACTCTTCTTAGTCACGTTTCCTTGAGCTTAACCCCACTGTGCTTTGACCGTCTTTTACTTCATGATTTCTTGGCTTCCTAACTCCTATTTACCAAATTCGAGTTGGAACTCATTTCATTATCGCCTCTCGTCTTCCTTTTTCCACTTATTCTTCTTTCTGTATACTTGGCTTAAACATAACTGTAACCTCATGATTTCATGCAAGCTCTCCAAAATTCACTAGTGAATCCTGGATCTCGTCTACTTACTATAAAGTATTCCACGCAGCAGAACTTTTCTTGAAAATACCAATCCACGTTGCCCATTTGCCCTTATAAACGTGATTTTTTTTATAACTCATGCTTAATCGAAATGAACCATCCGCCTATGAGTGGTAGGCCATACCTAGATTCAGTTGCCTACCCATAGCTTCCTGTAGGCTATTTCAAAACTGGCCAACTTCTTGAGGGTAAACCGTTGCTAACCATGATGCAGTCCTCTCGCTCTTCACCGGACTGAAATGAGCACTCTTCGTGAGTCTGCCTATTATGACCCACCTACCCGTATTCCCTTCCTTTGATCTAGGTAATCTATCCACACAATCTATCGAGATGTTTTCACACTTCCCTTGCGGAACCTCCAATGGAGGTAATGGCCCGCCGGGCTTTTATGACTTGGCCTTAACCTGGTGGCACAACATGCATCCTGGGACCAACTCGGCCACCTCCTCGAGTGATGCGCATCTTCAAGAACCTTCTTTACCAAGTCTTCCACTCGAGGAACACATAATCTCTCATCGCGCCTTAGTCATCCCTTGTCATCTATAATATTTCTAGCGAGGTGACTTAACATCTCGCCTCGTATCAACTGGTCCATGCTCTTGACTAACTGCGGGTCTTCTTTCTGTGAAACCCCCTTCTTGATCCAGAAGAGTTAGTATAAGCTCAGGGAATGCTAACTAACTAGCCAAACGGAGAAAGCCTCTTACTTCAATTGCCCTCCTCAGGGTTTTCCGGTCTTAAACCGCAACCACTTTAGCGGAATCCACCGCTAAGCCTTACTTAGGAACTATGTGCCCAAGAAATCCAACTTCTTTCCTCCAAAGTGACGTTTGGAGAACTTGACCTTCAACTGGTGGATCTAAGCGTATCCATCACCTCCCTGAGATGTCTAGCATGCTCTTCCTCGTTCTTTTAAGGAGATCAAAATATCGTCTATGACGACCACGACAAACTTGTTCAAGGACTCCCTAAACACCCTACCCATCAAGTTCACATAATATGCGGGTGCATTAGTCAAACCAAATAGCATGACTAGCCATTCCACAAATCCATCTAGAGTCCTAAACGCAGTCTTGTCAATTCCATCCTCAGCCATCCAAACTGATGGAATCCGGTAGCTAGATCAAAAGGAAACAGATGCTCCTACAAGCTGATCAAACAAATCATCGATCCTTGGTAATGGTTGTCTATTCTTCTCACGATAATCAACACATAAGCGAAGCAAACTGTCCACATTAGTAATTAATACTACTGGAGCACCTTACTCGAAAATGCTTCGTCTCAGGAAGTTCTTCTCAAGCAACTCCTTGACTTGCCTCCTTAACTCTCATCTCGTGAGGTCATTTGCCTAACCGGCCACGAAACTGGCTTGGTATTACCAACCCGATAATGCGGAAATATATCCCACGTCTAGGGGTAACCCCTTTACTTCACCCAAGATATCAGGATATTCTCGGACCACCCACACAGATTGCAAACTATCGATAGACGAGTTGAGGGATTCAAGATAACATAGCATGACGGGACCCTAGGGTTGCCAGAAATTTCTAGGGTATTACCGAGGCGAGTCATGAGCCTCACACCCCTATATACAAAAACCAAGAATGGCTCCCAAAACGGGACAACCATTCCATGCCCAAAACCAACCCATATCCCCTGAAGCCGAGAATATAAACATCCCACGAGAATTCTATACTCAAGATAGAAATTTTCAAATCCACTCAGACCACAGACAAACGGGCAGAACCCCTAATTGGATTTGAAACACATACGGGATCATCAACTAGACTAGTACTTAGGTGCAAACTTTCAACTAGATCAGACGAAATAAAACTATGCGATGTGCCAGAATCAAATAAAGTACGAACATGGAAAGTCAGAAAATGTAAACGAGACTTTCAACAGAAACACTACCTCTATCATGAGCTGGAAGAGCGGTGTTGAGGGGATGAACTCGCCCTCCAGATAGTCCTGCATACTGAGTCTGACCTTGCCCTTGTTTCCTCGGGCAATCCTGGCTGAGATGTCCAGACTCACCACAATGAAAGCATTCGCCCCGTTTTCTCTTCTTCTTCCTACATTCCCTGGATATATGTCCAACTTTACCACAGAAGTTGCATTTCCTACTCTCTCTTGGCTTGTCCTTGCGGTTGTTGTTATTCTTGCCTCGTTTCCCGGAATTTACCCCCTTGCCTAGAGACTCATTCGCCTTGACCTCTTTCTTGTCATTGTTATCTTCTTGAAGTAGGGCCATATTCACCAAATTCTCGAAAGTCGCCCCCAAGGGTATATGAGACATGGCCAAACCATGTAATGGCTCGTTTAATCCTAGAGCAAAGTGTAGGGCCTTCTTCTGAGCTGTATTAACCAAGTCTAAATCGACCCGAGCCAGTTGGTTAAACTTATCTATGTATTCCCTAATAGTCATGTCCCCTTGCTTCAGTGATAAGAACCTCAGTCCAAACCTTCCTCTAAAGTCATCCCAAGTCTCAATTGGTCTAGTTGCGGTGGTGACTACCCACCAACATGCAGCTTCTTCCTTTAGCAACCATACTGCTAATAAAACCTTCCTGCGGTCACCTATATCAAAGGTGGCTAAAAGATCTTCGGTCTCTTTCAACCAATTCCTTGCTTCTACAAAAGTCTCTGTTCCACTAAAATTCTTGCCACCCATCATCTTAAAGTTCTTACAAGTTTCCGCAAAATCCGCTTGTGGAGGCTGAGGGAGAAGAGGAACATCAGCTACGGAAGGAGGAGGAGGAACAGCGGCCTTGACTGGAAGGACAACATTAGAGACACCCGGGACCGGTGCCGTGACTTCCAAGTACCGATGAAACCAATCGGGTATTGTTACCCCTTCGGGCAAGATGAGATTATCAGACATGCTGGAAACGAAAAGAAAAGAGTTCAAACGAGGGGTCAAAGGATAGTGCTAATGGCTTTTGGGGAATAACCTTTAAAAATAACTAGACTTTTCTTTGGAAAATACTTTATACTTGGTTTTGAAAATAGTTTTTCAAAAGTTTTAAAAACCTTTTTATCCCTTCTCGTAAACCATAGGCTCTGATACCAAATGTAACACCCCACCTCTGCCAGGGTGGCTCTTGCAAGCAACTCTGACTTTGTTGGGGCGTTTTAAAACAAGGTAAATATGCATAATGATATAGCAAGGCAGGACATGACATATATATGTAAATAAACAGAGTAAGTAGATAAAACAGCGGAAGATTTTTAAACCATTTCAAAACACAAGTCTGGTACATCAAAAATGTCAATTTCCCAAATAAACAAGTCTAGTACATAAAATAACATCATCTGAAACTGAAAAGGGAAACATAAAAGTAGCTATCCCCAAAGTGGAAAAACCATAGCGAGCTCAAGTCCAAAGCATACATGAGCTATCCAAGAAAGCAGCTAAGATCCAAGCTAGGCTCCTGTATTCCCTCCCTGAGAACCTAGGGGGGGAACGGAAGAAAAGAGGCGAAAGAAAACAGGTCAGTCAAAAAGACTGAGTAAGCCCTGCTACGATCAGTCTATAAACTAATAAAGTTAACAGCATGATGGAAACTGAGATGATCATAGATAACAACATACTGGCATGATAAATTAACTACAAGATAGATAGAGGTGTCATCGCATAAACAAGGTTAAGTTTTGCACCACGGTGTACTAGCAAACCAACATAACAGGTATTGATCCCTTGGCCCAAGCTTTGACCCAATAACATGAAGTGACCTTAATATAAGGTCCAACCAAACGGTCTAGTCGATCGGCTCCCTATAAGCCTAACACGTCAAGTGTTGGTGTCCATACGGCCCACATATGGATGTAGTCAGACTGTGCTGGGTCCACCTTCGGGTGTATCAAGCCCTCGGGTGTCAACCCCAGACACTGAAGCAATAATGCACAGTCCAAACCTACTGGTACCCGTGCCTCGAGTTTGTCCAATACCGGATTACGTGCACGTCCGTAGCCCGCCTGGACCCGCACCGCTGTACCACTCAGCCGTCGCTTTGGTCGCTTACATCCGTCCAGTAATCGTGCCCCGCCCTAGCCTAGCCTCTAGGGTTGTGATGATACCAAACTGGGATTACTGCTGGAACAGACCACGTTGCTAGGGTTTCCTAAGAGGGTTAAATGCGACTTAACCCTTCACTAACCATGGATTAAATTGGTTAAGTGTAACCGACAGTTCACCACTTAACCCCATTTCAATCCCTCAAACCCCCAAATGGATTAAATTGGTTAAGTGTAACCGACGGTCCACAACTTAACCCCATTTCAATCCCTCGAATCCCCAAATGGATTAAATTGGTTAAGTGTAACCGACAGTACACAACTTAACCCCATTTCAATCCCTCGAATCCCCAAATTGGTTAAGTATTAGTGGACCCTGACTTAACCCTAATCATGAGGCATTAATTAATTTAATGCACCTTAACCTCTCACATTAGACCTTGTTGTGGTTACTAGTTAGGCCGGGCGGGTCCGGGTAGCTTTACACCACAACTTGGTCTAACCTCGGGTCTTGGCACCACATGACCAACTTCTCACATTGGGTCCTATTGTTTGTAGCCACTAGTTAAGCCGGTCGGTTCCGGGTAGAATTACGCTACAAACTCAACCCAACCTCGAGTTGGCCACACTTATGTTTTCTAAGTGTCATGTCCACTTTATTTCAAAACATAGTTACAAGTCAACAAATACTTGGGTAGACCTAACTTAATAGGTAAATTCCCAAGGGGTAGACCTAACTTAATAGGTAAATTCCCAATCTTATATTTTCATGTATTTTAAGTTTACCCAAACCCCCCAACGTCATTCTATCGTTTACATATTCGTAATAACGCATAAAGGATAGGAAGAGGGAACTTGGCATAACATACATGATGAACTTGCATATCACAACAACCATGCATAACATGTTAGACTTGCTTAACTTAGCATAGTGAACTTGCATATTACCATAAACATGCATAACATAGCATAGTGGACTTGCATAAATATGCATAACCCAATAAACTTGCAAATCATGGCATAGTGAACTTGCATAAACATGCATAACTTGTTAAACTTGCAAATCATGGCTTAGTGAACTTGCATAAACATGCATAACTTGTTAAACTTGCAAATCATGGCTTAGTGAACTTGCATAAACATGCATAACTTGTTAAACTTGCAAATCATGACTTAGTGAACTTGCATAAACATGCATAACTCAATAAACTTGCAAATCATGGCATAGTGAACTTGCATAAACATGCATAACTTGTTAAACTTGCAAATCATGGCTTAGTGAACTTGCATAAACATGCATAACTTGTTAAACTTACAAATCATGACTTAGTGAACTTGCATAAACATGCATAACTTATCAAACATGTGTAACATAGCATAGTGAACTCACATAAGCATGCATAACTCATTAAACCTGCATAACATAGCATAGTGAACTCGCATAAGCATGCATAACTTATTAAACATGCATAAATCCCAACTTTCATCACATATTAACTTTAGAGTTTCTAAAATGAAGGTAAGAGGGCTTACAATGCTTATGCGGACTTAAATAAGTATAGCCAATGTAAGAAACCCCTTATGCAACAAAATAAAACCCCAAAATGCAAGCAAACTTGATCAAGACTCCTCCTTTATGATGACAATGGAGAAACAAGACTTTAATGCAAGCTAAAGAGGATCATACAAGCCTAAATACACTTGTATGCATGGAAATCTCTTAGGGATTTGTTTAGGAATTGTATGAAGAGAGTGGAGGCCATGAGAGTTTTGATTTTGGCATAGTTTAGTTGCTAGAATGAATAATGAGTGATTTAGGGTAGGTTAGGGTCTTATTTATAGATTAGGCTAGTGATTTAGACCATAGGATTAACCCTAGGTTGAATTAGGTCCATCAGATTTCGGAACTCTCCAGAACCAAGCCACACACCCAAGCCCAAATCAAAATGGTGCGCCAGGCAAAACTGCCCGGCCACCCCGTGTCGACAGGGCTATCGACAGGGCTGTCGACACCCTGGGGACCCTGTCGACATGCCTGTCGACATGGGGGTCCTGGCGGGAATTTTCCCGCCTGCGCCAGTTTGCCCCAAATTCCCAATTTTGAACTTGAAATTCAAATCTGTTTTTACTTAGGAATTTTCTGAAAACTTCGTTGGGCCTTAATCGGGTCATACGGACTCCGATTTTCGAAAACTCGGACTCTATTTCGCGTATTTTTCCGAGACGATCGCAATGGCATAGCCCGTTTCCCTTGATTCACATTTTAGAATTAAATTCTGCCTCGATTTATGTTATAACAGGTTATTGAAAATACGGGTTGTTACAAAACCCGATGTTGTCGAAATGGTTCTGAAATGTATTATGGTTTTACATTGTAGTTCAACACGCAATCGATTAGTTGCTATTAATGATGAATCTATTGGGTGGCGGTGAATTTATTTTCTTGCTTAACACCCTTCTTTGAGACGTACGAGCTCAAAGGTTATGTGATTAATAGTGACTGATCATATGTGTGAATTGCTAATATGAAGTACTATAGTTTGAAAGTAATTGTGATTATTATGTTGTTAAATGATTTTTCCTGCTTCGGGGTATGAAATGATTTAGTTTATGGCTAAATATTCGAGTAACCCAGGGACTAAAAGTATGGGTGGGATGGCGGTGTAGTTCTCCAGAGTGTGGAATGGAGCATCGTCAGAGTAGCCGGCTCCATCGTTGAAGCGACCCCAACTTCCCCGGTCTCTGAAGAGAAGAGAAAGAACGAATTACCGTGGGGACAAGACGAATCAGAACGCAGACATAAGAACATTTCATTGTTAATTACAACAATTCATCAGATTACAAGAATATACAGAGTATGAATGAATAATACACATCATAAAATATCAGAGATTTAAATTACATTACATAGCAGCGGAAAATAATACAATACACAACTAGAAGTAATACACGGATACAGAGCTTTCCGAGTATCGTTCCAGCGGTAAATCAGGATCCTGTGAATATAAATCTGCAAAACCAAAACTACTAGCTGCCCCTGTCAAAATAAGGGCACCCAGAGTTTAGGTTAAAACAATAAACTCCAGGTCAGTCATGTGACTGGTGTGAGAACTAAAACAGTTATTTAAAACTTTACTTTAAATCAGATATATCAAGGGACCACGCCGTATAACACGGAACGGGTTTCCTCCCAAGAATACCAGTGTATATAACAAAAGTGCAATGTTGTTTGGAAAAATTAAGCAATTATAAGACCCAGGTCCTATCACACAATGCAACGCAAGCCGAGGGATAGGGTTTCCCTTATAATAGCCAAACATGCTTGGTACGTTTAAAACAAATCATTTGATACTATTATAAGTGCATAGTGTATAAAACAACTTCAAATCATAAGTATCAATCATAGACGGCATGGGTACCATATATCATGCCGCCATACTAGTCTCTACAATCAAAACCGAAAAGTCACGTATTCGGAAATTGGATTTCCATCTATGAACCGAGGCTAGGGATCGTCCTCACTGAATTCGAGACAAATTAGCTCATGTCTCAGGAACAGCCACAACTGCCCCATGGATCACCAGGGCCGGTCCACCGATGTGGATTATTATGCCTGAACACTACGTTTCCCCGCCCTTTGGGGTGCAAACGAGCCAACGAATGACTCTATCGGACCCGGATAGTCCGATCAAACCGAGGCGCCTCGCAACAGCAACAACCACACAAGTGAAAATAATATAAATGTCAGCCAATTTAAGCACTGACACCACCCTAGCTAGAAGGAAACGCATGCCCTCCCTGATGTCCTCTCCCGTTTATGGTTCACAACCGGGGTGTGAGGCTCGCGAATTCACGTTACACAATGCTATGCCACACAGGCGGTGCTTTGATCATCAACCACAAGACTTTGCTTTTCAACAGAAGCCTCGATCATTTGCCACTTAGGCATGCCACACAGGCAATTCACTCCATGCGATTGATATCCATCGATATATAACCCCTGAGCACATACGTCTCAGAAAAAGGTGTTAAGCAAGAGAATAAATTCTCCGCCGCCAAACAGATATATATTTAATAGAAATCAATCACACAAAATAAAATCCAATGTCAGACACACAGTCCATTTACAAGTTCATTCTGGGTCTGAACGAAACCGGAGGCACCTTGTACCTCGCATATCCATCGGTCTCCAAGTACATCTGGACGATCACCAACTAATTCCCTCCTCTTGGGTGTACAGCCCAATCAAGATCATCAGTAATCACCCAAACGATGTGAATTCCTTCGGTATTCAACCACCGTCTTCATCCTCGACACCACGTCGAATCAGTTATCCAGAATGGGATAAACCCGGTCTTTCTGAATAACTCGCATATATAATAAACAAGTGTTACACAAACACAACATTCGCCTCATTCCAATTTAGAATATTCTTTTATTCAAATATTCTTATACTTTGGGAAAGGTTCCCATTAATTTTATCAAAGATAAATTCTCTAAATTTATTCTTTAATCTTCTTTTGAATATCAATTCAAACTATTCGGGATTAGCGAACCACACCGAAGTAATCATTTATTTTATTTACCAATCCCAACCTATTCACCCCATGAAGAAGTAAAACTGGTAATACTTCATATCTAACACCATGGTGTTATCGGTAAATTCAATTACCATTTCACGTTCAAATCTAATTAAAGATTTAACTATCGCCTGGAGCAAAACTGGTGATACTCCATTCTCGATTATTTCAATCTAATTAAAGATTCATTAAAACTCTACTTGGTTTTAATCTTCCCAAAATCAATATCCTGCCTTTAACTGGGTTAAAGAACCAATGTCATCTAAAACACGGTTCACGATAAACCCAAAATCACATTCCATTAATTATCGGGTTAAAGAACAAGTGTTATTTAAAACACCTTTCATGATAAACCCAAAAATCAATTCCAATTCAATTCCAATTAAACACCATTTAATTGGTACACTTCATTAAATCAAAGTAAAAAGATTTAATCTTTTTCTCAACTGGGTTTAAGAACAGTGTTAATGAAGACACCATTCACGACAAACCCAAATCACATTTGATATTAAACACAAGGCTCTGAATAGAAAATATATTGGCTTATATTCTATATCAAATTCTACGACCAGCAAATATTGTATTGGAAATAACGATATAAATATATCTTTCAAATTTCCATAACAATATATGTATAATCACGAAATCCAACATCGAAATATTCCAAAAACAATTTTGATTCAAATCCCTTCCAATTAACTTATTGGAAATTCTGGTTACTTTTAAAACCATTTCAAATCCACTTTATTTATTTTAAAAAAAATAGAACTATAATTCTAGTTCAAAACTAGTTCATTTAGATAAAAAATCAATTTTTATCTTTTCAAATTTGGAGTTTTTCATCCCTATTCTTCACAAATCATTTCTTATGATTTTACACAAATTATTCATATTTTTAATAATTTTATCAAGGCCCGTACAGTCGATTTCCATCAACGGCCACCGAACTGCACTTACAGCGACCTTTTCCAAATTTGATTTGGACATAATTCCAAATACAACCGTTAGATTTCTAATTTCTCACATTCGTTAGAAAGCTCTTTTCAACACGAACCCAACGGTTCCGGTTTTAGGAGAATCCGATGGTCAAATCTCCCGCAACGTCCATACGAAGTCAATGGTCGAAATTCACGAACTACCGCGGCGCGGCGCGTTCTATTCAGGCCATTATATATATAATATATATATATATTATATATTTCGTTGATTTCCTTTCAAAACGTATTTTATAAATCGTTTAAATTCGTTTTAAAATGATTTCAACATCCTTTTCAAATTCAAATCAAAATCGAATTTTTCAATATAAATTCATTTTAATTTCATTTCAAATCGATTTCAATTTCAATTTAATTCGAATTTCAATTCATTTAAATTTAATTCGAATTTCAATTCACTTCAATTTAATTCGAATTTCAATTCACTTCAATTTAATTCGAATTTCAATTCACTTCAATTTAATTCGAATTTCAATTCACTTCAATTTAATTCGAATTTCAATTCATTTCAATTTAATTCGAATTTGGAAATCACTTTCAATATTCATTGAAAAATGAATAAAATCAATATAAATATTGTTCACGTCAAAATGGTGTCAATCTAATCAACACGGCTTTTATTCAACACATGAATGTTTATTCTATTCAACACATGAATATTTTTCAGTTCAACACATGAATTCATTTTCTATTCAACACATGAATTTATTTTCTATATTCAACACATGAATTTATTTTCTATATTGGAATGAGGCCCAATCAATTACCATATAATGTTAATTATATGGATTTTCTACAAAACATGTATATAATAGCAACGATAAATAATCAACCATCATCCAGAGTGCACCACACAACTGCATAAGCATTAAATATAAATAATTAACGCTTACACAGTCTGTCAACCCATCGATTGACATACAACTAAACAATCGGGATTAGTGTACGTTAAATATTATCCCAATACCCGTGTGGGGTTTCAAGTCAACAAATACATATTTTATTTGTGCGGTTGGGCGATGTGTAAAATTTATCATCCCAATCAATGTCAGTCAAATTAGTGTATGTAAATAGATCGTCCGATTTGTTTATAAATATTTATTTTATATACACGTTAAAAATTATATTTTTAACTATAAAATATTTTCCACTATAAAATATTTTATTCCATTCACCATCACACGATCAAATTTCACAACACAACAATCAAACAAACAAGTTATCCATGGTCTGTGGACGACGGGTGTCGGGTGCTGCTAAGCACCGTCTGCATCCTAGCATATATTTCAAACTAGAAATAAATTAAAGGTGGGGAGTTCTCACCGAAAGCTAAACCAACCGCCACAACTCTTCATATATAGAGACCTTCGTCGTGCTCGCCTTTTGTCAATTTCATTGTTCGTAGCCACTACATATATAAAAATCACATTTTTATATTGTTGCTATGTATATAAAAATAACATTTTTATACCGCTACTATATAGACAAAAATTCTATTTTTATAACGCTACTAATATAATAAAAATTATATTTTTATTACTCTACATAAATAAAAATCATATTTTGGTAACGCTACCTTTATGATAAAGATTATATTTTGCTTCTCTCTATATAAAAATTATATTTTTATATTTCTACTTCTAATATAAAGATCAAATTTTTATATCATCGCTATAAAAATCAAATTTTTATTTCAACATATATGTAATAAAAATCAAATTTCTATCTACCTACATATATAAAGGTCAAATTTTTATTCTCTATATAATATAAAAATCATATTTTTATTCTTTCTATAATATAAAAATCATATTTTTACATGGCTACTTCTATAAAGATCATATCTTTATTACTTCTACTATATAAAAATCACATTTTTAACCTTCTACTAATATAAAAAATAATATTTTTATTTCAACTTTAAGTTAAAAAAAATAAAATCTTTTCAAATTAAAAATTCAACCTTTCATGACATTAAAATCAATGCTATTCAATTTTTAAAAATCAATGCTACATAAGAAAAATACGGGAATAAAATAAACAAAATAAAAGCTTAATTTGGTTTTCTTTTTGTTCATTCGCAGGGGGGTGTTTCATTTGCTCGTGGGAGGTGGCTGGTGTTGCGCAGGGGGTCGGCGGCGAGGTCAGGTGAGGGTGGTGGCGGTGGTTGCTGAAGGGGGGAGGCGCACGATTTTCTGTAGGAAGAGGGGAAAAGGGAGGAGAGAGGGGAGAGGGAGGAGGATCGGGGAAGGGGGGGGCCTCGCGCCGGTGGCGAGTAAATCGGGGGGGGGGGGGGGGGGTCTCGGGGTCAACGACGAGTTTTTTTTCTTTTATTCTCTGTTTTGAAAATAGACCGGGGGGGGCTGGAGGGTATAGGAGATGAAAACGGGGGGATTTTTATTTTATTATTTATTTAATTATTTAATTTCAAAAAGCAACTTTTGATTTCGACCTCGAAATCGAACCCACCGACTGTCGTCTATAGCTAATTACCCCCATTCCAAACACAATGGGACATGTATCGTAAGCTGATTCGATCGTTTCGATCAGTTTTCGTCAAAATCAAAATATAACTCTATATATTGAATTTGAACGCACATTTCAATTTACCAGGGCTACATACTAACTAGAAAAATTCCCGAAAAATATTTTCTAGCTTCGTATTGACGATACGGTCCTAACAAAACTAATTTCGTCAAATTCTGAGACCATTTGAAAAATGGCCATTTTCTAGTCGATTAAAATCAACTGAAACTGGTCAAACGCGTTTTCCTTTGCCACGATCACTTATTGATTCGAAAAATTACGAATTTTGAAACCTAGCAATAACTAGACATCACGTATCCAACAAAAGTGGTTTCATCGAAAACCGAGGTCGTTTGCAAAATCTCCATTTTTAAGGGCCCGAATTCCATAGCGAGTATTCTGAATTTTCAACTGGACATATCTTTTGATTCCCGCTGTGAAATTTTGATTTTTTGGATTCGTTGGAAAGATATTCTCAATTATACTCTAATATTTTTGGTTTCACTAAAATCTGGTTTATTTTGGATCCTGTACATTCATTTGAAATTTGAAATCGAATTTTCAAACTACCGCGCCATTTTCAATTCCTTTTATAATTTAAAATAAATATTTATATTCAAACGACGATCTATATAAATATATATGTTCTATTTATATTCAAAATAAATTTCTTGTCGTTATTATTTAAAATAATTCATTTTAAATATTCAAAAGTCACTAAAATTGCCAAAATAAAAATTTTAAATTGGCTCGGATTTCCGGGTTATTACAATCTCCACCACTTAAAACTTTTCGTCCCCGAAAAGGAACGAAGCCGAAAGTTGTTTTACAAACCAACTCAACTTTCATTATTTTCATTACGGCTTAAGTTCTTCAACTTTTCAGTTTCTAAGAACTTTTCAAAATTTTAAAAAATTTGGCTAACACCCTAAATTTTCGAAAAATTTCGCCATAACCTCCCCTGCACCGGGGACTTCGGGATATTTCATATGGCCTTCCATGGCCTTCTTCAATCCAAAAGAAAAAGAAAAAACCAAGCGGCTAGCCAATCGGCTCATAAAATCATCCAAAACCCAAGAAATACAATAAACATGTACCTATTTGTCGGGCAAACAATTTTATTCTTCTGCTCTAGCTTCCTTGCTATGACATGTTCAATGTATGTACATGTATATGCAAGAAAATGCGACCAATTTTCAATACAACTCACTATTTGGTTCAATTTGACTAAAGGTTCAACATTTAATTAATCAAACAATAATTCAAACAACACAACCATCAATCAATTTGTTGGTTATCATTTCAAATTCATAATTTTGATATATAGTCAAAAATCACATTTTTAATGCCAATTCACAACAATAGGCCCTATCTAATTTTGGTTCTCACACCAGCCAATAGGAAATATATAGAAATCCCACTTTCGAAACTCGAACATGAATACTGATGATGCGATCACTATAGCGATCATCAGAACCATCTTCAGGCGACTAGAGTGTGATTCTATATATATCCAGTATATTAAAACTTCGAATACACGTGGATCAGACGTATAGGCAAAATCTTTATATACTGGATTGTCCAAATCAATATAAATAAATATTCAAATATGAATAATTAGTTTAAATTTTCAAAAGAAAATTCGTTTTCATTTTTAAAAATATACTCTTCACACTCGTTCTAGGAAACTACTGATCTCATCTCTAACGAGTCATTCTCATTGGATATTACTAATCCAATTCCGATGAATTCTTTCATTTGGTTCTAATGTGTCTTGTTCTCTGAGCTTTGTAAACCAAAGCTCTGATACCAAATGAAGTGACCCGAACTTCCCTGGTCTCCGAAGAGAAGAGAAAGAACGAATTACCGTGAGGACAAGACGAATCAGAACGCAGACAGAAGAACATTTCATTGTTAATGACAACAATTCATCAAATTACAAGAATATACAGAGTATGAATGAATAATACACATCATAAAATATCAGAGATTTAAATTACATTACATAGCAGCAGAAAATAATACAATACACAACTAGAAATAATACACGGATATAGAGCTTTCCGAGTATCGTTCCAGTTGTAAATCAGGATCCTGTGAATATAAATCTGCAAAACCAAAACTACTAGCTGCCCGTGTCAAAATAAGGGCACCTAGAGTTTAGGTTAAAACAATAAACTCCAAGTTAGTCATGTGACTGGTGTGAGAACTAAAACAGTTATTTAAAACTTTACTTTAAATCAGATATATTAAGGGACCACGCCATATAACGCGGAACGGGTTTCCTCCCAAGAATACCAGTGCATATAACAAAACAACGCAATGCTTTTTGGACAAATGAAGCTATTATAAGACCCAGGTCCTATCACACAATGCAACGCAAGTCGGGGGATAGGGTTTCCCTTATAATAGCCAAACATGCTTGGTACGTTTAAAACAAATCATTTGATACTATTATAAGTGCATAGTGTATAAAACAACTTCAAATCATAAGTATCAATCATAGACGGCATGGGTACCATATATCATGTCGCCATACTAGGCTCTACAATCAAAACCGCAAAGTCACGTATTTGGAAATTGGATTTCCATCTGTGAACCGAGGCTAGGGATCGTCCTCACCAAATTCGAGACAATCTAGCCCATGTCTCAGGAACAGCCGCAACTTCCCCATGGATCGTCCGGGCTGGTCCACCAATGTGGATTATTATGCCTGAACACTACGTTTCCCCGCCCTTTGGGGCGTAAACGAGCCAACGAATGACTCTATCGGACCCGTATCGTCCGATCAAACCGAGGCGCCTCGCAACAACAACAACCACACAGGTGAAAATAATATAAATGTCAGTCAGTTTAAGCACTGACACCACCCTAGCTAGAAGGAAACTCATGCCCTCCCTGATGTCCTCTCTCGTTTCTGGTTCACAACCGGGTGTGAGGCTCGTGAATTCATGTTATACAAAGCTATGCCACACAGGCGTTGCTTTGATCATCAACCATAAGACTTTGCTTTTCAATAGAAGCCTCGATCATTTGCCACTTAGGCATGCCACACAGGTAATTCACTCCATGCGATTGATAACCATCGATATATAACCCCTGAGCTCATATGTCTCAGAGAAGGGTGTTAAGCAAGAGAATAAATTCTCCGTCACCAAACAAATATATATTTAATAGAAATCAATCACACAAAATAAAATCCAATGTTAGACACACAGTCCATTTACAAGTTCGTTCTGGGTCTGAACGAAACCGGAGGCACCTTGTACCTCGCATATCCATCGATCTCCAAGTACGTCTGGACGATCACCAACTAATTCCCTCCTCTTGGGTGTACATCCCAATCAAGATCATCAGTAATCACCCAAACGATGTGAAGACCTTCGGTCTTCAACCACCGTCTTCATCCTTGACACCACGTTGAATCAGTTATTCAGAATGGGATAAGCCCGGTCTTTCTGAATAACTCGCGAATATAATAAACAAGTGTAACACAAACACAACATACGCCTCATTCCAATTTAGAATATTCTTTTATTCAAATATTCATATACTTTGGGAAAGGTTCCCATTAATTTTATCAAAGATAAATTCTTTAAATTTATTCTTTAATCTTCTTTTGAATATCAATTCAAACTAGTCGGGATTAGCGAACCACACCGAAGTAATCATTTATTTTATTTCCCAATCCCAACCTATTCATCCTATGAAGTAAAACCGGTAATACTTCATATCTAACACCATGGTGTTATCGGTAAATTCAATTACCATTTCACGTTCAAATTTAATTAAAGATTTAACTATCGCCTGGAGCAAAACTGGTGATACTCCATTCTCGATTATTTCAATCTAATTAAAGATTCATTAAAACTCTACTTGGTTATTGAAGACACCATTCACGACAAACCCAAATCACATTTGATATTAAATACAAGGCTCTGAAGAGAAAATATATTGTCTTATATTCAATATCAAATTCTACGACCAACAAACATTGTATTGGAAATAACGATATAAATATATCTTTCAAATTTCCATAACAATATCTGTATAATCATGAAATCCAACATCGAAATATTCCAAAGACAATTTCGATTCAAATCCCTTCCAATTAACTTATTGGAAATTCTGGTTACTTTTAAAACCATTTCAAATCCACTTTATTTATTTAAAAAAAAATAGAATTATAATTCTAGTTCAAAACTAGTTCATTTCGATAAAAATCAATTTTTATCTTTTCAAATTTGGAGTTTTTCATCCCTATTCTTCACAAATCATTTCTTATGATTTTACTCAAATTATTACTATTTTTAATAATTTTATCAAGGCACGTACAGTCGATTTCCATCAACGGCCATCAAACTGCACTTACAACGACCTTTTCCAAATTTGATTTGGACATAATTCAAAATCCAACCGTTAGATTTCTAATTTCTCACATTCGTTAGAAAGCTCTTTTCGACACGAACTCAATGGTTCCGGGTTTAGGAGAATCCGACAGTCAGATTTCCCGCAATGTCCATTCGAAGTCAATGGTCAAAATTCACGAACTACCGCGGCGCGACGCGTTCTATTCAGACCATTATATATAATATATATATATATATTATATATTTCGTCGATTTCCTTTCAAAACGTATTTTATAAATCGTTTAAATTCGTTTCAAAACGATATCAACTTCCTTTTCAAATTCAAATCAAAATCGAATTTTTCAATATAAATTCATTTTAATTTCATTTCAAATCGATTTCAATTCTATTTCAATTTAATTTGAATTTCAATTCATTTCAATTTAATTCGAATTTCAATTCACTTCAATTTAATTTGAATTTCAATTCACTTCAATTTAATTCGAATTTCAATTCACTTCAATTTAATTCGAATTTCAATTGATTTCAATTTAATTTGAATTTTGAAATCACTTTCAATATTCATTGAAAAATGAATAAAATCGATATAAATATCGTTCACGTCAAAATGGCGTCAATCTAATCAACATGGATTTTATTCAACACATGAATGTTTATTCTATTCAATACATGAATATTTTTCAATTCAACACATGAATTTATTTTCTATTCAACACATGAATTTATTTTCTATATTCAACACATGAATATATTTTCTATATTAGAATGAGGCCCAATCAGTTACCATATAATGTTAGTTATATGGATTTTCTACAACACATGTATATAATAGCAACGATAAATAATCAACCATCATCCAGAGTGCACCACACAACTGCATAAGCATTAAATATAAATAATTAACGCTTACACAGTCTGTCAACCCATCGATTGACATACAACTAAACAATCGGGATTAGTGTACGTCAAATATCATCCCAATACCCGTGTGGGGTTTCAAATCAACAAACACATATTTTATTTGTGCGGTTGGGCGATGTGTAAAATACATCATCCCAATCAATGTTAGTCAAATTAGTGTAAGTAAAAAAATCGTCTGATTTGTTTGTAAATATTTATTTTATATACACGTTAAAAATTATATTTTTAACTATAAAATATTTTCCACTATAAAATATTTTATTTCATTCACCATCACACGATCAAATTTCACAACACAGCAATCAAACAAACAAGTCATCCATGGTCTTTGGACGACGGGTGTCGGGTGCTGCTAAACATCGTCTGCATCCTAGCATATATTTCAAACTAGAAATAAATTAAAGGTGGGGAGATCTCACCGAAAGCTAAACCAACCGCCACGACTCTTCATATGTAGAGACCTTCGTCCTGCTCGCCTTTTGTCAATTTCATTGTCCGTAGCCACTACATATATAAAAATCACATTTTTATATTGTTGCTATGTATATAAAAATAACATTTTTATACCGCTACTATATAGACAAAAATTCTATTTTTATAACGCTACTAATATAATAAAAATTATATTTTCATTACTCTACATAAATAAAAATCATATTTTGGTAACGCTAACTTTATGATAAAGATTATATTTTGCTTCTCTCTATATAAAAATTATATTTTTATATTTCTACTTCTAATATAAAGATCATGTTATTCAACGACCGAGATTAATTTTTGCTTGATAATCAGAGAGAATTTGTGCATTAAAGGGCCACTGTTTCATCGCGTATTTGGGAGATGGATGGCCACCGAGTTGGCTACGGTTGATGCCGGTGGACGGCGACATCAAGACCGATGTCGTGGGGTCTTCTGATCGGAGGGAAGCTGAGTGAGGTTGCGGACGCGGGGTTGGACATCGATGCGACTATGGGTTCACCATGCCTGGGAGTAACATCGTGAAGGAATAAAGGAAAAGAGCCCTTGGATCAAAAGATGAATGATCGGGGTTAATTTGTCTTTAAATGTAAGGAGATTAAAATTGTAATTAAGAAATAATTATAGTAATTATATCGTATAACTTGAAATATTGATATCTTGACCAAATGATATCATAATTCTACCATTCAAGGTGCGTTGGAACCGTAAAATCAAACATTACACCATGGAACTAACTAGAACAGAAACGGAGCTAGCTACGAATTTAGGCGGAGTGGAAACTAGTTTGAGAACTTCTCACTATAATTTTTTGTACAATTATTTATTTTATAACTGCATATATGAACCGCTAGCATTTATTTTTATCAGTTTTTAATTATTATAAATTGTATATGGTGCCGGTTAGCTCACCTCCCTTGTCTACAGACCATGGACAATTTAATTAACTATATGGTGTTGTGACTGTGATGTGAAATGAAAATAATATATATATATGAGATGTGAATAAAATATGTACATGAGATGCGAATAATATATATATATATGCAATGCGAATAATATATATATATATATATATATATATATGCGATGTGAATAAGGTATATATATGCGATGTGAATAAAATATATATATGCGATGTGAACAAAATATATATATGAGATGTGAATAAAATATATGCGATGTGAATAATATATATATATATATATATATGCGATGTGAATAATATATATATGCGATGTGAATAATATATATATATATGCGATGTGAATAAAATATATATATATATATATATATATATGTGATGTGAATGAAATATATATGCGTTGTGAAAAATATATATATGCGATATGAAAATTATATACATGCATTGTGAAAATTATATATATATATATGCATTGTGAAAATTATATATATATATATATATGTATGCATTATGAAATTATATATATATGCATTGTGAAGTAAAATATACATATGCATTGTATAAGATTATATATGAACAATATAAAATCGTCATGCCATAGAATAAATATTTGTTCGCTAAAAATATTATTTTTAGATTATATATGCGATATATAAAATGGTCATGTAATGAAATAAATATTCGTTCGCTAAAAATATTATTTTTTGCTTAAATAGGCGATGAATAAAATTGTCATGTAATGGAAAAATTATTGGATTGTAAAAAATATAATTTTTAACATATATATGCACTGCATAAAATTGTCATGTAATGGAATATTCAAATTTGATTTAAAATTGAAAATGAATTTGAAATCATTTTAAAATGAATTTAAAATGATTTATAAAATACTTTTTAAATGGGAATCGATGATACCTATATATTTATTTATTTAAATGGCCTGAATAGAACGCGCCGCATAGCGACCATTCGTGAATTTCGACCATTAACTTCAAATGGACGTAACGGGACATCCGACCATCGAATTCTCCTAAAACTAGAACTGTTAGGTTTGTATCGAAAAATGCTTTCCAATGAATATAAGAGATTTGAATTCTAAAGGTTGGATTTCAAAATATGTCCAAATCAATTTCAGAAAAGGTCGCTATGGATGAAGTTCGGTGGTCGTTATTGGAAACTGACTGTAAAGGCCTTAATAAAATTATTAAAAATGTGGAAAAATTGTGTAAATTCATAATAAATGATTTGGAAAGATTTTTGGATGAAAAATTCCATATTTGAAAAGATAAAAGATATTTTTTTTCTTAATGAACTAGTTATTAACTAGAATAATAATCCAATGTTTATAAATAAATAAAGTCATCTGAAAATGGTTTTAATATAACCAGAATTTCCCAGCATATGAATTGGAATGGAAATAATCTTTGGAATATTTCTATATTGGATTCCATAATTATACGGATATGGTTATGGGAATTTGGAAGATATAGATATCGTTATTCCCAATACGATATTTGTTGGTTTCAGAATTTGATGTTGAATATAAGTCGATATTATTTCTATTCAGAGCCTTATATTTAATATCAAATTGGATTATGGGGTTTATAGTGAATAATTTTTTAAATAATAGTCGTTCTTTAACCCAATTAATAGTGGAGATATGATACAGAATTTATAATCTTTTAATTAAGACTAATGGAATTTTCCGAAGTAAAGTTTTCCAATTTAGTATATTAAATTGGAATTGAATGGAATTCGATTTGGTAAAAATTGAGATGAGCTTCTGTAAAGGAAGATCATTACTATATATGGAATTTAAAAAGGCTTTGCCGTTACTGCATTTACAGTATTAGTTTGATACGAAAATTTATATCGATTATATATTGTTATGATTTCCGTTAAGATTTCATTTTGATGGAAGATGATTTTGGGTTTATCGTGAATTGTGTTTTAAATAACATTGTGTAATGACCCGCATTGGCGAAGGTATTATAATTAATTTATTTAATTATTTATAAGGTGATTAAAAGGATTTAATGGTCGTTGAATAAAATATTGGTAAATATTTAATTAAAATAATAATTCAATAATATATTTAATTCAGAAATAATCAAAAATATTGGAAATCACAATATTCTGTGAACTGGGTCATCCCCAAGATTTAATTCAGCTTAGAGTTGAATTATATTGACGAATATATTCAATCGACGTCAGTTTGAACGTAGGATTTTAATATAATTAAAATAGAGCTTGAAATGGCACGACAGTTCGCTATTTGGCGATTTGAACTTCAACTGGATATACAGGGTTCGTTTTAAATCGGATTTCTGTGAAACAAGAAACGTGTGGAGCTGGTGGAGTATATCTTTCTAGTGGAAGAGAAAAATCGGGATTTCATCGTGTAGATTTTGAGTTACGTCCAAATAAAATTCTCAGAAATGCAGCGCCCTGACCATAACGATTTAATTATATTTTATATAAGGGTTTAAATAGAAATCGAACATCGATATAACTCTGACAATGTAATATTGAGTTGTAAATCCATATAGGAATATTCTGAAGCTGTACGGTATTCCACTGTGAATATAGGCGATAATATTTATTTTTAAATATTAAATTTAATAATATTTATATATTTAAATAGGCTATTTAGAGCTTTAAAAATAGCCACTTTTGCAAACGAAGTCGGAATTCGACGAAACTAGTTTTGTTGGATCCACAATGTCGAATAGTTGTTATATTTCTAGTTTGGTGATTTTTAGAGTCAGTATGTGGCCATACCGATTTTTAGAGTGAAAAACAGTCGATATCCTAACGGTTAAAAATACGCTGTGTGAGCATACGGAGTCGGAATTCGACGAAACCAGTTTCGTTGGGACCGTAATGTCGAACTCTAGCTGCATGTCAAATTTCATGATTTTTGGGTGTCATGTGTGGTCACAGGAATTTTAGAGGACAAATAAAATCAGTGAGTGCTTGAAATAAAATAAAATAATCGATAAAAAAATATTATATCCTTTCTATAAATACCTAACAAATTAACCTAAACCTAATTTCTTCATCTTTCTAAGTCAACTCAAAAACCGCCGTCATGTTTCTCCCTTCTAGAAAATATCTCGATCATAATAAAATCAAAGAAAATACATATAAATTTCTATAAATTAGGGAACACATATATTTTAGTTCCTGGTGGATTCTTCTTCAATCTGGTACCAGTTTCACGAAGTTTGGTGCTTGTTCATTTTACTGGAAATTGGAAGTTGCGAACTAGGGTTCATGGGTTCGGGTAATTCAGGCTTGGGTTCGAGTTTCCGTTATTGATTTTGGTGTGAGCGGAGGGTTTAGCATCGAGTTGCCAAGGTTTGTGGTGTACGACGTTCAGAAGTGTCGCTCGAACATGGGAGCAGTTCGGAATCACTCACGGTATTGGTCTGAGCGAGTTGACTCAAACGATGATAGGGTAGTGCGGTATTGGATGAGGAGCAAAATGGTGGATCTTGGTTGTTGAATAACTGAGTGGTGGAGGAGTTAGGTTGAAGGAGAGACGTCGGTTAAGAGGATTATCTAGAGTCGCGACCTTGAAGTAATCGGGGAAGATGGTTAAGCGGGTCCAGTTATATTTAAATGGGTTTGGGCCAATTGGTTTGGTAAAGCCCAATTTCAAATTTTATTTCAAGTTTAATTTAAATTAAAAGTGTCAAACTTGTTTAAGTAATATCTCGATCATCTGTTATCAGAATTACGAACGGTTGGGTCCATTGAGATCGTATGGACGACGACTATACAACAGAACTGACGGGGAGTGGATTAGAGCTCATTTGAATTTACGGCAAAATAAATTGTTTGATTCAAATCAAACAAACAGTTTATCGTTCTTTAATGATGAACTGCCAAAGTGAGTAAAACTCACCAACTCTGAACAGTTCTATTTTTATAACGTATATTTAGAACTGATAAATGATGATTGATTGCTGTGTGTTAACTGTTTGGTTGAATTGTTTGTGTATTGATTGAAATCATCGATAACGATATATATATATAAATCGTTAATCGAATATTGATTCTGTTTATCAGAATATTTTATAATTGTGGTGTTTAACATCTGTGATGTAGGGAAACAGGTTGGAGGAATCCAACTGGATTCCTCAACATTTATTTTATTGTGATTCATATATTGTGATATATATTGTGCTATAAAATCTATTGTTGATTTGGTATGTTTGAATGAAATTGATCATTGTTATTCGATATTTTAAATATCATGAAAAGACCCTGGGATGTAAAAAGGGATAATTCAATGTATATTGAAATAAATGAATTTTATAAAAATCAACCGATTTTATAAAAGGGAATAATTTGAAAATAAAGCATTTATAAAATCATAGGATATTATAAAGAAGAATATTTATTTAGAAAATAAATAGAATTGTAAAAGGAACATTTATTTAGAAAATAAATAGGATAAAAGGAAAAAGGACATTAACGAGATGGGAAAGAGTTAGTCGAATGGAGTTATCAAATAGAGTTATCAAAAAGAAGTTAATCAAATATAGTTTATTCGAAGAAGTTAGTCAAACATAGTTATTCAAGATAAGTTTCCATTTAGCACGACTGCTAGCGAAATTCGCAGGGCTGCAGATAGCCTACGGCGGTCGGATGTTTCCTGAGGGAATCAGGCGTAACCATTGTGATCGCTGCGATCTAGAGTCAAGCGAATGGAGTTAAATTCAATATTAGTTATTCGAATAGGAGTTAAACAAATAGAGTTATTCAGTTAGAGTAAATCAAAATGGAGTTAAACAGAAATTAGAAACTGATTAGAGACTAATAAGTTGAATAGTTTTCTGGGTCTCAATCTAATGTTGGTTCCGGCCTTCGGGGTTTATACTTGGGAAGTTTTTCTCTTGTTGGTTATAGTTAGAGTCTGATAGATGTGGGATGATAGTGACATGTAAATAAACAAATGGAAATGTTTTCCAAGTGTTAATAACATATATTTTCTAAACATAGAAATAAGGAAATGTGAATATATATATATATATATATGTTGGATGATTGATTGATATAATTTCCATCTGGAAATAGTATCGTTGTTTGCACACCTATTTTTCTTTGATAGTTAAATCAAAGACTATCAAGGTTTTGACCATTTTAACGTTGTTAATATGGGGAGACCGGTTGGATTATTATCCGAAGAACCACTTCGTATTGGCATAAGCGTTGCGAATCATATATGCCAAAGATAATTGAAGACGGAATAAAGTGCAAGGGCTGTCTTGTTTACAGAATAGTGCCTTCGGTTTGTCTAGTCCCAGGATGACCTGTACAGAAGGATGTCTGACAGTGTATATCTGGTAGATCACGTAAGTTGATCGTTTCAAACGTATTTACATTGGTAGCGGAGGAATTAGTTTCTCTTAGTTTTATACCCGTGGTATTTTTGGGGAAATCAATTTGTGATTTGGCAGGTATGACAATGTGACATTCAAAGTGAATGAAGATTTGATATGAAAAAGATAAGTGTAGCTTCTAGCCTCACATCCGGTAATGACAGAAATCGGGAAGGCAGCATGGCTAAGTCGGTCGCACCGAAGTAGGGTGTATAATCACCTATCTAGAGAATATTCATTTGCTTCTTTAACCTATCAATGATGTCCCATATATATATGGGAACAGTTGCTGATCCCAACCGTTGGTGATGTACATTCAATACACTCAAGCGAAATGAGTGGTCGGTCATGTGTGGCTGAGTTGCAAGATGTTCTTGTTGAACTCCAGTGTATCGTTCCTAGAGTGCACTGATCGGAAGGCGGTTCGATACCTTGTCATAGTTGGAAATCCATTACCCAATACGTGCTTGCGGTTTTGATTGTGTACTATATATGTAGAACGTGAGATGAAAGCGTTTCTGCTAGATGATTAATACATTGTGGTCGATAGACATTATTATAATATCAAAAGGTTTTTGATATAAAGATATTTTGGATCCTCATAAAGGAAAAACCCGTTCCGTTATACGGCATGGTCTTATGAGAAATCGTTTACTTATTCAAACTGTTTTACTCATACCAGTCCCATGACTGACCCAGAGTTTATTTTGTTTTGTTTCCCTAAACTCTTGGGTGCCTAAATTTGTACGGGCAGTCAAGTAGTCGGGATTTTATAGATACACTTGGAGAGCTTGGAGCAGGGGGCTTCAAAATTCTATAGCTATTATTATTTCTGCTGTTGTTGTAATTGTTGTACTCTGATAAGTGTTATTGTATATATACTGTTTGTATTTCAAAAGTTGTGTTATATTTTATTCGTTCCGCTGTGAGTTTCATGTTTACTCTGATGATGATGTTCTTCTTCTTCTTCTATTCTATTAGTTCTATCTTATCTATCCTCACCCTCTATCTTCTTTCTATTAATTTCTTGAATTTCCAGTGCAATTTGGGGTTGGGCTTTTGTTATTTGGTCAGCTCAAATTGGTCCGGATTTTCGGGTCGTTACAGTTGGTATCAGAGCTTAAGTTAAGAATTACCTTAGCTCTATGGCGTGACTCAGTTGAGATAGGGTTAGTAATACCCTAGATTGAGTTGAGTGTATATATACGAGTGTGTATTTGTATTTGCTATAAAAAAATGGTTTTATATTGTGGGGATTCATTGGCTGAGTTGTTTATGAGTTCTGGTCGATCAGTTTGATCCACTGTATCGGTAGGAGTAAATAAACACTTGAATACGATGTACCGACACAGTATGGATATGTGAGATATTATCATATATAGGATGTGTTGGTAGTAATTTTCATCAGATAAGATTATAAAATGTGAAATGGTTATATATAACCAATCAAAATTTATATAAGTGAATTATATGAAATTGAAATGAATTAAATCTGAATTTAGATCAGAAGTGGAATATAAAATCCCAGAAATGCGAAAGGTGTTTGTAAATGAATCTAGATTTAATATATGTGAATTTAAAGACCCTGGGAGATTTTAAATTTGTTTACAACATTGTAAAAGGATATTTGGAATTGATTTCAAGGTGGAAATGTGTAAAAATGGGTTTTGAAAGTGCTATAGTATTGAACTCACTACGGTTGTTGGAAAATAGATTCCGATGTTGATCATGACATCATTGGTGTTCATTTTCGAGTATGCAAGTGATGGATTACTACCAAGGATTTTGTTTTGAATTTGTTTTGGGAAAACAAGTTGTGTTGAATTGACACGACCCGAACTTCCCCGTGAGGGAAAGCGCGGATAGCGTTGAGTACAAGACAAAATAGAACGCAGACGGAAGAACATTTCATTGCTATTACAACAACACCATCAGATACAAGAATATACAGAGTATAATTAAATAAATTACATTCGATAAATATCAGAGATTACAATAAATTACATAGTGGCGGAAAATAATACAAAGCACAACTGAAGGTGATATACGGATACAGAGCTTTCCGGATATCATTCCAGCTGTAAACCAGGATCCTGTGAATATAAATCTGCAAAACCAAAACTACTAGCTGCCCGTGCGGAAAATAGGGGCACCCAGAGTTTAGGTTAAAACAATAAACTCCAGGTCAGTCATGTGACTGGTGTGAGAACTAAAACAGTTATTTAAAACTTTACTTTAAAAGAGAGTGATTCAAGGGACCACGCCGTATAACACGGAACGGGTTTCCTCCCAAGAACACCAGTGCACAGAATAAACAACGCAATGCTTTTTCGAAAAATGAAGCTATTACAAGACCCAGGTCCCATCACACAATGCAAAGCAAGCCGGAGGATAGGGTTTTACCTTATAACAGCCAAACATGCTTGATACGTTTAAAAACAAATCATTTGATACTATAATAAGTGTATAGTGTCAAAAGAATTTCAATCATAAATATAAATCATAGACGGCATGAGTGCCCCATCCCACTATGTCGCCATACTAGGCTCTACAAATAAAATTGAAATATCTCGTATTGGAAATTGGATTTCCGTCATGAGTCGAGGCAAGGGGCAAGCTCCTCTCCGCTTCGAGACACTCTAGCAAATGCCTCGAGACTACACACTCTGGGCAACCCCGGATGCAGCTGGGCCGGTCCTCACTTACGTTAGAGGATTGGCAATTCCTGAACACACGTTTCCCGGTCCTTACAGACCTATAATCGAGGCGCCTCATTCCAACAACCACAAAGGTGAAAAGTATATAAATGTCAGGGTTGGTAAGTCACTGACACCAACATAGCTAGAAAGAAACGTCGTGCTCTCCCAGCGGTCCGTATCCCGTTTTTGACTCATACCGAGGTGTGAGGCTCGCGAATTCACGTTATACACAAAGCTGCCACGTAGGCCGTGCTTTGATCATCAACCACAAGACTTTGCTTTTCAACAGAAGCCTTGATCCATGCAACTCAGCATGCCATACAGGCAGTTCATGCCATGCGATTGATATCTATCGATATATAACCTCTAAGCTCGTACGTCTCAGAGAAGGGCGTTAAGCAAGAGAATAAATTCTCTGCCGCTAAACAGATATATATTTAATAGAAATCAATCAACACAGAATAAAATCCAATGTCAGACACACAATCCATTTACAAGTTCGTTCTGGGTCTGAACGAAACCGGAGGCACTTTCCTCGCATATCCATCTATCTCCAAGTACGTCTTGATGACCACCAACTATTTCCATCCTCTTGGGTGTACAGCCCAATCAGGATCGTCAGTAATTATCCAAACGATGTGAAGACTTCCGGTCTTCAACCACCGTCTTCATCTTCGACATATCGTCGAATCGGTTATTCAGAATGGATATAAACCCGGACTTTCCGAACGACCCGCGTAAATTAAAACAAATGTTACACAAACACAACATACGCCTCATTCCAATTCAGAATATTCTTTTATTCACAAAATCACATTTTTAGGGAAAGGTTCCCATTAATTTTAACCAAGATAAATTCTTTAAAATTTATCCTTTAATCTTCCTTTGGATGACTTTTCAAACCAAATTATGGTTTTTCAAACTAGTCGAGATTAGCGAACCACATCGAAGTAACTATTTATTTTATTTCCCAAACCCAACCTATTCATCCCATGAAGCAAAACTGGTAATACTCCATATCTAACACCACGGTGTTATCGGTAAAATTAATTACCATTTCACGTTCAAATCTAATTAAAGATTTAACTATCGCTTTGGAGCAAAACTGGTAATACTCCATTCTCGCTCAATTTCTAAATTTGATAATTTAGATTACAAATTTACATTTCGATCTAATTGCAGATTCGTTAAAACTCCTTTTATTGGGTTAAAGAACTAATGTCATTTAAAACACAGCTCACGACAAACCCAAATCACATTCTATTTATCGTCGGGTTAAAGAACTAGTGTTGTTTAAAACACAGTTCACGATAAACCCACAAATCAATTCTAGTTCAGTTTAATTCAAATATATTAGGAATTCCGATTATTTAAAACCCCTTTTTAAATCTAATTTATTTATTTTAAATAAAAAATCGGGTTTTTAATTGAGTTCAAACTAGTTCATTTCGATAAAAATCTATTTTTATCTTTTCAAATATGGAGTTTTTCACCCCAATTTTTCCCAAATCATTTCTTATGATTTTACACAAATTATTACTATTTTTAATAATTTTATTAAGGCCCATACAATCGATTTCCAACAATGGCCATCGAACTGCACTTACAGCGACCTTCTCCGAATTTGATTTGGACGTATCTCCAAATCCAACCGTTAGATTTCAAATTTCTAATATTCGTTAGAAATCTCTTTTCGATATGAAACCAACGGTTCCGGTTTTAGGAGAATCCGACGGTCAGATCTCCCGTATTGTCCGTTTGAAATAAATGGTCGAAATTCACGAACTGCCGCGGCGCGGCGCGTTCTATTCAGGCCATTATATTATTTATATAATATATATAATATATATTTCGTCGATTTATATTTAAAACGAATTATATAAATAGTTTTGAATTCGTTTCAAAAACATTTCAACTTCCATCTCAATTCAAATCAAAATTGAATCTTTCCTTATAAATTCGTTTTAAAATTCATTTCTATTCAACTCAAGTTTCAATTCAATTTGAATTCATTTCACTTCATTTTAAATTCAATTCGAATTCGTTTTCAATTCGATTCAATTCAAAGTGGTTTTCTATTCGATTCAATTCAAATTGGTTTTCTATTCGATTCAATTCAAATTGGTTTTCTATTCGAATCAAATTCATTTCGCTTTCTATTCAATTCAAATTCATCTCGAAATCGCTTTATATTCATTTCATTTCGAAATCGTTTTATATTCATTTCATTTCGAAATCGTTTTATATTCATTTCATTTCGAAATCGTTTCATATTCATTTCATTTCGAAATCGTTAAAATCGATATAAATATCGTTCACGTCAAAATGGTGTCAATCCAATCAACACGGCTTCATATATTCCTTTATTCTATTCAACAAATGAATATTTATTTTTGTCAACACACGACTAATCTCAACGAATGAGTACTGTCCACGTGTGACTATTTTTGCTAAAATATTTCGTTCAACACATGACTAATCTCAACGGATGAGTACAGTCAACACATGAATCTTTATATTATAATATTGAGAAAGATGTAAATTTTATTATTAAAATATTTCGTTCAACACATGACTAATCTCAACGGATGAGTACAGTCAACACATGAACCTTTACTTTATAATATTCTTTATCTTCTAAATTGGAATGGGGCCCAATCAATCACCATATAAAATTAATTATATGGATTTTCAAACAACACATGTATATAATAGCATTGAAAAATAATCAACCATCAACCAAAGTGCACTACACTGCATAAGCATCAAATATAGATATCTAACGCTTATAACAGCCTGTCAATCAATCGATCGACATATTTAATCAATCAGGATGAGTGAACTTCATATTTCATCCCAACACCCGTGTGAGGTTTCAAATCAACAAACACAGATTTTTATTTGTGTAGTTGGGCGATGTGTAAAATTTATCGTCCCAATCAATGTCATTCAAATAGGTATACATAAACAAACCGTCCGGTTTGTAAATGAATATTTATTTATTCACATTCACGTTAAAAATTATATTTTCAATCCATAAAATATTTTATTTTAACACATGAATTTCTATTCAGTTCATTCTTTCAATAAAATGATATTTTATTTTTCTATCTTATTTTAGAAAATTTCGACGGCATAACGGCACGATACTAGAAACGGGACAAGGCCTAGCCTTATCCCCGGTCTAGTGAAGGCCCACGCCATTCACACATCAATCATATCCATTCATTTCACCAAACAATTCAATTCAAACCAAATAATCTAACCAACTACACAACCAAACAATTTAACAAACAAGCCATCCATGGTCTGTGGATAACGGGTGTCGGGTGCTACTAAACACCGTCTGCATCCTAGTATAAATATATATAACTAGAAATAGGAGATTGAAAGGTGAGAAATTCTCACCGATAGCTATCCAATCATCTTGACTCTTCTTTGATAGAAATCTTCATCGTAATCGCATTTTTGTCATCTTCGTTGCGGTAGCCACTACATATGTAAAAATCGAATTTTTACTTCGCTATTCAATATATAAAAATCGAATTTTTACTATGCTATTCAATATATAAAAATCGAATTTTTACTATGCTATTCAATATATAAAAATCGAATTTTTACTATGCTATTCAATATATAAAAATCGAATTTTTACTATGTTATTCAATATATAAAAATCGAATTTTTACTATGCTATTCAATATATAAAAATCGAATTTTTACTATGCTATTCAATATATAAAAATTGAATTTTTACCTTGTTATTCAATATATAAAAATCTTGCCTTTTCAACTATAAAGATTTCACCTTTTCAATTCCATCACTATAAAAATCACATTTTTATTTTGCTACACATATAAAGATGATATTTTTAATATCTCTATCATTTAAAAATTATATTTTTAATTCTCTACATAAACAAAAATTATATTTTTACATCGTCTATATAGTAAAGACTATATTTTTAATACTTTAAAAATATAAAAATCATATTTTTATTACTTTAAAAATAAAAAAATCATATTTTTATACCACCTTTCAACACTAAAAATCGTATAATTACCGGAATAAAAATCGCATTTCCTTTACGAAGTTATATATATGAAGAGCAAGCTATTTACTTCAATAAAAATCAAATTTTTTAAATGAATTAAGCTGAACAATTAAAGTAAAACTTACATTGGGCGTTGACGAGGCGAAGTGGTGGTCCGGGATGGTCGGAGGGTGCTCGTAGGGGGGGTGGGGTGCTGCTCTGAGGTGGCGGATAAGGGGAGGGTGCGATGCGAATTGGGGAAAACAGAAGCGGGGGGTCGATGAGGCGGCGCGGCCTACGAGTAGGTGGCGGGTGGTAGGGCGACGGAGGTGTGGGAGCAACATGGGGGGTGCGGTGGTTCAGAGGTGGCGATGGGGAGGTGAGGTCCTCTCCTGGACGGCGGCGCGTCGATAGTTTAGGTTTTTTTCTTTTTTTTTCTCTGGAATGAAAACGAGAAGGGGGGCCAGAACGTATAGGAGAGGAAGAAAGAGAAAAGGATTTTTAATTATTTTATTTTTCAAAAAGTTGACTTTTACATACGACCTCGAAACGAGGCCCACCGCCTGTCGTCCATAGCTAATTACCCCCATTCCGAACACAATGGGATATGTATCGTAGGTTGATTTGATCGTTTCGATCAGTTTCCGTTAAAATCAACATATAACTCTATATATTGAATTTAAACGCGCATTTCAATTCACTGGGGTCACATACGAATTCTAAAAATTCCCAAAAAATATGTTCTAGCTTCGTATTGATGATACGGTCCTAACAAAACTAGTTTCGTCGAATTCTAAGACCGTTGGAAAAATGGCCATTTTCCAGTCGATTAAAATCAACTAAAACTGGTCAAACGCGTTTTCCTTTGCCACGCTCACATATTGATTCGAAAAATTATGAAATTTGGAATCTAGCAATAACTTGACATCACGGATCCAACAAAAGTGGTTTCGTCGAAATCCGAGGTCGTTTGCAAAATTCCCATTTTTAAGGGCCTGAATTCCATAGCGACTATTCAGAATTTTCAACTGAACATATCTTTTGATTCCCGCTATGAAATTTCGATTTTTCGGATTCGTTGGAAAGATATCACCAATTAGATCCTAATGTTTTTGGTTTCACTAAAATCCGGATTGTTTTGCACCCGGTACATTCAATTGAAGTTTGAAATCGAATTATCGAACTACCGCGCCATTTTCAATTCTATTATAATTATAAATAATTATTTATATTCTAACGACGACGTATATAATATATACATTCGAATTATATTCAAAATAAATTTCTCGTCGATATTATTTAAAATGATTTATTTTAAATATTCAAAATTCGCTAAAATTGCTAAAATAAAAATTTTAAACTGGCTCAGATTTTCGGGTTATTACAATCTCCCCCACTTAAAACTTTTCGTCCCCGAAAAGGAAAAAAGTCGAAAGTGGTTTGATTAATCAGCTCTACGTTCGATCTGGCTTGCATTCTCCAACTTTTCAGTTTCTGAGAATTTTCAAATTTTAAAAAATTTGTCTAACATCCTAAATTTTCGAAAAATTTCGCCATAACCTCCCCTGCACCAGGAGCCATGGGAAAATCCCGAAATTGCCATGTATGCCTTCTGATCTCAAAAAGAAAAAGAAAAAGCCAAGCGGCTAGCCAGTAGGCTCATAAAATCATCATCACCCAAACAAAATAGGAAATTATGTAGTAAACATGTACCTATTTGTCGGGCAAACAAATTTTATTCTCTGCTCTAGCCTCCTTGCTATGACCTGTTCAATGTAAGTATATGTATATGCAAGCAAATGCGACTAATTTTCAATATAATTCAATATTTGGTTCAATTAGGCATAAAGGTCCAAAATTATCAAACAAATAAACAAACAACACAAACATCAATCAATTAGTGAATTAGAGTTTCAAATCCATAATTTTGATATATATACACTGAAAATCATGTTTTTGATGCCAATTCACAACAAATGTGTTCTAACTATATAAGTTTTGGTTCTCACACCAGTCTAATGGAAATATATAGATAATCACACCTTCGAAACACGAACATAAACCACTGATGCCGTACGTCATCAGTGGAATCATCCCCGGGCTACTAGAGTGTGATTCTATATCTATCCAATATATTAAAATTTCGAATATACGTTCATGACGCGTATATGCAAAACCTTTATATATTGGATTGTCCATATTCAAAATAAATAAATAATCAAATACGTTTAAAACGATTTAAATTTTCAAAACAAAATTGTTTTCATTTGAAAAATATACTCTTTACACTCGTTCTAGGATACTACTGATCCTATCTCTAACGAGTCATTCTAATTGGATATTGCTAATCCAATATCTGATGAATTCTTTCGTATGGTTCTAATGTGTCTTGTTCTCGAGCTCTGCAAACCAAAGCACTGATACCAAACTGACACGACCCGAACTTCCCCGTGAGGGAAAGCGCGGATAGCGTTGAGTACAAGACAAAATAGAACGCAGACGGAAGAACTTTTCATTGCTATTACACCAACACCATCAGATACAAGAATATACAGGGTATAATTGAATAAATTACATTCGATAAATATCAGAGATTACAATAAATTACATAGCAGCGGAAAATAATACAAAGCACAACTGAAGGTGATATACTGATACAGAGCTTTCCGGATATCATTCCAGCTGTAAACCAGGATCCTGTGAATATAAATCTGCAAAACCAAAACTACTAGCTGCCCGTGCGGAAAATAGGGGCACCCAGAGTTTAGGTTAAAACAATAAACTCCAGGTCAGTCATGTGACTGGTGTGAGAACTAAAACAGTTATTTAAAACTTTACTTTAAAAGAGAGTGATTCAAGGGACCACACCGTATAACACGGAACGGGTTTCCTCCCAAGAACACCAGTGCATAGAATAAACAACACAATGCTTTTTCGAAAAATGAAGCTATTATAAGACCCAGGTCCCATCACACAATGCAACGCAAGCCGGAGGATAGGGTTTTACCTTATAACAGCCAAACATGCTTGATACGTTTAAAAACAAATCATTTGATACTATAATAAGTGTATAGTGTCAAAAGAATTTCAATCATAAATATAAATCATAGACGGCATGAGTGCCCCATCCCACTATGTCGCCATACTAGGCTCTACAAATAAAATCGAAATATCTCATATTGGAAATTGGATTTCCGTCATGAGTCGAGGCAAGGGGCAAGCTCCTCTCCGCTTCGAGACACTCTAGCAAATGCCTCGGGACTACACACTCTGGGCAACCCCGGATGCGGCTGGGCCGGTCCTCACTTACGTTAGAGGATTGGCAATTCCTGAACACACGTTTCCCGGTCCTTACAGACCTATAATCGAGGCGCCTCATTCCAACAACCACAAAGGTGAAAAGTATATAAATGTCAGGGCTGGTAAGTCACTGACACCACCATAGCTAGAAAGAAACGTCGTGCTCTCCCAGCGGTCCGTATCCCATTTTTGACTCATACCGAGGTGTGAGGCTTTCGAATTCACGTTATACACAAAGCTTCCACGTAGGCCGTGCTTTGATCATCAACCACAAGACTTTGCTTTTCAACAGAAGCCTTGATCCATGCAACTCAGCATGCCACACAGGCAGTTCATGCCATGCGATTGATATCTATCGATATATAACCTCTAAGCTCGTACGTCTCAGAGAAGGGCTTTAAGCAAGAGAATAAATTCTCCGCCGCCAAACAGATATATATTTAATAGAAATCAATCAACAAAGAATAAAATCCAATGTCAGACACACAATCCATTTACAAGTTCGTTCTGGGTCTGAACGAAACCGGAGGCACTTTCCTCGCATATCCATCTATCTCCAAGTACGTCTGGATGACCACCAACTATTTCCATCCTCTTGGGTGTACAGCCCAATCAGGATCGTCAGTAATTATCCAAACGATGTGAAGACTTCCGGTCTTCAACCACCGTCTTCATCTTCGATATATCGTCGAATCGGTTATTCAGAATGGGTATAAACCCGGACTTTCCGAACGACCCGCGTATATTAAAACAAATGTTACACAAACAAAACATACGCCTCATTCCAATTCAGAATATTCTTTTATTCACAAAATCACATTTTTAGGGAAAGGTTCCCATTAATTTTATCCAAGATAAATTCTTTAAAATTTATCCTTTAATCTTCCTTTGGATGACTTTTCAAACCAAATTATGGTTTTTCAAACTAGTCGAGATTAGCGAACCACATCGAAGTAATTATTTATTTTATTTCCCAATCCCAACCTATTCATCCCATGAAGCAAAACTGGTAATACTCCATATCTAACACCACGGTGTTATCGGTAAAATTAATTACCATTTCACGTTCAAATCTAATTAAAGATTTAACTATCGCTTTGGAGCAAAACTGGTAATACTCCATTCTCGCTCAATTTCTAAATTTGATAATATAGATTACAAATTTACATTTCGATCTAATTGCAGATTCGTTAAAACTCCTTTTATTGGGTTAAAGAACTAATGTCATTTAAAACACAGCTCACGACAAACCCAAATCACATTCTATTTATCGTCGGGTTAAAGAACTAGTGTTGTTTAAAACACAGTTCACGATAAACCCACAAATCAATTCTAGTTCAATTTAATTCAAATATATTAGGAATTCCGATTATTTAAAACCCCTTTTTAAATCTAATTTATTTATTTTAAAAAAAAAATCGGGTTTTAAATTGAGTTCGAACTAGTTCATTTCGATAAAAATCTATTTTTATCTTTTCAAATATGGAGTTTTTCACCCCAATTTTTCCCAAATCATTTCATATGATTTTACACAAATTATTACTATTTTTAATAATTTTATTAAGGCCTGTACAATCGATTTCCAACAATGGCCATCGAACTGCACTTACAGCGACCTTTTCCGAATTTGATTTGGACGTATCTCCAAATCCAACCGTTAGATTTCAAATTTCTAATATTCGTTAGAAAGCTCTTTTCGATACGAAACCAACGGTTCTGGTTTTAGGAGAATCCGACGGTCGGATCTCCCGTAATGTCCGTTTGAAATAAATGGTCGAAATTCACGAACTGCCGCGGCGCGACGCGTTCTATTCAGGCCATTATATTATTTATATAATATATATAATATATATTTCTTCGATTTCTATTTAAAACGAATTATATAAATAGTTTTGAATTCGTTTCAAAAACATTTCATCTTCCATCTCAATTCAAATCAAAATTGAATCTTTCCTTATAAATTCGTTTTAAAATTCATTTCTATTCAATTCGAGTTTCAATTCAATTTGAATTCATTTCACTTCGTTTTAAATTCAATTCGAATTCGTTTTCAATTCAATTCAATTCAAAGTGGTTTTCTATTCGATTCAATTCAAATTGGTTTTCTATTTGATTCAATTCAAATTGGTTTTCTATTCGAATCAAATTCATTTCACTTTCTATTCAAATTGATTCTGTTTATCAGAATATTTTATAATTGTGGTGTTTAACATCTGTGATGTAGGGAAACATGTTGGAGGAATCCAACTGGATTCCTCAACATTTATTTTACTGTGATTCATATATTGTGATATATGTTGTGCTATAAAATCTGTTGTTGATTTGGTATGTTTGAATGATATTGATCATTGTTATTCGATATTTTAAATATCATAAAAAGACCCTGGGATGTAAAAAGGGATATTTCAATGTATATTGAAATAAAGGAATTATATAAAAATCAACCGATTTTATAAAAGGGAATAATTTGAAAATAAAGCATTTATAAAATCATAGGATATTATAAAGAAGAATATTTATTTAGAAAATAAATAGAATTGTAAAAGGAACATTTATTTAGAAAATAAATAGGATAAAAGGAAAAAGGAAATTAACGAGATGGGAAAGAGTTAGTCGATTGGAGTTATCAAATAGAGTTATCAAAAAGAAGTTTATCAAATATAGTTTATTCGAAGAAGTTAGTCAAACATAGTTATTCAAGATAAGTTTCCATTTAGCACGACTACTAGCGAAATTCGCAGGGCTGCAGATAGCCTACGGCGGTCGGATGTTTCCTGAGGGAATCAGGCGTAACCATTGTGATCGCTGTGATCTAGAGTCAAGCGAATGGAGTTAAATTCAATATTAGTTATTCGAATAGGAGTTAAACAAATAGAGTTATTCAGTTAGAGTAAATCAAAATGGAGTTAAACAGAAATTAGAAACTGATTAGAGATTAATAAGTTGAATAGTTTTCTGGGTATCGATCTGATGTTGGTTCCGGCCTTCGGGGTTTATACTTGGGAAGTTGTTCTCTTATTGGTTATAGTTAGAGTCTGATAGATGTGGGATGATAGTGATATGTAAATAAACAAATGGAAATGTTTTCCAAGTGTTAATAACATATATTTTCTAAACATAGAAATAAGGAAATGTGAATATATATATATATATATATATATATATATATATATGTTGGATGATTGATCGATATAATTTCCATCTGGAAATAGTATCGTTGTTTGCACACCGGTTTTTCTTTGATAGTTAAATCACATACTATCCAGGTTTTGACCATTTTAACGTTGTTAATATAGGGAGACCGGTTGGATTATTATCCGAAGAACCACTCCGTATTGGCATAAGCGTTGCGAATCATATATGCCAAAGATAATTGAAGACGGAGTAAAGTGCAAGGGCTGTCCTATTTACAGAATAGTGCCTTCGGTTTGTCTAGTCCCAGGACGACCTGTACGGAAGGATGTCTGACATAGTATATGTGGTAGATCACGTAAGTTGATCCTTTCAAACGTATTTACGTTGGTGGCGGAGGAATTAGTTTCTCTTAGCTTTATACCCGTGGTATTTTTGGGGAAATCAATTTGTGATTTGGCGGGTATGACGATGTGACATTCAAAGTGAATGAAGATTTGATATGAAAAAGATAAGCGTAGCTTCTAGCCTAACATTCGGTAATGACAGAAATCAGGCAGGCGGCATGGCTAAGTCAGTCGCACCGAAGTAGGGTATATAATCACCTATCTAGAGAATATTCATTTGCTTCTTTAACCTATCATTGCTGTCCCATATATATATATATATATATATATATATATATATACGGGAACGGTTGCTGATCCCAACCATTAGTGATGTACATTCGATACACTCAAGCGAAATGAGTGGTCGGTCATGTGTGGCTGAGTTGCAAGATGTTCTTGTTGAACTCCAGTTTATCGTTCCTAGAGTACACTGAACGGAAGGTGGTTCCATACCTTGTCATAGTTGGAAATCCATTACCCAATACGTGCTTGCGGTTTTGATTGTATACTATATATGTAGAACGTGAAATGAAAGCGTTTCTGCTAGATGATTAATATATTGTGGCTGATAGGCATTATTATAATATCAAAAGGCTTTTGATATAAAGATATTTTGGATCCTCATAAGGGAAAAACCCGTTTCGTTATACGGCGTGGTCTTATGAGATATCGTTTACTTGTTCAAACTGTTTTAAACTGTTTTACTCATACCAGTCCCATGACTGACCCGGAGTTTATTTTGTTTTGTTTCCCTAAACTCTTGGGTGCCTAAATTTGTACGGGCAGTCAAGTAGTCGGGATTTTACAGATAAACTTGGAAAGCTTGGAGCAGGAGGCTTCAAGATTCTATAGCTATTATTATTTCTGCTGTTGTTGTAAGTGTTGTACTCTGATAAGTGTTATTGTATATATAATGTTTGTATTTCAAAAGTTATGTTATATTTTATTCGTTCCGCTGTGAGTTTCGTGTTTACTCTGATGATGATGTTCTTCTTCTTCTTCTATTCTATTAGTTCTATCTTATCTATCCTCACCCTCTATCTTCTTTCTATTAATTTCTTGAATTTCCAGTGCAATTTGGGGTTGGACTTGTGTTATTTGGTCAGCTCAAATTGGTCCGGATTTTCGGGTCGTTATAGTTTAGTTCTTTAAAGTTAAAGGCAAGATTAATTTCTAAAAGTTTAATAATCATTAAGGAATGATTTTTGAAGATTAAAACTAAGAAGAGTTTTAATAAATCTTTAATTAGATTGGAATGAATGAATGGTGATTAAATTTACCAAAACATGAGGTGTGATATAAATCAAATATACTTGGTTGTTGATACTGATTGTGATTGATTGACTGTTTGGATTGTGCTTGACCAGTTTATAAGCAATTATGCTTTTACATTTAGCATTGGGTTAGGTAGAATTATTTGTATGCGAACACCTGGTGAACACTTCACGATTTGACTATGAGGTGTTAGCGATGTAGTTCATTTCAAATTTAATGAATGATTTTGAAATGATGATTTTCTTAAGTGAAAAGAAGTGTTTTTCTCGATTTTGGACAGGGAATGTTTTACAGAAATGTTTTATAAAACAAAAAGGATTTCGAGGGCTAAACCCGATGTTGTCGAAATGATTCCGAAAAGTATTATGGTTTTACATTGTAGTTCAACACGTAACCGATTAGTTGCTATTGATGATGTATTTGTTTGGTGGAGGAGAATTTATTCTCTTACTTAACACCCTTCTTTGAGAATTACGAGCTCAAAGGTTATGTAATTAATAGTGACTGATCATATGTGTGAATTGCTAATGTGAAGCAATATAGTTTGAAAGTACTTGTGATTATTATGTTGTTAAATGATTTTTCCTACTTCGGGATATGAAATGATTCAGTAAGTGGCTAAAGATTCGGGTAACCCAGGGACTAAAAGTATGGGTAAGATGGCGGTGTAGTTCCCCAGAGTGTGGAATGGAGTATCGTCAGTGTAGCCTGCTCCATGTGGGAGGTACACATATATATATCGAGTGGGTATGGTACGTACCCTTTGCCTTGTCGATGGGGAGCGCGATATTTGGTTGCATACTTCTTTGTACGCATTGTGATGCTTTGGAATTCATATTTCCAAAGATTTTGGTTTGAGATCCTGAAGTGAAATCTACTTTGATATTAAATCTAGATATTTATTTCAAAATGATTTAAAATAAGAAATCGGGAAACAAAGTCCAAAGAAATAATTTCTGTAAAGTGAATTGAATTTGGAAAATCTAAGTTTGGCAATAAGCCTAAATGGGTAGATTGGAAAATTGCATGTTGTATGATGCATTGTAGATCCATACATCTATTATTGGTTATTGTTTATGCACGGAAAATCTAGTGTAGTAAACCCGTTCCGCGTTAGCTGGGTGGTCTCGTGATATGCCACATTTATATGAGTTAATAATAACTGTTTTTAGTTGTCACACCAGTCCCATGACTGACTCAGAGTTTATTATTTCTACCTAAACTATGGGTGCCCATCTTTTCCACATGGGCAACTTGTAGTTTTGGTTTTGTAGATTTTCATTTAGCAGGATTCTAGATCGAAGCTTAAAGCTGTGTCCAGAGCATTGCTAGTCTTCCACTGTGTTTGTTAATTTTTTTCCGCTGTTATTACAATTGTTGTAAATTTATTTTTCGATGTGTTATTTTCGATACTCTGATATTTTATACTCAGATGTAACATTATTATGATGTTTATTAAAGTCTTCTGTTGTTTGTTCTGATGTGTTATGCAACCAGAGTTAGTGTATCAGCCTTTTAGGTTCGATTTAAGTCAGTTTAACGATCGATTTGGATCGACCGAGAAGGAGGGTCGTTACATATGGTATCAGAGCTTTGGTTAACTCAAATCTTTGGGGTGCAACTCATTAGAACATAATAAAAGACTCATCATAGATTGGATAGTAATATCCTATGAAAGAAAACTCATTAGAGATAGGATCAGTAGTATCCTAGAATGAGAAACTCGTTAGAGATGGGGTTAGAAATGCCCTAGAATGAGTTGAGAGTGACAAGTTTATAATTAACGTATTTGCGATTATATATATAATCTGATCTTAGAAAATACGATGTTTAAGTATATATAAAAGCTATATATTTGAAAAGCTAATCCACTAATTGTTTGTTGGTTGTGATATGTGATTATTTGTTCAACTAATTAAAATTATTGAAAAGATAAAACCAATAAGAAAATAAAAGATAAATTTAGCCAAATCGAATCAAATATTGAACTCAATTGAAAATTTATTAGAGTTGCTTAATGTGTATATAACGAACAGGTCATAGCATGGAATCTAAGAAGAGGAATAAAATTGCATGCCCGACAAATAGGTACATATTTACTGTATTTATTGGGTTTTTGATGATTTTATGAGCCGATTGGGAAGACACTTGGCTTTTTCTTTTTATTTTTGATTGATGAGGGCTCTGTGAGGCAGGTCGTGGTTTTACCGATAGGGCTGTACAAAGAAAGTTATGGCGAAATTTTTCAAAAATTTAGTGTGTTAGCCAAATTTTTGACAAATTAGAAAATTCTTAGAAACTGAAAAGTTGACGAATGAAAGCCAAAATGAAAGTTGAGTTGGTTAGTTAAACAACTTTTAGCTCCGTTCCTTTTCGAGGACGAAAAGATTTTAAGTGGGGGAGATTGTAATAACTTGGAATTTCTGAACCAATTTAATTTTTTTATTTTAGCAATTTCGATAGATTTTGAATATTTTAAATGATTTATTTTAAATAATAACGACTAAAAGTTTATTTAAATCGAAGTTAGAATGTATAAATTTGTTTTAATAATAAAACGAGCCTAAAATGGTGCGGTAGTTTGAAAATTTGTTTTTAAATTTCAATTGAATGTACAAAATGCAATATAAACTGTATTTTAGTAAAACCTGAAATAATTGAATTTGTTAAACATTATCTTTCTAACGAATGTGAAAAATTCATATTTCATAGTATAAATTGAAAGTTATATCCAGTTTAAAATTTAAAATAGTCACTATGGAATTTATAAATATACTAAATAATATATAGCCCTTTAAAATAGCCGTTTTGCAAATGACCTTCGTTTTCGACGAAATCACTTTTGTTGGATCTGAAATGTCAAATTATTGTTATATTCCAATTTTCATAATTTATGGAATTAATATGTGAGCGTGGTAAATTTAAAGGTGTTTGGTAAATTCAAAAAGGGCATTTTTCAAACGGTCTCCAAATTCGATGAAATTAGTTTTATTAGAACCATATCGTCGAAACATAGCTAGATTTATTTTTCTAGTAATTTTGGAATCAGTGTATGGCCCGATAAATTAAAATGTACATTTTAAATTCAATATATTTATTTATTTTTATTCTGATAAAAACTAACTGAAACATTCGAATTGGCTTGCGAAACATATTCCATTGTGTTAGGTATAGGGGTATTTGGCTAGGGGCGATAGTCATTGGGATTTGTTTGGGGTTAGAAACAATAAACAAGTAAATATGAATTAAAAATATAGTGCGTGTACATATATATATATATATATATATATATATATATATTTATCACCAATTTCTAATCCATTCCTCATTCACGTTCTGAGCTGCCACAGCAGAAATCGATGGCCGAATTTGTCCCAAAAAAATCCCTAAATTTCTCAAAAACAATGACAAATCAGCTTATGATTTTCAAACGAAAATTAAAGAGTGCCTTGAGATCATGTTATTCAATGACAAAGATTAATTTTTGCTTGATAATCGGTGAGAATTTACGCATCAAAGGGCCACTGTTTCATCGCGTATTGGGGAGATGGATGGCCACTGAGTTGGTCGCAGTTGATGCCGGTGGATGGCGATGTCAAGACCGATGTCGTAGGGTCTTCTGATCGGAGGGAAGTTGAGCAAGGTTGCGAGCGTGGGGTTGGATGTCGATGCGACTATGGGTTCACCGTGCCTAGGAGTAACATCGTGAAGGAAGAAAGGCAAAGAGCGCTTGGATCAAAAGATGAATGGCCGAGGTTAATTTGTCTTTAAATGTAATGAGATTAAAATTGTAATTAAGAAATAATTATAGTAATTATATCGTATAACTTGAAATATTGATACCTTAACTAAATGATATCAGAATTCTACGATTCAAGGTGTGTTGGAACCGTAAAATTGAACACTACATCATGGAGCTGACTAGAACAGAAATGGAGCTAGCTACGAATTTAGGCGGAGTGGAAACCAATGTGAGAACTTCTCACTAGAATTCTTTGTATAGTTATTTATTTTATAACTGCATATATGAACTGCTAGTATTTATTTTTATCAGTTTTTAATTATTATAAATTGTGTACGGTGCTTGTTAGCTCACCTCCGTCGTCCACAGACAATGGACGATTTAATTGACTGTATGGTGTTGTGATTGTGATGTGAAATGAAAATAAAAAATATATATATGAGATGTGAATAAAATATATATATATATATGCGATGTGAATAAAATATATATATATATATATATATATGCGATGTGAATAAAATATATATGAGATGTGCATAATATATATATATATATATATATGTGATGTGAATAAAATATATATATGCGATGTGAATAAAATATATATATATATGCGATGTGAATAAAATATATATATGCGTTATGAATAATATATATATGCGATGTGAATAATATATATATATATATGTGATGTGAATGAAATATATATATATGCGTTGTGAAAAATATATATATATATATATATATGTGATATGAAAATTATATATATGCGTTGTGAAAATTATATATATATATATATATGCATTGTGAAGATTATATATATGCGTTATGAAATCATATATATATATATATGCATTATGAAGTAAAATATACATATGCAATGTATAAAATTACATATGCAACATATAAATCGTCAGGCTATAGAATAAATATTTGTTCGCTAAAAATACTATTTTTTGCTTATATATGCGATATATAAAATGGTCATGTAATGAAATAAATATTTGTTCACAAAAAATATTATTTTTAGCTTACATAGGTGATGAATAAAATTGTCATGTAATGGAAAAATTATTGGATTTTTAGAAATATATTTTTTAACATATATATGCACTACATGAAATTGTCATGTAATGGAATATTCAAATTTGATTTAAAATTGAAAATGAAGTTGAAATAGTTTTAGAACGAATTTAAAACGATTTATAAAATATATTTCAAATGGAAATTGATGATACATATATTATATATATTTATATTTAAATGGCGTTAATAGAACGCGCCGCGCAGCGACTGTTCGTGAATTTAGACCATTAACTTCAAATGGAAGTAACGGGAGATCCGACTGTCGGATTCTCCTAAAACTGAAACCGTTTGGTTCGTATCGAGAAGAGCTTTCCAATGAATATAAGGGATTTGAAACCCAACAGTTGGATTTCAAAATATGTCCAAATCAATTTCAGAAAAGGTCGATATGGATGTAGTTCTGTGGCCGTTATTGGAAACCGACTGTAAAGGCCTTAATAAAATTGTTAAAAATATGGAGAAATTGCGTAAATTCATAACAAAATGATTTAGAAAGATTTTTGGATGAAAAATTCCATATTTGAAAATATAAAAGATATTTTAATCTGAATGAACTAGTTATTAACTAGAATAATAATCTAATGTTCATAAATAAATAAATAGGACTGAAAATGGTTTTAGTATAACCAAAATTTTCCAACGTATGAATTGGAATAGATTTGAACGGAAATAATGTTTGGAATATTTCTGTATTGGATTCCGTAATTATACGGATAGGGTTATGGGAATTTGGAAGATATAGATATCGTTATTCCTAATACGATATTTGTTGGTTTCAGAATTTGATGTTGAATATAAGTCGATATTATTTCTATTCAGAGCCTTAAATTTAATATCAAATTGGAATTTGGGATTTATAGTGAACAATGTTTTAAATAACAGTCGTTCTATTTAACAGTGCAGATATGATTTGGAATTTATAATCTTTTAAATAAGATTAATGGAATTTTCCAAAGTAAAGTTTTCCAATTTAGTATATTAAATTGGAATTGAATGGAGTTCGATTTGGTAATAATTGAGATGAGCTTTTGTTAAGGAAGACCATTACTATGTATGGAATTTAAAAAGTCTTATCCGTTATTCCATTAATAGTATCAGTTTGATATGGAAATTTATATCGATTATATACTGTTATGATTTCCGTGAAGATTCCATTTTGATGGATGATGATTTTGGGTTTATCATGAATTGTGTTTTACATAACATTGGTTCTTTAACCCAGTTAATGGCAGGATTAATTTCTAAAAGTTGAACGATCATTAAGGAATGATTTTTGAAGATTAAAACAAAGAATAATTGATAAATCTTTAATTAGATTGGAACGAATGAATGGTGATTAAATTTACCAAAACATGAGGTGCATATAAACCAAATATACTTGGTTGTTGATAATGATTGTGATTGATTGATTGTTTGGATTATGCTCGACCAGTTTATGAGCAAATATGCATTTACATTTAGCATTGAGTTGGGTAGAATTATTTGTATGCGAACACCTGATGAACACTTCACGATTTGACTATGAGGTGTTAGAGATGTAGTTCATTTCAAATTTAATGAATGATTTTGAAATGATGATTTTCTTAAGTGAAAAGAAGTGTTATTCCTGATTTTGGATAGGGAATGTTTTATAAAACATAAAGGATTTTGAGTGCTAAACCAGATGTTGTCGAAATGATTCTAAAATGTATTATGGTTTTGCGTTGTAGTTTAACATGTAACCGATTATTTGCTATTGATGATGTATCTATTTGGTGGCGAAGAATTTATTTTCTTGCTTAACACCCTTCTTTTAGACGTACAAGCTCAAAGGTTATGTGATTAATAGTGACTGATCATACGTTTGAATTGCTGGTGTTAAATATTACAGTTTGAAAGTATTGTGATTACTGTTGTGAAATGATTTTCCCTACTTCGGGATATGAAATGATTTTTTATGTGGCTAAAGATTCGGGTAACCTAAGGACTAAAAGTATGAGTGAGATGGCAGTGCAGTTCCCCAAAGTGTGGAACGGAGCATCGTCAATGTAGCCTGCTCCATCGTAGGAGGTCCACATACATATATTGAGTTGGTAAGGTACGTACCATTTCCCTTGTCGATGGGGAGCGCGATATTTGGTTGGATACTTTTATGTATGCAATGTGATATTTTCGAATTCATATTTCCAAAGATTTTGGTTTGAGATCCCAAAGTGAAATCAGCTTTGATATAAAAGCTAGATATGTATTTCAAAATGATTTGAAATAAGAAATCGGGAAATAAAGTCCAAAGAAATAATTTTTGTAAAGTGAATTGGACTTGGAAAATCTAAGTTTGGGATAAGCCTAAATGGGTAGATTGGAAAATTGCATGTTGTATGATGCATTGTAGATTCATACATCTATTATTGGTTATTGTTTATGCACTTTCGATCTAGTGGAGCAAACCTGTTCACCGTTAGCGGCGTGGTTCCATGATTTGCCATATTTATATGAGTTAATAATAACTATTTTTAGTTCTCATACCAGTCCCATGACTAACTTAGAGTTTATTGTTTCCACCTATACTCTAGGTGCCCATATTTTCCACACCGGCAGCTTGTAGTTTTTGTTTTACAGATTTTCATTTAGCAGGATTCTGGATCAAAGCTTAAAGTTGTGTCCAGAGCATTGTTCCGCTGTGTTAGTTTATTTGTTTCCGCTCAATTGTATTACATTTGTTGTAAATTTATTTTCCGCTTTATTATTTTCGATACTCTGGTATTCTGTACTATGATGTAACATTATTATGATGTTTATAAAAGTCTTCTATTGTTTGTTCTGATGTGTTGTGCACCCAAAGTTAGCATATACGCCTTTTTGGTTCGGTTTAAGTCAGTTTAATGATCGATTTGGATCAACCGAGAAGGAGGGTCATTACACTATTAATTGTGCTCCATGAAGTTTTCTCAAGTTAGTTCATTTTAATACGCTATTCTCTAATATGTATTTATTTATTGATATTATTGTCACTTATATTAATGCCCAATGAGATATGATCATCAGCCAATCAACATACTAGTTTCAATGTTTCATTGCTGTCCTATATTAAAAATAAAACTCAACTAGGGATATTTAAGAAATATAATACTTAATGTATTATATAATCTCATGGTCTAGTCACTTACTTAAAACTATATAATTCTATACTATTATTGTAAGAACTTATATTATGGTAATATTTATATTACGCAGTAAATATAACATAATAGAATATTTTATTCAAAATAAAATATAACATCAACAGTGTTATTAATCACAACAAATGGATTGCCTCTATGGAAAAACTCTAATATATATATATATATATATACATACATACATACATACATATATATATTATAACACGCTATCAGCATTGTTGATGCAGAATTTGTTTCTTTTGAGTTCAAGACTCAATATCCACAAATATCAAAAAACGACGGTAATATTCAATCATAGAATGCAGGAGTAAGTAAAGGACACACAATTTTATAGTGGTTCGACAATCATGCCTACGTCCACTTAGTGTAATATATCTTTTATTATACTGTATGATTACAAAATGTTTGATTTGTATGAATGAAATGTAGAGAAAAGAGTTGGAATATGAAGTCGCATTGTCCTCGCATTGGTATGTCAGAGAGGAAATAGTTCAATCCTTTGTGATGTTAAGAAATCCACTATTTATAGGTAGTCATGCTTCTGATTCAACCAAGACACATGGAGCCATCTCTAGATTTGTAGAAGTAGTGGGTTGACCACATTTGAGTGGTGGAGATGTGGTGAACGTGTTCCATAATAGCCCGCTCAGGATCGTTGTAAGTTTGGTTCGACATAGTCGAACCAGATATTGATCAATCTGGATACGGGGTGCTCTCCCCATCAAGTTGAGTCTTTAGCCGATCCCAAAAAAGCTGGGATGATCGAATCAGACTAGTCGATCTGAAGTGAATTGATGACTTGCTTGATTGAGCCGAGTATGTCGAACAAGAATCCAATCATATAGTATCCATGTCTTCGAGAGTTATCCACAGCTACTTCTAAGCCACTCTGGATTTGTTAAAGTTCATACTCAAGTCCTAAGCACGTTAGTAGCTGGAAATCTTGAACTTGACTGCCTTGTAAAAAGGCAGGTCTAATACATCCCCTTTGAAACATGACTTTCATTGAAGACGTGTTTTCTATAATCCAAAAATCCACAGAAAGGCAGAGAAATCTGAACAGAAATCCAATATTTTAAGACCATAAATCCAACAATCGTGCCGGATCATAATAAGTAGAAAACCATAAATTCATGGTCGCACTAGACAATATTAATAGAAAATCACGATAGCTCCAGACCGTATTAATATAAAACCATAATCACTCCAGATCATATTTACAAATAGTCATAAATCTAGAATTCCAATGAAATCCCAGGATTTCTCCAAATCGTAATATAATAGAAAAACAAAAGATGACGAACTCGTAATATGAGAGTAGTCCAAATACAAGAAGTCTGTGGCCTCATAGGGCCTATCCAATGCGAGCATAATCCATACCTACAAATAAACAAAGAGAACTATTTTGCCAAGCCCTAACAAAACCGTTAAGCCTCTTCAAGCATAGTCCACGCTTGGAAATCCATACCGAGTACGGTCCATACTCGAGTTATAATTGAATTATTTTGCCAAGTCCTAATCAAACAGTCAAATCTTTCAGTTTTAATCCATACTTGAAAATCCAAATTGAGTATGAACTGTACCCAGGCCATGACCAAGTGATCTTGCCATTCCATGACAAGACAGTTTAGTCCTTAATACGTAGTCCATGCTTGGAATTCCATGATTAATAGATCTTTCCAAATCATGACAAGAAATTCAATCCTTCAAACACAATCAATGCTTGGAAATCCATTTATTAAAATAAAAAACAATTACAAAATCAAACACGTTATAACGGTTTATTATCGCAAAGTATGCCTAGAGGTACTATCCTAACCTCGTACATGAGTAAGCCAACTTAGATGCTTCTTAGTACAAGATAGAAGGAGAATAGTTTTGTAACATCCCATAATTTTAACTAAATTTGATTTGAATTTTTATTTATATAATTTTGATTTTTCTGAATATAAATTGATTTTTTTAAGATTTGAATATAAATTTTACTTTGAATAAGTATCTTGTTTTATTTATTATGATTTTATAAGAAAACTTATTTTGAAAATTCTATTATAATATTTATGTTTAATATTTTCTAATTTTAATAATATTGATTTATAAAAAAATATGAATTTGGTAAAGATACTTTATTTTAAAAAAGATTTCACAAGAATGATTTGTATTTCTATAATGATGCTTATAAAATATAGTAAGCATTTATTTTTAAACCATTTTTGTATAAATTTTTGGTAAAGGGTGTATATATATATATATATATATATATTTGAGGAATAATATAGATAAATATTTTCTTTAAAAGTTATGTTTAATTTATCTTAAGTAATATGATGGTTACGTTTTGGCCACATTTATAGGTGTTACAAAAGTGTTGCCAACTTAAGATATTTTAATAATCCCTTAAGGTAAAGATCAATGATGAGTTGTCTTCATGCATGTGCTATTAGCACCTTGAGAATTCCATGTTTCTTCTTAGTTTTCATCATGCATGAAGATGATTTCTATTGAAATTCCATGTGTCCCTTGATCTATTGACTAAATTGCCCCTCCAAGAGCCTATATAAACACCCATCCTCCTTCATAAAAATCATACCATAGCTCAAATTTTCATCTCACGTCAAAAATTTGTTTTCTCATTTCTCTGTTCATTTCCTGTAAATGAAAATTAACATTTCTACTTATTTAAAAATCCAAATCTCTCAATCCGTTGAGTTTTTGCTAGTGTGATCTGCGCGGAAGTTGTTTAGATCATCGTTTATGATTTTTAGAAACTAACGGATCAAAATTTCATCAAACAATGAAGAAGAAATCTCAGATTTACGATAAAATGGAAAATTTGTGTAGAAACTTTGAAAAATAAATTCTCCAAATCCATGAAGAATTGGATCGCGCCGTCTGCGCCGTTGCGATCTGCTAGTAATGTAGTATTTTTGATGCAAATCTGGTTTGAATCCGTGTTGATAGTTGTGATGATCGGAAACTAGGGTTAGAGATGGTTGGAGATGGAAGCGACGATGGTTGGATTGGAGTATGGCGTGGGGATGAGGAAGGAAAGAACTTCGACGTAGTGTGTTTTGGTGGAAATCCGGAAGAAAAAGTGTCAATGCATTGTTGGGTTCACGCGTCGAAAGGAGCAGGTCACGGCTTCGGGTGGACGACGGATTTTGATGTGGGGCTCTAGAGTTGTGGCGTTGGTGTGCAGATTGACGAGAAAGTAGAGAGAAACTTGCTGGTGATCTTTGTTGTTGGTTCGGTGAACATTTGGGGTGGTGCATGTGCACACGGTGTAACGTGCAAATGGGTTTCCAATGTGAAAATGAATGGGAGGAAGAAGAAGAAGGGGGAGCACGCGGGTTGGGCTTGGAGCAAATGGGTTGGGCCGGGCCTTCTTTGCTAGGGTATGTGTTAGTTTAAGTTTAATTTAGTTAAACTTTAAAAGCTAGTATCTCATTCAGTTTAACTCTGATTCGCTCGCCGTCAGAAGCGTTAGAATCGTATCTGAAGTTAGAACGCAGTGGTATATAGTATTTAAAATTTTATCAAGTATAAATTTATAATAAAAATAAATAAAAGTCGTTATATATTAATATAACGAAGATCGTTGTTAATAGGATTTTCAATATATAAATCAGCAGAAAATTTACCAGTTGCTGATAAGAATGGACTAAGAGCAGAACGAGTAGAGGTTGCAGTATTCGTTGGTCGGTTCGCTCTGGTAATGAAGATTTTGAAGCTCAACTGGTGAGAACTTCTAATTTAAATTATTATTTAAATTAGTAAATTATAATTAGTTGAGATTAATTATAATTTGTTGATGATGATTGTGTGATGGATGTTGATGTTTGAATGTTTGCTCATGTAATTAGATAATACACTGAACACGAGTAAGCGTTATTGACTATAACGCTTGTGCACAGTTAAAATGTTTGTTGTGAAAATGAATTCGTATCCATTTGATCGTATGGTTCATTTGGATAAATATGATTGCATTGCATGATATTACACACACCGTGGTTGTGGAATATATGGGTGATCGATTTAGATTCTCCTTCATATATATGATTTTATTTAATTATCAAATAATATTTAAAAAATTTGGTTTTGAATTTAATATCAACTTTTAAATATTGAATTAGGATTTGGAAAATAATTTAAATTATGTATCGATTTTGTATAACAATCTTTATATCTATGTGAAACTGGTTTTGGTAAAAATATTTTCAATTTAAATTCGAAATGAGATTTTTAATTTGAATATGGTTTTTATATAATAATGATATAATATACACCAGAACGTTCTAGGATGACAGAGAGGATGGTGTCTAGGCTTGGGTTTGGAAATTCAGTTTCCTGCTCTCCCTGGCTATCCCTAACTGATCTGACGGATGGGACGGTTAAATAAAAATCTAATTTGAAATTATTTGAATGGTGATTTAATTTATTAGTAAAAAAAAAGTTGTGTTTTAAATCCGAATAATTTGAAAAGCCAATTTAAATGATTTATATAAGTTTATAATGATTTTAAGGTATTTTGAAGTATATAAGAATAATGATTATTTTGGTTAAAATTAGAGCTTGTCGCATTATGGCAATATGTAAATGCTTATAACTTTTCCAATTTAAATCGAATTTCCACGAAACGAAAAACGTTTGATTCCTATTTACGAGAGCTTTCAAATGAGTGAAAGCAGATTTTAATTTCGGGTTATAGTTTTCAAGCTATGTTTAAAACCGTTTTAGAAAAAATCGTTGTAAGGGCATAGTTTTGTAACGCTTTTGTAACACTTTTGAAACGTTGTTGTAACACTTTCATTAAAAGCAATCTATTTTGAAGTTTTTAACCCATAAACAATTTTCCGAACTATGAGAAATCATTTTTAAATGATTTGCAGGATATTTTCAAAGGTTTAGAAGTATTCGAAAATTGTATATGGGATTTAAATTGATTTATTTAAATAGTAAAATAAGTTTTCCAATTTTTAATAATTGGATATGGTGGGAAATAAATCTTCGATGTTTAATATTAATTCAGTCGATGATGACTCTTACTATTTGAGGAATTTAAAAGGTAGCTCATCGTTATTCCACTTGTAATATGAATGGGATACAGAGATTTATATTGAAGATAAGTTGATATTATTTCTGTCCAGATCAAATATCAAAGAGTTGAATAATTCTTTTAATTAAGATATGGGTTTCTCCACCTGATTGAAATAAGTTAGATAGAAATAATATTCGATATTCGGTATAAAAATTTCATGGTGTAAATAAATACTATCTGGGGAATTTGGAAGATATTATTATATCGCTATTCCACTTATAGTATTCGTTGATTTTGAGAATTTATATCGAATATAAGTGGATAAAAATTTCTGTGTAATTTATGATTCAATATCGATTGATTGGGTTTTGTCGTGAATCGTATCTTCAGTAATATCATTCTTGAAACCCGATGAGATTGAATGGTGGAAATTCATATCGTAATTGGGGATTTAATCAAATCTTTGATTCAAGGAAATTAAAGGTAAGAAATTAAAGCGAAGGGATAATCTTTGATTTCAAAGAAGAGATAAGATGATAACGAGATGTATGAAATTTATAGTAATTCAAATCTTGAGTCGTAAATGAATTGGTAAATATTTGGAAGGAGATTTGAATTGAAAAGCCTGTGTAAACCATAGCTACTGTTTTAAAGTACGCTTGTTACTTGGAAAGACCGGGATCGAGTATATGTTCGAAAACCATTCCAAGTAATAATACGACGTTATGAAGCAATTCAAGACTCGGTAAACGACGAATGAAGACCGGGAATATTTAAATTTGTTTAGATTGATTGTGATTAATGTCTCGGTTAGGTAGGCCACCGATACGAGGTATGAGTTACATGAGACCTGAACATATTTAAGTATTTTCGGGTTGTTGTTCCGTTCTGACCCAGAACGGATCCGTATGGATGGTGTGTCTGACATTGAAATTAACCGCATAGCACTGATTTCCGTTAATGTATATCGGTTTTGTGGCAATATATTATCCTCGTCTCTAAGTCATATGAACTTAGAGGGTATGCATTGATTGAAATCAGTGATATGTCGTAAATTGTCAATGTGGCATACCCGAGTTATGAAACGAGCTAATGATGATCAAAGAATGGCTTATCAAAGCATCGCTTGGTGTGTGATGTGACATCGACAAACCTCACACCCCGGATTGATGAGAAACTGGTGGTTAGGTTTTATACTTATATATGAATTGATGATGAAGCTGTGCAGCAGTGGGAAACCACTTATGAACCTGGGGAAGTTGGGTATGTTCGGGGGGTCGTGTCTGATTGAAAACCGTTGATCTGCCCTGACGATGTGTAGTCGGTGTCCGCATGATGGATGAAAAAGTCGTTGAGGCACTTCGTTTTGTATCCCTGATTGATCTTTCGTGCCAGAAATCATCAATTTGGAAATCCAATCTCCAATACGAGCCATACGGTTCTGGTTTGTATATATATGGCGAGATAAAATTAATGGTATTATGTCGTCTAGGATTAATACATTTATCTGCGAAATTGCTTTTCACACTATATGATAATATTAGAAGAGGATATTCACGTATGAAAGCACGTTTTGGTTATCATAAGATAAAACTCGCCCATCTGGTGTGCGCTTGCATTGTGTGATGTGGGACGAGCTTATGATAGCTTCATTTTCAAAAGTCATAGCGAATTTCTATGCACGGGAATTCATATGGAGTTAACCCGTTCCGCATTAGCGGCGTGGTCCGTTGAATTACCCAACTTTAAAAATGAATCTTAAATAACTACTATTTTTGAGTTCTCACACCAGTCCCACGACTGACCCGGAGTTTATTGTTCCTTCCTAAACTCTAGGTGCCCATAAATTTCCACACGGGCAGCCAGTAGTTTAGTTTTGCAGTTATAGATCGTTGGAGCAGGATCCATAGCGCTTCCAGAGTTGGAGTCCACGATAGAGTTGAAGCTTCCGCTGTGTTTGTCCTTCCGCTGAGAGTATGGTTATATGTTTTCTTCCGTTGTGTAAATATCGATATTCTCTGATGTATTCCTGGTAACTCTGATGTAATATTTTGTAATGAAATAAAAAGTTCTGTTGTTTTGTTCAATATGTGTATGTACCCATAACAATTTGTCTTTCTGAACGGTTTAATTCGGTTTAATTACCACCGAAAAATCGGGCAAAAAAGGCGGGTCGTTACAAGTTTGTTGTCTACAAATAGCATGCCTAGGGATCTTGTGGGTTCTCGTACATTGGTAGGCAGACATAACCATCTAAAAGAACCTAAAAAAAGAAAATAAAATCCATAAAATCCTACAATATAGTGAGATAGATATCTATAATGTACAGATCAATTGATGATCATTCCACGCGATCCTAATCCAGGCACATTCCCTCCTGGGGAGTAGTAGGCGGTCGCATTGGTTCTATTGCTGCAGTTCAATTATTAATGTAATGTGCCAACTCTTCACGTCAGACATGCTCTTCAATTATGTCGCATAGGTGTCTGCAGTCATTTATGTTATGACCCACTACAGAAAAATACCATATTACAAGGCCCTTTTTAAAACTTACATTGGTTGTTTATTATAATAGAATGCTAATACAACTGTCATTTCTGGACTGTTGTAATAGATGTCTTGTATAACCCCCCTTTTAAAATGGGCATGGTTGCAATAGAATTCTATTACAATAGCCCTTTTATTCCCATTATAATCAATACAAATTTTACAACGTTCCCAAAATGCACATAATAGATGGCAATTTTACAACAGACAAAAATTGCCCGTTGTAATTGGTGCCAATTTTACAACGCTAAGAATGCTAGTTGTAATAGGTTCCAATTTCACAACGACCATAAAATCTATGTTTTATGCGATGTCAATTTTACAACGATCATAAAATGCCCATTATTATAATTGTTATTTATTAATATTCAATCACTAATAATAATAATAATTTCTAATTAAAACGAACACATAATAATATATACTTAATATTAAATAATTAATAATTTAATATAATTGATAATTAAAAATTTGTAATTTGTAACCAATAATACTTTCTCAAAAAATTAAATAGTAACTTATAAATAATAATTATATATGTCAACTTATATAAAACATTATTCGGAATTTATTATAATCAATGATTATTAATTTTTATTATTAGTCTAGCAGGGCCGATCGGTTTTTATGGAGCTCCGTAACACTTTTTATTGTATTAAAATAATAAATATAATAAGACAAGGGGATATACATCATGTATATCAACTGCAACATAGATAAAACTCCAGCAGGGAGTGACCTGTGGCACAAGTCATACGTCTTGCAACAAGGAATCATTTCAAGATCCAAAAATACATACTTACTACAATACATTAAAGATGTACGTAATGTAGCACCCCGTAATTTTGTCAACATTAAAAGAGGTTAAATTAAATAATAATTAATTTAATATTCGGAATTAAGGGAAATGGACTGCGCCATTGCGTCTATCTCGAAATTCTGGTCAAGATAGACATTTGGTTTGCATAAAACGGACACCGTCTGAAGAAGTTATGAGGATTTTAAGTTTGCATACACACAGAAGAATTATATATACAGATATGAGTCAGATATAAGTCAAAACCTTATCCAAAATCATTCAAAAATCAAAATGGCAGAAGGCGGCAAATTTCCCACTCTAGGGGGTCGACCCCCATAGGGGGCGTCGACACTAGGGTCAACCCCCCTACAGGGGTGTTGACACCCCTAGGGCTGACGTGGAAAACGGTTTTAGAGGGGTTGGCAGCTATAAATATATGTCTATTTCTCCTATTTTCTTCTTTGGAAATAATAGAGGCCAAATGATGGCGGTGTTTGAACTGAGACAGATCCTTTCTTCAACAATGATCAACTTTGCAAATCAAACTAAGAGATTCGAGTGTAGATCCAACCTCAGCTATTTTCTACCTTTTCTTTTTATCCAAACACAGTTAGTTCTAGGTTACTTTTAGATTTAAATGATTAAAAGTAAAATGTGATAGTATTTTGATTTGGATCTGTCTTGAATCATGAATCTATGTTATTCTTGGATCTCAAACTTTATTATGCTAGATCTATTTTTATAGATCTAATTCACCTGTGATTAGTTTATCATGTCACCTTTGTGGATCTGAACCTTTGTTAAGTTTGTGGTTAATTTGGGATGATCAATATATGGACAATTGAACCTTTGTTTAGATCTAGATCATCATATTGTGATTAATTGAGATCTGTAATTATTGGACATATAAATCCTTATTTGGGTCTGTTATCGTAAGTATATTGGATCTAGTTTTATCATCACCCTTTTCAATAGATCTATTTTTATGTCCACCTTATTATGCCTATTACTTGTCTATGCTAGTATATATGTTTATGTCACTTTTAGAATGATCACTATTGTAATTTTTCCCATCACCTTTCCCTTTAATTGTTTATGACTAGGGTACTTTGTAGCCTAGATGCTGCCAAATATATGTGAATGCGTTAGTTAGGAAATGGAGGTAAAAGGTTAGAATTGGCATAATTTAAATAATGTTTGTATAATTGGATATATAATTCAAAATGGGGAAGTAGGGACATAATCACCTATAAAGACATAGGTAAGAATTGGATAAGAATTAAATGTCTAATAATTACAATTAGAAATTGTAATTGCACTTACGACATGAGGGTAGGCTGCATTAGTGGTGGAAGTCTGCCCGTACCCGGCTAGCATATCCAGCAACCACTAATGTTTATCCTAACGAGAGAGGTCTAAGTGAGTAAATTCGAATCAGGCTAAGGCACGAGGTTAGGCCGACTTGTGGAATAAGACTACCCAGACCCAACCGACATATCCAGCATCCAAAAGCTGTAGGCCTAATGTGGGAGGTCTAACCCATTATATACCATAAATGGACATGGTAATAAATTGGACTACTTAACATAATCTAATCCATAAGGGATTGTGTGAATATGAACTAAAGTTGGAGTTAAGTAAATTTGGTAGAACAGTGGGTGGTTAAGTAAATCTGAGGGGGGGGGGGGGTAATATTTACCTATAGGCCCACAAACTTAACCCGATAAGGTTATGTAATTAAAGACACCTAGTGGTATACATAATCGGTGGAAATAATAAAGTTATGTAATTAAAGACACCTTTTAGGGTAAACATAACTTATGGAAATGATAGGATTATGTAATTAAAGACACCTAGTGGTATACATAGCCAATGAAAACCTAGTGGGGGATACAAGACAAAGGGGAGAGCTTGTACCATATTATGTAGGACCCGTTTCATCCAGTAATCCGGAGTAGGTATCAAAACATGTACTCCGTACTAGGTCGGAGAAGAGGCACGCTTACTGGACTAATTGTAAGTGATCCAAACATAGAGGACCGTCAGGGCGACGCAAATTGACCGGGCCATGTGCGTGCATGAGACGGACAGAAAAGGATAAGATGACCGTGACACCTGTAGATATGGGGCTGTGCATATCAGCGAGGGATTGCCACTTTAGGGCATGATACATCCTACAGTGTGGTCGACACAGAGTATCTACGTAGATTAGGGAGCTGATCGATTAGGGTAGTAGTTAGGGTACTTTTGGACGTATGCCTAAGTCTACCACCTTATAGTGGAATGGATCATCTCATTCAGAATATACTAGTAATAGTGCAAAGTAATCATTAGGGAAGCATATACACCTTATCCTGTCTACCTCGTCGCACCTGTCTTTTATGTAGTAATCTCTCTTATCCACTTTATATGCCCGTCATGCTACTTTTAATTATTTACTTGCTAAAAGTAACTGGACTCGCCAGACTTTATGCCTGACCCTTTTTATTTCTCCTTCGTTCTTCAGTTCCCTCCCCTCCAGGTTCTCAGGGAGGAAACACTCAGGCTTGACCGTGAATCCACTAGTTTTTGCTGGAGCTGCTGATATGTATGGCTCAAGATCCTATCCTTGTTGCTATGGCCATATTTTGTTTTTGGGGAATTTTATTTATGTACTCTGATATTTTTGAAGTACAAGACAGTAGCTTTTATGCTGTAATGGGCTTTTGTATTTCAGACATGTGATGTTTTTGGACCACGGTATCTTATGATAAAATATATGTCTATCTTGTAATATTTCCGTTCTATTTACTATAACGCTTCACGAAACTTAATGCATTTCTTTTGTGATTGACATTAACGGACGTGCGGTGTCACACTTGGTATCAGAGCTGAAGGTTACCAGATTAGAAAAAAAAAATTTGAAAGCTGTCTTTTTTTTAAAAAAGGTTTTAAAAGAAAAGTCTGTATTGAAAAAAATCCCCAAAAATCCATAAGTAATATCTTTCGATCCCTTGACTGAATCTCTTTCGTTTTCTTTTTCATCATGTCCGGGGAACCAAACATTCTAGAGGGCATTATAATACCAGGATTGTTCCGTAGGTATTTATAGGCCACGGCGCCTGGCGAAGGCCAAGGAAACATTCCTCCGCCAGCTTCACACGTTGTTCCTCCTCCTCCTTCTCCATGGGCAGACAACTTCTCAAAGATCTGCAAAGATTTCCATGCTATGGAAGGGAAGCCATTTCATGGAATCGAGACGTTTGTGGAAGCAAGAAACTGGCACAAGGAGACCGAGGACTTGTTTGTAATCTTTAAAGTAGAGGATCAAAGAAAGATTCAATTAGCTGCTTGGCTATTGAAGGATGAAGCTTCATTTTGGTGGGAAATAACCCAAGCAGGCCGTCTGGTGGAAACTTGGGATGACTTTAGACAGAGGTTTGAGATGAAATTCCTTTTCCAAGCTGAGAAGAGCATGCAGATGGAGAGGTTCTTACAACTCAAACAAGGGAACTTGACGGTTAAAGAGTATGTGAACAAGTTTAACTAGCTGGCAAGATTTGGACTGGAACTGGTAGACACTCCGCATAAGAAGGCTTTGTGGTATGCTAAAGGGCTAAATGAACCTCTTCATGGGTTAGCCATGTCCCACAACCCAATGGGAGCCACCTTTGAAAGACTTATTGATATGACCTTGATGTATGAGGAAGAGAAAGGGGAGAAGAAGGAGCTTAAAGTTGAGGAAACAACGCTAAACAAGAAGACATAGTCCAAGAAGGGACGACGACAACAACAACAACAACAATAGAAGAAAGGAGGAAAGAATGACAAGGGCAAGGAGAAGAGGAAGTGTCACAGTTGTGGGAAATAGGGTCACTTGATCAAAGAATGTAAATGAAGGAAGAACATTTGCTTTAATTGTGGATAAGTTGGACACTTTGATAGAGAGTGCCCGAAGAAACAGGGATCACATGTTATAATAGGATTATTCACATACATATTGGATACATGGCACTAACATACATTGCATTAAGCAGGTCAACTGAATCAGTAGACTGCCTGATCTTCGCATTAGTATTGGGACATATGCACACACCTTTGCATATATTCATATAAGCATTAGCAATCTTTAAGGACAATTTATGCCAGTGATTGATGGATGATTAGATGGATGATGGATGGTAGGATATGCATTCTTCTCAACTTGGAGATTTCGAGGAAGAAATCTTTTAAGTAGGTGGGAATGTAACACCCCGTAATTTTGTCAACACTAAAAGAGGATAAATTAAATAATAACTAATTTAATATTCGAAATTAAGGAAAACAGACTGCGCCATTGCATCCGTCTTGAAATTCTGGTCAAGATAGACATTTGGTTTGCGTAAAACGAACACCATATGGAGAAATTATGAGGAATTTAATTTTGTATACATGTAGAAGAATTATATATATACATATGAGTGAGATATGAGTCAGAACCTTATCCAAAATCGTTCAAAAATCAAAATAGCAGAAGGCGGCAAATTTCCCGCTCTAGGGGGTCGACCCCCCTAGCAGGATGTCGACACCGGGGTCGACACCCTAGGGGGTGTCGACACCAGGGTCAACCCCCCTAGGCCTGACATGGCAGTCGGTCATTCCATCTCTTTAGTCAGAAAGTGAGAATTGCCTCATCGAGCGATAGTGAACTTAGATACTCTACTTGCATCATCCATGGAGTTGAGTAAGCTCGTCAGTCATGCAAGCGAACGAACGTTGTTAGGGAATTATTTGAGCTTCTTCGTTCATGCTTTGGTATAATTCGAAATAGTAGTCATAGTCTTGTTGAGTCTATCTCTCATGCTTGGTTCCATTGAGCTTGACAATCAAGTTCACTGGTTCGATCAATGAAATTGGTCCTTTTCTGAATTGTGCATTCCTATTAGTCTTTTCCGGGACTTTTCTTTTGTCTTTATCATTTCAAGAGCTATACGGTGCTCCATTCTTTGTCATGAAAACATTGAGATCTTCCACCTCAACATTAGTATCTTTTTGCTGCAGGAATCTGTCTGTCTTAGGATAGAATTCACCAGCGTTTCCAGGAGAATCTCATGGTATAAAGATATTAAGGTTTGTTCTTGAGGTGAATTTGCCAAGGCCTTTTGATGGTCTTGTTGTCGAGAGACTTTGAAGTTTGAGTTATCCAGAATACCGGATACTGCTACTATCAACACCATAGATGGTTCAGTCGATCTACTGGTGCCGCAGCGGTGTTGATCTTTTGTGGAACAAATGCAGGGTCTCGCCGGACCTTTGTCTTATTGAAGTGTGTGACCAACGTGTTCCTGCGGTTGATCAATTCGGATGCATGCCAACAAAAATTATATAACAACAATGTGATCCAAGATCCAGAAATGGTAGCTTGAAGTGCAGGGATTTGCTGAAATCCCTGATGTCTCAAGTGAAAAAGTTTTGACTGACATTGCTTACATCGCCTTTGAGGTGTGTCGCCTCTGGTGAAGCCTCAACTAACATTAGCAATCTGGTCTTTATTTTTGAGGAGTCATTGCCAATTATCCAACTTAGCACTAGTGCCCCCAGCTTAAAGTCTTGAAGTGGGTGAAAGTTGGTCTCTGGTTTCTAAGGTCCGCATACGTGATAGTCGTCAACCAAGCTTCTGTCCTGTAATTTTGGATGGTGATTCGTGGCTCGGATGTATGCAGGATAGTCTCGGGTCTCCCATCTAAGATCTGAGGATCGTAGTTGGGTGGCGATAAGATTAAATTATAGGTGGCTTAAAAGCTTCTACTTGCCTCTACATTAAGGAATGGGGAGCTCCATGTCGAGGTTGAGTTGGGTTGGATTTGAAACATTCATCCGAATTTGAGCAGAGGTTGGTCAGACTCCATTTAAGTTTCTAGTGGCTCTTGCATTGCCGTCGTTTTCATCCAGCATGTTATGTTAGAACTTATATGCTACATATGTCTAGGAGGAGGTTGATTTCCCCTTGTTTCATCCAAGACAACGTTGTCAACTTGTCATAGGGTCTCGTGCGATATGAACTACAGAGAGGGAGTGTTCGAGCCAAGTTCGTTGTCGCTTGAATTCCTAAGGTGCTCACTCCTGCAAGTAAATCGTAGTTTCTCGGCCTTCCATCTATCCAAGTAAAGAAGTTATCCTTCATTTTCAGTCGTTTCTGGAGAAGTTCATCTTGCCGAGAATCAGGGCTCTCAATTCATCAATGGCACCATCCATTTCATATCTAGTCTGACATGCTGAGGAAACATTGCAAGAAGAAATCTGCTGACTTCCTTCGTCCCTAGAGCCTTCTACACCAACGTCCTCAGCATGGAAGAAATATATCTTCCTTCTTCTTAGCCCTTGAGTCGAAGTATCAAGCAATTCGCTTCCTTGCAAGCTAGAAGTCAAAGTAATGGCGGGCCCCCTCATTCAGGGTGTTTCAATCGGAAAATCAGTCGAAACTAGAAAATGGACGTTCACTCTGCATCCATCTGTAGTTCTCAAGCGGCCTGTCAAGATCGATTTATAAGTTCGACACAGACACGTAAGTTGTGCCATTTGTAAATATTTCCAGCGGTATGCCTCCAGTCCAGGGGTAATGGCATAAGACAGGTGGTGGTTATATCACATCCTTTTCAAATTTAGACGAAGGGAGGCGTATTCTGGATAGTCAGGGAAATCTTCAATACATAGAAATCCTGAATGCCACGACCGTGTCAAATCGTATTAAGACCGGAAAATTGACGATCAATCGAGATCGTATTAAGGCCGGGTAGAAATCCAAGAATCCTAAGGCTTCGCCGGGTCCTTCATAGCCGTGAGTATTAAATCGCATGACATATCATTGAATAATTAACTCTCAAGGCCACTTCTGGGTCGCTGCCTCGAGTTACGTAGGATGCTTATCATTAGGCATCAACATCGGCCTTCTGGACGTGACCCTTTATTTGTTTTCTATTGGCCTGTTGTTATTGCGAATGCGGGCCTCACATTCTTGACCAGTTATCCTTTGTAAATCTGCAATCACCAAACAAAGTGGTATTCCTTAAATATCATACATTTTCAAGTTTGTTATATATTTCAATCGAATATATTTGTAGTCAGAGCATTACTACAGTGAGTAGTAAGCAATAAATCACATCATAAATCAGATAAGGGTTTCAATTTGGTATCCCTACAAATCACAATCCCTGCAAATAAATATCATATCATATCGCAACCATCGTACGGGTGTGATGTGTGTGTATACCCCAATCAATAGTGAATAAAGTGCCTGGCCAGGGCTTGTTTGGGATTGATTAGGATTGACATTGCATCGACCCCCCATGTCCAGAAATGAGAGGTTCGGGCTTAGCTTTCATTCTTACCCCCGATCCTGCAGTGGGGCAGGAGCCCTTCCGTGGCATTTAATCGCAATGCCTTTACACTCTCCTATCGTATGCCCAGGGTAGAGTTCAAACTTAGCTTTCATTTTTCCCCCCAATCCTTCAGTGGGGTAGGAGTTCATTTGCAGTGCTCAGTCCCAGGAGCCTTTATACTCTCTCATCAAATGCCCTGGGTAGAGTGGAATCAAGGTGGTCTTTTAATCGGGGTGCACTGTCACGCCTTGGGGACATCGTCTTCCCATCCTTTATACTCTCTCGCGAATCATGAGGGTTAGAGTTGATCAGGCGAACGATCATGTCATTTGCCCCAGCTTTCCTTCTGCACTTTAATTCCAAGAGCGGGATTCTGTCGGATCGAGTGTCATTCTCGAACTCGATTTTAATCCATACTTCCCACTTTGCTCTAGCGGATGTACATTATTAGGAAAGTGGTCGGGCCACACTTGCTGAATCTTTGCGTTCCTCCATTCAATCTATGGGAGGATTAATTGGCACCAAACTTCAGGTACCTACATCAATCATGTCGCATGAGTTAGTCTTGTCAATAATTCAGAAAGCATGTAAAAGTAGATCGCATAATTGAAAAGTAAGCATATCAAGGTGCAGTGCTGCCTCCTTTATTCAGATTCATGTATTCTGGTGGCGTCGTGCATAGGATCGAGCCATGTAGCTAGTCGGGATGCATCTATCTGGAGTTAGATTCCGACTTTGAGGTATACAACTCTATTTAGATGGAGGGTGTGGTTTTGTATATGAGCAGTTCAGTCGAGCCCATTTGGGTTTATTCCATAACTCCATATGCAGGTGCTAGAAGCCTGATTGATGTCAAAACCGGGGTACCTACACCATCCACATATTAATTCATCTAAGTCAATTACATCAATAACTTATAAAGCATGAAAATATAGGAGTCATGGTTAAAGAGTAATCCTCTTAAATGAATGAATATCATTCGAAGCGAAAATGGCATTGTACTTTCTTTGTAGGTCCATTTTTCCTTGCCTAATCTCTGCCAGGTAATGGCTTGATTTGGGTCTTGGAATGACAAAGACAGCTAGGTAAATACTATAAGCGAATGATGAAGTTGCATCTCCTTTGAATCGCCTTCTTGCCCCCACACCAAAGGCAAGGATTGAGTGTCAGGGAGTCACGTCCGTACTGCTAATAGTAGCACATCATCATATTGGTGCTAGGATGGTAGTTGGAAGAAGGAAAATAGATCTATAGTTAAAAATGGGTCCATTCTCAAAGAATCTTAGCCCCTTCCATGTCAGGAAGTTGGTTTGGGAGCCATTAGGATAAACATGCCTCATCCGTCTGCAGGCATGCCTTCGATCTCACGTCGAGGATAAAAGCTTATACACAAATAATCAATCAACATCCAGGTTTAAGTGTTTCAAACCCTTAACTCGCCACTCTTCGGGAATAGTAAACTCAATGATGAAGTCGGTTAATACTTCCCTAATATGGACTTCTTTTGGAGGAAATTAAAACCAAACTGGTTCAGCTCGATGTTTCATTTGAGCAATCTTCCAAATTCCTCGGGTCGCTTTAGGACCTTTTGTAGTGGCTAATCAGTATGTATCACAATAATATGAACTTGAAAACAGTGGTGGAATTTTCTCAAAGTAATCAACAAGCTATAAGCGAGCTTTCCAATCTTTGGGCAGTTGCTTCGTTGGATGTCGCCCTCCTGCACCCTGAATCTTCATTTTCTCTGAGATCTATGTCTTTGGGCAGATCATCGGGCAACTCTATATGTGATGTTTCCTTTGCTTCCTAAGCCGATGTCTCCTTCACACTTCAACTCATCAGGAGGGGAAGCGTATTTGAGTTCCATCTATGATGTGTAGTATATTCCATTTAGGCAAATAGCAGGATCTTCTAGTAACTTAGTCACCACGGACCATTCGCACTCCAGTTTCGGTTGGGAATTTTAGCAATAGACATTAGGCTACAATGTAAGTTTTGAATTCTATTGAGATGGTTAGTCTAGACCATGATCAGATTAGCTTGAACACAACATAGTTTGCGAGACTTTAAGTAATATTCATGCGTTATGTCAGGGGGCTAATGGTTGATTCATATTTTCTTTAATCTCGAGCTCTTATCACTTGACCAAGGTCGTATGGTGGCTGGTGAGTTGTCTAGTTTCTATAATCTGGGAGCGGATCCGTAGGTCCAATCATGGCGTATGGTGGTTCAACTAGTACCTAATTCTAAGCACTAAAGTGTGTTGACCTAACCCTTATTTGATGGAAATCAATCTTCCTCGATGCGGTTGACAGCAAATAACCATTGCATAGGTTAGCCGAATTTATCGGGAGATGAACCGTAGGACATATTTCATTCATCACATCATACAATTGAAGTGTAGATTTAGGATGTTGGGATCCTTGGCTGCTTTTTGGTGTCCCATTATTGGCAATTATGGTCACTAAGATCATATGAATCATCTTCGGAGTAGAGCTCGGATTGTTCCATATAACCGTCATTCGATGTTCCGCCGATCGGACATGTTTAAGATACATAAATAAGGTGGTCACTGCTCGTTAGGGAACAACATCAGTTGCATTGAATAAATCAACACACCATCGGAGCTATGGAAGAGGAAGCTGCTATGTGACAATCATTGTCTCATATACTGTCGATGATAACAAGCTAAATCTGATCGATAGAACCTCACACTGGCTTGCTGATGTAAGTAGGTATCATGGCTCTAGGAAAAATCCCAATCGTTGTCATCTTGATGCGATATTCTAATATTACCTATCTAATCTTTATTGACAAGCTTTGATGACTGTTGTTGGCCAAAATATATTTCGTGCCAAAGGCGAGCCATGCTCCGAGCCGAAGGCGGGGCCGTCAGCGGGTCCAGGCGCAGCGCCGGTGGGGGTCCGGGGCCCCACAGTCCCTACGGTAATCGACCTAACCGGTTAGGTCGAAAATGTGGGCACCGCACTATTTTTTTTTGATTTTAGAAGATGGAGCTTTTTCTGAAATGATCTAAAAAATGCATTTTCTCCCTAAAATAGCTGTTACGGGTCGGATCAGAATTTTAGTTTTCTGTTGTTCTAGTTTGCCGTTCGGGCCAGTTTCTAGATCGGGTCGAGTCTAGTCATCTGGGTCGAATCAGGTCCCTAACCGAACCTTGTTTTTACAGCGCTTAAATATGCTGGTTAGCCCCATATTTCAGAAGTCAGGTCAGTTTGATGAAAAGCTATATCCGATCCGAACCGAGCATCCTCTATTCGATCCGAACTGAACCGAGGAGAGCCAACACAGCCGTTACACTCCACGTTCCTGAAGATGCGGAGCGGTTTCCTTCCATCTTCCCACGATCTTTGATGCGCTGTCATAATCTCCAAGCCTCCAATCCCGAACCGAGCGGGATGATCGCTACGTGGCACCGATCCAAATGTCATCAGCTTCAGAAATCTTCAAACCATCTTCCCTATCTATTCCGAGATACATTTGAACATAGTTTATTCGCACCAACCCCATCCGAACCGAGCAGTACTACAAACTTGTCGAAGGCAACATGAAGTCAATCCGAACCAAATTCTCAACATGTTTAGAATTTGCGAACTTCTTTTCTTTCATTCCATGAAGATCTATGCACTCAAGTAGTAATCGAATCGATCAAGACAGATATGGATCTCCCCTCAACGAAACATGACATCCATTAGTAGATGAGAAGATCTATGATTGAGAACTAGTCCATCCTCAGTGAAAGCACCAAAATGTTAGACCAAAATATGGTCCTAACACCCGATTGATCATATTTTGCAGAGAATAATGAGGAATCATGAGCTAAAAACTAGAAAAATCAATCAACACACGAGATTTAAAGTGGTTCGGCGTTAATGAGCCAACGTCCACTTCATAGTTTCTCATTTCATTCCAGAATTACAATTACAATGAATATTGACACTCAATCACTCAAATACAATGAATAATTCTTTCCGAATTCATTGATTTTCATTGGAGAAGAAGGTGGTTATTGATTGAGGAATTCGGCCATGGCTGTTATTAATAAATGAAGTGCCAGAACCTCGTCAAATGATGTATTGTATGTGTATTTATAGGTGTAAAATCGGTTGAGATGTGTGGCCATGTGGCAACATCAGGGAGGACTTTGAAAGTGATGGAGAAGGTGGGGAATGTGGCTTCATTCGTGAGCCTAAAAGTGTCAATCGGTCCGGGTAAATAGGCACAAGAACAGGTCTCCAGTGAAGGGAAGCTATGTTCTTCAGGCAGTTCGGTTAGGAGGTTTAAATTCGATTCGAACCGATGTTGTTATCCCCATCCGATCCGATCCGAGTTATCCCATCCGATCCGAGCTTTCCTATCCAATCCGAGCTCTTGTTTTAGGACGTATGAGAGATTTAACCTCTAACATATGTAACCCTGATCATCTGAGTTTGGGTGACCTGGTCACAAAACATGCTAACACGGAGTATTTCAGATCTAAAAATTTCAGCTATTGAAGTTAGAGTGTGGTGAAGACACTCACTTTAGGTTCATTAAATCTATAACTTTATTTTACTTAATCTGTATGTATTAAATCTTCCATTGTAAAAGTAATCTATAAACTCTGATATTTTTGTAATAAAAATTTCGTTGTGCAATATTTTCTATTATTTTATTCTATGATTCTGTGTTTAATTATGTTTTAAACCATGTAAGCAATAACAATATGTCATTTTCAACGTTTCGAGTTGGTTTAATTATCGGATTTAAACGGTTAAACAGGTAGGTAGTTACATATTTTGTTACTACTAAGATTCCACACCGGAAACAAGCCAGAGTGAAGGAGCACTGTGTAAAAGCCAACATTCAAAAGTGGAAGCCAACTCTAAAAGCGAGAGCTGGCAATAACAAGTGTCGACCAAAAATCAAGGGAAAGATAATGTAGGCTATCGGCACCAACGTGCTCGGAACTATTAGCTTGATGTTGATACCAAAAATAAAGGCGGTTAATGCAGTTTTGTTACCAATGATGAGGAAACAATGGCCCAAAGCCAATACCGATAGAATTATGGGATAGCCAAAATAACTTGTTCTGATACTGTAACATAACATCATTCAAGAAAAATCAAAGTCAATATCTTAAGAACGAGCAAGGTACTATCAAGAACCGGAAGTGCTTACTATCGGTACTGTAGAAAAGATGAAGTCAAGCACCAAAAGCACAATACCAAGGCTAAACTACGGCTGAAGCCCCAGCGAGAGTGTTATCGCTACTAACATGGCTTGGTAGCGATACCAAAAGCAGCATCAAAGTTAAGCTTCTGAAGCTCGAGACCGACACTCCGAAAGAAAGATAGTCCGATAGCAATGCTCAGTAGAAAGAGAAGCGGCTGAAACTATGTTACCAGAACCGAAAGGTAGAAAATAGTCGAAACCCTATTACCGTATCCGAAAGAGGCTTATGCTCAGCTGATATAAAAAAGGATCCCAATTTATCTATAAATACAACCCCAGGAGTCACATTTGAGGGATCGATTTTCATTTCTTCAATCTAGTACTCCTTTCTTAGAGTGGAAACCCTAATTTCAAAATCAAATTAGGATTTCCATAACTATTTGTAATACATTCAAAATGAATATATAAAAAGGAAAAATCGAGACTTAATCTTTTCCCGATTAAATAATCATGTTTTGTGTATATTGATCGAACATGGAGTTTTCACTATCCTCTTTTTGAAGAGGAATTGGGCGTGGGAATAATCAAACAGGGAAAGCCATCGAGTAAAACCGTTGATCGCTTCCCAATGATTCTCATGCGTGTCCCAATTCTTCTACTATAAGTTTAGTGTAACTGTAACATCCCGTAATTCTGTGACATTAAGATTCTCAAATTAAAGTATAATTAATTTTTAAAAGAAAAAATAAAAGAAAAAGATCCATGCAGTTGTTTAATTTAAGTATTGTAACTAACATGAAAAAAAAGAGGTAAGGAGAGAACAATAATTATTATTGTTCTAAGACTTATTAACAAAAGCCTCTGTAGCTCAGTTGGTTAAGGCATTGGATTGGTAGCATGGAGGTCGGGGGTTCGAACCCCGGCGGCGGCATAATTTTTTATCATTGTTTTAGAGAGGGCCAACTAAACATGCAAATATATGTACGTATACAAATTCAAAATTTGAAAGGATAAGAACGTACATATAAGGAAATAAAGAAAATATATATATATATATACATATGAGAATATAAATATATATATATATATATGCAAAAGATAAAATTTAAGATAAGGCTACAGTCAATGAAATATGGCAACGTCATTTGAATTTTGAAAATAAAATGAAAGTTGTGCGTATATACATACGCGTAAAATGGTCGTTAGAGGAATTGTATACATATAAGAATATTTCATGTGAATAAAACAGTTAAATAAATTCCAGAAATTCAAAAGTTCGAAAATCAAACTTCTACGCCAAAATAATTCATTCGAAATTCAAATTTCTACGCCAAAATAGCTTGTGGGACCCAATGCTGACTAGCGCTGCGTGTATAATAAAGTTTGGCTAGATTCATCTACGTACCTGGACTATTTTCTTAACTGGGTTCAATGCTGACTCAGCGCTGCGTGTACGATAAGGTCTTCAGCAGCTATATAAACAGCCCTAGTCTCCATTCCTCTTTGCACCTCTCTCTTCTATCCTTATGCTGCTTAGATTCGTGGCCTCTTCCTCTCCTCTTTAATTAAATTAATAAATAAAATAAAATATGATTCAAGACGAGGAGATGCTGCTAAAAGACTTTTAAGGAGGGATTCAAATCAAAGTTTCAAGTGAAGAATTCAAAGGCTTGCTCAAACAAGTTTCAAGCAACGACGCACGAATCATAGCCACGCTTTCCTTCTTTTCTAGATCTATTTTCTTTAAGTTGGTTATTTCTAGATCTGAATATTTTGTTTTATTTGTGACATGAAATTAAAGGAATAAAGGAATATGCCAAATCTCTCTCTCTCTCTCTTCGAATCTGTGTTTATACTCTTGGACTGAATTAAGAACTGTTATGATTCGAGGACAAATAAGACTGTAACCGTGACTATGACTATAGAACTGTGGCCTTTGAAAGCATATGCCTTTGGACTATGACATAAGCCTTTGATTTTGGGACATATAAACATTGCCTATGACAATGACTTATGACTATGGGAATTATTTTCCCTTTTGGACTATGAACATCGCATATGACTATGGACATTTCCTATGACTGTGACTGTGACTACAAGGATTATTTCCTTGACTAGGCCTATACCTTTGATTTGGACATAAATTATTACTTATGACATAATGAGGACAACTGTGATTTTGACACCCATGATTTATGATTAGGAAAATATTGCTTTAGTTTTGTAATTGAGAAGTTGGGTCTAAACCCAATTTTTTTATTCTACCTGTTCCTTGGTTTTTCTTTGGTTTTAAGACAGTGGGAATTTACCTATTAAGTTAGGTCTACCCACGTTCTTGAACCTATTTTGCCCATTCTTTGGTTTTAAGACAGTGGGAATTTACCTATTTAGTTAGGTCTACCCATCTTCTTGAACCTGCATTGTTATCCAAACCTTTTTATGCCAATTATTCCTTCTTGTCATTTTGATTCATTCCCTTTTTATCTACGAATCTAGATTTATTTATAATCTAGGTTGAATCACGATTATTCGAACGGTGGGAATGCGATTTGGGGAAAAACATGGAAATGAATATGAACGTAATTGTAAACTTGGAAATTGGCATAATTTGGAATATGTATTATGACATGCATATTAAAATGAAAACGGGGAAATTTGACATGGATTAGGGAATATGTGATTTTGACATATTAAATTTAGCGTTAGTAAGTAAGCTAAATTTTAGGCATAAAATGTAAACTAGAAAAATAATTCTAGTTTTGCCATAAATTGTGAATTAGGATGTTAAACCAAGATTGGGTTAATTAAGGTTGATTTGGAATAAGTATATTAGCACAATTTTGAATTTATTCATAATTGTGAGCAATTGTCATGTTTAGAATAAATTATGGTTAGCGACACTAAATTTGGTATAATTTACATACCAAAAAGTATAAATATGATAAATAAGAGAGAATGGGCTATAATAATAAATGTGACAATGTACATTAAAAGAGTAGTAATGAAATAAGTAAATTAGGAGTAATTTACTTATAGAATTCGTCATAAATGTTAAATTGTTCATTTACCACAAAATATGTAACTTGGTTAAGTTTTTGCCATAAATTATAAACTAGGGTATTTAATCTAGTTTTGGCAATGAAATAGGAAATGGCCTAAACTGCATGTTGGGTTAGGACTTGGGCCTAGAATATAAGTATACTAGTAGGCTTGACAAATAAATATAGGCCAAATTTGTCTAAAAAGGGGAAATGGGCTTTTGGAATAAATTGTTAACAATTTATAAACAAAAGAAAAGTATTTTGATAACATCCCTTTTTATAACACATAGACCAGAAGGTTCTAGGGTGACAGAGAAGATAGTGTCTAGGATTGGGTTTGGAAAATACAAGTTTCCTGCCCTCCCTGGCTATCCCTAACTGATCCGAAGGACGGGATGGTTGTTTTCAAAACCAGATTTGGAAATTAATCAAAAACCCTTTGAACTTAGAAAACATGAATATGCCTAACCCGAGGTTAGACTGAGTTGCGGTGTAAACCTGCCCGGAACCGACCGGCACATCCAGTAACCGCAGCAATATCTGTCTAATGTGAGAGGTTGCGGCTTTAATTTATTAATTAAAGCTAGAACAAGAATGGGAGAGTTAAGTCCATAGAAACACTTAACCAATTTAACACAGTTAAGCAAGAATGGGTGGGTTAAGTCCATAGGAACACTTAACCGACTTAACAAAGTTAAGCTAGAATGGGAAGGTTAAGTCCATAGGAACACTTAACCAACCTAACACGGTTAAGCTAGAATGGGAAGGTTAAGGAACACTTAACCAACTTAGCACAGTTAAAGCTAGAATGGGAGGGTTAAGTCCATGGGAATACTTAGCCAAATTAATATGTTGACTAGACTAGAAGGTGGGGTTAAGTAAAGTTAATACACTTAGCCAATTTAACATGTTAATTAGACTAGAGGTTGGGGTTAAGTAATACACTTAGCCAAATTAATATGTTAGCTGGACTAGACCATAGGGTTAAGTAAACTTGAACGCTTAACCATCAGAATATGATAAATGAATAGGGTTAAGTAAAAAGCATAAAGGGATAACACTTAACCAGTGTAATAGGATAAGGGAAAAGGGTTAAGATAGCTTGAATCGACTAAAGACACTTAACCAACCCAACCTGGCGAGAAAGAAAACTAAGTAGTAAACCTCGGTTGAAAAAGGGACTAAGTAGTAAAACTTAGTTAAGAAAACAAGGAATTTGGAAACTAAGTGGTAAACCTTAGTTAGTAGAACTAAGTAGTAATTCTTAGTATAACACGAAGGAGCGGACATCCATCTGGTTTTAAGAAGGCTCCAACGAATTGGGTTACGAACCCCGAGGCTTCGAGGGGACGTGAGGGTACTCTTGGTATCCCTCTGTGAGGCTGCAGATGATCATCCTGGGCTCACAGAGGTTAAGGTCTGCGTTAGAAGAACCGAGGGTATGCCTTGGTTGCAATATATATGTGGCAACCTAAAGACTAGGATGGACCAGCGTGATTCGGCGAGAAGACGGTAGCCCTGTGATAGCAACTCGTCGTCTACCATCCATCTTGAGTCAATCGAGATACGTGAAGCGGAAAGGCGGAGAACTCCAAAAGACCATATACTTGCTATCTAGTTATGGTTGCGGATGGCCATAGGATAGTGGGGCACCGGGGCCGGCGTATAGTTCTCATTTTACAAGGTGTGCCTTTCATTAGCTGAGGGAGGGGTCAAGTGGGACCATAGCCACTGTAGTAAAAACAGACCTTAGCATCTGCATCGATAGATATCTGAAAGCTCCCGACCGAGTTCTGTATTCCTTGATTTGCCCTGTCACAGGATTCGGATCGCACATTACAGGACATGTGCATCTAGACAAGCGATAACGATTCGCGATACATACGTGGGGAAGCCTAGGAACATTTACCACTCTAGGTAGTGTGTCCTAGACTTGGGGGCATTGTTCGACAGGTAGCGTAATCCCTAGTTGGACTAGGTGGCATAAACCCTGAACTCGAAAAGCGTTCAGCAGATAGCGTAAAACTATAGTTAAATCTAAGAAGCACTTGATAGAAAACCCTAGATTAGATCTAGGTAATAAATAATAAATGTATGCCTGAAGACAATGGAAACTACAGGGGTTGGGATCACGTTATCGTTACTAGTTGAACACTAGTTAGGTGGTGCAGAGATATAGAAACCAGTATAACAAGGAAATAGCGAAGCTGCGAAAGTATTAGAGCGTATCCAGTCATCTTAGCATATCTTGTGACTACCTTGTCTAATCTTGTTGACCTTATCGTCATGGTGTAATCTTGTATTCAGTTAATTCATGTCGTTTTGTTTTTCCATGTTCACATACTAGAAGTTACTGAACTTACTCAGGCTTTATGTCTGACTCTGTTTTTCTTTCGTCTTCTTTTCTTCCGTTCCCCCCCCCCCAGGTAGTTGAGGAGGGAATAGTATAACTCAGGATTAGACTGGACCGTTGCTCTTTCCCATCTTGAAGATTTGACGAAGTTGTCTTTGGATTCTCTTCCAGATGCTATGGCTGGCTCTTGCTACATTGGGGAATATATAAATGTATTTTCATGCTTCTTTATTTTATAAAGACAGATGATACTCTGATATTGTAAAAGAATCTTGTACAGACTAAATTATCAATAAAGCAAAGTTCTATTTTCCACTGTTTAATAATTTGTCTGTCTTGTAATTTATCTGCATCTTTTACCCAAAATGCTCCACAGAACTTAGTGCATTCCCTTTGTGAGTGACACTAACGTACGTGGGGTGTTACACGTGGTATCAGAGCTGAAGGTTACCGGATCAGATAAAAGATTTGAAAAATTATTTTCAAAAGGTTTTTAAAGAAGCATTTTTAAAAGAAAGGATTTGTTTTAAAGGCATATTCCCCAAAGCCATACGCATTGTCTCCTCTTCCTCTGTTTGAATTCTTGTCTCCTTCTTTCTTGAGTCTCTGGGGCTTCTGGCTTTCTGGGAGGTAACCTCATCGAAGGGCAAAGTAGTGCCCGACTTCCATCTATAGCCGTAGTTGTTTCACTTACGGCCAGTCTTCTTTCAAGTTTTTAGGGTTTTTCCGTGCGATAGAGGCAACTTTCGAGAGATTTGCCAACATGGTTACACGCGGAAGTTTGGCAAAGGAGCACGACCCAAGGATGAGGAAATTATGGATGTAGACTTGGCTCACGAAGGAGGAAGGGATTATAAAACCTAAGACAAGAGCAAGTATCTTTACTATGGTATGATAGGACATATACTTAAGGACAAGGGCAAGAACGAGGACGAGATTTTCAGAAGGACAAGTACATGCTTTCGCCACCAAGCGCACCTAGGAGAAAGGTGGTCCGGTTGGAAGAGTCTAGTTTTCTGTTCGTGCTATTTCCTTAGGTTCCAGCGCTTCTTAATTGTTCATACCCACTTCCATAGTTGAGTCTCTGCACCATAGTACGTGTATAGTAGAAAGATCCCACTAGAGTCTCAAATCCAATTGGTGGTCCGACCAGTTTTTGGTTAGTAGGGATTTGAGGATAGCTATCGAGTTTGCTTATATCATCTCACGTAGATCGTCTAAATTCGGAGAAGATATTCCTTGGATGCTTGTCTGATATTGGTTTAGGCCTTTGGGGCTTGTACTTGAGGAATGTCGAGTTCGGTTTGGATGGTTTGCGTGAAAGATGAATAGTTGTGGTAGGTACTCTAAAAAGTACGGAGTGATCTTTTGACTCTCATAGTTATGGCGTGATGGATAAGCCAAGAGGGAGGCCTCTAATCATCTTAGTACATATACTTGGCGCCGTGATTGACATCTGTTTATTTTGGAAATGGAGATTAGGAACTTCACAATCGTGAAGATAAATTGGTTAAGATACAGTGGAGTAAAGCTCAAGAAGGCTAGATACTAGCAACATGCCCTTTTTCCTTAAGGGTGCATCCTTGATTTCTCTGTTTAGGAGCTTTACGCGTAGTTGTTTCTCTCTTTCCAAAGTATATCCTCTAGGTCGTATCTGCGATCCTTAGGTAGAATCCAATGGATGTAAACATGTATTTGAAACATGTTATGGTTGAATGGTTGCAAGTGGTTGCAAATGGTTGCTCGTGGATGCATGTGCATACGTATTAGGCACTAGATCAAGTTCGGACGCTCTCATATTGCATTTACATATATGCATTTGTTTATAAGTTGAACTTGATATGATATCATATGGACGTTGCATATGGATGAATGGCTATGCACGCATGTAGTATTTACATGACTAGGGATGTTTGCATGCATGATTGGACGCATGGCACTAACATGATTTGCATTAAGGAGGTCAACTGAATCAGTAGACCGCCTGATTTTGCATTAGATAGAGACATATACACACACTATGCATATGAACATGAAAGCATTAGAAATCTTTTAAGGACAATGAATGCCTGTGATTGAATGGTTGAGTAGATGGGTGATTGGATGGTAGGACACATTCTTCCTAACTTGAAGATTTCGGGGACGAAATCCTTTTAAGTGGGGGAGAATGTAACACCCTGTAATTCTGTGACATTAAGATTCTCAAATTAAAGTATAATTAATTTTTAAAAGAAAAATTAAAAGAAAAAGATCCATGCAGTTGTTTAATTTAAGTATTGTAACTAACATGAGAAAAAAGAGGTAAGGAGAGAACAATAATTATTATTGTTCTAAGACTTATTAACAAAAGCCTCTGTAGCTCAGTTGGTTAAGGCATTGGATTGGTAGCATGGAGGTCGGGGGTTCGAACCCCGGCGGCGGCATAATTTCTTATCATTGTTTTAGAGAGGGCCAACTAAACATGCAAATATATGTACGTATACAAATTCAAAATTTGAAAGGATAAGAACGTACATATAAGGAAATAAAGAAAATATATATATATACATATGAGAATATAAATATATATATATATATATATATATATATGCAAAAGATAAAATTTAAGATAAGGCTACAGTCAATGAAATATGGCAACATCATTTGAATTTTGAAAATAAAATGAAAGTTGTGCGTATATATATACGCGTAAAATGGTCGTTAGAGTAATTGTATACATATAAGAATATTTCATGTGAATAAAACAGTTAAATAAATTCCAGAAATTCAAAAGTTCGAAAATCAAACTTTTACGCCAAAATAATTCATTCGAAATTCAAATTTCTACGCCAAAATAGCTTGTGGGACCCAATGCTGACTCAGCGCTGCGTGTATGATAAGGTTTGGCTAGAATCATCTACGTACCTGGACTATTTTCTTAACTGGGTTCGATGCTGACTCAGCGCTGCGTGTACGATAAGGTCTTGAGCAGCTATATAAACAGCCCTAGTCTCCATTCCTCTTTGCACCTCTCTCTTCTATCCTTATGCTGCTTAGATTCATGGCCTCTTCCTCTCCTCTTTAATTAAATTAATAAATAAAATAAAATATAATTCAAGACGAGGAGATGCTGCTAAAAGACTTTTAAGGAGGGATTCAAATCAAAGTTTCAAGTGAAGAATTCAAAGGCTTGCTCAAACAAGTTTCAAGCAACGACGCACGAATCATAGCCACGCTTTCCTTCTTTTCTAGATCTATTTTCTGTAAGTTGGTTATTTCTAGATCTGAATATTTTGTTTTATTTGTGACATGAAATTAAAGGAATAAAGGAATATGCCAAATCTCTCTCTCTCTCTTCGAATCTGTGTTTATACTCTTGGACTGAATTAAGAACTGTTATGATTCGAGGACAAATAAGACTGTAACCGTGACTATGACTATAGAACTGTGGCCTTTGAAAGCATATGCCTTTGGACTATGACATAAGCCTTTGATTTTGGGACATATAAACATTGCCTATGACAATGACTTATGACTATGGGAATTATTTTCCCTTTTGGACTATGAACATCGCATATGACTATGGACATTTCCTATGACTGTGACTGTGACTACAAGGATTATTTCCTTGACTAGGCATATACCTTTGATTTGGACATAAATTATTACTTATGACATAATGAGGACAACTGTGATTTTGACACCCATGATTTATGATTAGGAAAATATTGCTTTAGTTTTGTAATTGAGAAGTTGGGTCTAAACCCAATTTTTTTATTCTACCTGTTCCTTGGTTTTTCTTTGGTTTTAAGACAGTGGGAATTTACCTATTAAGTTAGGTCTACCCACGTTCTTGAACCTATTTTGCCCATTCTTTGGTTTTAAGACAGTGGGAATTTACCTATTTAGTTAGGTCTACCCATCTTCTTGAACCTGCATTGTTATCCAAACCTTTTTATGCCAATTATTCCTTCTTGTCATTTTGATTCATTCCCTTTTTATCTACGAATCTAGATTTATTTATAATCTAGGTTGAATCACGATTATTCGAACGGTGGGAATGCGATTTGGGGAAAAACATGGAAATGAATATGAACGTAATTGTAAACTTGGAAATTGGCATAATTTGGAATATGTATTATGACATGCATATTAAAATGAAAACGGGGAAATTTGACATGGATTAGGGAATATGTGATTTTGACATATTAAATTTAGCGTTAGTAAGTAAGCTAAATTTTAGGCATAAAATGTAAACTAGAAAAATAATTCTAGTTTTGCCATAAATTGTGAATTAGGATGTTAAACCAAGATTGGGTTAATTAAGGTTGATTTGGAATAAGTATATTAGCACAATTTTGAATTTATTCATAATTGTGAGCAATTGTCATGTTTAGAATAAATTATGGTTAGCGACACTAAATTTGGTATAATTTACATACCAAAAAGTATAAATATGATAAATAAGAGAGAATGGGCTATAATAATAAATGTGACAATGTACATTAAAAGAGTAGTAATGAAATAAGTAAATTAGGAGTAATTTACTTATAGAATTCGTCATAAATGTTAAATTGTTCATTTACCACAAAATATGTAACTTGGTTAAGTTTTTGCCATAAATTATAAACTAGGATATTTAATCTAGTTTTGGCAATGAAATAGGAAATGGCCTAAACTGCATGTTGGGTTAGGACTTGGGCCTAGAATATAAGTATACTAGTAGGCTTGACAAATAAATATAGGCCAAATTTGTCTAAAAAGGGGAAATGGGCTTTTGGAATAAATTGTTAACAATTTATAAACAAAAGAAAAGTATTTTGATAACATCCCTTTTCATAACACATAGACCAGATGGTTCTAGGGTGACAGAGAGGATAGTGTCTAGGCTTGGGTTTGGAAAATACAAGTTTCCTGCCCTCCCTGGCTATCCCTAACTGATCCGAAGGACGGGATGGTTGTTTTCAAAACCAGATTTGGAAATTAATCAAAAACCCTTTGAACTTAGAAAACATGAATATGCCTAACCCGAGGTTAGACTGAGTTGCGGTGTAAACCTGCCCGGAACCGACCGGCACATCCAGTAACCGCAGCAATATCTGTCTAATGTGAGAGGTTGCGGCTTTAATTTATTAATTAAAGCTAGAACAAGAATGGGAGAGTTAAGTCCATAGAAACACTTAACCAATTTAACACAGTTAAGCAAGAATGGGTGGGTTAAGTCCATAGGAACACTTAACCGACTTAACAAAGTTAAGCTAGAATGGGAAGGCTAAGTCCATAGGAACACTTAACCAACCTAACACGGTTAAGCTAGAATGGGAAGGTTAAGGAACACTTAACCAACTTAGCACAGTTAAAGCTAGAATGGGAGGGTTAAGTCCATGGGAATACTTAGCCAAATTAACATGTTGACTAGACTAGAAGGTGGGGTTAAGTAAAGTTAATACACTTAGCCAATTTAACATGTTAATTAGACTAGAGGTTGGGGTTAAATAATACACTTAGCCAAATTAATATGTTAGCTGGACTAGACCATAGGGTTAAGTAAACTTGAACGCTTAACCATCAGAATATGATAAATGAATAGGGTTAAGTAAAAAGCATAAAGGGATAACACTTAACCAGTGTAATAGGATAAGGGAAGAGGGTTAAGATAGCTTGAATCGACTAAAGACACTTAACCAACCCAACCTGGCGAGAAAGAAAACTAAGTAGTAAACCTCAGTTGAAAAAGGGACTAAGTAGTAAAACTTAGTTAAGAAAACAAGGAATTTGGAAACTAAGTGGTAAACCTTAGTTAGTAGAACTAAGTAGTAATTCTTAGTATAACACGAAGGAGCGGACATCCATCTGGTTTTAAGAAGGCTCCAACGAATTGGGTTACGAAGCCCGAGGCTTCGAGGGGACGTGAGGGTACTCTTGGTATCCCTCTGTGAGGCTGCAGATGATCATCCTGGGCTCACAGAGGTTAAGGTCTGCGTTAGAAGAACCGAGGGTATGCCTTGGTTGCAATATATATGTGGCAACCTAAAGACTAGGATGGACCAGCGTGATTCGGCGAGAAGACGGTAGCCCTGTAATAGCAACTCGTCGTCTACCATCCATCTTGAGTCAATCGAGATACGTGAAGCGGAAAGGCGGAGAACTCCAAAAGACCATATACTTGCTATCTAGTTATGGTTGCGGATGGCCATAGGATAGTGGGGCACCGGGGCCGGCGTATAGTTCTCATTTTACAAGGTGTGCCTTTCATTAGCTGAGGGAGGGGTCAAGTGGGACCATAGCCACTGTAGTAAAAACAGACCTTAGCATCTGCATCGGCAGATATCTGAAAGCTCCCGACCGAGTTCTGTATTCCTTGATTTGCCCTGTCACAGGACTCGGATCGCACATTACAGGACATGTGCATCTAGACAAGCGATAACGATTCGCGATACATACGTAGGGAAGCCTAGGAACATTTACCACTCTAGGTAGTGTGTCATAGACTTGGGGGCATTGTTCGACAGGTAGCGTAATCCCTAGTTGGACTAGGTGGCATAAACCCTGAACTCGAAAAGCGTTCAGCAGATAGCGTAAAACTATAGTTAAATCTAAGAAGCACTTGATAGAAAACCCTAGATTAGATCTAGGTAATAAATAATAAATGTATGCCTGAAGACAATGGAAACTACAGGGGTTGGGATCACGTTATCGTTACTAGTTGAACACTAGTTAGGTGGTGCAGAGATATAGAAACCAGTATAACAAGGAAATAGCGAAGCTGCGAAAGTATTAGAGCGTATCCAGTCATCTTAGCATATCTTGTGACTACCTTGTCTAATCTTGTTGACCTTATCGTCATGGTGTAATCTTGTATTCAGTTAATTCATGTCGTTTTGTTTTTCCATGTTCACATACTAGAAGTTACTGAACTTACTCAGGCTTTATGTCTGACTCTGTTTTTCTTTCGTCTTCTTTTCTTCCGTCCCCCCCCCCCAGGTAGTTGAGGAGGGAATAGTATAACTCAGGATTAGACTGGACCGTTGCTCTTTCCCAGCTTGAAGATTTGACGAAGTTGTCTTTGGATTCTCTTCCAGATGTTATGGCTGGCTCTTGCTACATTGGGGAATATATAAATGTATTTTCATGCTTCTTTATTTTATAAAGACAGATGATACTCTGATATTGTAAAAGAATCTTGTACAGACTAAATTATCAATAAAGCAAAGTTCTATTTTCCACTGTTTAATAATTTGTCTGTCTTGTAATTTATCTGCATCTTTTACCCAAAATGCTCCACAGAACTTAGTGCATTCCCTTTGTGAGTGACACTAACGGACGTGGGGTGTTACAGTAACATAACATGTTTAAAAGCTTATTGTAACCTTATAACAGGATTACCAAACCAACCAAAGCCTACTTATAGGCCGGATCGATGTGGAAGTATCATTTTATTCAGTAAGGTTGTAATATGTTACTAACCTAACTGTTATGATGTACTATCCTGTTTATTCTTGATATGATGTGTATTATTTTATCCCAAACCTATGGATAACTGTTATAATGAGGTTATCAACCCTACACATCATATAATGCACTGATCCCAAGGTAACTATTAGCCTTTAAGTTTCGTAAGCATGATACTCACCTGTGGAAGGAAGAGTAACTAATCTTCGGAATTAAGTTAATGATATCTAGGAAACAGAAAAATAAGTTGAGGTCATTAAAGTTGAATTATCTTTCAAGCTTCCTTTAGAACGATCACCCTATAATGTTCATCGCATATACATCACCAGACTTTTGACAGGGTGTTGACGATTTTTATTATTAACACTTTGGCACTAGAAGGTGGACCCGAACCTCTGATTCTGTTATTTGATAATGGTTTAATTTGGTGAACCTATTGCTTCATGATAGGAAAGTATGAAGTCAAAAAGACAGGAGGCTTTGAATAAAGGACCGGCACCTAATACTAGAGTCCCACACTCGACTTGAACAACACTGAAGTTGGCGCAACCACCAAACCCAATCGCCGTGGACGAAAATTTCCTCAAGCTAATAGAATTAGAGAAACAGGTCCTCGAGATGCAAACTCGCATTGAAGGGAATCAAATGCAAAAGTCTTCAACGGTCACTAAGCCAAGCCACAAGGAGGAGGGAGAATCTCCGAGAAGAAAGGCTCCCATCCAGCATTCTGAAAAGATTGTGAAAGTTAAAGCAACTTCCACTAAGAAGAAAAGGTCCCGTATGACAGGAATAGATCATCAAGGAAACCAATGTGACAAGGAATAGTCTGGGCCTCTACTACTAAAGGGTACAATCCCAAAAGGGTGGACTTTGACAACACAAAAGCATACCTCAAAGACATGACATAGAAAGCTATTAAATATTTTCTATGGAACAAGGGAAAAAGGACCATAGATGAAAGGGTTAATGACAACAAAAGGATGTACCCTTTCACTGACAGGATTACGAATATCATTATACCATCCCGTGTGAAGGGTCCAACCATGAAGTACCTTGGAACTACTGATCCTGATGATCACCTAATGGCTTCTAACAGCCAAATAGACCTCTATATTGCTTTGAGAGCTGTCAGATGTCGTCTTTTCCCAGTTACCATCCAAGGGGCGGTAGCCAAGTGGTATTGTCAATATCAGGAAAATACCATTTATTCATCGAAGCAGTTCGCTCACGAGTTCTTTGCATGCTTTTGCATCTGCAAATACCCAACAGCAGATTATATTTTCATTGCCAACATAAAGCAAAGACGGGGAAGTCTTTGGGAGATTATTTGAAAAGGTTCAATGTAGAAGCTTTGAAGGCAAAAGACATGAATGATCGAGATAAGATTATCTCTCTCCACTCATGGCTTATAGAGAATACTCCTCTCTAGAAGGAGTTGTATATTCATGGGTGCAAAGACTTGCAGGATTTCCACTTCAAAGCTGACAAATTTACCCATAGGGATGAGTTGTACTACACAAAGAAGAAATTTGGCACCGTAGTGAAGAAGGGAAGCCAAGATTTAATTGAAAACCACAAAGTAGAAGGTTTGGATTTGACAGAAGCCAAATGAAACCAAGATGGGAATAATCTAGCTCTAACTCAGTTGCCCTAAGCAAGCCAATTTCATTCATTTATGCTATGGATAAAGAGAGAGAGTCAACAACTTCCCCATGTCATTTAAATCCAAGAATTGCCCGGAACAATATAGTGGAGGAAAGTATTATGAGTACCTCGAAATGAACAAATAAAAGGATGATGAATGCAAGGTGTTGAAAGGCATAATTCAGAAGCTCATCCATGAAGGGCACTTGAAAGAATTTGTTTTGGACAAACAACCATCAACCCAGCATACCTACGGGAACCAAAAGTTTCAACCAATTTGGTGGAAAATTCAATTAAGGAGGGTCAACTAGAATTGGGCCTCCCAATAAACCGAATTAATGTGATTCGTGGTAGGCTACACCCTGTTGGGAATAGTCAGGCAGCTCAGAATCGGTATCTAAAGGAAGCCCGCAAGGAAATATTTCTTGTACAAGAGGAACCATTATTAAAAAATGCTTGATACAACATCAAGATGCATACCCTAGTGGTTCCCTCAAACGAGATGCAAAACGGGGTTCGTTATCCACACAATGACCCTCTCATGATAACAACACAAATTGGGCTTTCTATAGTCGTTAAGATACTTGTTGACACTGGGAGTGCAGTGAATGTGATCTTTAAGCATGCCTTTGACTAAATGGGGATTTCCGAGCTAAAGCTGGAGCCAAGCAACGAACCTATTTTGGGTTTCAACAACAAAGGGTCAACCCCTATAGGAAGAATTAAGCTTCTGGTCCAAGCTGGGTTGTCTCCTCTCTACAGGACCTTTGAGACTCTCTTTGTCGTCATTGACCAACCTTCCTACTACAATTCTTTCTTCGGATGAAATGGATGCATTTGTCTCGTCCAAATATCTGATGTTGAAATTCCTAACTAAGAAAGGCTAGGGCTTGATCAGGGGGAGCAATTTTGCTCTCGTGAATTGTATTTCATAATCGTTGACCAATACAAAAGGGAGTATTCTTCTTATTTCGATTCTTCTATAGTCTTCCAACCTTTGGATGATGGATTTTCACATCCGACATTCGAAGGTAAACTAAGAATAAACAAAACTAACAAATGTGTGAATGGTAAATACACTTCTTTGAGAAGAAATAGGAAGATGGCTGGAGAGATAAACTTAGCGGAAGAGGAAGAAATTGTCACAAAATTAGATTCCATAGGGGATATAGAAAGAATAAAGCAAATAAAAGATTTGGATGAAATAAGTGTTGATTCGACCAACAAAGCTAAATCCATCAAGGTAGGAAAGAGGATGGAGGAATCGTTGAGAGGCGACTTGATTCAGTTCTTAGAATAGAAAAAGATGCGTTTTCTTGGACCTACTCATACATGGTAGGAATTAGTCCGTTAGTCATGACCCATGCTCTGAACATCAATCCGTCTATAGCCTTATCCGACAAAAGAAATGGAAATATAATAGAGATAGGTAGGAAGCCTTAAAAGAAGAAGTTAAGAAGTTGCATGCGAACAAATTTATCTGTGGAGTCTTTTACCGCAAGTGGTTGGCTAATTCATTGTTGGTGAAGAAGTCTAACGGGAAATAGAGGACGGAAATAGAGGACGTGTGTTGACTATACTAAACTAAACAAGACATGCCCAAAGGATTGCTATCCTCTGCCCCGGATAGACCAATTGGTTGATGCGACTAGCGGACATAAGTTTTTATCCCTTATGGATGCCTACTCAGGTTACAACTAGAATCCTATGCACAAACCCGATGAAGAGCATACAAGTTTCGTTATCGGTTAGGGAACCTTTTGTTACGAGGTAATGCTCTTTGGATTGAAAAACAATGGCCAAACCTATCAGAGGTTGGTTAACCGAATGCTACAACATCAAATAAGATGAAATATGGAGGTATATGTAGATAACATGTTGGTGAAATCTACCAAGGCAGAAAGTCAGTTGAAGGATTTTGAAGAGATGTTCAGTATCCTGAGAGAATATCAAATGAAGCTAAATCTGTAGAAGTGTTATTTCGGAGTTCAATCAGGAAAATTACTAGTGTATGTTGTCAGTGAATAGGGAATTGAGGCTAGCCCCGACCAAATTAAGGCCATAAACGATATGGAAGAAGCTAAGACAAGCAAAGAGGTTATGAGCTTAAACGGAAAAATAGCAGCCTTGAGTCTGTTCATTCTTAAAGAAACTGTTAATTGTGTCCCTTTCTTTGATGTAAAAAAGAAGAAGAACATTGAATGAAATGAGGAATGCAGGAAGGCTTTTCATGAGTTGAAGGATTATATGGGAAAGCCTCTGATTTTATGTAGTATCGAAAAGGGGGAGGATCTATACCTTTACATGGTTGTTTCAGAGTATGCAATCAGCTCAGTTATCATTAGAGAAAATGATGGAACACAGTTCCCAATTTATTATGTTAGCAGATGACTAAAAGATGCAGAAAAGCGATACTCTGTGGTGGAAAAATTAGATCATTGTCTAATACTTATGGCATAGAAGCTTAGTGGTTACTTCCAGGCACATCCCATTAAGGTTTTGACCAGCTTTCCACTCAAGAGTGTTTTCAGTAAGCCAGAAACCTCAGGGAGGTTAGTAAAATAGGGATATAAGCTTAGCCAATACGAAATAGAATTCCAACTCCGGTTAGCTATTAGGGGTAAGCTCTCACTGATATTGTGAATGAGTGTACAAGCTTCATTACAGAGTAGTCCACAAAGGAAAACGATCTAAAGACGAAATGGTAGTCATTTGTAGATGGAGCCTCAAATGAACAAGAAGCATGGGCAAGATATGTAAGTCACCCTTGACGGGCATCGTTTACATTATGAAATTAAGCTGGGTCTTCACGCAACCAACAATGTAGTAAAATATGAATCAATAGTGGTAGTGTTAAGTCTAGCACTACAATTAAAGATACCACAGATTTAAATCTTTAGCAACTCACAGCTAATGGTAAACCAAATTAAATATACCTACCAAACCAAGGATGCTTGGTTAGCACTATATGTAAAGAGAATACTAAAGATGGTCACTCAATTAGAAGATTTTTTTATATGCCAAATCCCAAGAGGGGAAAACTCCCAAGCCAACTCCTTAGCAAAGCTGTCCAACTCAAGAGGAGCTCCTGAAACTCGAATAATCCCTGTAGGATATCTATAGAAACCTAATACTGAGTAAGAGGTGCCCGAACCGGGAAAGGAATTACTAGTCTTGACCAGATCCCAAGCTTTAGCAAAATAAAATGAAAAACAAAAAAACATGACGTTCCTAGTAAGGAACCCATTCCTATTGAAAGGAATTCATGATATGAGAATATTTGGATGGCTAACATCGCAAATTATATCTTGAATGAAACCTTACCCACTAATAATCAAGATGCTCGAAGGGTTAAACAACAAGCTCCTACTTTCGTCATAATGGATAAAGTTCTTTATAAAAAAGGACATTCACTCCCCTACTTGAGATGTGTAAGCCATGAAGACAAGCTCACTTTATTATAAGAAGCACATGAAGGCTGGTGCGGAGATCATTCAAACGGAATTAAGCTAGCCAAGAAAGTATTGCAGCAAGGTTTTTATTGGCCACAAATGGTTAACCAAGTAGTTGAGTACATTAGGAAATGTGAAAAATGACAAAGGTTTTCTAAGATACCCCAACTACCTACAAATGACTTGACCACCATCGCAAGCGCATGGCCTTTTGATGTATAGGGAATAAACTTAATTGGACCCCAACCAATCTCCAAAGGAGGAGCTAAGTATGAGGTGGTAGCCATCAATTACTTTGCTAAAATGGGTTGAAGTAGAACCACTCCCCACTATGACATCTAAGAAAGTGTTGAAGTTGGCGATAAAAATTATTGTCATATGTTTTGGAATCTCTTATAATATCATATCAGACAATGGAACACAGTTTGAAAATGAGGAATTCACACAATTTTGTGATAAAAATAGAATCATAAAGAGTTTCTCTTTCATAGCAAACCCAAGGGAAAATGGTGTTGTCGAAGCTACTAATAAAACTATAAAGACTATCTTAAAGAAACGGCTAAACCAAGCTAAAGGAAATTGGACAGACGAATTGCCCTTAGTGTTTTGAGCCTATTGAACCTCTGCCAAAACGGCAATAGGACATACTCTGTACTCGCTAACCTATGGATGCGAAACTATGCTTCTAGTCAAAGTTGAGATCCCATCACACAAAAGGATAGCTTACACATTTGATCCCAATCAAGAGTTATAAATGGATTCCTTAGACTTAATTCAAGGGTTGAGAGATGAAGCAACCATTAGAATGTCTGAATATCAAAGAAGAATCACCAAATACTGCAATTCAAGAATAAGAACAAGAACATTCCGAAAATGAGTTTTGGTGTTATGAAGGGTAGTGGCCAATACTAAGAATTTAGTGGTTGGTCCTCTTGGCCTAAACTAGGAGGACCCTTAATCATAAATCAAGAACTTGCACCCGAAGCATACCGACTATGCAAACTGAATGGCGATCTCATTCCTAGATCATGGAACGTGGAACATTTGAGACCATGCATTCGAACTTTTAGTGAATAAAAGGTCTCCTTGAAGATATTCACATGAATAAGGGTATGAAAACCCACTCAAAATTTTGAATCGCCCCAAAATGGATAAAGCAGCCTACAATGGTCTAAAACACTTGTCACGTCCAAGATGGACAGGGCAAGGCATCTCCCGAAGGGTGGTGGGGGTGGAAGCCTTTGACATCGTCCAAATCAGAAAGGACCGAGTTAAAGCCTAAAAAACGTAATCCTCCGATCCACGCCAGAAATGGTCAGCACGGAGCATCTAATAAGCATGTCCGAGCTCTTCTCGTAAAAGAGTACGCCCAGCCTTTGTTCGAACTGAGCACGTTCTACTTCTATTCGCAAAAGGGCACGCTATGCCTCTTCTTATGTTCCCCATATGCCCCAGAATGGAATGAATAAGCATGCTCTGCCTCTTCTCACAGAAAATCATGCTCTGCCTCTTCTTTGACTAAGCACGTCCTGCCTCTGCTAACAAAAGAGCATGCTATACCTCTTCTTATGTCTCCTCCTGTAGAAGGGAGTGAAAGCCCAAAGAGTAGCTAACAAGGAAAGTATATCCTGTGCCGTGACAGTAGAAACCCAGAGAGTGGCTAACAAGGCACGCACATCCTATGCCTTGACAACCGAAAGCCCAGAGAGTGGCTAACAAGGCATATACATCCTCTGCCTTGACAATCGAAAGCCCAAAGAGTGGCTAACATGGCATGTCCATCCTCTACCTTGACAATTGAAAGCCCAAAGAGTGGCTCATAAACACGTATATCCTCTTCTTTACAAGTCAAGCCCAAAGAGGAAAGCGCAAGACTATCAAATACCAGAAATGGATTTCTGGTCTTCTATCATTGATTTTCGAATTAGGGTTGGTTCGGTACTTCTACAATTACCAGAAGAGGTTTCTGGTCTTCTATCACTAATACCCGAATCTAGGTTGGTTCGGGACTTTTATAATTAACAGAAGAGGTTTCTTGTCTTCTATCACTAATATTCAAATCTGTGTTGGTTCGAGACTCCTATAATTACCGAAAGAGATTTCTGGTCTTTTATCATTAATACCTGTACCACCCCACGTCCGTTAGTGTCACTCACAAAGGGAATGCACTAAGTTCTGTGGAGCATTTAGGGTGAAAGATGCAGATAAATTACAAGACAGACAGAAATTAAACAGCGTAAAATAAAACTTTGCTTTATTGATAAAATAGTTTGTACAAAGATTTCTTTACAATATCAGAGTGTCATCTGTCTTACAAAATAGAGAAGCATAAAAATACATTTATACTCCCCAAATGTAGCATAAGCCAGCCATAGCAGTGAAAAGGAGAGTCCAAAGCACTTTGTCCAAGAATCTTCAAGCATTGGAAGAGCAGCGGTTCAATCTAACCTGAGCTGAACTATTCCCTCCTCAACTACCTGGGGGGGGGGGGGGAACGGAAGAAATGAAGACGAAAGAAAAGTAGAGTCAAGCATAAAGCCTGAGTAAGTTCAGTAACTTCTAGCATGTGACCATGGAAAAACAAAACGACATGAATTAAATGAATACAAGATTACACCATGACGATAGGGTCAACAAGATTAGACGAGGTAGTCACAAGATATGCTAAGATAAACTGGATACGCTCTAATACTTTCGCCGCTTCGCTATTTCCTTATTATACTGGTTTCTATATCTCTGCACCACCTAACTAGTGTTCCAACTAGTAACGATAACGTGATCCCAACCCCTGTAGTTTCCATTGCCTTCAGGCATACATTTATTATTTATTACCTAGATCTAATCTAGGGTTTTCTATCAAGTGCTTTCTAGATTTAACTAGAGTTTCACGCTATCTGCTGAACGCTTTTCGAGTTTAGGGTTTATGCCACTTAGTCCAACTAGGGATTACGCTACTTGTCGAACGATGCCCCCAAGTCTAGGACACACTACCTAGAGTGGTATATGTTCCTAGGCTTCCCCACACATGTATCGCGAATCGTTATCGCTTGTCTAGATGCACATGTCCTGTAATGTGCGGTCCGAGTCCTGTGACAGGGCAAATCAAGGAATACAAAACTCGGTCGGGAGCTTTCAGATATCTGCCGATGTAGATGCTAAGGTCTGTTTTTATTCCAGTGGCTATGGTCCCACTTGACCCCTCCTTCAACTAATGAAAGGCACACCTTGTAAAATGAGAACTATACGCTGGCCCCCGGTGCCCCACTATCCTATGGCCATCCGCAACCATAACTAGATAGCAAGTATATGGTCTTTTGGAGTTCTCCGCCTTTCCGCTTCACGTATCTCGATTGACTCAAGATGGATGGTAGACGACGAGTCGCTATCACAGGGCTACAGTTTGCTCGCCGAATCACGCCGGTCCATCCTAGTCTTTAGGTTGCCATGTATTGCAACCAAGGCATACCCCTGGTTCTTCTACGCAGACCTTAACCTCTATGAGCCCAGGCGGATCATCTGCAGCCTCACAGAGGGATACCAAGAGTACCCTCACGTCCCCTCGAAGCCTCGGGCTTCGTAACCCAATTCGTTGGAGCATTCTTTTTAATCAGACGGACGTTCGCTCCTCCTCGTGTTATACTAAGAATTACTACTTAGTTTTGTCAACTTAGTTTCCAGAATCGTTGTCTTCTTAACTAAGGTTTACTACTTAGCTCCTTTTAACTAAGGTTTACTACTTAGTTCTCTTTCCCGTCAATTTGGATTGGTTAAGTGTCATTAGTCAATTCAAGCTAACTTAACCCTCTTCATTTATCTTGTTAAGCTGGTTAAGTGTCATCAGCAATTCACGTTGACTTAACTCTACCACAAACCAAGTTATATTGGTTAAATATTTCTTATTACTTAACCCTACCCCTTCATCCTGTACTGGTTAAGTGTTCCTTTTTAACTTAGACTTGCCCGTCTGTTTTAACTAACATGTTATTAATGGTTAAGTATTATCCCTTCATGTTTTAGACTTAACCTTATTCCTTTATCATAACCTGATGGTTAAGTGTTCAGGTTTACATAACCCTACGGTCTAGCCCAGCTAGCATATCAAAATTGGCTAAGTGTATTAGATGTTACTTAACCCCAACCTCTAGTCTAGTTAACATATTAATTTGGCTAAGTGTATTAACTTTACTTAACCCCTACAAGTCTTGTTTTGCTACCTTGAGTTTGGTTAAGTGTCTCTATGGACCTAGCCCTCCCATTCTAGCTTAATTGTGTTAAGTTGGTTAAGTGTTCCTATGGACTTAACCCTCCCATTCTAGCTTAACTGTGTTAAGTGTCAGTCTGAACCTAACCCCACCCATCAGTCTAATTATCATGTTGACTGGTTAAGTGTCTTAGTTAACTCAACCCTACCATTCTTGTTCTAGTTTTGACTAAATAGATTAAAGCCGCGACCGCTCACATTAGACAGATATTGTTGCGACTACTGGATGTGCCGGTTGGTTCCGGGCAGGTTTACATCGCAACTCAGTCTAACCTCGGGCTAGGCATATTCGTGTTTTCTAAGTTCAAAGGGTTTCAATTTATTTTCAAATCAAGTTTTGAAAGTAACCATCCCGTCTGTCGGATCAGTTAGGGATAGCCAGGGAGAGCAGGAAACTTATATTTTCCAAACCCAAGCCTAGACACTATCCTCTCTGTCACCCTAGAACTTTCTGGTGTGTCATTAAAAGAGGTGTCGTTAATAAACCTTTAATTTGTCTAAATTTACATTGCCTCATTCAAGCCAAATTCTATAAGTAAATTATTCCTAATTTACTTATTTCCTAATTACTCTTTTAATGTGAATTGTCAACGTTTCTTCTTATGGCCCATTCTCCCCTCTATATCATATTTATGCTTTTTGGTATGTAAACCATACCAAATGAAGTGTCACTAACCATGATTTTGCTAATCCTGACAATTACTCCCAATTATGGCCAATTTCAAGTTTATGCCAATATACTTATCGAGCCAAATTAGCTAATCCAATTCTGATTTAACATTCTAATTCATGTCAAACTAGACTTATTACTCTAGCTCACAATTCATGTAAATGCTAGATTTACATGTCAATACTAGATTCAAATTACACATCCTATAATTCTTGTCAAATTTATCCTATTTGCATTTCTATGAACATGCCATAGTACATGTCCCCAATTTATGCCGAGTTTATAACTATGTTTTAGTAAATTTTATATTTTTCCTCAAATCGTATTCCCACCGTTCGTATAATCGTGTTTCAATCTAGATTATAGATTAATCTAGATTCGTAGCAAATAGGGAATGAACCAAAGATTGCTATGAAAAGGATAGATATAACAACTGGCATAAAATGGTTTTGAATAACGACGTAGGTTCAAGAACATGGGTAGACCTAACTTAATAGGTAAATTCCCAAGGTCTAAAACCAAGAATAGACAGAGTAGGTTCAAGAACATGGGTTGACCTAACTTAATAGGTAAATTTCCATGGTCTAAAACCAAAGAAAACCAAGGACAGGTAGAATAAATAATCGGGTTTAGACCCAATCTTATAATCACAAAACTTAAGCAACACTTTCCTAGTCATGAATCATAAGTGTTTAATCACAGACGTCCTTGTTATGTCATAGGTAATAGTTTATGTTTTCTAATCAAAGGCATAGGTTTAGTCAAGGAAATAATCCTCATAGTCACAGTCACAGTCATAGGCAATGTTCGTAGTCATAGGCAATGTCCATAGTCATAGGCAATGTTCATAGTCATAGGAAATGTTCATAGTCATAGGCAAATGTTCGTAGTCATAGGCAATGTCCATAGTCATAGTCACGGTCTTATTTGTCCTCGAATCATAACAGTTCTTAATTAGGATCAAGAGTATATGCACTGATTCGAATAGAGAGAGAGATTTGGCATACTCTTTTATTCCTTTAATTTCATGTCATGAACAGAGAAAAATGTTCAAATCTAGAAATAACTGACTTACAGAGATTAGATTAGAACAGGAAGATGGCGTTGCTAAGATTCATAGAAAAACAGTCGTTGAAGTCGTTTGAACCTCCTCTTGAATCCTAGCTTGAATTGAACCTCTTCTTGAAAATCTTTTAGCAGCATTTCCTCGTCTTGGTTTATTTTATATATATATATATATTATTATTTTATTTATATATTTTAGAGGAGGAGGAGAATCCATGTCTAACAAGAATCTTTGCAGCATAATGGTAGAAAATAATTGTGAATAGAGAAGAAGACCAGGGCTGTTTATATAGTGTTAGGCGGACGAACCTGGTCAGAAAACGTGACCAAATACAGCAGAATGAACCAGGTGTAGAAAGCTGGAAAAAGCGGGCAGGTCGACACCCATGTCGACTGGGCAGTCGACATGGGGGGGTGGTGTCGATTGTGCAGTCGACACCCCTGTCGACTTGACCTGGGCGGGAATTTTCCCGCCCTGCGCCCTGTGTGTTTGAATTCGAATTTGGCCGTAGTTTAAACTGTTTTGAACTTGGAATTTTCTGAAAACTTTGACGGGCCATATCTTGGTCATATGGACTCCGATTCTCGAAAATTCGGACTCTATTTTGCGTATTTTTCCGAGACGAACGCAATGGCGCAGCCCGTTTCCCTTGATTTTGACTTTAACTTTTAATTCTACCTTGATTTGCGAATCTTAGTGTTACAGAATTACGGGGTGTTACATTCTCCCCCATTTAAAAGGATTTCGTCCCCGAAATCTCCAAGTTAGGAAGAATGTATCCTACCATCCAATCACCCATCTACTCAACCATTCAATCACAGGCATTCATTGTCCTTAAGAGATTTCTAATGCCTTCATGTTCACATGCATAGTGTGTGTATATGTCTTTATCTAATGCAAAATCAGGCGGTCTACTGATCCAGTTGACCTCCTTAATGCGAGTTATGTCAGTGCCATGCGTCCAATCATGTATGCAAGCATCCCTAGTTACGTAAATACTACATGCGTGCACAGCCATTCGTCCATATGCATCATCCATATGATCACATATCAAGTTCAACTTACAAACAAATACATATCTGTAAATGCAAGATGAAAGCGTCCGAACTTGGTTTAGTGCCTAATACATATGCATATGCATTCACAAGCAACCATTAGCAACCACTTGCAACCATCAACCATAACATGTTTCAAATACATGTTTACATCCATTGGCTTCTACCTAAGGATCGAAGATACGACCTAGGTGATATACTTTGGAAAGAGAGAAACAATTATGCGTAAAGCTCCTAAAACAAAGAAATCAAGGATGCACCCTCAAGGAAAAGGGTATGATGCTAGTATCTAGCCTTCTTGAGCTTTACTCCACTGTATCTTAACTAATTTAACTTCATGATTGTGGAATTCCGGATCTCCATTTCCAAAACAGATTTCAATCACGGTACTAGGTATACGTACTAAGATGATTAGAGGTCTCCCTCTTATCCGCCATGCCATAACTATAAGAGTCGAAAGGTCACTACGCGCTTTTTGGAGTGCCTGCAACAACTATTCCTCTCTCACGTAAACCATCCTAGTCGAACTTGACAATCCTCAAGTACAAGCCCCAAAGGCCTAAACCAATATCAGACAAGCACCCAAGGAATATCTCCTTTGAGTTAAAACGATCTACGTGAGATGATATAAGCAAACTCGATAGCTATTCTCAAATCCCTACTAACCAAAAATAAACTGGTCGGACCACCAATTGGATTTGAAATTTTAGTGGGATCTTTCTACTATACAAGTACTATGGTGCAGAGACTCAACTATGGAAGTAGATATGAAAAAGAATGCGAAGCGCTAAAGCCAAAGGAAATAGTACGAAGAGCAAAACTAGACTCTTCCATCAGAACTTTACTACCTTTCTTCTAGGTACGCTTGGTGGCGAAAGCATGTACTTGTCCTTCTGAAAATCTCGTCCTCGTTCTTGCCCTTGTCCTTAAGTATATGCCCTATCATACCCTAGTAAAGATACTTCCTCTTGTCTTAGGTTTTATAATTCCTTCCTCCTTTGTGAGCTAAATCTGCATCCATGAATTCCACATCCTAGGGTTGTGCTCCCTAGCCAAACTCCTCATCCCCTTCCGTGTGTAGTCATGTTGATAAATCTCTCGAAAACTGCCTCCATCGTCCGGAAAACCCTATAAGCTTCGAAAGAAAACTGCTCGTAGATGAAACAACTACGGCTATGGATGGAAGCCGGGCACTACTTTGCCCTTCGATGAGGTTACCTCCCAGAAAGCCAGGAGCCCCAGAGACTCAAGAAAGAAGGAGACAAGAATCTAAACAGAGGAAGAGAAGATAGTGCGTATGGCTTTGGGGAATATGTCTTTAAAACAAAAAAATTTCTCTTGAAAATGCTTCTATAAAAACCGTTTTGAAAACAATTTTTCAAATCCTTTATCTGATCTGGTAACCTTCAGCTCTGTTACCAAGTGTAACACCCCACATCCGTTAGTGTCACTCACAAAGGGAATGCACTAAGTTCTGTGGAGCATTTAGGGTAAAAGATGCAGATAAATTACAAGACAGACAGAAATTAAACAGCGGAAAATAAAACTTTGCTTTATTGATAAAATAGTTTGTACAAAGATTTCTTTACAATATCAGAGTGTCATCTGTCTTACAAAATAGAGAAGCATAAAAATACATTTATATTCCCCAAATGTAGCATAAGCCAGCCATAGCAGCGAAAAGGAGAGTCCAAAGCACTTTGTCCAAGAATCTTCAAGCATGGGAAGAGCAGCGGTTCAATCTAACCTGAGCTGAACTATTCCCTCCTCAACTACCTGGGGGGGAACGGAAGAAAAGAAGACGAAAGAAAAGTAGAGTCAGACATAAAGCCTGAGTAAGTTCAGTAACTTCTAGCATGTGACCATGGAAAAACAAAACAACATGAATTAACTGAATACAAGATTACACCATGACGATAGGGTCAACAAGATTAGACGAGGTAGTCACAAGATATGCTAAGATAAACTGGATACGCTCTAATACTTTCGCCGCTTCGCTATTTCCTTGTTATACTGGTTTCTATATCTCTGCCCCCACCTAACTAGTGTTCCAACTAGTAACGATAACGTGATCCCAATCCCTGTAGTTTCCATTGCCTTCAGGCATACATTTATTATTTATTACCTAGATATAATCTAGGGTTTTCTATCAAGTGCTTTCTAGATTTAACTAGAGTTTTACGCTACCTGCTGAACGCTTTTCAAGTTCAGGGTTTATGCCACCTAGTCCAACTAGGGATTACGCTACTTGTCGAACGATGCCCCCAAGTCTAGGACACACTACCTAGAGTGGTATATGTTCTGTAACGACCCGCATTCTACGCATCATAGGATCGTAGAATATTTATTTCTGTCACATACGAAGTCGTATGGTCATGTAACTTTGGGAGACGACTATTAGGGTCATTTCCCATGTCCATGATTTTCCCGATTTTTAAATGACCATTTTACCCCTAGTTGGTACTGTTTTGGTCATAACTTTTGACTGGAAAGGAATTTTGACCTGAAATCTCTTCCATTAGCTCCGGACGATGGTTTCTCTTTCCGTAGAGTGGTTACATTAGCCAAACAGTCTTACCGTTTGGGAGATATGGCTGAATTAAGGTTTAGATGGTTAAAAACAGCTTAACCGGGCTTAATTGGGTAGTTAACAGCTAGGCCCAATGGGGAATTTCGGGTTTAGGGGTATATAGGGGCTGATTAGGGTTAGAAAACATTTCTTTAGACATTTTCCAGCCGCCACTTTCATCCTTAGACACTCTAACAATGGCCTCCTACATCTAAAACACCCCAAATCACTTTCTAATTGAAGATTAGGCTTAGCAACATCAAATTAAGAAGAAAAAGCACCAAAGTAAGGTTAGAGATGTTGTTGGACATTAGTATTCGCCCCAAATCAGAGGAGTTTCAGTTCTGAGAATTTTATTTGTGGCCAAGGTGAGTGATTTGCATGATTTCTCACTAATTACGGTTGATTAAGGGGTAATTAGTGTTAATTAGCGAATTTATACACAAATAAAATCTGGAAAAATGTTTAGAAATTCTTAAATAATGTTTTATGCTTCTGTTGGAATTTTGGTTCGATTTGATTAAGTTTCGTTAACCCTATGATTAGTTTTACTTAAACATGCTTAAGGGAAAATAAGGAGTTTTGGCCACTTTTGATCCATTTTGATTCATTTGAATGGTTGTTTGCTGTTTGTGGTTGCTATTACATATTGCTATGACTCTATGGTGTGTTTTATGATTGATTATAAGTGTTAGATTTGTCAAAAACGCCGTCGAATGGCGTAAACTGCTCGCTGGAAGAACTGCAGGAAATCATCCAACCGGACCGGATCGGTGGAAGTAAGGGCGATCCGATCCGATGGCGCGACCCGATCCGCCGATGCTTGAAGACCACGATCCGAATGATGCAAATCCGATCCGAGCCTCTTACCACGAACTAATCCGAAGCAACGCACTAGAGCTTGAAGCCTGAAAGACGATCTGAACCGAAGGGAGTCACACGATCCGATCCGGAGCTTGTAGGGCGATCCGATCCGGTGGAGACTGGATTCACGAGGAAATAGAGGACCACGACCCGATCCGGTGGGGCTTCTACGACCCGATCCGCGTAGGTCATTCCGATCCGATCCAGTGAGGGATGATGAGAGCCAATCCGAACTGATGCAGCGCCACGATCTGATGCTGCGGGACATGCACGACCCGAACCCAGTGGGCGATCGCGATCCGACCCGAATGATGGAGACCGATCCGGATGAAGATGATGACCAAACCCGAGATGCAAAGGAAGTCCAAATGAGAAGTTAGAGCTCAAGATTCAGATGGGAATCAACGAGTTCGCTTCATGGTTGGGCTTTGCTGCGGGACGCGTGCCAAGGGGTTATCGACGTCTATAGCTTTGGACCACTATGGTAGGAGGTACGGAGGCGGATTCAGGGCCATTATGGCATTGGTAGAACCAAGGGCTATGATCAATGAAATGGGTCATTGAAATGTTTGGTCATGACTCCATATGTTTAGCTTGGTCACAGCAGGGTTTCTACAAGTCGGGATCCGTCGTTACCTCAATTTGTCTAGTATTCCTAGGTGGTAGATGTCGTATAGCTTTACGCACTGAGTGAGAGAGGTGAGGATGGTTGCTATGGATGGTTTGTTTGCTATCATTATGACATACACACCCCACCCCCGTATTCTTTACACTATTTATTATGGCACCTTAGAGTACTGTACGGTATGTGGTACTTACACTTTGGTTGCAGGTCCAGGTTCAGGTATGGTTTAGTATACCTGTTATTATTCTGTTTAGATGCTTATCGCTCATACCAAGCTTTATGTCTGACCCAGAGTTTTATGTCTCCTCTTATTACTCTGGGTGCTCACATGAGTAGACTAGAGACAGGTTAGCTGGTGATGCACGAGTAGATGATCCAGAGACGAGCAGGAGGCTTCCACGTAATACATATATATAGTATTCTCCCTGTGTTGTTGAAGATCACTGCTTGGGCATTGGTGGTGTATCTTCTACTTTTGGCTTTCTTTTGTTTAGAGACAGTAGATTTTGAAAAGTTGTAATAAGCTGTATTTGGATTTCCGCTGCTCTGATGTTGACATTGATTATTAGTTATCAGCTTATGCACTGTCTCACCTGTTTTATGTCAAGTATGTTATTATTATATTTTATTCCAAGCGCTGTGAGACATTCTACAGGTTCCTCGTTTAGTTAATTCCCTTCTTTCCTTTCTTCTGACGACCATCCCGTGCTAGTCGGGCATGTGTACAGCACACTTCCGGAGGAAATGCAGGCTGGTGCGAGGCGGGCCGTCACACTTGGTATCAGAGCTCTAGGTTGCGTAGTTAACCTGGGGAAGTTATCGGGGAGAGATAGAATACGTATACGAGAGAGCGTATTTGTGATTATTTTGGTTTTTAAAAGCTATATATATATACTACTAGTAGTATAAGAATGAAGTCGAGCTGCACTAGCACCACTATGGGATCGTTAATCATTTCCTTTTTCAGATTGACGATGAGCCGATATGTTAGAGGTACTGGTAGAGGGGCCAATAATGGGAATGCTGCTGACATGAGGACGATGTTTACTGACCTCATGAGAGAAATGCTTAGAGATGTACGAAGGGCAGCTCCCAATGATGGAAATGGTGGTGGCCCAATAGTGCAGGCGCCGAGGGTCGATTTCGCCAAGCTGAATAAGGATTATACTAGCCTTGGTGGGAAGCCATTCCACGGAACGGAGTCGGCCACAGATGTTCAAGATTGGTTGGATAGTTGCGAACGTATCTTCGAGGATTTGGGTATCGAGGATGCGATGAAGAGAAAGCTAGCGTCCCGTCAGCTGCAAGGGCGGGCAATGAATTGGTGGAATGCTATAAAGGCAGCTACTTCCGAAGATCAAATTACTTGGGGGCAATTTAAGGCTCGCTTTAGCGAGAAGTTCATTCCAGCTGCTCAGAAGTCAGTGTTGTTTAAGAAATTCTTAGAGCTCAAGCAGAATGGCAGAGCTATCTCGGAGTATATTGCTGAATTCGACACTTTGTCGAAATATGGGTTATCTCTTATTGATACTGCCGAGAAGAAGAATGAGAAATTCATAACTGGTTTGGATCAATACTTGGGGAAAAGGCTTATTAACCACATCGATGAGTCGTTTGAGTCGATTGTAGGGAAAGCATTAAGGTCAAAAAGTCTCTACCCTAAGCCGAAGACTGAGGTTGCATCCGCAGGTGAGCCAAAGCCACAAGCAAGTGGTGTAGGCAAAGGTGGTTCCCAGAATAAAAGAAAGCAGAGTCAGACTAAGGATGGCCAGAAGAAAAAGAATAAACAAGATGTTGAGTGCTTCAGCTGTGGTAAGAAGGGCCATTATGCTAGTAATTGTCGGGCCAAGCCAGCGGATAGGAAGTGCTTCAATTGTGGCCAAATGGGACATCACAAGGACAAGTGTCCGCAACCCCCTAAAGAAAAGCAAATGGTGAAAGCATATGCTCTTAATGCTATTCCTTCTTCGACGAATGCCCCAACAACGGCGGAGAAGGGAAAGAATGTCGTCATTCAAGGTATGCTTTCTGTTTATGATGTTCCTGTTAGAGTTTTATTTGATACGGGAGCTTCCAGTTCTTTCATATCTGGTGACCTGGTAGATAGGTTGGGATTGGAGCTTGAGATTGTCAATAGACCTTTAGTAGTGACGAACCCGATCGGTGGTTCGACTAGCCTTAGCATGATTTGTCGTAATGTGGTCTTATCGAGTCATGGATGCATGTTTGTTTGTGATTGCTTTGTTTTGGGCTTTACTGGGTTTGGCATTATTTTGGGAGTAGATTGGCTCCGAAGATACGGGGTGGTGGTAGACTGTGAGGGCTTTTTGGTGACAGCTAGAGCGGATGATGGGCGGAGGATAGTGTTTGGTGGTCTACCCAGTAAGGGGGTATTGGCTAGTTTTCTAAACTCCCTCGATATTCCGCATAGTGAGTTGTCAGGTTTGCCCGTAGTTAGCCAGTATCCGGATGTTTTCGAAGAAGTGACCGGACTTCCACCGCACCGAGAGATTGAGTTCCGTATTGATTTGGTAAAAGATGTCAGACCTATAGTGATGCCACTTCGTCGTATGGCACCAAGAGAGCAGCGAGAGCTCGAGGTGCAAGTCAGCGATCTTTTGAAGAAGGGATTTATCAGAAGGAGTGTTTCTGAATGGGGAGCACCAGTTGTGTTTGCTACCAAGGCGGATGGTTCCCTTCGTTTGTGTGTAGACTACCACGAGTTGAATAAAGTGACGAGGAAGAACAAGTATCCTCTACCGCGGATAGAAGATTTGTTTGATCAGCTGAGTGGCGCGAGAGTATTTTCTCAGTTGGATCTCGCGACAGGTTTTCATCAGCTTAGAGCGGAAGCTGAGAGTATAGCTAAAACGGCATTTCGGACACCGTCTGGGTTTTATGAGTGGTTGGTCATGCCATTCGGGCTGACCAATGCCCCAGCATATTTTGTGGATCTTATGAATAGGGAATTCAGAGATCAGTTGAATAAGTTTGTCCTCGTGTTCGTTGATGATATTTTGGTCTGCTCGAGGACAGAGGAAGAACACAAGGGACATTTAAGAATAGTGATGGAGGTGTTGAGAAAACACCAATTGAAAGCAAAGTTTTCTAAGTGTCACTTCTGGAAGAGGGAAGTGAGGTTCTTGGGCCATGTTGCATCAGAGAATGGCATTGCCGTGGACCCGGCGAAGGTGGCCACGGTACAGGATTGGCCTACACCCAAGAATGCAACAGATGTAAGAAGTTTCTTGGGGTTAGCTGGATATTATCGTAAGTTTATCCAAGGGTTCTCCAAGATAGCAGCACCATTGACCCAGTTGACCAGGAAGAATCAAGCTTTTGTCTGGGATGAAAGGTGCGGGAATGCGTTCAAGAGTTTAAAGGACAAGTTGACAAGCGCACCAGTGTTAGTCATTCCTAAGGGGGATGAAGAGATGACGGTATACACGGATGCATGTGGTACCGGACTGGGTGCTGTATTGATGCAAGGCGGTAGGGTTGTAGCTTATGCAAGTCGGCAATTAAAACCGCACGAGAAAAGATACCCTACCCATGATTTAGAATTGGCAGCAATCGTGTTCGCGTTGAAGATGTGGAGACACTATCTCTTGGGAGAAAGATTTGAGCTATTTACAGATCATAAGTCGTTGAAGTATCTCTTCTCCCAGAGGGATTTAAATCTCCGGCAACAAAGGTGGTTGGAATTCTTGGCTTCCTATGATTTTGACATCGCATATACACCGGGAAAGGGCAATGCGGTGGCTGATGCATTGAGTAGGAGACATGCCAGCCTAGGGGCTATGTTTCTAGAATGGAAGCAACTGGAGTACATCGCTGGGTATGATTTCAGACCAAAGTGCGAATTGGATCCAGAAATGTTAGCAAGTTTGACGATCAGACCCACCTTAATTGAGCGAATCGGCTCTAGTCAGAGGGACGATCCTAACCTATTGGACATCATCTCCAAGTTAAAGATGGGTATCGATGAGGAGATGAACAAGTATGGGCTTGATCGAGATGGATGGCTTAGAAAGAATGGAAAACTTGCTGTACCCAATGTCAATGAATTAAGAGATGAAGTGCTTAGAGAATGTCATCATTCAAAACTGACTATACACCCCGGTGGTAACAAGATGTATCGAGATATGAAGCAGACCTATTACTGGGAAGGGATGAAAAGAGACATTGGGAAGTTTATATCCAAGTGCATGAATTGCCAGCTAGTTAAAGCCAAGCAAAAGAAGCCTAGTGGGTTATTACAACCATTAGAAATTCCCGAATGGAAATGGGAGCAAGTCTCGATGGATTTCATCGATGGTTTACCAAGGACTAGATCGGGACATGATAGTATTTGGGTGATTGTGGACCGATTGACCAAAATTGCAAGATTTATACTAGTCAAATCAACCAGAACGGCAGCTAAATTAGCAGAATTGTATATGAAATGGGTAGTGAGATTTCATGGAGTACCTAAAAGCATTGTGAGCGACCGAGACCCGTTGTTCACTAGTGGGTTTTGGAAGAGCTTACAAGAGACTCTAGGGTCAGAGTTACATCTCAGTACCGCATATCATCCTCAGACCGACGGTCAGACGGAGAGGGTGAATCGTATTTTGGAAGATCTCTTGAGAGCATGTATATTGGATTTTGGTGGATCATGGGATGACCATTTGCATCTAGTAGAGTTTGCATATAATAATAGCTACCAATCCATATCGGCATGGCTCCGTTTGAAGCTTTGTACGGAAGACCGTGCAACTCACCATCATGTTGGATAGAGACTGGCGAGAAGTTTATGCTTGGACCGGATGTGGTGAGGGAAACTTCAGGTAAGATTAAGATCATTCAACAACGAATGAAGGCTGCCCAAGATAGGCAAAAGAGTTATGCTGATAAGAGGAGAAGAGACATAAAATTCTCCGTTGGTGACTTGGTGTTTGTCAATATTTCTCCGTTGAAGAGCGTAATACGATTTGGCAGAAGAGGCAAGTTGGCACCAAGATTTGTTGGCCCATTCCCTGTTCTTAAACTAGTCGGGAAATTGGCATATAGAATTGACTTACCAGAGAAGATGACATGAGTTCACAACGTATTTCATGTTTCCCAACTAAGGAAGTTCGTTCACGACTCAGATATGACTATTTCACCTAATCAGTTAGAGGACTTCGAAGTAGAACCCGAGGCGGTTGGGAACCACAAGCCGGCCCGTATTGTCGAACACGACATGAAGCAACTTCGAAGGAAGGTGGTGAAGCTAGTCAAGGTTCAGTGGGGCGAGGACGAGAATGATTGTACTTGGGAGACAGAGGAGAACATTAAGAAGACACACCCAGAACTCTTTGCCTGGTAAGATTTTGACTTCGATTTAGTTTTCTGCATGCTAGGATAGGCTTGTTTGCTTGTTTTGCATGTTTGATTGTTGTATGTGGTTGTTAGGCATGCGGGATCCTTTGTATAATTTGGGTTAAGGAATTTCGGGGACGAAATTTCTTAAGGGGGGAGAGTGTAACGACCCGCATTCTACGCATCATAGGATCGTAGAATATTTATTTCTGTCACATACGAAGTCGTATGGTCATGTAACTTTGGGAGACGACTACTAGGGTCATTTCCCATGTCCATGATTTTTCCCGATTTTTATATGACCATTTTACCCCTAGTTGATACTGTTTTGGCCATAACTTTTGACTGGAAAGGAATTTTGACTTGAAACCACTTCCATTAGCTCCGGACGATGGTTTCTCTTTCCGTAGAGTGGTTACATTAGCCAAACGGACTTACCGTTTGGAAGATATGGCTGAATTAAGGTTTAGATGGTTAAAATCAACTTAACCGGGCTTAATTGGGTGGTTAACAGCTAGGCCCAATGGGGAATTTCGGGTTTAGAGGAATATAGGGGCTGATTAGGATTAGAAAACATTTCTTTAGACATTTTCCAGCCGCCACTTTCATCCTTAGACACTCTAACAATGGCCTCCTACATCTAAAACACCCCAAATCACTTTCTAATTGAAGATTAGGCTTAGCAATATCAAATTAAGAAGAAAAAGCACCAAAGCAAGGTTATAGCTGCTGTTGGACATCAATATTCGCCCCAAATCAGAGGAGTTTCAGTTCTGAGAATTTTATTTGTGGCCAAGGTGAGTGATTTGCATGATTTCTCACTAATTACGGTTGATTAAGGGGTAATTAGTGTTAATTAGCGAATTTATACACAAATAAAATCTAGAAAAATGTTTAGAAATTCTTAAATATTGTTTTATGCTTCTGTTGGAAATTTGGTTCGATTTGATTAAGTTTCGTTAACCCTATGATTAGTTTTACTTAAACATGCTTAAGGGAAAATAAGGAGTTTTGGCCACTTTTGATCCATTTTGATTCATTTGAATGGTTGTTTGCGGTTTGTGGTTGCTATTACATATTGCTATGACTCTATGGTGTGTTTTATGATTGATTAGAAGTGTTAGATTTGTCAAAAACGCCGTCGAATGGCGTAAACTACTCGCTGGAAGAACTGCAGGAAATCATCCGAACCGGATCGGTGGAAGTAAGGGCGATCCGATCCGATGGCGCGACCCGATCCGCCGATGCTTGAAGACCACGATCCGAATGATGCAAATCCGATCCGAGCCTCTTACCACGAACTAATCCGAAGCAACGCACTGGAGCTTGAAGCCTGAAAGACGATCCGAACCGAAGGGAGTCACACGATCCGATCCGGAGCTTGTAGGGCGATCCGATCCGGTGGAGACTGGATTCACGAGGAAATAGAGGACCACGACCCGATCCGGTGGGGCTTCTACGACCTGATCCGCGTAGGTCATTCCGATCCGATCCAGTGAGGGATGATGAGAGCCGATCTGAACTGATGCAGCGCAACGATCTGATGCTGCGGGACATGCACGACCCGAACCCAGTAGGCGATCGCGATCCGACCCGAATGATGGAGACCGATCCGGATGAAGATGATGACCAAACCCGAGATGCAAAGGAAATCCAAATGAGAAGTTAGAGCTCAAGATTCAGATGGGAATCAACGAGTTCGCTTCATGGTTGGGCTTTGCTGCGGGACGCGTGCCAAGGGGTTATCGACGTCTATAGCTTTGGACCACTATGGTAGGAGGTACAGAGGCGGATTCAGGGCCATTATGGCATTGGTAGAACCAAGGGCTACGATTAGTGAAATGGGTCATTGAAATGTTTGGTCATGACTCCATATGTTTAGCTTGGTCACAGCAGGGTTTCTACAAGTCGGGATCCGTCGTTACCTCAATTTGTCTAGTATTCCAAAGTGGTAGATGTCGTATAGCTTTACGCACTGAGTGAGAAAGGTGAGGATGGTTGCTATGGATGGTTTGTTTGCTATCATTATGACATACACACCCCACCCCCGTATTCTTTACACTATTTATTATGGCACCTTAGAGTACTGTACGGTATGTGGTACTAACTCTTTGGTTGCAGGTCCAGGTTCAGGTATGGTTTAGTATACTTGTTATTATTCTGTTTAGATGCTTATTGCTCATACCAGGCTTTATGTCTGACCCAGAGTTTTATGTCTCCTCTTATTACTCTGGGTGCTCACACGAGCAGACTAGAGACAGGTTAGCTGGTGATGCACGAGTAGATGATCCAGAGACGAGCAGGAGGCTTCCACGTAATACATATATATAGTATTCTCCCTGTTTTGTTGAAGATCACTGCTTGGGCATTGGTGGTGTATCTTCTACTTTTGGCTTTCTTTTGTTTAGAGACAGTAGATTTTGAAAAGTTGTAATAAGCTGTATTTGGATTTCCGCTGCTCTGATGTTGACATTGATTATTAGTTATCAGCTTATGCACTGTCTCACCTGTTTTATGTCAAGTATGTTATTATTATATTTTATTCCAAGCGCTGTGAGACATTCTACAGGTTCCTCGTTTAGTTAATTCCCTTCTTTCTTTTCTTCTGACGACCGTCCCGTGCTAGTCGAGCATGTGTACAGCGCACTTCCGGAGGAAATGCAGGCTGGTGCGAGGCGGGCCGTCACATGTTCCTAGGCTTCCCTACGCATGTATCGCGAATTGTTATCGCTTGTCTAGATTCACATGTCCTGTAATGTGCAGTCCGAGTCCGGTGACAGGGAAAATCAAGGAATACAGAACTCGGTCGGGAGCTTTCAGATATCCGCCGATGCAGATGCTAAGGTCTGTTTTTATTCCAGTGGCTATGGTCCCACTTGACCCCTCCCTCAACTAATGAAAGGAACACCTTGTAAAATGAGAACTATACGCCGGCCCCCGGTGCCCCACTATCCTATGGCCATCCGCAACCATAACTAGATAGCAAGTATATGGTCTTTTGGAGTTCTCCGCCTTTCCGCTTCACGTATCTCGATTGACTCAAGATGGATGGTAGACGACGAGTCGCTATCACAGGGCTACCGTTTGCTCACCGAATCACGCCGGTCCATCCTAGTCTTTAGGTTGTCATGTATTGCAACCAAGGCATACCCCTGGTTCTTCTACGCAGACCTTAACCTCTGTGGGCCCAAGCGGATCATCTGAAGCCTCACAGAGGGATACCAAGAGTACCCTCACGTCCCCTCGAAGCCTCGGGCTTCGTAACCCAATTCGTTGGAGCCTTCATTTTAATCAGACGGACGTTCGCTCCTCCTCGTGTTATACTAAGAATTACTACTTAGTTTTGTCAACTTAGTTTCCAGAATCGTTGTCTTCTTAACAAAGGTTTACTACTTAGCTCCTTTTAACTAAGGTTTACTACATAGTTCTCTTTCCCGTCAATTTGGATTGGTTAAGTGTCATTAGTCAATTCAAGCTAACTTAACCCTCTTCATTTATCCTGTTAAGCTGGTTAAGTGTCATCAGCAATTCACGTTGACTTAACCCTACCACAAACCAAGTTATATTGGTTAAATATTTCTTATTACTTAACCCTACCCCTTCATCCTGTATTGGTTAAGTGTTCCTTTTTAACGTAGCCTTGCCCGTCTGTTTTAACTAACATGTTATTAATGGTTAAGTATTATCCCTTCATGTTTTAGACTTAACCTTATTCCTTCATCATAACCTGATGGTTAAGTGTTCAGGTTTACTTAACCCTACGGTCTAGCCCAGCTAACATATCAAAATTGGCTAAGTGTATTTGATTTTACTTAACCCCAACCTCTAGTCTAGTTAACATATTAATTTGGCTAAGTGTATTAACTTTACTTAACCCCTACAAGTCTTGTTTTGCTACCTTGAGTTTGGTTAAGTGTCTCTATGGACCTAGCCCTCCCATTCTAGCTTAACTGTGTTAAGTTGGTTAAGTGTTCCTATGGACTTAACCCTCCCATTCTAGCTTAACTGTGTTAAGTGCCAGTCTGAACCTAACCCCACCCATCAGTCTAATTATCATGTTGAACTGGTCAAGTGTCTTAGTTAACTCAACCCTACCATTCTTGTTCTAGTTTTGACTAAATAGATTAAAGCCGCGACCACTCACGTTAGACAGATATTGTTGCGACTACTGGATGTGCCGGTTGGTTCCGGGCAGGTTTACATCGCAACTCAGTCTAACCTCGGGCTAGGCATATTCGTGTTTTCTAAGTTCAAAGGGTTTCAATTTATTTTCAAAGCAAGTTTTGAAAGTAACCATCCCGTCCGTCGGATCAGTTAGGGATAGCCAGGGTGAGCAGGAAACTTGTATTTTCCAAACCCAAGCCTAGACACTATCCTCTCTGTCACCCTAGAACTTTCTGGTGTGTCATTAAAAGAGGTGTCATTAATAAACCTTTAATTTGTCTAAATTTACATTGCCCCATTCAAGCCAAATTCTATAAGTAAATTATTCCTAATTTACTTATTTCCTAATTACTCTTTTAATGTGAATTGTCAACGTTTCTTCTTATGGCCCATTCTCCCCTCTATATCATATTTATGCTTTTTGGTATGTAAACCATACCAAATGAAGTGTCACTAACCATGATTTTGCTAATCCTGACAATTACTCCCAATTATGGCCAATTTCAAGTTTATGCCAATATACTTATCGAGCCAAATTAGCTAATCCAATTCTGATTTAACATTCTAATTCATGTCAAACTAGACTTATTACTCTAGCTCACAATTCATGTAAATGCTAGATTTACATGTCAATACTAGATTCAAATTACACATCATATAATTCTTGTCAAATTTATCCCATTTTCATTTCTATGAACATGCCATAGTACAGGTCCCCAATTTATGCCGAGTTTATAACAATGTTTTAGTAAATTTTATATTTTGCCTCAAATCGCATTCCCACCGTTCGTATAATCGTGCTTCAATCTAGATTATGGATAAATCTAGATTCGTAGCAAATAAGGAATGAACCAAAGATTGCTATGAAAAGGATAGATATAACAACTGGCATAAAATGGTTTTGAATAACGACGTAGGTTCAAGAACATGGGTAGACCTAACTTAATAGTTAAATTCCCAAGGTCTAAAACCCAGAATAGACAGAGTAGGTTCAAGAACATGGGTAGACCTAACTTAATAGGTAAATTCCCACGGTCTAAAACCAAAGAAATCCAAGGACAGGTAGAATAAATAATCGGGTTTAGACCCAATCTTATAATCACAAAACTTAAGCAACACTTTCCTAGTCATGAATCATAAGTGTTTAATCACAGACGTCCTTGTTATGTCATAGGTAATATTTTATGTTTTCTAATCAAAGGCATAGGTTTAGTCAAGGAAATAATCCTCATAGTCACAGTCACAGTCATAGGCAATGTTCGTATTCATAGGCAATGTCCATAGTCATAGGCAATGTTCATAGTCATAGGAAATGTTCATAGTCATAGGCAAATGTTCGTAGTCATAGGCAATGTCCATAGTCATAGTCACGGTCTTATTTGTCCTCGAATCATAACAGCTCTTAATTAGGTTCAAGAGTATAGGCACTGATTCGAATAGAGAGAGAGATTTGGCATACTCTTTTATTCCTTTAATTTCATGTCATGAATAGAGAAAAATGTTGAAATCTAGAAATAACTGACTTATAGAGATTAGATTAGAACAGGAAGATGGCGTTGCTAATATTCATAGAAAAACAGTTGTTGAAGTCGTTTGAACCTCCTCTTGAATCCTAGCTTGACTTGAACCTCTTCTTGGAAATCTTTTAGCAGCATTTCCTCGTCTTGGTTTATTTTATATATATTATTATTTTATTTATATATTTTAGAGGAGGAGGAGAAGCCATGTCTAACAAGAATCTTTGCAGCATAACGGTAGAAAAGAATTGTGAATAGAGAAGAAGACCAGGGATGTTTATATAGTGTTAGGCGGACGAACCTGGTCAGAAAACGTGACCAAATACAGCAGAACGAACCAGGTGCAGAAAGCTGGAAAAAGCGGGCTGGTCGACACCCATGTCGATTGGGCAGTCGACATGGAGGGGGCTGTCGACTGCGCAGTCGACACCCCTGTCGACTTGACCTGGGCGGGAATTTTCCCGCCATGCGCCCTGTGTGTTTGAATTCGAATTTGGCCCTAGTTTATACTGTTTTGAACTTGGAATTTTCTGAAAACTTTGACGAGACATATCTTGGTCATACGGACTCCGATTCTCAAAAATTCGGACTCTATTTCGCGTATTTTTCTGAGACGAACGCAATGGCGCAGCCCGTTTCCCTTGATTTTGAATTTAACTTTTAATTCTGCCTTGATTTGCGAATCTTAGTGTTACAGAATTACGGGGTGTTACAATACCCGAAACTGGTTTGGTTTGGAACTTATATAAATACCTGAATCTGGGATGGTTCGGGATGTTTAATATTACTAAGGGTGGAATTCTAGTCTTCTATCATTAATACCCAAATCAAGGTTGCGGTTCGAGGCCTTTTACTAAGAAGAAAGGACTTGCGCCATCTAATAAAAGTCCGAGTTTGGGATCCGAGCCTTTTCGTTGATTATTATTGAATATGAATTTCTAGCTATCTATTGGGTTTAATTTAAGGCGAAGGATTATTGTTTATTTCTAGAAAAGTACCAATTATGGGTGATTATGCTACCTCGCTACATGCTTAGCATATTATGGGACTTAGTCCCAAATAATGTTCAAAGTAGTATAAGTGCAAATTCATATTTTATTCTAAACGAAAGACTAACATAAGGTATTTTTGAAATTTATGCAGGCTTAGAGAAAGCACAGATAAAAATCCAAGAAAAGGCCTGGTAAGATAAAATAAGAGACCTAACTTGAAAATTCAGGAATACCCCCTTTATTAGGGGAAAATGTTACTACCAAGATTCTACACTGGAAACATGCCAGAGTGAAGAGGCACTGTGTAAAAGCCAACATCCGAAAGTGGAAGCCAACATCCGAAAGTGGAAGCCAACGTTTGAAAGAGAGAGAAGGCAATGACTAGTGTTGACCCTAAATCAAGGGAAAGATAAAGTAGGCTACCAACACCAACGTATTTGGAACTGGCAGCTTGGTGTTGATACAAAAAATAAAGGCGGTTAATGTGGTTTCGGTACCAATGATATGGAAACAAAGGCCCAAAGCCTATACCGAAAGCAATATGGGATAGCCGAAAGTACTTCTTCCAATACTGGAACATAACACAATCCAAAAAGAATCAAAGTCAATAGCTTAAGAACGAGCAAGGCACTATCGGCTACCCGAAGAGCTTACTATCGATATTGTTGAAAAGATGAAGTCAAGCACCAAAAGCACAATAACAAGGCTAAACGAAGGCAGAAGCCCTAGTGAGAGTGCTATAGCTACCAATATAGCTTGGTAGCAATACCAAAAGCAGCATCAAAGTTAAGCTTCTAATGCACAAGACTGGCACTCTGAAAGCAAGATAAATATGGTAGCAATGCTCAATAAAAAGAAAAGCAGCCAAAACCTTCTATCGGAACTTAAAGGCAAAAAAGCGACCAGAACCCTATTGCCAAGGTTTTGATCTCGGATATCGGTCGCGTTTTGTCTCAAAAATTTTAGAGATTTAATCTCGTATCGAGGGAGATCTCGGATGAGATCAGTCTAACTCGAGTGTTCGCCTCAGATTTCAATCTCGGGTCTGAAAGTTCATATCGGAAAATCGCGGAGTACATAATATATTAAAAAATGATATTCTTACACAATGATTTTTATAAATGTTATTATAAACATAGCAACTTAAACTTAAATTGCAAAATCATTTCATTATTCATAATTAAGTAAAGATCATTCATATTCTAAATCATAATATGCTCAAAATAGAAATACAACACAATACAAACAGATTTGTGCTTACAACATATGATCCATGAACATGAAATATAGTTAGACATAAAAAAATCAAAAACATTAAAAATTTCAACATAAGTTGTAACACCCCGCATTTTTAATGAAATTAAAAATGTACATATATGAGCATAAATTCATACACTAAAAGAAAAAGATTTGTTGCATGCAACATAACTATGTTGCATGCACTAATTATGCATTGATAACAAAAAGAGGTAGTTCGTGTGTGCGAATTAATGCGACACGTAAATTAAAGAAAATGGTTAATTAGCATGCAAGCGTTAAAATAGAATATATATATATATATATATAGGTACATATAAATTTAGAGGAAAGCAACGCACACAGAAATAAATGGAATAAGAAAAGAAAGAGGAAGCATTGTAATTAATACAATTAAAAGTTGAACAATGTAATGCATACAAAGAAAGAAGAAATAAAAGAAACCAATGCATGCAAAATAATAAAGTGACATGCATAAGAACATTGAAGAGAGAAGTTAAAGGAATAAAGTCGCATGAAATATTTGCAATGCAAAGTTACATAAGTATATTAAAGAGAATGTATATTTGACTCATTAATGTTTAAAATTGATTGCTTGCATAGGAATGATTAATATCAGTATAATTGATTAAAGAAAGACACACATAGATAAGGTTTATACAAAGAAAAGTTGATGAATTAATTGAAATATATGGAATATATACATTGAGAAGAAGAGGAAATGTATTAATAAATTCATGCAACAATTTAAATATAATATGTTAAATGGAGTAACATATCAGTGCAAGCAAGGAAAAGAAACGTCATATGTGAATAACAAATACGTAAAAATGATGCACTGAATATAAAGATAATATTGCATTAGAATAATGCATGGGTGAATGCAGGGAGGAGATCTTAGAGGAAGTTAAAAATAGTTAAAAGAGGGTTAATGCATTAAGAAGGATGTTGTTTGCAATAAAGGTATGCAACCAAGGTAGAGAGAGCAATTAAATAATTGTAACCACAAAGTAATGCATATTGGCACATGGATAGCAATAGAAAAAGGGAACGCTATAAATTGAGTGCATAAGGATCGAATGCATTAATGGTAGATTACAATGAATTAATAAATAAAAGGTAGAAGTTAAAATGCATTCAAAAAAATATATATGTATAAAGGGAAATTTAATTGCACAAAAGAAATAATGACATTTATGGCGGAGCAATTAATAAAGAGAGCGGTTAAGTGTAAAAGCAGTTTAATTAGAAGGATTAAATGTGAAAATGGTTTAATTAGAAGCAATTTAATAAGTTTAATTGGGAGAATGTTTTAAAAGAGGAAAATTATATATTAATTGATTTCAGATAAAGAATTGTTCGCACAAAAATACTTTACATACGCATAAGAGATGAATGCGAATAAACATGATTCAGATTAAGGATTATGCACGAATAAAGAAGCATTTAGTGAACGTGGACTGTTTTCTGGTCTAAATACATTGTTGAATGCCTATAAATAAGACTCTAAACTTAGGTTTTATTCATTGAAAAAATAATGGTGATGGCGAGGCTCTGCTGCAACTTCAATTAAATTGCATATTCTTCTCCAAAATCAAGTTTAAAAAGATTCAAGCATTTTAACTATAAATCTGAGATTCAACACCAACAATTTCTTTTCTATCTTCTAAAATCCAAACACAGTGAGTTAGTTACTTTTAGAAATAAATGATTGAAAGTAAACGTGATATGGCTGTGATTTGGATTTGTTATAATTGTAAATCTATGACATCCTTGGATCTTAAATATTATCATGCTAGATCTATCTTTTTAGATCTAATTCGCTTGTGGTTAATTTGTCATGTCACAATTATGGATCTTAAATTATTATCATGCTAGATCTTTTTAGATCTAATTTTCATGTGGTTAATTTATCATGTCATGCTAGATCTAACTTTTTAGATCTAATTCTCTTGTGGTTAATTTGTCATGTTACAAATGTGGATCTTAAATTATTATCATGATAGATCTACCTTTATAGATCTAATTCGCTTGTGGTTAATTTGACATGTCACAATTGTGGATCTTAAATTATTATCATGCTAGATCTACCTTTATAAATCCAATTCGCTTGTGGTTAATTTATCATGTCACATCTACTTATGGATCTAATTTTTGTTAGATCATTTGGTACTTATCGTGTTGTGGCTAATTTAGATCTGTCATTAATTGGACATATGAATCCTTATTTATTCATGCCTATTATTACATCCTTAGTATGTTAGATCAAGTTTTATTATCACATGCTCACTAGATCCATTTTTATATGTCCACATTATAACTATGCCAACTACATATTTATGTCACTTTTGTCAAATTAAACACTATTGCCATCTTTCCCTTTTATTGTTTATGCCTAGGCTACTTTCTAGCCTAGACATGACGCCAAATATATGCGAATGCGTTAGTTAGGGAACGGGGAAAACAATAGAATTGGCATAACTTGAATGACGAATATGAATTTGGACATATAATCAATTATGAATATAATTGGATAAATGGGCATGAACACCTATAAAGACATAGGTATAATTAATTGGTTAATAATTAAAATGCCTAGGATTACAGTAATTAGAAAACTGGAACTACACTTATGACACGAGGTTAGATTACATTTATGGTGGAAGTCTGCCCGGACCCCACCGACATATCCAGCAACCGCAAATGTTGAATCTAATGTAAGACGTCTAAGTGCACAAATACGAGACGGGCTAGGACACGAATTGAGGCCCAACCTTTGGAAGAAGTCTTCCCGGACCCTACCGGCATATCCAACATTCACAGGTTGTAGGTCTAATGTGGGAGATCTAGCCCATTATAACCATAAATGGATATGTTAATGAATTGGAATACTTAACCTAGTTGAATCCATAGGGATTGTATGAACATGTTAACTTGAATAGAGGTTAAGTAAACATGGTTGAAAAAGTGGGTGGGTTAAGTAAATCTTGTGTTGGTGGGGTAATATTTACATATATAGGCCCGACAACTTAACCTGTTTTACATGTTGGACTATTAGGCATAATCAGTTGAAATCCTAGTAGTGGGGATGCAAGCCAAGGGGGAGCTTGTATCATCTTGTGTGTAGGACCCGTTTTAGTCAGTAACCCATCTAAATATCAAACGAGTACTCCGAACTAGGCTGGATTAGGGGAACACTTACTGGGCTGATTGTAAGAGATCCAAAACGAAGGGGTCGGCCTCAACAGCGCAGGAAACCAACGGAGTCATGTGCGTGCATGGGTCTGGCTTGCTATGGGAATTAAGTTTCTGTGACATCAGTAGATATAGTTGTGCACATCTTGAAAATGAAGGGTTACCACTTTAGGAAGTGATACATCCTACTGTGGGGCCAACATAGGGTATCTACGGAGTAGGGAGCCGATCGATTAGGGTAGTAGTTAGGGTACATCCAGACTGGTAAGTTTAGGAGTCCATTATTGGGGATGCCTATGGATTGTATGGGGTTAAAACCTCTCACTTGAAGTACCACTGAGTCTGCCATTTCATACATATTGCGGATCATCTCATTCTGGATATACTGGTGGTAGTGCAGAGTAATCATTGAGGAAGCGTATACTTCCTATCATGTTTACCTTGTCACACCTTCCTTATATGATGTTGTCTTTCTTATCCATCTTATATGCCTATCATGCTACTTTTACTTATTCACTTGTTAAAAGTTACTGGACTCGCCATATTTTATGTCTGACCCTTTTTGTTTCCTCTTCTTTCTTCCGTTCCCCCCACCCCCCTAGGTTCTCAGGGTGGGAATACTAAGGCTTAGTCAGGATTCAGTTATCATCTTGCTAGGTGCTACTTTCGAAGTATGGCTCAAGTTCTTATCTCCAATATGGCTTTTTCTCTTTTTGGGGAATTATGCTTTTTATGTACTCTGATGGAACAAGACAGAAAGTTTTATTTTTTTGTAATTGCTTTTATGTAGTTTCAACTTGTGATATTTTGGACCACGATGTTATGATTTATGTTTGAAATAAAAATTTAAATTACACTGTTGCTTTTATATCTGTCTTGTAATATTTAAGTTTTTGTTTAACTATAACACTTCGCAAAACTTAATGCATTCCCTTAGTGAGTGACATTAACCGACGTGGGGTGCCACACCTGGTATCCGAGCCAATACCCAGTCGGAATTGTGCGCGTAATGCTGCTGATGTCAATCAGCATGGTACTGATGCGGGTTACATGCATAGTGTAATGTCCCGTATTTTTATGGTATTATAATTAATTTATTTAATTATTTAAATAATGGTTTGGAGATTTAAATGGTTGTTGAATTAAAAAATAGTGAATATTTGATTAATATAATAATTAAATAATATATTTAATTCTTAAATAGTCGAAAATAGTGAATTGACAATATAATGTGAACTGAACAATTTGTAATATATATAATCCAGTATAGAGTTGAATTATATTAACGAATATATTATTTGAATGACATTTGAACGTATAAATTATATTATAATTAAAATCGAGCTCAAAATGGTGTGGCAGTTCACTCTTTGGCGATTTGAACTTCAACTGAACATACAGAATCCATTTTAAATCGGAAATCTGTGAAACAAGAAACGTTCGGAGCTGGTGAAGTATTTATTTCTAATGGAAGAGAAAAATCGTGATTTCATCGTGTAGATTTTGATTTATGTCCAAATCAAATTTTAGAAAAGTCGTTATAGAATTCCTTTATAATTTATATTGATTTATTTATATTTTAAAATGGATTTTAAATATAAATCGAATATCGATGTAACACTGGATTTGGAATATCGAGTTATAAATCCAATTAGAGCCGTATGATATTCTGTTGTGAATATATACGATAATATTTGTTTATAAATATTTAATTTAATTATTATTAAATATATTTATATATTTAAATGGGTTATTTAGAGCTTTAAAAATAGCCAGTTTTGCCAAGGACCTCCGTTTTCGACGAAAGTAATTTTGTTGGATCCGCAATATTAAATTATTGCTAGATTTCAATTTTCATGATTTTTGAAGTCGGTGTGTGGCCGTACGGATTTTTAATGAGAAAAACAATAAGTATTTTGAAGGTTAAAAATACGTTGTGTGAGCAAACGGAGTCGGAATTCGATGAAACCAGTTTCGTTGGGTCCGTAATGTCGTACTATAGCTGCATACCCATTTTCATGATTTTTTGGTATTATATGCGGTCGTATGAATTTTTAAAGACATGTACATATAACGATTGCTTAAAATTCGATATAATAATCAATATAAAAATAAAATATCTAACCTAAATATCAAAAATCCTAAACACTATAAATACCCCTTTCCTAACCTACTTCATTTCAGTTTTCCACGATCAGAAATTGCCGCCGCTTATTTCTCTCCTCTAACATAAAACGCATCCTTCAGAAAATCATATCAATTCAAATAAAATCCTCAAACTACTTTAATCGAGTTCCTATCGGGTTTCTCATCATTCCTATACCCATTTCAAAGGGTGCGATGCTGGTTCCGACAGCTTGAATTTTCCAGTGGAGGGGTTTATCTTCTAGGGGTCGGTACCCTTCTGGAAACCGAGCAGAACAGTTCAAAGTTGGGAATTTCTGGGGAGGTGTGGGTAGAAGGATAGATGTGGGAGTTGCAGACGTTCGGGAAGTTCACGGGAAAAAGCTGTCGCGTTGTGTACCGGAAGGGGGATTCGAGGCTGAAGTCGCGTGTAGAAAGGAGCGGAAATGGATGTGCTGAAGGATGACGGGATTCAGTGATTTGGAGAAAATAACGTTTTCTTTTGAAAATGGAGATACTGGGAGCAGATAGGATTCAAGCAAAAGTGCAACTGTTTGGGGAAACTACAACGTGTTTTTGTTGAGAGAGAAAACATGGTTTGGCTTTTGAAAATGATGGACCATGAGGTGTATTTGCATTGCAGGGGAGACAGGGTATTTGCGTTGGAGAAATAATTGAGCAGCAGGTCTTTAAGAGGAAGTTGGGTGATGAGTTTGTGGCGTTGTGCGTCCATGGCGTGGTTGCTTGTAAGGACAGTAGTGGGTAGGAAGGATCGAATTGAACTGTGTAAGGTCAGAATGGTAGCGTGAGGTAGGAGATAGAGTTGGAAGAAGGGGCCGTAATGGTGTTTACACATGGAAGCCACAATTTGGTATTTGGGAAGAAGACTATTTAGGCGGTTGGGTCTGACAAATAGTGGGCCGTGATTTTTGTTAATGTGAGCCCATATAAACTTATAATTTAAGCTTTTATTTCATTTGATAATGTATAAACTTGTGAATGCTGAATCGTACTCATACGTTAACGAAATTCAGAAAAACCAGATCCATTGGGACCATAGGTACGAGAGCTACACAATGGAACTGACTGGGAGCAAATCAGAGCTCGTTACAATTTATTGCAAAATAAATTGTCCGTCTGAATCAAAGATAGTTAATCGTTATTTAATGATAACTGTCCAATGTGAGTAAAACTCACGAACTCTACCAGTTCATATTTTTATAACATATATTTAGAACTGATAAATGATGATTGATTTGCTATGTGTTAACTGTTTGGTTGAATTGCTTATGTATTGGTTGAAATTATAGATAACGATATATATAAATCGTTAATCAAATATTGATTCTGTTTATAAGAATATTTCATATTGAAATTAAATCGATGTTATTATATTGTTTAACATCTGTGGATGTAGGGAAACAGGTCGGAGGAATCCAATTGGATTCCTCAACATTTATTTTACTGTTTTTCATACATGGTGATATATGATGTGATATATAATCTGTTGTTGATGATGTGTGTTAGAATGATATTGATCATTGTTATTTGGTATTTTAAATGCCAAAAGGTATACTGGAATGTTAAAAAGGAAATTTTCAAATGTTATATTGAAAAAGAAATATTTATAAAATCAAAATATTTTACAAAAAGAAAATATTTATTTAGAAAATAAATAGAGTTATAAAAGGAAATATTTGTGAAACAAATAGAAAAGGGAATATTTGTAAACCATTTACAAATCGAATTGAAAAGCAAGTATATGTAAAACATTTACAAATAGAATTGAGAAGGAAATATTTGTAAAACATTTACAAATAGATTATAAATGGAAATATTTATTTCTGAAATAGATAGAGTTATAAAAGAAATATTTATTTAGAAAATAAATAGAATTAAAGGAAATATTTATTTATAAAATAAATAGATTATAAAAGGAAATACGTGAAAAATGTATAGAATTGTATAAAAAGAGAATTTTACATTTGAAAGGTTTAGACCTGTGCTTCGCACACGGGTATAACATGATATGGATCAAGGATTTTAAACAAAATCTGTTCTAACCGACAGATTGAGAATATTAATTTATAAATGATATTTTATAAATTAAATAAAATATTTATCATTGGGTAAATGGAATATATAAGTCGGGAATTATATAGAGAAGTAAGAATTGATTTCAACATCGATATTTGAAACTGAATACATAACCAGTTAGAGTTAATCGATAGAGTTAATCCAATAGAGTAAATTGATTAGAGTTAATCAAATAGAGTTAATCAAATAGAGTTAATCGATAGAGTTAATCCAATAGAGTAAATTGATTAGAGTTAATCGATAGAGTTAATCCAATAGAGTAAATCGAATATTAGTTATTCGAATAGAGTTAAAAAGGAGTTATCGAATATTAGTTATTCGAATAGAGCTAAAAAGGAGTTATCGAATATTAGTTATTCGAATAGAGTTAAAGGAAGTAATCGAATATAGTTTATTCGAAAGGAAGTAATCGAATATAGTTTATTCGAAAGGAAGTAATCGAATATAGTTTATTCGAAAGAAAGTAATCAAATATAGTTTATTCGAAAGGAAGTAATCGAATATAATTTATTCGAAAGGAATGAATCGAATATAGTTTATTCAAAAGGAATTACCGAATATAGTTTATTCAGAAGGAGTTAATCGAATATAGTTTATTCGAAGAAAGGTGTTAGTCGAATGTAATTTATTCGAAAGAAGATTATCGAATATAGTTTATTCAAAAGAAGATTATTGAATATAGGTTATTCAAAAGAAGATTATCGAATATAGTTTATTCGAAAGATAGATTATCGAATATTAGTTATTCGAAGAGAGTTAATTGAATAGAGTTATTCGAAAAGGAGTTATCGAATATTAGTTATTCGAAGAGAGATTATCGAATATAGTTTATTCGAAAGAAGATTATCGAATATAGTTTATTCGAAAGAGAGATCATCAAATATTAGTTATTCGAAGAGAGTTAATCGAATAGAGTTATTCAAAAAGGAGTTATCGAATATAGTTTATTCGAAAGAGAGTTAATCGAATAGAGTTATTCGAAAAGGAGTTATCGAATATAGTTTATTCGAAAGAGAGTTACACGTGAAATTCGATTTTATCGAATTCGGGAAAGTACTATTCACTTTCCGTTTTAATCAAGATTTATTTATTTATAAATAAATTGTCTATTTAGTTACTTAGTTAAATTACGGAATCAAAGTAATAAATTGAAGTTAGATATTTCAGAAGTAGTGATTTTAATGCTATAGTTATAATCAATGTTTTTCAATAAAGAAGTGGATTCGTAAATAGAATTTAAGAGTTACGTAAGGAAGTTCGTAAAGATTTGAAAGGTGAACTTTGTCTATTTCGAAGTTAGAAATGTTGTTCAATTAAGGTCTGAGAGGTAGTTATAACCCAACTTGATTGGCTTCGTTTTTAACAAAGGAATGGTTAAGGTTCGATAGTAAAGGTAGCTTAAGTGAATTTAGTTAATGAGTGTTAATGGTTCGAGTTGGCATAGCGATGTTTTATTTAAACATCTGTTTAAATCTAATGAATGAGTTTCGGAAACATTTTCCAAATATAATCAGAGATATTTTCTAATCCTAGAAAATGAAATGTTTGATGATAAAGAATACTGGAATGACAGTGATACGTGAAAAAGAGATGGAAATGTTTTCCAATGTTTAATAACGTATATTTTCTAAGTTTAGAAAATAAGGAATGTTGAATATATGGAAACAGGAAATAAATAAATTAATGATAAATTAATTTAAGAGATAAATGATGATTGATGATTGATCGATAGAATTTCAATCTGGAAATAATATCGTTGTTTGCACATGTGTTTTTCTTTGATAGTTAACTCACTGACTATCGAAGTTTTTGACCTTTTCCGTCGTCAATACGGAGAGACCGGGATCAGATTCATGACCTGAAAACCACTCTGTATGGGCATTAGCATTGCGAATCAAATATGATGAAGATAATTGAAGACGGAGTTATGCAAGGGTTGTCCTGTTTACAGAATAGTGCCTTCGGTTTGTCCAATCCTAGGACGACTTGTATGGAAGAATGTATGACAGAGTATATTTAATGGATCGCGTAAGTTGATCTCTTCAAACGTATGTACGTTTGGTGGTGGAGGAATTCATTTTTCTTAGCTGTATACCGGTTGTATTTTTGGGGAAATCAATTTGTGATTTGGCGGGTATGACGATGTGACATTCAAAGTGAAAAATTGTGTGATCTGTCAGAAATAAGCGTGGCTTCTAGCCACACAACCGATAAATGACAAAAATCGGGCAGGCAAGATGGCTAAGTGGTTGGCTGGCAATTAGGGTGTATTATCACATATCTTGTAATGACCCGTATTCTACACATCATAGGATCGTAGAATATTTATTTCTTTCCCGTATGAAGTTGTATGGTCATGTAACTTTGGGAAACATCTATTAGAGTCATTTCCCATGCTTATGATTTTTGTCAATTTTTAAATGACCATTTTGCCCCTAGTTGGTACTGTTTTGGCCATAACTTGTGATTGGAAAGGAATTTTGACCTGAAACTACTTCCATTAGATTCGTTTGATGGTTTACCTTTCCGTAGAATGGTCACATTAGCCAAACGGACTTACCGTTTGGGAGATATGGCTGAAACAAGGTTTGGAGGGTGAAAAACTGCTTAACCGGGCCAAATCGGGTGATTAGTGAGTAGGCCCATAACCCATTTCGGGATTAGGGTTATGGGAGGGCTGAAATGAGATGGAGAATCATTCCATTTCAGTTTTCTAGCCTCCACTTATCACCAAGGATCCCTAAACATGGCCTCTAACCTCCAAATCATCTTTTGGTGAAGGATTTGGCTTAGCAACCCCTAATCAAGGAAGATCTTCACCAAATCAACATAGGAGCTGCTGTTGGCATTGAGATTCACATCAAATCAGAGAATCATTTCAGATTTTAGATTATTTTGTGGCTAAGGTGAGTGATTTGCATAGTTTTGCACTAATTATGGCTAATTAGGGTTGATTAGTGTTAATTAGCGAATTTAAGCATGATAAAATTCGGGAAAAATGTTCATAAATTCCTAAATGACGTTTTAGACCTCTGATATGAATTTGGGTTAATTTGGTTAAGTTTTGATAATCCTATCATTAGTTTCACCTAAATATGCTTAAGGGGAAATTTGGGATTTTGGGTATGTTTGATCCCTTTTTACCTATCATATTGATGTTTTGATGTTTGTGGTTGATTATGCATGTTGCTATGACTGTATGAAATGCTATGTGACATTTTAGAATAGTTGGAATGGTCGAAAACGCCGTCGAGGGGCGTAAACAGCTCACTGGACAAGGTGCAGGGGTTCGGATCGCATAAGGGGTTGAGGGACGATCGGATCGCCCTATGGGATCGTGGGACATCACCACGAGTCGAGTCATCTCCTCCGAACCGAACCAAATGCGCATGGCCCACGAGACGAATCGATGCAGCGCCGTGCCCAAATTGAAGTACTCCGACCCGGATCGCCAATGAGCATTACCACCCGATCCGATCCACTCGTGCTTCATATCACGATCCGACTAGAGGAAGGCAGCATCCACGATCCGATGCACAACGAGACGATGGAGTAGCGCGATACGATCCATATGGGGTATTCACGATCCGACCATAAGTGGAGACCCGATTCGATGGAGACTGGATTCACGAGACGATGGGGGAGTGCGACCTGATCACCTGGAGGACCACGACCCGATCCGACGTAGGAGGCGCGACACGATCCGATGAAGAATGCTGAAGGCGACCCGATCCGATCTGGTGATGACCAATAACCCGAGATGCAAAGGTAGTCCAAATGGAAGTTAGAGATCAGGATTCCGGAACCAGTTGGGAACCAATGAGTTCACTTCATGAGTTGGGATTTGCTGCAGGACGTGTGCTAAGGAGTTGTCGACGTTCATAACTTCGATTCACCACTAAAAAGGAATGATGGGCTACTTATCAGTGCAGTAGGGTCGTTATGACCTGAGGGGCAAAGTGATGGTAGCAAGACTACATTATCAGTGCAGTAGGTTCATTATGACCTGAGGGGCAAGGTGATGCGTAGTAAGACTATGAGCCAGTGCAGTGGGGTACTTGTGACTCCATGGGGCAGAGTGGACATAGTAAGGATTGGTAAGGCTATGAGCCAGCGCAGATGGGGTGAATAACTCCATGGGGCAAGTGGACATAGCGAGGAATTTGTGGCTACGTTATCAGTGCAGTGAAGCCATTTATGACTTCATGGGGGCAAAGTGATCGTAGCAAGGAATGTTGGGTGATCGAAGTGGTGAATATCGTATGCTTTATGCACTGAGTAAGAGATGTGAGGATGGATGCTATGCTTGATTGTTTGCCATCATTAAGACATGCACACCTCCCCCACCTCCGTATCTTTACACTGTTTGATATGATACCTTAGAGTGTTGTACAGTATGTAGTGCTAACTCTTTGGTTGCAGGTCCAGGTTCAGGAATGTTTTAGTCTACCTGTTATTGTTCACTTTAGATGCTTATCGCTCATACCAGGCTTTATATCTGACCCAGAGTTTTATGTCTCCTCTTATTACTCTGGGTGCTCACACGAGCAGACTAGAGACAGGTTAGCTGGTGATGCGCGAGTAGCTGATTCTGAGGCGGGCAGGAGGCTTCCACGTATGATATATATACACATTCTCCCTGTGTCGTTGGTGGTCGCTACTTGGGCATTAGTAGTGTACCTCCTTTATCTTGTTTTTGCTTTGAGACAGTTTGAAAGTTGTAATAAGCTGTATTCTGAATTTCCGCTGCTATGATGTTTAGTTCTGATTTTCAGCTTATGCACTGTCTCTCCTGTTTTATGTCAAGTATGTTGTTATTATATTTTATTCTATGCGCTGTGAGACATTCTACAGGTTCTTTGTATGTTCATTTCCTTCTTTCCTTTTCCTTCTGGCGACCCGTTCCGTGCTAACTGGACATGTGTACAGCGCACATTTGGAGTAAATGTCGGTTGGTGCGGGGCGGGCCGTCACACTTGGTATCAGAGCTCTAGGTTGCGTAGTTAACCTAGGGAAAGACACTAGGGAGAGATAGTACGTATATGAGAGCGCGTATTTGTGATTACTTTGGTTTTCAAAAGCTATGTATGTATATACTATTAGTAGTATAAAGATGAAGTCGCACTGCACTAGCATCACTATGGGGTCGTTAATCGTTTCCCTTTTTACAGATTAACGATGAGCCGAGAGACGAGGGGTGCTGGTAGAGGGACCAACCAAGGGAATGCCGCTGACATGAGGGCTATGTTTACTAACCTCATGAGGGACATGCTTAGAGAAGTGCAAGGGGCAATTCCCAATCCCGGAGTTGGTGTTGGCCCAGTAGTGCAGGCGCCTAGGGTCGATTTCGCCAAGTTGTGCAAAGATTACACTAATCTTGGTGGGAAGCCGTTCCGCGGAACGGAGTCGGCCACGGATGTTCAGGACTGGATGGATAGCTGTGACCGTATCTTTGATGACTTAGGTCTTGAGGATGCGATGAAGAGAAGGCTAGCATCTCGTCAACTGCAAGGGCGAGCGATGAATTGGTGGAATGCTATTAGAACAGCTACTCCAGAGGATCAGGTTACGTGGGATCAGTTCAAGGCTCGCTTAAGTGAGAAGTTTATCCCAGCTGCCCAGAAGTCAGTGTTGTTTAAGAGGTTCTTGGAACTCAAGCAGAATGGAAGAGCAGTTTCTAATTATGTTGCTGAGTTCGACACTTTGTCGAAGTATGGACTGTCTCTTATTGATACTCCTGAAAAGATGAATGAGAAGTTCATTACTGGTTTGGATGGGTACTTGGGGGAAAGGCTTATCAACTACATCGATTAGACTTTTGAATCGATCGTGGGGAAAGCTTTGAGATCAGAGAGTCTTTACCCTAAGTCAAAGACTGAGGCTGCATCTGCAGAAGGGCCAAAGCCACAAGCAGGCGGTGGGGGCAAGAATAACTCTCAGAATAAGAGGAAGCAGGACCAATCAAAAGGTGGCCAGAAAAAGAGCAAGAAGGATGTTGAGTACTTCAGCTGTGGGAAGGAAGGCCATTATGCTAAGGAATGTCGGGCCAAGCCAGCGGAAAGGAAGTGCTACAACTGTGGCCAAGTGGGACATCAGAAAGATAAGTGTCCACAACCTCTTAAGGAGAGGCAGATTGTGAAAGCATATGCTATTGATGCTATTCCTTCTTCGTCGAATGCCCCAACTGCGGCGGAGAAAGGAAAGAATGTTGTTATTCAAGGTATGTTTTCTATTTATGATATACCAGTTCGAGTTTTATTTGATACTGGGGCTTCCCGTTCCTTCATATCTAGTGACCTGGTAGATAGGTTAGGACTGGAACCCGAGATAGTCGATAGACCATTGATTGTGACGAACCCGATTGGTGGTTCGACTAGCCTTAGTATGATTTGCAGGAATTTGGTCTTATCGAGTCATGGATGTATGTTTGTATGTGATTGCTTTGTTTTGGGCTTTACTGGGTATGGAATTATATTGGGAGTCGATTGGCTCCAAAGATACGGGGTGGTGGTAGACTGTGAGGGCTTTTTGGTGACAGTGAGGGCGGATGATGGGCGGAGGGTAGTGTTTGGTAGTCTACCTAGTGATGGGGTTATGGCTAGTTTTGTAAATTCCCTCGACATCCCGCAAGATGAGTTGTCAGATGTGCCCGTGGTTGGCCAGTATCCGGACGTCTTCGAGGAGGTGACCGGGCTTCCACCACACCGAGAGATTGAGTTCCGTATTGATTTAGTGAAAGATGCCAGACCTATAGTGATGTCACTTCGTCGTATGGCACCAAGGGAGCAGCGAGAGCTCGGGGTGCAAGTCAGCAATCTTTTGAAGAAGGGATTTGTTAGAAGGAATGTCTCCGAGTGGGGAGCACCAGTTGTGTTTGCCACTAAGGCAGATGGTTCCCTTCGTTTGTGTGTGGACTATCGCGAGTTGAATAAGGTGACGAGGAAGAATAAGTATCCTCTACCACGGATAGATGATTTGTTTGATCAGCTGGAAGGATCTAGAGTGTTCTCCCAGTTGGACCTCGCGACGGGATTTCATCAGCTTCGAGTAGCAGATGAGAACATTCCGAAAACGGCCTTTAGGACGCCGTCTGGATTCTATGAGTGGTTGGTTATGCCATTTGGGTTGACCAATGCACCAGCCTATTTCGTGGATCTTATGAATCGAGTATTCAGAGATCAGTTGAATAAGTTTGTTCTTGTGTTTGTGGATGATATCCTTGTTTACTCAAGGACAGAGGAGGAACACAAGGGACACTTGAGGGTAGTGATGGAGGTGTTGAGGAAACACCAATTGAAAGCAAAATTCTCTAAGTGTCATTTTTGGAGAAGGGAAGTGAGATTCTTGGGTCATGTTGTTTTCGAGAATGGTATTGCCGTGGACCCTGCGAAGGTGGCTACGGTACAGGATTGGCCTACACCCAAGAATGCTACAGATGTAAGAAGTTTCTTGGGACTAGCTGGATATTATCGTAAGTTTATCCAGGACTTCTCTAAGATAGCAGCACCGTTGACTCAGTTGACTAAGAAGAATCAGTCCTTCGTCTGGGACGGAGTATGTGAGGATGCCTTCAAGAATCTAAAATAGAGGTTGACGCGTGCGCCAGTGTTAGTCATTCCTAAAGGGAATGAAGAGATGACGGTATACACAGATGCTTGTGGTACCGGACTGGGTGCAGTATTGATGCAAGGAGGTAGGGTTGTAGCTTATGCTAGTCGACAGCTAAAGCCGCATGAGAAGAAGTATCCTACCCATGATTTGGAATTGGCAGCGATTGTATTTGCATTGAAGATGTGGAGACACTATCTCTTGGGAGAAAGATTTGAGTTGTTTACCGATCATAAATCGTTAAAATATCTCTTCTCCCAGAAAGATTTGAATCTCCGTCAGCAAAGATGATTAGAGTTCTTGGCTTCGTATGATTTTGATATCGCATATACACCTGGGAAAGGTAATGCAGTAGCCGATGCCTTGAGTAGGAGACATGCCAGCTTAGGGGCAATGTTTCTTGAATGGAAGCAACTGGAGTATATCGCGGGGTTTGATTTCATACCAAAGTGCGAATTGGATCCAGTTATGCTAGCTAGTTTGACGATCAGACCCACTTTGATAGAGCGGATTGGTTCTAGCCAGAGGGACGATCCTAATCTATTAGAAATCATCTCCAAGTTAGAGACGGGTATTGATGAGGAAGTGAATGTGTATGGGCTTGATCGAGATGGGTGGCTTAGGAAGAATGGAAGATTAGTTGTGCCCAACGTGAATGGTTTGAGAGATGAAGTGCTTAGAGAATGTCATCACTCAAAACTGACTATACATCCTGGTGGTAATAAGATGTATCGAGACATGAGACAGACTTACTACTGGGAAGGGATGAAAAGAGACGTTAGGAAGTTTATATCCAAATGCATGAATTGCCAGCTAGTTAAAGCCGAGCAAAAGAAGCCTAGTGGGTTGTTGCAACCATTAGAAATTCCCAAATGGAAATGGGAGCAAGTCTCGATGGATTTCATCGATGGCCTGCCAAGGACTAGATCGGGATATGATAGCATTTGGGTAATTGTGGATCGATTGACTAAGAGCGCAAGATTTATACCAGTCAAATCGACCAGAACGGCAGCCAAGTTGGCAGAATTGTATATGAAGTGGGTAGTGAGATTTCATGGAATACCCAAAAGCATCGTGAGTGACCGAGACCCATTGTTCACTAGTGGGTTTTGGAAGAGCTTACAAGAGGCTCTAGGGTCAAGATTACATCTCATTACCGCATATCATCCTCAGACCGACGGTCAGATGGAGAGGGTGAATCGTATATTGGAAGATCTCTTGAGAGCGTGTATATTGTATTTTGGTGGATCATGGGATGACCATTTGCATCTAGTAGAGTTTCCATATAATAATAGCTACCAATCCAGTATCGGTATGGCTCCATATGAAGCTTTGTACGGAAGACCGTGCAACTCACCATCATGTTGGATAGAGACTGGCAAGAAGTTTGTGCTTGGACCAGATGTGGTGAGAGAAACGTCGGATAAGATCAAGATCATTCAACAACGAATGAAAGCTGCTCAGGATAGGCTGAAGAGTTATGCTGATAAGAGGAGAAGAGACTTGAAATTCTCCGTTGGTGACTTGGTGTTTGTCAAGATCTCTCCGTTGAAGAGCGTGATACGATTTGGCAGGAGAGGTAAGTTGGCACCAAGATTTGTTGGCCCGTTCCCTGTTCTTGAATTAGTCGGGAATTTGGCATATAGAGTTGGCTTACCAGAGAAGATGGCAGGAGTTCACAATGTATTTCATGTTTCCCAACTAAGGAAGTTCGTTCACGACTCAGATGTGACTATTTCACCTGATCAGTTAGAGGACTTCGAAATATAACCCGAGGCGGTTGGGAACCGCAAGCCGATTCGTATTGTGGGGCACGATATGAAGCAACTTCGAAGGAAAGCGGTGAAGCTAGTCAAGGTTCAGTGGGGCGAGAACGAGAATGATTGTACTTGGGAGACAAAGGAGAGCATTAGAAAGATGCATCTAGAACTCTTTACCTAGTAAGATTTACTTTGCAATTTAGTTATCCCGCATGCTAGGACAGACTTATTTTGCTTGTTGCATGTTTGATTGTTGTTTTATGATTGATAGGCATGTGGGAACCTTTGTGTGTTTGGATTAGGGAATTTCGGGGGCAAAATTTCTTAAGGGGGGGAGAGTGTAATGACCCGTATTCTACACATCATAGGATCGTAGAATATTTATTTCTTTCCCGTATGAAGTTGTATGGTCATGTAACTTTGGGAAACATCAATTAGAGTCATTTCCCATGCTTATGATTTTTGTCGATTTTTAAATGACCATTTTGCCCCTAGTTGGTACTGTTTTGGCCATAACTTTTGATTGGAAAGGAATTTTGACCTGAAACCACTTCCATTAGATTCGTTTGATGGTTTACCTTTCCGTAGAATGGTCACATTAGCCAAACGGACTTACCGTTTGGGAGATATGGCTGAAACAAGGTTTGGAGGGTGAAAAACTGCTTAACCGGGCCAAATCGGGTGATTAGTGAGTAGGCCCATAACCCATTTCGGGATTAGGGTTATGGGAGGGCTGAAATTAGATGGAGAATCATTCCATTTCAGTTTTCTAGCCTCCACTTATCACCAAGGATCCCTAAAAATGGCCTCTAACCTCTAAATCACCTCCAAATCATCTTTTGGTCAAGGATTTGGCTTAGCAACCCCTAATCAAGGAAGATCTTCACCAAATCAACATAGGAGCTGCTGTTGGCATTGAGATTCACATCAAATCAGAGAATCATTTCAGATTTTAGTTTATTTTGTGGCTAAGGTGAGTGATTTGCATAGTTTTGCACTAATTATGGCTAATTAGGGTTGATTAGTGTTAATTAGCGAATTTAAGCATGATAAAATTCGGGAAAAATGTTCATAAATTCCTGAATGACGTTTTAGACCTCTGATATGAATTTGGGTTAATTTGGTTAAGTTTTGATAATCCTATCATTAGTTTCACCTAAATATGCTTAAGGGAAAATTTGGGATTTTGGGTATGTTTGATCCCTTTTTACCTATCATATCGATGTTTTGATATTTGTGGTTGATTATGCATGTTGCTATGACTGTATGAAATGCTATGTGACTGTTTAGAATAGTTGGAATGGTCGAAAACGCTGTCGAGGGGCGTAAACAGCTCGCTGGACAAGGTGCAGGGGTTCGGATCGCACAGGGGGTTGAGGGTCGATCGGATCGCCCTATGGGATCGTGGGACATCACCACGAGTCGAGTCATCTCCTCCGAACCGAACCAACTGCGCAAGGCCCACGAGACGAATCGATGCAGCGCCGTGCCCAAATTGAAGTACTTCGACCCGGATCGCCAATGAGCATTACGACCCGATCCGATCCACTCGTGCTTCATATCACGATCCGACTAGAGGAAGGCAGCATCCACGATCCGATGCACAACGAGATGATGGAGGAGGGCGATCCGATACGTATGGGGTATTCACGATCCGACTAGAAGTGGAGACCCGATTCGATGGAGACTGGATTCACGAGACGATGGGGGAGTGCGACCTGATCACCTGGATGACAACGACCCGATCCGACGTAGGAGGCACGACCCGATCCGATGAAGAATGCTGAAGGCGACCCGACCCGATCCGATCTGGTGATGACCAATAACCCGAGATGCAAAGGTAGTCCAAATGGAAGTTAGAGCTCAGGATCCCGGAACCAGTTGGGAACCAATGAGTTCACTTCATGAGTTGGGCTTTGCTGCGGGACGTGTGCTAAGGAGTTGTCGACGTTCATAACTTCGATTCACCACTAAAAAGGAATGATGGGCTACTTATCAGTGCAGTAGGGTCGTTATGACCTGAGGGGCAAAGTGATGGTAGCAAGACTACGTTATCAGTGCAGTAGGGTCATTATGACCTGAGGGGCAAGGTGATGCGTAGTAAGTCTATGAGCCAGTGCAGTGGGTTACTTGTGACTCCATCGGGCAGAGTGGACATAGTAAGGATTGGTAAGGCTATGAGCCAGCGCAGATGGGGTGAATAACTCCATGGGGGCAAGTGGACATAGCGAGGAATTTGTGGCTACGTTATCAGTGCAGTGAAGCCATTTATGACTTCATGGGGCAAAGTGATCGTAGCAAGGAATGTTGGGTGATCGAAGTGGTGAATATCATATGCTTTATGCACTGAGTAAGAGATGTGAGGATGGATGCTATGCTTGATTGTTTGCCATCATTATGACATGCACACCTCCCCCACCTCCGTATCTTTACACTGTTTGATATGATACCTTAGAGTGTTGTACAGTATGTAGTGCTAACTCTTTGGTTGCAGGTCCAGGTTCAGGTATGTTTTAGTCTACCTGTTATTGTTCACTTTAGATGCGTATCGCTCATACCAGGCTTTATGTCTGACCCAGAGTTTTATGTCTCCTCTTATTACTCTGGGTGCTCACACGAGCAGACTAGAGACAGGTTAGCTGGTGATGCGCGAGTAGCTGATTCTGAGGCGGGCAGAAGGCTTCCACGTATGATATATATATACACATTCTCCCTGTGTCGTTGGTGGTCGCTACTTGGGCATTAGTAGTGTACCTCCTTTATCTTGTTTTTGCTTTGAGACAGTTTGAAAGTTGTAATAAGTTGTATTCTGAATTTCCGCTGCTATGATGTTTAGTTTTGATTTTCAGCTTATGCACTATCTCTCCTGTTTTATGTCAAGTATGTTGTTATTATATTTTATTCTATGCGCTGTGAGACATTCTACAGGTTCTTTGTATGTTCATTTCCTTCTTTCCTTTTCCTTCTGGCGACCCGTTCCGTGCTAACTGGACATGTGTACAGCGCACTTTTGGAGTAAATGTCGGTTGGTGCGGGGCGGGCCGTCACATATCTAGAGATATTCATTTCATTCTATAATCTATTGTCGATGCTGTCCCATTCGGGAAACGGTTGCTGATCCCAACCGTTGGTTATATACATTCGATACACTCAAGAGAAATGAGTGGTCGGTCATGTGTGGCCGGGTTGTAAGATGTTCTTGTTTAACCCAGTGTATTCCTCACTAGAGGTACACTATCGGAAGGTGGTTCCATACCTTGTCATAGTCGGAAATCCATTACCCAATAATTGCTCGCGGTTTTGATTGTGTACTATATATGTGGAACGTGAGATGAAAGCATTCTGCAAGATGATTATTATATTGTGGTTGATAGACACTATTATAATATCAAAAGAGTTTTGATATAAAAGATCATTGTTTCTTTCAAAGTGATTTTGAAAGTTAAATCAAATTGATTTGGATTCTCATAAGGGAAAAACCCATTCCGTTATACGGCGTGGTCTTATGAGATATCGTTTTATTGCTCAAACTGTTTTAAATTGTTTTACTCACACCAGTCCCATGACTGACCCAGAGTTTGTTTTGTTTTGTTTTCCCAAAACTCTTGGGTGCTCAAATTTGTACGAGCAGTCAAGTAGTCCGGATTTACAGATGCACTAGAAGGAGCTGGAGTAGGAGGCTTCAACAACGTTTATAGTTATTGTTTATGTCCGCTATGATGTAAGTGTTATACTCTGATAATGTTACTGTTACTGATTTTATTTCAAAGATATGTTATCTATTATATGTTGTTCGTTTCGCTGTGAGATTCGTTTTACTCTGATGTTGTATGTTCTTCTTTTTCTTCTATTCTAAGTTTTTATCTTATCTATTCTCACCCTCTGTTTTCTTTCTATTAGTTTTCTGTTTTCCAATGTAATTTGGGTTGGACTTGTGTTATTTGGTTAGCTCAAATTGTACCAGAATTTCGAGACACTACACATAGTGCTTGGGTGGTGAGTGATATGAGCCAACGAGGACGTTGGGCTCTTTAAGGGGTAGTATGTAACACCCCTCTGAAAAAGCTAACACAAAGAACTTTTAGCACAGTGGTTTGTGCATGGTGTTGCTTTCGGGGAGGTCGGGGGTTCGATTCTCGGGGTTGTCACACTTGGTATCAGAGCTGAAGGTTAACAGAATAGATAAAAGTTTTTGAAAACTATTTTCAAAACAGTTTTAAAATAAAGCATTTTCAAAAGAAAAGTCTTTTTTGAAAAACATATTCCCCAAAGCCATATGTAATATCTCTCGATTTTCCTCTTTTTTCTTTTTGTCTGGGGAACCAGTCCTTCCCAAAAGGTGTCCCCATTGCGGCATGGTTCCGTAGGCATGTTAAGACTATGACATATGTCGAAGGGCAATGAAGTGCCTAACCTCCCCTAACCTCCACCTGTAGTCGCAATAGTTTCACCTGCGGCTAACTTTCTCGAGCTCTATAAGGATTTTCGTACGATGGAGGTAGATTTCGAGAGACTAGTTTGCTTGTTACAAAAGGATGGTTAAAAAAGGAGAATAATGAAGTATAGACTGAGGAAACTACACAAAGTAAGAAGGTATGGCCCAAGAAAGGACAACAACAACAGAAGAAGGGCGGGAAGAATGAAAAGGCTAAGGATAAGAAGAAGTGCCATAGCTGCGGATGAGAGGGTCACTTGGCCAAGGACTGCAGGAAAAGGAAAAATGCTAGCTTAATTTGTGGAGAGGTTGGACACTATTCTAGGGAGTGCCCAAGGAAGCAAGGACAAGGTCAATTGGCTGGAACCTCTGGAGGGCAAGCGAATGCTCTCGTGGACAGTGCTCTAGATCGAGGTAGGAAATTTTTGTGGAAGGTTTAATTTCTCTTTCAAATCATCTAATTAGAACTGTTTTTGACTCTGGCACTTCTCATTCATTTATATCTAATTCTGTAGTTGAATCTCTGCACTTAAATACTAGTATGGTAGTGGATCCCGTTGTTCTCTCAAACCATTAGTGGGTTCAGCTCATTTGTCCATGATTTGTCGGGGTTTGAGAATATCTGTCTTACGCATCGAATTTGAGTGTGATGTATATGTACTCGGGTTTATGGGCTATAGTTTGATTCTAGGGATGGATAAGCTATCCATGTATAGTGCCATTATGGATTGTGAGAGGAGGGTCATTAGACTGTTGACTTGCCAAGGGAGGACCCTCGAGATTTCTTATGACCCGCAAGGGTCTGTCATGCTTAGCTTCCTAGAGTCTCTTGACACATTTATTAATGATCTAAGTTTTGTTCCATTAGTCTGTGAGTATCCTGATATCTTTGATGAGGTTCGGGGTTTACCCCCAAGGCACGAGATCGATTTCCGCATTTATTTGGTGGACAATGCAAAGCCAGTTGCATTGCCCGTAAGCCATATGGCTCCGGGAGAAAGGAGGGATCTCAGTAAACAAGTAGGGGAACTACTTGAGAAAGGAATTAGTCGGCGAAGCATTTCTGAATGGGGTGCTCCGGTGGTATTCGCAACTAAGGCGTACAGCTCGCTTCGCATATGTGTGGATATTTATGATGTTTTTCCTCATTTCTTAATTATCGAAATGTCTACATGATACATCAGTGGTAGTTGAGCCGAACATGTGTGAGGAAGTAGAGGTAGAACGAGAGGCGACAATTAGGCGAGTTCCTACCCGTATACTTGGATTAGAGGTTAAGAAACTGCACAACAGAGAGGTTAGGTTAATAAGAGTGCAATGGGGAGAATATAGCGAGGATGCGACTTGGGAGAATGAAGATAAAGATCACGCTTCATACCCTTTCCTTTTTGGGACTATGTTCTTAACTTCTTTTTCCAAAGCTTTTATTCGATCTTGCTTCTATCATCTAATTATATCCCATCGATTGAATCTTTGACCATTAGGTAGGAAACCCCATGATTGTAAACATGTGCTTGAGAGATGTTATGTTTTATGAATGCAAGTGGGTGCAAGTGGTTGCTCGTGGATGCATATACACACACATTAGGCACTAGATCGGCTCAATCACTCTCATACTGCATATGTATGTGTGTGCATTTTTCTTTCTTATAATGGATGTAAATTGATGTATCATCATATGAATGTTGCATTTGGACGGATGATTGTGCACACATATAGAACTTACCTGTTATAATAAGATTATTTGCATACATGTTGGATTCATGACACTAACATACATTGCATTAAGGAGGACGACTGAATCAGTAGACCGCCTGATCTTTTGTATTAGTGCTGGGACATATACACAGACCTTTGCATATGCTCATATAGGCAGTAGAAAATTTTAAGGACAATGGATGTCTGTGATTGGTGGATGAGTAGATGGATGATGGATGGCAGGATACATTCTTCCTAACTTGGAGATTTCAGGGACAAAATCCTTTGAGTATGGGAGAATGTAACACCCCGCATTTTTAATGAAATAAAAAATGTGCATATATGAATATAAATTCATACACTAAAAGAAATGGATTGGTTGCAGGCAACATAACTATGTTGCATACACTAATTATACACTGATAACAAAAGGAGGTAGTTTGTGTCTGCGAATTATTGCGACACGTAAATTAAAGAAAATGGTTAATTTGCATGCAAGCGTTAAAATAGAATATATATATATATATATATATATATATATATATATATATATATTTAGAGGAAAGAAACGCACACACAAATAAATGCAATAAGAAAAGAAAGAGGAAGCATTGTAATTAATACCATTAAAAGTTGAACAATGTAATGCATACAAAGAAAGAAGAAATAAAATAAATCAATGCATGCAAAATAATAAAGTCATATGCATAAGAAGATTGAAGAGAGAAGTAAAAGGAATAAAGTGGCATGAAATATTTGCAATGCAAAGTTACATAAGGATATTAAAGACAATGTATATTTGATACATTAATGTTAAAAATTGATTGCATGTATATGAATGATTAATATTAATATAATTGATTGCAATTAAAGAAAGACATGCATAGTTAAGGTTTAGAAAGAGAAAATTTAATGAATTAATTGAAATATATGGAATACACACTTTGAGAATAAGATAAAATGTATTAATAAAAATGAATTAATAAATACATGCAACAATTTAAATATAATATGTTAAATGGAGTAAAATATCACTGCAAGCAAGGAAAAGAAAAGTCATATGTGAATAACAAATGCGTAAAAATGATGCATTGAATAGAAAGATAATATTACATTAGAATAATGCATGGGTGAATGCAGGGACGAAATCATAGAGGAAGTTAAAAATAGTTAAAAGAGGGTTAATGCATTAAGATGGAAGTTGTTTGTAATAAAGGTGTGCAACCAAGGTAGAGAGCAATTAGATAATTGCAACCATAAATTAATGCATATTGGTACATGGCTAGCAATAAAAAAGGGAACGTTATAAATTGAGTGCATAAAGATCGAATGCATTAATGCTAAATTGCAATGAATTAATAAATTAAAGGTAGAAGGTAAAATGCATTCAAAAATATATATATGTATAAAGGGAAATTTAATTGCACAAAAGAAATAATGACATTTATGGCGGAGCAATTAATAAAGAAAGCGATTAAGTGTGAAAGTAGTTTAATTAAAAGGATTAAATGTGAAAAGGGTTTAATTAGAAGCAGTTTAATAAGAGTTTAATTGGGGGAATATTTTAAAAGAGGAAAATTATATGTTAATTGATTTGAGATAAAGAATTGTTTACATAGAAATACTTTACATACGCATAAGAGATGAATGCGAATAAACATGATTCAAATTAAGAATTGCGCGCAAATAAAGAAGCATTCAGTGAATGTGGACTATTTTCTGGTCTAAATACACTGCTAAACGCTTATAAATAAGACTTAAAATTAAGTTTTATTTTTGGAAAAATAATGGTGACGGTAAGGCTCTGCTGCAGCTTCAATTAAATTGCCTATTCTTCTCCAAAATCAAGTTTAAAGAGATTCAAGTATTTCAACTATAGATCTAAGATTCAACACCAACAATTTCTTTTCTATCTTCTAAAATCCAAACACAGTGAGTTAGTTACTTTTAGAATTAAATAATTAAAAGTAAGCGTGATATGACTTGATTTGGATTTTTTATAAATTGTAAATCTATGACATCCTTAGATCTTTAATATTATCATGCTAGATCTATCTTTTTAGATCTAATTCACTTGTAGTTAATTTGTCATGTCACAATTGTGGATTTTAAATTATTACCATGCTAGATCATTTTAGATATAATTCGCTTGTGGTTAATTTATTATGTCATGCTAGATATATCTTTTAAGATCAAATTCGTTTCTGGTAATTTGTCATGTCACAATTGTAGATCTTAAATTATTATCATGATAGATCTACCTTTATAGATCTAATTCGCTCGTGGTTAAGTTATCATGTCACAATTACGGATCTTAAATTATTATCATGCTAGATTTACCTTTATAGATCTAATTCGCTTGTGGTTAATTTATCATGTCACATCTACTTATGGATCTAATTCTTGTTAGATCATGTGGTACTTATCATGTTGTGGCTAATTTAGATTTGTCATTAATTGGACATATGAATCCTTATTTATTCAAGCCTATTTTGACATCCTTAGTATTTTAGATCTAGTTTTATTATCACATGCTCACTAGATTTATTTTTATTTGTCCACCTTATAACTATGCCAATTACATGTTTATGTCACTTTTGTTAAAATAATCACTATTGTCATCTTTCCCTTTTTTTTTATGCCTAGGCTACTTTCTAGCCTAGACATGACGCCAAATGTATGCGAATGCGTTAGTTAGGGAATGGGGGAAAACAATAGAATTGGCATAACTTGAATGAAGAATATGAATTTGGACATATAATCCATAATGAATATAATTAGGTAAATGGGCATGAACACCTATAAAGACAGTTATAATTAATTGGTTAATTATTAAAATGCCTAGGATTACAGTAATTAGAAAACTATGACTGCATTTATGACACGAGGTTAGATTGCATTTGTGGTGGAAGTCTGCCCAGACCCGACCGACATATCCAGTAACAACAAATGTTGAATCTAATGTGAGAGGTCTAAGTGCACAAATACGAGATGAGCCAAGACACGAGGTTATGCTCATCTTTTGGAAGAAGTCTGCCCGGACCCGACCGGCATATCCAGCATCCACAGGTTGTAGGCCTAATGTGGGAGGTCTAGCCCATTATTACCATAAATAGACATGGTACTGAATGGGAATACATAACCTAGTTGAATCCATAGGGATTGTATGAACATGTTAACTTGAATAGGGGTTAAGTAAACATTGTTGAAACATTGGGTGGGTTAAGTAAATCTTGTGCTGGTTGGGTAATATTTACATATATAGGCCCGACAACTTAGCATGTTTTACATGTTGGACTGTTAGGCATATCCTTTTGAAATCCTAGTAGTGGGGATGCAAACCTAATGGGAGCTTGTATCATCTTGTGTGTGGGACCCGTTTCAGTCAGTAACCCATCTAGGTATCAAACGAGTACTCTGAACTAGGTCGGATTAGGGGCATGCTTACTGGGCTGATTGTAAGAGATCCAAAATAAAGGGGCGGTGTTAACAGCGCAGGAAACCAACGGAGTCATGTGCGTGCATGAGTCCGGCTTGCTATGGGAATTAAGACGCTGTGACATCAATAGAAATGGTTATGCACATCTTAAAAATATAGGGTTGCCATTTTAGGAAGTGATACATCCTACCGTGGGACCAGCACAGGGTATCTACGAAGTAGGGAGCCGATCGATTAGGGTAGTATTTGGGTACATCTAGACTCTGGTAAGTTTAAGAGTCCGTTATTGGGGCTTCCTGTGGATTGTATGGGGTTAAAACCTCTTACCAGAAGTATGCCAAAGTCTACAATTTCATACATGGTAGGGATCATCTCATTCTAGATATACTAGTGGAAGTGCAGAGTAATCGTTAAGGAAGTATATACACCCTATCCTGTTTACCTTGTCATACTTTCCTTATATGATGTTGTCTTTCTTATCCATCTTATATGCCTGTCATGCAACTTTGACTTATTTACTTGCTAAAAATAACTGGACTCGCTAGACTTTATGTCTGACCCTTTTTGTTTCCTCTTCTTTCTTCCATCCCCCCTTCCCCCCCCCCCCCCCCCGGTGCCATTTCTTACGGTGGGAATACTCAGGCTTAGTCAGGACTTGGTTATCATCTTGCTAGGGGCTACTTTTGAAGTATGGCTCAAGTTCTTATCTCCACTATGGCTTTGTCTCTTTTTGGTGAATTATGCTTTTTATGTACTCTGATGGAACAAGATAGAAAGTTTTATATTTTTGTAATGGCATTTATGTAGTTTCAGACGTGTGATATTTTGGACCACGATGTTATGATTTATGTTTCAAATAAAAATTTAAATTCCATTGTTGCTTTTATATCTGTCTTGTAATATATAAGTTTTTGTTTACCTATAACACTTCGCGAAACTTAATGCATTCCCTTAATGATTCACATTAACTGATGTAGGGTGTCACTTAAGTAGAATATGAAATACATAATTTCATAGGTAATATATATGTGAAAAAAGACGAATATGAAAGTCATAAGCATTGTAGAATATTTATGAACATACGATATGGCCATTTAACATGCAAAATGTTAGATACCAGGAGATTATCGTGACTAGATTTGTGTTTTTTAATTCTAGTTCAAGCACGAATTTAAACTTTAACCCAAAAAAACCAAGATCTCGGACGTTATTCCAGTATCTTGTCTTGGTCGATATATCGTTCGATATCGCAATATCTCAGGCGATATACTTGAAAGGAGATTTATAGTGAGATTTGCAGTTTCGTTTCAAGAGGAGCCCAAAACGAGATATCGTAGGATATCTCGGGCGATATTTCCGAGATCTGAAACAGTGTCTGTTGCTATATCCGAAAGAGGCTTATGCTTTGTAACACGCCGTATTTTCTGAGAATATTAAAATAAAAAATTAAAGAATAATTAATTTCAAATGTAAGAATTAAGGAAAACGGGTTATGCCATTGCGTTCGTCTCAAAATTCTGCTTGGTATAGAGTCCAAGTTTTTGAAAATCGGACTTCGTATGGAGAAGTTATGGCCCTCAGAACTTTCAGAAAATTATAAAAAACAATTCAGAAAATTAAATACCAAGGTAGGTCGACCTGGGGGTCGACCTACCCCAGGCCAGGTCGACCATAGTGTCAGCTAGGGGGTCGACCTCCCTATATATAGGTCGACCTGGGGGTCGACCTCCTCCTCAGGTCAGATCTGAAATCTGACGTTTTTCCTTGTCTGACGATTCTGACTCTTTGCTGAGTTATTTAGGGCTGATGTGGTTGTTCTATATTGTTTGAATGGCTTTGATTTGCTCTAGGTTAATCTGACGGTTCATATAAATTAAACTTCTATATAAGCAACCTAAATCTAAACCCTAAGCCACACAAAAATATTCCTAGAGCCGTCATGCCATCAATGGTGAACCTAGAATAGCCGTCATCTCTTTCAACTCAAAGGAAAGATAGAAGCTACATCAAAATCTAATCAAAATCTAATCTAATTCAACTATGAGATTTCAACGATCTACATCAAAGGCAAGCAATTCAGTTTTAGAATACAGATCCCAGAACTCAAGAATTCCTTTTCGGTTGTAAGTGTAGTTATCTTTCAGATGTGAATAAATTTAAAACATTATCTTCAATGAATTATAAAATAGAATTGTACCAAGTTGTATGTGATGCTGATTCATGTCTATTCTATCATGTATGCCTAAGAACTATTGTGGTTTATCGAACCTATCATATTATGTAGAAATTGGTGAATGAATCTATTGATGTTGTATAGGAATTTGGGAATGAGAAACTATCAGGTTATATGCAAGTTTGGCGATGCTATCATGTTATGAATACATGCAAGTTTATAGGCTAAAACATGATTATGTAAACCTATATGTTTAGATCTACAACCTTAAACATTTAGATCCATATGCCTTTATGTTAGATCTATGTTAACTTGATTCAACCCCTATGCAAGTTCACAACTACATGCCAAGTTTAATTTGTGTAGTTTTATGAATCCATATGCTTATGATCCATGTTGCGTAGATCTAGTTTGCAAGTTCATAATTAAAAATATATTGTTCTATGCCAAATTCATGTGACACATGTATAGTTAGATCAATATTTTTGTATGATGTTGGAGTGTTACAAGTTCCTCTTTTTCCCCTTTTTGTTTTATAAGTTAGGCTAAAATATCGAGCCTAACATTCCATGAAATTTTGCGAACGAACAACGGGGGTAACGTTGGGGAAAACATGAAATTACATGTAATTAGTATCTTTTGCACATAAACATGATAAGTGGCACGAAAATGGTATAATATGTATACCTAAAATTATGAACTTGATTTAGAGGGAAAGTGGGCCATGATAATAAATTGTTGATAATTTACATAAAAGGATAAATATGTAAATATAGTAAAAGACGAATATGCCTAACCCAAGGTTTGATTGAGTTACGGTATAAGACTGTCCGGAACCGCCCGGCAAATCCAACAACCGTAACAATATAGATCTAATGTGAGAGGTTAGCGCATTGAGCCCAAAATAACCCGAGGTTAGACTAAGTTACGATGTAAAACTGCCCGGAACCGACTGGCACATCTAGTGACCATAACAACACCTGTCTAATGTGAGTGGTTAGTGCTTTGATAAAAGAATTAAAGCTAAGACAAGAATGGTAGGGTTAAGTTAATTAAGGAAACACTTAACCAATACACCATGTTAACTAAACTGATGGGTGAGGTTAAGTTAATTAAGATAACACTCAACCAATACACCATGTTAACTAAACAAGTGGGTGAGGTTAAGTAAATTTAGAGCACTTAACTGTTATAACATGTTAATTAGACAAGTGAGTGAAGTTAAGTAAATTTAGAACACTTAACCGATATAACATGTTAATTAGACAAGTGGGTAAGGATAAGTAAATTTAGAACACTTAACCGTTATAACATGTTAATTAGACAAGTGAGTGAGGTTAAGTAAATTTAGAACACTTAACCGTTATAACATGTTAATTAGACAAGTGGGTGAGGTTACATAAATTTAGAACACTTAACCGTTATAACATGTTAATTAGGCAAGTGGGTGAGGTTAAGTAAATTAAGAACACCTAACCGTTATAACATGTTAATTAGACAAGTGGGAGAGGTTAAGTAAATTTAGAAACACTTAACCAATATAACAAGATGAATGACTAGGGTTAAGTTAATAGGAAACACTTAACCAGTATAGCGTGATGAATGGGTAGGGTAAAGTAATAAGAAACACTTAACCAATATTACTTGATTTATGGAAAGGATAAGTTAAAATAAGAGGGCAACACTTAACTAATATAACTTGATTTGTATTAGGGTTAAGTTAACATAAGAAGGCAACACTTAACCAAAGTAACATGACACTTAGGTGGGTTAAGTTAACTTGAATTGATTGATGACACTTAGCCAATACAACAGGATGAATACGTGAGGTTAATTTAACACTTGACCAATATAACTTGATGAACGAACGGGGTTAAGTTAATAGGAAACACTTAACCGATCCAACATGATAAGTAAGGAGGGTCAAGTTAATAAGAAACGCTTAACCAACATGACATGATGAATGAGTGGGTTAAGTTAACATGAACAGACAACACTTAACCAATATGATGTAACGTGTGCGAGGGTTAAGTACATACCGGGTTAGTGGGCAACATTAGTACATATAGGCTCACAAACTTAACCATTAAATAAACTTGCTTGAATCAATGGAAGGGTTAAGTACATATGGGGTTGGGGGTAGTATTAGTACATATAGGCCCACAAACTTAACCATTAAATAAACTTGCTTGAATCAGTGGAAGGGTTAAGTACATATCGGGTTGGTGGGTAATATTAGTAGATATAGGCCCACAAAACTTAACCATTAAATAAACATGCTTGAATCGGTGGAAGGTTTAATTACATATCGGGTTGGTGGGTAATATTAGTAAATATAGGCCCATAAACTTAACCATTAAATAAACATTCTTGAATCGGTGGAAGGGTTAAGTACATATCTGGTTGGTGAGTAATATTAGTAAATATAGGCCCACAAACTTAACCGTTAAGTAAACATGCTAGAATCGGTGGGAGGGTTAATTACATCTCGTGTAGGTGGGTAATATTTGTATATATAGGCCCACAAAGTTAACCAATAAGAAACCCTAGTAATGGGGACCCATTTCAGCAGTAACCCACATAGACGTATCATGGTACCCTGAAACTAGGCAGGGTGGGGCACGATTACTGGGCTGATTGTAAGCGGTCAAAGAAGAGATAGGGGGTACGTCAGTGTAGATTCCAACGGTTTACAGGCGTGCACGTACTCCGGAGTGGAAAAAAGTAGGCACTGGGTACCAGTAGTTATACACAGTGCATCTTAAATCGTGTCGGGTCGCTATCACAAGGATTGATACACCTTACGGTGGGACCAGCACAGGGTATCTACATGCAAGAGAGGGCCGATTGACACTGACATGGAACATGAATACAAGTAGGGAGCCGATTGATAGGGTAGTAAGGGTACATCTAACATGTTCATGGCAATTAGGCTGGTTGAGGTGGAATCCTCACGATAGATGTACACCTGAAGGCTATCACAATTACGGGGATTGGAATCACGTTGTAATATTATCATTTTATACAGATTACTAGTTGGGACACTAGTTAGGCGGTGAAGAGATAGGTATAAAAATCAGAATAACAAGGTAGTAGCGAAGCAGAGAAAGAGTAGGAGCGCATTCAGTTTACCTTGCACTTATCTTGTCTTTAGTTGTCTTATTTTTATGGTATTTTCCTATTTTCAGTTTATTCATGTCATGATACTTTATCTTGTTTGTATGCTGAAAGATCACTGGACTTACCAGACTTATGTCCAACCAAGTTTGTTTTTCGCCTCTTTTCTTCAATTCCCCCCCTTAGGTAGTCAGGGAGGGAATAGCTCAGCCTAGCTTGGACCTCTTCTCTTTCCAAGCTTGAAGAATAGTTGGTGTATTACTTTGGACTCTCTCTCTTCCACTGCTATGGCTGGTTCATGCTTTATTGGGGAATATCATTGTTTTTATGCTTCTTTTATTATTGGAAGTTTTTAAATCAAGACAGAAGTACTATGTATTACATTTAAGTATGATTGAGGAAATTGTTGTAAAAGCTCGACTGAATTAAGTTGTTTATAAAATGTCTTTATTTTTCCGCTGCTTTATTTGTTTGTCTTGTAATTTATCTGCATCTTTTACCTATAATGCTCCACCGAAGTTAAGGCATTCCCTTTGTGAGTGACCTTAAACGGACGTGGGGTGTTACACTTGGTATCAGAGATGAAGGTTATCGGATCAGATAAAAGATTTGAAAAATTATTTTCAAAATGATTTTAAAAGAAGCATTTTCAAAAGAAAGGTTTTGTTTTTAAGGCATATTCCCCAAAGCCATATGCACTATCTTTTTGATCCTCTGTTTGAACCTTTGTTTCCTTCTTTCTTGAGTCTCCGGGGCTCTTGGCTTTCCGGGAGGTAACCTCATCGCGGCATGGTTCCGTAAGCTTGATGAGACTACGACACCTGTCAAAGGGCGAAGAACTGCCCAACTTCCATCTATAGCCACTGTAGTTTCACCTGAGGCTAATTTTCTTTTGAGCTTTGTAGGATTTTCCATGCGATGGAGGCAGCTTTCAAGAGACTTGTCAACGTGTTACACAAGGATAGTAAAGATGATACTGAGGGAGTTTTGCTAAAGAGCACAACCCAAGGATGAGGAACTCATGGATATGGACTTGGTTCATAAAGGAGGAGGTGTAAGTGGAAGAATCACAAGACAAGAGGAAGTATCTTTATTATGGTATAACGGGACAAGGGCAAGAACTAAGGACAGGATTTTCCGGAGGGCCAGTGCATGCTCTCACTGCCAGCATACCTGAGAGAGAGGCAGTAAGATTTCTATTGAAAGAGTTTTTCCTTTTGATCATCTTATTAGTACTCCTTCTGATTTTAGCGCTTCACATTCGTATGTATCTGCTTCCATAGGTTCTCTGCACCTTAGTACTTGTATAATAGAGGATCTCATTATTGTCTCAAATTCAAGTTGTGGTTCTGCTCATTTATCTTTAGTTTGTAAGGATTTGAGATGCTTATGTTTCCGGGTTTCATGGGCTATGGGTTGATTCTAGGCATGGATTGGTTAGCTAGTAATTGTGAAAGGACAGTAGTTAGACTTTCGACTTGACTCGGGATTACCCTCGAGATTTCGTGCGATCCTAAGGGATCAGTTTGTCATGGCTACCTAGAATCATTTGATGCATCTATCGACAATTTGCAATCAGTTAAAGTAGTCCATGAGCACGTAGACGTTTTGATTAGGTTAGGGCTTTGCCCCCTAAAACACGAGATAGACTTCCGCATATATCTAGTTGACAATGCAAAGCCAGTTATGCGATCAACGATAGTTTTAGAACTAGATTGGCGAGGATAGCCAGAGTCGGTTAAGTGCTCAATTGTTTGGTTGTTTTGCTAGTATCATCTCACATAAATCGTCCAAATTCGGAGAAGATATTCCTTAGGTGCTTGTCTGATATTGATTTAGGCCTTTGGGGCTTGTACTTGAGGGATGTCAAGTTCGTCTAGGATGGTTTGCGTGAGAGATAAATAATTGTGGCAGGCGCCCTAAGTAAGACTGACCTTAAGAAAGGTAAAAATCAGAATAACAAGGTAGTAGCAAAGCAGGGAAAGAGTAGGAGCGCATTCATGTCATGTCTTTAGTTGTCTTGTTTTTATGGTATTATCATATTTTTAGTTTATTCATGTCATGATACATTATCTTGTTTGCATGCTGAAAGATCACTGGACTTACCAGACTTATGTTCGACCAAGTTTGTGTTTCGCCTCTTTTCTTCAGCCCCCCCCCCCCAGGTAGTCAGGGAGGGAATAGCTCAGCCTAGCTTGGACCTCTTCTCTTTCCAAGATTGAAGAATAGTTGGTGTATTACTTTGGACTCTCTCTTCCACTGCTATGGCTGGTTCATGCTTTATTGGGGAATATCATTGTTTTTATGCTTCTTTTATTCTTGGAAGTTTTTAAATCAAGACAGAAGTTCTATGTATTACATTTAAGTATGATTGAGGAAATTGTTGGAAAAGCTTGAGTGAATTAATTTGTTTATAAAATGTCTTTTTTTCCATTGCTTTATTTTTTTGTCTTGTAATTTATCTGCATCTTTTACCCATAATGCTCCACCGAAGTTAAGGCATTCCCTTTAGTGAGTGACCTTAAACGGACGTAGGGTGTTACATGCTTGGTTAATATCAAAAGGAGGCCCAATTTTTCTATAAATACGACCCCAGGGGTCATATTTTGGGGATCGATTTTCATTTCTTCAATCTGGTACTCCTTTTTCAAAGAGCAAACCCAAATTTCTAAATCAAATTGAGGATTTCCATAACTATTGTAATACATTCAAAATGAATATATAAAAAGTGAAACCTGAGACTTAATCTTTTCTCGATTCAATAATCATGTTATGTCTATATTGATCAAACAAGGAGTTTTCATCAACCTCTTTTTGTGGAGGAATTGGGCATGGAAATAATCAAATAGGGAAAACCATCGAGTAAAGCATTGATTTCTCCTCTACGATTCTCATGCATGTTCCAAGTTTTCCACCTTAAGGTTAGTGTAAAATAACATGTTTAAAAGCTTATTTTAACCTTATGACGAGATTACCGACACAACCAAGACTTATTAGTAGGCCGGATCGATGTGGAAGTATCATTTTAGTCAATTAGGTTGTAATATGTTACTAACCCAGCTATTATGATGCACTAGCCTGTTTCTTCTTAACACGATGTATGTTATTTTATCCTGAACCTAATGATTATTGTTATAATGAGGTTCTCAACCCTTCACAGTATAAAATTCCATTATCCCAAGGTAACTGTTAGCCTTTAAGTTTAGTATGCTTGATACTCACCTCTGGAAGGAAGAGTAACTAATATTCGGACTTAAGGTATTGATATCTAGGAAACGAAAAAATAAGTTAAGTTGTTGAGACTGGATTATATTTTAAGCTTCCTTTGGAACGATCACCCTCTATAATTCATCGCATATACATCGTCAAACTTTTGATAGGGTGTTCACGATTTTTATCATTAACATATTTCGACTGGTGAGATTTGATTTGTTTGGTTTATTCTTACTAAGTTGCTTTTAAAATTAAATTTTAATTTATTTAATGAAATGAATGAAACTAATTTAATTGATTGAATAAATAGGGATTTAAAAATAAATTAATTGATCTTTAAAAAAGGTTTTAAACCTTGATTTAATTAAGTTAATAACTGTTTGTTTGTATTCGATGTGTTGATTATTAAAGATCATAATTGTGACCAACTATCTTATTAGATAATTAATATTGTTTAACAATTTATAAACAAATTCTATATTTGATTTGTTTTCTTTTTGAGAATTTCAAAAGGGATTTTATAAAAAGAATTTTTATAAATTGACTTCTAAAATGATTAATATTTGCTTGAAGTTATTAAACTATTTAAATTTAATTTATTACCCCATTTGGGATAAATATTGTCATTTAGATATTATAAATGATAGTTTTAAAAAAGAATGTCTATTTTAAATGGAAATAGTTTGAAATTTAATCTAAGTGTAAGTGTGTTGGGATTTATTGAAATCGACGGTTTAAATTAACATTGGTTTCGACTTTTCTTTTGAATACACTTAGAATTTCATTTTCTTCTTTAAAACTAGTATTTTAAAGAATATTGTTAATAGTGTTTTCTTTCAAATAACTAAAATGTGAAAACCAAGCATAAGTTCGAGTTTTGAAGTTTAAAGGTTTTTGATATGAATATGGAAAGAAATTTCCATAAATGATATCTCTTATATGGAAGATATTTAGTTATACCCTTATCACTAGATGTTGAAGTATAAAGCCATTCCCTTATCTCGAAGGTTGAAAATCTTACTAGGGCGATACCTAGAGGTAATACTACCTCAACTTGTAACCAAGAGATAGTACAAATTTGAGATCGATAAATGATGATAAGGGAATGTGATTGAATTTCTATATACGATCATTTTTTAATATCCTTGATAGTTGATTTAACAACTATTGGTTTATCATTCTTAAGTCGTATCGTCAAACTAAAATGATTTGTTGGTCTTTAAGCATTGTTATCCTTTGTTTGAAATGGCTGAACCAAAAGAGCGGGTGGAAGTCAAGCTATGTGGGGTTGCTTCCATTAAGGTATTATCACATCTACTCTATGTTGAACTCAGTTGTGTTCGAGCGCTTATGTGAAATATTTGGATTCTCAGATTTTGTAAAAGGACGATTTGGATATTTCTAAGAGCCATCGGAGTTCTCAATATATTCTAGAAGTATACTTTCGGTCATAGGAACGCACTCTCCTAGTCATTATTTGTTGGAAAATTTCTCATTCTATTCCCTTGATTCCGAATTTATGTGCTTTACTATTCTAATTGCAACGGGAAGATAAAACCTTCATGATGTTTAATTACTTGTATCCGTGGTGAGATTGGATGCGGTCCAATTTTTGGGGAAAATGAACCTTTTCCTTGTTTAATCCAAATTTTTGGATCAGTTTCTTAGTTTCCATTGAGAACTGCGGTGTGCTTTTCTCAATGTGATGTTGTTTTGTTATTACTTTTTGTTGGAAAATTTTAAAAAAATGACACTCATTCCTTGTTGTTTCGGTGATTTTGCATTGTGTTGATGCTTATTCATATATGTTGTTCTTATGAGGTAAAAATATGTTCCATGATCAGCGGCATGATCTTACAAAATTATTGTATGTTTCCTTTTACTTGAGTTTTCTCATGTTGGTATTCCAGACTGATCTGTATTTCTTTTCATTATAATGCTCGGGTCAGACTAAACTTGTTTTCAGGTTGATTTAGCTGAATATTGAGCTCATGAAGTAGAGTTGGAAGTTTTATGTTGTATTATTTTATTTTTTGATGTATTAATTTACCTATCAGCATTTGTAAGATCGGTATTAATAACTATCTAACTGATGAGATTTTTTTTAACTCTGATATACATTGTATCTTGGAGAGACAATTTATCTTTCATTATTATTATATGTTGTCGATTCCTCTATGAGATTTTTATTTCTCCTGTTCTTTCTTTTCATTTTTATTTTACCCTAACAATCTGCGTTTTCGATGGTTGAATGTTTGAAAATGAAATACAGTAGTCGTGTTTGATGGTCGAAAAGATGGGTAATTGCAAAGGTAGTAAACTAGAGCAAAAGAGAGTTGATCGACAAAGTAGATGTTTGAATCATAACAGCATACCTAATCATTAACTCTGAGGAAACCGACTGAAGAATTCAGAATATGATTCCATAATTTCCTCAAGTGCAAATGGGAGTTTGATATAATTAGGGGTATTCTATATGGGTAGTTATGTAATTTTTTACATATGTGTAACTGAAACAATATTGTTTGAAATAAAAGGTATTTTTCTATCATATACATGATATAATGTGTTAATTGATTAAATATTTTAATTAAAAGTATATTTAATCGAAAATCCATAAATATATGTTTTACGATAATAATTAGAAAGCGTCACAACCGTGAGTAATTTATCATAGTAAAATAAATATACCACTTTGAATGTTCATAGTCAAGATACATCGAGACAGAAAAGTTGATGTGTAGCGGAAATAATAAACAAGCTAGTAAACTACAATAGTTACGTAGGTAAAAGTTAAGCTATAGAAATATATTACAAATAAAAAGTAAATGCGATAAGTAAAGACACCAGGAATTTTATACTAGTTCGGACATCCCGCCGTACGTCCGGTCCCAAAGCTCCTCTTCGGAATTCACTATCATGCCCTCTCTTAACCCGGAGGAATAGGTCACAACCCACCCAAACACCAACAAGGATGTCCACGCCTGAGCACCCACACAGGACTTCACAATTTACAAGTGTTTTGACACTTGAATGTGTTCTCTAATCGACACGGAATAGTCACGATGAAGTACACCCTTTCTATAATCTTATCCTCAAGTATTTGAAATGAATGTGAAGATTGAAGGAAGATTGTTGCTTGGTGAATCAAGAGATGTAAAATGATATCAAAGTTTCAACAAGTAACTTTGATTTAAGAGAGATTTAGAATGCAAAGAATAAAGAAGTGCATATCAGAAAATAGAGAGAATATAACGAGAATCGGTGATTTGGAAAACATGTTTGTAGTGCTTATATAATTGTAGAAGAGTAGCATTCCTTCATGAAAGGTTTCAGCAAAAAGTTGCATCCATTTCCATTCATAATTAAAGAGAAATCTCTTCATGAAACAAGGTGACTCTTAATAAAAAAGGATTTTATGTCGAATCAGTCGACTGGTTAAAAAACCATCAGTCGATTGGTTGAATCACATTACAAAACGTTTGGATTTAAAACCTTTTGAAACTAGTCGTTATTGTACAGAAACATGCTGACTAGTCGACTGGTTATATTTCTACCAGTTGACTTGTACATCTAAGTCTGCACAGTCATGGATTTTTAAAGCCTTATAATATACATATATACATATATATATATATATATATATATATATATCTTGTTTTCTATATTCGTGTTATACTTGAGGAAAGATATTAACATAATTCTAACATGACTTAATACGTATATATATATATGTATATATATGTATATATATATGTATAACCTTAGCTCCATGTCATGATTTCCATTGCTCTACTCTTTGTTGACATTAATCAAAATTCTCCTCCTTTTTGATTGATGACAACACATTGCATTCTTGTTGAAAAAATTTGGATTACTCCTGAATATCTGTTTGTATACATATTTAACTCCCTCTGAATTTCTGCAACATTTTGTTAGGTATTGTAACACCCCGAATTTTCTATTAACACTAAAGTTGCTAAAATATTAATAAGTGTGTAGAAGAGGGGATGTATCTAATATGAATATAAAAATATTAATAAGTATGTAAGAGAGGGGATGTATCTAATATGAATATAAAAATATTAATAAGTATGTAAGAGAGGGGATATATCTATTATGAATATAAAAATATTAATAAGTGTGTAAGAGAGGGGATGTATCTAATATGAATATAAAAATATTAATAACTGTGTGAGAGAGGGGATGTATCTAATATGTATATAAAAACAATAATAAGTAAAGGGGGATGTATCTAATATGTACATTGTAGAAAATATATATATATTTATGACATGAATAGAAGTTTATTAATATGCTGAGTGTTTGCTGAGTCACTTCTGACTCATTGCTGAGTCAACAAGATAAACCCCATCTTGTCTGGACGGCTGCGGTTATTTCTAGGTTAAATCTAATGGCCTAAACGCATTCTAAAATCTATAAATAAGTGGGTAGACCCTAAACCTAAATCACTTGTAAAATTAGAAGAGCTACCGTCATGCTGCTGCCATGGAGTTCAGCATAGCCGTCACAAACAAAGAAGTGTAAGCTTAATCTACTACAACTAAATTCTTCTCAACAAAACAAATCAAACCAAAGAACTCTCTCTCTAATTCTCTTCTTTTGTTGGTGAGTATGATGATTCTCACAAGACTATTACAAACTAATTTGACCCAGTTATGAATGGATCACAAGAAAGTGATGTGATTTGTAATTGTAAATTCTATATATTGTGGATCTCTTATTATGTTATTATGTTGTCGTATGATGTAAATTATATATGCTATGTCATGCTATGTTGTAAATTCTCTTATGCTATGTCGTGCTATGTTGAGAATCATGTCAAGCTATGGTATACTATCATACTATGCCATGTTATAAATCATGCTATATTATGTTGAAAAATCATGATGTTGTTGGATCATGCTTAAAGTTATGTTTTTTTTTCTTAATTTAAATGGATCTTATTTATGGGAATTTGCCTATTAGGTTAGGTGTACCCATAAACTTGAAACTATAATTAAATAAAACTTGATTATGGGAATTTGCCTATTGAGTTAGGTGTACCCATATAAAACCATGTTGTTAAAAAATTAGATGATGTTGATTCACACATGTTCATATGTAAGTTTATGAAAATTGATTGAGATCATATTAGGTGAATTTTGAACAAGTTGACACCTTTAGATCCATGACATGTATAATCTATGCAAGTTTCACCCCTTATTATGATTCATTTGGTCACATATACATGTTGTTATTATGATAATCTCTTTTATGCTATGAGTTAGGCTATTCGAGTCTAACATATATTTTGCGAATAAACGTTCAAACGTGGGGTAGGGGTAATATTAGGAATTAATAAATTGGGTGCAATTTTGTAAGATGTTGCATACTATGAATGAATGTCCATAATTGAGTCAATTATGGACATTGTTAAAAATTGGAAGTAATTAATAATTCAAGTAGGGAATTATTAAAATTGGGGGAAAGTGGATTATTATTAATAATCAATGCTTAGGACACGAGGTTGGACCCGTTTGTGATGTAAACCTGCCCGGACCCGCCCGGCAAATCCAGTAGTCAAAAATGTCGGCCCAATGTGAGAGGTCCTAGGCCCAAACTAAAGCATAACAGTTGTAAAGACACGAGGTTAGACTCTTTTATGGTGTAAGACTGCCCGGACCCGCCCGGCAAATCCAGCTGCCATAAATGCCAGTCTAATGTGAGAGGTCTTTATGAGGTTATGGCCTTAATGAACTAAGAAATACTTAACCAGATAATCATGTAAGGTGGGACATGGGGGTTAAGTAGGTGCCTTGGGTGGCATGAGGAATCTGGTGGTTGCCTTTAGAGGCATTTGAAATACGATGAGACTTAACCAAACACACATGTAAATGAACATGACTAAGTGGGTTAAGTGGGATGGACTAATGGAGACAAGCTTAGGTGGAATGCTTGTGGTAAATAGTGGGGGCCCATTTCAACCAGTATCCCAAAACGTATCTTTGTGGGCTTGACCCAAGTCGAGGACGGGACAGGCATACTGGGTTTGACTATAAGAGGCCAAAACAGGGAGCGGTGGCAACGCAAGTCCAACGGGTTTCATATGCGTGTGTGGACCCGGGCTGGTAGGTAAGACGTTGTTGCATCGTGTAGGTATAAGCCGTGCATGTCCGTTGTATCAGGTTGCCACTTTAGGGGAGTGATACACCCCACTGTGGGGCCAGCACGGGTATCTACGAGTTAGGGAGCCGATCGAATAATGGGAAGTAGGGTACACCTAGTGGAGATAGGGGCAGGCGGCACCTATGTAGTCAGCTAGGGGTACGTAAAGCCATTGGGAAAGTTTCTAAGTGAAGCTAAGTGGGATGAATCTTTAGGGTGACTGGTGTGGTGCAGTATAGTGTTTATCCTTTAGTATTTAGGAGCGCCTATAACATTGCCTTTAGCGATTGTCTATGTCCTTAATCTGCTCTTCATAGACATTTTCTTATTTTCCAGCTTATGCCTTAGTCCAGTTATTTTGGTAATAGTATTGTAGAATTATCATATTCACCAGACTTTAAGTCTGACCCCCTCTTTTCCATCCTTTTTCTCCCTTCAGGTCCGTAGGTTGGGCCAAGTTCTAGTGGAGTCTAGTTGGATCGCTTATCTTCTGGAAAGCTTGGACTGCTGAAGTAAAGTCCAGCTTGTTATCTCTCTTTTTAATGGCTATTCATGTAATGGGATTATGTACTTGTTTTATCAAGATAGATATTGTACTTGACATTGAATATGATGTTATGATGTAATCAAACATGTTTTGACTTCTGCTACAATGAAATAAAGTTTTTGAATTTCCAAGTACTATTTTATATCTGTCTTGTTGTAATTTTACTTTTCTATATTCACTTAAAACCTCCATGGAAGTTAATGCATTCCCTTTGTGAGTGACATTAATGGACGTGGGGTGTTACAGGTATAATTTTATAAACTTACCGTTCCTATAACAAAATGTTAGCTTATATATTTTCAATAAATAAATCCAGTATTATGAGCAAAGAAAATATGATTTTTTTCTCCCCCTTTGTCATCGTTTAAAAAGCATTTAAATAATATGATTACAATCGAATAAAGAATATCAAAGATCTTTTAAAGAGACAATTCCTAATTCTTTTCAAAGTCTTATGAAAGAGTTCTCTAAAAGGGGTTTGGTAAATATGTCGGCAATTTGATTTTCCGAGTTTACAAACTTTAAATTGATGATTTGTTTTTCAATATTATCTCTCAAGAAATTATGTCTTATATCATTGTGTTTAGTTAGAACGGCTTACCCGATTTTTTGATAAATTTATTGCGCTTGTATTGTCGCAATAGATTGTGGAGTTAGATAAATTGACATTAAAATCTTTTAGTGTTTGCTGCATATATATTACTTGAGCACAAGCTAGTGCAGTAGATATATATTTAGCTTCACATGTTGATAGAGAAACACAATTTTGTTTCTAGCTAAACCAAGATATAAGTGATTAACCAATAAAGTAAAATGTTCCACTTGTACTTTTACGATCCGTCCGTGATCCTCCAAAATCAGAATCACTATATGAAACTAATTCAACGGAACAATCTTTCAAATAGAAAAGTTCAAAATCTTAAGTACTGCTAAGATAACGTAATATATGTTTTACTGCCCTTAAATGTGATTATTTTGGATTAGCTTGAAAATGATCACATAAGCAAACACTCATCGTAATATCCGGTCTACTAGCAGTTAAATATAGAAATGAACCTATCATACTTCGATATAACTTTTGATTGACGCTTTTACCATTTTCTTCTTTATCTAAGTGTGTCATCATGCTCATTGGTGTAGGTTTACTTGAAGTGTTTTCCATTCCAAAACATTTTATTAGATTAGTACAATATTTTTCTTATTAATGAAAATTCCATTAATTAATTAATTTGCAAACCCAGAAAGTAAGATTGTTCTCCTATGTGCGACATTTCAAATTCACTAGTCATTATTTTTGAAAATTCCTGACATAATTGATCATTAGTTAAACAAAAAATAATGTCGTCGACATATATTTGCTCTATCAAAATATCTTTATTAGCTTTCTTAATAAAAAGTGTTTGATCAACCTTTCCAATTTGAAATCCTGACTCTAATAAATAAGATTTGAGACATTCATACCAAGCACAAGGTGCTTATTTCAAAACATATAATGCCTTTTTTTTTGAGCAAAAGATGTGTGATCTTCCAATAGAAAGAGAGCACACATATATATAATAAAAAAGATGTGATACAATATATCCAATATAGACCAGAACGATCGTCTCACATAGTAATGTAGGGGATAATAGATTTATGAGTTCCGGCAAGGCCACCACCCATCATACTTCATTATCTAATTCCGGCAAGGCCACCACCCGATAAGAAGTATATCTATTCCCATACATTTAACAATCTATGTGTATAACAAGAGATGAAGTAAATCACTAAAAAATACAAACACCCCTTCTCCATATCTACTAATATAACCAAAGCAAGCAAATCTAAATGGTCAATCCAAAAACAGCAACTCCAATACTCCACAGTTACATCAACAACCTGTAATCTGAAAAACTGAAGCAAAATTATCAGTAACTTACACATATATATGAGTATATGCCTATATATATATATATGTATATATAGACATCAGCCATATATATATGTATAAAGAGAAAGACATAAGAATTAAACAAGCGAGAGGAAAATATCAACCCAAAACAGGAATCAGCATCCCAGACGAGGGCTATTGCATCTAAAATAGCTATTAATGCGAATGAATAAACTCAGGTTAGATCTTACTTTTAACAAAAAACACCCAAATTGCAAATTACCAAATAGTTTATAGTGCAAATTGGACATCCAAATCAAACAGAAATTTACTATGTTAATTATTAAATTATCCTTTGATACAGAGACTGAATGGAAGCTTCTCTGGTTTCTCTCAACCCAAATGAACCAACTAATGAATATTACTAAAGAGTCCAATATGTATTTCTGTCTGGAATTGTATCTTAATCTATAACGATTCCAATAATCAATACAATTACTAAGGGAACTAAAACCGTCAAAAGTAAAAATCCTAATAATCATATTGAAAATAGAAAAGGTAAAGTAGCAAGAAAAAAATAAATGATCTACGTCCTCCTCCCCTGTATTACAAAAACAACATTTTATATCAAAAATAACATTTTTCCTTTTTAACAACTCAATCGTATTGAGCTTCTTGTGGACGATCAACCACATTAGAAACTTTGCTTTAGGTGTAGAATTAGATTTCCATAGGAATTTAAAGGGGTATAATGATATACCAGAGAAATTAAAAAAACTATACATAGATTTAACAGTGTAAACCAAACCCTTATCCATGCCCCAGCTAATAGAATCGCTATTAATATCTACATGGTACAATGCTAATTTGGCTTTTAGTAAGGCCAATTGTCTTAATAAATCTTCCTCTAAAAATATTATCAAAGGAGAATTCCCACGGAGGATCTAATTCCGCTATGTAAACATCCTTAATTAAGGCATTCTTAAATCTACAGATATTAAAGAGCTTACTAAATTCAATTTTAAGTGGCACACTTGATATCCAAGCATCATGCCAAAAATAAGTAAGGTTCCCTGAATGTACTAACACTTTGCATCCTATATTAAAGAAATCAAAGCAATACAAAACGGATTTCCAAAAGTGAGATAATTTATTATCCCAACTACCTCCATTACCAATAAAAAACACTCCTCTTGAATAATAAAATTTGGAAACGATATACTTCCAGGAAGATTTCACTTCTGAACATCTATATTTCCATAACCATTTCGCAAGCAAAGCAGAGTTAAAATTATGTAGATTTATGATTCCCAAACCCCCCTCTATCTTAGATTTACAGCATATTTCCCAGTTAACTAGACATTTATAACTACTACAACTAGAATCACCATTCCAAAGATAATTACGTCTAATCCTATCAATTTTCTCAATGACCCATTTGGGAAATCGATGAACAGCCATCCAATAAGAGGGAATAGCTGATAAAACCGAATTAACTAGAACTAATCTACCTGCTCTGGACAGGAATTTATTGTTCCAGCTAGACAGTCTACTACTAATCTTATCAATGATGACTATCTAGTCTTCCTTTTTAATCTTAGACGGTCTTATCTTAAAACCTAAATAATCGAAAGGAAATTTCATAATCGAACAGTTCAAAGTGTTAGCCACTGAAGTCTCAATATTATTAAAATCATTAATGACCATCACTGCACTCTTATCAAAATTAATACTTAGACCAGATAACATCTCAAAACCGTAAAGTATAAATTTAAGAGCAATAATATGCTCAGGCAGATGAGAAGAAAATAACAAAGTATCATCCGCAAATTGCAGAATTGATAACTCGTTGTTAAATTCCTCATTCCCAACACTACCTAGTATACCTAAGCTCCCCGCTCTCTTAATAATTTTTGAGAAGACATCAACTGCTAAGTTAAATAGAAAAGGCAATAAAGGGTCGCCTTATCTAAGACCTCTCTTGGATTGTATCTTCTTACCCAATACCCCATTTACAACAATGCTGGAACAACCAGATCTAAGTAACAACATGATCCAGTTAGTCCATCTAACACTAAAACACCTAGCAAGACATAATTCACATACAAAGTCCCAATCAATTGAATCGAATGCCTTCTCAAAGTCCAACTTCAGTATGGCACATGTTATATTGTTCTTACAACAAACATTGATATATTCTTGAACCGCTGCTACACCATCTACTATATTCCTACCTTTAATAAAAGCTGTTTGAGAATCATCTATAAGGTCATTCATCTTACTACTCAACCTACTCGCTAAAACTTTAGATATGATCTTGACATAAACATTAATAAAAGAGATAGGTCTAAAATCCTTAAGGGAATTAGCCCCCTCTCTCTTATGAATAAGAATGACGTTGGAAAAGTTAAAACTACCTAAACGCAAATCACCACTATAAAATTCATTAAATAATTCAATAATGTCAAACTTCAAAACTTCCCAAAATTGTTTGTAGAAATTAACAGAGAAACCGTCAGGTCCAGGAGCTTTGTCGCTAGGCATATCGCTAATTGCCTTCCAAATCTCCTGCTCTGAAAACAGTTTATCCAAATCTATAAGACTTACCCTAGATTCGGAAGGATATAAGTCATTCCATCTAACATTAGTTCTTCTCTTAATCTTAGAACCGAAAATCTGATTATAATATCTAGTGAAAGCTTCATTTAAATCCTTCTGCAAAGACAGTTCTACATCATTTACAATAATCGAGCGAATCATATTTTCACGTCTCCTTTTATTAGCCACACTATGGAAAAACTTAGTGTTATTATCTCCTTCCTTGATCCATTGTATGCGGGACCTTTGCCTCCACATGGTCTCTTCCTTTTCTAAAATCTGTTTAAGATCTTGTTTAAAATTGCAGTATCTTTCTTTCTCAGTGAAATTGAGAACCCTGGTTTCACTAATTTTATCCAACTCTAATAGATCACACCTAATCTTGTCTTTTTTAAATCTTACATTACCAAAAATATATTTATTCCAACGCTTAAGAAAGAATCTCAACTTACCTAACATCGCCACATAAATCTTAGCAGAATTACCTCTATAAATATTATTAAAATAAAACAAAGCCTTCCATTTCATAGCAACAAGATTAATGAAACTATGATCTAGTAACCACATCTTTTCGAACATAAACTACTACTAATAGAAATATTTGAATTACACGTAAGAATAATAAGGTAATGGTCAGAGAGTAAAAAAGGTAATCCTTTGACTTTACAGATCGAATATCTATCTTCTTTCTCAGAACTAACAAAGAATCTATCTAATAGTGCAAAGGAAGGGCTATCACGGGCATTCGACCAAGTGAACAATCTATTTTCAAGAGGAATCTCAATTAAATTACTGTCTAATATAAAGTCATTAAATTCCTCCATATCAGAGAAATCACCTTCTCGTGGTGATCTCTCACCTAAAAATCTAGTGACATTAAAGTCCCCCCCCCCCACTATCCACAAATTAGGAGAAATATTCCTAAACCTAGAACACTCCTCCCATAGGACTCCCCTTTCCTCTTTAGTGTGGGGGCCATATACATTTGTGATGCCCAAAAAAGAATTATCAAAAAGGGATTGCAAGATAATATGTAAAGAATGTAACTTTGGATACTCAAGTACTAGTCTGTATTGACTGTCTTTCCAACCAATCATAATTCCTCCGGCTGTACCAACTGCCGGAAGACAAGACCAGTTCCGGAAAAGGGACCCTCCTAGACTAATATAGAACCTAAAATCAGGACATTCAATTTTTGTCTCTTGAAGTAAGACAATATCAATGTGATTATCTCTAAAAAAAGTCGTAATTTTAGCACATTTTTTAGGTTTATTTAGACCCCTAACGTTCCAACTAACGATCCTCATCTACTCAATGAAGAGACCCTTTCTAATTCTCTACTCCTAATATACTCCGCATCAATCTCAATGTCAGAAAAAATAAAGGCTGTATCATTGGCCAGCTGAAATAGCTGACCGGTCGATAGACTACTCAATGCATATGGGGAACAATCACTACCATACTCAGAAGACATACCTGAGCCCCGCTCCGAATTGCTTCTGCTAGCATTCGGACACGGAGACCTACCTTGAAAAGGAGAGGAACTGGACTTAATCCTGACGCTGCGACGAATCAACCCAGTACTGGGTATTACCCTCCTACGCCTCCCCCTCCTGGATGATGGCATAGATACATCACGACACAAAGAATGCTCACTGCTAGTCTCGACCACACTGATGCTAGCTGATAGGCTCAAACTACCAACATAAACACACATGGCACGAGATATATCAATCATCGGCGATATCACATCCAAGCATGGTCTCATAAACAAAAACCGAAGACCCTGCCCCATTTCATTCATAAACACAACACCATCATTTCTGACTTTCAAACACCAGTTGCCTCTCAAGGCCAAATCAGTTTCCTGACGCACTAAAACTGTCCAATCCCCTTCTAATCCCACAACACTACTGATAAGGGTCTCCGATACACACTCATATCCATTATAGTCAATTATCTCATCACTGCCATTTATATGCCAACCAGGAATCTGAGCTTCCTCTCTCCCAATATCTTTGCAACCCTTGACAGCATGTGAATTGATCCACACCTCATTCACAGAGGTACAAGACACAAGACTATCACCCACATCAAAACATCTTTTATCAAGCCTTCCAATTTTAACTCTCTTTAATTTGAAACCTTTCCTTTTGAGGGTAGAAAGCTTCTGAGAATCCGCAAAATTTACTGAATTAGTCAACTCATTATTTCCCAAACCTGCTAGTGATTCTCCATTAGAAATAGTCCGGTATGAATCAGTCATATCTTCGAAACAGTCTAACACACCATAGCTATTCGACAGTATAATGTCGTCCGCTACCTTCCATACAGCCTTCTCCTCTAACCCTGAATTGTAACGAAAATCAATAGCTTCGTCGACAAACTCGTACCCACTCATGTCTATCAAATCCTTCAATATAATGCCTTTTTTAGTTTGAAAACATGATCAGGAATGTTTTTTATGAGCAAATAGTGGAGGTTGTTCAATGTATACTCTTTCTTTAATATAATCATTTAAGAAAGCGCTTTTAACATCCATCTGATATAGTTTAAAGTTATGATGATATGTGCATGCTAATAGAATTCAGATTGCTTCTAGTCGTGCGACTGGAGCAAAAGTTTCTTCATAATATATGCCATCTTCTTGATTGTAACCTTGTGCAACAAGTCTGGCTATATTTCTAGTAATATTACCTAATTGATCTTTTTTTTTTGTAAACCCATTTTTTTTCCAATAACAGTTTGATCACTTGGTCTTGGAACTAATTCCCAGACTTTATTACGTTCAAACTGGTTTAATTCTTCTTGCATGGCAATTATACAATTTTCATTTGTAGATGTTTCTCTAGGGTTTTTGGGTTCAATATTTGATAAGAAGGCTACATTAATTATTAAATTAAGTTGACTTCTTGTTCTTATGTTTGAAATTATTTCTCTAATAACATTTTGAGTTGGATGGTCTCATAATATTCTTGGTGGAGATCTAGCTTCATTAACAGGAGTACTTTGATTATCTATATTATCTTGAATTTCTGTAGTATTGTTCTCTATGTTATTATGAACAATGTTTTCATCTTCTCTATATATATCAATATCATCATCACGAGAAGATTTATTTTTCATAATATCTGAATTAAATGAATTCTAAATAATATTTTCATCTAATGAATCATGAAGTGATTCTTCTATTTTACTAGTTCCCTTATTGAAAATACGATAAGCCTTACTATGCTCAGAATATCCTAAGAATATTCCTTTGTCGGATATTGAATCAAACTTTCCAAGTTGATCTTTTGTATATAAAATAAAACATTTTGAACCATTAAAATAAGAAATATTCGGTTTTCTTCCAGTAAAAAGTTCGTATGGGGTGTTTTTAGTAAGTGGTTGAATGGAGACACGATTCAAAACATAACAAGCTGTAGAAACTGCTTCAACCCAAAAATGTTTTGGTAGTGTGCTTCCATTTAATAACGTTCTAGCACATTCTTGCAAAGTTCTATTTTTACATTCTACAACTCCATTTTATTGATGAGTTCTAGGAAAGGAGAAATTATGAAAAATTCCTCTCTTTTGAGAAAATAAATCAAATTTCTCATTCTCAAATTCTCCTCCATGATCACTTCATATATTCTTTATTTTTAAATCGGTTAAATTTTGAATTTGTTTGACAAATTTTTTAAAGAGATCGAAAGTATCGCTTTTATTCTTTAAAAACATAGCCTAAGTGTATCTTGAAAAGTCATCAACAATTACAAACACATATCTACTATGATTTATGGGCTGAACTTGAGTTGGTCCGAATAAATCCATGTGTAGTAATTCAGGCGGTTGTAATGTTGATATAACCTTTTTAGAATTAAAGGAAGATTTGGTTAACTTTCCCAGTTGACAAGCATTGCACAAATTTCAGTTTTGAATTTTATTTTGGGTAATCCTCTTACAAGATCATTTTTAGATATCGTGTTTATTGTTTTAAAATTAATATGAAAAAATCGTTTGTGCCATAACCAAGGATCATTGTCTTTGGCTAATAAACACATATTTGGATTATTATTAACCACCATATTCAAAATATAAATATTTTTATTTCGATTTCCTTTAAAAATAAGATTTTGATTTGAATCAAATATACTACATTTATTTTCAGAAAAAGATATTTTAAAACATTTATCACATAATTGGCTAATACTTAATAAATTATGTTTTAATTTTTCAACTAATAAAACATCAGAAATGAGAGGTGAATTAGATATACCGTAATTGCTCACATCGCTTTTGCTGACGATATATTCTTTGGAATTATCTCCAAACGTGATAGTTCCTCCTTTTGAACAAATGATATTTGTTAGCATCTCTTTATCTCCTATCATGCGTTTTGAGCAACCACTGTCAGGTATCCATTTTCCTCTGTTTTTGTTGAGTGGGACCTACAAAAAATAATATAGAATTTTATTGGTACCCATTTCCTCCTTTATAGTCCTAAGGGTTAAATCTTAGGAAGCAAAACCCAAGAGGGTTCAGGATCCTTTTTAAAAACATAATTAATATTGTTATGAACAGTATCTAAAAATTTCTTAATATATTTATTTCTAATAAGAACATTATTGGTTTTTGGGACCCATATACTAATATTTCCCGAGTAATTTTTCTTAAAGAAATATCCAATTTACTACTAGAAATTACCGGTTTAATATTAGATTTCTTAGAACTAGATTTTTGTTTATCTCTTTAATCATATCCTAGTCCCTTTTTATTAAATACTGATTGAGAATTTTCTAATATTTTAGATAAATTCTCTCTACCTTTATTAAAATTGTTAACATTTTTAGAAATACTTTATAGTTTAACTTTTAAATTAGAATTTTCTAATTCTATGATTTTAACTTTAGTATTCAAATCATGATTCTCAGAAGCTAGTATATCATTTTTGTTCTTTTGAGTCTCGATTTCCGGACTCAACATAGAAATCTGAGAATTTTCTACTGTAACGATCGGGAATTTCGCTCGATCCGAATCAGTCGCTAAATCGACCCAGACCGTTCGAAATGCCTGATTGTTTTGAGAACACGACAAAATAGAACGCAGACAGAAGAACATTTCGTTTTATATTACAACAATCCCATCAGAATACAAGAATATACAGAGTATGAATAAATATTACACATTCGATAAATATCAGAGATTACAATAAATTACATCGCAGCGGAAAACAATATAAAACACAACTGAAAGTAATACACGGATACAGAGCTTTCCGAGCATCGTTCCAGCTGTAAATCAGTATCCTGTGAATATAAATCTGTAAAACCAAAACTACTAGCTGCCCGTGTCAAAATAAGGGCACCCAGAGTTTAGGTTAAAACAATAAACTCCAGGTCAGTCATGGGACTGGTGTGAGAACTAAAACAGTTATTAATCTTTTATTTTAAAGTTAGGTAAATCAAGGGACCACGCCGTATAACACGGAATGGGTTTCCTCCCAAGAATACTAGTGCAAAAACAAACAGAGCAATGCTAAATAAAGAAAAATGAAGCTATTATAAGACCCAGGTCCCAACACACAATGCAACGAAAGCCCGAGGATAGGGTTTTTACCTTATAATAGCCAAAGAATGCTTGATACGTTTAAAACAGATTATTTTGATAGTACTATAGGTGTATAGTGCCAAAAACAATTTCAAATCATAAGTATCAATCATAGACGGCATAAGCACCCCATCCCACTATATCGCCATATATAGGATTACAACTAAAATCAAAACGTCACGTATTTGGAAATTGGATTTCCATCTATGAACCAAGGCCAGACATCGTCCTCTACCGATTCGAGACAATCTAGCCTACCATGTCTCAGGATCAGAACGCATCGACCCTTGGAGCGACACGGCCGGTCCACCGATGTGGATTAGACGAAATCCTAAACACTGAGTTTCCCCGCCCTATGGGGCGCAAATGAGCCAACGAATGACTCCATCAGCTTCACATAGTCACCGATATATCCGAGGCGCCTCGCAACAGCAACAACCACATAAGTCAAACTCGTCAGGGCGTGTAAAACCACTGACGCCACTTCTAGCTAGAAAGAAACGCATGTCCTCCCTGAGGTCCTCTCCCGTTTCTGGTCCACTACCGGGGTGTGAGGCTCGCGAATCAACGCTACACAAAGCTACGCCACAATGGCCGTGCTTTGATCATCAACCACAAGACTTTGCTTTTCAACAAAAGCCTTGATCATTTGCATCTTAGCATGCCACACAGGCAAACCACTCCATGCAACCGATATCCATCAATCACACAGAATGATATCCAATGTCAGACACACAGTCCATTTACAAGTCCGTTCTGGGTCTGAACGAAACCGGAGGCACCTTGTACCTTGCATATCCATCGATCTCCAAGTACGTCTGGACGATCACTAATTGATTCCCTCATCTTGGGTGTACAACCCAATCAAGATCATCAGTAATCACCCAAACGACGTGAAGACCTCCGGTCTTCAACCACCGTCTTCATCTTCGACACCACGTCGAATCAGTTATTCAGAATGGGATAAACCCGGTCTTTCAGAATAACTTACGTATATATTAAACAAGTGTTACACAAACACAACTTACACCTCATTCCCATTCAGAATATTCTTTTGTTCAAATATTCTTATACTTTGGGAAAAGTTCCCATTAATTTTATCAAAGATAAATTCTTTAAATTTATTCTTTAATCTTCTTTGAATATCAATTCAAACTAGTCGGGATTAGCGAACCACACCGAAGTAATCATTTATTTTATTTCCCAATCCCAACCTATTCATCCCATGAAGTAAAACTGGTCATACTTCATATCTAACACCACGATGTTATCGGTAAATTCAATTACCATTTCACGTTCAAATCTAATTAAAGATTTAACTATCACCTGAAGCAAAACTGGTGATACTCCATTCTCGATCATTTCAATCTAATTAAAGATTCATTAAAACTGCACTTAGTTTTAATCTTTACAGAAATCGATATCCTGTTTTTAACTGGGTTGAAGAACCAATGTCATTTAAAACACGGTTCAGTATAAACCCAAAATCACATTCAATTCATTATCGGTTTAAAAAACAAGTGTTATTTAAAACACCGTTCACGATAATCCCGAAAATCAATTCAAATTCAATTCCAATTAAATATTATTTAATTGGTACACTTCATTAAATCTAAATAAAATGATTTAATCTTTTTTCTCAACTGGGCTTAAGAACAGTGTTAACGAAGACACCATTCACAAGAAACCCAAATCACATTTGATATTAAATACAAGGCTCTGAATAGAAAATATATCGGCTTATATTCAATATCAAATTCCACGACCAACAAATATCATATTGGAAATAACGATATGTATATATATATCTCTTTCAAATTTCCATAACAACATCTATATAATTACGAAATCCAACATCGAAATATTCCACAAACAATTTCGATTCAAATCCATTCCAATTCAATTATTGGAAATTCTGGTTATTTTCAAAACCACTTCAAATCCAATTTATTTATTTTAAAAACAAATAAATTATTATTCTAGTTCACAACTAGTTCATCTCGATAAAAATCTATTTTTATCTTTTCAAATATGGAGTTTTTCATCCCAATTCTTCCCAAATCACTTCTTATGATTTTACACAAATTATTACTATTTTTAATAATTTTATCAAAGCCCGTACAGTCGATTTCCATCAACGGTCATCGAGCTGCACTTACAACGACCTTTTCCAAATTTGATTTGGACATAATTCCAAATTCAACCATTAGATTTCAAATCTTTAATATTCACTGGAAATCCCTTTTCGATATGAACCCAACGGTTCTGGTTTTAGGAGAATCCGACGGTCGGATCTCCCGTAATATCCATTCGAAGTCAATGGTCGAAATTCACGAACGGCCGCGGCGCGGCGCGTTCTATTCAGGCCATTATATATATATAATATATATATTATATATTTCATCGATTTCCTTTTTAAAACGTATTTTATAAATCATTTTAAATTCGTTTTCAAAACGGTTTCAACTTCCCTTTCAAATTCTAATCAAAATTGAATTTTTCAATATAAATTCATTTTAATTTCATTTCAAATCGATTTCAATTCAATTTCAATTTAATTCGAATTTCAATTCATATCAATTTAATTCGAATTTCAATTCATTACAATTTAATTCTAATTTCAAATCTATTCAATTTAATTCAAATTTCAAATCTATTCAATTTAATTCGAATTTCGAAATCACTTTCAATATTTATTGAAAAATGAAAAGTCGAAATAAATATCGTTCACGTCAAAATGACGTCAATCTAATCAAGACGGCTTCATATATTTCTATTTTCAAATATTCGATTTCAAATATTTCTTTTTCAAATATTTCTATTCAAATATTTCCTCTTCAAAACTGGAATGAGGCCCAATCAATTACCATAGATTTTACTTCTATGGATTTTCATACAACGCATGTATACATCGACAATGACAAATAATCAATCATCATCCAAAGTGCATTCTACACTGTATAAGCATCAAATATAAATATTTAACGCTTATAACAGTCTGTCAATCAATCGATCGACATACAACTAATTATTGGGATTAGTGTATGTCATATATCACCCCAATACCCGTGTGGGGTTTTCAAACAATAAAACACAGATTTTATTTGTGCAGTTGGGCGATGTGTAAAATTTATCGTCCCAATCAATATCAGTCAAATCAGTGTATATAAACAAATCGTCGATTTGTTTATAAATATTCATTTCATATACACGTTAAAAAATATATTTTTAACTATAAAATATTTTCCACTATAAAATATTTTATTTCATTTCACATCACATCACACAATCAACTACACATCAAAATCAAACAAACAAGCATACAAGCCGTCCATGGTCTGTGGACGACGGGTGTCGGGTGCTGCTAAGCACCGTCTGCATCCTAGTTTATATTTTAACTAGAAAATTAAATTAAAAGTGAGAAGTTCTCACCAACTAGCTAATCCAAACGCCACGACTCTTCATATATAGAAAATCTCCGCCGTTTCTTCTCTCATCACTTTCCTCATCCGTATTCACTACGTATATAAAAACCAAATTTTTACTTCGATATTCAATATATAAAAATCGAATTTTTAGTTCGCTGTTCAATATATAAAAATCGAATTTTTTTACTTTCACTTCGTTATAAAAATTATATTTTTATATTGCTCTTCTCCTAATAAAGATTATATTTTTACTACACTACATGAATAAAAATCATATTTTTAACATGCCACTAGTATAAAAATTATATTTTTAACCTTTCTATATTATAAAAATTATATTTTTATTTTCTCTATTATATAAAAATCCTATTTTTAATACTCTACCTATATAAAAATAATATCTTTATTATCTTTCCTATATAAAAATCATATCTTTAACTTTTCTATATTATAAAAATTATATTTTTAACATTCCTATATCGTAAAAATTATATTTTTAACCTCCCTATATTGTTACACATATAAAAATAAGATTTTTAAACTAATTAAAACAAATAAAAACTCACCTCTCGCTTTAAAATCAAAATCAGTCGCTTGGGGGGGGGGTGTGTCGAACAGCAGGTCGGCGAGGCAGGAGGCGCGGAGGAAGGGGGGAGGTGGAAGGAGGGGCGTCGGCTTCGATTTGGATGCAGGGGGGGTATAGGGTCTCGCGAGGGTACGGGGTTCAGGGGAAGAAGAGAGGAGAGGGGAGAGAGGAATGGAGGAGGCGAGGCTTGGCCGGGGCTCCGAAGACTGGCGCGAGGTGGCGGCGGAGGGGTGAGGGGCGACTCGATTCAGCTGTAGTTTTTTTTTTCTTACTTCGATTTTGAAAAATCAACGGGGGGGTGGGGGGGTGAGAGGAAATAAGGGAGGGGAGAGATTTTTATTTTATTTATTTAATTAATTTAATTTCAAAAAGGTACTTTTTATTTCAGCCTCGAAACGGGACCCACCGCCTGTCGTCCCTAGCGTTTTACCCCCATTCCGAACACAATGGGATATGTTTCAAAAGCTGATTCGATTGTTTCGACCAGTTTTCGTCAAAATCAACATATAACTCTATATATCGAATTTGAACGCGCATTTCAATTTACTGGGGTCACATACTGACTAGAAAAATTCCCAAAACATATTTTCTAGCTTCGTATTGACGATACGGTCCTAACAAAACTAGTTTCGTCAAATTCCGAGACCGTTGGAAAAATGGTCATTTTCCAGTCGATTAAAATCAACTGAAACTGGTCAAACGTGTTTTCCTTTGCCACGCTCACATATTGATTCGAAAAATTACGAAATTTGAAACCTAGCAATAACTTGACATCGTGGATCCAACAAAAGTGGTTTCGTCAAAATCCGAGGTCGTTTGCAAAATGGCCATTTTTAAAGGCCGAAATTCCATAGCGACAATTCTGAATTTTCAATTGGACATATCTTTTTATCCCCAGTATGAAATTTTGATTTTTTGGATTCGTTGGAAAGATATTGTCAAATGGATTAAAATATTTTTGGTTTCACTAAAATCCGATTTATTTTGAATCATGCACATTCAATTTAATTTTGAGATCGAATTATCGAACTACCGCGCCATTTTCAATTCCTTTTATAATTTAAAATAAATATTTATAATCTAACGACGATTCGAATAAATATATACGTTCGAATTCTATTCAAAACAAATTTTTCGTCGATATTATTTAAAATAATCCATTTTAAATATTCTAAATTCACTAAAATTGCCAAAATAAAAATTTTAAATTGGCTCGGATTTCCGGGTTATTACAATCTCCCCCACTTAAAACTTTTCGTCCCTGAAAAGGAACGAAGCCGAAAGTTGTTTAACAATTCAACTTAACTTCCACTATTTTCACTACGGCTTAAGTTCTTCAACTTTTCAGTTTCTAAGAACTTTTCAAATTTTTCAAAAATTTGGCTAACACCCTAAATTTTCGAAAAATTTCGCCATAACCTCCCCTGCACCGGGGACTTGGGGATATTTCATATAGCCTCCCATGGACTTCTTCAACTCAAAAGAAAAAGAAAAAGCCAAGCGGCTCATAAAATCATCATCACCCAAACAAAACAATAAATTTTGGTAAACATGTACCTATTTGTCGGGCAAACAATTTTGTTCTTCTGCTCTAGCCTCCTTGCTATGACCTGTTCAATGTAAGTACATGTATATGCAAGCAAATGCGACTAATTTTCAATACAACTCACTATTTGATTCAATTTGGTTAAAGGTTCAACATTCAATTAATCAAAACAGTAATAAAACAACACAACCATCAATCAATTAGTTGATTAGCTTTTCAAATTCATAACTTTGATACATAGTCAAAAACCACATTTTTGATGCCAAATCACAACAATAGGCCCTATGTAATTTTGGTTCTCACACTAGTCAATAGGAAATATATAGACATCTCACTTTCGATACTTGAAAATAAATACTGATAACGCTGCAGCATTATCAGAATCATCCCCGGGCGACTAGAGTGTGATTCTATATCTACCCAATATATTAAAACTTCAATTACACGCGGATCAGAAATATATACAAAATCTTTATATACTGGATAGTCCAAATCAAAATAAAATAAATAATCAAATACAAATAATTGATTTTAATTTTTCAAAACAAAACTTGTTTTCATTTCAAAAACACACTCTTCACACTCGTTCTAGGATACTACTGATCCCATCTCTAACGAGTCATTCCCGTTGGATATTACTAATCCAATTTCTGATGAATGCTTTCGTATGGTTCTAACGTGTCTTGTTCTATGAGCTTTTTAAAACAAAGCTCTAATAACAAATGTAACGACTGGGAATTTCGCTCGATCCGAATCAGTCGCTAAACCGACCTAGACCGTTCGAAATGCCTGATTGTTTTAAGAACACGACAAAATAGAACGCAGACAGATGAACATTTCATTGTATATTACAACAATTCCATCAGAATACAAGAATATACAGAGTATGAATAAATATTACACATTCGATAAATATCAGAGATTACAATAAATTACATCGCAGCGGAAATAATATAAAACACAACTGAAAGTAATACACGGATACAGAGCTTTCCGAGCATCGTTCCAGCGGTAAATCAGGATCCTGTGAATATAAATATGCAAAACCAAAACTACTAGCTGCCCGTGTCAAAATAAGGGCAACCAGAGTTTAGGTTAAAACAATAAACTCTAGGTCAGTCATGGGACTGGTGTGAGAACTAAAACAGTTATTAATCTTTTATTTTAAAGTTAGGTAAATCAAGGGACCACGTCGTATAACACGGAACGGGTTTCCTCCCAAGAATACCAGTGCAAAAACAAACAGTGCAATGCTAAATAAAGAAAATTGAAGCTATTATAAGACCCAGGTCCCATCACACAATGCAACGCAAGCCGGAGGATAGGGTTTTTACCTTATAATAGCCAAAGAATGCTTGATACATTTAAAACAGATTATTTTGATAGTACTATAGGTGTATAGTGCCAAAAACAATTTCAAATCATAAGTATCAATCATAGACGGCATAAGCGCCCCATCCCACTATGTCGCCATATATATGATTACAACTAAAATCGAAACGTATTTGGAAATTGGATTTCCATATACGAACCGAGGCCAGGGATCGTCCTCTACCGATTCGAGGCAATGTAGCCTACCATGCCTCAAGATCAGAACGCATCGAACCTTGGAGCGACAGGGCCGGTCCACCGATGTGGATTAGACGAAATCCTGAACACTGCGTTTCCCCGCCCTTTGGGGCGCAAATGAGCCAACGAATGACTCCATCGGCTTCACATAGTCACCGATATATCCGAGGCGCCTTGCAACAGCAACAACCACATAAGTCAAACTCGTCAGGGCGTGTAAAACCACTGATGCCACTTCTAGGTAGAAAGAAACGCATGTCCTCCCTGAGGTCCTCTCCCGTTTCTGGTCCACTACCGGGGTGTGTGGCTCGCGAATCAACGCTACACAAAGCTACGCCACAAAGGCCGTTCTTTGATCATCAACCACAAGACTTTGCTTTTCAACAAAAGCCTTGATCATTTGCATCTTAGCATGCCACACAGGAAAACCACTCCATGCAACTGATATCCATCAATCACACAGAATGATATCCAATATCAGACACATAGTCCATTTACAAGTCCGTTCTGGGTCTGAACGAAACCGGAGGCACTTTGTACCTCGCATATCCATCGATCTCCAAGTACGTCTGGACGATCACCAATTGATTCCCACATCTTGGGTGTACAGCCCAATCAAGATCATCAGTAATCACCCAAATGACGTGAAGACCTCCGGTCTTCAACCACCGTCTTCATCTTCGACACCACGTCGAATCAGTTATTCAGAATAGGATAAACCCGGTCTTTCTGAATAACTTACGTATATATTAAACAAGTGTTACACAAAAACAACATACGCCTCATTCCCATTCAGAATATTCTTTTATTCAAATATTCTTATACTTTGGGAAAAGTTCCCATTAATTTTATCAAAGATAAATTCTTTAAATTTATTCTTTAATCTTCTTTGAATATCAATTCAAACTAGTCGGGATTAGCGAACCACACCGAAGTAATCATTTATTTTATTTCCCAAACCCAACCTATTCATCCCATGAAGTAAAACTGGTCATACTTCATATCTAACAACACGATGTTATCGGTAAATTCAATTACCATTTCACGTTCAAATCTAATTAAAGATTTAACTATCGCCTGGAGCAAAACTGGTGATACTCCATTCTCGATCATTTCAATCTAATTAAAGATTCATTAAAACTCCACTTAGTTTTAATCTTTACAGAAATCGATATCCTGTCTTTAACTGGGTTGAAGAACCAATGTCATTTAAAACACGGTTCACTATAAACCCAAAATCACATTCAATTCATTATCGGGTTAAAGAACAAGTGTTATTTAAAACACCGTTCACGATAAACCCAAAAATCATTTCAAATTCAATTCCAATTAAATATTATTTAATTGGTACACTTCATTAAATCTAAATAAAAAGATTTAATCTTTATCTCAACTGGGCTTAAGAACGGTGTTAATGAAGACACCATTCACGAGAAACCCAAATCACATTTGATATTAAATACAAGGCTCTGAATAGAAAATATATCGGCTTATATTCAATATCAAATTCCACGACCAACAAATATCGTATTGGAAATAACGATATGTATATATATATCTTTCAAATTTCCATAACAACATCTGTATAATTACGAAATCCAACATCGAAATATTCCACAGACAATTTTGATTCAAATCCATTCCAATTCAATTATTTGAAATTCTGGTTATTTTCAAAACCACTTCAAATCCAATTTATTTATTTTAAAAACAAATAAATTATTATTCTAGTTCAAAAAAAGTTCATCTCGATAAAATCTATTTTTATCTTTTCAAATATGGAGTTTTTCATCCCAATTCTTCCCAAATCACTTCTTATGATTTTACAGAAATTATTATTTTTTTTAATAATTTTATCAAGGCCCGTACAGTCGATTTCCATCAACGGCCATCGAACTACACTTACGACGACCTTTTCCAAATTTGATTTGGACATAATTCCAAATCCAACCGTTAGGTTTCAAATCTTTAATATTCACTGGAAATCCCTTTTCGATACGAACCCAACGGTTCCGGTTTTACGAGAATCCGACGGTCGGATCTCCCGTAATAACCATTCGAAGTCAATGGTCAAACTTCACGAACGGCCGCGGCTCGGCGCGTTCTATTCAGGCCATTCTATATATATAATATATATATTATATATATTTCATCGATTTCCTTTTTAAAACGTATTTTATAAATCGTTTTAAATTCGTTTTCAAAACGGTTTCAACTTCCCTTTCAAATTCTAATCAAAATTGAATTTTTTGATATAAATTCGTTTTAATTTCATTTCAAATCGATTTCAATTCAATTTCAATTTAATTTGAATTTCAATTCATTTCAATTTAATTCGAATTTCAAATCTATTCAATTTAATTCGAATTTCAAATCTATTCAATTTAATTCGAATTTCGAAATCACTTTCAATATTCATTGAAAAATGAATAAAGTCGATATAAATATCGTTCACGTCAAAATGGCGTCAATCTAATCAACACGGCTTCATATATTTCTATTTTCAAATATTCGATTTCAAATATTTCTTTTTCAAATATTTCTTTTTCAAATATTTCTTTTCAAATATTTCCTCTTCAAAACCGGAATGAGGCCCAATCAATTACCATAGATTTTACTTCTATGGATTTTCGTACAACGCATGTATACATCGACATTGACAAATAATCAACCATCATCCAAAGTGCATTCTACACTGTATAAGCATCAAATATAAAAATTTAACGCTTATAACAGTCTGCCAATCAATCGATCGACATACAACTAATTATTGGGATTAGTGTATGTCATATATCACCCCAATACCCGTGTGGGGTTTTCAAACAATAAAACACAGATTTTATTTGTGCAGTTGGGCGATGTGTAAAATTTATCGTCCCAATCAATATCAGTCAAATCAGTGTATATAAACAAATCGTCGATTTGTTTATAAATATTCATTTCATATACATGTTAAAAAATATATTTTTAACTACAAAATATTTTCCACTATAAAATATTTTATTTCATTTCACATCACATCACACAATCAACTACACATCAAAATCAAACAAACAAGAATACAAGCCGTCCATGGTCTGTGGACGACGGGTGTCGGGTGCTACTAAGCACCGTCTGCATCCTAGTATATATTTTAACTAGAAAATTAAATTAAAAGTGAGAAGTTCTCACCAACTAGCTAATCCAAACGCCACGACTGTTCATATGTAGAAAATCTCCGCCGTTTCTTCTTTCATCACTTTCGTCATCCGTATTCACTACATATATAAAAATCAAATTTTTACTTCGCTATTCAATATATAAAAATCGAATTTTTTGTTTGCTATTCAATAAATAAAAATCAAATTTTTACTTTCACTTTGTTATAAAAATTATATTTTTATATTGCTCTTCTCCTAATAAAGATTATATTTTTACTACACTACATGAATAAAAATTATATTTTTAACCTTTCTATATTATAAAAATTATATTTTTATTTTCTCTATTATATAAAAATTCTATTTTTAATACTCTACCTATATAAAAATAATATCTTTATTATCTTTCCTATATAAAAATCATATCTTTAACTTTTCTATATTATAAAAATTATATTTTTAAACTTCCTATATCGTAAAAATTATATTTTTAACCTCCCTATATTGTTACACATATAAAATTAAGATTTTTAAACTAATTAAAACAAATAAAAACTCACCTCTCGCTTTAAAATCAAAATCAGTTGCTTGGTGGTGGAGGGGGGGTGTGCGTCGAACAGCAGGTCGGCGAGGCAGGAGGCGCGGAGGAAGGGAGGAGGTGGAAGGAAGGGCGTCGGCTTCGATTTGGCTGCAGGGGGGTATGGGGTCTCGCGAGGGTACGAGGTTCAGGGGAAGAAGAGAGGAGAGGGGAGAGAGGAATGGAGGAGGCGAGGCTTGGTCGGGGCTCCGGCGACTGGCGCGAGGTGGCGGCGGACGAGCGAAGGGGGGGTGCGACGCGATTCAGTTGTAGTTTTATTTTCTTACTTCGATTTCGAAAAATCAACCGGGGGGGTGGGGGGGTGGGGGGTCCTGAGAGGAAATAAGGGAGGGGAGAGTATTTTTTAATTAATTTAATTTCAAAAAGGTACTTTTTATTTCCACCTCGAAACGGGACCCACCGCCTGTCGTCCCTAGCATTTTACCACCATTCCGAACACAATGGGATATGTTTTGTAAGCTGATTCGATTGTTTCGACTAGTTTTCGTCAAAATCAACGTATAACTCAATATATTGAATTTGAACGCGCATTTCAATTTACTGGGGTCACATACTAACTAGAAAAATTCCCAAAAAATATTTTCTAGCTTCGTATTGATGATACGGTCCTAACAAAACTAGTTTCGTCAAATTCCGAGATCGTTGGAAAATTGGCCATTTTCTAGTCGATTAAAATCAACTGAAACTGGTCAAACATGTTTTCCTTTTCCATGCTCACATATTGATTCGAAAAATTACGATTGAAACCTAGCAATAACTTGACAACGCGGATCCAACAAAAGTGGTTTCGTCGAAATCCAAGGTCGTTTGCAAAATGGCAATTTTGAAAGGCCGAAATTCCATAGCGACAATTTTGAATTTTCAACTGGACATATCTTTTTATCCCCGCTATGAAATTTTGCTTTCTTGGATTTGTTGGAAAGGTATTGTCAAATGGATTCAAATATTTTTGGTTTCACTAAAATCCGGTTTATTTTGAATCCTGCACATTCAATTTAATTTTGAAATTGAATTATCGAACTACCGCGCCATTTTCAATTCCTTTTATAATTTAAAATAAATATTTATACTCTAACGACGATTTGAATAAATATATATGTTCGAATTCTATTCAAAATAAATTTTTTGTCGATATTATTTAAAATAATCCATTTTAATATTCTAAATTCACTAAAATTGCCAAAATAAAAATTTTAAATTGGCTCGGATTTCCGGGTTATTACATTTACAGAAAGAGATTCTTGTAATTTTCTAATCTCATCTTCTAAAATTTCTTTTTCATCTTTTAATAAGTCCCTTTCAAATTCTGCTCTTTTTCTATCTTCATTAGCTTGTTTATACTTTCTCTTAAAATTATTTCTAGATTCTAAAACTTCCGCATTAATTTCCATTAATTAATCATAAGTAAATTCACTAACCTAAGTATCCTTTGCCATGAAGCATACATTCGCTAGCTTGTTGTCACTATCGCTGTCACTGTCGGAAGATGATGAATCAGTAATATCCCGAGTGACTGAGATTTCTTGTCCTTTTTATTTTTCCTTTTTGTTGCGATTCTTCTTCGATTTTGGACAATTCTTTTGATAATGTCCGGTTTTGTGACAATTAAAGCATTCCACTAGTGATGGGTCAATCTCTTTTGATGAATTATTTTTCACATTCTTGCTTTGGTCTTTTCTATATTTCAGAAACTTTCTAAAATTCTTTGCTACAAAAGAAATATCCTCTTCATCTAAATCTGTATCTTCTTTCTCAACATAGAAAGCTAAATTTTTCTTATCTTGTACATGTTCTTTCTTTGCCTGCAAATTTACTTTATAGGACATGAGATTACCAATTAACTCTTCGGGTTTCATGGCAGAGAGATCATTAGCTTCTTTGATAGCTAACACCTTTATTTCCCATTCATCCGTTAAAGAGTTTAAGATTTTTGAGACTATATCAAAATCAGAGTATCTTTCTCCAAATCCTAATAGAGAATGATGGATGTTTTGAAAATGTGAATACATGTCATTTATGGACTCATTTTCGTTCATTCTAAAATTCTAAAATTGGTTTTTAAGCATGGATATCTTGCTTTGTTTGACCTTGTTAGTTCCTTCATAAGTAACCTTGAGTGTCCTCCGATTTCATATGTTGTGGTGCACATACAAACCCGGTTATACTCATTTCTATCTAAGGCACAATGCAACATCTTCATGGATTTAGCATTGGCAGTAGCCTCTGCTTTTTCATTTGTAGACCATTCATTGTATGGAGTAGTGGGTTGTGTATACTCTTTTTGTGTAACGTTCCAAGCAATAAAACTATTAGCTTGCACATATATTCTCATTCGTGTAGCCAATAGCTAAAGTTCATGCCATTAAAAAAGGGTGGTCTTGCGGTAGATTGGCCTTCAATATATTCAGTATTAGTGCTAGAAATACTGTTGTTATCCATATTAACTACGTATCAGATAACGGTTTTACGGTTAAATGATGGCCTTGCTCTGATACCAATTGAAAAGTCGATGTGTATGACTTAAGAAGGATCTTTATATGGATATAGCGGAAATAATAAACCAGCCAGTAAACTACAATAGTTACGTAGGTAAAAGCTAAGCTTTAGAAATATATAACAAATAAAAAGTAAATGAGAGAAGTAAAGACACCAGGAATTTTATACTAGTTCGGACTTCCCGCCCTACGTCCAGTCCCGAAGCTCCTCTTCAAAATTCAGTATCACGCCCTCTCTTAACCTGGAGGAATAGGTCACAATACTCATGAGCACCAACAAGGATGTCGACGCCTGAGCACCCACACAAGATGTAACGATTCAGATTTTTGCCCGGACCTAATCGATCGCAAAATCGACTAAGATCGTTCAAAACCCGAATACGCTAACTCTAGGAATACAACACATCAGAACAAATAACATCAGACTTTTATAAACATCATAATAATGTTACATCAGAGTACAGAATATCAGAGTACATTGAATATAATACAGCGGAAGATTAGTTTACAATAAATTTAAAACAGTGCACAACGGAACGATAATCTAATACAGCGGAAGTCTATTAATGCTCTGGACACAGCTTTAAGCTTCGATGCAAAATCCTGCTCAATATATCTGCAAAACAAGCTACTCGACTGCCCGTGTCTATAATATGGGCACCCGAGTTTGCAAGTGAAACAAACTACATGTCAGTCATGTGATTGGTATGAGAAATCTTACTTAACTTAACTAGTAATAAGGCTAATCACAGTACCACGCCGCTAACGCGGAACGAGTTTACTCCATTGGATTGCCAGTGCATAATTTAAATAAAGTAAATCGTTAAACAATGCAATGCTTTATAGAAAAATGAAACCATTATAAGACTCAAGTCCCATTACGCAATGCAACGCAAACCGGAGGATAGAATTTTACCTTATAATGGTCAAAAATGCATGATACGATAAAAATGGATTTGATATTATTATTAGTGTATATATGTTTCAAAAACATTTCAATCATAGTGTATCAATCATAGACGGCATAGTACCCCATCCTACTATGTCGTCATACTAGTTCTACAATCAAAACTGCATGGTGTCGTATTGGAAATTGGATTTCCAACATGAGTCAAGGCTAGGAACGATCTCCTTACCGATTCGAGACACTCTAGCATTGTCTCAGGATCCCTCGCGGTGAACCCTTGGATCCTGCAGGGCCGGTCCACAAATACGTTAGTGGATTTGTTATGCCTGAACACACGCTTCCCGGTCCTATTGAACCTATAAAATAGTCGCAATCGACCAATAAAATCGAGGCCTCATAATCCATCATCCACGTAAGTAAAATGTCAGGGCTTGTAAAACCCTGATACCACTTCTAGCTAGAAAGAAACATGTGCACTCCCTGCGTTCTCTTGTCCCGTTTTTGACTCATACCGAGGTGTGAGGCTCGCGAAGTAATGCTATACACAAAGCTACGTCTAAACAGGTCGTGCTTTGATCATCAACCACAAGGCTCTGCTTTTAAACAAAAGCCTTGATCAATTGCATCTTGGCATGCCACATTTACAATTCACGCCATACGATTGATAACTACCAATATATAACCTCTGAGCTCGTGCGTCTCAGAGAAGGGTGTTAAGCAAGAGAATAAATTCTCCGCCACTACAGATATATTAAATAGAAATAAATTTAATTTACATGGGATGAAATCCAATGTCAGACACACATCCATTTACAAGTCCGTTCTGCGTCTAAACGAAACCAGAGTCACCTTATTCGTTGTCCCGTATGTCCAATACCGAAGACAGGAGCTCGCATATCTGGACAATCAACAAGTACGTCCGGACAACTACCACTTTAACCCTTTCCTAGGAGCAAATAAGTCTAGGGCATTAGTAGTCATCCATTCGATGTGAAGATCGTCGGTCTTCAACCACCGTCTTCAATGTCTTCGACATTAAATCGTCGTATAAATATTTGAAATGAGATTGTACTCGGTCTTTTCAAATAATTCTCACATAATTATAATTTAAAACCATTTTATATCACTAATATTATTTTATAACGATTTATCGCTATTTTTATTTATATAAAAATAGTCCAATTTAATTTAACGACGCTACGGGTCAAGAGGCGACCCTGGCGCTGTTTTAACCCTAATTTAATTTATACGTATCTCGAAATCTAACTGTTAGATTTTAACGAATTTCGTTGGAAAGATCTTCCCAAAGCGGACCTAACGATTCCAGTTTTGGGAAAATCCGATGGTTGTATCTTTCGGTATAATCGTTTAAAGTTACGATTCCGAAACGCAAACTACCGTGCGCGATTCGTTTAATTTTAATATATATATATATATATATATATATAATTACATATAAATATAAACTATTCTGTTGAGTCAAAGCTTCGATGGTTATTTTGATTTATGACAAGAAGAAGCTTCTACATCGACAAAAAGAAGACGACATGACTTCATAGGTTAGAAGTTGATTATTTTAGAGTTATATAATGTTAAAATCTATCCTCAAATGATCATACTTCTAATTGCTTAAAAATATCACTCATGAAAACATTTTTTATGCATATGGTCAAAAACATGTCGACCTACAATTTTTTATAGGTCAACAGGATTTTAAAATGTAACGGTCAAAAATAGGTCGACCTACAAAATTTTATAGGTCAACAGGTTTTTGAACTCCAACGGCTAAAAACATGTCGACCTACAAAATTCTATAGGTCAACAGCTTTTTGAATTTTCATGAAAAGTCATCTTCTTCCTTTAAGAGTTGCATCCATTTCTCTTCATGAATAATCACTTATTTTAGATGCAACTTTTCATCAACAATTGCAACCTCTCGATTTCTATAAATACATGAGTTTACAATCATTCAAATCACCGAATCTTCTTCTATTTTCTGATCTTAACTCTATACTCTCTTGCATTCTAAAAGCTCTCTCAAATAGTCAATACTTGCTAAATCCTTGAATCAGTTTTATATCATTTGATTCAACAAGCAATCTTTCTTCCTTAAATCTTTGCATTCAAATCATATACTTGAGGATAAGATTATAGGAAGGGTGTACTCAATCGTTGGCAAATCAGTGTTGAAAGAAGAACACAATCAAAAGTCAAACTCTTGTAATTGTCCTGTGTGGGTAAGCTTGTAGCCTGTGAAATCAAGTGGGTAAGCTTGTGGCCCGTAAATCAAGAGGGTAAGCTTGTGGCCCGTAAATCAAGTGGGTAAGCTTGTAGCCCGTGAAATCAAGTGGGTAAACTTGTAGCCCGTAAATCAAGTAGTTGTGAACCTGTTCCTCCGGGTGAAGCGAGGGTGTTGTTTAGTGAAAAGCCGAAGAGAAGCTTCGGGACTGGACGTAGGACTAGAGGTCCGAACCAGTATAAAAATCCTGGTGTCGTTACTCTACTTTACTTTACTGCATTTAAAGTTTGTTATCATATTCCGCATAGCCATATTATAGATCCTGCATAAGTCGTACACACTCGACCTTTTCAATTAGTATCAGAGCGCGGTTTTCTTATAACCGTAACACAGTTATTTGATATATTATAGTAATATGGCAAATAACGCAAGCACCAGCACTAACACTTACACTGAAGGTCAATCTACACAAAGACCTCCTTTCTTTAATGGCCTAAACTATAGTTATTGGGCAACACGTATGGCTTTCTATATGCAATCAACAAGTTATGATGCTTGGAATGCTACTCAGAAAGAAATAGTTAATCCAACTACTGAGTATGCAGAATGGACTCCTGCTGAGAAAACAACAGCAAAAGTAAATGCAAAAGCAATAAATATGTTGTTTTGTGCATTAGATCAAAATGAGTATAACCGTGTTAGTATCTGTACCACTGCTTATCAAATTTGGCAAACGCTAAAAACCACTCATGAAGGTACTAACAAGGTTAAACAAGCAAAAATAGCTTTGTTGAAAAGCCAATTCCAAAATTTCAAAATGAAGAATAATGAAACAATCAATGAGATGTATTCAAGGTTTCAAACCATTCATCATGCTCTTATTGGATTAGGATAAAAATATTCTGACTTTGATGTAGTTTCAACAATCCTACATTCACTGACTAATGAATGGGAAGGAAAAGTATTAGCCATAGAAGAAGCTAATGATCCTTCTACCATGAAGCCAGATGAATTGATAGGAAATCTAATGTCCTACGAAGCAAATTTACAGGCTAGAAGAGAACAAAAAGAAGAAAAGAAAAATGTTGCTTTTCATGCCGAAAAAGATGAAGACATTTCAGATTCTGAAGATGAAGACTTAGCACTTATTGCAAAAGGTTTTAAGAAGTTCTTGAAGCAAAGAAAAGCTAGTCGATACGACAAAAAGAAGTTTGGATCAAATAAACCATCATCTTCAATTATGGAATGCTTCAACTGTCACAAAAAGGGACATTTGCAAAAAGATTGTCCGGATAAAAAGAAGAAATCCGAAAAATTCAAGAAGGACAAATCAAAGAAAAGAGCATTCTCAGTAACATGGGATGATTCAGACTCATCTTCATCTGATAGCGAAAGTGACTCAGACACTGAACAAGCAAATGTATGTTTTATGGCAACAGAGGATGAGGTACAAATTCCTACTCTTGAGGATATGCTTGATATTTATGATAAATTAATGGTTAAATTTAAAGATACAAAACATCAATTAAAAGAAGTCAAGACAATGTTGAATAGATCAGAATTAGAAAGAGATATGTTAAAAGATAAGAAGAAAATATTAGAAGAGGAACTTGAAAAGGCTCAAGAATCATCTTCTAATTCTAATTCTCAACTATCTCTTTTGACTCAAGAAATTGAAGTTCAAAAAGAAAAGAATGATATTCTCACTACTGAAAATCATGAGCTTAAAGCTAAAGTCAAGATTCTAGACCTTGAAAAAGCTAGTTTACAATCAAAGTTAGACGACATTACTAAAAATGTTTCTAACTTTAACAAAGGTCGAGAAAATCTGACAAAAATCATTGAGAATTCACAATCAGCTACAAATAAGCAAGGATTGGGATATAAGAAACAAGTTATCAAGAAACATCTTGGTAAAAGAAGAAAGAAAAATAAGTTAGTAAAAGAAATTGAAGCTAAGAAAAATCTGAGTTTATTATATTTCAAACCAAAACCGAGTGTGAAATCTCAAAAGAAGAATGTCAAAGTATGGGTTCCTAAAACAAATAATATTTTGATTAGGAACAAGTACATTCAAAATTTCTTGAGTACTGTGCATCATAATCCAAATTATTTGTATAAAGGGGATACCGGACCCGTATGGGTTTGGACTCCTAAGACCTAACTCTTAGGACCCTATAAAAAGTGGGTACCATGGATTTAACTTTATTTTTTGCAAGTCCCACTAAAGAAAAGAGGAAGATGGATTTTGGACAGTGGTTGCTCGAAGCATATGACTGGAGACAAGAGCATATTGACGAATATTACATACTTTGATGGGGGCTCAGTCACTTTTGGAGATAATTCAAAAGGCTTCATCATCGGCAAAGGCGATGTGAGCAATTACGGTACATCTAATTTACCTCTTATTACGAATATCATGCTAGTTAGAAATCTAAAACATAACTTACTTAGTATTAGTCAGTTATGTGATAAAGGGTTTACAATTTCCTTTTCAAATGACAAATGTAACATTCTTGACCAAGATAAAAATTTAGTTTTTGAAGGATATAGAGACAGAAATATATATATTTTAAATATGAATTTTAATCAAAATTCAAATATGTGCCTTATTGCTAAGGAAAATGATCCATGGATATGGCACAAACGGTTCTGTCATATAAACTTTAAAACTATTAACAAGCTAGCTAAAAATGATCTAGTCAAAGGTTTACCAAAACTGAGTTTCAAAGTTGACAATCTTTGTGACGCTTGCCAAATCGGAAAATTAACCAAGTCATCATTTAAATCTAAGAAGGTAATCTCGACATTACAACCACTTGAACTATTACATTTGGATTTATTTGGGCCTACTCAAATACAATCCATAAATCATAGTCGATATGTGTTTGTAATTGTTGATGATTATTCTCGTTATACTTGGACTATGTTTTTCAAAAATAAAAGTGACACTTTCGAAAAATTCAAATCTTTCGTCAAACGTATTCAGAAATCGAAGGGACTTAAAGTCAAAAATATAAGAAGTGATCATGGCAGAGAGTTCGAAAATAATGAATTTTAACATTTTTGTGCAAAGAAAGTTTTATTTTGTTCTCCACGAACTAAGGAGAAGATAGATGAAATGCATTATTATCAACAACAAATGTTTTATGAGCAAAAACTGACGACTTCTCGTTTGACGTACCTCGAACGATTAGCTACTCTCTTCTGTGGCTCTGACAGACATAATGTACATGAGCCAATGCCAATACCATCGTCTTCACGAACTCCAAATTCATGGGATAGAAATTATCAAAACAATGAAGGAGCTAGTGGAAGGTTTAGCCATTGGGAACCAAAGAATTCATGGGAGCCAAGGAAATAATTTATATCGTTTAAACTCTTCTTTAAAAAATAAATTTGTATTTTGTTCTTCAAGTATTTGGTGTTTTGAAATCTTGTTATTGAATAAAATTTGTTTTAATATATATATATATATATATATATATATCTTTTCAAAAGCCAGAAAAACAAATTTTCTCTGCACCTGTCGACCGATCTTGTTCACGCTGTCGACCGGTTAAGGATTCTTAGCCTTTATACTGAAACCAGAATTTCAAACGGTCGACCGCATCATACTCCCCTGTCAACCGTTATGCCTACAGAATTGATTTCAAACATTTCCAGAACTAATAATTGTCGACCGGTCATTTAAATCATGTCGACCGCCATAGTTCAAGTTTAAGTTCTTTATCAAACAGAACTTTTACCTGTCGACCGCTCCTTATTCCTCCTGTCGACCGGTCAGACCAAACATATGTATGTTTGTCTTCCAGAACTATTTCCTGTCGACCGCCCAAACTCCAACCTGTCGACCGGTCAGTTCGAAAACACGTGCATCAATTTTTCCAGAGATTTTACTGGTCGACCGGCTCATTGATATCTGTCGACCGGTTTCGCTGGAAACTTCCTTTTCACCCAATCAACACGTCCATTCCCTTTTCAAACTTCACAACTCTTCATCAAAGGTCATTTCTTTTCATTCTCTATACTCTTTATAACCTGATCTATTAGAATTCCTCAAATTTCCTAACCTCTCCAATGGCTCCAAAGCAAAAGAAGTCCAAAACATCATTTCTCAAGCCCCTGTTCAACCTATTGATACTCAAATCAAACAATGGCTAATGGATCCTCTTGCGGTGAAGAGATGGAACAAGATGAAAGACTATACAATTCACCACGGATCTTTTCTCAAATTCTCTGATTTCGCCCTCTACGATGTTAGTGGACTATCAAACAGAGCGGGTATAGAGTCTCTTCTAAATTTTGAAGACAATCATGTTGAGATAAGCCATACTTTGATAAAACTATTCTATGCTAATCTCAATTTAGACAAATTTAAACCCCAAAACTCGGATGATTGCTTATGGTCCGTTGTTTGTGGTCAACACGTCTTTCTCTCCAAAGACCGGATGGCAGAAATTCTTCGAACCCATAACGAAGGTATTCAATCCGGTAGTGATTTCTGCCCTATACATATTCGCGACAAAAATAGTCACCTTTTCATAGAAGACCATAAGTCAAGTACTAAAGGTATCCATCTAAGACCATCTGCCAGACTTCTACACCTTTGTATCACACACTCTCATCTTCCAAGGACTGGAAACTTTGATGCAGTTTACAGAGAAAACTTTAAGGCACAGTATGCCATTTATGCAAATATCAAGGTAAATTGGATTGAGATGATTTTCGATGAGATTGTGATGGTAAATAAACGTTCAAGGCCACACTTGTTTTATAACGAGTATATTATGCGTTGTCTCATGGAATGTCACGTAAGATCTCCCGAATCTAAAATCTCAATACCAAAATGTATTGATAAAGCATCTAAAAAGAGGATGAAGCTACCGTTTCCTTATTTGAATATTATTCCTTTTGAGCGATATGTCGAACAAGGACCTCCACAGACTTCCTCTTCTCAAGTTCCCACGCAAAGGCCTGAAGACGTTTTAATTCCGCCTCCTACTTCTTCAACTAAGGACACTCTTGAGCAAATTGCACGTAATCAATTCTTACTCGAAGCTAGACTCAAAAGAACTGACAATAAAATTGACCGCTTAGATTCTAAACTTGATAAGCGGTTCAACAAATTAAAGTCCTTCTTTGGAACGATTTGGGATGCAATCTCTTGTGCATCAACCTCCGCACCGCTTGCTCAAGACCCAGGAAAACGACCAATGCCACCTACGTTTACATGGTCCTCATCTGAAGAAGGTACTAGCTCTGGAGCAAGTACCCAACATACTCGTGGTCGTGGACTGTCGCATATTGAAGAAGGAGCTCATGACGATATTGAGAAGTACAATGGTGATAGCAACAATGAGGAACAAGAGGAGGAAGGAAACAAAGATGAAGAAGAAGATAGTGATTCGGATTGGCCATCACAATAGTCGTCTCGTTTTTATCTTTCAAGTTTTTTAATTTGCTTATGTATTTAACTATGCTACTTCCTGGTACTTCTGGTGTGTTTATTTTTGGTTTGCCTTGAATGTACAACACAATCTATGTATTTTGTTGTATGGTTTCTCTATGAATTATTGCTTTCTCTTATAGACACCCTTTTTGTCGATGACAAAGGGGGAGAAAATATTACTAACGAATGCTATGCAGATTATATATAATTCAGGGGGAGCATATATACAGGGGAGCAATATACAAGGAACAATACCTTTATTAGGCCATGTTGTCATCAATCAAAAAGGGGGAGAATGTTGAGTCAAAGCTTCGATGGTTATTTTGATTTATGACAAGAAGAAGCTTCTACATCGACAAAAAGAAGACGACATGACTTCATAGGTTAGAAGTTGATTATTCTAGAGTTATATAATGTTAAAATCTATCCTCAAATGATCATACTTCTAATTGCTTAAAAATATCACTCATGAAAACATTTTTTATGCATATGGTCAAAAACATGTCGACCTACAATTTTTTATAGGTCAACAGGATTTTAAAATGTAACGGTCAAAAATAAGTCGACCTACAAAATTTTATAGGTCAACAGGTTTTTGAACTCCAACGGCTAAAAACATGTCGACCTACAAAATTCTATAGGTCAACAGCTTTTTGAATTTTCATGAAAAGTCATCTTCTTCCTTTAAGAGTTGCATCCATTTCTCTTCATGAATAATCACTTATTTTAGATGCAACTTTTCATCAACAATTGCAACCTCTCGATTTCTATAAATACATGAGTTTGCAATCATTCAAATCACCGAATCTTCTTCTATTTTCTGATCTTAACTCTATACTCTCTTGCATTCTAAAAGCTCTCTCAAATAGTCAATACTTGCTGAATCCTTGAATCAGTTTTATATCATTTGATTCAACAAGCAATCTTTCTTCCTTAAATCTTTGCATTCAAATCATATACTTGAGGATAAGATTACAGGAAGGGTGTACTCAATCGTTGGCAAATCAGTGTTGAAAGAAGAACACAATCAGAAGTCAAACTCTTGTAATTGTCCTGTGTGGGTAAGCTTGTAGCCTGTGAAATCAAGTGGGTAAGCTTGTGGCCCGTAAATCAAGTGGGTAAGCTTGTGGCCCGTAAATCAAGTGGGTAAGCTTGTAGCCCGTGAAATCAAGTGGGTAAACTTGTAGCCCGTAAATCAAGTAGTTGTGAACCTGTTCCTCCGGGTGAAGCGAGGGTGTTGTTTAGTGAAAAGCCGAAGAGAAGCTTCGGGACTGGACGATCAAGTGGGTAACCTTGCTCTGATACCAATTGTTTAGTGAACCAATTGAAAAGTCGGTGTGCACGACTTATGCAGGATCTATAAATATGGCTATGCGGAATATGATATGATAATTTGTATTGTACAATAGCTATGCAAATAAATATGATCTAAAAAGATAAATCACACACAAGCAATAAGATAAATAAAATAAAGTAAAAAAACACCAGGAATTTTATACTGGTTCGGACTTCCCGTCCTACGTCCAGTCCCGAAGCTCCTCTTCGGCTTTTCACTAAACAACACCCTCGCTTCACCCGGAGGAACAGGTTCACAACTACTTGATTTACGGGCTACAAGTTTACCCACTTGATTTCACGGGCCACAAGCTTACCCACTTGATTTACGGGCTACAAGCTTACCCACTTGATTTCACGGGCTACAAGCTTACCCACACAGGACAATTACAAGAGTTTGACTTCTGATTGTGTTCTTCTTTCAACACTGATTTGCCAACGATTGAGTACACCCTTCCTATAATCTTATCCTCAAGTATATGATTTGAATGCAAAGATTTAAGGAAGAAAGATTGCTTGTTGAATCAAATGATATAAAACTGATTCAAGGATTCAACAAGTATTGACTATTTGAGAGAGCTTTTAGAATGCAAGAGAGTATAGAGTTAAGATCAGAAAATAGAAGAAGATTTGGTGATTTGAATGTATGATTTCAAGTCTATTTATAGTGTAGAATAGTTGCATTCCTTCATGAAGAGTTTCTATAAAGAGTTGTGTCCATTTCTCTTGAAATTGAATAGAAATCTCTTCACAAAAAGAAGCATCCTTTCAGAAAAATTGCAGCAAGAAAAAAGGTCGACAGGTCGAAATTAACATACCATATCATAACTACATGTTCATAATGTCAAATAAATATGTATTTTATTTCTGTGACATCTTTGCTAATGACAAATAAAAAGATAATTTTTATTTTCATTATTTGAGTGCAATTACTATTTTATAAAAAGAAATATTTTTATTTGTATATAGTTTCAATGTATGACATGACACACATAAAAATGTTTAATTTACATGTAAACGCTAATATATTTCTGAAAATAAAAATGTCTCTTAACTCTAATATATACATTCTGACAATAAAAAAAATTCTTAAACTTATACACAGATTCTAATGTGTATATTGAAAATAAAATTGTCACTTTAATATATACACAAATTCAAATGTGTATATTGACCATAAAAATGATTCTATAATTTGCATCTAAATTCGATTTCAACAAAATACATAAAAAGTGATACATTTATTTTTGTTGATAATTCTAGTTCAACAAAATGATTATAAAGTAATTGATTCATTTTGTTGACAATTCTATTTCAACAAAATGTTTACAAGTGATAATTTCATTTTCTGTGAACAATCCTCGTTTAAAAAAACGAATATAAGTGATGATTGCATTTATGTTGACAATTCTAGTTTAACAATATAAGTGACAATTCCATATTATTAACAATTCTAATTTAACAAAATGAATATTTTTGTTGTAACACAAATTTATTTACCAAAAATTCTATTTGTGTTTTGACACAAACCTGTTTAACAAAAATGCTATTTGTGTTCTGACACAAACCTATTTAACAAAAATGCTATTTGTTTTACCTCAAATCTATTTAACAAAAATGTAATTTTTGTTTTCAACCACTATATTTTGACAAAATGTAAAAATTTGTTTCCACTATTATATTTTTACAAAAATGAATATTTTGATTCAACTAATCTATTTGGCCAAAAATGTTCATTTTGACAAAAATGTGTATTTTGATTCAACTAATCTATTTTGACAAAAGTGAATATTTTGAGAAAAATATATATTTTGATTCAACTAATCTATTTTGATAAAAATGAATATTTTGACAAAAATGTATGTTTTGGTTCAACTAATCTATTTCAACAAAACAATAGAAATGATGACTTTGTTTTGTCGACAAATTCATTTCAATAAAACAATAAAAATGATAACTTTGTTTTATCGACAATTCTAATTCAACAAAACAAATAAAAGTGAAGTGTTTGTTTTTGTCGACAATTCAAATTCAACAAAACAAATAAAAGTGATGTGTTTGCTTTGTCGACAATTCTAATTCAACAAAACAAATAAAAGTGATGTGTTTGTTTTGTCGACAATTCAAATTCAACAAAACAAATAAAAGTGATGTGTTTATTTGTTTACATTTTTCTATTTTACAAAAACGATTTTATTGTTTTAACAAAAATCTATTTGACAAAAATGTAATTTTGTTCTAACCCAATTCTAATTAAAAAAAATGTAATTCTTGTTCTAACCACTATATTTTGACAAAAATGCCAATTTTGTTTCAACTGTTACATTTTGAAAAAAGTGACAACATTGGTTTCAACTATTATAATTTGACAAAATGACGAATTTGATTTCAACTTTTCTATTTTGACAAAAGCGACAAATTTGATTTCAACTTTTATAATTTGACAAAAGCAACAAATTGGATTTCAACTTTTATAATTTGAAAAAAGTGGCAATTTCGATTTCAACTAATGTATTTTGAAAGAAATTTATATTTTGTTCAACAATTCTAATTTGACAAAAATGATTGTTTTTATTTCAACTATACTAATTGGGAAAAATGAATGTTTTTGTTCAACTAAACTATATTAGCAAAAATGATTTTTTTTTTTTTAACTACACTATATTGACAAAAAATGAATATTTTTGTTAAACTAAATTATATTGACAAAATGTATATTTTTGTTAAACTAAATTATATTGACAAAAATGAATATTTTTGTTCAAACTAAACTATATTGACAAAAATGAATATGAATGTTTAGTCGTCCTTTTAGCTGCTTTACGTGCACGATTTATTTATTTCTTCAAATTTTCTTTCGCTGCGGCCTCCCATATAATTTGGATCCTCGGTTTATGAGTTTCATCACATAAGAAATTTCTCTACATAAAGGTCTTGTTACTCTCGAGAAATACACGATATTTGAGTGTAATACACGGCTATCAAAACTATCCCATTGTCATTATGTTATATGATTTGTTACTATTACTATCTAATTAAATTATAATCTTTTATTCACGTAGACAAATTTGAAAATAAGTAATGGAAAATTATTCAAGTGTTATTTATGAACGTTGCATGAATTGAGAGGAAACAATTGTTGTTACTTATATGTAAACCGGTTTCCAATGTGTTTGGAATCGGTTAAATAAAAGGTATTATCGGTTTAAGTTTGGTTGGATGATAAACATCATACTTCATTACGTGTGTTGTAGAAGAGCTTTAAATAGATTTTTGTTTGGTTTTTTAGCTTTATTGAGCACCCAGTTGACTTGTTAATAGTCAAGCTTTAATAGCCATCGCTGATAAAGGATTTTCTAGTATCAATGCAAAAAGAGCAAGTGGTTTGTATCTAATTTTGATTGATGATGACAAAAAATATATTTCTAAAACTTCAATACAAGTTTTCTATCTATCAAAAGAGTAGTTATACGAATTATTGAGATATAGGTAAAATCAGGCATGAAGTATAATCCAAAATTTCAGAATTTAATTTATATTACCATATTTACGAGTAAAATCAGGCATGCTATAGCATCATTGTAACGGCCCGGGAAACTTCAACGCTCGAATTTTCAACAATAATACACAATCCCGTATTACTTGCCAAAAATCCAAGTATCGAACCCCTGAATGTTAATAGAAAGAAGTAAGAGGATGAGAAAAGAAAGAAAGAAATGTTAGAATAGAAGAAAGAAGAAGAACATACCAGAATCTCATAGCGGAACGAATAAATATAATACATCAAATACCTTTATAAAGGAAACTGTATATATATACATACCAATCATCAGAGTACATCATATATCAGACACATCGGAAATAACTTTGAATAACTATCGGTGAAGCCACCTGCTTCCAGCTTCTGAAACTCCAAGCGAACCTAACCTAGAAACATACTCGGTCTGACCCGAGCACATTTGATTTAAAACAAAATTCACCGGGTCAGTCTGGAATACTATCAGTGATAAATTCATAACACAACAACTTGTTTAACTTTGGAAATCCTTTTGAAATAAAAGGATAATAGTAAGACCAGTCCACACATAAACACGGACGGTTTTTACCTTACTATAACCCAAAACATTCTTTGAAATCAATACCTTATCTGATATTATAATAATGTCTATCAACCCACAAATAAATAACAATCTAGTAGATCGCTTGCATCTCACGCTCTACATATATAGTATACAATCAAAACCGTAGGCGCTTATTGGAAATTGGATTCCTACTATGACAAGGTATGGGACCACCTGCCGATAGTGTATTTCTAGAGGCGAATACACTGGGTTCAACAAGAACGTCTTGCTACCCGGCCCACACATGACCGACCACTCATTTCGCTTGAGTGTATCGAATGTATATCACCAACAGTTGGGCTTAAACCACCGTTTCCCGATAAGGGACAGAATCGATAGGTTAAAGAAGCAAAAGGAATTTCTCTAGATAGGTGATTATACACCCTAATGGGAGCGACCCACATAGCCATGTTGCCTGCCCAAATTTTGTCATTTCCCGGTTGATGAGGCTTGAGGATAGGATTTTCTTCCTTTTTAGATCAGCACATCACTTTGAATGCCACATCGTCAGATCCATCGAAATCACTAATTGACGTCTACAACAATACATTACGTGTTAGATAAAAGAAGTTTCCTTCTCCGCTTCCACTCTTGGTACAGTTGAAGAAATCAATATACGTGACCGTCTGGAAATACTCTATCAGACACTCGTCCATACAAGTCATCCAGGAATAGGATGAACCGAAGGTACTCTCCTACCGCGTCCTATATAGGAATCACCCCAAGAATCAGTAGCGAGAAGTCCTTGCAACCCGTAGATTTCAACCATGACAGACCCCCAGTATATCTCTGCGTCGACTCAGAGATTGTTAGTGGTTCTTCCACTTATGAAGATATACGGTCTTCAATGCTCCATCTTCATCGTCTGCCAATTAATCGCTAACGTACAGTTGATTCGAAGTGGTTTTGGGTCTAGTTCCCATCCCGGTCTCTCCGAAAACAACTCGTCAAAAGGTAAATAGAACATTTCATTTGATAGTCGGTTGTTTAACTATCAAATCTTAACAGTGCTATTAAGTACATTGGCAGCTCAGGTCATTTATATTAAAAACTTTATTAAACCAATCCATCGATTCTTATAATCGATTTCATAAATCCATTCTCGACAAAACTCTTCTGGTTCATTTACATTGAAAATATAAATCAATCCTCGCTTTCGAATAACTTCTTTCTCAAACTTTCACTTTTATTTCCTTGGTTCGGAAATATTCTCTTATTTCAATAAAACATCTTTATTCTCTTTATCTTGGAAAAATACCATTTCAATTCTCTTATCTTAATATATCGCTATCGCTTCATAAACTCCTTTCTGTTTCATTAATCGCTGGGAATGTCATATATTTATACTTAACCAAAAGTATAACTTAAATTAAAAACTCTTATATGTCAATATATCGTCAAGTGACGTATCTTCTATAATATAACCTCAAATGGGTTTATCCACTTTAAAGAATCATGTTTTTAAACTTATAGTTTTATTTTCAATATACGATTTCATTTCAAAACCAAGATCGCTCTTTATTTCTCATTCCCATGTAAACCCAACATCCTCTACCATTGCAAACCAATATTATCCTTTGATAATAGTGAGGTCGCCCAAGTTGGGGTATTTTAATTACCTCTCAGACCTTGACCGACAACGTTCTTATCTCCAGACAATACGAGTTTACAATTTAAAAACCTTATATTCCATTTCCATTTTCCACTTATTATGGTTTTATAAACCATTTACTTTAATTTGAAAACCCACTTTACATTCTAATTCTCATTCCTTAAGTAAGTAAACGACTCGACGAAATCTTATTTACTATTCGATCCTGACATGGTATTATAATCTCATTATAGCTTACATTGGAAATCTCTTGGTACTCCTTTACTTAATTTATTAAGTAAATATTACCAATCCCTTTTATGTCTTATTTTAACCATACTCGCTTACTTAATTAAATGAATCCTTATTAGAATCCTCATATTTCTTACGAGTTACCTTTACAAACTTTGTTGTAAATTCGAATGAAAATCCTTTTTATAAACTCTTATTATATTTCAATCAAACTTATTTCCATTTCATCCCTTTTTAATTTAATTCTCCATTAAAAATAATCACTTTGGTTATCATTATTTACAATGATAATTTACTTTAACATGAACCACTTTAAAAATGGTTAATTCCATTATAAATTAGAATTAAAATAATTAATCCTTTTTAAAAGATCATTAAATAATAATTAACTTTATTTAATGAAAATTAACTTGATAATCATATTAAAACATAGTTAATCAAAGATTAACTACTTTTAAACACCATTCGTTAAGTTTAACGAATATTCAAAACCATCGATTTGATTGATTCAAAACGAATCAATTAAATCGTCAATTTTAGCTCAAACGGTCGTTTTTGTCGACCGTCAACATCAGTTAACCATTAACTGATTTTCACTCACCGTTTTCCCTTTTTAAATTAATTGATAACTTAATTAATTTACAAATATCGTTTAATTGTTTTGTAAAACAATTATTAAATTTTACTCATCGTTATATTAGTTTCTACATTCCTGATCATTAGTGACATTCTGCTTCATTATCTAGACTTTTAGACAAATTTTTTGACAAAACATGATTATAAATATAATTATATTTATAAATTTCTATTTTAATTAACTCGTATAAAACAATTTAAAATTCCCTTTCAGTTATAAAATAAAGTTATAACTAAAATCTTCGTCAGTTCGCCTAGCGGCAAAACGACGCCATGAACGATGGATTTTATACCATCACTGCCAATCACTTAATCAATACTGTCGATTGATTAAAAATCACAACCCGATCAATAACCATTCAACCATCAACATTCAACAGGTTTTGATGTCAGTTTGGGGTAAATAATTCATAAGTATGAATAATGTGAACAACACTCAACAACCAACAAAAAACAATAATTTTGAGGAATTCGGTCTGATTCCTCCTACCTATCCTTCTCTGCATCACAAGTTGTTAGAACATTTCATGATAGAATATAACTTAAATAAATTAACGACGAAAATATAATTATCAACAACCATCAAATCAACCATAAGCAACCAAGGCAACCAATCAACCAATTTGTATTTTTATATGGATTTATCACATCATGGTAGTCCAGAAAAGTGTGAGAATTAACTCACCAGTGATTACGGTTGACGGTGGACGCGTTTGTTCCTTTTAATTTTGAACGAACGTTCAAAATTAACTAAAATTTTAATTGCGTCAGATCGACTCCCGGTCAATGCCATCGTCTAGAGCTCGTCTCTGCGATCGCAAGGGATCCTGTTTCATCGAATTTCGTCCATGTATGAGTTAGATATCGAGGTTTAAAGTTTTATAAATTAAACGAATATTAATTAATTAATTAAATATAAAATTAACCTTAATTACCTTAGTCAGCGTCCACGTCAGCATCTCTTCATCGTTGGTCACGCGTTTTGTTTTAGCTCCCGTTCTTAAACCCGATTACCCCTTTTTGAACTAATGCTTTCACCAAACCTCAACAACTTCACCAATACAGCCGCCTCCGGTCATCCTAGGCCCACGCTGACCCCACCGTCGACCTCCCCTCAACGTTCAGCTCCGGCGCCGAAGACCCTTACCCGTCTAACGCCTCCGATCAACCAGAAAACCGGTCCAACCCATTTCCGTTCAAGTCCCTATTTCCGACGTCGTGGGCCCCTATAAAACACCAGACCATCGCCAATAGCTCGGCCTTGCCTCCCAGCAACTTTCCACTTTAGGTCCTCCGACCAACGATGCCCCACTTTGCCGGAATCAACCCAAATCCGGTCGTGACCCACACAAAATCGCCCAAATCTACATCTCAGTTCATCTCTCCTCCCCGACCACCACGGCCACTATCTGACCCTGCGACCAAAGAAGAAAAACACCACCTTTCTGTCCTCTACAACTTCCCCTTTGGTCCCTCATCGATCGACAACCAAAACTCCACCAAAAGGGACAAAAACAAAAATGATTTTCTGCCTTTCCTCGCGATTTCCGGCCACCATCGGCGACGAAACCACCCAAACTTTTGGCTGTAGGTAGCCCTCCTCCCGATCTACAACATTCCCTCAGAACCCCGTAGCAAAAACATCACGGATTGAGAGGAATAATCGGTTACAAAAATGAAGATGAAAATTATGTTCTTGGCTGAAATTTCTGATGTGTAGGGGTTTATATAGGCGTGTTTTATTATATTTTATACTGACGTGATGTCTGACAATGACTGACGAATTTTACCTTCGTGTCTATCGCTATTTTCAATACCATTTATTCACTCCTGAGCTCACATACGAACCCCGTTCGAGACGCGAATGGACGGCATAATATAATTTGATGTACGGTCCTAACGAATCTTGTTTCATCGAATTCCGAGTTCGTTAGCTCGAATAGCGCTCGTTCACGTCCAATTGGTCGTTCTAAATTTGCATTTTATTTTGCCACGCTCACAAAATAACCCCGATTGATGCGCCACTTGAAATCTAGCAATAATTTGTCGCTGCGGTCCCAATAAAATTTGTTTCGTCGAAAACTGAGGTCGTTTGAAAAATGTCCCTTTTATAACTGCCCAAATCGAGTAAAATAAACCAATTTAAAAATACCTTAATATAATATTAATAAAATATTGAAATTGGCCATATACGACCAGAATCATATACACTGCCAAGATAAAATATCCCGGGTTGGATTTCAAGCCAAATCGATATTATAAATATTTAATAACCCCTTATTTTAATATAAATAATGTCATAATATATAACGAAATTACACAGTGACCTTTTCAAAATTTGATTTGGACATAAAATAAAATCTACAACACGGAAACTCGATTTTTCTCTTTCATTAGAAAAATATTATCAACACGGTTCTAGCGTTTCTTGTTTCGAGAAAATCCAACTTATTATGGGCCCTGTACGGCCGTTTAAAGTTCAAACCGCCAAATTACGAACTGCCGCGCCACTGCAGCACGTTTTATAATTAAATTATAAACTATATATATTCTATCGTCGCCAACTAAACGAAATCGTCGATATCATTCAATATAAACCAATATTCAACCATTTCAAACTGCCAGTTCACACTATATCGCCAACACAACATTTTCCGACAGTTTTGGAAAATTAATAAAATTATTTTTTATTTAAATAATATATTCATAATTTAATCATTAAATTCGATTATTTAAATCCAAACCAATATTTTAAATAATAAAATAAATTAAATAATTACCAGAAAAATACAGGTCATTACATTCCTTCCCCCTTAAAATAATTTCGTCCCCGAAATTGCTAAGATAGAAAGAACGTTAAACCCCCATTGTCTTTTCAAAAAATATTAAATTTTAAAACTCGAATTTATTATCAAACTGACCCAACTGGTTTAAAACCAATTTATTTCAAATAAAATTTTTGCAAAAATCTTCAAAATTTTCTAACACCTTAAATTTTGAAAAAAATTCGGTAGAGTCTCCCCTGCACGGAGGGACATCTGCAATATCGCAGGTATAAGAAATATATATCCATCGACTCTCATGGTCGGAAAATCCAAAAATCAAAACTCAAAACCCAAATCAAAAACCCAAAATTTATATTTTGTGTAGGCGTACCTTTTGGCGAGCGTTATTTTAGCGTACTTTTCAATTTATAGCAATCTGCGCAATCAAATTCTACCTTCAAAGCCGTCTTATACCTGTACTTAACTCAAATACCAGGTAAGTGACAATAAATGGAATTTAAATACCAATGGTTGACTAACAAGTTTAGCCACATACATTTCAATTCATTCAGCTTTTCATTAAATCGTAATGAATTTCTAACAAACAACAAACAAACAAGGCACACCAAATCAACCAATTATTCCTGATTCAACATTAATATATTTTCATTTGGTTTCGCTTATCGATACATATTAGATCGATTTCTTATTCCATTATTAATTCGATTAGCAAATTCCAAATGTATTTTATTTAGTTCCAACATTGTATCCATTTCCGATTAACTCGACTTAATCAAGGTAAGTCGTATTTCCATATTTGATTTTAATTCCATCCAAATCAATCAAACAACAAGATATCTCAATAATTCAATAAAATAATTCCTTCCTATACAAAAATATGGTTTGGGCAAAATTATTTCATTTACCCACTTTTCAAAACAATATTATGTCAATTCTTCTGTTCAAGTGTTTAGAAACTCCTATCGACGTCGTGGCGTCCCATGATTCGACCAGAATTTATAAACTACTCAACAAACAAGCCAACACAATATAAAACAAATTTTATATCAACTTACAAATACGCTTTCTCATATATTCACACTCAACTCAATCTAGGGTATTACTAACCCAATCTCTATTGAGTCACGCCACAGAGCCAAGGTTATCACTAAACCAATAGCTCTGATACCAACTGTAACGGCCCGGGAAACTTCAACGCTCGAATTTTCAACAATAATACACAATCCCGTAATACTTGCCAAAAATCCAAGTATTGAACCCCTGACTGTTAATAGAAAGAAGTAAGAGGATGAGAAAAGAAAGAAAGAAATGTTAGAATAGAAGAAAGAAGAAGAACACACCAGAATCTCACAGCGGAACGAATAAATATAATACATCAAATACCTTTATAAAGGAAACTGTATATATATACATACCAATCATCAGAGTAAATCATATATCAGACACAGCGGAAATAACTTTGAATAACTATCGGTGAAGCCACCTGCTTCCAGCTTCTGAAACTCCAAGCGAACCTAACCTGGAAACATACTCGGTCTGACCCGAGCACATTTGATTTAAAACAAAATTCGCCGGGTCAGTCTGGAATACTATCAGTGATAAATTCATAACACAACAACTTGTTTAACTTTGGAAATCCTTTTGAAAGAAAAGGATAATAGTAAGACCAGTCCATACATAAAGACGGGCGGTTTTTACCTTACTATAACCTAAAACATTCTTTGAAATCAATACCTTATCTGATATTATAATAATGTCTATCAACCCACAAATAAATAACAATCTAGTAGAACGCTTGCATCTCACGCTCTACATATATAGTATACAATCAAAACCACTGGCGCTTATTTGAAATTGGATTCCGACTATGACAAGGTATGGGACCACCTGCCGATAGTGTATCTCTAGAGGCGAATACACTGGATTCAACAAGAACGTCTTGCAACCCAGCCCACACATGACCGACCACTCATTTCGCTTGAGTGTATCGAATGTATATCACCAACGGTTGGGCTCAAACCACCGTTTCCCAATAAAAGACAGAATCGATGGGTTAAAGAAGCAAAAGGAATTTCTCTAGATAGGTGATTATACACCCTAATGGGAGCGACCCACATAGCCATGCTGGCTTCCCGATTTTTGTCATTTCCCGGTTGAAGAGGCTTGAGGCTAGGATTTTCTTCCTTTTTAGATCAGCACATCACTTTGAATGTCACGTCGTCAGATCCATCGAAATCACTAATTGACATCTACAACAATACATTACGTGTTAGCTAAAAGTAGTTTCCTTCTCCGCTTCCACTCTTGGTACAGTTGAAGAAATCAATATACGTGACCGTCTGGAAATACTCTGTCAGACACTCGTCCATACAAGTCATCCAGGAACAGGATGAACCGAAGGTACTCTCCTACCGCGTTCTATATAGGAATCACCCCAAGAATCAGTAGCGAGAAGTCCTTGCAACCCGTAGATTTCAACCATGACACACCCCCAGTATATCTCTACGTCGACTCAGAGATTGTTAGTGGTTCTTCCACTTATGAAGATATACTGTGATAACCCAGAAATTCCCACCCTCTGGATCGACCATAAACCACACAGGTCTGAACCAAAGAATGGAAATCTGCGGATACATCAACTTTGGGCATACAACACATCAGAACAAATACAGAAGACTTTTATAACACTATAATAAATGTTACATCAGAGTACAGAATATATATCAGAGTACATTGGAATAAAATTACAACGGAAGATAAATTACAATAAATTAATACATTGCAGCGGAACTAATCTCAGCGGAAGGCTATCAACATTCTGGCCACAGCTCCAGTCTTCAATCCAGGATCTTTGCTTAATATATCTGCCAAAAAGCTACTCGACTGCCCGTGTGGAAAGAGGGCACCCGAGTTTGCAAAGTGAAACAAACTACAGGTCAGTCGTGGGACTGGTGTGAGAATTCTTAACTTAACCTATCTAATAAGTAGGCTAATCACAGGACCACACCGCTAACGCGGAACGGGTTTACTCCATTGGATTGCCAGTGCATAAATAAAGTAAATCGTCAAATAACGTAATGCTTTTTAGAAAAATGAAACCATTATAAGACCCAAGTCCCATCACACAATGCAACGCACACCAGAGGATAGGGTTTTACCTTATAATGGTCAAAAGATTCTTGATACGTAAAAACGATATTATTATTAGTGTGTATAGATATATATATTTAAAACATTTCAAATATAATATCAATCCTAGACGGCATAGATACCATCTACTATGTCGCCATACTAGTTATACAATCAAAACCGCAAGGGCGTATTGGAAATTGGGTTTCCATCAGGAGTCAAGGCTAGGGAGGAGCTCCTGACCGATTCGAGACACTCTAGCAATGCCTCAGGATTTGGATGCTAGCGAACCCTTGGATACAGCAGGGCCGGTCCACAAATACTTTAGTGGATTAGTTATGCCTGAACACACACTCCGCGATCCTATTGGACCTACAAATCGGCCGAGGGCGACCGATAAGAATAAACCGAGGCCTCGCAAAAATTCCATCAACCACATAAGCAAATGTCGGGCCGTGCTAAAGCCCAGCACCACTTCTAGCTAGAAAGAAACGTGTGCACTCCCTGCGTTCCCTTCTCCCGTTTTAGACTCAATCGGTGTGTGAGGCTCGCGAAGTCACGATAAACACAAAGCTATACCTAAAGAGACTGTGCTTTGATCATCAACCACAAGGCCTGCTTTTCAACAAAGCCTTGATCATTTGCATCTTAGCATGTCACATTGTCAGACCCTACCATGTTATTGATCATCTACCAATATATATATAACCTCTAAGCTCATACGTCTTAGATAAGGATGTTAAGTGGAGAATAAATTCTCCACCACCAAACAGAAATATATAACCAGCAGCGTTCAACAAATACAGTAGAAAAGAATACAATGTCAGACACACAATCCATTTACAAGTCCGTTCTAGGTCTGAACGAAACAACGTATCCGTCGATCTCCAGTACGTTTGTAAGATCATTACTTTTTACCTTGCCTTGGGGGATCAATCCCAATTCAAGATATCAGTCATTATCAACCAAACGATGTGAAGCTCTCCGGTCTTCAGTCACCGTCTTCATCTTCGACTCTTGATCGTCGTGATGATTATTCAGAATGGGTTAAACCCGGTCTTTCTGAATAACTCGCGTAATTGGTGATTAAAAATCAAATATTGGAAAATCACACACTACGCCACATTCCAACTCAGAATATTCTTTTAATAAGATATTCATATTAAAAGCTTCTCATTAATTTTATCAAAGATAAATTAATAAATTAAATCTTAAATCTTCCTTAAAAGATTTATTAAAACTCTAATTTTGATTTAATATCAAAAATCATTATTACAAGATCATTTATTTAAGGAATAAATCTTGTTTTAAACGGGTTAAAGAACTAGTGTCATTTAAAACACAGTTCACGATAAACCCACAAAACAATTTTCAAAATATGAAATTCCACAGAAATCAATCAATACATAATCGATATAAATTTCTGTATCGGACTAACAATATACATGGAATAACGGCAAAGCCTCTTAAATTCCATATATAATATCGGTCTTCTATTACAGAAGCCCATCTCGATTATTACCAATCGAATTTCCACTTAATTCCAATTTATTAAATTGGAAAACTTGATTTTTAGAAAATGCCTTTTTAAATCTATCAAATAGATTTATAAATTCCAAATAATAATTTCGCTGTAAATTGGATTAAAGGACAAATGTCGTTTAAAAACACCGTCCACGATAAATCCACTTTACATCTCAATTTATTTCATATCACAAAGTATAATGGCAAATTCTAATAATCTTAATTAAAGGATTTCTCTTTAAATATTAATTATTATAAAAAAACCATATTTAAAATAATCATTAAAAATATTCTTTATACAACAGATTTTTATCTTTTACAAATATTCTTTGTTTTAACATATACTTGATTAAAAATATATTTTTATATTAAAATATATTCTTTATATAAAAAGAATTTCTAATGTAAGAATATTCTTATTTAAAAGAACATCTGAATCAAAATGCGACTCAAACATTTACCATATAATTTTGGATTATATGGATTTCACACATGTCATATATAACAATAACAGTAAAATCATCCATTTTATCCAAAGTGTAAATTCCACTGCGTAAGCGTTAAAATTAAATAATAACGCTCATCGCAGCCTGTCGATCTAACGATCAACATACAACTAAATATTAGGATTAGTGTATGTTAATTTTCATCCCAACACCCGTGTGGGGTTTCAACCAATAAACGAATAATAAATTTATTTGTGCACTTGGGCGACGTGTGAAAATAATCGACCCAATCACATAAACAAGTCAGGTAACTTGTCTATGGTAGTGTAATCACAATATATAACACGATGATAAAAATGTCTCTTTTTATTTCTATCCTTTTTATCGTATGTAAAATGTCAATAAGAATGAATTCTTTATTTCTATTCTTTTATCGCATCTAAAATGACGATAAAAATATAATCTTTTATTTCAATTCCTTTCATTATAAATAAATGAGAAGAAAGATATAATCTTTAATTTCATTTGTAATAGGGAATACAAATAATAACAAAATATATAACTTTTCATTTTATGCTTTATTTGCAATAGATAATGCAAATAAAGATTCAGCTTTTTAATTTAATGTTTATTTACATAGAAGAATGTAAATAAAAATTGTAACTTTTCATTTAATAGTTTATTTGCATTAAGGATTGCAAATGAAAATATTTCTTTTATTCTCCTGTTTTATTTGCGTTAAGTAAAGCAAATAAAAGTGTAATATTAAATTTCTAGTTTTATTTACATCAAGAAATGTAAATAAAAGAACAACTCTTTATTTTATGTTTATCTACATCAAGTGAAGTAAATAAATAAATAAAAATGTAACTTTTATTTTAATGCTTTGTTCACATTTAAATATTTCAACAAAAATGTAACTTCTGTTTTTAATAAATTTGTTTGCATCTAAATTTGCAAACAAAATGTAATTTATATCTTCTTGTTCGTTTGCAACTAAGGTTGCAAATAACAAATGAAATTTTATCTCTTTATTTTATTTGCATGATAGGATGCAAATAAAAATGTATTTTCTATTTTCTACATTTCGTTTGCATCGTAGAATGCAAACAATCCTTTTATTTCTAACTTACATTTTGAATGTAATTTTTTTTTATTGTTTATTTACATCAAAATGTAAATGTCCCCTTTTTCATTGTTTATTATGAACAAATAAAATAAAAAAATTCCCATCTTCTATATTTATTCTTTTCAATGAAAGCAATTTTACATAAAAATGTAATTCTTTAATTCTATTCTTTTTATTGTCTCTAGAAAGACAAATAAAATGTTACACAAAAATATATTCTTTTTATCGCACCAAAAATGTCGATAAAATGCATCACTAACATTGTCTATTTTTATCGCACTAAAATGTCGATAAAAATGAATCGCTAACTTTGTCTATTTTTATCGCCCTAAAAATGTCGATAAAAATGACAACATTAACCATTCTATTTTCACTGCATTCAAAATGACGATAAAATATTCAACATTAACTATTCTATTTTTACCACATTCAATAATGACGATAAAATATTCAACATAAAGAGATGAAAGCAAAATGTTCTTTTTTTATTTCTAAAAAGAAAAACGACAAAAATGCTTCTTTTAATGCTAAAAAGAAACATGACATAAAAATGTTCTTTAAATGTTAAAAAGAAGAAGCGATAAAATGACCCTTTTCATGTTAAAAAGAAAAGGTGACAAAATATGCTTTTTAACTCTAAAAAGAAAAAGCGACAAAAATTATCTTTTTATTCTAATGCAATATCTTTAACAAAAGTGTTATTTTAATATCAATGCGAATTTTCAATTTCTTACAACATATAAAAATGTAAATTTTATCTTACAATTGTATATCTCATCCTAAATTACATACAAAAATGTACGTTTTTAATTTTATTTGCAAATCCCATTTCTAATTACATATAAAAATGTAATTTTTATTTTGCATTGTAAATTCATGTCTCAATTACATAAAGAGGTGTAATTGTTATAATGCAATACAAATTCATATTCTAATTACATTGAAAAATGTAATTTTTATCATACCAATATAACTCATATATAAATTACATAGAAAAATGTCATTTTTATTTTACCGTTCTCATTTACATCTAAATTACATAGAAAAAATGTAATTTTTATCATGCGATACAAATTCAATTTTAAATTACATAGAAAAAAAATGTAATTTTCATCATGCGAAGGAAATTCATAGTTTAATTACATAGAAAAATGTAATTTCTAACATATGACATAAATTCATATCTAAATTACATCTAAAAATGTAATTTTTATCATACAATGTAAATTCACATTTTAATTACCTGTAAAAATCTAATTTTTAATTTACAATGCAAGTTCATACATTCATTTCATATACAATACATAATAAAATGAAATTTCATTCATGCAGAGTAAATTCATTCATAAATTACATAATAAAAAGTAATTTATTTCATACGATGTAAATTCATTCATAAATTACATAATAAAAATGTAATTTATTTAACATCATAAAATTTCATTCTTTTACTTATAATGTAAAAATATTCACTTTTATGTTTACAATGTAAAGCTATCAACTTTTTATTTTTATAATGTAAAAATATCAACCTTTATATTTTACGGTGTAAAAATATCAACTTTTATATTTTAATGTAAAAACATCGTCTTTTAATATTTAATCGTAAAATATCACCTTTTAATATTTTAAAATGTAAAAATTTATCACCTTTCTATTTTCACCGTAAAAATTTATCTTTTTATTTCCATTTAAAAATATGATCCTTTTCTTCTTCTTTTTTCAATACAAAAAATATTATCTTTTTATTTACATCGTAAAATTTTCATCTTTTTATTTTCAATACAAAAATATGATTTAAATCTAAATTTAGATTTAATTTTCTAATCCCAAATAGAATTCAATAATATAGCAATTTCAATGTGGATCTAACATGTCACAAACAACAAATCATACCACAAGCAACAATCAATCATCTATCCAACCAAACATTTCAGATCTGAATTAACACAATAATACAATAATTTTTAACATGAGAAAATTAATTAATAATTAATTAAATAATAGAATTTGAATTCTCACATTGAATTTTGGCCGAAATTTGACTGTCTCCGTTTCAGCAGCGGTCTACGCCATCGCAAAGCTCTCGGAAAGACGAGTCCAACGCAACTTACGGTTTGTACAACGGACCTCGTATGAAAGAGTTATGTATTTTTAAAGATTGGATAAATTAAATTAGATAAATAAATAAATTAATATAATAATACCCTTCTTTCTCGTTTGAAAAACACGGTCGATACCTGTACACGCACGAGACCCATCTACTGCTCTTCCTTCTTCTGGACGCACGCAACCCGAGGCATCTTAGCGCCGATCAGATGCCGCCACGACGAAGACCACCCCGAGCTCCACCTTCGGCCGAAACCCCATCGAATTCGGCCTCCTTCCTTGGCCAGAAAACACCCAAAAACGCAGCCACTTCTCGGACGAAATTCGCAAAATCCGTGAATCAAAACCCGATCTTGATCGTATGGATGGAAAGCTCTCTGAATTCTCTTCGATTTGGTATATCATACGTCGAATTTCGTTGAACGGATTGAGAGATCTAAGCATTTGAAAATCGGATGATTTCAGCCATTAAAAACTGCAGCGGCGGCTGACATTAGGGTTCAGCCCGATTTTTAAATATTATTTTATTAATAAATCTCGAAATTTGTGCTAAAAAGGTGGATTTTCGGACTTTCTCCGATTTGGGTCTGCTTACTGTCGATCTTAACGTTTTGAGGCCTTCTGAACGCGATGGGCTATGTCCCGGGCTCCAATTCTGATGTCTATATGTTTTTTTCGGTTTTAATTTAAAAATGCAATATTAAATAAATAATTTAATTTCTACCGTACATTTAAATATGTCGGGGCCACATACGGACTCCGAAAATTCTAAAAAATATATATATTTTGCTTTCTTATGACGATACAGTTCTAACGAGACCAATTTCGTTGAATTCCGAGACTGTTTGAAAAATGGACTTTTTCAAGTCGTTTAAAATTTACTGTAAATTGACAAAACAGAAATCTTTTTACCACGGCCACAAATTAATTCCGAAAATTATAAAAAATTAAAATTAATAATATTTTGACATTCCGGATCCAATAAAAGTGGTTTCGTCGAAAACAGAGGTCGTTTCAAAAATGACTATTTTCAAGGGCTATATATTTAATAATTAAAATACATTTTTAAACAAATAATTTCCGAAACTCAAAATATATAAGTGCTTATACTTTTTAAATGCAGAAACATCATTCCGGACTCAATGAAAGTGGTTTCGAGACCAAATTCCTTCGTACGTGAAAAGTAGCCTTTTGGGCCATATATATTATATATAATTAAATTCTACAGCGACTTTTCTAAAAATTGAACTAGCCATAACTTTTGATTTCTGTTATGAAATTTCAATTTTTCAGATTCGTCAGAAAGATATGATTAAACAGATTTTAATATTTCTGGTTTCACTCAATTTTGATTTATTTTGAATCCTGTACATTCAGTCAAAGTTCAAGTTTGACTTTTCAAACTACCGCGTTATTTCTAATTCCATTTACATTTAAATTAAATTTATTCGTTCTAACTTCGATTAAAATAAATTCTAGCCATTATTATTTATAATAAATTATATTCTCAAAATTCATTAAAATTTTCTAAAATAAAATTTTAATTGGTTCAGAATTTGCGGGTTGTTACAATCTCCCCCACTTAAAATCTTTTCATCATCGAAAAGGAAATGAAGCTAAAAGTCGTTTATTCAACCAATTTAATTTTTCATTCTTTTATTGTTTCATAATTTAATTAGATGAATTTAAATTCACACAATACAATTTCTAATCAATTAGTTGATTATATTTTCAAAATATATAACTTTCATGTATTCAAAAATCATGTTTTCTAAAATCGAATTATATATATAATTACAAGTACGTTAATTATAGACTTTTCACTCTGAACTCATTCTAGGGTATTGCTAACCCCATCTCTAATGAGTTTTCTCATTCTAGGAAACTGCTGATCCTATCTCTAATGAGTATTCTGCTTTATAGGACATTACTAATCCTACCTCTGATGAGTCCTTTGTTCAGTTCTAACGAGTTGTACCCCAAAGATTTGAGCTAACCAGAGCTCTGATACCAACTGTGATAACCCGGAAATCCCCACCCTCTGGGTCGACCATAAACCACCCAGGTCTGAACCAAAGAATGGAAATCTGCGGATACATCAACTTTGGGCATACAACACATCAGAACAAATACAGAAGACTTTTATAACACTATAATAAATGTTACATCAGAGTACAGAATATATATCAGAGTACATTGGAATAAAATTACAGCGGAAGATAAATTACAATAAATTAATACATTGCAGCGGAAATAATCTTAGCGGAAGGCTATCAACATTCTGGCCACATCTCCAGTCTTCAATCCAGGATCTTAGCTTAATATATCTGCCAAAAAGCTACTTGACTGCCCGTGTGGAAAGAGGGCACCCGAGTTTGCAAAGTGAAACAAACTACATGTCAGTCTTGGGACTGGTGTGAGAATTCTTAACTTAACCTATCTAATAAGTAGGCTAATCACAGGACCACACCGCTAACGCGGAACGGGTTTACTCCATTGGATTGCCAGTGCATAAATAAAGTAAATCGTCAAATAACGTAATGCTTTTTAGAAAAATGAAACCATTATAAGACCCAAGTCCCATCACACAATGCAACGCACACCAAAGGATAGGGTTTTACCTTATAATGGTCAAAAGATTCTTGATACGTAAAAACGATATTATTATTAGTGTGTATAGATATATACATTTAAAACATTTCAAATATAATATCAATCCTAGACGGCATATATACCATCTACTATGTCGCTATACTAGTTATACAATCAAAACCGCAAGGGCGTATTGGAAATTGGGTTTCCATCAGGAGTCAAGGCTAGGGAGGAGCTCCTGACCGATTCGAGACACTCTAGCAATGCCTCAGGATTCGGATGCTGGCGAACCCTTGGATACAGCAGGGTCGGTCCACAAATACTTTAGTGGATTATTTATGCCTGAACACACGCTCCCCGATCCTATTGGACCTACAAATCGGCCGAGGGCGACCGATAAGAATAAACCGAGGCCTCGCAAAAATTCCATCAACCACATAAGAAAATGTCGGGCCGTGCTAAAGCCCAGCACCACTTCTAGCTAGAAAGAAACGTGTGCACTCCATGCGTTCCCTTCTCCCGTTTTAGACTCAACCGGTGTGTGAGGCTCGCGAAGTCACGATAAACGCAAAGTTATGCCTAAAGAGACTGTGCTTTGATCATCAACCACAAGGCCTGCTTTTCAACAAAGCCTTGATCATTTGCTTCTTAGCATGTCACATTGTCAGACCCTACCATATTATTGATCATCTACCAATATATATATATATAACCTCTAAGCTCATACGTCTTAGACAAGGATGTTAAGTGAAGAATAAATTCTCCACCACCAAACAGAAATATATAATCAGTAGCGTTCAACAAATACAGTAGAAAAGAATACAATGTCAGACACACAATCCATTTACAAGTCCGTTCTGGGTCTGAACGTAACAACGTATCCGTCGATCTCTAGTACGTCTGGAAGATCACCACTTTTTACCTTGCCTTGGGGGATCAGTCCCAATTCAAGATATCAGTCATTATCAACCAAACGATGTGAAGCTCTCCGATCTTCAGTCACCGTCTTCATCTTCGACTCTTGATCGTCGTGATGATTATTCAGAATGGGTTAAACCCGGTCTTTCTGAATAACTCGCGTAATTGGTGATTAAAAATCAAATATTGGAAAATCACACGCTACGCCACATTCCAACTCAGAATATTCTTTTAATAAGATATTCATATTAAAAGCTTCTCATTAATTTTATCAAAGATAAATTAAATCTTAAATCTTCCTTAAAAGATTTATTAATACTCTAATTTTGATTTAATATCAAAAATCATTATTACAAGATCATTTATTTAAGGAATAAATCTTGTTTTAAATGGGTTAAAGAACTAGTGTCATTTAAAACACAGTTCAAGATAAACCCACAAAACAATTTTCAAAATATGAAATTCCACAGAAATCAATCAATACATAATCGATATAACTTTCTGTATCGGACTAAAAATATACATGGAATAACGGCAAAGCCTCTTAAATTCCATATATAATATCGGTCTTCTATTACAGAAGCCCATCTCGATTATTACCAATCAAATTTCCACTTAATTCCAATTTATTAAATTGGAAAACTTGATTTTTAGAAAATGCCTTTTTAAATCTATCAAATAGATTTATAAATTCCAAATAATAATTTCGCTGTAAATTGGATTAAAGGACAAATGTCGTTTTAAAACACTGTCCACGATAAATCCACTTCACATCTCAATTTATTTCATATCACAAAGTATAATGGCAAATTCTAATAATCTTAATTAAAGGATTTCTCTTTAAATATTAATTATTATAAAAAAACCATATTAAAAATAATCATTAAAAATATTCTTTATACAACAGATTTTTATCTTTTACAAATATTCTTTGTTTTAACATATACTTGATTAAAAATATATTTTTATATTAAAATATATTCTTTATATAAAAAGAATTTCTAATGTAAGAATATTCTTATTTAAAAGAGCATCTGAATCAAAATGCAACTCAAACATTTACCATATAATTTTGGATTATATGGATTTCACACATGTCATATATAACAATAACAGTAAAATCATCCATTTTATCCAAAGTGTAAATTCCACTTCGTAAGTGTTAAAATTAAATAATAACGCTCATCGCAGCCTGTCGATCTAACGATCAACATACAACTAAATATTGGGATTAGTGTATGTTAATTTTCATCCCAACACCGGTGTGGGGTTTCAACCAATAAACAAATAATAAATTTATTTGTGCACTTGGCCGATGTGTGAAAATAATCGACCCAATCACATAAACAAGTCAGGTAACTTGTCTATGGTAGTGTAATCACAATATATAACACGACGATAAAAATGTCTCTTTTTATTTCTATCCTTTTTATCGTATGTAAAATGTCAATAAGAATGAATTCTTTATTTCTATTCTTTTATCGCATCTAAAATGACGATAAAAATATAATCTTTTATTTCAATTCCTTTCATTATAAATAAATGAGAAGAAAGATATAATCTTTAATTTCATTTGTAACACGGAATACAAATAATAACAAAATATATAACTTTTCATTTTATGCTTTATTTGCAATAGAGAATGCAAATAAAGATTCAACTTTTTACTTTGATGTTTATTTACATAGAAGAATGTAAATAAAAATTGTAACTTTTCATTTCATAATTTATTTTCATTAAGGATTGCAAATGAAAATATTTCTTTTATTCTCCTTTTTTATTTGCGTTGAGTAAAGCAAATAAAAGTGTAATGTTAAATTTCTAGTTTTATTTACGTCAAGAAATGTAAATAAAAGAACAACTCTTTATTTTATGTTTATCTACATCAAGTGAAGTAAATAAATAAATAAAAATGTAACTTTTATTTTAATGCTTTGTTCACATTTAAAAATTTCAACAAAAATGTAACTTCTGTTTTTAATAAATTTGTTTGCATCTAAATTTGCAAACAAAATGTATTTTTATCTTCTTGTTTGTTTGCAACTAAGGTTGCAAACAACCAATGAAATTTTATCTCTTTATTTTATTTGCATGATAGGATGCAAATAAAAATGTATTTTCTATTTTCTACATTTCGTTTGTATCGTAGAATGCAAACAATCCTTTTATTTCTAACTTACATTTTGAATGTAATTTTTTTTATTGTTAATTTACATCAAAATGTAAATGTCCCCTTTGTAACGACCCGGATTTTTCGAACAGTTATTTTAAATATTTAGTATCGTTTAAATATTGAATCAACAATATAAAAGAATTTTTATAGGAATTTATCGGGTTAATAATCGATATACGATTTAATATCGAATATATTGAATTGCCGTAATACTAGAACGATAAATAATTTGACGTTGAGTTAAAAACTGAATCGAAACAATTCAATCGATTAATATAAATTCTATTGAATTAGAACGATAATATTAATTTATTTTCAATAAAATTAACTGCTTGGAATTGAATTACATTTTTAAATCAAATTTAGTTTAAACCATTAATTTAAATTAAATATCTCCTGCAGACAGTAAAATAAAATTCTAGATACTACTCCATTTAGACCAGAATAGCGTTATAATCTGGTATCGTCGGTCGTCACGGTTGAATAGCGGTTCAGAACTTCGAATTGAGAGACCGCAAGAGATTTTAGTTATTTAATTCAGAAAAAATCAAGTCAAAAAAAAAAAAAAAAAAAAAACATCATTTCAGCCACCATAAGTCTTAAATGAAGCCGACCAATTATCTGTACAACGCCCAACATTTCTTTTCTCGAGCACCAATTCCTGTCTTTTACTTTCAATATCCAGGAAACAGAAAATTAATGGCATCAGTACATTTGTTCCCTTGTTCGCGTTTATAAATATACCCATCGGCCTTCACAATTTTTCCATCCTCCTGGTCACGATAAAGATCAAATACAAATTCCACTTAAAATAAAAAGGGGCCACGCTAGTTTTAGATACTCAAAATCAAATTGAAATCGAGGCTTTTCGTTCGAAGTAGCAGTGCGACTTGGCAAGGATTCTAGCCAAAGTCGATGGGTTCCGTGGGGTTGCGATGGAAATAATTGGGGCTACGACGGTCGAAGGATGGGACGACGCGATGTTAAGGAGGTCAACGGTGGAGAGTGGCACTGTTCGATGTCGTTCTGGGACCAGTAAGGCTAGGGTTTTGATGGACAGTAGTCGCAAGTTCCACAGAAGGATGCGATGTATATCAGAGGGGGAGTACGAGGGTGAACTTCGTTGTGTGACTTGGAAGACATGAGGGGCTCGGTCTCTGTGAGTTGGGGAAGACGAGCTGTAAGGGTGCGACATGATGTGTCGGGGTCAGCAAGTCTCTGGAAGGTCAGTGATGGTTGCGTAAGGAAGTTCGATGATGGTTGTATTCACGAGTTCACTGTAGTAGAGGGAGGGCTCGATCTGATTTTATGCGGTTGTCGAATGAGGAAGGTGGATGCTCATTTTAGGAACTGGCTCGATAGGGGATGGAGTTCAACTATCAGGTGTTGAACTGGGTGGTTTAGAAACAGTAGTGAGGGGTGATAGAGAAGGGAATGGTGATTGACAGCGATGTATTCGATGGAATGCTTCAGTGGGTTGGTGCAGTTTTTAAGGGATGATCACAGTTTCGTGATGGAGCTGTTTTGGGTTCGATTTCAGTGGGGTTGGATCATTGCAGTCAGCGATTGCTAGGGTGTTCAGTTGGTCGAGGCGATAAGGTGCGAACTGGATTCGGTTGAGACAATTCGAGTAGATTCATAAATACGACAACATGGAAATAAATGGGATAATCAGAAAAGGAAAATCTGGTGAGTAAATCTCACTCACCTTTAGAATTTTTTTATTCCATTAAAAATAATTGTTTGTTGCTTGTGTGAATATTTTCTGGTTGTTTTATATATATTAGTTATTTAGGCTATTTATATATATATATATTGGGTTGATTGATTGGTTGGATTCCCGCAGTCTCATTAGCGGATGCCCGCAGTTTCATAGCGGATGATTACCCTATACGCCCCACGCTATGATTAGTGGATGACCTTCTATACCGCGATATTCTACCACGAAGCAGAATGGGTATTATTTATGTGCTAACATCTGTGGATGCAGGAAAACAGGTTGGAGGAATCCAACTGGATTCCTCAAAAATATATTATCTGTTTGGTTATTTGTTTGCATATATATTGTTATATATGATGTGTTAGGAAAATAATAATTCGTTGCTTTGTGTGTTTAAATATCACTGGGCTTAAGTAATGATATTTAAAAATATCGTGGAGGATATTTGAGATTTAAAAAGGAAAAATTCTATTTTTAAATAGAATTTGAATTTTAAATGGAAATAAAATATAAAACTTGTTTTTGAAAAATAAAACAAGAAGTTTCTTTTTAAACGAAGTTTATAAATAGTTCTTGTATAACGAAGTTATAAATGAAGTGAAAAGGAATTATCATTTGATAATTCAGAAATAGAAATTCAAGTGCGAAATTGGAGTTTGAAATGAAATTTCAAAATAGGATTTGAAATGAAATTTTTAAATATATAACTCAAATGAAATTTGAGCATAACATTTGAATTTTTAAAGGGAGTTTAAATATTTGAATTTTAAAAGGAGATTGAATATTAGAAATTCAAATAGAAGTTCAAAAAAAGAATTTGAATAGATGAAATTAGATTGAAAAATAGAACTTGAATTCAAGAAATTAAATAAAATTTGAATTCAAAGGAATTCGAATAAAGAAATTCAAATAGAGATTTGAATGGGGAATTTCAAAATAGAATTTGAAATATAGAATTTCAAAGAAGAATTGAATAGAATTTGAAATATAGAATTTCAAAGAAGAATTGAATAGAATTGAATATAGAATTTCAAAGAAGAATTGAATAGAATTTGAAATATAGTATTTCAAGGAAGAATTCAAATGTGAAATTTGAATAGAGATTTGAAGGGAATTTAAATATGGAATTTGAATAGAGATTTGAAATAGAAATTTAAGTATTGAATTTGAACATGGAATTGAATACGGAAATTCAAGTAGAAATTTGAATATGAGATTTCAAATAGAATTTGAAATAAACTTTGAAAAATAGGATTTCAAAGTAGAATTGGAAATAGAATTTCAAATAGGATTTCAAAATAGGAAATCCAAATGGTTTTGAAATGGGAGTTGAATTCTAGGGAATTCAAATGAATTTGAATAATAGAAATTCAAATGGTGTTGAAAATGAATTTGAATATTAGAAATTCAAATGGTATTGAAAATGAATTTGAATATTAGAAATTCAAATGGGATCGGAAATGAAAAATGAAATTGAATGTAAGAGATTCAAATTGAATTCAAATAGGATTTGATCTATGGAATTCGAATATGAAATTCAAATGAGTTTTAAACTATGGAATTTCAAATATAGAATTTAAAAAGGAGTTTGAATATTTGAATTCCAATAGAATTCAAATATAGAAATTGGAATGTAGAAGTTAAAATGGAATTTAAAAATAGAGTTTGAATAAAAGAATTCAAATGAATTCAAGTATTGAATTTGAATATAGGGAATTCAAATAGAAATTTAAGTATTGAATTTGAATATCAAATAGAAAAGGGATTGAAATTTGAATATGGAATTCAAAGTGAGATGGGAATTTGAATCGAGGAATTCAAATAGAATTAAATAAAGTTGAATTCATTTTTAAGAAGTTTAAAAAGTTTATATATATAAATATAATTAAAACGAACTCGCCGCAGCGCTGCAGTTCGTAAAATAGCGATTCGAACTTCAATTGAATATATAGAACTCGATTGAAGTCGGAATTCTTCGAAACAAGAAACGTCAGGACCAGTTTGATAATAGTTTTCTAATGGAAGAGAAAAATCTGAATTTCGTCGTATAGATTTTGAGTTATGTCAAAATCAAATTTTCAGAAAAACAGCGCCAGAACCGTTATAAAACCATAACGGTTTATTTAATGATATTAAAGGATTTTAAGCAAATAAAAATCGAAATTTCTATTCAGAAAAATCCAGATGTGAGTTATAAAATATATGTGAACTCCAGTGGAGTAATGAGTTGATTTCTGAAATAGAAATCAGATTTTTGATTTATTGAATAGAGTTAACTAATTCGAATAGAAATTAGTTAATGAGATTTCGAATGAATATTGAGCTTTAAATAAGTGAATTCGATTTGAGAATTTATATTCGAAATCAAAAAGGGAAACTAGAACTGAAATTGAAATTCAATTTGGTTATGAACGAGTTAAATATTTTATTTGAACATGTTATGTTCAACAAAAAAGTGAAATAGGCAAAATGGCCGATTTAAAGAATAAATGGGCGAAACTGAATTCAAACGATTAAATGGTATTGAATTGAATGGAAAACAGGTAAACATGTGTAAGCAGGGTTGATATGAAGTATATGAAGATTTTTATTTATGTGCCCGACAAAAAGGTACATGTTTAAATTCATATATGGGTTTTATGCGCCGTATCGGCTAGCCGCTTGGCTTCTTCTTTTTCTTTTTGAGATTAGAAGATACCGGGAAGCTATTTGAAATTTCCCGATGCTCCCGATACAGGGGAGGTTATGGCGAAATTTTCCGGAAATTTAAGGAGTTAGAATATTTTTAAGATATTTTGATAATTTGAAATCATTGTATCGACGTATTGAATTCGATAGTAAAGTGAATATAAAAATCGAATGTTGTAAACTAAAAGGAATAGAGATAAGTGATTGGAATTGTTTCAATTGCAAATAGAGATATTTTCTAATATATAGAAATAAAAGAAGTTAATATTTGGAAACGTTTTCCAAATGGCATAAGAGGCCGAGATGATTATTGAAAATATTTGGTTAACAAATATTGATAGAGAAATTGGAGAAGTGATTTAATTAATGAAATATTAATTAAAGAGCCCAGTGATTTGTTTGATATGTTGATTGAACACTTGTTTTTATTCGATAGTTAAATCACAGACTATCGAAGGTTTTGACCATCGTTGTCAATATGGAGAGACCGGTTGGATTATTATCCGAAGAACCACTCCGTATTGGCATAAGCGTTGCGAACCAAGTATGCTGAATATATTGAAGACGGAGTGAAGTGCAAGGGCTTTTTCTATTAATAGAAATGGTGCCTTCGGTTTCGTTCAATCCCAGAACGAACGTATATGGACGAATGTCTGACAGAGTATTTCCAATGATCTAATGGGTTGGTCTGTATGAATATATATGGTTGCAACGGATTTATTCCTTAGCATAATATCCAGAATATTTGTGCAAATCAATTAGTGATTAACGGATCTGACGATGTGGCATTCAAAGTGATTATGTTATCAAGGACTGGTAAGTATGCGTAGCCTCAGGCCTCAACAACCGGGAAAGGACAAAAATCGGGCAGGCAGCATGGCTATGTGGGTCGCACCCATTAGGGTGTATAATCACCTATCTAGAGAAATTCCTTTTGTTTCTAAATCTATCGATTCTGCCCGTTCGGGAAACGGTGGTTTGAGTCCAACCGTTGGTGATATACATTCGATACACTCAAGCGAAATGAGTGGTCGGTCATGTGTGGGCCGGGTTGCAAGACGTTCTTGTTGAACCCAGGTGTATTCGCCTCTAGAGATACATCATCGGAAGGTGGTCCCATACCTTGTCATGTTGGAAATCCAATCTCCAATAAGCGCCATGCGGTTTTTGATTTTATACTATATATGTAGAGCGTGAGATGCAAGCGTTCTGCTATTTGGTTATTTACTTGATGTAGACATTACTATAATATCACCGGATTTGATATCAAAGTGTTTTGGGTTATAGTAAGATAAAAACCGTCCATGTTTATGTGTGGGCTGGTCTTACTATTATCTTTTCTTTGAAAAGAGTTTTGAAAGTTAAACAAGTGGTTGGAGTTTACTCACACCAGTCCCATGACTGACCCAGAGTTTATTTTGTTTTGTTTTCCCTAAACTCTTGGGTGCCCAAATTTGTACGGGCAGTCAAGTGTTTCAGGCTTTTACAGATACACTTGGAGGAGCTTGAAGCAGAAGGCTTCAACGTTAGTTATTTAGAGTTACTTCCGCTGGATCAAATGTTATGTGTACTCTGATGATGGTATGTATATATGTACAAACCAGATTTGTATTTCAAAGCTTATGTTATATAATATATTTCTTCGTTCCGCTGTGAGTTGTGATCTTCGTTTTTCTTCTATTCTAATATTTCTTTCTTTCTATTTCTCATCCTCTAACTTCTTTCTAATAATGAGTCGTATTTCTGTGCGATTTGAGTTGGACGTGTGGTGTATTGAGTCAACTCAGATAGCACGGATTTGCGGGTCGTTTCACCCTTTTTCATTATTTATTATTAATAAATAAAATAAAAAAATCCCATCTTCTATATTTATTCTTTTCAATGAAAGCAATTTTACATAAAAATGTAATTCTTTAATTCTATTCTTTTTATTGTCTCTAGAAAGACAAATAAAATGTTACACAAAAATATATTCTTTTTATCGCACAAAAAATGTCGATAAAATGCATCACTAACATTGTCTATTTTTATCGCACTAAAATGTCGATAAAAATGAATCGCTAACATTGTCTATTTTTATCGCCCTAAAAATGTCGATAAAAATGACAACATTAACCATTCTATTTTCACCGCGTTCAAAATGACGATAAAATATTCAACATTAACTATTCTATTTTTACCACATTCAATAATGACGATAAAATATTCAACATAAAGAGATGAAAGCAAAATGTTCTTTTTTTATTTCTAAAAAGAAAAACGACAAAAATGCTTCTTTTAATGCTAAAAAGAAACATGACATAAAAATGTTCTTTAAATGTTAAAAAGAAGAAGCGACAAAATGACCCTTTTCATGTTAAAAAGAAAAGGTGACAAAATATGCTTTTCAATTCTAAAAAGAAAAAGCGACAAAAAATTATCTTTTTATTCTAATGCAATATCTTTAACAAAAGTGTTATTTTAATATCAATGCGAATTTTCAATTTCTTACTACATATAAAAATGTAAATTTTATCTTACAATTGTATATCTCATCCTAAATTACATACAAAAATGTAAGTTTTTAATTTTACTTGCAAATCCCATTTCTAATTACATATAAAAATGTAATTTTTATTTTGCATTGTAAATTCATGTCTCAATTACATAAAGAGGTGTAATTGTTATAATGCAATACAAATTCATATTCTAATTACATTGAAAAATGTAATTTTTATCATACCAATATAACTCATACATAAATTACATAGAAAAATGTCATTTTTATTTTACCGTTCTCATTTACATCTAAATTACATAGAAAAATGTAATTTTTACCATGCGGTACAAATTCAATTTTAAATTACATAGAAAAAAATGTAATTTTCATCATGCGAAAGAAATTCTTATTTTAATTACATAGAAAAATGTAATTTCTAACATATGACATAAATTCATATCTAAATTACATCTAAAAATGTAATTTTTATCATACAGTGTAAATTCACATTTTAATTACCTATAAAAATGTAATTTTTAATTTACAATGCAAATTCATACATTCATTTCATATACATTACAAAATAAAATGAAATTTCAATCATGCGGGGTAAATTCATTCATAAATTACATAATAAAAAGTAATTTATTTCATACGGTGTAAATTCATTCATAAATTACATAATAAAAATGTAATTTATTTTACATCATAAAATTTCATTCTTTTACTTACAATGTAAAAATATTCACTTTTATGTTTATAATGTAAAGCTATCAACTTTTTATTTTTATAATGTAAAAATATCAACCTTTATATTTTACGGTGTAAAAATATCAACTTTTATATTTTAATGTAAAAACATCGTCTTTTAATATTTAATCGTAAAATATCACCTTTTAATATTTTACAATGTAAAAAAATATCACCTTTCTATTTTCACCGTAAAAATTTATCTTTTTATTTCCATTTAAAAATATGATCTTTTTCTTCTTTTTTTTCAATACAAAAAATATTATCTTTTTATTTACATCGTAAAATTTTCATTTTTTTATTTTCAATACAAAAATATGATTTAAATCTAAATTTAGATTTAATTTTCTAATCCCAAATAGAATTCAATAATATAGCAATTTCAATGCAGATCTAACATGTCACAAACAACAAATCATACCACAAGCAACAATCAATCATCTATCCAACCAAACATTTCAGATCTGAATTAACACAATAATACAATAATTTTTAACACGAGAAAATTAATTAATAATTAATTAAATAATAGAATTTGAATTCTCACATTGAATTTTGGCCGAAATTTGACTGTCTCCGTTTCAGCTGCGGTCTACGCCATCGCGAAGCTCTCGGAAAGACGAGTCTAACGCAACTTACGGTTTGTAAAACGGACCTCGTATGAAAGAGTTATGTATTTTTAAAGATTGGATTAATTAAATTAGATAAATAAATAAATTAATATAATAATACCCTTCTTTCTCGTTTGAAAAACACGGTCGATACCTGTACACGCACGAGACCCATCTACCGCTCTTCCTTCTTCTGGATGCACGCAATCCGAGGCATCTTGGCGCCGATCAGATGCCGCCACGACGAAGACCACCCCGAGCTCCACCTTCGGCCGAAACCCCATCGAATTCGGCCTCCTTCCTTGGCCAGAAAATACCAAAAAACGCAGCCACTTCTCGGACGAAATTCGCAAAATCCGTGAATCAAAACCCGATCTTGACCGTATGGATGGAAAGCTCTGTGAATTCTCTTCGATTTGGTATATCATACTTCGAATTTCGTTGAACGGATTGAGAGATCGAAGCATTTGTAAATCGGATGATTTCAGCCATTAAAAACTGCAGCGGCGGCTGGCATTAGGGTTCAGCCCGATTTTTAAATATTATTTTATTAATAAATCTCGAAATGTGTGCTAAAAAGGTGGATTTTCGGACTTTCTCCGATTTGGGCCTGCTTACTGTCGATCTTAACGTTTAGAGGCCTTCTGGACGCGATGGGCTATGTCCCGGGCTCCAATTTTGATGTCTATATGTTTTTTTCGGTTTTAATTTAAAAATACAATATTAAATAAATAATTTAATTTCTACCGTACATTTAAATATGTCGGGCCCGCATACGGACTCTGAAAATTCTAAAAAAAATATTTTTAGCTTTCTTATGACGATACGGTTCTAACAAGACCAATTTAGTTGAATTCCGAGACTGTTTGAAAAATGGCCTTTTTCAAGTCGTTTAAAATTTACTGTAAATTGATAAAACAGAAATCTTTTTACCACGACCACAAATTAATTCCAAAAATTATGAAAATTAAACTTAACAATATTTTGACATTCTGGATCCAACAAAAGTGGTTTTATCGAAAACGGAGGTCGTTTGAAAAATAACTATTTTCAAGGGCTATATATTTAATAATTAAAATACATTTTTAAACAAATAATTTCCGAAACTCAAAATATATAAGTGCTTATACTTTGTAAATGCAGAAACATCATTTCGGACTCAATTGAAGTGGTTTCAAGTCCAAATTCCTTCGTATGTGAAAAGTAGCCTTTTGGGCCTATATATTATATGTAATTAAATTCTACAGCGACTTTTCTAAAAATTGAACTAGCCATAACTTTTGATTTCTGTTATGAAATTTCAATTTTTCAGATTCGTTAGAAAGATATGATTAAACAGATTTAAATATTTCTGCTTTCACTCAATTCTGATTTATTTTGAATCCTGTACATTCAGTCAAAGTTCAAGTTTGACTTTTCAAACTACCGCGTTATTTCTAATTCCATTTACATTTAAATTAAATTTATTCGTTCTAGCTTCGATTAAAATAAATTCTAGCCATTATTATTTATAATAAATTATATTCTCAAAATTCATTAAAATTTTCTAAAATAAAATTTTAAATTGGTTCAGAATTTGCGGGTTGTTACATATACGGTCTTCAATGCTCCATCTTCATCGTCTGCCAATTAATCGCTAACGTACAGTTGATTCGAAGTGGTTTTGGGTCTAGTTCCCATCCCGGTCTCTCCGAAAACAACTTGTCAAAAGGTAAATAGAACATTTCATTTGATAGTCGGTTGTTTAACTATCAAATCTTAACAGTGATGTTAAGTCCATTGGCAGCTCAGGTCGTTTATATTAGAAACTTTATTAAACCAATCCATCGATTCTTATAATCGATTTCATAAATCCATTCTCGACAAAACTCTTTTTGTTCATTTACATTGAATATATAAATCAATCCTCGCTTTCGAATAACTTCTTTGTCAAACTTTCACTTTTATTTCCTTGGTTTGGAAATATTCTCTTATTTCAATAAAACATCTTTATTCTCTTTATCTTGGAAAAATACCATTTCAATTCTCTTATCTTAATATATCGCTATCGCTTCATAAACTACTTTCTGTTTCATTAATCGCGGGGAATGTCATATATTTATACTTAACCAAAAGTATAACTTAAATTAAAAACTCTTATATGTCAATATACCGTCAAGTGACGTTTCTTCTATAGTATAACCTCAAATGGGTTTATCCACTTTAAAGAATCACGTTTTAAAACTTATAGTTTTATTTTCAATATACGATTTCATTTCAAAACCAAGATCGCTCTTTATTTCTCATTCCCATGAAAACCCAACATCCTCTACCATTGCAAACCAATATTATCCTTTGATAATAGTGAGGTCGCCCAAGTTGGGGTATTTAATTACCTCTCAGACCTTGACCGACAACGTTCTTATCTCCAGACAATACGAGTTTACAACTTAAAAACCTTATATTCCATTTTCCACTTATTATGGTTTTATAAACCATTTACTTTAATTTGAAAACCCACTTTGCATTCTAATTCTCATTCCTTAAGTAAGTAAACGACTAGACGAAATCTTATTTACTATTCGATCCTGACATGGTATTATAATATCATTATAGCTTACATTGGAAATCTCTTGGTACTCCTTTACTTAATTTATTAAGTAAATATTACCAACCCCTTTTAAGTCTTATTTTAACCATACTCGCTTACTTAATTAAATGAATCTTTATTAGAATCCTCATATTTCTTACGAGTCACCTTTACAAACTTTGTTGTAAATTCGAATGAAAATCCTTTTTATAAACTCTTATTATATTTCAATCAAACTTATTTCCATTTGATCCCTTTTTAATTTAATTCTCCATTAAAAATAATCACTTTGGTTATCATTATTTACAATGATAATTTACTTTAACATGAACCACTTTAAAAATGGTTAATTCCATTATAAATTAGAATTAAAATAATTAATCCTTTTTAAAGGTTCATTAAATAATAATTAACTTTATTTAATGAAAATTAACTTGATAATCATCTTAAAACATAGTTAATCAAATATTAACTACTTTTAAACACCATTCATTAAGTTTAACGAATACTCAAAACCATCGATTTGATTAATTCAAAACGAATCAATTAAATCGTCAATTTTAGCTCAAACGGTCGTTTTTGTCGACCGTCAACATCAGTTAACCATTAACTGGTTTTCACTCACCGTTTCCCTTTTTTAAATTAATTGATAACTTAATTAATTTACAAATATCGTTTAATTGTTTTGTAAAACATGTAACGTCCCGGATTTTTACCTGTTTTATAGTGAATATTTAAATTAATTTTAAATGTTGAATTAGGAATTATAAGTGGATTTTTATATTGAATTTATCAATATAAGATTTAATATCGAATATATCGAATTATCGGTGTACGAGAACAAAATATAACTGAACGTTGAGTTAAAACCGAATCAAAACAATTCTATTGATTAATATAAATTCTATATTAAATTAGAATGATAATAATATACTATTATCGATGAATTTAAATTATTTGAAATCAATTTATATTTGAAACTATTTAATTTAACGTATAAAAATGCTTGGAAATAATTGGATTTAATTTAATTTAGTTGTCAGTTAAATTTGTTATCCTTTCCATACGATCAAATAAAATTTCAGAACCTTTTCCATTGAGCCTAGAATTGTATTATAATCTAGTAACGTCGTTCGTTCGTTATGTTTCATAGCGGTCCGGGGACCGTGAGATATTTTAAGTTATTTAAATAAAATCAAAAATTAATTTATATTTATCATGTTGGTACTTAAGCCAACAAGCCGACCTACCTTCTTTGAAAACTCAAACACTACTTCCCTCGAGCCAACAAATCTGTCGGTGATCTTCAATATCAAGGAAACCAAAATTAATGGTGAGGTACGTATGTTCCTTCGTTCTCCCCTATATAAACAGTTCGAACCTATGTATTCTTCCCATTCTCAACTAATCCATTTCTTCCCTTTCGTTCCTTTTATTCTGTCATCCGTGGAATCGAATCCTTCAAAAAAAAAACGAAGAATGTAATCAAAACAAAATCGCAAACCGCGATTGATTATTTCAGTCTTCAGAAACTCGAAACATCCCAAGGGGAGCTCGCGATTTCAGAAAAGGGTGCGATGTCAAGGGGTCAGCACTAGTGTTAGTGGCAGCTGGAGTGGTCGCGGTTTCTGATGTGATTTAGAGGGGGTCACGAGTTCAATTTGGTGGTGTTTGGGTTGCCACGGTGGATCAAAAGGCGGATGTGTGGTGTCACGATGTGATATTTGGGGGTTCGAAGTTCATCTGGGTTGAATCTAGGGTTCGGTGCTGTAGTGATTGAGGAGTTCGACTGTAAATATGTGAGGGGACTGTCGTGTTCAAAAATCGAAAGTCCGAGTTTGATTTTGAGGCAAATGATAGGCGAGTGGGGTTCTGGGCTAAGCACGACGTTGGTAGGGGAGCATGAGGCCTGATGGATGCTGGAGGAGTGCTGCCAACGCTGGGAAGTTCAGAGTTGGCCTCGTTCAGGCGACTGAGTGGAATTCGAATTTGATTTGGCTGTAGAGCCAAGACCCTATTCAAAAGGGATTAAGGTAATTTTTATTTTTTTAATAATACAGGAAATTAATTTATACAATTGGTAATCTATTTAAAGTGAATTTATTTAGATATTAGTTTAGTTATGTTTCTTTTATGAAATCAGTTTGATTTATGTCAAAGATCATAAATAAAAATAATAATAAAAATAACAATTAAAATGTGTTATTTATTTGTTCGAGTAAACCTAACATATATATATATATGTGTGTGTGTGTGTGTGTTTAAAGATACGTAGGTTAGTTTAATTTTATTTGTTAAGTAAGGTTTCAATTAATAACCACTAAAAGAAGAAGAAAAATATAGGAAAGTAATTTATTTATTTAAATAGTTAATTTAAATAAATATTAATCAGAAAATTTAAATCAAATTATCATAGGTGCGAATTCATTCGAGAAGATTCATAGTCAATGATTTGGAAATAAACAGGATATTCGACAACTGCAAATCACGGTGAGTAAATCTCACTCACCTTTTATTTATAATTATTTTTATTCGTTAAAAATAATTGTTTGTTGCTTGTGTGAATGTTTTCTGGTTGTTTTATATATATTAGTTATTTAGGCTATTATATATATATATTGGGTTGATGATTGGTTGGATTCCCGCAGTCTCATTAGCGGATGCCCGCAGTTTCATAGCGGATGATTACCCTATACGCCCCACGCTATGATTAGTGGATGACCTTCTATACCGCGATATTCTGCCACGAAGCAGAATGGGTATTATTTATGTGCTAACATCTGTGGATGCAGGAAAACAGGTTGGAGGGATCCAACTGGATTCCTCAAAAATATATTATCTGTTTGTTGTTTGCTGATTTCATATATTCATATATGATGTGGTAAAAATAAAATGATTGAAAATTGGGTGATTTGATTGTTTCAAATATCACTGGGCTAAGTGTTAATGTATTTAAAATATCATGGAAAGATATTTGAGATTTAAAAAGGGGAAATTCTATTTTTAAATAGAATTTGAATTTTTAATGGAATAAAAATATAAACTTGTTTTGAAAAATAAAACAAGTAGTTCCTTTATAAACGAAGTTTATAAATAATTCTTTTATAACAAAGTTATAAATGAAGTGAAAAGAATTATCATTTGATAATTCAGAAATAGAAATACAAGTGTGAAATTGGAATGGGAAATCTATCTTCAAAAGGAATAAAAATAGAATTTGAGTTCAAAGGGATAAAAATATAATTTGAATTCGAAGGAGTTCAAATAAAGAAAATTCAAATAGAGATTTGGATATAGAATTCGAATGAAATTCAAATATAGAAATTTGAATATGGAAGTTCAAATGGAATTTTAAATATAGAGTTTGAATAAGAGATTCAAACAGCATTTGAATAAGAGAGTTCAAAATGGAATTTGAATAAGAGAATTGAAATAGAATTTGAATAAAGAAATTCAAATAGGGATTTGAATATAGAATTTCAAAATAGAATTTGAAATAAACTTTGAAAATAGGATTTCAAAGTAGAATAGGAAATCCAAATGGTTTTGAAATGGAATTTGAATTCAAGGGAATTCAAATGGATTTGAATGGAGAAATTCAAATGGGATTTAAATAATGGGTTTTAAATAAAGAGGATTCAAATATAAGAATTTAAATAGAATTTAAATGGAGTTAAATATAAGAATAAAAACAAACACAAATGGGGTTTAAATATAGGATTCAAATAGAATTTGAATAGAATTTGAATAAGAGGAATTCATAGAAATTTGAAACATGGTATTTGAATTCAAAGAAACTAAAATGTGGTATTTGAAGCTCAAGTAGATTAAAAATGGAGTTTAAATATTTGAAGTTCAAATAGATTAAGAATGGAATTTGAATTCAAATAGTTTTGAAATAAAATTTGAATATAGGATTTCAATTAGAATAGAATTGGAATTTGAATATAGATTTCAACTACAAGTGAAATAGAAGATCGGAAATATTTGTTGAATTGGGAAAATTGGTTAAATATATCAGAATAGAGTTGGAAATTTTATATAAACGAAGTTTAAACGTATATATATTAAATATAATTAAATGAACTCGCCGCAGCGCTACAGTTCGTAAATTGGTGATTCGAACTTCAATTGAATATACAAAACTCAATTGAAGTCGAAATTCTTTGAAACAAGAAACGTCAGGACTGATTTGTTAATAGCTTTCTAATGAAGGAGAAAAATCTGGATTTCATCGAATAGATTTTTAGTTATGTCAAAATTCAAATTTTCAGAAAAGCAGCGCCAGAATCATTATAAAACCATAACGGTTTGTTTAAATAAACTAAAGGATTTTAAAGAAATAAAAATCCGAATTTGCCATGAGAAAAACCCAGACTTGAGTTGTAAATTAAATACGAACTCAAGTGGTGTAAATGAGATGATTGTTGAAAAAGAAAAAAAAAATCAGATTTTTAATTATTGATTAGAATTGACTAATTTAAAGAAATTAGTTAATGGAATTTTAGAATCGAAATTTTGGGCTTTGAATCAGACAAGGGGTGTGTAAAGTCATATTTGAAATCGAATATGAAACTTGAATTAGAAATGACATTCGATTGTTGTATCAACAAATTAATATATATTTGAACGTGATATGTTCAAATAACAAGTGAAATAGGCTAAGAAGCTAATTAAAGAATAAATGGGCGGAACTGAATTCAAACGATTAGTTTGAGTTGAATTGAATTGCGAACAGGTGAACATGTGTAAGCAGGTTTGATATGAAGTATATGAAGATTTAAATTTATGTGCTCGACAAAAAGGTACATGTTTAATTCATATATGAGATTTTATGCGCCGTATCGGCAAGCCGCTTGGCTTTTTCTTTTTCTTTTTGAGATTAGAAGGACCGGGGAAGCTATTTGAAATTTCCCGATGCTCCCGATACAGGGGAGGTTATGGCGAATTTTTCCGGAAATTTAAGGAGTTAGAATATTTTTAAGAAAATTTGATAATTAGAATCAGTGTATCGATATATATAGAATTCAATAAGGAAATGAACTTAAAAATAAACAGTATAAAGAAAATGAGAAATATATATACATTTTAGAAATGGAAAATTTGTTTAATATGGTATTGATTATTCGAGTAGCAGTCTGGCCTGTTTTGAAGTTAATAATATTTTCAGTCAAGGTCTGAGAGGTAATTATACCCCAACTTGATTGATTATTATTATTGGCTGATAAATGGCAAGACTCGGTCTCGAAGATCAATGTTTAAAGAGATTCAGTTGAAGGAAGTATTTTGGGTTGTTGTGACGATGTTTTACACAACATTCGTTTATCCCAAGTGATGGAAATTTTGGAAATATAACAAGTAAATATTTCCTGAGTATAATTAAAATAGTCGGGATAGAGATAAGTGATTGGAATTGTTTCCAATTGCAAATAGAGATATTTTCTAATATATAGAAAATAAAAGGAGTGATATTGGGAAATGCTTTCCAAATAGCGTAAAGAGCCAATATGATTATTGAAAATATTTGGTTAACAAATAGTGTTAAGGAAATGGAGAAGAGATTTAATTAATGAAATATTAATTAAAGAGCCCAGTGATTTGTTTGATATGTTTGGATGAACACTTGTTTTATTCGATAGTTAAATCACAGACTATCGAAGTTTTGACCATCGTTGTCAATATGGAGAGACCGGTTGGATTATTATCCGAAGAACCACTCCGTATCGGCATAAGCGTTGCGAACCAAGTATGCTGAATATATTGAAGACGGAGTAAAGTGCAAGGACTCTTTCTATTAATAGAAATTGTGCCTTCGATTTCGTTCAGTCCCAGAACGAACGTAAATGGACGAATGTCTGACAGAGTATTTCCAATGATCAAATGGGTTGGTCTGTATATATATATATGGTTGCAACGGATTTATTCCCTTAGCATAACATCCAGAATATTTGTGCAGACTTAACTAGTGATTAACGGATCTGACAATGTGGCATTCAAAGTGATTGTGCTACCAATGAATGGTAAGTATTCGTAGCCTCAGGCCTCATCAACCGGGAAAGGACAAAAATCGGGCAGGCAGCATGGCTATGTGGGTCGCACCCATTAGGATGTATAATCACCTATCTAGAGGTTCATTTAATTTCTTATTCTATTCGATGCTGTCCCAGTCGGGAGACGGTTGCTGATCCCAACCGTTGGTGATATACATTCGATACACTCAAGCGAAATGAGTGGTCGGTCATGTGTGGGCCGGGTTACAAGATGTTCTTGTTGAACCCAGTGTATTCCTCTCTAGAGATACACTAGCGGAAGGTGGTCCCATACCTTGTCATGTTGGAAATCCAATCTCCAATAAGCGCCATGCGGTTTTTGATTTTATACTACGTATGTGGAGCGTGAGATGCAAGCGTTCCGCTAGATTGTATTTATTTGATGTAGACATTAATATAATATCACTGGATTTTCGTATCAAAGTGTTTTGGGTTATAGTAAAAACCGTCCATGTTTATGTGTGGGCTGGTCTTACTATTATCTTTTCTTTCGAAAAGGGTTTTGAAAGTTAAATAAGTGGTTGGAGTTTTCTCACACCAGTCCCATGACTGACCCAGAGTTTATTTTGTTTGTTTTCCCTAAACTCTTGGGTGCCCAAATTTGTACGGGCAGTCAAGTAGTCGGGATTTCACAGATTCAATTGGAGGAGCTGGAAGCTGGAGGCTTCACCAGTTAGTTGTAGATTATCGTATTTCCGCTGTGTACTATGTTGTATCTGGGCACAGGTGTTTATAACTGTTCCAGAAATGACTGTTGTGCTCTGATGACGGTATGTATGTAAAGTTACTGATTTGTATTTCAAAAGTTAGGTTATAAAATATATTTTTATTCGTTCCGCTGTGAGATTCGTGTTTACTTTAATTATGCTCAGTTGTGTTCTTCTTCTTCTATTCTATTAGTTCTATCTTTTCTATCTCACCCTCTAATTTCTTTCTAAAAATGATTCGTATTTCTGTGCAATTTGGGTTGGACGTGTGGTGTTTTTAGTCAACTCAGATAGCACGGATTTGCGGGTCGTTACAAAACAATTATTCAATTTTACTCATCGATATATTAGTTTCTACATTCCTGATCATTAATGACATTCTACTTCATTATCTAGACTTTTAGACAAATTCTTTGACAAAACATGATTATAAATATAATTATATTTATAAATTTCTATTTTAATTAACTCGTATATAACAATTTAAAATTCCCTTTCAGTTATAAACTAAAGTTATAACTAAAATCTTCGTCAGTTCGCCTAGCGGCAAAACGACGCCATGAACGATGGATTTTATACCATCACTGGCAATCACTTAATCAATACTGTCGATTGATTAAAAATCACAACCCGATCAACAACCATTCAACCATCAACATTCAACAGGTTTTGATGTCAATTTGGGGTAAACAATTCATAAGTATGAATAATGTGAACAACACTCAACAACCAACAACAAACAATAATTTTGAGGAATTCAATCTGATTCCTCCTACCTGTCCTTCTCTGCATCACAAGTTGTTAGAACATTTCATGATATAATATAACTTAAATAAATTAACGACGATAATATAATTATCAACAACCATCAAATCAACCATAAGCAACCAAGGCAACCAATCAACCAATTTGTATTTTTATATGGATTTATCACATCATGGTAGTCCTGAAAAGAGTGAGAATTAACTCACCGGTGACTACGGTTGACGGTGGACGCGTTTGTTCCTTTTAATTTTAAACGAACGTTCAAAATTAACTGAAATTTTAACTGCCTCAGATCGACTCCCGGTCAGCGCCATCGTCTAGAGCTCGTCTTTGCGATCCCAACGGATCCTGTTTCATCGAATTTCGTCCACATATGAGTTAGATATCGAGGTTTAAAGTTTTATAAATTAAACGAATATTAATTAATTAATTAAATTTAAAATTAACCTTAATTACCTTAGTCAGCGTCCACGTCAGCATCTCTTCATCGTTGGTCATGCGTTTTGTTTTAACTCCCGTTCTCAAACCCGATTACCCCTTTTTGAACTGATGCTTTCACCAAACCTCAACCACTTCCTCCACTAATACCGCCGCCTCCGGTCATCCTGGGCCCACACTGACCCCACCGTCGACCTCCCCTCAACGTCCAGCTCCGGCGCCGAAGAGCTCTACCCGTCTAACGCCTCCGATCAACCAGAAAACCGGTCCAACCCATTTATGTTCAAGTCCCTATTTCCGACGCCGTGGGCCCCTATAAAACACCAGACCACCGCCAATTGCTCGGCCTTGCCTCCCAGCAACTTTCCACTTCAGGTCCTCCGACCAACGATGCCCCACTTCGCCGGAATCAACCCAAATCCGGTCGTGACCCATACAAAAATGCCCAAATCTACATCTCATTTCATCTCTCCTCCCCGACCACCACGGCCACTATCTGACCCTCCGACCAAAGAAGAAAAACACCACCTTTCTGTCCTCTACAACTTCCCCTTTGGTCCATCATCTATCGACAACCAAAACTCCACCAAAAGGGACAAAAACGAAAATGATTTTCTGCCTTTCCTCGCGATTTTCGGCCGCCACCGGCGACGAAACCACCCCAACTTTTGGTTGTAGGTAGCCCTCCTCCCGATCTACAACATTTCCTCAGAACCCCGTAGAAAAAACATCACGGATTGAGAGGAATAATTGGTTTTAGAAATTAGGGACTTTTTTGCAAAAATGATGATGAAAATTATGTTCTTGGCTAAAATTTCTGATGTGTAGGGGTTTATATAGGTGTGTTTCATTATATTTTATAATGACGTGATGTCTGACAACGACTGACGATTTTTATTTCGTGTCTATCGCTATTTTCAATACCGTTTATTCGCTCCTGAGCTCACATACAAACCCCGTTCGAGATGCAAATGGACGACATAATATAATTTGATGATACAGTCCTAACGAATCTTGTTTCATCGAATTCCGAGTTCGTTAGCTCGAATAGCGCTCGTTCACGTCCAATTGGTCCTTTTAAATTTGCATTTTTATTTTGCCACACTCACAAAATAACCGCGATTGACGCGCCACTTGAAATCTAGCAATAATTTGTCGCTGCGGTCCCAATAAAATTTGTTTCGTCGAAAACTGAGGTCGTTTGAAAAATGTCCCTTTTATAACTGCCCAAATCGAATAAAATAAACCAATTTAAAAATACCACAATATAATATTAATAAAATATTGAAATCGGCCATATACGACCAGAATCGTATACACTGCCAAGATAAAATATCCCGAGTTGGATTTCAAGCCAAATCGATATTATAAATATTTAAAAATCCCTTATTTTAATATAAATAACGTCATAATATATAACGAAATTCCACAGCGACCTTTTCAAAATTTGATTTGGACATAAAATAAAATCTACAACACGGAAACACGATTTTTCTCTATCATTAAAAAAATATTATCAACACGGTTCTAACGTTTCTTGTTTCGAGAAAATCCGACTTATTATGGGCCCTGTACGGCCGTTTAAAGTTCAAACCGCCAAATCACGAACTGCTGCGCCGCTGCAGCTCATTTTATAATTAAATTATAAACTATATATATTCTATCGTCGCCAACTAAACGAAATCATCGATATCATTCAATATAAACCAATATTCAACCATTTCAAACTGCCAGTTCACACTATATCGCCAACACAACATTTTCCGACAGTTTTGAAAAATTAAAATATTATTATTTATTTAAATAATATATTCATAAATAAATCGTTAAATTCGATTATTTAAATCCAAACTAATATTTTAAATAATAAAATAAATTAAATAATTACCCGAAAAATACAGGTCGTTACAATCATGCTATGAATCATTGAGATACCAGTAAAACCAGGTATGTTATGGTAGTGCAATCCATAGTATGACCAAAATTACACATGCACAAACGTTAGTGTCACAACCAATAAGGATATATATGAATGTTATAAACAAAGAACGAAAAAGAATGCAAGATTGCTTTTCCTATGTAAAAACTGTTACTATAACAGTCATATACACAATTATACACTACTTGTCTTTTAAATTATCAAACATAGAAAATGACTAGTTGGAAACTTATACTATGTAAAAACATATTATCATCGTCTTCCCAATCATTTCCATTTTTTGTTTCTTTCTCATTTTTTTATAGTTATTTTCAAATCAAAAACTATTATTATATTACATAATTAAGATGTTTCTTTTAATGCTAAATTAACCTTGTCCTCGTCTAAGGAACGGTGGTTTGAATCCTAAATTTATAGAATTTATTTATACATATAATATTTCATACACATAATATAATAGATGTTTCTTTTAATGCCAAACTAACTTACAAATTAACATTAAAAGAACAACAGTTCAAACATATAATAGAATTTATTTATATGTAAAGGTGAGATTGTTGGATTCTTGGAAACTTAAACTTGTTAAAACTTAGTGCACTCATGTAAAATTACAATAATATAAATATCTTTATAATTTTTCTCAAGGAAAAACAACAAATGGTTAAAGAAATATACATTGAATTCATCAAAAAGTATGCTTCTAATTTCTTGGGGTACCAACTTAAATTCATACCATGGTCCCATAAAACGTTTGGACAATATTTGTCCAATTATGCGCGAGGCATTTTGGTTGATGAAACTAAAAAAACAGTGTTGAATTAAACAATATCTATATTTAAATAAGTATTCGGAACTAATATAAAAAATATTACCAATTTTCTTTCCATTTCAACAGAGGTTTCCTTGCGACCGGATCAATAGTGGGATTGTTACCCTAGGTAGGAATTGTTTCATAATCTTCTTCAACTTCTTCATCTTCATAATCAACATTGTTCGTCCTCTCTAACTCTTCTTCATTTGGTTGGCCATCGATATTTTAAGAATTAGAAGTGGAAAAATTCTTTAAAGAAGATGTCGAGTTACTGATCCACCTGCCATTGTACCTTCACTAAAAACTACATTGAACATAATTAGAGCGTGTAATTCATAGAAATAATACACTGAATTCATATATCTCAGACATTACGTTAGTCAGTAAGTAAAGGGTTTTGAGAGCAATAAGACTTAATAGATCACAATGTCAAAAGCATAATTTGCTTTTTGGTAAAAGTGGATATGTCATATTACATAAAATATAGACTAATTTCATGGGATAAAGGTTTAAAAATTAAAGTGCAATCATTGGTTTCAGATGTAGAATTATTACTAAGCTTTTCATTCAACAAGTTTATGTTCAATCATAAAAAGTGTCAAAACTAATTGTAAAATCACCTTTCATGTTCAAACAATCTTAAATATCCACGTATGGGATATATATTTCGAAAATAACAAACATACAACAAATATGAAAGAATAAAAAATACAACCTTCATGTATTCACTTCATTTACTTATATGAACATGAGTTATCAAACATGTTGACCTATCTCCATACCGATACATGAAATAGGTAGTAAAAAACAACAGATGATATTATAATTTGCATTGAAATCCGAATAGTGTAGATAAAAAAGCAAAAAGAACATGCATTATTAGACAATGCATCAAGTCACTAAAAAAATTGGATAATGTACTACAAAAACTGCAAAGTTAATTTAAATTAATGTACTTGCATAAATTTTATTCAACACGTAATATTTTCAAGTTTATTATACTCGTCTTTAGTGTCTTCATCATTAGTACTTTTATCTTGATAACCGTCTTCATTTTCTTCATAATCATTGGGGTCAACGTCCTCATCAAAATCCACCTCAGCATTATCAGCATTTTCATCATCTTTTAATGACCCAGAATAATAAACATTATTTGATTGTATTACACGTTCCAACTTTCACTCCAAGAAAACATTGATTTAGCGTCAGATATTTAGAAGCGGAATTTTCTGTTGCTAATTTGCGATGGATATCTATGTGATATGTAAGGGATAGTTTTTTATATTTTTTTCAATTTTTTTCTTTTATTTATTACCATCATTTTCTATCATCTGTCACTAAGCCATCACAAATTGCGTCAAATTACAGACAGAAAATTTCTACCGCTATTTTCCGCTGCAAATCCAGGCAGAATACCGACAAATATTTGTCGAAGCTATTTTGCAGAGAATTCCAATAGATTAGCAAAAGATGAAAATATTAGTTTATTATAATAATTATTTAATAATTAATAATAAAATTTAATACTTATGAAATGATAGCTAGTATTCAATAATTAATTTTAAATAATTGTATTTAATAATTATAGTTGATACTTATAGTTGATACTTATATTTTATAATTATAGTTGATAATTATATTTTATATTTCGAAAAATTTGAAAATTTGAAATCATCTTGAATATACTAATAGTTGTTCTAACAGTGTATTCAATAGTATTTATCAAATATTGTGAACTCAAATTCAAGCAAAAACAAAAAGGAATGTTTGTAAATTCCGTATATTTTTGCATTACAACATTCATGATTTATATTTAAGATCGTATTTATTTTTTTATTTTTACCTATGTATATTTAACAACTTTTGGCTTTGCTAATTCTACATTTGAACAACGTATTGTTAGCATTATCACAAGTATTTTTTATAACTTCTATGTGGTGTTAATTGAGGTCAAAATAAAGGCTGAAAACTGTAAACATAACAAAAAACAGTATATTCAGCTACTGTAATGTTGTAATTTTGATATTCTACACCATTGTATTTGAAGCTAGCGATCCATGTCATGTAATAAAAAGAATGAAAGAACATAACAGGATAGCTACTTTGAACCGTTCAATTATATAATATAAACGGTAGATATGAGCTCTTCATTAACGAGATGGATCGCTATTTGTGTGGAGGAGTAAAAAAACAGAGGTTCTATCCCATGCTTTTTTCGCTTCCTCTTACTTCTTCCCCAAAGAGCAAAAACCGTAATTTAAATTTCAACTTCTTAACCAGTTTTAGCCCGTCTCGATCAAAGTTTCCGATAGACGATTGAAGTCTCCTACCAGTTAAATGTTTGATTGTCACAGGCGCAGCACGTGGACTTATTCAGATTTGACCATAAATACTTAGGGGCGGAGGAGTCACAATGAGTTGAAGGGAGTTGAAGGGGAGAAGCTGAATCTAATTTCACCAGTAGATGGCTTTGTGGATGGCATATAAGGGAGGACCTGAGGTCGATTGTAAAAACATACGGTAAATATAAAAGCTTTTCTAAATTAATGTTTTATCTGTTTCACTCATTGCCATATTTGCCTACAGAACAGGAGATTAAAAATAAAAAATTGCATCTTAGTAATTATCTGTTTCACTCATTGCCATATTTCCCTACAGAACAGGACATCTTTCATCAAAACGCCCTGATCTGAAGGCTATTTCACTAGTATTGTGCTTACAATCTTTCCCTTAGTTCTTTACAATGTGTTATAGATAATCTCAACTAGTGCCTGGGTTGATCATTCATTGTAAGGTCTTCAGCGGATTCTTGTTCATAGCTGAAACATTCTCAACTGAGTTATGTAAGCATTGGTGTTCATCAATGATGTTACCATTAGGATAAGTTAATAGGGGATGCTAGTGGATACGTGGAAAATCCCAAATCCGTCCTCATCCGAAAAGTGGATGAATTTCCAATATCCGAAAATCGGATGTGGATGCGGATACAAAGACATCCGCATCCAAAAATTAACTATTCGTTTTTTCTTTCAAAATTATGGTTTAAAATGTGTATTTTAGTACAACAAGAGGTATTGATTTTTTTTTTGTTATATTAGAAGTTTATATTATACGCAAGTAATGCATATTAAGTGCTCAAAAACACTTTTTATAATAATATTTGTTGATTCTTAACACTTCAATTGTCAATTGAGCGAAAAAGTTTATATTGAACTAATAATTTTCATTTATGTTTCTTGATTTATTGATCGTTGACGGATAGAATAATTATACATTATCCATCAGTATTTGCAGATTCAGATATCCGATATCCAAAAATGATTTTGGATGAGGATACAAATATGACACTATCTGTATTCGAAAGTATTCGATGAAAGCCTAAAGCTGCATTTAAGGGAAACATTGTAATATATAATGTAAGTTTAGATGAACTGGTTATAAAGAAACCACATGTTGAAGTACATGCTTGTATTGAATTTGTGGAGTGATATTACTGATTATAGCTTCTGCCTTTTTGAAAGTTTAGAAATAAACGATATAGTTGAAATTAAAATAAAATATTATTATACTTTGTTTCAAATTTCAACCTATGTATAATTGTTAGACTAGCAATTAGGTGTTTCGCGTGTTATGATTACATGTGATTGATACGTTATTTATTTTTCTATAAATTGTTTATTTAACATATTCAAGGTAATTATTCATACAAAATTTAGCTATATTTTTGTGTTGAAGTTCCATGAAGTTGGTTTAAATTTTGAATTCTATTTTGTGTCGTCTACTTCTTTTAGTTTGAATTTTTATTTCTACTATAAACTAATAAATTCTTTGTAAAGGAAATTTATATGTTAGTTCCTATTTTTGAGTTATATTCGTAGAGTGACGTTTGAACTTGTAAAAGGAGTGTAATATTATTATTACATCTTACTTTTAAATTATATTAAGATTTGAAAATATTTGTAAATGAAGCTTATTTATTGGATCATACGTTAAAGAAGATTCAATAATATCTATATTGGAGCGTTTTTGGTAGTTCATATTGATACCAAAAAAATGTGACATTAAAGGTATTAAAACTATTAATAAAGATACAAGGTTTTAAAAAAAATACTTGTGTATAGACGATAAATTTACGGTTGAAATAAAAACTTCCCATTAATTTACAGTATGTGGATACATTTTAATATGGTCTTGTGCTAAAAAAGTAATCAGGAAATTCAAGTCAAAACTAAGGGATGAAGGCTGACTGCAGTTATTAGTAGAATTAGACACTGATATTGTATTTGATGTGCATACGTTTCATATTCATCAATTTTCAGTCTGAAGCTATATCACAAAGAACACCTTTAATATCAAATATTAATCTTGTTATTATTTTGATGACATATTTTCCTGTAATGATCAAACGTATATGACTATTTGAGTATGCTGAGAAACCATTCCAGTAACATATGATTTATTTTTTCTACTTTATCCTGTAGATACAAACCAATAATCAAGTTTTGTATCCAGTTAAAGTGATTGGTAGCCTTCCAGGTTAGTTTGCTGTATACAATTTATTAAAAACAATTCATATTTTAACGTGCTTACATACTTGTTTGCTATAATTTTTGCTTATTGTAGGTTATGACATTTAAGTAGGCAATAGCATAGTCTTTTATTTTCATTGCAATAATTTATATATTTTAAACTACTGTAATTATTGAACTTATACAATGAGTCCCACTGACTTTCCTCTCCTGTACCGCCTTATTTTCACTTGTAATCTATACAATTTGATTTCTAGATTCAAATAAGCAGCTGATATTTCATTCCAGCATAAAATGATCTCCGTTGCTATTTTAATTGAGTTTTGAATTAGAATTCAGAAATTCAGATAATGAGTTTTTATACTTTTTTGAGATAACACTATTGAGTATTATATTCTGAAATGGTAATATGACACAAACTCTATATTTAAAAACAAAAAAACGATACCTGTTGATTTAAAAAGGGTGCTAATGAGAAGGTTATTAGAAGATTGTTTTAATTTGGTTGATAATCTGATTTGAGTTCAGTGACACTTTGAACTTTTGGCTTAACACCCTTTATGAGGTTATTGTTGGTTTGTACTTGGTTTTGATCGAATATGTAAACCGAACAAATGTTTCATTTCATTTAGTCTTAGTAATTTATATTAGCTGGAAGATTAATTCATAGTGGCATTTCTTCTATGAGGCTCCTTCAATGCTTTAAATTACTTTATCGTAGAGGACATTTTCATGCTGTAATGAACTAAACAGAAGTACATCGACGGATTTACCTATGTTTTGGATTTCGTTGTTCTTCAGCATTTGGGAGTATGTCATCCAATGCATTGTTTGCTATAACACATTAATTCAAAATATATCTCTAATGGTTGTTCCCATCGACCCTTATAATAATTTCTTCTATATTGTATAACATAACTCCTCAACTTCATGTCATTTGTAAATGATCGTAGCCGGAGTACAAAAATTACACATTCCCACTTGCAATTTGCATTGTCGCTATTTCAATGGTCTGGCGTTGGTCAGTGAGATCATATGTTACCCTTGGTATCAGAGCTGAAGATTACCAGATTAGAAAAAAGTTTTTGAAAACTATTTTCAAAAAGGTTTTAAAATAAAGCATTTTCAAAAGAAAAGTATATTTTGAAAAACATATTCCCTTAAGCCATATGTAATATCTCTCAATTTTCCTCTTTATTCTTTTTTCTTTTTGTCTAGGGAACTAGTCCTTCCCAAAAGGTGTCCCCATTGTGGCATGGTTCCGTAGGCATGTTAAGACTACGACATATGTCGAAGGGCAATGAAGTGCCTAACCTCCATCTGTAGTCGCAGTAGTTTCACCTGCGGCTAACTTTCTCGATCTCTATAAGGATTTTCGTACGATGGAGGCAGCTTTCGAGAGACTAGTTAGCTTGTTACATAAGGATGGTAAAAAAAAGGAGAATAAGAAGTATAGACTGAGGAAACTACACAAAGTAAGAAGGTATGGGCCAAGAAATGACAACAAAAACAGAAGATGGGCGGGAAGAATGAAAAGGCTAAGGATAAGAAGAAGTGCCATAGCTACGGACGAGAGGGTCACTTGGCCAAGGACTGCAGGAAAAGGAAAAATGCTTGCTTAATTTGTGGAGAGGTTGGACACTATTCTATGGAGTGCCCAAGGAAGCAAGGACAAGGTCAAAGGGCAGGAACCTCTGGAGGGCAAGCGAATGCTCTCGTGGACAGTGCTCCGGATCGAGGTAGGAAAATTTTTGTGGAAGGTTTAATTTCTCTTTCAAATCATCCAATTAGAACTCTTTTTGACTCTAGCACTTCACATTCATTTATATCTGGTTCTGTAGTTGAATCTATGCACTTAAATACTAGTATGGTAGTGGATCTCGTTGTTCTCTCAAACCCCATTAGTGGTTCGACTCATTTGTCCATGATTTGTCGGGGTTTGAGAATATATGTCTTAGGTGTCGAATTTGAGTGTGACGCATATGTACTCGGGTTTATGGGCTATAGTTTGATTTTAGGGATGGATAAGCTAGCCATGTATGGTGCCATTATGGATTGTGAGAGGAGGGTCATTAGACTCTTGACTTGCCAAGGGAGGACCCTCGAGATTTCTTGTGACCTGCAAGAGTCTGTCATGCTTAGATTCCTAGAGTCACTTGACACATCTATTAATGATCTAAGATTTGTTCCATTAGTCTGTAAGTATCCTGATATCTTTGATGAGGTTCGGGGTTTACCCCCAAGGCACGAGATCGATTTCCGCATTTATTTTGTGGACAAAGCAAACCCAGTTGCATTGCCCATAGGCGATATTGCTCCGGGAGAAAGGAGGGATCTCAGTAAACAAGTAAGGGAGCTACTTGAGAAATGATTTAGTCGGCGAAGCATTTCTGAATGTGGTGCTCCGGTGGTATTCGCAACTAAGGCGTACAGCTCGCTTCACATATGTGTGGATATTCATGATGTTTTTCCACATTTCTTATTTATCGAAATGTCTACATGATACATCAGTGGTAGTTGAGCCGGACATGTGTGAGGAAGTAGAGGTAGAACAAGAGGCGACAATTAGGCGAGTTCCTACCCATATACTTGGATCAGAGGTTAAGAAACTGCAAAACTGAGAGGTTAGGTTAGTAGGAGTGCAATGGGGAGAAGACAGCGAGGATGCAACATGGGAGAATGAAAATAAAGATCACGCTTCATACCCTTTCCTTTTCGGGACAATGTTCTTAACTTCTTTTTCCAAAGCTTTTATTCGATCTTGCTTCTATCATCTGAATATATCCCATCGATCAAATCTTCAACCATTACGTAGGAAACCCCATGATTATAAACATGTGCTTGAGACATGTTATGTTTGATGAATGCAAGTGGGTGCAAGTGATTGCTCGTGGATGCATATGCACACACATTAGGCACTAGATCGGCTCAATCACTCTCATACTACATATGTATGTGTGTGCATATTTCTTTCTTTTAATGGGTGTAAATGGATGTATCATCATATGAATGTTGCATTTGGATGGATGATTGTGCACACATATAGAACTTACCTGTTATAATAAGATTATTTGCATACATGTTGGATTCATGACACTAACATACATTGCATTAAGGAGGTTGACGGAATTAGTAGACCGCCTAATCTTTCATATTAGTGTTGGGACATATACAAAGACCTTTGCATATGCTCATATAGGTAGTAGAAATTTTTAAGGACAATGGATGTCTGTGATTGGTGGATGAGTAGATGGATGATGGATGGTAGGATACATTCTTCCTAACTTGGAGATTTCAGGGACAAAATCCTTTGAGTAGGGGAGAATGTAACACTCCGCATTTTTAATGAAATTAAAAATGTGCATATATGAATATAAATTCATACGCTAAAAGAAATGGATTGGTTGCAGGCAACAAAACTATGTTGCATACACTAATTATGCATTGATAACAAAAGGAGGTAGTTTGTGTGTGCGAACTAATGTGAGACGTAAAATAAATAAAATGTTTAATTTGCATGCAAGCATTAAAATAGAATATATATTTATATATATAGGTATATATAAATTTAGAGGAAAGAAACGCACACACAAATAAATGCAATAAGAAAAGAAAGAGGAAGTATTGTAATTAATACCATTAAAAGTTGAACAATGTAATGCATACAAAGAAAGAAGAAATAAAATAAATCAACGCATGCAAAATAATATAGTCACAAGCATAAGAGCATTGAAGAGAGAAGTAAAAGGAATAAAGTTGCATGAAATATTTGCAATGCAAAGTTACATAAGGATATTAAAGAGAATGTATATTTGATACATTAATGCTAAAAATTAATTGCATATATATGAATGATTAATATTAATTTAATTGATTGCAATTAAAGAAAGACATGCATAGTTAAGGTTTAGAAAGAGAAAATTTAATGAATTAATTGAAATATATGAAATACACACTTCGAGAATAAGATAAAATGTATTAATAAAAATGAATTAATAAATGCATGCAACAATTTAAATATAATATGTTAAATGGAGTAAAATATCAGTGCAAGCAAGGAAAAGAAACGTCATATGTGAATAACAAATGCGTAAAAATGATGCATTGAATAGAAATATAATATTGCATTAGAATAATGCATGGGTGAGTGCAGGGAGGAAATCTTAGAGGAAGTTAAAAATAGTTAAAAGAGGGTTAATGCATTAAGAAGGAAGTTGTTTGCAATAAAGGTATGCAACCAAGGTATAGAGCAATTAAATAATTGCAACCATAAATTAATGCATATTGGCACATGGATTGCAATAAAAAAGGGAACGCTATAAATTGAGTGCATAAAGATCGAATGCATTAATGGTAAATTGTAATGAATTAATAAATTAAAGGTAGAAGGTAAATGCATTCAAAAAAATATATATGTATAAAGGGAAATTTAATTGCACAAAAGAAATAATGACATTTATGGCGGAGCAATTAATAAAGAAAGCGATTAAGTGTGAAAGTAGTTTAATTTGAAGGATTAAATATGAAAAGGGTTTAATTAGAAGCAGTTTAATAAGAGTTTAATTGGGAGAATGTTTTAAAAGAGGAAAATTATATATTAATTGATTTGAGATAAAGAATTGTTCGCATAGAAATACTTTACATACGCATAAGAGATGAATGTGAATAAACATGATTCAAATTAAGGATTGCGCGCAAATAAAGAAGCATTCAGTGAACGTGGAATGTTTTCCGGTCTAAATACATTGTTGAACGGCTATAAGTAAGACTTTAAACTTAGGTTTTATTCTTTGGAAAAATAATGGTGACAGTAAGGCTTTGCCGCAACTTCAATTAAATTGCCTATTCTTCTCCGAAATCAAGTTTAAAAAAATTCAAGTGTTTCAACTATTGATCTGAGATTCAACACCAATAATTTCTTTTCTATCTTCTAAAATCCAAACACAGTGAGTTAGTTACTTTTAGAATTAAATAATTAAAAGTAAACGTGATATGACTGTGATTTGAATTTTTGATAAATTGTAAATCAATGACATCCTAAGATCTTAAATATTATCATGCTAGATCTATCTTTCTAGATCTAATTCACTTGTAGTTAATTTGTCATGTCACAATTGTGGATTTTAAATTATTACCGTGCTACATCATTTTAGATCTAATTCTCTTGTGTTTAATTTATCATGTCATGCTAGATCTATCTTTTAAGATCTAATTCATTTCTGGTTAATTTGTCATGTCACAATTGTGGGTCTTAAATTATTATCCTGATAGATCTACCTTTATAGATCTAATTCGCTTGTGGTTAACTTATCATGTCACAATTGTGGATCTTAAATTATCGTGCTAGATCTACCTTTATAGATCCAATTCGCTTGTAGTTAATTTATCATGTCACATCTACTTATGGATCTAATTCTTGTTAGATCATTTGGTACTTATCACATTGTGGCTAATTTAGATTTGTCATTAATTGGGCATATGAATCCTTATTTATTCAAGTCTATTTTGACATCCTTAGTATTTTAGATCTAGTTTTATTATCATATGCTCACTAGATCTATTTTTATATGTCCACCTTATAACTATGACAATTACATGTTTATGTCACTTTTGTTAAAATAATCACTATTGTCATCTTTCCCTTTTATTTTTTATGCCTACGCTACTTTCTAGCCTAGACATGACGCCAAATATATGGGAATGCGTTAGTTAGGGAATGGGGGAAAACATTAGAATTGACATAACTTGAATGACGAATATGAATTTGGACATATAATCCATAATGAATATAATTGGGTAAATGGGCATGAACACCTATAAAGACATAGGTATAATTAATTGGTTAAATATTAAAATGCCTAGGGTTACAGTAATTAGAAAACTATACCTGCACTTATGACACGAGGTTAGATTGCATTTGTGGTGGAAGTCTGCCCAGACCCGACCGGCATATCCAGCAACAACAAATGTTGAATCTAATGTGAGAGGTCTAAGTGCACAAATACGAGATGGGCTAAGACATGAGGTTAGGCCCATCTTTTGGAAGAAGTCTGCCCGGACCCGACCGACATATCCAGCATCCACAGGTTGTAGGCCTAATGTGGGAGGTCTACCCTATTATAACCAGATATAGACATGGTACTGAATTGGAATACTTAACCTAGTTGAATCCATAGGGATTGTATGAACATGTTAACTTGAATAGGGGTTAAGTAAACTTGGTTGAAACATTGGGTGGGTTAAGTAAACTTGTGCCGGTTGGGTAATATTTACATATATAGGCCGGACAACTTATCATGTTTTACATGTTGGACTGTTAGGCATATCCTTTTGAAATCCTAGTAGTGGGGATGCAAGCCTAGTGGAAGCTTGTATCATCTTGTGTGTGGGACCCGTTTAAGTCAGTAACCCATCTAGGTATCAAATGAGTACTCTGAACTAGGTCGGAGTAGGGGCATGCTTACTGGGTTGATTGTTAGAGATCCAAAACGAAGGGGGCGGTGTCAACAGCGCAGGAAACCAACGGAGTCATGTGCGTGCATGGGTCCGGCTTGCCATGGGAATTAAGACGTTGTGACATCAGTAGAAATGGCTGTGCACATCTTGAAAATATAGGGTTGCCACTTTAGGAAGTGATACATCCTACAGTGGGACCAGCATAGGGTATCTACGGAGTAGGGAGCCGATCGATTAGGGTAGTATTTGGGTACATGTAGACTCTGGTAAGTTTAAGAGTCCGTTATTGGGGCTTCCTATGGATTGTATGGGGTTAAAACCTCTCACCAGAAGTACGCCTAAGTCTACCATTTCATACGTGGTAGGGATCATCTCATTCTAGATATACTAGTGGTAGTGCAGAGTAATCATTAAGGAAGCATATACACCCTATCCTTTTTACCTTGTCATACCTGCCTTATATGATGTTGTCTTTCTTATCCATCTTACATGCCTATCATGCAACTTTTACTTATTTACTTTCTAAAAATAACTGGACTCGCCAGACTTTATGTCTGACCCTTTTTGTCTCCTCTTCTTTCTTCCGTTCCCCCCGCCCCCGGCCGTTTCTTAGGGTGGGAATACTCAGGCTTAGTCAGGACTTGGTTATCATCTTGCTAGGGGCTACTTTCGAAGTATGGCTCAAGTTCTTATCTCCATTATGACTTTGTCTCTTTTTGGGGAATTATGCTTTTTATGTACTCTGATGGAACAAGACAGAAAGTTTTATATTTTTGTAATGGCTTTTTTGTAGTTTCAGACGTGTGATATTTTGGACCACGATGTTATGATTTATGTTTGAAATAAAAATTTAAATTCCATTGTTGCTTTTATATCTGTCTTATAATATTTAAGTTTTTGTTTACCTATAACACTTCACGAAACTTAATGCATTCCCTTAGTGAGTGACATTAACCGACATAGGGTGTCACTTAAGTAGAACATAAAATACATAATTTCATAGGTAACATATATGTGAAAAAAGACGAATATGAAAGTCATAAGCATTGTAGAATATATATGAACATACGATATGGCCATTTAACATGCAAAATGTTAGATACCCGGAGATTATCGTGACTAGATTTGAGTTTTTTAATTCTAGTTCAAGCACGAATTTAAACATTAACCCAAAAAACCAAGATCTCGGACGATATTCCAGTATCTTGTCTCGGTCGATATATCGTTCGATATCACAATATCTCAGGCGATATACTTGAAAGGAGATTTATAGTGAGATTTGCGGTTTCGTTTCAGGAGGAGCCCAAAACGAGATATTGTAGGATATCTCGGGCGATATTTCCGAGATCTGAAACATTGCCTGTTGCCATATCCGAAAGAGGCTTATGCTTAGTTGATATCAAAAGGAGGCCCAATTTTTCTATAAATACGACCCCGGGGTCATATTTTGGGGATCGATTTTCATTTCTTCAATCTGGTACTCCTTTTTCAAAGAGCGAACCCTAATTTCTAAATCAAATTGAGGATTTCCATAACTATTGTAATACATTCAAAATGAATATATAAAAAAGTGAAAATTGAGACTTAATCTTTTCTCGATTCAATAATCATGTTATGTCCATATTGATCGAACAAGGAGTTTTCATCAACCTCTTTTTGTGGAGGAATTGGGCGTGGAAATAATCAAATAGGGAAAACCATCGAGTAAACCATTGATTTCTCCTCTACGATTCTCATGCGTGTTCCAAGTCTTCCACCTTAAGGTTAGTGTAACATAACACGTTTAAAAGCTTATTTTAACCTTATGACGAGATTACCAACACAACCAGGACCTACTAGTAGGACGGATCGATGTGGAAGTATCATTTTAGTCAATTAAGTTGTAATATGTTACTAACCCAGCTATTATGATGCACTAGCATGTTTCTTCTTAACACAATGTATGTTATTTTATCCTGAACCTAATGATAGCTATTATAATGAGGTTCTCAACCCTTCACAGCATATAATACCATTATCCCAAGGTAACTGTTAGCCTTTAAGTTTAGTAAGCATGATACTCACCTCTGGAAGAAAGAGTAACTAATATTCGGACTTAAGGTATTGATATCTAGGAAACAAAAAAATAAGTTAAGTTGTTGAGACTGGATTATATTTTAAGCTTCCTTTGGAACGATCACCCTCTATAGTTCATCGCATATACATCGTCAAACTTTTGATAGGGTGTTGACGATTTTTATCATTAACATATTTCGACTGGTGAGATTTGATTTGTTTGGTTTATTCTTACTAAGTTGCTTTTAAAAATAAATTTTAGTTTATTTAATGAAATGAATGAAACTATTTTAATTGATTGAATAAATAGGGATTTAAAAATAGATTAGTTGATCTTTAAAAAAGGTTTTAAACCTTGATTTAATTAAGTTAATAACTGTTTGTTTGTATTCGATGTGTTGATTATTAAAGATCATAATTGTGATCAACAATCTTATTAGATAATTAATATTGTTTAACAATTTATAAACAAATTCTATATCTGATTTGTTTTCTTTTTGAGAATTTCAAAAGGGATTCTATAAAAAGAATTTTTATAAATTAACTTCTAAAATGATTAAAATTTGCTTGAAGTATATTAAAGTATTTAAATTTAATTTATTACCCCGTTTGGGATAAATATTGTCATTTAGATCTTATAAATGATAGTTTTAAAAAAGAATATCTATTTTAAATGGAAATAGTTTGAAATTTAATCTAAGTGTATATTGAAATTGACGGTTTAAATTAACATTGGTTTCGACTTTTCTTTTGAATACACTTAGAATTTCATTTACTTCTTTAAAACTAGTATTTTAAAGAATATTGTTAATAGCGTTTTCTTTCAAATAACTAAAATGTGAAAACCAAGCATAAGTTCGAGTTTTGAAGTTTAAAGGTTTTTGATACGGATATGGAAAGAAATTTCCATAAATGATATCTCTTATATGGAAGATATTTAGTTATACCCTTATCACTAGATGTTGAAGTATAAATCCATTCCCTTATCTCGAAGGTTGAAAATCTTGCTAGGGCGATACCTAGAGGTAATACTACCTCAACTTGTAACCAAGAGATAGTACAAATTTGAGATCAATAAATGATGATAAGGGAATGTGATTGAATTTCTATATACGATCATTTTTTATTATCCCTGATAGTTGATTTAACAACTATTGGTTCATCTTTCTTAAGTCGTACCATCAAACTAAAATGATTTGCTGGTCTTTAAGCGTTGTTATCCTTTGTTTGAAATGGCTGAACCAAAAGAGCGAGTGAAAGTCAAGCTATGTGGGGTTGCTTCCATTAAGGTATTATCACATCTACTCTATGTTGAATTTAGTTGTGTTCGAGCGCTTATGTGAAATATTTGGATTGTCGGATTTTGTACGGGGACGATTTGGACATTTCTAAGAGCCATCGGAGTTCTCAATATATTCTAGAAGTATACTTTCGGTCATGGGAACGCACTCTCCTAGTCATTATTTGTTGGAAAATTTCTCATTATATTCCCTTGATTCCGAATTTATGTGTTTTACTATTCTAACTGCAACGAGAAGATAAAACCTTCATGATGTTTAATTACTTGTATCCATGGTGAGATTGGATGCGGTCCAATTGTTTCAGGAAAATTAACCTTTTCCTTGTTTGATCCAAATTTTTGGATCAGTTTCTTAGTTTCCATTGAGAAGTGCGGTGTGCTTTTCTCAATGTGATGTTGTTTTGTTATTACTTTTTGTTGGTAAATTTTAAAAAATGACACTCATTCCTTGTTGTTTCAGTGATTTTGCATTGTGTTGATGCTTATTCATATATATTGTTCTTATGAGGTAAAAATATGTTCATGATCAGCGGCATGATCTTACAAAATTATTGTATGTTTCCTTTTACTTGAGTTTTCTCATGTTGGTATTCCAGACTGATCTGTATTTCTTTTCATTATAATTCTCGGGTCAGACTAAACTTGTTTTCAGGTTGATTCAGCTGGATATTGAGCTCATGAAGTAGAGTTGGAAGTTTTATGTTGTATTATTTCATTTTTTGATGTATTAATCTATCTATTGGCATTTGTAAGATCAGTATTAATAACTATCCAACTGATGAGATTTTTTTTAACTCTGATATACATTGTATCTTAGAGAGACAATTTATCTTTCATTATTATTATATGTTGTCGATTCCTCTATGAGATTTTGCTTTCTCCTATTCGTTCTTTTCCTTTTTATTTTACCCTAACAATCTGCGTTTTCGATGGTTGAATGTTTGAAATTGAAATACAGTAGTCGTGTTTGATGTCATTTTTTGATGGTCGAAAAGATAGGTCATTGCAAAGGTAGTATACTAGAGCAAAAGAGAGTTGATCGACAAAGTAGATGTTTAAATCATAACAGCGTACCTGTTCATTGAGGAACCGACACAACTAGCTCTGAGGAAACCGACTGAAGAATTCGGAATATGATTCCATAATTTCCTCAAGTGCAAATGGGAGTTTGATATAATTTGTGGTATTCTATATGGGTAGTTATGTAATTTTTTACATATGTGTAACCGAACCAATATTGTTTGAAATAAAAGGTATTTTTCTATCATATACATGATATAATGTGTTAATTGATTAAATATTTTAATTAAAAGTATATTTAATCGAAAATCCAAAAATATATGTTTTACGATAATAATTAGAAAGCATCACAACCGTGAGTAATTTATCGAAGTAAAATAAATATACCACTTTGAATGTTCATAGTCAAGATACATCGAGACTGAAAAGTCGATGTGTACGACTTAAGTAGGATCTTTATATGGATATAGAGGAAATAATAAACTAGCTAGTAAACTACAATAGTTACGTAGGTAAAAGTTAAGCTATAGAAATATATCACAAATAAAAAGTAAATGAGATAAGTAAAGACACCAGGAATTTTATACTGGTTCGGACATCCCGTGATACGTCCAGTCTCGAAGCTCCTCTTCGGAATTCACTATCATGCCCTCTCTTAACCCGGAGGAATAGGTCACAATAACCCTGAGCACCAACAAGGATGTTCATGCCTGAGCACCCACACAGGTCTTCACAATTTACAAGTGTTTTGACACTTGAATGTGTTCTCTAATCAACACAGAATAGTCACGATGAAGTACACCCTTTCTATAATCTTATCCTCAAGTATTTGAAATGAATGTGAAGATTGAAGGAAGATTGTTGCCTGTTGAATCAAGAGATGTGAAATGATATCAAAGTTTCAACAGGTAACTTGGATTTAAGAGAGCTTTAGAATGCAAAGAATAAAGAAATGCATATCAGAAAATAGAGAGAATATAATGAGAATGGTGATTTGGAAAACATGCTTGTAGTGCTTATATAATTGTAGAAGAGTAGCATTCCTTCATGAAAGGTTTTAGCAAAAAGTTGCATCCATTTCCATTCATAATTGAAGAGATTTCTCTTCATGAAACAAGGTGACTCTTAATAAAAAAGTCTTTTATGTCGGATCAGTCGACCGGTTAAAAAACCATCAGTCAATTGGTTGAATCATATTATAAAATGTTTGGATTTAAAACCTTTTGAAACTAGTCGTTATTGTACAGAAACATGCTGACTAGTCGACTGGTTATACTTCTACCAGTTGACTTGTACATCTAAGTCTGCACAGTCATAAATTTTTAAAGCCTTATAATATACATATATACATATATATATCTTGTTTTCTATATTCGTGTTATACTCGAGGATAGATTTTAACATAATTCTACCATGACTCGATACGTATATATATATATATATGTATATATATATATGTATATATATATGTATATATATTTATACATATATATGTATGTATACATATATAACCTTAGCTCCATGTCATGATTTCCATTGCTCTACTCTTTGTTGACATTAATCAAAATTCTTGTTTTCAACATTCTCCTCCTTTTTGATTGATGACAACACATTGCATTCTTATTGAAAAAATTTGGATTACTCCTCCTGAATATCTGTTTGTATACATATTTAGCTCCCCTTAAATTTCTGCAACATTTTGTTAGATATAATTTTATAAACTTACCGTTCCTATAACAAAATTTTAGCTTATGTATTTTCAATAAATAAATCTAGTATTATGAGCAAAGAAAATATGATTTTTTTTCTCCCCCTTTGTCATCATTTAAAAAGCATTTAAATAATATTATTACAGTCGAATAAAGAATATCAAAGATCATTTAAATAGACAATTCCTAATTCTTTTCAAAATCTTATGAAAGAGTTCTCTAAAAGAGGTTTGGTAAATAAGTCAGCAATTTGATTTTCCGAGTTTACAAACTCTAAATTGATGATTTTTTTTTTCAATATTATCTCTCAAGAAAATATGTCTTATATCAATGTGTTTAGTTAGAATGGTTTACCCAATTTTTTGATAAATTTATTGCGCTTGTATTGTCGCAATAGATTGTGGAGTTAGATAAATTGACGTTAAAATCTTTTAATGTTTGCTACATATATATTACTTAGGCACAAGCTAGTGCAACAGATATATATTTAGCTTCACATGTTGATAGAGAAACACAATTTTGTTTCTTGCTGAACCAAGATATAAGTGATTTACCAATAAAGTAAAATGTTCCACTTGTACATTTACGATCCGTCCGTGATCATCCAAAATCAGCATCACTATATGAAACTAATTCAAAGAAACAATCTTTCAAATAGTAAAGTCCAAAAGCTTAAGTACTGCTAAGAAAACGTAATATACGTTTTACTGCCCTTAAATGTGATTATTTTGGATTAGCTTGAAAATGAGCACATAAGCAAACACTAATCATAATATCCGGTCTACTAGCAGTTAAATATAGAAATGAACCTATCATACTTCGATATAACTTTTGATTGACACTTTTACCATTTTCATCTTTATCTAAGTGTGTCGTCGTGCTCATTTTAGGTTTACTTGAAGTGTTTTCCATTCCAAAACATTTTATTAGTACAATATTTTTCTTATTAATGAAAAATTCATTAATTGATTAATTTGCAAACCCAGAAAGTAAGATAGTTCTCATATGTGCGACATTTCAAATTCACTAGTTATTATTTTTGAAAATTCTTGACATAATTGATCATTAGTTGAACCAAAAATAATGTCGTCGACATATATTTGCACTATCAAAATATCTTTATTAGCTTTCTTAATAAAAAGTGTTTGATCAACCTTTCCAATTTGAAATCCTAACTCTAACAAATAAGATTTGAGACGTTCATACCAAGCGCAATGTGCTTATTTCAAACCATATAATGCCTTTTTTAGTTTGAAAACATGATCAGGAATTTTCTCATGAGCAAATAGTGGAGTTTGTTCAATGTATACTCTTTCTTTAATATAACCATTTAAGAAAGTGCTTTTAACATCCGTCTGATATAGTTTAAAGTTATGATGATATGTGCATGCGAATAGAATTCAGATTGCTTCTAGTCGTGCGACTGGAGCAAAAGTTTCTTCAAAATATATGCCATCTTCTTGATTGTAACCTTGTGCAACAAGTCTAGCTATATTTCTAGTAATATTACCTAATTAATCTGCTTTATTTTTGTAAACCCAATTTTGTTCCAATAACAGTTTGATCACTTGATCTTGGAACTAATTCCCAGACTTCATTACTTTCAAACTGGTTTAATTCTTTTAACATAGCAATTATACAATTTTCATTTGTAGATGCTTCTCTAGGGTTTTTGGGTTCAATATTTGATAAGAAGGCTACATTACTTATTAAATTAAGTTGACTTCTTGTTCTTATGTTTGAAGTTATTTCTCTAATAACATTTTGAGTTGGATGGTCTCGTAATATTCTTGGTGGAGATCTAGCTTCATTAACAGGAATATTTTGATTATCGATATTATCTTGAATTTCTGTAGTATTGTTCTCTATGTTATTATAAACAATGTTTTCGTCTTCTCTATATATATCAATATCATCATCACGAGAAGATTTATTTTTCATAATATCTGAATTAAATGAATTCTGAATAATATTTTCATCTAATGAATCATGAAGTGATTCTTCTATTTTACTAGTTCTCTTATTGAAAATACGATAAGCCTTGCTATGCTCAGAATATCCTAAGAATATTCCTTCGTCGGATACTGAATCAAACTTTCCAAGTTGATTTTTTGTATATAAAATAAAACATTTTGAACCAAATACTTTAAAATAAGAAATATTCGATTTTCTTCTAGTAAAAAGTTCGTATGGGGTGTTTTTAGTAAGTGGTTGAATGGAGACACGATTCGAAACATAAAAAGCCGTAGAAACTGCTTCAACCCAAAAATGTTTTGGTAGTGTGCTTCCATTTAATAACGTTCTAGCACATTCTTGCAAAGTTCTATTTTTACATTCTACAACTCCATTTTATTGAGGAGTTCTAGGAAAGGAGAAATTATGAAAAATTCCTTTCTTTTGATAAATTAAATCAAATTTCTCATTCTCAAATTCCCCTCCATGATCACTTCATATATTCTTTATTTTTAAATTAGTTAAATTTTGAATTTGTTTGACAAATTTTTTAAACAGATCGAAAGTATCGCTTTTATTCTTTAAAAACATAGTCCAAGTGTATCTTGAAAAGTCATCAACAATTACAAACACATATCTACTATGATTTATGGGCTGAACTTGAGTTGATCCGAATAAATCCATGTGTAGTAATTCAAGCGGTTGTAATGTTGATATAACCTTTTTATAATTAAAAGAAGATTTGGTTAACTTTCTAAGTTGACAAGCATCGCACAAATTTCAGTTTTGAATTTTATTTTGGGTAATCCTCTTACAAGATCATTTTTAGATATCGTGTTTATTGTTTTAAAATTAATATGACAAAATCGTTTGTGCCATAACCAAGGATCATTGTCTTTGGCTAATAAACACATATTTAGATTATTATTAACTACCATATTCAAAATATAAATATTTTTATTTCGATTTACTTCAAAAATAAGATTTTGATTTGAATCAAATATACTACATTTATTTTCAGAAAAAGATATTTTAAAACATTTATCACATAATTGGCTAATACTTAATAAATTATGTTTTAATTTTTTAACCAATAAAACATCAGAAATGAGAGGTGAATTAGATATACCGTAATTGCTCACATCGCCTTTACCGATGACATATCCTTTGGAATTATCTCCAAACGTGACATTTCCTCCTTTTGAATAAATGATATTTGTTAGCATCTCTTTATCTCCTGTCATGTGTTTTGAGAAACCACTGTCAAGTATCCATTTTCCTCTGTTTTTGTTGAGTGGGACCTACAAAAAATAATATACAATTTTATTGGTACCCACTTCCTCCTTTAGGGTCCAAAGGGTTAAATCTTAGGAAGCCAAACCCAAGAGGGTTTAGGATCCTTTTTAAAAATATAATTAATATTATTATGAAAATTATCTAAAAATTGCTTAATATAATTATTTCTAATAAGAACATTATTTGTTCTTTGAACCCATATACTAATATTTCCCGAGTAATTTTTCTTAAAGAAATATCCAATTTACTACTAGAAATTACCGGTTTAATATTAGATTTCTTAGAACTAGATTTCTGTTTATCTTTTTAATCATATTCTAGTCCCTTTTTATTAGATACTGGTTGAGAATTTTCTATTATTTTAGATAATTTCTCTCTACCTTTATTAAAATTGTTAACATTTTTAGAAATACTTTCTAGTTTAACTTTTAAACTAGAATTTTCTAATTCTATGATTTTAACTTTAGTATTCAAATCACGATTCTCAGAAGCTAGTATATCATTTTTATTCTTTTGAGTCTCGATTTCTTGACTCAACATAGAAATCTGAGAATTTTCCACAGAAAGAAATTCTTGTAATTTTCTAATCTCATCTTCTAAAATTTCTTTTTCATCTTTTAATAAGTCCCTTTCAAATTATGCTCTTTTTCTCTCTTCATTAGCTTGTTTATACTTTCTCTTAAAATTATTTCAAGATTCTAAAACTTCCGTATTAATTTCCATTAATTAATCATAAGTAAATTCACTAACCTTAGATTTAGTATCATACATGTAATGATAATAGTCGTGATTGTTACTCTTAGACCTACTATTCAAATAACTGGAAAAAAAGTTTCGAATTCACTCAGAAAAAAACCATTATTGTACATCTCAAAAATATGATTTTCAATGTCAAAATATACAGAATAACTATCACCATCCTTTGCCATGAAGCATACATTCGCTTGTTTGTTGTCACTATCGCTGTCACTGTCGGAAGATGATGAATTAGTATTATCTCGAGTGACTGAGAATGCTTGTCCTTTTTATTTTTCCTTTTTGTTGCGATTCTTCTTCAATTCTGGACAATTCTTTTGATAATGTTCAGTTTTGTGACAATTAAAGCATTCCACTAGTGATGGATCAGGCTCTTTTTGATGAATTCTTTTTCACATTCTTGCTTTGGCTTTTTCTATATTTCAGAAAATTTCTAAAATTCTTTGCTACAAAAGCAATATCCTCTTCGTCTGAATCTGTATATTCTTTCTCAGCATAGAAAGGTAAATTTTTCATATCTTGTACATGTGCTTTCTTTGCCTGCAAATTTACTTTATAGGACATGAGATTATCGATTAACTCTTCGGGTTTCATGGCAGAGTGATCATTAGCTTCTTGATAGCTAACACCTTTCTTCCCCATTCATCCGTTAAAGAGTTTAAGATTTTTGAGACTATATCAAAATAAGAGTATCTTTCTCTTAATCCTAATAGAGAATGATAGATGTTTTGAAAACGTGAATACATGTCATTTATGGACTCATTTTCGTTCATTCTAAAATTCTAAAAATGGTTTTTAAGCATGGATATCTTGCTTTGTATGACCTTGTCAGTTCCTTCATGAGTAACCTTGAATGTCCTCCGATTTCATATGTTGTGATGCACATACAAACCCGGTTGTACTCATTTCTATCCAAGGCACAATGCAACATATTCATGGATTTAGCATTGGCGGTAGCCTCTGCTTTTTCATTTGTAGACCATTCAGTGTGTAGAGTAGTGGGTTGTGTATACTCTTTTTGTGTAACGTTCCAAGCATCAAAACTATTAGCTTGCATATATATTCTCATTCGTGTAGCCCGATAGCTATAGTTCATGCCATTAAAAAAGGGTGGTCTTGTAGTAGATTGGCCTTCAATATATCCAGTATTAGTGCTAGTACTACTGTTGTTATCCATATTAACTACGTATCCGATAACGGTTTTACGGTTAAATGATGGCCTTGCTCTGAGACCAATTGAAAAGTCGATGTGTATGACTTAAGCAGGATCTTTGTATGGATATAGCGGAAACAATAAACCAGCTAGTAAACTACAATAGTTACGTAAGTAAAAGCTAAACTTTAGAAATATATCACAAATAAAAAGTAAATGAGATAAGTAAAGACACCAGGAATTTTATACTAGTTCGGACTTCCCGCCCTACGTCCAGTCCCGAAGCTCCTCTTCAAAATTCAGTATCACGCCCAGGAATAGGTCACAATACTTAAGAGCACCAACAAGGATGTCCACGCCTGAGCACCTACACAGGATGTAACGATTCGGATTTTTGCCCAGACCTAATCGATCGCAAAATCGACTAAGACCGTTCAAAACCCGAATACGCTAACTCTGGGAATACAACACATTAGAACAAATAACAGCAAACTTTTATAAACATCATAATAATGTTACATCAGAGTACAGAATATCAGAGTACATTGAATATAATACAACGGAAGATTAATTTACAATAAATGTAATACAGTGCACAACGGAACAATAATCTAATACAGCGGAAGTCTATCAATGCTCTGGACACAGCTTTAAGCTTCGATCCAGAATCCTGCTCAATATACCTGCAAAACAAGCTACTCGACTACCCGTGTGGAAAATATGGGCACCCGAGTTTGCAAGTGAAACAAACTACAGGTCAATCATGTGACTGGTATGAGAAATCTTACTTAACTTAACTAGTAATAAGGCTAATCACAGGTCTACGCCGCTAACGCGGAAAGGGTTTACTACATTGGATTGCCAGTGCATAATTTAAATAAAGTAAATCGTTAAACAACGCAATGCTTTTTAGAAAAATGAAACCATTATAAGACTCAAGTCCCATCACACAATGCAACGCAAACCGGAGGATAGAGTTTTACCTTATAATGGTCAAAAATGCTTGATACAATAAAAACGGATTTGATATTATTTTTAGTGTATATATGTTTCAAAAACATTTCAATCATAGTGTATGACACGACCCGAACTTCCCCGGTAAGGAAAGCACGAATTGCGTTGAGGACACGACGAATCAGTACCCAAATAGAAGAAAATTTCATTGTTTATTACAACAATTCCATCAGAATACAGGAATAGACAGAGCATGAATAAATATTACACAAAAAATATCAAAGACTTAAATTACATAGTAGTGGAAAAATAATAAAAAACACGACTGAAAGTAATACACGGATACAGAGCTTTCCAAGCATTGTTCCAGCTATAAATCAGGATCCTGTGAATATAAATCTGCAAAACCAAAACTACTAGCTGCCCGTGTCGAAAATAGGGGCACCCAAAGTTTAGGTTAAAACAATAAACTCCAGGTTAGTCATGTGACTGGTGTGAGAACTAAAACAGTTATTAATCTTTATTCTAAAAGAGAGTAATTCAAGGGACCATGCCGTATAACACGGAACAGGTTTCCTCCCAAGAACACTAGTGCATATAACAAAACAGCGCAATGCTTTTTGGAAAAGTGAAGCTATTATAATACCCAGGTCCCATCACACAATGCAACGCAAGCCGGAGGATAGGGTTTTCCCTTATAATAGCCAAACATGCTTGGTATGTTAAAACAAATCATTTGATACTATTATAAGTGTATAGTGTCAAAACAATTTCAATCATAAATATCAATCATAGACGGCATGGGTACCATATATCATGTCGCCAAACTAGGCTCTACAAATAAAACCGAAATATCTCGTATTGGAAATTGGATTTCTGTCATGAGTCGAGGCAAGGGGCAAGCTCCTCTCCGCTTCGAGACACTCTAGCAAATGTCTCAGGACTACTCTCACTGGGTAGCCTCTGTATCTTCAGGGCCGGTCCTCTCTTACGTTTGAGGATCGGCAATTCCTGAACAGATGTATCCCGGTCCTTTCAGACCTAAAATCAAGGCGCCTCTCTTCCAACAACCACATAGGTGAAAAGTATATAAATGTCAGCCAGTTTAAGCACTGACACCACCACTAGCTAGAAAGAAACGTCGTGCTCTCCCTGAAGTCACTATCCTGTTTTTGACTCATACCGAGGTGTGAGGCTCGCGAATTCACGTTATACACAAAGCTGTGCCACGCAGGCCGTGCTTTGATCATCAACTACAAGACATTGCTTTTCAACAGAAGCCTTGATCATTTGCCACTTAGGTATGCCACATAGGCAATTCACTCCATGCGACTGGTGTCCATCGATATACAACCTCTGAGCTCGTAGGTCTCAGAGAAGGGCGTTAAGAAAGAGAATAAATTCTCCATCGCCAAACAGATGTATATTTAATAGAGATCAATCAGCACAGAATAAAATCCAATGTCAGACACACAGTCCATTTACAAGTTTGTTCTGGGTCCGAACGAAACCGGAGGCACTTTCCTCGCATATCCATCGATCTCCAAGTACGTCTGGACGATCACCAACTGATTCCCTCATCTTGGGTGTACAACCCAATCAAGATCATCAGCAATCACCCAAACGATGTGAAGACTTCCGGTCTTCAACCACGGTCTTCCTCTTCGACATATCGTCGAATCGGTTATCCAGAATGGGTATAAACCCGGCCTTTTCGAATAACCCGCATATATAATAAATAAATGTTACACAAACACAACATACGCCTCATTCCAATTCATCAGTCACTAACCATAAATTAGCAAGAGAACAATTGCCCAAATATTAACCCCGAAGGCTGAAACCAACATCATATCAATACCCAGGAAACCATTCTTCTTAGCTAACCTACAGTTAGTTTCTAAATTTCACATTCTTAGGGAAAGGTTCCCATTAATTTTATCAAAGATAAATCCTTTTAAATTTATTCTTTAATCTTCCTTTGGATATCATTTCAAACCATGTTAAGGTTTTCCAAACTAGTCGGGATTAGCGAACCACACCGAAGTAATTATTTATTTTATTTCCCAATCCCAACCTATTCATCCCATGAACCAAAACTGGTAATACTCCATATCTAACACAACGGTGTTATCGGTAAAATTAATTAACATTTCACGTTCAAATCTAATTAAAGATTTTACTATCGCTTTGGAGCAAAACTGGTGATACTCCATTTTCGCTCACTTTCCAAATTTGATAATATAAATTATCAATTCACATTTCGATCTAATTACAGATTCATTAAAACTCCTTTTACAGGGTTAAAGAACTAATGTCATTTAAAACACAATTCACGATAAACCCAAATCACATTCTATTTATTATTGGGTTAAAGAACAAGTGTTGTTAAAAACACCGTTCACGATAAACCCAAATCACATTCGATATTAAATACAAGGCTCTGAATAGAAAATATATCGGCTTATATTCAATATCAAATTCTGAAACCCACAAATATCGCTTTGGAAATAACGATATAAAATATATCTTCAAAATTTCCTCCAAAATATCTGTATAATCGCGGAATCTAATATCAAAATATTCCAAAGACAATTTCGATTCAAATCCATTCCAATTCATATATTGGAAATTCTGGTTATTTAAACCCATTACAAAACCAATTTATTTATTTAAAAATAATTGAATTTTAATTCTAGTTCAAAACTAGTTCATTTCGATAAAAATCTATTTTTATCTTTTCAAATATGGAGTTTTTCATCCCAATTCTTCACAAATTATTTCTTATGATTTTACACTAATTATTGATATTTTTAATAATTTTATCAAGGCCCGTACAGTCGGTTTTCAATAACTGCCACCGAACTGCACTTACAACGACCTTTTCCAAATTTGATTTGGACATAATTCCAAATCCAACCGTTAGATTTCAAATTTCTAATATTCATTGGAAATCTCTTTTCGTACGAACCCAACGGTTCCGGTTTTAGGAGAATCCGACGGTCGGATCTCCCGCAATATCCATTCGAAGTCAATGGTCGAAATTCGCGAATTGCCGCGGCGCGTTCTATTCAGGCCATTATATGTATAATATATATATATATATATTATATTTCGTCGATTTCTTTTTAAAATGAATTTTATAAACCGTTTCAAATTTGTTTCAAAAACAATTTCAACTTTCATTTCAAATTCAAATCAAAATTGAATTTTTCATTATAAATTCTTTTTACATTCATTTCTATTTGATTTCAATTCAAATCGATTTCAATTCAATTTCAGTTCGTTTTCAATTCGATTTGAATTCATTCCAAATCGACTTCACTTCGATTTCCAATTGCATTTCTATTTAATTCAATTTCAATTCGATTACAATTCAATTTGAATCCATTTCAATTCGAATTCATTTTATATTCAATTCAATTCGAATTCATTTTCTAAATATTCGATTTTTAAATCTCTTTTCAATATTCATTATAAAAACGAATATAATCGATATAAATATCGTTCGCGTCAAAATAGCACATCTCTAATCAACACGGCTTTATATTTTTCAATAACTTCGTTATTCTATTCAACAAATGAATATTTATTCTATTCAACACATGAATCTATATTTCTTTCAACACATGACTAATCTCAACAAATGAGTACTATCAACGCGTGACTATTTTTGTTATTTAATATATTTTATAAAATTATGATTTCTATCATTTAATTTCTAATCAGACTCCAACCGTAAATTAGTAAGAGAACGATTCCCTAAGTATTAACCCCGAAGGCCGAAACCGACATTAGATCAATACCCAGGAGACCACTCATCTTATCTATTTTCCTGTTAGTTTCTAATTTTATATATGATAAAGATGTAAAATTTATTGTTAAAATATTTCATTCAATACATGAATCTATATTTCTTTCAACACATGACTAATCTCAACAAATGAGTACGGTCAACACCTGAATCTTTATTTTATAATATTCTTTTTTTTTTCAATTGGAATGAGGCCCAATCAATTACCATATAATGTTAATTATATGGATTCCATGCAACACATGTATATAATAGCAACGATAAATAATCAACCATCATCCAAAGTGCGCCACACAACTGCATAAGCATTAAATATAAATAATTAACGTTTACACAGTCCGTCGACCAATCGGTCGACATACAACTAAATAATTGGGATTAGTGTACGCCAAATATCATCCCAACACCCGTGTGGGGTTTCAATCCACAAACACTGAATATTATTTATGCAGTTGGGCGAGGTGTAAAATTTATCATCCCAATCAATGTCCTTCAAATAGGTGTTCATAAACAAACCGTCCGGTTTGTAAATGAATATTTATTTATTCACGTTCACGTTAAAATTTTTATTTTTAATGATAATTAATTTATTTCAACACATGAATATTTTATTATCTATTTCACATCAACATCACAAACAAACTTCACAACACTTCAAACAAGCATACAAGTCGTCCATGGTCTGTGGACGACGGGTGTCGGGTGCTACTAAACACCGTCTGCATCCTAGTATATATTTTTAACTAGAAAACAAGATTTAAAGTGAGAAGTTCTCACCGATTAGCTAAACCAATTCACCACGACTCTTCATATGTAGGAAATCTTCATCATGTTCGCCTTTTGTCACTTTCGTCGCCCGTATTCAATACATATATAAAAATCACATTTTAATATTCTCTAGTTTATAAAAATCATATTTTTAATTCGCTACTTCGTTGTAAAAACTATATTTTTATATCGCTTTTCTTCTAATAAAGATTCTATTTTTATACCGCTACTATATAGATAAAGATTCTATTTTTATAACAACACCATATGGATAAAAATTATATTTTTATAACAATGTTCCTATATTAAAAATCCAACCTTTACAATGCTCACTTCATAATAAAAATTCCATCTTTTCTATGAACAAAATCATATTTTGTTTAACATAAAAATCGAATCTTTTTCCATCTAAAAATCTTAACTTGATTATATAAAAATGCTAACTTTGCAATGTTAATCAAAATAAAATCACATTTTTACCACAATGGAAACATTATCAAAATCTAATCTTTCTTATACCATTCTAACAATAAAAATCCAATTTTTACTTGTCATTCACATAAATAAAATCTAATTTTTTATATGCCTTTCATATAAATAAAAATCGAATTTTTATTTCGCTATTATATATAAAAAGTTCAACTCTATCTTAGCTAACTTCATATAGATAAAAACTGATTTTATAACAAAGCATTCAAATTAAATAAATAAAAACTATGTAAATAAAATTAAAAAAAAAACTCACATTTTTTTTTGTTGTTCAAAAAGGGGACGGAGGTTTCAAGGCCGGAGGGGATGGCCAAGGGGCGGCGCCGGCGTCGGGAATTGGTGGGGGGGGCTGCTCAGGCGGTGCGGTGGCGGTTTGGGGGTTTAAAATGTGCTAGGGTTCGCGGTAAGAAGATGTGGGTGAGGAGAGAGAGGGTAGCGGCTATCAAGGGGGGTCTGGCGGTGGGCGGCGCCACCTGGGTGGCAACGGAGGAGGGCGCTCAGTCGATGGAAGGTGCGGCGGTCTCCTCTCATCGATCCCCTTTTGCGGTTTTTTTCTTCGTTAATGATTTTGACCGGGGGGGGGGGGGGGGTTTGACCGTGAGGGAGGGAATTTGGGGAAAGGGATTTTATTTTTATATTTAATTTATTTTAAAATCCATAAAGTAACTTTTTATTTTGACCTCCGAACGGGACCCACCGATGTCGTCCATAACTAATTACCCCCATTCCGAACACAATGGGATATGTATCGTATGCTGATTCGCTGTTTCGATCAGTTTTCGTCAAAATCAAAATATAACTCTATATATTGAATTTGAACGCAAATTTCAATTTACCGGGCCCATATACTAACTAGAAAAATTACCAAAAAATATTTTCTAGCTTCGTATTAACGATATGGTCCTAATAAAACTAATTTCGTCAAATTCTGAGACCGTTTGAAAAATGGCCATTTTCCAGTCGATTAAAATCAACTAAAACTGGTCAAACGCGTTTTCCTTTGCCACGCTCACATATTGATTCAAAAAATTGCGAATTTTGAAACTAAGCAATAATTTGACATCACGGATCCAACAAAAGTGGTTTCGTTGAAAACCGAGGTCGTTTGCAAAATTTCCATTTTTAAGGGCCTGAATTCCATAGCGACTATTCAGAATTTTCAACTGGGCATATCTTTTGATTCCCTCTATAAAATTTCGATTCTTCGGATACGTTGGAAAGATATTCTCAATTAGGTTCAAATATTTTTGGTTTCGACAAAATCCGGTTTATTTTGAATCTTGTACATTCATTTGAAATTTGAAATCGAATTATCGAAATACCACGCCATTTTCAAATCCTTTTATAATTATAAATAAAATATTTATATTCTAATGACGATCTATATAAATATATACGTTCTATTTCTATTCAAAATAAATTTCTCGTTGTTATTATTTAAAATAATTTATTTTAAATAATCAAAATTCGTTAAAATTGCCAAAATAAAAACTTTAAATTGGCTCAGAATTTCTGGGTTGTTACAATCTCCCCCACTTAAAACTTTTCGTCCCCGAAAAGGAACGAAGCAGAAATATGTTTAACTAATCACCTCAACTTCCATTATTTTCTTTACAGCTTAAGTTCTTCAACTTTTCAGTTTCTAAGAACTTTTCAAATTTTTCAAAAATTTGGCTAACACCCTAAATTTTCGAAAAATTTCGCCATAACCTCCCCTGCACCGGGGACTTCGGGATATTTCATATAGCCTCCCATGGCCTTCTTCAATCCAAAAGAAAAAGAAAAAGCCAAGCGGCTAGCCAATCGGCTCATAAAATCATCCAAACCCAAGAAATACAATAAATATGTACCTATTTGTCGGGCAAACAATTTTATTCCTCTGCTCTAGCCTCCTTGCTATGACCTATTCAATGTAAGCACATGTATATGCATGCAATTGTAATCATTTTTCAGTACAGTACAATATTTTGTTCAATTTGGCCTAAATTTACCGTTCATTCACATAATGGTTTAAAGGAATTATCAGACAACACAACCATCAATCAATTAGTGAATTAACGTTTCAAATTCATAATTTTGATATACATGTATATACAGAAAATCATGTTTTTGATGCCAAATCACAACAATAAACCTATCTAGTTTTGGTTCTCACACCAGTCTAATGGAAATATATAGAAATCCCACTTTCGAAACACGAAAATAAACTACTGATGCCGCACGTCATCAGTGGAATCATCTCCGGGCTACTAGAGTGCGATTCTATATCTATCCAGTATATTAAAACTTCGAATATACGTTTATGACGCGTATATACAAAACCTTGATATACTGAATTGTCCAAATCCTATACAAATAAAGTATTCAAATACGTATAATCTGGTTTAAATTTCAAAACAAAATTTGTTTTCATTTTCATTTGAAAAATATACTCTTCACACTCGTTCTAGGATACTACTGATCCTATCTCTAACGAGTAATTCTTATTGGATATTGCTAATTCAATCTCTAATGAATTCTTTCGTTTGGTTCTAGTGTGTCTTGTACTCGAGCTCTGTAAACCAAAGCTCTGATACCAAACTGACACGACCCGAACTTCCCCGGTAAGGAAAGCACGAATTGCGTTGAGGACACGACGAATCAGTACCCAAAAAGAAGAACATTTCATTGTTTATTACAACAATTCCATCAGAATACAGGAATATACAGAGCAAGAATAAATATTACACAGAAAATATCAAAGATTTAAATTACATAGCAGCGGAAAAATAATACAAAACACAACTGAAAGTAATACACAGATGCAGAGCTTTCCGAGCATTGTTCTAGCAGTAAATCAGGATCCTGTGAATATAAATCTGCAAAACCAAAACTACCAGCTGCCCGTGTCGAAAATAGGGGCACCCAGAGTTTAGGTTAAAACAATAAACTCCAGGTCAGTCATGTGACTGGTTTGAGAACTAAAACAGTTATTAATCTTTATTCCAAAAGAGAGTAATTCAAGGGACCACGCCGTATAACATGGAAAGGGTTTTCTCCCAAGAACACAAGTGCGTATAACAAAACAACGCAATGCTTTTTGAAAAAATGAAGCTATTATAAGACCCAGGTCCCATCACACAATGCAACGCAAGCCGAAGGATAGGGTTTTACCTTATAATAGCCAAACATGCTTGGTACATTAAAACAAATCATTTGAAACTATTATAAGTTTATAGTGTCAAAACAATTTCAATCATAAATATCAATCATAGACGGCATGGGTACTGATCGACGCTAGTCTACGAATTAGAAAAGCGCGACATTTTAATTAAATTCTGCAAGCATACAGGTGTGTAGCATACAGGTCGAACACAGGGAGGTGAATTAAATCAATTATTTATCTAATCTCTTGGGCGAGTTAGACAAAGCTTAGAGGTTGATTTTTTTTCGCAAAGCAAAATAAAAACTGAAACTACGAATAAAAGATTCAATTAAATTCACTACAGATTCGAATCTAATCGGATCTGTAATAAATTCAATGATTAAAATAAAATAGAACACTGGAAATAAAATTGCAGAAAAGAAATCAACAACTGAAAATAAAAACTAGGATTATCGCTGAATCTAATCAGACGGTCAATCACTAGTAAGAAAAATAGAAGCAATAGCAAATTGTGTTCTAGCAAATCTAATTGACTAGACAACACAATTTGCCACGAAAATAAAATGCAGAAACTAAAGAAAAGAAAGCTTTATTAAAACTAAAAGAGAGTACAGAAGAATGAATGGATTTTTACAATGGTTACAACACATATTTATAGATGAGAATGGGAAAACCATAATTAGGTCTATGAATAAATGGGCCTCCTCATTCATGAATATCTCTTGCCTTCCTTAACCAAGCTTGTTTGGAGAAAATCTGGACATATATGGTGAATATCTTCCAAATCCCTCATATGTGGCTAATTGATTGGTGCATGTAATTGATTCTTCCAAACAAGGATACTTATTAGAATCCCAAGGCAGCAAAGGATAAAATCTTCACAATGGATCTTTTCTTGGCAGCAATTCAATCAGAAATTATTCTAATTGAAATTTAATGATTTGAATTTAATTCCATGATAAGAATATGGTTATTGCTGAAATGTTAATTGGTGCACATCATAAATACATACACATGAATATGTGTATGTATATATATAACATAACACTAATCCAAATATTCCTCAAAGCAAAGGGCCAGTGTGAACGCACTCCGTTTCTTTGGCAAAAAAAATGAGCTTGACGGGGTTCGAACTCAGGTCTCTCAGCACCAATTCCTATGCCTTTACCAGTGAGCTAATACTTCTTTTGCAATTGAAATGAATTTGATGTGAGGAAGTAGCTCTTTCTTGTAGTTGGCCTTTGATTTGAATTGAAGGAGGCATTTCTTGACATCCTGTAAAAACATACAAAAGTAACCAAAGTATCATTTATTTATTTACAAAAGATAAAATATAAGAGCATAGAATAAACATATTTCTATGTTAATCAAATACCCCCACACTTATCTTTTACTCGTCCTCGAGTAAAAAGAAAATGAAAAACTAACTAGATAGGTCGCACTTTCGTAGGAAACACGATTGCATTGAGCGTATGCAACAAGCCGTTAAACCTCTAGGTGTCCCTAGTAGGACGAGTGGTGTCTCGTGAGGGTTTTCAGCGGATACTACCCACAAAATCCAAATGTAATATGCTATGATTCAAATGAAACTACATGAATGCAATGGACATATGCAAATAAAAACGAAAAATGAATACACGACTTGTTTTAGTAAAGTGGTACAACAATTTAAGTTAACAATTTCTAATCAGTTGATTTTATTTTAGATACCTCAACTTGTCACAAATTTTCAATATAAATCAAGTTTTCAAATGTTAAATTCCAGTTTGTCCAGTTAGTTCGGTCGATAACATGGTGCAGCCATGAAATAAATTCTTAGTTTGCTTGGCACAGTTTGCAAAGTGGTATTCTAATTTTCTCATGTATGGCTAGTCAAATCAATAAGGTCAAGAAGTGTTTGGGTATCATCGCTTATTCTTTATTCTATAAAATTTTAAGATTTATGATTAAGTACATACACCTAACTAAAAAGACAAAGATTTACCATCCATGCACTGCCTCACGGACTAACGGAGAGTAGGTAAAGAGCTTGGCGGATTGTGCAGGCCGACTTTGACTTTGTCAACAACGTGTCGATAATCCTTAGGTGTCCAATCTCATAAAATGAGACCAAGATATCCCAACGCTGACTTTGTCAACAACGTGTCGGATAGAGCTTGGCGGGTTTGCACACCAACGCTCGATATACAAGCAATGTTGGATACCCTTGGAATACTATTATTATTATTATCGAAAATATAAGCACAAAAGAGAGTTACGCGAATTCAACTTAACACAACTTAGTTTTAAAGATTTGAAAAGCCAATATAAGTGTTTTAAGTCCTCCACTTATTTAAACAAAGTCTACAATATAGAATAGATTTCATGACCATCACCTAAGAATCTCCCTATGTACCGGTTACACTATTATCCCTCAAAATTAAACTTTTCATTATATTTCCTATTCGATCTAAGTTGAGAGAGAAAAATACTATCAACTGGCTAAAAATTATAAACTTTTTTTGTTGTATCAGTTGAAAATGAGTCGTATTTAAAAAAAAATAAAAAATTATGGTATGTTACTACAATCTAAAATGTATGATGGTCCTATTTAAGTGGTTGAAATTGAAAAGAAAGAAAAATAAAGAAAAAAAAACGAAAATGAGTGAAATGCAGACTCCCCCCACACTTGATTGAGACAGTGTCCCAACTGTCTAAGGCAAAAATAAAATACAAAAAAAAAATGAAAAAGAAAAAGAAAAGAAAAAGAACGTGTACCACCTGATTTCATGGTGGACGATCATGCAGATCGATAGAGTCATCTTCGTCATATTGCTCGAATTCCAAAAATGGTTTCAGTCGTTGACCGTTTACTTTGAAGACTTTTCCATCCCTAGGATTTTCAATTTCAACCGCTCCATGAGGGTATACTGTTTTCACGACATAAGGTCCAGTCCATCGAGATCTGAGTTTTCCTGGAAACAAGTGAAGTCTAGAGTCGTATAAAAGAACTTTTTGACCTACGTTGAATTCCTTACGAAGTATGTTTTTGTCGTGATGGGCTTTGGTTCTTTCTTTGTAGATTTTCGCATTTTCATACGCCTCATTTCTTAATTCCTCTAATTCAGAAATTTGTAACTTCCTGTGTGAGCCGGCTTTTTCTAAGTCAAAGTTCAAAAATTTTATGGCCCAAAGAGCACGATGCTCTAATTCAAGAGGTAAGTGATAGGCCTTTCCAAAGACTAATCGATATGGTGACATCCCTAGATTGGTTTTATAAGCAGTGCGAAAAGCCCAAAGTGCATCAATCAGTTTTACGGACCAATCTTTTCTATTGGAATTCACGGTTTTCTCAAGAATTTGTTTGATTTGTTTATTGGAAACTTCTACTTGTCCACTAGTTTGTGGATGGTAAGGTGTTGACAGCTTGTGTGTGATTGAGTATTTCTTGAGCAAGGACTCAAAAGCACGATTACAGAAGTGAGTGCCATTATCGCTAATGATAGCTCGAGGTGTACCAAAGCGTGAAAAGATATTTTCTTTGAGCAATTTGACAACAATCTTGTTGTCGTTGGTTTTGGTCGGAATGGCTTCAACCCATTTTGAGACATAATCTACCGCAAGTAAGATGTAAAGATTCCCAAATGAATTGGGGAATGGTCCCATGAAGTCGATGCCCCAAACATCGAATAACTCAATCACTAAAATGGGGTTGAGAGGCATCATGTTTCGCTTAGAGATTCGACCCGTTCTTTGACATCGCTCATATTTAGAGCAAAATTCAAAAGCGTCACGGAAGAGTGTGGGCCAATAAAAACCGCTTTGCAAAACTTTTGCAGCAGTTTTTCTTGCTCCAAAATGACCGCCACAAGCATGGTCATGTGAGAAGTAGAGAATACTTTGGTGTTCATGATCGGGCACACACCTTCGAATGATTTGGTCTGGACAGTATTTGAAAAGATATGGGTCGTCCCAATAGAAGTTTCGAACTTTCGAGAGAAATTTTTGTTTATCTTGTTTCGACCATTCAGCGGGCATTTGTTGTGTGACCAGATAATTCACAATGTCAGCGTACCACGGGGTGTTAGAGATCGAAAGGAGTTGTTCGTTAGGAAAATGGTCATCGATTTGGGTGTCGTTATCATTTTCGTGCACAATTCGAGAGAGATGATCAGCTACGACATTTTCAGAACCCTTTTTATCTCGTATTTCTATATCGAATTCTTGAAGAAGAAGGATCCAACGAATCAAGCGGGCCTTGGCATCCTTCTTAGAAAGCAAATATCGTAGGGCAGCATGGTCAGTGTAAACTATGACTTTGGATCCTATGAGATATGGTCTGAATTTCTCAAGAGCGAAGACAACTGCCAAAAATTCCTTTTCAGTAGTTGAGTAATTTAATTGGGCCTCGTTTAAGGTTTTGCTAGCATAGTAAATGACTCGAGGGAGTTTATCGATACGCTGACACAAGATGGCTTCAATAGCAAAATCAGAAGCGTCGCACATAAGTTCGAAGGGTTGAGTCCAATCAGGAGGTTGAATGATGGGAGTTGTGGTCAAGATTGACTTAAGAGTTTCAAAAGACGTTTTGCAATCATTGGAAAATTCAAATTTTATGTCTTTGGCAAGTAAATTCAAGAGAGGTTTTGAAATTTTCGAGAAGTCCTTAATAAATCTTCTATAGAATTCTGCATGGCCAAGAAATGAACGAACATCTTTGATAGACTTAGGAGGAGGTAAATTAGCAATCAAATCGATTTTTGATTTATCGACTTCTAGGCCATCTTTGGAGATGACATGACCTAGAACTATCCCCCTTTTTACCATAAAGTGACATTTTTCCCAATTAAGCACGAGTGATTTCTCCTTACAACGCTTAAGGACGAGTTCTAAATGAGTGAGACATTGGGAAAAAGATGATCCATATATTGAAAAATCGTCCATGAATATTTCCAAGAATTCTTCCACCATATCAGAGAAAATACTCATCATACACCTTTGGAAAGTCGCGGGGGCATTACAAAGACCAAAAGGCATGCGACGATAAGCAAAGGTTCCAAAGGGACAAGTAAAGGTGGTCTTATGTTGATCTTCTAAAGCAACAGGAATTTGGTTATAGCCAGAGTATCCATCGAGAAAACAGTAGTACTCATGTCCCGCTAAGCGTTCGAGCATTTGGTCAATAAAAGGCAAGGGAAAATGGTCTTTTCGTGTGGCTGAGTTAAGCTTCCGATAGTCGATGCACACACGCCATTTGGTTTTGATTTTTGTTGGGACGAGTTCATTACTGTCATTTTTGATCACTGTGACTCCTGATTTCTTTGGTACAACTTGTACCGGACTCACCCAAGTACTATCAAAGATGGGATAAATGATGTTATTGTCTAGACATTTGATTATCTCCTCCTTGACCACTTCTCTCATGTTTGGGTTTAATCGCCTTTGAGCCTCACGGGTGGGTTTAGCCTCATCAACTAAATGTATGCGATGTTCCACAATTGATGGGCTAATTCCTTTTATATCGCTAATTTCCCACCCCAAGGCATCCTTATTTTCCCGCAAGATATCCAAAAGTTTTTCTTCTTGGTCCTCGGTAAGATCGGAGGCCAAGATTACGGGAAAAGTTTTTGAAGAGTCTAGGTAGGCATACTTAAGGTCTGGTGGCAAGGGTTTGAGGTCTAACTTAGGAAGTTCTTGTGTATCAACATTGGTCAACATTCCTTGGTTAGATTCAGGTGACGAAGTGTCGGAGTCAAGAATTTTGTTCAGTTCAGAAATGTATTCGAGTTCATTGAAATCGGAGTCAAAATGGTCAAGACACATTTTCAAGGCTTCAGAAGTGTCGTTAGAGGTTTCATCAACTGTGGTTTGAATCATGTCAATTTCATCGATCTCAAAATCCCTAGGTTGCTTGTTGAGATTAAAGATGTTTAGCTCAATGGTTAGGTGCCCGAAGGAAAGTCGAAGCTGACCATTCCTACAATTAATGACAGCATTAGAGGTTGCTAAGAAAGGGCGTCCTAAGATCAATGGTATTTGAACGTTGGGATTTGAGACAGGCTCTTTTTCTAGAACTATAAAATCGACAGGGAAGTAAAACTGTTCGATTTGTATCAAGACGTCTTCGATAATTCCCAATGGCTTTTTGACAGATCGATCGGCTAGTTGAAGTGTGATGTTTGTTGGTTTAATCTCCCCTAGTCCAAGTTGACGATAGACAGTATAGGGAAGAAGATTGACACTGGCACCAAGGTCAAGTAGAGCACGAGAGATATGTGTGTTTCCTATTTTGCAATCAATCGTAGGGCAGCCAGGGTCTTTGTACTTGACTGGGGCAAGATTCGAAAGAACAGAGCTTGTATTTGCAGTTAGAAAGGCGGTTTCTGGGACATTGGTCGCACGTTTTTGTGTGCACAATTCCTTAAGACATTTAGCATATTGAGGAATTTGTTCAATGGTGTCTAAAAGAGGAATGTTCACACGGACTTGTTTGAAAATTTCCAGAATTTTATCGAAATTTGCCGCTTTCTTCTTATTATTGAGTCTATAAGGAAAAGGAGCTACTGGTTTTTTGACTCTGTGATGAGTTTCATCATTCGAAGAAGAAGGTTCATCCAAGGGAATAGAAGGTGGTAAGGTTGTAGAAGATGGAATGTTGGTATTGCCAACATTAATTTTCGAAGGTGGGTCGGGTTTGCCGGCACTGGGAGAAGAACTGTTGGGATTGCCAACATTTGAGGAAAATGGGGGTTTAGAAGAATTGGCATTCGAAGCCAATGGGTGATCAGCAAGATTAGGGATTGGGGTCGAGTCAGAAGGTTCGTCAGGGTCGTCCATGTTATTATCAATCCTCTTTCCAGATCGAAGGGTTGTAATAGCGTTGACTGGATTATGGTTTTCGTCCTCACAAGAATTTACAGCACGAGAGTTATATTTTGGATTCACCTCAGGTTGACTCGGCAATTTTCCCTTCTCATGAGTTTTCATAAATTCCTTCATCATATTAAACATTTGGTCCATTTTAGCGTCTTGCGAGTTTATTTTAGCTTCGTAAGAGTTCATCTGTTTTTCTAGACGCCCAATATCTTGTGATGGTTGAGAAGATTGAGATGATTGGTTTGATGATTGAAAATTGGGGTGCCTATAAGGTTGTTTGGATTGAGGTGTAGCTTGAGAGGTTTGAGAATTGGGGGGTGGACCTTGGTAATTCGGATTGGGAATAAAGGGTTGCACGTGAGATGGGTTAGCCGAATTATTGGGGTTCGACCAGGAAAAATTTGGGTGGTTCCTCCAACCAGGGTTGTACGTGGATGAGTAAGGATTATTTTGAGCTATGGCATTGGCTTGGTCTTGAGAGTAATAGTGGGGTAACCCTTCTCCGGTTTGAGGAGTTTGATTTTCTAAGGGAATTTGACTTAGGTCCACGACATGCACTCCTCTAGTAGAAGTACGAATGGGAGCACGAATCGATTCCCACTGCATGTCCTTTTCAGAATAATCTTCTAAAAACCGCCAAGCTTCATCGGCTGTTTTAGACATAAAGTCTCCTCCACACATTGATTCTAGTTGAGTTCTAGTTTGATAGTTTAGCCCTTCATATGCAATTTGACATAAGTGATCTTTTAGAATTCCACGATGAGGGCAACTATATAATAGCTGGTTGAATCTCTCAAAGTATTTTGAAAAAGTTTCCCCCTCATTTTGACAAAATTGATTTATCTCGGTTCGGATTTTCAGAGTTTTATGAAAAGGGAAAAACTTTTTCAAGAATGCAGTGACAAATTCATCCCAACTTCTTATGGAATGTCGTGGAAGAGAATTTAGCCATCTTTTAGCGCTTTCAAGTAGTGCAAATGGAATTAGCCTTAGCTTGATCGATTCGTTAGATAGTTGTTGCATTTTTGTTGTGGAGGCATACAATTCAAATTCACTCAGAAATTCATAAGCATTTTCAGACCCAGTAAATTTTGGTACCCCTTGGATAAAAGAATGTTTTAGCTCAAACTTGTTCCCTTCAGCTAGTGGGAACACAATGACAGATGGTTGAACGGTCCTAGTCGGATAACATCGATCACGAAGAGACAAGGGTCTATCTATTTGGATATTGAGGTTTTGAAAATTTTGATTTATTTGGTTTTGATCCCCAAAGTTTGGAAAGTTTTGATTCACTCGATTTTGATCCAATTCGGTTGGAAAATTTTGGTTGATTCGAGAACCCCTAGGAGAATTTTGTTGGCTAACACTTTTTTCACTCATAGTTGTTAAATGCAAGCACAGAAATTAGCTACAATGAAGTTTTCTGTCCTTATTGGCTCCTAACCCAAAATTATAAAGTGATGTGTTTGATTACTTAGATCAAAAGATTTCTCAGCCAGTTAACGGACAGGAGTTATCGGTGCACCAGGAATCACCCTAGCAATGCAGTTGAAGGTTTAAGTACCTTCAGAGTAACAACCGATATAATATTTACGAATCACCGTAATATTTATAAACGGTTATTTCTCTGCCGTAGTCTAGACACCAAGAAATAATTCGTTCCAAATGAATCAACTATCACAATATAATTAAGCCCTATATGAGCCCGTGACTCCCTTAAGTCCAATGTCTAACCGTTATTATTAGTCAGATTCTACGATGAAATGCAATTTGTGGGCTAAGGAAAGGGTGTTGAAATCCCTCACCTTATGTGAATTGGGGTATTGCCCTTAACAGAATGAATAAAAATGTAGAGATAACAGCAATCACACAAAATAATTGCAGAAGTTAAAAATTGTACATTCAAAGCCGCTGCCCCTGCAGAATTTTTTTACAACAATTGTCTATATTTTTTTTCTTTTTCCTTTTGCAGCAGAGCACCTGTAGAGTTTTAAAAGTTTTCACCTTGATCGGCAGTCCTCCAGTGAATTTGGAAAGCGCTAGCGCGATCACACCCCACTTGGTGTGCAACCGCTCCAACCCATCTGAATCGTCCGCTGCTTTCAGCTGTACCTGTTTTTGAAAAATTCTCCTTTTTTTTTAAAAAAAAAATAACACAAACAACAAGAAAATAAAAACTGACTAGGAATCAAATAAGAAACTGGACTAAAAAGAATAATAAACCGCTTGACACTCTAAAAATTAACCTAAACTTGCTTACTAAAAAAACAAAAAAACAAAAGACTCAACCAAACGACTTGCAATCCACTACAGAAGGAATTGGCAGCCAAACCAAAACCATGCCCAATAATCAGCTATAAGAAGCCGTCCAATTTCAAAGGCCAACACAGAGTCAAAGGCATGAATCAAATGGCACGTTTCTTAAACAAATCTTGTAAAATCTGAAAACAAACAAACTCCCATAATTCACGCTTCCCCTTTTTTCAGGAAAAAGCAAAAATAAAATCACGAAATGATTTTCCTTGTTTTTTTTTCTTTTCGATCGGATCCTTCTCTAATATTTTCTGATTGATGTTTCGATTTTTTGGGAACAGGATTTCTGAATAGAATTTACAGATGGGTTTCGAGGATCGGCTTTGTTTTTTTTTTATTCGAATTGGGTACGAATTTGGCTTCCGATCTTCAATGGTTCGGATCTGGAGTGGTATTGAATTTCTGAGATGGGTTGGGAGCGTTAGGACGTTTCAGATATGGCGATGAAGGGGTTGATCGGAAAGGGTGTGAGAAGGCCAGAGGGTCGCGACGTGGATTTTGCTACTGGGAATTGAGGAGGACAAGATTTTGAACTGTTGTGGAGGCTTGCGGTGGTTTTGACTTTGTTTGGTACTGTGATGGATGCGTTGAACGTGAGGAATTTGTGTGGGGAGTTTTGCGTGGTGAGGCTTAAGGTGGACGATGGGTATTGTGGAGGTTGTTGTGGATGCGAAGGTTATGAATGTGGTAGGTGTTACGGGTTGGCTTGAGGAAGACGATGGGTACGGGAGTAATGAGTTTTGATGATGACAGTGATCGTGATGTATAGGAGGCTTTACCAAACAGTCCTGTGGTTTGCGACTTGCGGCTTTTGGTAAGGGAAATTTTTGTGTTGGTGAGTTGTGATGGCAGGTTGACGATTGGGGAGGGTATGACGTGGGTGAATTGTTTGATTTGAAAAGAAGTTGATCGGTGTCTTGGTCAAGACAGAGGATGTGATGAAGAAGATGACGGCTAGAAGAAATCTGAAGAAAGATTGATAAAAAAAATAGAAGCAAGTGGTGAATTTGAAGAAAGGAATGCAATGTACTGGGAAAAAAAACAGAAAGAAATGACAAAATTAGGAAATATATGTATTTGTTTTTTTTTTCTTCAAAATTGGTGAAAGGAGGGAAAGAATTGTGAAAAGGAAAGAAACAAAAGAAAAGGAAAAGAAATCAAAAGAAAAAATGAATTTTTTTTTTGTTTAGAAGACTATGGTATCCACAATCAATACCAAATCAACTAATTGAGAATTTTTTTCTACATATAATAGAAAACAAAAACAAACAAAATAAATAAATAAAACTAACACGAATCGGAAAATTAAATAAATAACAAATTTTAAATGCCTCCCCGGCAACGGCGCCAAAAACTTGATCAACGCTAGTCTATGAATTAGAAAAGCGCGACATTTTAATTAAATTCTGCAAGCATACAGGTGTGTAGCATACAGGTCGAACACAGGGAGGTGAATTAAATCAATTATTTATCTAATCTCTTGGGCGAGTTAGACAAAGCTTAGAGGTTGATTTTTTTCCGCAAAGCAAAATAAAAACTGAAACTACGAATAAAAGATGCAATTAAATTCACTACAGATTCGAATCTAATCGGATCTGTAATAAATTCAATGATTAAAATAAAATAGAACACTGGAAATAAAATTGCAGAAAAGAAATCAACAACTGAAAATAAAAACTAGGATTACCGTTGAATCTAATCAGACGGTCAATCACTAGTAAGAAAAATAGAAGCAATAGCAAATTGTGTTCTAGCAAATCTAATTGACTAGACAACACAATTTGCCACGAAAATAAAATGCAGAAACTAAAGAAAAGAAAGCTTTATTAAAACTAAAAGAGAGTACAGAAGAATGAATGGATTTTTACAATGGTTACAACACATATTTATAGATGAGAATGGGAAAACCATAATTAGGTCTATGAATAAATGGGCCTCCTCATTCATGAATATCTCTTGCCTTCCTTAACCAAGCTTGTTTGGAGAAAATCTAGACATATATGGTGAATATCTTCCAAATCCCTCATATGTGGCTAATTGATTGGTGCATGTAATTGATTCTTCCAAACAAGGATACTTATTAGAATCCCAAGGCAGCAAAGGATAAAATCTTCACAATGGATCTTTTCTTGGCAGCAATTCAATCAGAAATTATTCTAATTGAAATTTAATGATTTGAATTTAATTCCATGATAAGAATATGGTTATTGCTGAAATGTTAATTGGTGCACATCATAAATACATACACATGAGTATGTGTATGTATATATATAACATAACACTAATCCAAATATTCCTCAAAGCAAAGGGCCAGTGTGAACGCACTTCGTTTCTTTGGCAAAAAAAATGAGCTTGACGGGGTTCGAACTCAGGTCTCTCAGCACCAATTCCTATGCCTTTACCAGTGAGCTACTACTTCTTTTGCAATTGAAATGAATTTGATGTGAGGAAGTAGCTCTTTCTTGTAGTTGGCCTTTGATTTGAATTGAAGGAGGCATTTCTTGACATCCTGTAAAAACATACAAAAGTAACCAAAGTATCATTTATTTATTTACAAAAGATAAAATATAAGAGCATAGAATAAACACATTTCTATGTTAATCAGGTACCATATATCATGTTGCCATACTAGGCTCTACAAATAAAACCGAAATATCTCGTATTGGAAATTGGATTTCCGTCATGAGTCGAGGCAAGGGGGAAGATCCTCTCCGCTTCGAGACACTCTAGCAAATGTCTCAGGACTACTCTCTCTGGGTAGCCTCTGGATCTTCAGGGTCGGTCCTCTATTACGTTTGAGGATTGACAATTCCTGAACACACGTTTCCCGGTCCTTTCAGACCTAAAATCGAGGCGCCTCACATCCAACAACCACATAGGTGAAAAGTATATAAATATCAGCCAGTTTAAGCACTGACACCACCACTAGATAGAAAGAAACGTCGTGCTCTCCGTACAGTCACTGTCCCGTTTTTGACTCATACCGAGGTGTGAGGCTCGCGAATTCACGTTATACACCAAGCTGCACCACGCAGGCCGTGCTTTGATCATCAACCACAAGACTTTGCTTTTCAACAGAAGCCTTGATCATTTGCCACTTAGGCATGCCACACAGGCAATTCACTCCATGCAACTGATGTCCATCGATATACAACCTTTGAGCTCGTACGTCTCAGAGAAGGGCGTTAAGCAAGAGAATAAATTCTCCACTGCCAAACAGATGTATATTTAATAGAGATCAATTAGCACAGAATAAAATCCAATGTCAGACACACAGTCCATTTACAAGTTCGTTCTGGGTCTGAACAAAACCAGAGGCACTTTCCTCGCATATCCATCGATCTCCAAGTACGTCTGGACGATCACCAACTGATTCCCTCATCTTGGGTGTATAGCCCAATCAAGACTATCAGTAATCACCCAAACGATGTGAAGACTTCCGGTCTTCAACCACGATCTTCCTCTTCGACATATCGTTGAATCAGTTATCCAGAATGGGTATAAACCCGGCCTTTCCGAATAACCCGCGTATATAATAAACAAATGTTACACAAACACAACATATGCCTCATTCCAATTCATCAGTCACTAACCGTAAATTAGCAAGAGAACAATTCCCCAAATATTAACCCCGAAGGCCGAAACCAACATCAGATCAATACCCAGGAAACCATTCTTCTTAGCTAACCTACAGTTAGTTTCTAAATTTCATATTCTTAGGGAAAGGTTCCCATTAATTTTATCAAAGATAAATCCTTTTAAATTTATTCTTTAATCTTCCTTTCGATATCATTTCAAACCATGTTAAGGTTTTCCAAACTAGTCGGGATTAGCGAACCACACCGAAGTAATTATTTATTTTATTTCCAATCCCAACCTATTCATCCCATGAAGAAAAACTGGTAATACTCCATATCTAACACCACGGTGTTATCGGTAAAATTAATTACCATTTCACGTTCAAATCTAACTAAAGATTTAACTGTCGCTTTGGAGCAAAACTGGTGATACTCCATTTTCGCTCACTTTCCAAATTTGATAATTTAAATTATCAAATCACATTTCAATCTAATTACAGATTCATTAAAACTCCTTTTACTAGGTTAAAGAACTAATGTCATTTAAAACACAGTTCACGATAAACCCAAATCACATTCTATTTATTATCGGGTTAAAGAACAAGTGTTATTTAAAACACCGTTCACGATAAACCCAAATCACATTCGATATTAAATACAAGGCTCTGAATAGAAAATATATCGGCTTATATTCAATAGCAAATTCTGAAACCCACAAATATCGCTTTGGAAATAACGATATAAAATAATTCTTCCAAATTTCCTCCAAAATATCTGTATAATCGCGGAATCTAATATCGAAATATTCCAAAGACAATTTCGATTCAAATCCATTCCAATTCATATATTGGAAATTCTGGTTATTTAAAACCCATTTCCAATTTATTTATTTAAAAATAATTGGATTTTAATTCTAGTTCAAAACTAGTTCATTTTGATAAAAATCTATTTTTATCTTTTCAAATATGGAGTTTTTCATCCCAATTCTTCACAAATCATTTCTTATGATTTTACACTAATTATTGATATTTTTAATGATTTTATCAAGGCCCGTACAGTCGGTTTTCAATAACTGCCACCGAACTGCACTTACAACGACCTTTTCCAAATTTGATTTGGACATAATTCCAAATCCAACCATTAGTTTTCAAATTTCTAATATTCATTGGAAAGCTCTTTTCGATACGAACCCAACGGTTCCGGTTTTAGGAGAATCCGACGGTCGGATCTCCCGCAATATCCATTCGAAGTCAATGGTCGAAATTCACGAATTACCGCGGCGCGGCGCGTTCTATTCAGGCCATTATATATATAATATATATATTATATATATTTCATCGATTTCCTTTTAAAACGAATTTTATAAATCATTTCAAATTTGTTTCAAAAATAATTTCAACTTTCGTTTCAAATTCAAAACAAAATTGAATTTTTCATTATAAATTCTTTTTACATTCATTTCTATTTGATTTCAATTCAAATCGATTTCAATTCAATTTCAATTCGTTTTCAATTCGATTTGAATTCATTCCAAATCGATTTCACTTCGATTTCCAATTGCATTTCTATTTAATTCAATTTCAATTCGATTTGAATTCATTTCAATTCGAATTCATTTTATATTCAATTCAATTCGAATTCATTTTCTAAATATTCGATTTTTAAATCTCTTTTTAATATTAATTATAAAAACGAATATAATCGATATAGATATCGTTCGCGTCAAATAGCGCATCTCTAATCAACACGGCTTTATATTTTTCAATAACTTCGTTATTCTATTCAACAAATGAATATTTATTCTATTCAACACATGAATCTATATTTCTTTCAACACATGACTAATCTCAACAAATGAGTATTGTCAACACGTGACTATTTTTGTTATTTAATATATTTTATAAAATTATGATTTCTATCGTTTAATTTCTAATCAGACTCCAACCGTAAATTAGTAAGAGAACGATTCCCTAAGTATTAACCCCGAAAGCCGAAACCGACATCAGATCAATACCCAAGAGACCACTCATCTTATCTATTTTCCAGTTAGTTTCTAATTTTATATATGATAAAGATGTAAATTTTATTGTTAAAATATTTCGTTCAACACATGAATCTATATTTCTTTCAACACATGACTAATCTCAACAAATGAGTACGGTCAACACCTGAATCTTTATTTTATAATATTCTTTATTTTCCCAATTGGAATGAGGCCCAATCAATTACCATATAATGTTAATTATATGGATTCCATACAACACATGTATATAATAGCAACGATAAATAATCAACCATCATCCAAAGTGCGCCACACAACTGCATAAGCATTAAATAAAAATAATTAACGCTTACACAGTCCGTCGACCAATCGATCGACATACAACTAAATAATTGGGATTAGTGTACGCCAAATATTATTACAACACCCGTGTGGGGTTTCAATCCATAAACACTGAATATTATTTGTGCAGTTGGGCGACGTGTAAAATTTATCGTCCCAATCAATGTTCTTCAAATAGGTGTTCATAAACAAACCTCCGGTTTGTAAATGAATATTTATTTATTCACATTCACGTTAAAAAATATATTTTTAATGATAATTAATTTATTTCAACACACGAATATTTTATTATCTATTTCACATCAACATCACAAACAAACTTCACAACACTTCAAACAAGCATACAAGTCGTCCATGGTCTGTGGACGACGGGTGTCGGGTGCTACTAAACACCGTCTGCATCCTAGTATATATTTTTAACTAGAAAATAAGATTTAAAGTGAGAATTTCTCACCGATTAGCTAATCCAATTCACCATGACTCTTCATATGTAGGAAATCTTCATCGTGTTCGCCTTTTGTCACTTTCGTCGCCCGTATTCACTACATATATAAAAATCACATTTTGATATTCTCTAGTATATAAAAATCATATTTTTAATTCACTACTTTGTTATAAAAACTTTATTTTTATATCGCTCTTCTTCTAATAAAGATTCTATTTTTATACCGCTACTATATAGATAAAGATTCTATTTTTATAATAACACCATATGGATAAAAATTATATTTTTATAGCAATGTTCCAATATTAAAAATCCAACCTTTACAATGCTCACTTCATAAGAAAAATTCCATCTTTTCTATGAACAAAATCATATTTTTTTTAGCATAAAAATCGAATCTTTTTCCATCTAAAAATCTTAACTTGATTATATAAAAATGCAAACTTTGCAATGTTATTCAAAATAAAAATCGCATTTTTACCACAATGGAAACATTATCAAAATCTAATCTTTCCTATAACATTCTAACAATAAAAATCCAATTTTTACTTGTCATTCACATAAATAAAATCTAATTTTTTTATATGACTTCCATATAAATAAAAATCGAATTTTTATTTCGCTATTATATATAAAAAGTTCAACTCTATCTTAGCTAACTTCATATAGATAAAAACTTATTTTATAACAAAGCATTCGAATTAAATAAATAAAAACTAAGTAAATAAAATAAAATAAAATAAAAAAACTCACATTTTTTTTGCTGTTCAAAAAGGGGACGGAGGTTTCAAGGCCAGAGGGGATGGCCAAGGGGCGGCGCCGGCGTAGGGAATTGGTGGGGGGGGTGCTCAGCTAGTGCGGTGTCGGTTTAGGGGTTTAATTGGTGCTAGGGTTCGCGGTAAGAAGAAGAGGGGAGGAGAGAGAGGGTGGCGGCTGTCGAGGGGGGTCTGGCGGTGGGCGGCGCCACCTGGGTGGCAACGGAGGAGGGCGCTCAGTCGATGTAAGGGGCGGCGGTCTCCTATCGTCGATCCCCTTTTGCGTTTTTTTTCTTTTTTTTCTTCGTTAATGATTTTGACCGGGGGGGGGGAGGGAAAGGGATTTTATTTTTATATTTAATCTGTTTTAAAATCCATAAAGTTACTTTTTATTTCGACCTCTAAACGGGACCCACCGACTGTCGTCCATAACTAGTTATCCCCAATCCGAACACAATGGGATATGTATCGTAAGCTAATTCGCTCGTTTCGATCAGTTTTCGTCAAAATCAAAATATAACTCTATATATTGAATTTGAACGCAAATTTCAATTTACTGGGCCCACATACTAACTAGAAAAATTACCAAAAAATATGTTCTAGCTTCGTATTAACGATACGGTCCTAACAGAACTAATTTAGTCAAATTCTGTGTAATAACCAGGAAATCTGAGCCAATTTAAAATTTTTATTTTGGCAACTTTAGCGAATTTTGATTATTAAAAATGAATTATTTTAAATAATAACGACGAGAAATTTATTTTGAATAGAATTCGAACGTATATATTTATATAGCTCGACGTTAGAAAATAAATAATTATTTATAATTATAAAACGATTTGAAAATGGCGTGGTAGTTCGATAATTCGATTTCAAACTTCAAATGAATGTACCGGGTGCAATATAAACCGGTTTTAGTGAAACCAAAAATATTTGAATCCATTTGACAATATCTTTCCAACGAATCCAAAAAATCGAAATTTCATAGCAGGGATAAAAAGATATGTCCAGTTGAAAATTCAGAATAGTCGCTATGGAATTTTGCCCTTAAAAATGGAAATTTTGCAAATGACCTCGGATTTCGACGGAACCACTTTTGTTGGATCCGGGATGTCAAATTATTGCTAGGTTTCAAATTTCATAATTTTTCAAATCAATATGTGAGCGTGGCAAAGGAAAACGCGTTTGACCAGTTTTAGTTGATTTTAATCGACTGGAAAATGACCATTTTTCAAACGGTCTCGGAATTCGACGAAACTAGTTTTGTTAGGACCGTATCGTCAATGCGAAGCTTGAAAATATTTTTCAGGAATTTTTAGAGTCTGTATGTGGGCCTGGTAAGTTGAAATATGCGTTCAAATTCAATATATAGAGTTATATTTTGATTTTGACTAAAACTGATCGAAACAGTCGAATCAGCCTGCGATACATATCCCATTGTGTTCGGAATGGGGGTAATTAGCTATGGATGATAGTCGCTGAGAAAACCTGTAAGTCCTCTCCTATTATTTATTTCTATTTGTTGAAGGTAATTAGCAATAGCTTGAAGGAAAAAAAATCAGTTTTTATAGCATGAATAAATAAAAATATGATTTTTATTGAAGGGTTTAAATAAAAATTCGATTTTTATATATTGAATAGCAAAGTAAAAATTCGATTTTTTATATATTGAATAGCAAAGTAAAAATTTGATTTTTATATATTGAATAGAAAAGAAAAAATTCGATTTTTATATATTGAATAGCAAAGTAAAAATTCGATTTTTATATATTGAATAGCAAAGTAAAAATTCGATTTTTATATATTGAATAACAAAGTAAAAAAATTCGATTTTTATATATTGAATAGTAAAGTAAAAATTCGATTTTTATATATTGAATAGCAAAGTAAAAATTCGATTTTTATATATTGAATAGCAAAGTAAAAATTCGATTTTTATATATTGAATAGCAAAGTAAAAATTTAATTTTTATATATTGAATAGAAAAGTAAAAATTCAATTTTTATATATTGAATAGCAAAGTAAAAATTTGATTTTTATATATTGAATAGCAATGTAAAAATTCGATTTTTATATATTGAATAGCAAAGTAAAATTTTGATTTTTATATATTGAATAGCAAAGTAAAAATTCGATTTTTATATATTGAATAGTGAAGTAAAAATTCGATTTTTATATATTGAATAGCAAAGTAAAATTTCGATTTTTATATATTGAATAGCGAAGTAAAATTTCGATTTTTATATATGTAGTGAATACGGATGACGAAAGAGACGAAAGAAGAAACGGCGGAGATTTTCTACATATGAAGAGTCGAGGCGCTTGGTTTAGCTAGCCGGTGAGAAGTCCTCACTTTTATTTCTATTTGTTTTCTAGTTGAAATATATACTAGGATGCAGACGGTGTTTAGTAGCACCCGACACCCGTCATCCACAGACCATGGACGGCTTGTATGCTTGTTTGTTTGATTTTGATGTGTAGTTGATTGTGTGAGGTGATGTGAAATGAAATAAAATATTTTATAGTTAAAAATATAATTTTTAACGTGTATATAAAATAAATATTTATAAACAAATCGGACGATTTGTTTATATACACTGATTTGACTGATATAGATTGGGACGATAAATTTTACACATCGCCCAACTGCACAAATAAAATATGTGTTTGATTGTTTGAAACCCCACACGGGTATTGGGATAATATATGACATGCACTAATCCCAATAATTTGTTGTATATCGATCGATTGATTGATAGCCTGTTATAAGCATTGAATATTTATATTTGATGCTTATACAGTGTAGAATGCACTTTGGATGATGGTTGATTATTTGTCGTTGTAGATATATACATGCGTTGTATGGAAATCCACAGGAATAAAATCTATGGTAATTGATTGGGCCTCATTCCAGTTTTGAAATAGAATATTTGAAGAGAACTATTTGAATAAAATATTTGAATAAAATATTTGAATAGAAATATTTGAAAAAGAAAGATTTGAAATAGAATATTTGAAAATAGAAATATATGAAGTCGTGTTGATTAGGTTGATGCCATTTTGACGTGAACGATATTTATATCGATTATATTCGTTTTTATAATGAATATTGAAAAGTGATTTCAAAATCGAATATTTTGAAATGAAATTCGAATTAACTGAATTGAATATAAAACGAATTCGAATTGAATTGAATATAAAACGAATTCGAATCGAATATAAAGCGAATTCGAATCGAATTGAATATAAAACGAATTCGAATTGAATTGAATATAAAGCGAATTCGAATTGAATTGAATATAAAACGAATTCGAATTGAATTGAATATAAAACGAATTCGAATTGAATGGAATATAAAATGAATTCGAATTGAATTGAATTGACAAGAAAATGAATTCAAATCGAATTAAAATCGATTTGAATTGAAATTAATTTGAAATGAATTTAAAACGAATTTATAAGGAAAAATTCAAATTTGATTTGAATTTGAAATTGAAGTTGAAATCGTTTTGAAAACGAATTTAAAACAATTTATAAAATTCATTTCGAAAGGAAATCGACGAAGTATATATGATATATATTATATATGATATAATGGCCTGAATAGAACGCGCCGCGCCGCGGTAGTTCGTGAATTTCGACCATTGTCTTCGAATGGATATTACGGGAGATCCGACCGTCGGATCCTCCTAAAACCGAAACTGTTGGGTTCATATCGAAAAGAGCTTTCTATTGAATATTAGAGAATTGAAATCTAACAGTTGGATTTGGAATTATGTCCAAATCAAATTTGGAAAAGGTCGCTGTAAGTGCAGTTCGATGGCCGTTGATGGAAATCGACTGTACGAGCCTTGATAAAATTATTAAAAATAGTAATAATTTGTGTAAAATCATAAGAAATGATTTGTGAAGAATTAGGATGAAAAACTCCATATTTGAAAAGATAAAAATAGATTTTTATCGAAATGAACTAGTTTTGAACTAGAATTATAATTATATTTATTTTTTTAAAATAAATAGATTGAATTTGAAATGGTTTTAAAAGTAACCAGAAGTTCCAATAATTGAATTGGAATGGATTTGAATCGAAATTGTCTTCGGAATATTTCGATGTTGGATTTCGTGATGATATAGATATTGTTATGGGAATTTGAAAGATATATATATCGTTATTTCCAATATGATATTTGTTGGTCATAGAATTTGATATTGAATATAAGCTGATATATTTTCTATTCAGAGCATTGTATTTAATATCAAATGTGATTTGGGTTTGTCGTGAATGGTGTCTTCATTAACACTGTTCTTAAGCCCAGTGGAGAAAAAGATTAAATCTTTTTATTTAGATTTAATGAAGTGTACCAATTAAATAATATTTAATTGGAATTGAATTGGTATTGATTTTTGGGTTTATCGTGAACAGTGTTTTAAATAACACTTGTTCTTTAACCCGATAATTAATGGAATGTGATTTTGGGTTTATCGTGAATCGTGTTTTAAATGACACTGATTCTTTAACCCAGTTAAAGATTAAAACTAAGTGGAGTTTTAATGAATCTATAATTAGATTGAAAAGATCGAGAAGGGAGTATCACCAATTTTGCTCCAGGAGATAGTTAAATATTTAATTAGATTTGAATGTGAAATTGTAATTGAATTTACCGATAACACTATGGTGTTAGATATGAAGTATGACCAGTTTTACTTCATGGGATGAATAGGTGGGGATTGGGAAATAAAATAAATGATTACTCCGGTGTGGTTCGCTAATCCCGACTAGTTTGAATTGATATTCAAAGAAGATTAAAGTATAAATTTAAAGAATTTATCTTTGATAAAATTAATGGGAACCTTTCCCAAAGTATAAGAATATTTGAATAAAAGAATATTCCGAATTGGAATGAGGCGTATGTTGTGTTTGTGTAACACTTGTTTATTATATATGCGAGTTATTCAGAAAGATCGGGTTTATCCCATTTTGAATAACTGATATGACGATAAGTCGAAGATGAAGACGGTGGTCGAAGACCGGAGGTCTTCACATCGTTTGGGTGGTTACTTATGTTCTTGATTGGGCTGTACACCCAAGAGGAGAGAATCAGTTAGTGGTCGTCCAAACGTACTTGGAGATCGATGGATATGCGGGGTACTAGGTGCCTCCAGTTTCATTCAGACCCAGAACGAACTTGTAAATGGACTGCGTGTCTGACATTGTATTTTAGTCTGTGTGATTGATTTCTATTAAATATATATCTATTTTGCAATGGAGAATTTATTCTCTTGCTTAATGCCCTTCTCTGAGACCTACGAGCTCAGGGGTTATATATTGATGGATATCAAACGCATGGGTTGAATTGTCTGTGTGGCATGCCTAAGTGGCAGTTGATCAAGGCTTTTGTTGAAAAGCAAAGTCTTGTGGTGATGATCAAAGCACCGCCTGTGTGGCATAGCTTTGTGTAGCGTTGATTCGCGAGCCTCACACCCCGGTGTGAACCAAAAACTGGAGACGGACCTCAGGGAGGACATGCATTTTCTTCTAGCTAGGAGTGGCGTCTGTAACATCCCGGAAAATCTGAACCAGTTTAAAAAAATTTAAATTGGCTATTTTAGTGAATTTTAAATATTTAAAATAAATATTTTAAATAATAGCGATGAAAAGTGTGGTTGAATCGATGTTGAAAATGAATATAATTAGTTTGAATTATAAACATGGCCTGAAATGGCGCGGCAGTTTCAAAAATTGAATTCAAACTTTGATTGACTGTACCGGGTGCAAAATAAAACGGATTTTAGTGAAACAAAAAATATTTAAATCTGTTGGTGAATAACTTTTTGACGAATCTGAAAAATCGAAGTTTCGTAGCGGGAGTCAAAAGTTATGGCCAAATGAATTTTCAGAAAGGTCGCTATAGAATTTATATAGCCCGTGAAAATAGACATTTTGCAAACGACCTCAGAATTCGACGAAACCACTTTTGTTGGATCTGGGATGTGAAGTTATTGGTAGGTTTCAAATTTCATAATTTTTGAAGCTAGTATGTGAGCGTGGCAAAAGAAAATGTGTTTTGATCAATTATAGTTAAATTGGATCGACCAGAAAATGGCCATTTTACAAACGGTCTCAGAATTTGACGAAACTAGTTTTGATGGGACCGTATCGTCAAAACATAGCTAGATTTATTTTTCTGGAATTTTTCGAATCAGTATATGGCCCCGGTAAATTGAAATGTACGTTCAAATTAAATATTGAATGTTTTATATTTTAATTTGAAGAATAACTAACTGTAACAGTCGAATTGGCCTACGAAACAAATCCCATTGTGTTCGGAATGGGGGTATTTAGCTAGGGACGATAGTCGTTGGGTTTGAATTAGAGTTCGTATGTGGCGGGGCATTTTCTGATTTTAAAATTAAATAAATATATAAAAATGGAGAGAGGGCCAATCAGATTTCAGCCCCCTTTCTCTCTCCCCATCTTCCTCAAAGTCGCATACGACGGAAATCAACCCGCCACTTCCCAGCCCGATTTCTCCCGATCCACCTCACGAAACCATACCCTCCTTTGGAGAAATTTGTAGTACTCCTCAGGATCTTTAAATCCATATGAAGTTTGTTAAGTTTCGTCGAGTTTTGTTAGAGAATCGCGTCCCCGAAGTGACCAACTTCAGACCGCCGCCAAGGACACCTGCCACCGTCGAGTTCAGCGAGAGGACCACCACCAAGAGCGCCTCTCGGAGCTGAACGCCGCAGTGCCCTCTGATCTTCGTCCCGCTGCGCCGTCTGACCATAAAGTCGAAACCTAGTTTCGAAGATTCAAGATAGGTAACGGCAGTTAAAATATTTTATATATATTATAGCACTTTAAAGCGCTACTGTTTATGATTTCACTGTAAAAATCATATCTTTTTCGTTTCTAGACGAAATTCAGTGAAACAAGAGACAGTGGACTCATGTGGACGTCTTCTACATTCTAGAAGAGACCGCATATTTTTCTGAGCCTTCTTCTATTTTTGGTGGAATGGAACCCAATGTGAGATTTCTAATATTATAAACGATATGGTAAACAATGATGTATAAATTATATAGTCGATGTATGAATTATATCAGCAGTGTACATCTCGTGTATAAGCGTTGTATAAGTTGTATGTTCGATATATAAGTTATATATGCGTTGTAAAAATTATATGTGTGTTGAAATGAATTGAAGTGAATCGAAATATATTTATATACGAGTGTATATATATACTCCCCTCGTCCACAGACCATGGACGATATTTATTGTTTGTGATTGGTGTGAAAATTGGTTGATAGTGAATGATTGATTATAATTGTTTATGGTTGAAATTGATTGGTTGTGGTTGAAAAATACCCATTGGTGATTAAAAAAAATTAGAATAGATTGTGGAAATAAAAATAAAACATGCCGCCTGCATGCGAACTAGATGCATGAATCCCCATTGTCAAAAGCTGCGAGGCTTTAAGGTAGAGCGAGGAGCCGTGCTAGGGACGACCCCTGTTTTAACTACCCTACCGTTATTCTGCCGAAATTTTCAATAATATTCATGTGTTAGAATTATTTTCATGTGTTGAAACTATATTCATGTGTTGAATAGAAATTCATGTGTTGAACGATAGTTGTGTTTTAAAATAAATTGTTTTATAATAAAAATCATATTTTTATCATCTATATGAACTATATAAAATAGTCGTGTTTTGAAATAAATTGTTTTACAATAAAAATCACATTTTTTACTATATACATGAATTGATAAAAATAGTGAAGTGTTGAAATAAATGTCTGTTAGATAAAAATATCATTTTTATCAATCTATAAAGGGGATATGGGTTTGAAATCGATGAAAGAATTATATTTATATATATTATATAAATAAAATCCAAATATAGTGAATAATGAAGCTGTAGTTCGTGTTTTGAAACCGTGATTTCAAACGATTAATGCGGGAGATCCGACCATCGGATTTTCCCGAAACCATAACCATTGGGTTCGCCTTGGAAATATCTTTCCAACGGCACCAACTTTGTAAAGATCCAACGGTTGGATTATCTGGAGTGTTTAATTCAAATCTGAAGAAAAACAGCGCCAGAATCGATTACATTTATATATATATAAAAATATAATTAAATTAAATCGAATAACGACGCTGTAGTTCGTATTTTGAAATCGTAACTTCAAACGATTAGTGCGGGAGATCCGACCGTCGGATTTTCCCAAAATTGAAACCGTTGGATTCGTTTTAAAAAGATCTTTCTAATGATATAAATTTTGCGAAGATCCAACGGTTAAATTTTCAGATATGTGTAAATCAAATCTGGAGAAAAATAGCGCCACGGCCGCGTTATGGCCTGAAGCATTGTTTGAAATAATTGGCTATTTTTAAATAAATAAAAATAGCGATAAATCGTGATAAAATATTATAAATGATATGGAATGGAATTAAACTGAATTTGCTCGATTTATGTGATATTTGATGATTGAATGTGTTTGGTGTGAAAATTACATTAAAGAGCAGAACTAGTGATATCGAATAATTTAACCATCAAAATGAATTGTTTTGAAATTCTAAATATATGTGAATTATTTGAAAAGGCCGAATTAATTCTCATTTCAAATAATTGATCGACGAGTGAAAGTCGATGATATGAAGACGGTGCAAGACCGATGATCTTCACATGGAATGGAGGGGTGCTACTGATGCTCATGATAGGAGTTGCTACCTTGACGGGGTTGAAGTAGTAGCCACCCGGACGTACTTGTAGATTGTACGGATATGCGAGGTATTGAGTGCCTCCGGTTTCGTTCAGACCTAGAACGAACGTGTAAATGGACTGTGTGTCTGACATTGGATTTTGTTCTATGCTGATTGATCTCTATTAAATATATATATGTTTGGCGGCGGAGAATTTATTCTCTTGATTAATGCCCTTCTCTGAGACGTACGAGCCCATAGGTTATATATCGATAGAAATCAGTCGCACGGGGTGGATTGCTTGTGTGGCACGCCTAAGTGATAGATGATTATGGCTTCTGTTGAAAAGCAAAGTCTTGTGGTTGATGATCAAAGCACAGCCTGTGTGACATAGCTTTGTGTATAACGTGAATTCGCGAGCCTCACACCCCGGGATGGACCAGAAATGGGAGAAGGATCCAGGGAGGACATGCGTTTCTTTATAGCTATGGTGGTGTCAGTGACCTACCAGCCCTGACATTTATATACTTTTCACCTGTGTGGTTGTTGCTGTTGCGAGGCGCCTCGGATATATCGGTCGATCTAGGACCGATGGAGTTATTAGGCTCATTTATGCCCCAAAGGGCGGGGAAACGCAGTGTTTAGGCATTTTAATCCATATCGGTGGACCGACCCTGTGGCTCCAAGGTGCAGTTGCGGCTGTAGCCTGAGGCTCGGACTAGAGAGTCTCGAATCGGTAAGGACTGTCTTTTGCCTTGGTTCATGATGGAAATCCATTTTCCAAATACGACATGGTGCGGTTTTGATTCTATATATATGGCGACATGATATATGGTACCCATGCCGTCTATGATTGATAGTTATGATTGAAATTGTTTTTGAAACATATATACACTAGCAATAATATCAAATGATTTGTTTTGCTCGTACTAAGCATATTTTGGCCATTATAAGGTAAAACTCTATCCTCTGGTATGTGTTGCATTGTGTGATGGGAACTGAGTCTTATAATGGCTTCATTTTTATAAAAAGCATTGCGGTGTTTAAAAGATTTATTTGTTTTAAAGCACTGGCAATCCAATGGAGTAAACCCGTTCCGCGAAAGTGGTGTGGTCCTGTGATTAGCCATATTTGAAAATGTGTTAAGTAGATTTCTCATACCAGTCCCATGACTGACTCTTAGTTTGTTTCACTTGCAAACTCGAGTGCCCTTATTTCTACACGGGAAGCTTTGTATTCAGGTTTTAGCAGGCTCTTTCTGGATAGCTGGAGCTGAAGATGGATTCTATCATTTATCTCTTTTTATGCTGTTCAGGTCCTGTTGTACATATTATGTTTTCTTTTCCACAGTAGACATTTATGTATAGCTAAACTGTATTTGTTCTAAGTATAATCCTATATACTGTGTAACTCTGATGATTATATTTATCCAGTGTATTCTATTGTACATTATCTGGTGTATTTGATTATTTCTATTCTGTTGTTATCTGTTTATGTGTTATATTCCAAAGATTACCCTTGCCACCGTCTTATCGGGAATGGGGTCGTCACAAACGTGTATCAAAGCTTTGGTTATGCTTAGTTCTGGAATATAACATATTAACAAACTTGTCAAAAATAGAACCAGTAGTGTTCTAGGACGAGTAACCCATTACAGATAGGATCAGTAATATCCTAGTATGAGTATAGCAGAATGAAATACACTTCGATAGACACATTTACATACAAGTATATGTCTCTATGTTTCAAGATTACCTTTTCTGTTGGCCTAACACTTTGTCTGCTATTTGCAGACATAGATAATGAGTGGCAGAAGCAGAAGAAATAATCCTATGGTTCAACAAATTAATGAGCCAGTTGTACTCCCTCAGCCAGGATCGGATATAGAAGCTTTATTGAAAAGATATCGAAATCTGGGTGGAGTGCCATTCTCGGGAAATGAATCTATTATTCAAACTCAGGCTTGGATGAGTTCTGCTGAAAGGATTTTTGAAAGTTTCCAGCTGAGAGGTGACCAGAAAAGATTGGTGGCATATTGGGCACTCAAAGAAGAAGCTTTAATCTGGTGGGAAACAATCATTAAAGATAATCCAGAAGGTGATATCACATGGGATAGGTTCAAACAACTTTTCAGTAAAAGATTTATTCCTCCAGAAGCAACTGAGCGGTTATGTGATGAATTCTACTATTTGATACAAGGAGATATGAATATCCGAGAATATCATAAGAAATTCAATGAACTTTCTCATTTCGCTCCTCATCTAATACAAGATCCAAAGAGGAAGAATCTGAGATTTATTAATGGTATTCAAAGGAGATACCAAAATAGTGTAATGGGGCACGTGAAGCTCCCTTTTTCTGAAATGATATACATGGCTTATCAGTATGAAGATCTTGATAGGCGAGGCCTTTTTGTCGACGAAGAGGAAGTCAGCACTAGCAGTAAAAGAAAATTTGAAGCTAATAGCCCAGAGACAAGTACATAGCCTGAGGCCAGTACGACGTCTGGGGCCAGAAAGAAACCTAGGTTGAATCGAAAGAAGGTTAAATCGGAAGAAGGATTAGCAACCACTTCCATATGCTCTAACTGCAATAAGTAAGGACATCTGTCGATAAGTTGCAGATCTCTTCAGAGCCATATAAAGGGTAAATTATCCAAGAACTAGTTGGAAGAGAAGAGAAAATGCAATCTGTGTCATCAGGTTGGTCACGTAAAGCAGGATTGCCGGCTCTTAAAGAAATCTGAAGCGGTTCAGGTAAATAAAGTAGCAGAAACTTCTAAACCCTCAACTAGTCAGGAAAGGTCAGACGTTTTAGAAGGCACGCTTACTGTCAAAACCATTCCGGTTAAACTACTATTTGACACAGGCGCGTCGAGAATCTTTATTGCAAAGAATGCGGTTAAGAAATTGGATTTGAAATTGAAAAATCTCAAAGAACCCATCACTGTCCATAATCCGGTTGGGGGTTCCCTCGATCTTAGTTGGGTTTGTGGGGTACCTGTTTCCTTTTCTCATTATCGGTTTCCTTGTATCTCGATCGTCATGAATTTTACCGAATTCGATCTTATTTTAGGATTGGACTGGTTAACCAAATACGAAGCTGAGGTTAAATGTGCAGAAAGGGTTGTCAAGATTAAAACGAAGCTTGCCAATATTGTAATTCCCTGTGAAGGCCCGAATTCTGATAGAAAAGACTTCTGGGTAGCTTTAGATGTTTCTCCTGCTCAAATAGAACCTATTCCTCTCGTTACAGAGAATATCCCAGTCGACATAGAAAATATCCCAGTTGTCAAGAACTATGCGGATGTGCTCGAAGAAGTTGTTAGCTTACCTCCGCAGAGAGAAATCAATTTTAAAATCTCTTTGGTTCCGAATGCAAGGCCAATAGTTCACGCTATTCGAAGGATGACCTTGAAGGAAAAAGAAGAGCTAGATAATCAAACTAGACAGCTAGTATGGAAAGGTCTGATCAGGCCTAGTTTCTCTGATTGGGGAGCAGCAGTGGTATTTGTTTCGAAGTCCGACGGTACTCTCAGACTGTGTGTGGATTATCGCGACTTGAATAAGCAGACATTGAAAAACAAATATCCATTGCCATGGATTGATGATTTGTTGGATCGATTAAATGGCGCACAAGTATTTTCACGAATGGACCTAGCTACAGGTTTCCATCAACTTCGCATTGTTGAAGAGTGTGTTCTTCTGACAGCATCCAGAGGTCCAGACTTATTCTACGAGTGGTTAGTAATGTCGTTCGGCTTATGTAACGCTCCAGCCTATTTCGTTGATCTAATGAAAAGAGTATTCAGAGGAGTATTGAATAAATTTGTTCTGGTTTTCATTGATGATATCCTTATCTTCTCTAAGTCAGAAAGCGAGCACGAAAAACATTTGGAACAAGTGTTAGAAATTCTGAGAAAGAATGTTTTAAAAGAAAAGTTTTCCAAATGTGTATTCTGGCAAGAAGAAGTCAAATTTCTTGGCCATATCGTGTCAAAAGAAGGAATTTCAGTGGATCCCAGTAAAATCACTGCTATTCAGAATTGGAAACAGCCTCGTACGCCAACAGAAGTTAGGAGTTTTCTCAGGTTGGCCAGTTATTGTCGGAATTTCATTAAGGATTTTGTGAAGACATCTAGTTCCTTGACAAAACTGACTAAGAAACATTCGAGATTCAATTGGACTTCAGAATGTGAGGAAGCTTTCCAGAAGCTGAAATTAAAACTGACGACTGCTCCGGTATTAACAATAATAGATGGCAACGAGGACTTGAAAGTCTGGACTGACGCATCTAGAGAAGGCCTTAGCGCAGTGTTGATGCAAAGAGGTCAAGTGGTTGCTTACGCTAGCCGTCAACTAAAACCGCATGAGAAGAATTGCGTTACTCATGATCTTGAGTTGCTAGCCATCGTATTTGCTTTGAAAATATGGAGGCACTACCTTTTGGGTGAGAGATTCGAACTGTATACAGACCATCAGTCATTGAAGTATCTGTTCACCCAGAAGGACTTGAATCTGAGGCAACAACGTTGGCTAGAATTTCTTGCAGCGTACGATTTTGAGATTTTGTACACTCCAGGGAAAGCCAATGTTGTGGCAGATGCGCTGAGTAGAAAGAATGTAATAATTTCCTGTTTTATCATTACGACGTCATTGATTGATAAAATATATGCTCTTCAGAAGGATGATCACTTCATTCAAAGAATCAAAGAAAGAATACAGAAAGGCGAGACCTTGAGTTTTCAGATAGATGACGAGGGAATCCTAAGGTTGAAAGGCCGAGTATGTGTGCCGAACATTGCTGAACTTTGAAGAGAAGTATTGGATGAATGTCACAAAGCTAAGCTTAGTATCCATCCAGGAGTGAGGAAGATGTATAATGATATCAAACGCACTTTCTGGTGGAGATCTATGAAACGAGACATCTCCTTATATGTTAGCCGGTGTTCCACCTGTCATCAAGTCAAAAGCGATCAGCAGAAGCTTGCTGGACAATTGCAACCTTTGGAAATTCCAGGTGGGAAGTGGGAACAGATTTCTATGGATTTCATAGATGGTTTGCCAAGAACCAGGAAAGGAAATGACAGTATTTGGGTGATCGCAGATCGTTTCACGAAGACCGCCCATTTCATACCTATCAAATCGAATAGAACTGCTCAGAGTCTGGCGCAGGTATATTTCAAAGAAATTGTTAGACTGCACGGAGTTCCCATGAGCATTGTTAGTGATCGTGACCCAATTTTTGCTAGTAAATTCTGGGAAGCATTCCAAGCAGAATTGGGAACGAAACTGAACCTAAGCACCGCTTATCATCCTTAAACAGATGGCCAAACTGAAAGGGTGAATCGTATTCTAGAAGATTTATTGCGGGCAGGTATTATTGATTTTGGCGGATCATGGGAAGACCATTTACATTTGGCTAAATTCTCATATAATAACAGCTACCAAGCGAGCTTGAAAATGTCTCCATTCGAAGTATTGTATGGTAGACTGCGCCGATCCCCTGCTTGTTGGGTTGAACCTGGTAACAGACTTGTATTAGGGCCAGATATGATTCGCGATGCTGCAGATAAAGTCAATTTCGTTAAGAAACGATTACTAGCCGCCCAAAGCCGACAAAAGAGCTATGCAGATAAGAGAAGAAGAGATATATCATTTGCTGTTGGCGACCATGTATATTTGAAAGTATCTCCGATGAGAGGAGTTATCCGGTTTGGTAAAACAGTGAATTGGCGCCCAAATTCATTGGTCTGTTTCCTATTCTTGAACGGATTGGAACTCTCGCTTATAAGGTTCAATTGCTAGATTGGTTGCCTGGAGTGCATGATGCATTTCACGTATCTCAACTGCGAAAGCTCGTTCATGATCCAGACTTGATCGTGGAAGAAGCAGCGCAACAGGATATAGAAATCACTCCAGAATTGGCTGTGAGAAGAGAGCCGCTGAAGATAATTGGTAAAGAAACCAAAGAGTTGAGGAACAAAAAGGTTCACTTGGTCAAAGTGCAATGGAGTGGAGATCCGCGAGATTGTACTTGGGAAACAGAGGAAAGCATTAAGAAAGCCTATCCTAAATGCAGGGTGGATATCTCTGATTGACTCTGGTGCAAGGTACATTTACCATATTTTGCAATTTCCATTGGGTTCTCTATTTTGGTGTTGTTTTCTTTTCATGGATGTAGAATTTTAATTGTTTAGTCTGAATGATTTAAAAGAGTATATGAATTAATCGATACATTTTTGAAAAGTTAAAAATAAATTAATTGATGTTTGTGTTGTGTGATTGTGGATTTGATTAATTAAATTATTAGCGCGATAGTTAATTTAATCAATAAGGGAATGAATGGTAGAATTTATTCGATTAAATCACACATTGAACTGAGTTAAAAATAGATAGAACTATATACATGTGCATTATATATGTTTGAACAGGTAAATGGATTAGCTGTTGAGTAAAGATTTTATTTGCGTGCCCGACAAATAGGTAAACCTTAATGAGTTGGATGCACAATTTTATTATTATATCAACTCCTGTGAATGCCATTGGATGCGGAGTGCTGGTTATTCTGTGTGTAATTAATAAATGTCGCTATAGGATAGTAATAATTAATTTTGAACTACACTACATGGCATACTTCTTGAAGATAGGCATACTTCATCATATACCACATAAGCATTTGGAGCTTGTGTGATGAGGTTGAAGATTTACCGTACGAGTGAGAGGCTTGTATGGCGATGACTATATATTACAGGTTGAACAGATGACTGTTATGGACCATACAAAATTGTAACGATAAATTGCCAGATTAATAAAAAAAAGAAACCCCACACGGGTCTGGAGCTGACAATAATCACGTCTCTCTAGTCATTAGATACGGCACATGGATTATTTATTTCCCACACGGGACGAGGTGATGAGGATTTATCCTCTGGAGCAATTAAAAATACACACTCCCTCTGGCTTTGACAGGGTGATGAGAATTTATCCTCTGGAGTTATTATCTATACACGCTCCCCTGTAAACACCAGAATATATCACTATAAATATGTGCATGCTTTATAGGATTTATTGGGTATCTAATACGGCCCAATAAATTTCCAAACCCCTCTCCGTACAAAGGAGGTTATAGCGAAATTTTTCGAAAATTCCGGGCGTTCGCCAAATTTTTGAAGAATTTGAAAATTCTCAAAAGCTGAAAAGTTGGAGAATGGAAGCCAGATTGAACGTAGAGTTGATTAATCAAACCACTTTTGACTTTTTTCCTTTTCGGGGACGAAAAGTTTTAAGTGGGGGAGATTGTAACAACCCTGAAAATCTAAACCAGTTAAAAAATTTTAAATTGGCTATTTTAGTGAATTTTAAATATTTAAAATAAATATTTTAAATAATAGCGATGAAAAGTGTGGTTGAATCGATGTTGAAAATGAATATAATTAATTTGAATTATAAACATGGCCTGAAATGGCGTGGTAGTTTCAAAAATTGAATTCAAACTTTGACTGACTGTACCGGGTGCAAAATAAAACGGATTTTATTGAAACCAAAAATATTTAAATCTGTTGGTGAATATCTTTCTGAGGAATCTGAAAAATCGAAGTTTCATAGCGGGAGTCAAAAGTTATGGCCAAATGAATTTTCAGAAAGGTCGCTATAAAATTTATATAGCCCGTGAAAATAGACATTTTGCAAACGACCTCGGAATTCGACGAAACCACTTTTGTTGAATCTGGGATGGTAAGTTATTGCTAGGTTTCAAATTTAATAATTTTTGAAGCTAGTATGTGAGCGTGGCAAAAGAAAATGAGTTTTGATCAATTATAGTTAAATTGGATCGACCAGAAAATGGCTATTTTACAAACGGTCTTAGAATTCGACGAAACTAGTTTTGTTGGGACCATATCATCAAAACATAGCTAGATTTATTTTTCTGGAATTTTTTGAATTAGTATGTGGCCCCGGCAAATTGAAATGTACATTCAAATTAAATATTGAATGTTTTATATTTTAATTTGAAGAATAACTAACTGTAACAGTCGAATTGGCCTACGGAACATATCCCATTGTGTTCGGAATGGGGGTATTTAGCTAGGGACGATAGTCTTTGGGTTTGAATTAGAGTTCGTATGTGGCGAGGGGCATTTTCTGATTTTAAAATTAAATAAATATATAAAAATAGAGAGAGGGCCAATCAGATTTCAGCCCCCTTTCTCTCTCCCCGTCTTCCTCAAAGTCGCGTACGACGGAAATCAACCCGCCACTTCCCAGCCCGATTTCTCCCGATCCACCTCACGAAACCATATCCTCCTTTGGAGAAATTTGTAGTACTCATCAGGATCTTCAAATCCATATGAAGTTTGCTAAGTTTCGTCGAGTTTTGTGAGAGGATCGCATCCCCGAAGTGACCAACTTCAGACCGCCGCCAAGGACGCCTGCCACCGTCGAGTTCAGCGAAAGGACCACCACCAGGAGCGCCTCTCGGAGCTGAACGCCGCTGTGCCCTATGATCTTCGTCCCGCTGTGCCCTATGACCATAAAATCGAAACCTAGTTTCGAAGATTCAAGGTAGGTAACGGCAGTTAAAATATTTTATATATATTATAGCACTTTAAAGAGCTACCATTTATGATTTCACTGTAAAAATCATATCTTTTTCGTTTCTAGACGAAATTCAGTGAAACAAGAGACAGTGGACTCATGTGGACATCTTCTACATTTTAGAAGAGACCGCATATTTTTCTAAGCCTTCTGCTATTTTTGGTGGAGTGGAACCCAATGTGAGATTTCTAATATTATAAACGATATGGAAAACAACGATGTATAAATTATATAGTCGATATGAATTATATCAGCATTGTACACCTCATGTATAAGCGTTGTATAAGTTGTATGTTAGATATATAAGTTATATATGCGTTGTAAAAATTATATGTGTGTTGAAATGAATTGAAGTGAATCGAAATATATTTATATACGAATATATATATATATATACTCCCCTCGTCCACAGACCATGGACGATATTTATTGTTTGTGATTGGTGTGAAAATTGGTTGATAGTGAATGATTGATTATAATTGTTTATGGTTGAAATTGATTGGTTGTGGTTGAAAAATACCCATTGGTGATTAAAACAAAATTAGAATAGATTGTGGAAATGAAAATAAAACATGCCGCCTGCGTGCGAACTAAATGCATGAATCCCCATTGTCAAAAGCTGCGAGGCTTTAATGTAGAGCGAGGAGCTGTACTAGGGCCGGCCTCGGTTTTAACTACCCTGCCGTTATGCTGCCGAAATTTTCAATAATATTCATGTGTTAGAATTATTTTCATGTGTTGAAACTATATTCTTGTGTTGAATAGAAATTCATGTGTTGAACGATAGTTATGTTTTGAAATAAAATGTTTTATAATAAAAATCATATTTTTATCATCTATATGAACTATATAAAATAGTCGTGTTTTGAAATAAATTATTTTACAATAAAAATCACATTTTTTTTACTATATACATGAATTGTTAAAAATAGTGAAGTGTTGAAATAAATGTTTGTTAGATAAAAATATCATTTTTATCAATCTATAAAGGGGATATGGGTTTGAAATCAATGAAAGAATTATATTTATATATATTATATAAATATAATCAAAATATAGTGAATAACGAAGCTGCAGTTTGTGTTTTGAAATCGTGATTTCAAACGATTAGTGCAGGAGATCCGACCATCGGATTTTCCCGAAACCACAACTGTTGGGTTCGCCTTGGAAATATCTTTCCAATGGCACCAACTTTGTAAAGATCCAACGGTTGGATTGTCTGGAATGTTTAATTCAAATCTGAAGAAAAACAGCGCCAGAATCGATTATATATATATATAAATATAATTAAATTAAATCGAATAACGACGCTGCAGTTCGTATTTTGAAATCGTAACTTCAAACGATTAGTGCGGGAGATCCGACCGTCGGATTTTCCCAAAACTGAAACCGTTGGATTCGTTTTAAAAAGATCTTTCTAATGATATAAATTTTGTGAAGATCCAACCGTTAAATTTTCAGATATGTGTAAATCAAATCTGGAGAAAAACAGCGCCACGACCGCGTTATGGCCTGAAGCATTGTTTGAAATAATTGGCTATTTTTAAATAAATAAAAATAGTGATAAATCGTGATAAAATATTATAAATGATATGGAATGGAATTAAACTGAATTTGCTCGATTTATGTGATATTTGATGGTTGAATGTGTTTGGTGTGAAAATTACATTAAAGAGCAGAACTAGTGATATCGAATAATTTAACCATCGAAATGAATTGATTTGAAATTCTGAATATACGTGAATTATTTGAAAAGGCCGAGTTAATTCTCATTTCAAATAATTGATCGACGAGTGAAAGTCGAAGATACGAAGACGGTGCAAGACCGATGATCTTCACGTGAATGGAGGGGAGCTACTGATGCTCATGATAGGAGTAGCTACCTTGACGGGGTTGAAGTAGTAGCCACCCGGACGTGCTTGTAGATTTTACGGATATACGAGGTATTGAGTGCCTCCGGTTTCGTTCAGACGCAGAACGAACGTGTAAATGGACTGTGTGTCTGACATTGGATTTTGTTCTGTGCTGATTGATCTCTATTAAATATATATCTGTTTGGCGGTGGAGAATTTATTCTCTTGCTTAACGCCCTTCTCTGAGACGTACGAGCCCAGAGGTTATATATCGATAGAAATCATTCGCACGGGGTGGATTTCCTATGTGGCATGCCTAAGTGATAGATGATCAAGGCTTCTATTGAAAAGCAAAGTCTTATGGTTGATGATCAAAGCATAGCCTATGTGGCATAGCTTTGTGTATAACGTGAATTCGCGAGCCTCACACCCCGGGATGGACCAGAAATGGGAGAAGGATCCAGGGAGGACATGCGTTTCTTTCTAGCTAGGGTGGTGTCAATGGCCTACCAGCCCTGACATTTATAAACTTTTCACCTGTGTGGTTGTTGCTATTGCGAGGCGCCTCAGATATATCGGTCGATCCGGTATCAATGGAGTCATTAAGCTCATTTACGCCCCAAAGGGCGGGGAAACGCAGTGTTCAGGCATTTTAATCCACATCGGTGGACCGGCCCTGTGGCTCCTAGGTGCAGTTGCGGCTGTAGCCTGAGGCTCGGGCTAGAGAGTCTCGAATCGGTAAGGAATATATTTTGCCTTGGTTCATGATGGAAATCCAATTTCCAAATACGACATCGTGCGGTTTTGATTGTATATATATAGCGACATGATATATGGTACCCATGCCGTCTATGATTGATAGTTATGATTGAAATTGTTTTTGAAACATATATACACTAGCAATAATATCAAATGATTTGTTTTGCTCGTACTAAGCATATTTTGGCCATTATAAGGTAAAACTCTAACCTCTGGTTTGTGTTGCATTGTGTGATGGGAACTAAGTCTTATAATGGCTTCATTTTTATAAAAAGCATTGCGATGTTTAAAAGATTTATTTGTTTTAAAGCACTAGCAATCCAATGGAGTAAACCCGTTTCGCGAAAGTGGCGTGGTCCTGTGATTAGACATATTTGAAAATGTGTTAAGTAAATTTCTCATACCAGTCCCATGACTGACTCGTAGTTTGTTTCACTTGCAAACTCGGGTGCCCTTATTTATACACGGGCAGCCTTGTATTCAGGTTTTAGCAGGCATTTTCTGGATAGCTGGAGCTGAAGATGGATTCTATCATTTATCTCTTTTTATGTTGTTCATCTCCTTTTGTACATATTATGTTTTCTTTTCCGTAGTAGACATTTATGTATAGCTGAACTGTATTTGTTCTAAGTATGATCCTATATACAGTGTAACTCTGATGATTATATTTATCCATTGTATTCTATTGTACATTATCTGGTGTATTTGATTATTTATGTTCTTTTGTTATCTGTTTATGTGTTATATTCCAAAGGTTACCCTTGCCATCGTCTTATCGGGAATGGGGTCGTCACAGCGTCAGTGCTTGAACTGGCTGACGAGTTTGACTCATGTGGTTGTTGGAATTGGAGGCGCCTCGGATATATCGGTCGTTCTCAAATCGATGGAGTCATTTAATTGGCTCAACTACGCCCCAAAGGGCGGGGAAACGCAGTGTTCAGGATTTCGTCTGATCCACTTCGGTGGACCGGCCCTGTCACACCAAGGGACGATGCGTTCTGTTCCTGAGACACAGGCTAGAGCGTCTCGAATTGGTAGAGGACTATCTTTTGCCTCGGTTCACAGATGGAAATCCAATTTCCAAATACGTGACTTTGCGGTTTTGATTGTAGAGCTTAGTATGGCGACATGATATATGGTACCCATCCCATCTATGATTGATACTTATGATTTGAATTTGTTTTATACACTACACACTTATAGTATCAAATGATTTGTTTTAACGTATTAAGCATGCTTTGGCTATTATAAGGTAAAACCCTATCCCCCGAATTGCGTTGCATTGTGTGATAGGACCTGGGTCTTATAATACCTTAATTTTTCTTTGTTTAGCATTGCGTTGTTTGTTTTATGCACTGGTATTCTTGGGAGGAAACCCGTTCCGTGTTATACGGCGTGGTCCCTTAATTTACCGAACTTTAAAATAAAGAATAATAACTGTTTTAGTTCTCACACCAGTCACATGACTAACCTGGAGTTTATTGTTTTAACCTAAACTCTGGGTGCCCTTATTTTGACATGGGCAGCTTGTAGTTTTGGTTTTGCAGATTTATTTTCACGGGATCCTGATTTACAGCTGGAACAATACTAAGAAAGCTTTGTATCCGCGTCTTACTTCTAGTTGTGTATTGTATTATTTTCCGCTGCTATGTAATGTATTGTAATCTCTGATATTTTCTGTGTAATATTTATTCATTTATACTCTGTATATTCTTGTAATCTGATGGATTGTTGTAATTAACAATGAAATGTTCTTCTATCTGCGTTCTATTTTGTCGTGTTCTCAAAACAATCAGGCGTTTCGAACGGTCTTGATCGGTTTAGCGACTAATTCGGATCGAGCGAAATTCCCGGTCATTACATCGTGGTATCAGAACTTTGGTTTACAAAGTTCAGAGAACAAGGCACATTAGAACCATACGAAAGAATTCATCAGAGATTGGATTAGTAATATCAAATGGGAATGACTCGTTAGAGATGGGATCGGTAGTATCCTAGAACGAGTGTGAAGAGTATATTTTTAAAATGAAAACAATTTTTGTTTTGAAAATTTAAATCAATTATTCGTATTTGATTATTCATTTATACTGAATTTGGACAATCCGGTATATATAGATTTTGCATATACGTCTGATCCACGGGTATTCGAAGTTTTAATATACTGGATAGATATAGAGTCACACTCTAGTCGCCCAGAGATGATGCTGATAATGACCATGGCATCATCAGTGTTGTGTTCGAGTAACGAAAGCGGGATTTCTATATGTTTCCTATTGACTGGTGTGAGAACCAAAATTATATAGGGCCTATTGTTGTGATTTGGCATCAAAAATGTGATTTTTTGACTATATATCAAAGTTATGAATTTGAAACGATAATCAACTAATTGATTGTTGTTTGTGTTGTTTGATTATTGGTTGAGTAATTAAAATTTGAACCATATAGCCAATTTGAATCAAATAGTGAATTGCATTGAAAATTAGTCGTATTGGCTTGCATATACATGTACTTACATTGAACAGGTCATAGCAAGGAGGCTAGAGTAGAGAATAAAATTGTTTTCCCAACAAATAGGTACATGTTTATCATAATTAACTGTTTTGTTTGGGTGATGATGATTTTGTGAGCCGATTGGCTAGCCGCTTGGCTTTTCCTTTTTCTTTTGGGTTGAAGAAGACCATGGGAGGCTATATGAAATGTCCCGAAGTCCCCGGTGCAGGGGAGGTTATGGCGAAATTTTTCGAAAATTTATAGCCAAATTTTTGAAAAATTTGAAAAGTTCTTAGAAACTGAAGAGTTTAAGAACTTAAGCCATAGTGGAAATACTGGAAGTTGAGTTGAATTGTTAAACAACTTTCGGCTTCGTTCCTTTTCGGTGATGACAAGTTTTAAGTAGGGGAGATTGTAATAACCCGGAAATCTGAGCCAATTTAAAATTTTTATTTTGGCAACTTTAGTGAATTTTGATTATTTTAAATGAATTATTTAAAATAATAACGACGAGAAATTTATTTTGAATAGAATTCGAATGTATATATTTATATAGCTCGACGTTAGAATATAAATAATTATTTAAAATTATTAAAGTAATTGAAAATGGCGCGGTAGTTCGATAATTCGATTTCAAACTTCAAATGAATGTACCGGGTGCAATATAAACCGGATTTTAGTGAAACCAAAAATATTTGAATCCATTTGACAATATCTTTCCAACGAATCCGAAAAATCGAAATTTCATAACGGGGATAAAAAGATATGTCTAGTTGAAAATTCAGAATAGTCGCTATGGAATTCTGGCCCTTAAAAATGGAAATTTTGCAAATGACCTCGGATTTCGACGGAACCACTTTTGTTGGATCCGGGATGTCCAATTATTGCTAGGTTTCAAATTTCATAATTTTTCAAATCAATATGTGAGCGTGGCAAAGGAAAACACGTTTGACCAGTTTCAGTTGATTTAAATCGAATGGAAAATGGCCATTTTTCAAACGGTCTCAAAATTCGACGAAACTAGTTTTGTTACGGACCGTATCGTCAATCCGAAGCTTGAAAGTATTTTTTGGGAATTTTAAGAGTCTGTATGTGGGCCCGGTAAATTGAAATATGCGTTTAAATTCAATATATAGAGTTATATATGTAGTGAATACGGATGACGAAAGAAGAAACGGCGGAGATTTTCTACATATGAAGAGTCGAGGCGCTTGGTTTAGCTAGCCGGTGAGAACCCCTCACTTTTATTTTTATTTGCTTTCTACTTGAAATATATAATAGAATTCAGACGGTGTTTAGTAGCACCCGACACCCGTCGTCCACAGACCATGGACGGCTTGTATGCTTGTTTGTTTGATTTTGATGTGTAGTTGATTGTGCGATGTGATATGAAATGAAATAAAATATTTTATAGTTAAAAATATAATTTTTAACGTGTATATAAAATAAATATTTATAAACAAATCGGACAATTTGTTTATATACACTGATTTGACTGATATTGATTGGGATGATAAATTTTATACGTCGCTCAACTGCACAAATAAAATCTGTGTTTGATTGTTTGAAACCCCACACGGGTATTGGGATAATATATGTCACTCACTAATCCCAATAATTAGTTGTATGTCGATCGATTGATTGACAGCCTGTTATAAGCGTTGAATATTTATATTTGATGCTTATACAGTGTAGAATGCACTTTGGATGATGGTTGATTATTTTTCGTTGTTGTATATACATGCGTTGTATGGAAATCCATAGGAATAAAATCATTGGTAATTGATTAGGCCTCATTCCAGTTTTGAAATAGAATATTTGAAGAGAACTATTTGAATGAAATATTTGAATAGAAATATTTGAAAAAGAAATATTTGAAATAGAATATTTGAAAATAGAAATATATGAAGCTGTGTTGATTATATTGATGCCATTTTGACGTGAACGATATTTATATCGATTATATTCGTTTTTATAAAGAATATTGAAAAGTGATTTCAAAATCGAATATTTTGGAATGAAATTCGAATTAATTGAATTGAATATAAAATAAATTCGAATTGAATTGAATATAAAACGAATTCGAATTGAATTTAATATAAAGCGAATTCGAATTGAATTGAATATAAAACGAATTCGAATTGAATTGAATATAAAGCGAATTCGAATTGAATTGAATATAAAACGAATTCGAATTGAAATGAATATAAAACGAATTCAAATTGAATGGAATATAAAATGAATTTGAATTGAATTGAATTGAAAAGAAAATGAATTCAAATCGAATTAAAATCGATTTGAATTGAAATCAATTTGAAATGAATTTAAAACGAATTTATAAGGAAAAAATCAATTTTGATTTGAATTTGAAAATGAAGTTGAAATCGTTTTGAAAACGAATTTAAAATAATTTATAAAATTCGTTTCGAAAGGAAATCGACGAAGTATATATTATATATATAATATAATGGCCTGAATAGAACGCGCCGCGGCGCGGCAGTTCGTGAATTTCGACCATTGACTTCAAATGGATATTACGGGAGATCCGACCGTCGGATCCACCTAAAACCGGAACTGTTGGGTTCGTATCGAAAAGAGCTTTCTATTGAATATTAGAGATTTGAAATCTAACGGTTGGATTTGGAATTATGTCCAAATCAAATTTGGAAAAGGTCGCTGTAAGTGCAGTTCGATGGCCGTTGATGGAAATCGACTGTACGGGCCTTGATAAAATTATTAAAAATAGTAATAATTTGTGTAAAATCATAAGAAATGATTTGTGAAGAATTGGGATGATAAACTCCATATTTGAAAAGATAAACATAGATTTTTATCGAAATGAACTAGTTTTGAACTAGAATTATAATTCTATTTATTTTTTCAAAATAAATAGATTGAATTTGAAATGGTTTTAAAAGTAACCAGAAGTTCCAATAATTGAATTGGAATGGATTTGAATCGAAATTGTCTTCGGAATATTTCGATGTCGGATTTCGTGATGATATAGATATTGTTATGGGAATTTGAAAGATATATATCGTTATTTCCAATACGATATTTGTTGGTCGTAGAATTTGATATTGAATATAAGCCGATATATTTTCTATTCAGAGCCTTGTATTTAATATCAAATGTGATTTGGGTTTGTCGTGAATGGTGTCTTCATTAACACTGTTCTTAAGCCCAGTGGAGAAAAAGATTAAATCTTTTTATTTAGATTTAATGAAGTGTACCAATTAAATAATATTTAATTGGAATTGAATTGGTATTGTTTTTTGGGTTTATCGTGAACAGTGTTTTAAATAACACTTGTTCTTTAACCCGATAATTAATGGAATGTGATTTTGGGTTTATCGTGAATCGTGTTTTAAATGACACTGATTCTTTAACCCAGTTAAAGATTAATACTAAGTGGAGTTTTAATGAATCTTTAATTAGATTGAAAAGATCGAGAAGGGAGTATCACCAGTTTTGCTCTAGGTGTTAGTTAAATCTTTAATTAGATTTGAACGTGAAATGATAATTGAATTTACCGATAACACTATGGTGTTAGATATGAAGTATGACCAGTTTTACTTCATGGGATGAATAGGTGGGGATTGGGAAATAAAATAAATGATTACTCCGGCGTGGTTCGCTAATCCGACTAGTTTGAATTGATATTCAAAGAAGATTAAAGTATAAATTTAAAGAATTTATCTTGGATAAAATTAATGGGAACCTTTCCCAAAGTATAAGAATATTTGAATAAAAGAATATTCTGAATTGGAATGAGGCGTATGTTGTATTTGTGTAACACTTGTTTATTATATACGCGAGTTATTCAGAAAGACCGGGTTTATCCCATTCTGAATAACTGATACGACGATAAGTTGAAGATGAAGACGGTGGTCGAAGACCGGAGGTCTTCACGTCGTTTGGGTGGTTACTGATGTTATTGATTGGGATGTACACCTAAGAGGAGAGAATCAGTTAGTGGTCGTCCAGACGTACTTGGAGATCGATGGATATGCAGGGTACTAGGTGCCTCCGGTTTCATTCAGACCCAGAACGAACTTGTAAATGGACTGTGTTTCTGACATTGGATTTTAGTCTGTGTGATTGATTTCCATTAAATATATATATCTGTTTGGAGGCGGAGAATTTATTCTCTTGCTTAACGCCCTTCTCTGAGACGTACAAGCTCAGGGGTTATATATTGATGGATATCAAACGCATGGGTTGAATTGCCTGTGTGGCATGCCTAAGTGGCAGTTGATCAAGGCTTCTGTTGAAATGCAAAGTCTTGTGGTCATGATCAAAGCACCGCCTGTGTGGCATAGCTTTGTGTAGCGTTGATTCGTGAGCCTCACACCCCGGTGTGAACCAAAAACGGGAGACGGACCTCAGGGGGGACATGCGTTTTCTTCTAGCTAGGAGTGGCGTCAATGCTTGAACTGGCTGACGAGTTTGACTCATGTGGTTGTTGGAATTGGAGACGCCTCAGACATATCGGTCGTTCTTGAACCGATGGAGTCATTTAGTTGGCTCACCTACGCCCCCAAAGGGCGGGGAAACGCAGTGTTCAGGATTTCGTCTAATCCACATCGGTGGACCGGCCCTGTCTCTCCAAGGGACGATGCGTTCATTTCTTGAGACACGGGCTAGAGCGTCTCGAATCGGTAGAGGACTATCTTTTGCCTCGGTTCACAGATGTAAATCCAATTTCCAAATACGTGACTTTGCGGTTTTGATTGTAGAGCCTAGTATGGCGACATGATATATGGTATCCATGCCGTCTATGATTGATACTTATGATTTGAAGTTGTTTTATACGCTACTCACTTATAGTATCAAATGATTTGTTTTAACGTATCAAGCATGCTTTGGCTATTATAAGGTAAAACCCTATCCCCCGGCTTGCGTTGCATTGTGTGATAGGACCTGGGTCTTATAATAGCTTCATTTTTCTTTATTTAGCATTGCGCTGTTTGTTTTATGCACTGGTATTCTTAGGAGGAAACCCGTTCCGTGTTATACAGCGTGGTCCCTTGATTTACCGAACTTTGAAATAAAGAATAATAATTGTTTTAGTTCTCACACCAGTCACATGATTGACCTGGAATTTATTGTTTTAACCTAAACTCTGGGTGCCCTTATTTTGACATGGGCAGCTAGTAGTTTTGGTTTTGCAGATTTATATTCACGGGATCCTGATTTACAGCTGGAACAATACTCGGAAAGCTTTGTATCCGCGTATTACTTCTAGTTGTGTATTGTATTATTTTCCGCTGCTATGTAATGTATTGTAATCTCTGATATTTTCTGTGTAATATTTATTCATTTATACTCTGTATATTCTTGTAATCTGATGGATTGTTGTAATTAACAATGAAATGTTCTTCGTCTGCGTTCTATTTTGTCGTGTTCTCAAAACAATCAGGCGTTTTGAACGGTCTTGATCGGTTTAGCGACTGATTCGGATCGAGCGAAATTTCCGATCGTTACGTCATGGTATCAGAGCTTTGGTTTACAAAGCTCAGAGAACAAGGCACATTATAACCATACGAAAGAATTCATCAGAGATTGGATTAGTAATATCCAATGGGAATGACTTGTTAGAGATGGGATCAGTAGTATCCTAGAACGAGTGTGAAGAGTATATATTTAAAATGAAAACAATTTTTGTTTTGAAAATTTAAATCAATTATTCGTATTTGATTATTCATTTATACTGAATTTCGACAATCCAGTATATATAGATTTTGCATATACGTCTGATCCACGGGTATTCGAAGTTTTAATATACTGGATAGATATAGAATCACACTCTAGTCGCCCGGAGATGATGCTGATAATGACCATGGCTTCATCAGTGTTGTGTTCGAGTGACGAAAGCGGGATTTCTATATGTTTCCTATTGACTGGTGTGAGAACCAAAATTATATAGAGCCTATTGCTGTGATTTGGCATCAAAAATGTGATTTTTTGACTATATATCAAAGTTATGAATTTGAAACGATAATCAACTAATTGATTGTTGTTTGTGTTGTTTGATTATTGGTTGAGTAATTAAAATTTGAACCATATAGCCAATTTGAATCAAATGGTGAATTGCATTGAAAATTAGTCGCATTGGCTTACATATACATGTAATTACATTGAACAGGTCATAGCAAGGGGGCTAGAGCAGAGAATAAAATTGTTTGCCCGGCAAATAGGTACATGTTTATCATAATTAACTGTTTTGTTTGGGTGATGATGATTTTGTGAGCCGATTGGCTAGCCTCTTGGCTTTTTCTTTTTCTTTTGGGTTGAAGATGGTCATGGGAGGCTATATGAAATATCCCGAAGTCCCCAGTGCAGGGGAGGTTATGGCGAAATTTTTTGAAAATTTTGGGTGTTAGCCAAATTTTTGAAAAATTTAAAAAGTTCTTAGAAACTGAAGAGTTTAAGAACTTAAGGCATAGTGGAAATACTGGAAGTTGAGTTGAATTGTTAAACAACTTTCGGCTTCGTTCCTTTTTGGGGACGAAAAGTTTTAAGTGGTGGAGATTGTAATAACCCGGAAATCTGAGCCAATTTAAAAATTTTATTTTGGCAACTTTAGTGAATTTTGATTATTTTAAATGAATTATTTAAAATAATAACGACGAGAAATTTATTTTGAATAGAATTCGAATGTATATATTTATATAGCTCGACGTTAGAATATAAATAATTATTTATAATTATAAAAGGAATTGAAAATGGCGCGGTAGTTCGATAATTCGATTTCAAACTTCAAATGAATGTACCGGGTGCAATATAAACCGGATTTTAGTGACACCAAAAATATTTGAATCCATTTGACAATATCTTTCCAACAAATCCAAAAAATCGAAATTTCATAGCGGGGATAAAAAGATGTCTAGTTGAAAATTCAGAATAATCGCTATGGAATTCTGGCTCTTAAAAATGGAAATTTTGCAAACAACCTCGGATTTCGATGGAACCACTTTTGTTGGATCCGGGATGTCAAATTATTGCTAGGTTTCAAATTTCATAATTTTTCAAATCAATATGTGAGCGTGGCAAAAGGAAAACGCATTTGACCAGTTTCAGTTGATTTTAATCGACTAGAAAATGGCCATTTTTCAAATGGTCTCGGAATTCGACGAAACTAGTTTTGTTAGGATCGTATCGTCAATGCGAAGCTTGAAAATATTTTTCGGGAATTTTTATAGTCTGTATGTGGGTCCGGTAAATTGAAATATGCGTTCAAATTCAATATATAGAGTTATATTTTTATTTTGACGAAAAATGATCGAAAAAGTCGAATCAGCCTGCGATACATATCCCATTGTGTTTGGAATGGAGGTAATTAGCTATGGACGATAGTCGGTGAGTCTGATTTCGAAGTCGAAATAAAAAGTTACTGTGTGAAATTAAAATAATAAATTAAATTAAAAAAAACTCATCATCCCTTTCTCCTTTACCTCCCCCCCCCCCCCCCCCCGTTCAATTTCAATCAGAAAAAGAAAAAGAAAAAAACCCGCGTCGTGCCCTAACCCTAACTCGCCGCCACCGCCGCCAGGGAAACCCCACACCTCCGGCGAAACCCCCTCCCCCCCCCCCCCCTCGACCATCCTCCACTCCATCGAGTAGCCCCCCCTCTCGATCTCATCCCTCAAACCGACCGGAACTCCACAAACCGCCTCCACCGACCACCTGGCTGACCCCCGCCGCCCCCACTGTGCCTGCGCCACATCAGCGCCGCAAAGACCTCCCCCCGCCTTCTTCTTCGCTGAGAAAACCTGTAAGTCCTCTCCTATTATTTATTTCTATTTGTTGAAGGTAATTATCAATAGCTTGAAGGAAAAAAAATCAGTTTTTATAGCATGAATAAATAAAAATATGATTTTTATTGAAGGGTTTAAATAAAAATTCGATTTTTATATTTTGAATAGCAAAGTAAAAATTCGATTTTTATATATTGAATAGCAACGTAAAAATTCGATTTTTATATATTGAATAGCAAAGTAAAAATTCGATTTTTATATATTGAATAGCAAAGTAAAAATTCGATTTTTATATATTGAATAGCAAAGAAAAAATTCGATTTTTATATACTGAATAGCAAAGTAAAAATTCAATTTTTATATATTGAAATGCAAAGTAAAAATTCGATTTTTATATATTTAATAGCAAAGTAAAAATTCGATTTTTATATATTGAATAGCAAAGTAAAAAATTCGATTTTTATATCCTGAATAGCGAAGTAAAAATTCGATTTTTATATATTGAGTAGCAAAGTAAAAATTTAATTTTTATATATTGAATAACGAAGTAAAAATTCGATTTTTATATATGTAGTGAATACGGATGACGAAAGTGACGAAAAAAGAAACGGCGGAGATTTTCTACATATGAAGAGTCGAGGCGCTTGGTTTAGCTAGCTGGTGAGAACTCCTCACTTTTATTTTTATTTGTTTTCTAGTTGAAATATATACTAGGATGTAGACGGTGTTTAGTAGCACCCGACACCCGTCATCCACAGACCATGGACGACTTGTATGCTTGATTGTTTGATTTTGATGTGTAGTTGATTGTGTGATGTAATGTGAAATGAAATAAAATATTTTATAGTCAAAAATATAATTTTTAACATGTATATAAAATAAATATTTATAAAAAAATCGGACGATTTGTTTATATACACCGATTTGACTGATATTGATTGGGACGATAAATTTTACACATCGCCCAACTGCACAAATAAAATTTGTGTTTGATTGTTTGAAACCCCACGCGGGTATTGGGATAATATATGACATGCACTAATTCCAATAATTAGTTGTATGTCGATCGATTGATTGACAGCCTGTTATAAGCGTTGAATATTTATATTTGATGCTTATACAGTGTAGAATGCACTTTGGATGATGGTTGATTATTTGTCGTTGTTGATATATACATGTGTTGTGTGGAAATCCATAGGAATAAAATCTATGGTAATTGATTGGGCGTCTTTCCAGTTTTGAAATAGAATATTTGAAGAGAACTATTTGAATAAAATATTTGAATAGAAATATTTGAAAAAGAAATATTTGAAATAGAATATTTGAAAATAGAAATATATGAAGCCGTGTTGATTAGGTTGACGCCATTTTGACGTGAACGATATTTATATCGATTATATTCGTTTTTATAATGAATATTGAAAAGTGATTTCAAAATAGAATATTTTGAAATGAAATTCGAATTAATTGAATTGAATATAAAACGAATTCGAATTGAACTGAATATAAAACGAATTCGAATTGAATTGAATATAAAGAAAATTCGAATCGAATTGAATATAAAACGAATTCGAATTGAATATAAAGCGAATTCGAATAGAATTGAATATAAAACGAATTCGAATTGAATTGAATATAAAACGAATTCGAATTGAATGGAATATAAAATGAATTCGAATTGAATTGAAAAGAAAATGAATTCAAATCGAATTAAAATCGATTTGAATTGAAATCAATTTGAAATGAATTTAAAACGAATTTATAAGGAAAAATTCAATTTTGATTTGAATTTGAAAATGAAGTTGAAATCGTTTTGAAAACGAATTTAAAACGATTTATAAAATTCGTTTCGAAAGGAAATCGACGAAGTATATATTATATATATATATATATATTATATATATAATATAATGGCCTGAATAGAACGCGCCGCGCCGCGGCAGTTCGTGAATTTCGACCATTGACTTCGAATGGATATTACGGGAGATCCGACCGTCGGATCCTCCTAAAACTGGAACCTTAGGTTCGTATCGAAAAGAGCTTTCTATTGAATATTAGAGATTTTAAATCTAACGGTTGGATTTGGAATTATGACCAAATCAAATTTGGAAAAGGTCGCTGTAAGTGCAGTTCGATGGCTGTTGATGGAAATCGACTGTACGGGCCTTGATAAAATTATTAAAAATAGTAATAATTTGTGTAAAATCATAAGAAATGATTTGTGATGAATTGGGATGAAAAACTCCATATTTGAAAAGATAAAAATTGATTTTTATCGAAATGAACTAGTTTTGAACTGATATATTTTCCAATACGATATTTGTTGGTCGTAGAATTTGATATTGAATATAAGCTGATATATTTTCTATTCAGAGCCTTGTATTTAATATCAAATGTGATTTGGGTTTGTCGTGAATGGTGTCTTCATTAACACTGTTCTTAAGCCCAGTGGAGAAAAAGATTAAATCTTTTTATTTAGATTTAATGATGTGTACCAATTAAATAATATTTAATTGGAATTGAATTGGTATTGATTTTTGGGTTTATCGTGAACAGTGTTTTAAATAACACTTGTTCTTTAACCCGATAATTAATGGAATGTGATTTTGGGTTTATCGTGAATCGTGTTTTAAATGACACTGATTCTTTAACCCAGTTAAAGATTAAAACTAAGTGGAGTTTTAATGAATCTTTAATTAGATTGAAAAGATCGAGAAGGGAGTATCACCAGTTTTGCTCCAGACGATAGTTAAATCTTTAATTAGATTTGAACGTGAAATGGTAATTGAATTTACCGATAACACTATGGTGTTAGATATGAAGTATGACCAGTTTTACTTCATGGGATGAATAGGTGGGGATTGGGAAATAAAATAAATGATTACTCCGGTGTGGTTCGCTAATCCTAACTAGTTTGAATTGATATTCAAAGAAGATTGAAGTATAAATTTAAAGAATTTATCTTGGATAAAATTAATGGGAACCTTTCCCAAAGTATAAGAATATTTGAATAAAAGAATATTCCGAATTGGAATTAGGCTTATGTTGTGTTTGTGTAACACTTGTTTATTATATACGCGAGTTATTCAGAAAGACCGGGTTTATCCCATTCTGAATAACTGATACGACGATAAGTCGAAGATGAAGACGGTGGTCGAAGACCGGAGGTCTTCACGTCGTTTGGGTGGTTACTGATGTTCTTGATTGGGCTGTACACCCAAGAGGAGAGAATCAGTTAGTGGTCGTCCAGACGTACTCGGAGATCTATGGATATTCGGGGTACTAGGTGCCTCCGGTTTCGTTCAGACCCATAACGAACTTGTAAATGGACTGTGTTTCTGACTTTGGATTTTAGTATGTGTGATTGATTTCTATTAAATATATATCTGTTTGGCGGCGGAGAATTTATTATCTTGCTTAACGCCCTTCTCTGAGACGTATGAGCTCAGGGATTATATATTGATGGATATCAAACGCATGGGTTGAATTGCCTGTGTGGCATGCCTAAGTGGTAGTTGATCAAGGCTTCTGTTGAAAAGCAAAGTCTTGTGGTGATGATCAAAGCACCGCCTGTGTGGCATAGCTTTGTGTAGCGTTGATTCGCAAGCCTCACACCCCGGTGTGAACCAAAAACGGGAGACGAACCTCAGGGAGGACATGCGTTTTCTTCTAGCTAGGAGTGGCATCAGTGCTAGAACTGGCTGACGAGTTTGACTCATGTGGTTGTTGGAATTGGAGGAGCCTCGGATATATCGGTCGTTTTCGAACCGATGGAGTCATTTAGTTGGCTCACCTACGCCCCAAAGGGCGGGGAAACGCAGTGTTCAGGATTACGTCTAATCCACATCGGTGGACCGGCCCTGTCGCTCCTAGGGGCGATGCTTTCTTTTCCTAAGACACGGGCTAGAGCGTCTCGAATCGGTAGAGGACTATCTTTTGCCTCGGTTCACAGATGGAAATCCAATTTCCAAATACGTGACTATGCGGTTTTGATTGTAGAGCCTAGTATGGCGACATGATATATGGTACCCATGCCGTCTATGATTGATACTTATGATTTGAAGTTGTTTTATACACTACACACTTATAGTATCAAATGATTTGTTTTAACGTATCAAGCATGCTTTGGCTATTATAAGGTAAAACCCTATCCCCTGGCTTGCGTTGCATTGTGTGATAGGACCTGGGTCTTATAATAGCTTCATTTTTCTTTATTTAGCATTGCGCTGTTTGTTTTATGCACTGGTATTCTTGGGAGGAAACCCGTTCCGTGTTATACGGCGTGGTCCCTTGATTTACCGAACTTTAAAATAAAGAATAATAATTGTTTTAGTTCTCACACCGGTCACATGAATGACTTGGAGTTTATTGTTTTAACCTAAACTCTGGGTGCCCTTATTTTGACACGGGCAGCTAGTAGTTTTGGTTTTGCAGATTTATATTCACGGGATCCTGATTTACAGCTGGAACAATACTTGGAAAGCTTTGTATCCGCGTATTACTTCTAGTTGTGTATTGTATTATTTTCCGCTGCTATATAATGTATTGTAATCTATGATATTTTCTGTGTAATATTTATTCATTTATACTCTATATATTCTTGTAATATGATGGATTGTTGTAATTAACAATGAAATGTTCTTCTGTCTGCATTCTATTTTGTCATGTTCTCAAAACAATCAGGCGTTTCGAACGGTCTTGATCGGTTTAGCGACTGATTCAGATCGAGCGAAATCCCCGGTTGTTACATTTTTAGACCGTTTGAAAAATGGCCATTTTTCAGTTGATTAAAATCAACTGAAACTGGTCAAACGCGTTTTCCTTTGCCACGCTCACATATTGATTCGAAAAATTATGAATTTTGAAACCTAGCAATAATTTGACATCACGGATCCAACAAATGTGGTTTCGTCGAAAACCGAGGTCGTTTGCAAAATTTCCATTTTTAAGGGCCTGAATTCCATAGCGACTATTCAGAATTTTCAACTGGGCATATCTTTTGATTCCCGCTATGAAATTTCGATTCTTCGGATTCGTTGGAAAGATATTCTCAATTGGATTCAAATATTCTTGGTTTTGCCAAAATCCGATTTAATCCTGTACATTCATTTGAAATTTGAAATCGAATTATCGAACTACCGCGCCATTTTCAATTCCTTTTATAATTATAAATAAAATATTTATATTCTAACGACGATCTATATAAATATATACGTTCTATTTCTATTCAAAATAAATTTCTCATCGCCATTATTTAAAATAATTCATTTTAAATAATCAAAATTCGTTAAAATTGCCAAAATAAAAATTTTAAATTGGCTCAGAATTTCCGGGTTGTTACAGTGTATCAATTATAGACGGCATAGTACCCCATCCTACTATGTCGCCATACTAGTTCTACAATCAAAAACCGTATGGTGTCGTATTGGAAGTTGGATTTCCATCATGAGTCAAGGCTAGGAACGATCTCCTTACCGATTCGAGACACCCTCCTTACCGATTCGAGACACTCTAGCAATGTCTCAGGATCCCTCGCAGTGAACCCTTGGATCCTGCAGGGCCGGCCCACAAATATGTTAGTGGATTAGTTATGCTTGAACACACGCTTCCCGGTCCTATTGAACCTATAAAATGGTCACAATCGACCAATAAAACCGAGGCCTCGTAATCCATCATCCACATAAGTAAAATGTCAGGGCTTATAAAACCCTGATACCACTACTAGCTAGAAAGAAACATGTGCACTCCCTGCGTTCCCTTGTCCCGTTTTTGACTCATACCGAGGTGTGAGGCTCGCGAAGTAACGCTATACATAAAGCTACGTCTAAACAGGCCGTGCTTTGATCATCAATCACAAGGCTCTGCTTTTCAACAAAACCCTTGATCAATTGCATCTTGGCATGCCACATTTACAATTCACGTCATGCGATTGATAACTACCAATATATAACCTCTGAGCTCGTGCGTCTCAGAGAAGGGTGTTAAGCAAGAGAATAAATTATCCGCCACTACAGATATATATTAAATAGAAATCAATTTAATTTACATGGGATCAAATCCAATGTCAGACACACATCCATTTACAAGTCTCTTCTGGGTCTAAACGAAACCAGAGTCACCTTATTCCTCGTCTCGTATGTCCAATACGGAAGAGTGGTGCTCGCATATCCGGATAATCAACAAGTACGTCCTGACAACTACCACTTTAACCCTTTCCTAGAAGCATATAAGTCTAGGGCATTAGTAGTCATCCATTCGATGTGAAGATCGCCGGTTTTCAACCACCGTCTTCAATGTCTTCGACTTTAAATCGTTGTATAATTATTTGAAATGAGATTGAACTCGGTCTTTTCAAATAATTCTCACATAATTATAATTTAAAACAATTTTATATCGTTAATATTATTTTATAATGATTTATCGCTATTTTTATTAATATAAAAATAGTCCAATTTAATTTAACGATGCTACTGTTCAATAGGCGACCCTGGCGCTGTTTTTACCCAAATTTAATTTACATGTATCCCGAAATCTAACCGTTAGATTTTAACGAATTTTATATCGTTGGAAAGATCTTCCCAAAGCGTACCTAACGGTTCCAGTTTTGGGAAAATCTGATGGTCGGATCTTTCGGTATAATCGTTTAAAGGTACGATTCTGAAACGCGAACTACCGTGCGTGATTCGTTTAATTTTAATATATATATATATATATATATATATATATTTGCATATAAATATAAACTATTCGATGATTCATCTAACGTATTTAACACGCCAAATAAAAGAATGTTTTATGGCATATCATATCATATCTACATGTTCGTATTTTCAAATAAATATGTATTTTATTTATATGACATCTTTGCTAATGACAAATAAAAAGATAATTTTTATTTTCATTATTCGAGTGCGATTTCTATTTTATAAAAAGAAATATTTTTGTTTGTATATTGTTTCAATGTATGACATGACACACATAAAAATGTTTAATTTGCAAACAAACACTAATATATATTCTAACAATAAAAATGTCTCTTAACTCTAACATATACATTCTGGCAATAAAAAAAATTCTTTAACTTATACACAGATTCTAATGTGTATATTGAAAATAAAAATGTCACTTTAATATTTACACAAATTCAAATGTGTATATTGACCATAAAAATGATTCTATAATTTGCATCCAGATTCTATTTCAACAAAATACATAAAAAGTGATACATTCATTTTTGTTGACAATTCTAGTTCAAGAAAATGATTAAAAAGTAATTCATTCATTTTGTTGACAATTCTATTTCAACAAAATGACTACAAGTGATAATTTCATTTTCTCTGAACAATCCTCGTTTAACCAAATGAATATATGTGATGATTGCATTTATGTTGACAATTCTAGTTTAACAAAATGAATATAAGTGAAAATTCCATATTGTTAACAATTCTAATTTAACAAAATGAATATTAATGATATTTCATATTTTTAACAATTCTAATTTAACAAAATGAATATTTTGGTTGTAACACAAATTTATTTACCAAAAATGCTATTTGTGTTTTGACACAAACCTATTTAACAAAAATGCTATTTGTGTTCTAACACAAACCTATTTAACAAAAATGCTATTTGTTCTACCTCAAATATATTTAACAAAAATGTAATTTTTGTTTTCAACCATTATATTTTGATAAAATGTAAAAAAAACTTCCACTATTATATTTTGACAAAAATGAATATTTTGATTCAACTAATCTAAATGTACATTTTGACAAAAATGTGTATTTTGATTCAACTAATCTATTTTGGTAAAAGTGAATATTTTGAGAAAAATATATATTTTGATTCAACTAATCTATTTTGATAAAAATGAATATTTTGAACAAATGTATGTTTTGATTCAACTAATCTATTTCAACAAAACAATAGAAATGATGACTTTGTTTTGTCGACAAATTCATTTCAATAAAACAATAAAAATGATAACTTTGTTTTATCGACAATTCTAATTCAACAAAACAAATAAAAGTGAAGTGTTTGTTTTGTCGACAATTCAAATTCAACAAAATAAATATAAGTGATGTGTTTTCTTTGCCGACAATTCTAATTCAACAAAACAAATAAAAGTGATGTGTTTGTTTTGTCGACAATTCAAATTCAACAAAACAAATAAAAGTGATGTGTTTATTTGTTTACATTTTTCTATTTTACAAAAATGATATTATTGTTTTAACACAAATCTATTTGACAAAAATGTAATTTTTGTTCTAACCCAATTCTAAATAACAAAAATGTAATTCTTGTTCTAACCATTATATTTTGACAAAAATGCCAATTTTGTTTCAACTGTTACATTTTGACAAAAGTGACAAAATTGGTTTCAACTATTATAATTTGACAAAATGACAAATTTGATTTCAACTTTCCTATTTTGACAAAAGCGACAAATTTGATTTCAACTTTTATAATTTGACAAAAGCAATAAATTGGATTTCAACTTTTATAATTTGACAAAGGTGGCAAATTTGATTTCAACTAATGTGTTTTGACAGAGATGTATATTTTGTTCAACAATTCTAATTTGACAAAAATAAATGTTTTTATTTCAACTATACTAATTGGGAAAAATGAATGTTTTTGTTCAACTAAACTATATTAGCAAAAATGAATATTTTTGTTTAACTACACTATATTGACTAAAATGAATATTTTTGTTAAACTAAATTATATTGAAAAAATGTATATTTTTGTTAAACTAAATTTTATTGACAAAAATGAATATTTTTATTTAAACTAAACTATATTGACAAAAATTAATATGAATATTTTAATCCTTTCTACATATACGACCAAATTGTAAATTTTATCATTAACATAATTTAACAATTCTAACTTGTTAAACCTGACAATTATAGTTTAACAATTCTAGTTTGTTAAATATGACAATTTCAATAAAATAATATATTTTTTAGTTAACATAACATTTCTATGTTCTCTAATGACAAACCAAAAAGAGTATTCTTATTTGCATACAGTTTCTAATCTCAGCATGGCAAATAAAAATGTAAATTTTATTTGCATACAAATATATATCCTTCACCTAACAAATAAAAATGACTATTTTTATTTGTTTACAAATTCAATGTAAAACTTGACAAATAAAAATGAATGTTTTTATTTGTGAACAACTCAATGTTACATTTGACAATTAAAAATCAATGTTTTTTATTTGTGAACAATCCAATGTTAATTTTTAACAAACAACGAGCAAAATGATAACTTGATCTTATCCAATTCTCTAATGCATAACATTTATAACAAAAATGTTAATTTTCTCTAATGCATAACATTTATAACAAAGATGTTATTTTAATTCTAATGCATAACATTAATAACAAAGATTTATTTTAATTCTAATCTTTTTATTGTGTTGAACAAAGTGACAACAAAAAAATGATAACTAAGTATAATAATCTTTTTATTATTATTTTCTTATTATAATCTCTTTTATTTTAATGGAAACAGATTTTTGACAAAAACCATGTTTCATGTAAACAATAGAAATAAGATTTTATTGTTAATTCTAATTCTAACACTATAACAAAATGACCCTATTACAACAGTGGAACACCGTTGTAATATACATTTCACAACGGTCGGCTAACCGTCGTGTATTAAGAAGTTGTAATAGACTAAATTCTTTTACAACTTTTTTGCACCGTTGCAACACCGTTGTAATATCTATATTTCACAACTTTTTTACACCGTTGTAATGAACTTTATTACAACAGTTATGCACTGTTGTAATAATATCTACTACAACTGTTATGCTCCATTGTGATTAAAATTTAGGCTTTAAAAAAAATAGATATCTTTTGCAACTGAAAAGAACAATACACTAAACATAGCAATACTCCATAAGCAAATCAGATATTATAGTTATTTGTAAACTAATTTATTAAAATACTCAAATATCCAGTATTACAAACAATAAGTTTTAGACAACATTTCATGCATTACAAACAATAAGTTTCAGATATTACAGAGCTTGATGCAGTCTGAACTCAAAAGACATAGAAGCCTTGCTACATGGTCACATCTGAAAATCTTCAAATCTGATTTACTAGTGGTCATTATCATAACCTTTTGCTACAATTTGCAGTCGTCGTCCTTGCACCCATGACTTCTCCACAAAGGCATATGTTGATAAAATCATATAACCTTTTTGGTATAAGGCTGTCAATATTCTCTGCATATAACTTGGTTGGAATGGACGGTAATGTGCACCATAATAAAGTACAAGTAGTACACATGCATACTAATCAACAATTGCATATAAAATATTAAAATGCAACTACGTTATATTTCACAATTTGTACAGCACAAATTTCTAACCATTTAGTATAGTCCAAAGTCATAATAGTAGGGATGCACTTCACTGTTTTATAGCATACATTATGATTTATTTATTTCTAAAAAAATCAAGCATTTTTATTTTATTGCTATTACAAATATGTTGCACTCATGCCTGAAGATTCTTAACTATGATGCTTATCACGTGGTCATTTTCAAGAATTATAAGATTTTGCACATATATACACTCTACTAAGCATAAACTAATGGCAATGTTTATGTACTTTCAATATAAGATTTTTCTCTTTAGTTATCTTTCGTCTTTATTTTCTTTTAACGCAAGGAGTAAAAACAACACACATGTGATTAATTCTGCTTTTACTTTCAAGCAAGTTGAGATGGAACTGGAATTCAAAACCATACCGATAGCACTACTACAGCCACATACCAATTGTAGGTTGTCTCAAATTACAGCGACATTCGAAAAAAGTGAAGAAGCATTTGATCGAGCATCTTAGCTACATCAACAAGGCTCACCTCTCATGGTATATCCTGGAGCGTGTTCAACTTACAAGTGTACAAATATTCTTCTGTAACCGCTGCAATGATGTCGATCTCCATCAAACAACAAGTTTCCAGATCAATACTACAAGTTGGAGAAATAATAAACTGCACTTTTAAAAAAAATATGTGTCAAAAGGTCAATACATGTGGAAGTGGTCTGAGATGATCAGATCTCGGGGCTGAGGACAAATCAAACGTCAACAAGCTTGAGGAAGTTCCAACTATGATCCAGAATGCCTACACTGGACTTCTAGTTGAGGCTCACGTTCCCTACTTTCTTCATACGCGCAATCATCAAGCAATCCGATCTCAATCCAGAACCTTCATCGGCATTTTCATCAGCCTCGTTGATCAACACCAAAAGCATCGCAAGCCGACTCAGATCTGAAGGACAAAGTGCTCACAACGACCTCCGATTCAAAGAAGATCCTCTTCGATTCGAAGTAGATCTGCTTTGATCCAGGTCTGCATTACATGGAAAGCGATTTAGGATTTAGAAAGGAGGTCGTCAAATACAAAAGGGGATATCGATTTTGTTTAGATTTGTCCAGATGATTTTAATTTAGGGTATAGTAAAGGACGTCAAATTGAAAAGGCGGCCCGCCTTAATTTTCATGTTTCCTCCTAAATTTTGATTTAGAACATGAATTTCTAACCAAATTTTTGTTTTTCCAGCTAAACCAGTTACTAATAAAATCATGGATTTATAAAGGATGCGAGTTTCCACCTAAACTTATCATGTAAAAGTTACTAATTATTACTTATAAAACACTTAACATTAATTATTAAGAAACAATTACTAATTTTTTTGGCAAAGCATAATTACTATTTATTAATTATCCTTAAATATTAATATTAATATTATTAGTTATTAAATATTAGCTATTGTTAATTTCTAATAGGCCACTATTATAAAATTATAAAAAAGAACTACTAAAAATAAGTTTGTACAATTTTCAAATAAAACTATTGAAACAGTTACTACCAAATCAAATATTACTTATTAATAATAGTTATTATTTAACTTTTACTTATTTCTACTTAGATATAATAAATTAATAATTATTAAAAGCTTATAATGTATGTTACTAATTATTGATTAATAAGTAGTTAACATAAATTAACTATTAAAAATAAATTACTACTTATTAAATATTAATTATTTAATAATAATTAATAAATATTATTGATTCCTAAGTTTATTATTAATCATTAAATATTAATATAATTTAAATATAGATATTATAAACATGAAGTTTGTAATAGACATCTATTACAACTAACAAAATGAAAAGTTGTTAAAAATATGTTATAACAACGGTACTTTTACCACCGTCGTAAAAAAACATTTATTACAACGGTGCTTTTGCCACCGTTGTAAAATTAAAGTTGTAATATGGTGTTTTTGTTGGAGTGATAAATAAACCATGTTTAATGTAAACAATAGAAATGAATATTATATATTATATATTTATATATACAATAAAAACATGGTTTTTATTGTATACACAAAATTTTGACAAACATGAATACACACAATTCAATTCAGTGGTTCATCGCAGTCACAAAACAATCAACATTGAAATAGATATATACAACACCAACATGAATTTTATATAAAATGAATATATAAATTTCACAATGCAATAAATAATTAATTTTATTTTAAAAATAGAAATCTCATAGTGCTTTTTTATTCCTTCTGAATTTGTAGCTAGTTCTATTTCTGCTCTGGTCTGTTTCATTGTGTAGACCAGGCCAAGACGGTTCCAACGCTTCGAGTTTCATTTGATTCTAATTTGATTTGCATAAGATACAACATTTTAAATATTAGTTACAACCTAGGATAATTAAACAATAATTAATTTAATTAACATTTTCCACTAATCTCACATTAACCTTAATCGTTTTCCTTAATCACTTTAATCCTCATTGTCTTCATCGCTTGGCGAGCGGAAAAAAACTCGATCGCTTCATCTGAAATCGCACCCCTCAGGAGACTTCTGATCAACCATCGCCCCCACCATCCTACGCACCGCCACCAGCCGCTCCTACGCCTCAAACGACATGCGTCGCGATCAACTATGGGGCCCCCAAATCGTGTTCAAGCTGCGGAGCTTCAGGCTCAAAATTCTAGCGAATTACTTTATGAAATTTGATCCTGACCGTTGATTGCATTAATCTAACGACGCTCTTTGATTTTCCCTCAGAATGTATTCAGGATTAGTGAATGGATTGGAGGAACGGAGAGGAAGTTCATGGAAGCTTTTTGGCCATCGCTTTGGAGTGAACGACGGCTTCCTATAAATGGCCTAGGGTTTAACTAATTTGGCTATTTATAATATATATATATATATATATATATAATATTAATATTTTATTCAATATATTGCTTATTTATGAAGTTTAACATTTTAAACTCCAAACGAGACCTAATGACTATTGCCCCCAGCCAAATGCCCCCATTCCGGACACAATGGGATAGGTCTCATCAGCTCATTCGATCGTTTCAGCCCACTTTTCTTTAATTTGAAATATAAATCATTTAATTATTTAATTTGGTTGTACATTTTAATTTAACGGGGCCACATACTGACTTTAAAAATTACAGAAAAATTATATCTAGCTTTGTTTTGACGATACGGTCCTAACAAAATTAATTTCATCGAATTTACTGACCGTTTGAAAAAATGGCCATTTTCTGCTCGATCCAGTTTGACTGAAATTGACAAAACACGTTTTCTTTTGCCATGCTCACATATTAACTCCAAAACTTATGAAAATTGGAATCTTGCAATAATTTGACATTTCGGTTCCAACAAAAGAGGTTTCGTCGAAGACGAAGGTCGTTTGTAATATATATATATATATATATATATATATATATATGTATATATATATATATATATATTCTATAGCGACTATTCTGAATTTTAAACTTGGCATAACTTTTGATTCCCGCTATGATATTTCAATTTTTTAGATTCGTTGGAAAGATATTTTAAAATAGATTTAATATTTTTGGTTTTACTAAAATCCGATTTATTTTGCATCCTGTACATCCAGTCAAAGTTCAAATTCAAAATTTTAAACTGTCGTGCTATTTCTAATTCCTTTTAAAATTAAAATAAATATATTCTTTCAAACTTTGATTTAAATAAAAAATTTAATCATTATTATTTAAATTAAATTATTTTAATTATAAAATTTCCATCAAAATTGCTAAAATAAAATTTTAAATTGGTTCCAAAATTCCGGATTGTTACAATCTCCCCCACTTAAAATCTTTTCCTCCTCGAAGAGGAACGGAGATGAAAGTTGTTCAATTAACCAATTTGATTTTTATTTATTTTATTGGTTTCAATAATTTTATTAGTTGATTAACTTTACAAATATATATAACTTTCATATATTCAAAAATCATATTTTCTAATATCGGATTATATATATATATATATATAATCACAAATAGATTAATTATAAACTTTTCCCTCTCAACTCATTCTAGGGCATTACTTACCCTATCTCTAATGAGTTTTTATCATTCTAGGATACTACTAATCCTATCTCTAATGAGTATTCTTTTATAGGATATAACTAAACCTACCTCTAACGAGTCTTTTGTTCAGTTCTAACGAGTTGTACCCCAAAGATTTGAGCTAACCAGAGCTCTGATACCAGCTGTAACGATTCGGATTTTTGCTCGGACCTAATCGATCGCAAAATTGACTAAGACCGTTCAAAACCCGAATACGCTAACTTTGGGAATACAACACATCAGAACAAATAAAAGCAGACTTTTATAAACATCATAATAATGTTACATCAGAGTACACTGAATATAATACAGCGGAAGATTAATTTACAATAAATGTAATACAATGCACATCGGAACAATAATCTGATACAGCGGAAGTCTATCAATGCTCTAGACACAGCTTTAAGCTTCGATCCAGAATCCTGCTCAATATATCTACAAAATAAGCTTCTCGATTGCCCATGTAGAAAATATGGGCACCCAAGTTTGCAAGTGAAACAAACTACAGGTCAGTCATGGGACTGGTATGACAAATCTTACTTAACTTAACTAGTAATAAGGCTAATCACAGGACCACGCCGCTAACGCGGAACGGGTTTACTCCATCGGATTGTCAGTGCATAATTTAAATAAAGTAAATCGTTAAACAATGCAGTGCTTTTTCGAAAAATGAAACCATTATAAAACTCAAGTCCCATCACAAAATGCAATGCAAACCGGAGGACAGAGTTTTACCTTATAATGGTCAAAAATGCTTGATACGATAAAAATGGATTTGATATTAATATAAGTGTATATATGTTTCAAAAACATTTCAATCATAATGTATCAACCATAGACGGCATAGTACCCCATCCTACTATGTCGCCATACTAGTTCTACAATCAAAACCGTATGGTGTCATATTGGAAGTTGGATTTCCATCATGAGTCAAGGCTAGGAATGATCTCCTTACTGATTCGAGACACTCTAGCAATTTCTTAGGATCCCTCATAGTGAACCATTGGATCCGGTAGGGCCGGTCCACAAATACGTTAGTGGATTAGTTATGCCTGAACACACGCTTCCCGGTCCTATTGAACCTATAAAATGGTCACAATCGACCAATAAAACCGAGGCCTCGTAATCCATCATCCACATAAGTAAAATGTCAGGGATTGTAAAACCGTGATACCACTTCTAGCTACAAAGAAACGTGTGCACTCCCGGCGTTCCCTTGTCCCGTTTTTGACTCATACCGGGGTGTGAGGCTCGCAAAGTAACACTATACATAAAGCTACGTCTAAAAAGACCGTGCTTTGATCATCAACCACAAGGCTCTACTTTTCAACAAAACCATTGATCAATTGCATCTCGGCATGCCACATTGACAATTCACGCCATACGTTTGATTACTACCAATATATAACCTCTAAGCTTGTGCGTCTCAGATAAGGGTGTTATGCAGGAGAAAATTCTCCGCCACCACAGATATATATTAAATAGAAATCAATTTAATTTACATGGGATCAAATCCAATGTCAGACACACATCCATTTACAAGTCCATTCTGGGTCTGAACGAAACCGGAATCACCTTATTCCTCATCTCGTATGTCCAATACGGAAGAGAGGTGCTTGCATATCCGGACAATCAACAAGTACGTCCGAACAACTACCACTTTAACCCTTTCCTGGGAGCAAATCAGTCCGGGGCATTAGTAGTCATCCATTCGATGTGAAGATTGCCGGTCTTCAACCACTGTCTTCACTGTCTTCGACTTTAAATCATCGTATAATTATTTGAAATGAGATTGAACTCGGTCTTTTCAAATCATTTTCTCATAATTATAATTTAAAACTATTTTATATCATTAATATTATTTTATAATGATTTATCGCTATTTTTATTTATATAAAAGTAGTCCAATTTAATTTAACGACGCTATTGGTCAATAGGCGACCCTGGCGCTGTTTTTACTCAAATTTGATTTACACGTATCTCGAAATCTAACCATTAGATTTTTAACGAATTTTATATCGTTGTAAATATCTTCCCAAAGCGGACCTAACGGTTCCAGTTTTGGGAAAATCCGACGGTTGGATCTTTCGGTATAATCGTTTAAAGTTACGATTCCGAAACGCGAACTACCGTGCGCGATTCGTTTAATTTTAATATATATATATATATAAACTATTTGATGATTCATCTAACATATTTAACACGCCAAATAAAAGAATATTTTATTGGCATATCTTATCTACATGTTCATAATGTCAAATAAATATGTATTTTATTTACATGACATCTTTGCTAATGACAAATAAAATGATAATTTTTATTTTCATTATTTGAGTGCGATTTCTATTTTATAAAAAGAAACATTTTTATTTGTGTATAGTTTCAATATATAACATGACACACATAAAATGTTCAATTTGCATACAAACTCTAATATATATTCTGACAATAAAAATGTCTCTTAACTCTAATATATACATTCTGACAATAAAAATGTCTCTTTAACTTATACACAGATTCTAACGCGTATATTGAAAATAAAAATGTCACTTTAATATATACACAAATTTAAATGTGTATATTGACCATAAAAATGATTCTATAATTTGCTTTCAAATTCTATTTCAAAAAATGCATAAAAAGTGTTACATTCATTTTTATTGACAATTCTAGTTCAACAAAATGATTAAAAAGTGGTTCATTCATTTTGTTGACAATTCTATTTAAACAAAATGATTACAAGTGGTAGTTTCATTTTTTGTGAACAATCCTCGTTCAATGTAATGGCCCGCAAATCCGTACTATCTGAGTTGACTAATAACACCACACGTCCAACCCAAATTGCACAGAAATACGAATCATTATTAGAAAGAAGTTAGAGGATGAGAAATAGAAAGAAAGAAATGTTATTATAGAAGAAAACAAAGAAGACAAATCTCACAGCGGAATGAATAAAATATATTAAATAACATAACTTTTAAAATGCAAATCATTGATTGTATGTACATACCATTATCAGAGCACAACAGTTATTCCTGGAACAGTTATAAACACCTGTTTCCAAATACAACAAAATACACCGCGGAAAAGATGACAGTCTATAACTAACTGGTGAAGCCTCTTGCTTCCGTTCTTCCAAGTGAATCTGAAAAATCCCGACTACTTGACTGCCCATACAAATTTAGGCACCTAGAGTTTAGGGAAAACAAAAATAAAATAAACTCTGGGTCAGTCATGGGACTGGTGTGAGTAAACTCCAACCATTTGTTTAACTTTCAAAATCCTTCCGAAAGAAAGGATAATAGTAAGACCAGCCCACATACAAACATGGACGGTTTTTACCTTACTATAACCCAAAACACTTTGATACGAAAATCTAGTGATATTATAATAGTGTCTAAATCAAATAAATAGAATCTAGCGGAATGCTTGCATCTCACGCTCCATATATAATATAAAATCAAAAACCGCATGGCGCTTATTGGAGATTAGATTCCAACATGACAAGGTATGGAACCACCTTCCGATCAATGTACTCTAGAGGGGATACACTGGGGTTCAACAAGAACATCTTGCAACCCAGCCCACACATGACCGACCACTCATTTCTCTTGAGTGTATCGAATGTATATCACTAACGGTTGGGATCAGCAACCGTTTCCCGAAAAGGGACAGCATCAATAGATTAAAGAAGTAAAAGGAATTTCTCTAGATATGTGATTATACACCCTAATGGGAGCGACCCACATAGCCATGCTGCATGCCCGATTTTTGTCATTTCCTGGTTGTTGAGGCCTGAGGCTACAATTTCTTATCATTCATTGATAACACAATCACTTTGAATGCCACATCGTCAGATCCGTTAATCTCTAATTGATTTGCACAAATATATTCTTAATTTTATGCTAAGAGAATAAATCCTCCACCACCATATATATCTATATAGACCAAAATATGCGATCATTGGAAATTCTCTGTCAGACCCTCTTCCATACATGTTTGTTCTGGGATTGAACGAAATCGAAGGCACCATTTCTATTAATAGAAAAAGCCCTTGCACTCTACTCTGTGTCCGATTATCTTCATATAATATGATTCGCAATGTTACTGTCAATACGGAGTGGTTCTCAGATAATAATCCAACCGATCTCTCCATATTGACAACGATATTGGCAAACACTTTGATAGCCGGTTATTTAACTATCGAAGAAAAACAAACATCCATTCATAGCATCAAACAATCACTAGGCCCTTAATATTTCATTAATTAAATCACTTATCCATTTCTTTATCAATATTTGTTAACCAAATCCTATCAACCATCATCTTGGCCCTTTTCGCTATTTGGAAAACATTTACATTCGCCTCCTTTTATTTTCTATACATAGAAAATATATTTTATTTATAATTGGAAAATATTCCAATTAGTTATCTCTTTCCCGACTCGGTTATTTTTATACTTAGGAAATATTTATATTTTTATATTTCCAAAATTCCACTTATGTGGGTTAAAACGAATGTTGTGTAAAACATCATTACAACAACCCAATACACCGCATTCACTCTCTCTTATTCTAGCATCTCTCTTCGAGACTGGATTTTGCTATTTATCGGTTAAAAAACGAAATCAATCAAGTTGGGGTATAACTACCTCTCAGACCTTGACTGAAAACATCCTCAACTTCAAAATGGACAAAACCACTTACCTCGAATAATCAACATCATATAAACTAATTATTCATTTTTAAACATGCATACGTTTCTCTTTCTAATTTTATCAGATTTAATTATAGATTTCCTTTTTGTTTATAACATTCTATTTTAATTTCGTTTCCTTATCGAATTCTATATATTGATATATCAATTCATAATTATCAAATTATCTTTAAAATATTCTAACTCCTTAAATTTTCGGAAATTTCGCCATAACCTCCTTTGTACCGGCAAATAGTTCAAACCTCAACTCGCCTCTCTAGGCCCTTTCCATTCAGAAAGAAAATCAAAAAGCCAAGTGGCTTGCCGATTCGGCGCATAAAACCTCATATGGAATTTAAACATGTACCTTTTTGTCGGGCACTAAATTTATAAACTTCATTCTCTTCATTCCATACCTGCTTAACACATGTTCACCTGTTTTCAATTTAATTCAACTCAATCCAATCGTTTGAATTCAGCTTCACCCATTTATTCTTTCATTAGCTTCTTAGCCTATTTCACTTGTTATTTGAACATATCATGTTCATACGTATTTCTAGTTTGCTTATAAATCAATTGAATCCCATTTTCATTTCAGGTTTCATATTCAATTTCGAATACGAAATTCACAAGTCTCATTTACTTATCAAAAGAAATATCTCGATCTAAAATCCGATTAACAAATTATTCTTCCACTTAGTTAATTCTATTCAAAAATAAATAGCTAATTTTGTTTCAAAAATCAATCCATTTACTCCACTTGAGGTCATATTTATTTTAGTGAATATTAGGCTCACGTCCCTATTTTGAAACTTAATTAGGCTCACATCCGGTCATAAACTTATTGTAAATTAGGTCCCTGTTTTCAAAACTTATAAAATAATAATTAAAAAAATAAAAAAAATTCATAAATTAGTAATAAAATATATTACGCATTATAAAAAAAATCAGTTCAAAAAACAACAAAAATAATGTCAGAAAGAAGAAAACAGCAAAAAAACAGAAAAAAAAAACTGCAGTTAAATGCATAATATTATGCACCTTTTTGATTTTATTGCATGCATATATGCAATTATTGCAGTTCTTCTAGCGGATAGATTTAACATAATTTTTCAGTTCATTTTTATTTGCATCCAAATGTGCAAATTTTTCAAAAAAATGCACACATGTGTGCAACATTTTTATAGGATAAAAAGTAGGGACCTAATTTATAAAAAAAAAAACAAAGTTCTGAAAATTTTTAAACCCGCCCCCTATTTTATTTTTTCCGCCTTTTTGTATTTTTTTTTTAAAAAATGTGCGTACGTTCATAAAAAAAAAATCTAAAATATGGAAATAATGTCAGGAATCTACGGAAATCGAAAAAAAATAGTTGCATACATTTATGCAATTATTACTGATAATTGCATATATGTATGCAACTTTTCTGTAAGCTGTTTTCAGATTAAAATCTGAAAATAAACCTGCACAAATGTATGCAAGTATTTGAAATTTTTGCGCACATGTATGCATTTATTTGCATGAATAAAAATCAACGAAGATGTATGTAGTGAAAAATATGCACGGATGTATGCAGGAAAGTGATATATGTGCATACTATTATGCATTTAACTGGAAATTTCTTTTTTTTTTTTGGTTTTTTTGATTTTTGATGCCTTCGTTGATGGTTTTTTGTTCTGAATTTTTTAGTGTTTACATGTTTTATTTAAATACGAATTTACGTGATTTTTTTAATATTTTTTTATGACTTTTCAAAAAATAGGGACCTAATTTACAATAAGTTTATGACCGGGTTTTATTTATATTTTGAAACTTAATAGGGACCTCTAAAAAATGCACCCTTTATTTTATAACTCAAGTCCATATTTTTCAAATGGGAATTTGGATTTTATTTGCTTAAAATCCTTATATTTATTTATATAAACCATTATGGTTTTTAAACGATTTAGGCGCAGTTTTTCTGAAAATTTGATTTTGACATAACTTAAAATCTATCAGACGAAATCCAGATTTTTCTCTTTCATTAGAAAACTATTATTCAACCGGCCCTGACGATTCTTGTTTCAAAGAATTCCGACTTAATTTGAGTCGTATATACTCAATTGAAGTTCGAAACGCCAATTTACGAACTGCCACGCTGTAGCGAGTTCGTTTTAATTATATTTATATATATAAATGTTTAAACTTTGTTTAAAATAAATTCAACTCCATTCTGATATATTTTTAATATATATCAAATCAGTTCGCAATTCAACATAATATTTTTTATTATCTATAATTGTCGATTTTTCCTTACTCGGTAATATAATTATTTATATTTCGATCTTATATATATAATTCCAATTCCATTTATAAATAAATATTTTATAAAATTCGATATAATCGAATTTCAATTATAAACCCATTGAATTCTTCTCAATTCAGCTTATATTCCGAATTCCGAAATATAATCAACCGTTTTGTTTCAACAAACTTCCCAATTTACTTTTAAATTCCTATTTGAATTTAAATAGTTTAAATTATCCAAATGATAATTTATTTCACCAAATTTATAACACTATTTATAAATTCAACTTCCTTGTTTCATATATTTAAACAAGTCTATTTCGAAATCTATTTAAAACCAAAATCTTATTTTGGAAAATTTCTATTTATAATAACTTATATATAACACGCAATTTATTTTCATATTCAATTTAACTTCTATTTAAATAAATTCGAATTAATCGAATTCAAATCATAAATCCTTATGGATTTATTTTAGTTCAATTTATATTCTGAACATCAGAATAAATCCCATCGTTTATTTCTTTAAAACGAATTCCCCATTTCTATTTTTAAATTCACATTTGAATTTAAATATTCAAATTACCCAATGATAAATTTTCCACTTTATTTATAAACACTGTTTATAAATTCATTTCAATTCCCCACATTATTCAATGTATAAACATCGTTTATAAATTCAATACTTGTTTTATTTATTTAAAACAAGTAAATATTTTTAGCACATTCTAAATCCAAATTCTATTTTAAAAAAATAGAATTTTCCTTTTAAATCTCCAAATCACTTTTCGCAATATTTCAATAAATTAACATTTTGGCCTCAGTAATATTTAAACAATCAAACCACTCAATTATCAATCAACATATCATATATGATAATATATGTGAAAGCAAACAAATAATAATATTTTTGAGGAATCCAGTTGGATCCCTCCAACCTGTTTCCTGCATCCACAGACGTTAGCCAATAGAAATAATACCCATCCTGCTTCGTGGAAGGATATCGCGGTATGAATGTCATCCACTATTATAGCGTGGGGGCGTATAGGGTCATCCGCTAATGATACTGCGGGCCTCCACTAATGGTACTGCGGGAATCCAAACAATGACCAATATATATATATAATAGCCACAAACACCAGTCCTAAATAACTAATATATATTTAATATAGCCATAATAAAATTTCAGTGCAAGCAAACAACCAAAGAACAATTATTTTAATGAATAAAATAAATTCTAAATAAAATACGAGTGAGATTTACTCACTAGGGTTTTTATTTTGATGATTATTCACTGTTTTATCTAATTTTAAAAAATAGTTTAAAATTAGACAAAAATCTCTGAAAGCTTCACAGCTCTCCGGATAAATTCCATATTGTCGTCTATGCTCATATGGATCCAACGAAATTGATATTATTTGATTCTAGTAATGTACGAAACATATAAACACATTATAAACTTGCTAAAATTTAAGTGGTTATAGACTAGAAAAATGATTAGTAGTTTATTTTACCTTGCTCACCATCAGACCACCTTTTCCACTATCTAAAGTCACGATCCAGGAAAAACAATGCGTTATTTTTCTCCCATTATTCCGCTTTCCATCCACTGTTGTTATTATATATTTTTCTCAGTTGTTTGTGTATATATAAAATAAATATTGTTAACTATTTTAACTAACTGAAATTTTACCATGATCTCATGTTTGATCTTTCCTCTTCCATTATTCATAATGCAAGACCCGTTCTAGAAACCTAAAAAAATCATGTACCTGCTTCTAGTTTGATTCGAACTTCTCTCAATCAATTCCCTAGTCACCATCGTTGCCACTATCATCTGACTCACCGCTTCTCCTTCCATCCAATCGCCAATTCATACCAGAGCTCAGCGTCGCCTCTAAAGTCGCGACCTGACACCGCTTCAGCACGCACCAGATAAAGGTGCGACATGATTTGTCCTTAAATCCTACCATTTTCCAACCGTAGATCATCCCGGACTTCACTGCCAAATCCCAATACCTCAAAATCATTGTCGATAACTCCTCATCTCCTCCGTTGATGAGCCTTGCTGACAGACATCGGCAATCAATGAACCCTAGTGTACTACAGGAAGCATCGCACCATTTCTTTTTCTTGAATCCTTCGAAAATCCCATCACCTGAATCCTCTGACCACCGCAAGTTTCCCTATCTCCTCCATCGACGATGAACCAACGTCAACTCCTGCTCAGTGACCAACGTGTTCGAAACTACCAAATCTCGCCCTCATCTCAAAAGCCATACCCATCCCAGGTTAATCGAACTCGAATTGATCTCCTACCCTTTTTTTTAGCTGAGGAACCGGAAATGAATTAATAGAAGGGGGAAATAAATAGAAGGGAAAGAAAATATTGTTGTTTATAAAAGGAACATGCATTCATTTTTATTTTTCTCAAATGAAGAGGAATTCGACATTTTCTTTGTTAGTTGAAGCATTGTGAGATTTCCGTTCTGGAGAGAAAAAGAGGAATAAGGGAAAAAGGAGTCACGTTATATAGAGAAAAGGTAGGGAACCAACGTACACAGCAATTTAATGTTTGTCACCAAAAGTACAAACATTTTTAATGCCGATTTGATTTTAGATTTTACCTGGTTTGATTTCAAATCAATGTGATTTGAAATAAAGAGATTTTTGTTCTTTTTAAATAGATATCGATTTGATTTTCGATTCGATTTCAATCTTATCCATTACAAATATCTCGTGGTCCCTTAATTTAAACCACGAACCGCTATTTTAACGTAACCACTGTCGTTTAAATGTTATAACAAAATTGTGAACTGAACAGCGTATATTCTGAAATTAAATTTTTAACCTATATATCATTTTAAATTCAGAACTAATCAATTCGCTGGTAATAAATTATTTTTATTATCGCCTATATTCAAAAATCATCTGAATTGTTTCAATTCAGTTTTTAACTTTGGTTTCAATTATATTTCGAATTGAATTATTTCAGATTCTCGTATTATGACGATTATATATGTATTCGAAATAAATCCTATTTCGATTATTAAATCGATAACTCGATATAAATATAAATTTATATTATCAACTCATATTAAATATATTCTAAAATAATATTAAAAATAAATCAGAAAAAAATCCGTGTCGTTACATTTAACAAAATGAATATAAGTGATGATTTCATTTAAGTTGACAATTCTAGTTTAACAAAATGAATATAAGTGATAATTCCATATTGTTAACAATTCTAATTTAACAAAATGAATATTAATGATATTTCATATTGTTAACAATTCTAATTCAACAAAATGAATATTTTTGTTGTAACACAAACCTATTTACCAAAAATGTTATTTGTGTTTTGACACAAACCTATTTAACAAAAATGCTATTTGTGTTTTGACACGAACCTATTTAACAGAAATGCTATTTGTGTTTTGACACAAACCTATTTAACAAAAATGCTATTTGTTTTACCTCAAATTTATTTAACAATAATGTAATTTTTTTTCAACCATTATATTTCGGCAAAATGTAAAATTTTGTTTCCACTATTATATTTTGAAAGAAATGAATATTTTGATTCAACTAATCTATTTGGCCAATGTGAAAACCCGTAACTTCCCCGTAAAGGAAAGCGTCGGATAGTTCGAGAACAAGCCACAACAGAACGCATACAAAAGAACATTTCACTGTATATTACAACAATGCATCAGATTACAAGAATATACAGAGTAAATATGAATATTACACAGAAATGTCAGAGATTTAAATTACATTTAAATACATAGCAGCGGAAAATAATACAATACACAACTAGAAGGAGATATACGGATACAAAGCTTTCCGGATATCGTTCCAGCTGTAAACCAGGATCCTGTGAATATAAATCTGCAAAACCAAAACTACTAGCTGCCCGTGTCAAAATAAGGGCACCCAGAGTTTAGGTTAAAACAATAAACTCCAGGTCAGTCATGGGACTGGTGTGAGAACTAAAACAGTTATAAATCTTTATTTTAAAGCTTAGGTAAATCAAGGGACCACGCCGTATAACACGGAACGGGTTTCCTCCCAAGAATACCAGTGCATAAAACAAACAGCACAATGCTAAATAAAGAAAAATGAAGCTGTTATAAGACCCAGGTCCTATCACACAATGCAACGCAAGCCGGGGGATAGGGTTTTCCCTTATAACAGCCAAAGAATGCTTGATACGTTTAAAACAAATCGTTTGATACTATTATAAGTGCATAGTGTATAAAACAACTTCAAATCATAAGTATCAATCATAGGCGACATGAATGACCCATACCACTATGTCGCCATATATAAGTTTACAATCAAAACCGCAAATGTCACGTATTTGGAAATTGGATTTCCTTCTACGAACCGAGGCAAAAGATAGTCCTCTATCGATTCGAGACTGCCTAGCCCGAGTCTCAGGATCAGAACGCATCGACCCTTGGATCGTCAGGGCCGGTCCACCGATGTGGATTAAACTTAAACCCTGAACATGCGTTTCCCCACCCTATGGGGTGTCAATGAGCCAACGAATGACTCCATCGGTTCGAGAACGACCGATCAATCCGAGGCGCCTCGCAACAGCAACAACCACATAAGTCAAACTCGTCAGGGCGTGTAAAACCACTGACGCCACTTTTTAGCTAGAAAGAAACGCATGCCCTCCCTGAGGTCCGTCTCCCGTTTTTGGTTCATACCGGGTATGAAACACGCGAAGTAAACGTTACACAAAGCTACGCCACAAAGGCCGTGCTTTGATCATCACCACGAGACTTTGCTTTTCAACAGAAGCCTCGATCAATTGCCACTTAGGCATGCCACACAGGCAATTCACTCCATGCGTTTGATATCCATCAATATATAACCCCTGAGCTCGTACGTCTCAGAGAAGGGCGTTAAGCAAGAGAATAAATTCTCCGCCGCCAAACAGATATATATTTAATAGAGATCAATCACACGGACTAAAATCCAATGTCAGACACACAGTCCATTTACAAGTCCGTTCTGGGTCTGAACGAAACCGGAGGCACCTAGTACCTCGCATATCCATCGATCTCCAAGTACGTCTGGACGATCACTAACTGTTTCCATCTTCTTGGGTGTACAGCCCAATCAAGATCATCAGTTATCACCCAAACGACGTGAAGACCTCCGGTCTTCGACCATCGTCTTCATCTTCGACTTATCGTCGTATCAGTTATTCAGAATGGGATAAACCCGGTCTTTCCGAATAACTCGCGTATATTTTAAATAAGTGTTACACAAACACAACATATGCCTCATTCCAATTCATCAGTCACTAACCGCAAATTAATCAAGAGAATAGTTCCCCAAATATTAACCCCGAAGGCCGAAGCCAACATCAGATCAATATCCAGAAAACCATTCTGCTTGGCTAACCGACAGTTAGTTTCTAAATCTCACATTCATAGGGAAAGATTCCCATTAATTTTATCAAAGATAAATTCCTTGAATTTATTCTTTATTCTTCTTTTTGAATCTCAATTCAAACTAGTCGGGATTAGCGAACCTTACCGAAGTAATCATTTATTTTAATTTCCCAATCCCAACCTATTCATCCCATGAAGTAAAACTGGTTATACTTCATATCTAACACCACGGTGTTATCGGTAAATTCAATTACCATTTCACGTTCAAATCTAATTAAAGATTTAACTATCGCCTGGAGCAAAACTGGTGATACTCCATTTTCGATCATTTCAATCTAATTAAAGATTCATTAAAACTCCACTTAGTTTTAATCTTCGACTGGGTTAAAGAATCAGTGTCATTTAAAACATGGTTCACGATAAACCCAAAATCACATTCATTAATTGTCGGGTTAAAGAACGAGTGTTATTTAAAACACTGTTCACGATAAACCCAAAAATCAATATCAATTCAATTCCAATTAAATATTATTTAATTGGTACACTTCATTAAATCTAAATAAAAAGATTTAATCTTTTCTCAACTGGGTTCAAGAACAGTGTTAGTGAAGACACCATTCACGACAAACCCAAATCACATTCGATATTCAATACAAGGCTCTGAATAGAAAATATATCGGCTTATATTCAATATCGAATTCTACGACTAACAAATGTCGTATTGGAAATAACGATATAAATATATATCTTTCAAATTTCCATAACACCACTTGTATAATCACGAATTCCAACATCGAAATATTCCGAAGACAATTTCGATTCAAATCCACTCCAATGCAATCATTGGATATTCTAGTTATTTTTAAAACCCTTTTTAAATTCAATTTATTTATTTAAAAATAAATAGAATTATACTTCTAGTTCAAAACTAGTTCATTTCGATAAAAATCTATTTTTATCTTTTCCAATATGGAGTTTTTCATCCCAAATCTTCACAAATCATTTCTTATGATTTTACACAAATTATTACTATTTTTAATAATTTTATCAAGGCCCGTACAGTCGATTTCCATCAACGGCCATCGAACTGCACTTACAGCGACCTTTTTCGAATTTGATTTGGACATAATTCCAAATCCAACCGTTAGATTTCTAATTTCTAATATTCGTTAGAAAGCACTTTTCGATACGAACCCAACGGTTCCGGTTTTAGGAGAATCCGACGGTCGGATCTCCCGCAAAGTCCGTTTGAAATAAATGGTCGAAATTCACGAACTGCCGCGGCGCGGCGCGTTCTATTCAGGCCATTATATTATATATATAATATATATATAATATATTTCGTCGATTTCTATTTAAAACGAATTATATAAATAGTTTGAATTCGTTTCAAAACATTTTCAACTTCTATTTCAATTCAAATCAAAATTGAATTCTTCTTTATAAATTCGTTTTAAAATCCATTTCTATTCAATTCAAATTTCAATTCAATTCGAAATCGTTTTCAATTCAATTCATTTCGAAATCGTTTTCAATTCAATTCATTTCGAAATCGTTTTCAATTCAATTCATTTCGAAATCGTTTTCAATTCAATTCATTTCGAAATCGTTTTCAATTCAATTCATTTCGAAATCGTTTTCAATTCAATTCATTTCGAAATCGTTTTCAATTCAATTCATTTCGAAATCGTTTTCAATTCAATTCATTTCGAAATCGTTTTCAATTCAATTCATTTCGAAATCGTTTTCAATTCAATTCATTTCGAAATCGTTTTCAATTCAATTCATTTCGAAATCGTTTTCAATTCAATTCATTTCGAAATCGTTTTCAATTCAATTCATTTCGAAATCGTTTTCTATTCAATTCATTTCGAAATTGTTTTCAATTCAATTCATTTCGAAATCGTTTTCAATTCAATTCATTTCGAAATCGTTTTCAATTCAATTCATTTCGAAATCGTTTTCTATTCAATTCATTTCGAAATCGTTTTCTATTCAATTCATTTCGAAATCGTTTTCTATTCAATTCATTTCGAAATCGTTTTCAATTCAATTCATTTCGAAATCGTTTTCAATTCAATTCATTTCGAAATCGTTTTCAATTCAATTCATTTCGAAATCGTTTTCAATTCAATTCATTTCGAAATCGTTTTCAATTCAATTCATTTCGAAATCGTTTTCAATTCAATTCATTTCGAAATCGTTTTCAATTCAATTTATAATTATATATAATTATTATATATTCTAACGACGACGTATATAATATATACGTTCGATTCTATTCAAAATAAATTTCTCGTCGATATTATTTAAAATAATTCATTTTAAATAATCAAAACTCGCTATAATTGCCAAAATAAAAAAATTTAAACTGGCCCAGATTTTCGGGTTGTTACATATGGCAACTTATACTTTGAAAAAATTTAAATAAGTAAATTAATTAATTAAAAATTCACTTAGCCTTTATCTTCTTCTTCACGATCCTCTTCTGTACAAAGCCGTGACAACCAAACCCATCCTCAAAACATTCCTCCATCAACGCACCTCGCACCGGATCACCGAAGATCCATCCGAACCGCCCACGACCTCCACCTTGGGGTCCTCCACCCGCGCCCCTGAGTCCGTCCAACTCGGTGGGGTCCCTATCGCTAAACCTGTGCCTAAAGTCGACGCGTTTACCCCCAAATTCCAATCACCAGAGATCGTTGAACACCATCTTAACCGTATGACATCGAAGAGGGAGGATTGCTCTTCCATTTCCTTTTGGAGATTTTGAATTTCATTGATTGTTTAAGAAGAAAAGGGGGATTAAAATTCGGAAGAGCATGGCCACTGATTTGGATATACGGCGGCTGGTGTATATCTGAATTGGGTTTGCGTATTGGCCACGTATTTATACAGTATTTGTAGCACATTTTATTTTATTTAATTAATTAATTCAAGAAATTAACTTGTTACACCATCCGAACTCTGATTTAAACCCAACGAGAGTCGCCGCTAGCTAAATATCCCTATTCCGGACACATTGGAATATGTTTCGTAACCCATTTCGACTGTTACGATATGTTTTTCTTTAATTTAAATTATAAATCATTTAATTATTAAATTCAAACGTACATTTTAAATCACCGGGGCCACATACTAACTCTAAAAATTACAGAAAAATTATTTCTAGTTATGTTTTGACGATAGGTTCTAACAAGACTAATTTCGTTGAATTCTGAGACTGTTGGAAAAATGGTCATTTTCAAATCGATTAAATTTGACTGAAATTGACAAAACACGTTTTCCTTTGCCACGCCCACATATTGATTCGAAAAATTATGAAAATTGAAATCTAGCAATAATTCGACATTCCGGTTCCAACAAAAGTGGTTTCGTCGAAAACAGAGGTCGTTTGAAAATTGACTATTTTTAAGGCCAATATATTTAATATTAAAAATACATTTTTAAACAAATATATTCCGAGACTCAAAATATATAAGTGTTTACTATTTTTCAATGCAGGAACGTCATTCCGAACTCAATGGAAGTGGTTTCGAGTCGAAATTCCTTCATATGTGAAAAGTAGCCTTTCGGGCCCTATATGATATATATATATATATATAAATTCTACATCGACCTTCCTAAAAATTGAATTGGCCATAACTTTTGATTTTTAAAACGAAATTTCAAATTTTCAGATTCGTTGGAAAGATATGATTAAACAGACTTAAATATTTCTGCTTTCGTTCAATTCTGATTTAAAATGAATCCTGTACAGTCATTCAAAGTTCAAATTCAAATTTTCAAACTGCAGCGCTGTTATAAACTCCTTTTTATAATTAAATTAAATTTATTCGTTATAAAATAAATTTTTAGTCGTTCTTATTTAAAGTAAAATATTTTAAATATTAAAATTCCCTTAAATTTCTAAAATAAAAATTTTAAATTGGCCCCAAAATTCCGGGTCGTTACATGTGTGTTACTGTGTATGGTATTATTGGGCACGTGAAAGATGTTGGTAGTGGGAAAGGTTTGTGTAGAGAAGTGAATCAGTGGGAGTTGTTTTCAAAAGGATATGGGTGTAACGTTATAAGTAAATGGAGAGATATCATCAGTGGTGATGGGGAGGAATGAGGGGCTTAAGTCATGAAATGGGAGGTAACACACGAGATGGTGAGATCCGAAGTGGCATAAACTTGTGCAGGGGCGTATGCATGGCGTTGACAGCAGGAAATTGGGATCTTTGAGCAACAGGAAGCTTGCGTTTGGATAAGTATCTTAAAGGGGGGCTTCCGCTGACAGTAGAAAGAAAAGGCACTACAGCGTTGAAAGGCTTTTGAGGGGAGCGTTTATGAGAAGACACTGTATGTGCTATGGCGTGAGTATTTGGTAGGGGGAACTGATGTATCGGCTACAGCCATTTCATTGCATACAAATATACATGGCTGTTCGAAAATATGTATATGAAGTGGGTGGTCTGGCGTGGTGTAAGTGGAAGGAGGGACTGTCGAGTGAGTACAAAACGGTGAAAATTGGAGAAAATGGGAGGACTGCGTGAAAAGAAGTGTGGGTTCGTTTGATAGAAGATCCTTAAACTTGCGGTTAGCGGGATATTAAGATACAAAGGAGTAAACTCAGTTATTTATGGTGTTGAAATTATCTGTAGTGGATTATTAACATGAGCAAGTCTTGGAGTCGTATGGGAATCTTGATGTCGCGGATCCCTGTAACACAAGGTTTGTCAGTACGATGGCATGGATTGGCATTGTAGGTTCTTAGCGGCATGATCGGAATTCTTTGCACCGTGAAGGAGATGCTACTGTTGTTAGTAGCGGGTCGGGTTCAAATGTAAGGGGATGGACCGAGTATTTGAAAGGAAGGACTGTTCAAAATTTGGATGCGGGTTTTTATATTAGGTTGGACAAACGTACATGCAGTCGAAAGTACGAACGGCCCATCATGTTGGAACTGTACGGAAGCAGGCTGCGTTATGAAGCCGAATGAGAACCATTTGGAGCTTATCAGAAATTATGGCGAAATAAAACAACTGTTGTGAATCAATCGACGCAAATCGTTATTTAATGGTTAACGCGCAAAGGTGAGTAAATTCACTGACTCTGTTCTATTTTAAAATATTATTTTAATAGTGATAAATATTGGTTGAATGCTGTGTGCTGGTCGTTTATATAAAGTACGGTTAAATTTGGTTGAATTACATATATATCGTTGCATACGTATACATCATTAACTGGATACCAATTCTATCGATTATGATATTCCATAGTATGGAATTCATGTAAATTGTGTTGACTAACATCGGTGGATGCCGGAAACCGGTGGCGGAATCCAACCGGATTCCTCGATATTTATATGTACTGTTGAACCCAAATGACGTAAAACCCCGTGTGAATATTGATGTTGAATGGAAATTTAACATTTGTTGTGATCTAATCAATAGATATCGATTAAGAAAGTAGCAGCTGATAACCGTAAATTCATCTTTTGTTAAGACGTTGAATTGGCGCCAGACGAATCAACGAAGTTAAATTATAAAAATTATATTTTTATAATTAAAGCGAAGTTAAAATTATAATAGAAGTTCTATTATAAACATTCTGTAGTAGTTTTTATAAAGTAAATACAAATGATTATTAGATTAAATGGGTCTTCACTTAATCTATACTATATTATAATTACTGAGTATGGAATCCTGAGCTCTCAGGCCTTCTCGCTAAATGGAAACCAAGAGCCTCGCGTCTGATTGCCGTGTCTCTCACACTCTCTAATTTTTTCCCAACCGTTTCCTCTAACCGCTCTTTTCTATTTTCCTAACGTATCTTTTCTTCCTTTTCCTGTTCCCAACCAACCCTAAATCATCTCTCCTATGCCACCGCACTTTTCTATTTTCCTACACGTAAAATACTCATGTCTGCTATAGGGTTTTACGTCTGGGGTCTTCCAGCTCCGTCGAATCGCTTTCTTTGTCCTCGCCGATTCTTCTGAAATTGCATGCTTTTTATGCTTCCTCCGCTGAATTGGGAGGCTACGGCTTCTCATGAATCTTATGTAAGTTTGAATTATGTAAGTTGATTTGTATGCTAAGCAGGGCTTTCTGCTGGATTTTTTGTCAGCTTGCTAAAATTGGGAGAAAATACAACTGATTTCTGAAATTGAGAGTACATTCTACCTATTTTATGTGTTTATTTACTTTTTATTTTAGTATTTTGCGATGAAGGGGAGTGCTCAGGATCGTTTTATTGGGAAATCCAATGGTCCTGTCAAAGGCCACAGGTATATTATCCCTAAATCTCAAACAATTTTGTTGCATAAAGTGAACTTTGTTAGAAAAGGAGGATTTTTCCATAAAAATTGATCTGTTATGGTTTCATTTGCGTACCTAATTTTTATACAACATTGAATTGAAAAAGTATCTTTCTTCAGTCATATTGGTCTGGGATACGAGGCTTTAAGATGAACAGATTTCTCACAGAATTTTATAACTTGACTTAGGATTTAGGTAATTTCTAGGTCTTCTATGTTACACTTCTTGAATTTGTGCTCTATAGCAATTTATTTTGTTCACGCTTGATGTTTTTGGTTATTTTAGAAATGATTTAAATGGATATTCTATAACCTTTTGAACTGGGCTGTTTATTTTGTGCTTTGCTACAACACATTTTCTTCTGGTTTTATGTATTTAGCTTATTAAATAATGTTTAGATTTTTTAATTTTTGTGATTTTTGTACCATTCACCCTACACCAAGATCGATGTATAACATGACCATACAAAACTATAATACTTGGATGCTCTGCATTATATTTGTATGTATGAGTGACATGTTATTCCTCCAACAACTAACTTATGTTCTTTCGTTTTATGCTTTATTCCACTATTTGTAACATCGAACAATTTCTGAATTTGTAGGCCTTTTGGTTGCAAAAATCAAACACTTTTAGCATTTAGACCTCTGAATAAACAAAATCATATACAAGTTGTATACAAAACGAGATCATATAGAAGCTATATACTAATTTTTGTTATTCCTTCGGCATTTTGACCTCTGATGCCAAGTCCAAGTCCAAGTCCACTGACATTAAAAAGGATAGCAGCATAGATGAAGATACTGACCCTACAGAAAGCTCTAGTGAGGAATCTGAAAGCCGAGAGTTACCAAGGTAATTGATATATGTCAGTTACAACGATCTTAAACTTACTATTTTGCAATTAGACTAATATTGCATTATATTATTCAGATTATTCTCAATCAAAAATGGCTATTACATAAACCAGCAGCTCTAAAGATGAATCATCAGAGGATGAAGCTGAAGATGAATAATCAGAGGATAAAGCCGACGATGAAAAGCCTAAGATGACTCCAAAGAAGGTGATACACCTATTTTTTGTCATCGTAACTATAGTTGTATGATAATTAATTTTCCAGTAAGCGTTGGCTACGCTCTGAAATTACATCATGCATATACTCTGGTGAGCAAATTATGTTGATATCCATGAAATCAAAAAGGTACGTCTCAGGAATTTATTAAAACAACAGGATTTTTAGTTTCATAATTGAGGTAATATGTGAAAGTGGTAGATAACAAATTGAAGTGGTTTACTCTCAGGGAGCTAGTCATGTTGATATATTCGTTATTCATTATGTTGTTGTTCTGACCAGAGTGTAGAAATTGTATTAGATGAGTATTTGTCAAATTTCATGTCTTTTGGGTTGTCCTCCTCATAACCACAGCAGCAACACCCTTTCAGTTTTTCATTGTTTTTAACGAGAAATATGTTACCATCATTTAGTCTGTTTTAATACTACAGTTGTTTAATTCTACTACGCTGTGTCTGGATGCTTCCTGAGGCACTAATTATGCATATATTTTTTGCAGAAAAAAAAATCATTAAAATACTATTTGCTCGCTATTGTATTTGGCTAAGTTTTTTCTCCAAAAGATTTGGTTTTGATGCAGTAACATGAACTTTTCACCACAATTTGTTTACATAATGCATTATCAATGGCTATGCATATGGCATTAACTTAGCTATCGTATGTATCAAATTCAAATATTTTTTGAAACGCTTTGATACATGTTTAAATCATATGCACTTTTCTTAGGGTGAAAGCGCATATGCGTCTGAATTTCATAATAATATCATGCTTGTATAATTAAAATCTTATGCTATAATATGTACAACATCCATTGTTTTTGTTGCTTTTCTTCTTTCATTTGGTTATGTGTACGCAGTGGTCATTACCTACTTTCATATAAGAGAATCAAAGAGTAAATAATTATATTAAATAATGCACGTTCTGAACAAATATATCCGACAAAATCTCATGTATTTATTGAAATTCATCGGTTAATTCTCCCCTCTAAAGATTTGGCTTTCATGGCATAATGTGCTTTTGTTTCATATTTTTGTTCACTTTGATAACAACTTTATTATCCTTTTTTTGTTCCATTGTGTTCGTTTTATTATCCTGTTTTTGTTTCATGGAATAATGTACTACATGTTTCATGGCATAATGTGCTTTTGTTAATGGCAAGACATACGACTTGAACTTCGCTAACATAAACATCAAATTCAGATTTATGTTGGAGTGCTTGGAAAAATGTTTAGATTGCATACATTTTTTTTCCGATGGAAGCACATATATGTACGAACTGCACAACAATATCATGCATTTATTATTAAATCCTTATGCTATAACATCAACTGTTTTATCGTTCTTCGCAGATAGTATTGACAGTAACGTGTAGTACGTCAAATAATGCATGTTTTTTTACAAATATAAGTGGCAAATCCCTTAGATTTGCAAAAATTCATTAATGGGGGATAATTCTTCAACTTTCCATGTTTTAAATATTATGATTTACCTACGAAACACTTATTTCATTAAGAAATGCACTTTGAACTTTGACCACACCAGTTTTCAGGCTTTGTTATTGATTTCATGAATTTATACAAGTCTTCATTGTGATACATTTATAGTCTTCCTATCAAAGCAATTCTACAAGTGATTCACCTATAATTTGCACCGACTACATATATGTCAAGATTGGCTATATTTTTCAAGGTTATTGACTGAACATTCAATGTGCGGTATGATGTATAAGGTTGGCTGCTCATTGGTAAATTGTTTTTTCTCCCAGTGCAAAAGGCCTTATTTTAAATTTCTTATGGTGGGTTCCATTGTTATACTGCTTGGATCCTAATAAAATTAGGTTCATTTTATCACATATAGTCGCTATTTTGCCACTTGAAATAGGTGCACAATGCAAACTCATATCTCACATATCTTTTTGTGTTTATCATAGATTTGTACGTCGTTTACGTGGTTTATTTGACATCAAACGGAAACTTTTAGGTAAAGAAAATAGAGGATTTAGGAGTAATAGGTTTTAGGTTATTAACATGTTGCTCATTGTTTATTGTTCAAAATTAATTTATGAATTGTGACAATTGTCATCGTACTCAACGGTTGATGTACTATATGCAATTTACTCATATTCAATATGCCAGTTTCTTGCATAACAGCGCATCTATAAAAACCAATGTTATGTTTTATTTCTATTACCCTTTCGTTTTTTTTCTTTAGTTACAATCTTACTTGGCACTTGGCTGTTCATCACACTACACCAAAGAAAATGCATCCTGATCAGTTTTCAAGATATCAAGTTACTGAAATAAAAATGCATCCTTATTAGTTTCAATATATCTTGAAATTCTTGATGCTTAATTACTGCTATAAGAAATCCTGATCATTTTTGTACATTTTATACTGGGTCTGTCTGACTTTTGTGCAGGCTTCCAAAGTTTACCTCCTTTCCAATCCAGAAAACATGAAGCTGCAGAAATGCACCTTAAATTATAAACAATAAACACACCTTCATTTTTGGGTTTGTGAAGTGCTATAAATTCTATTGAGTGAGATAGTGCCACTCCCATTACAATTCTTTATTGTAATCTACATGTCCATTTTGTTATAAAATTTTAAATTGTTTATTTTCTCATTTAGATTTAGCTAGTGAAAGTACATTGCACTTGTCTTATTGCTTTAGTTTGTTTTATATGAAATAGTAAATCTATTAGCTAAAAAGATAACATTTGTCATGTTCATTTTGCAGAACCAAAATAATGTTTTATTTCTTCATTATTTTATAATTAGCATCCAGTGGCAACAATGAATACTTGCGTTTATTGTACTGTACATTTTTAGATATTTATCGACTACAATACCCTACAACAAAGAAAATATAATGTTGTTTTCCACTTGCAGTCCAAATAAGCCGACTACTACAAACTCGGTAACATTTCCCACTTCTGGTATGTGTTCCTAACTTCCTTTGATTGTGAATCCTTACAATTTATAACATAAATGAGTTTCTTTTATTTCAATTAGCTCCACTAGCCTGTGCCATTCCAAGGCAAACAATTTTTTCTATCCACTGTCAAATAGCAGCCATCAATCTTTTTTACTCACCATCCACATTTTGATATCAGCCTGTGTTCCCTTACTTTTTACCAAGATATTTACCATTTAGATTTGCATTTGACAAAAGAATCATTTCACTAATTTTTGCATTGGATTATATATCTTATTGATAGTTGATCTTTTTCAAAGAATTTTGTAACTTATGGAACAAAATAATTTTCTCTTCGATGATAAGGAAATATGTAGGTACACCAAATGAATTAGAACATATATGCAAAGATTCTTTTTTTTTATCTTGCATCCAATTTCCAAGAAAATAAAATTGGAATGTTATGCATATTACTGATGTTAAAAAAAAATATGCATCCATATTTAGTTTGCATGTTTTAGTCCAAATATAACAATAATGTCTCTTATTGTTTTAGTTTTATGTTCCTTCTGATATTTACCCTAGATTCATGTTGTATCCCAAGTTTGAAATTTAAACTGGATGTTTTAATGAGTTCGACCTTCATGTAGAATTAGGAGAAAAAAAAGATAAACGAAGGGATATTACAAGTGAACTGAAACAAATTCAAATTGATTATATTTTCTATTATTTTGAGAAATTAATAGAAGTTTTATCTTTAAATTATATTGAAATGAATTGACATAAGAGGAGTAATTGGCTTGAGTATCATTTATTACCATAAGATGAATATCCTAATTGATCACATTTGAACTCTTAAATCCATGTATTGTTTACTAAGTATCTTAAATAAAAATTTGATGTTGTGGGCTAGTCTCATACCCAAATCATAAAATAATTTTTCAACTATCCAGGTATATGCTTGCTTTCCATCAGTTTTCTTGCCTATTTTCCATGCTGCTTATTTACCGACATTCTGTTATTTCTGTGTATTCCTTATTTTTCTTTATCATCAATTCTATGTACTATTTTAAATCTGAAACCCTTCATTTTCCTATTGTAGAAATTTCCTTAGTATCTGTCGTGACCATCAACAGTTTTATTCCTTGTGTTTGTTTGCAGATCGATAGCTCTTGCATTTTCAGTCAAACCATGTCAGTAATTTCATATTTAAAAAAACTGTCAAAATTGAGCTTTAGTTCTTAATATCAATAGTAGCAGCTATAAACACCAGGTGCGTAACTTTTAAATTGCAGCAATTTTCATAGTCTATGCATCTTTATTAGATTTTTCATTCTGTTTGTAAGTTTCATACTGATCTGTTTAACCCTACAATAGTCTTCGTCATGATCTATTGAGTTTAACCTATCTAGCCTGAACTTAGTAAGAATAACCGCTATGATGAAGAACTCATTTTGTTTGTTTACCGCTTCGTTATCGTTTTATATGTAAGTCTGGATGATGCTCAACAACAAATAATTCTGATTTGGGAAATAAAAGGCACAACCAAAATATTTTTATGTTTTCCTTCTTGGTATAAATTTATGTATATGTTTAAATTTAAAGACCTACTATTTCATTTGGTTTAAGGTGGTCTTTTTTCTCTTTATATTTTTTAGAACTCTTCCAAGTAATTAAATTAGATCTTAAGGGAACCTAACTACCTAAAAGAGAAGAAAATCTTCTTTTTACATATACAAAGATTTGTCAACTAAGTTCAAATCTATATTTGTTATTTTCTTTGATTCTATGATAATGAATTTGTACCCTCATTTTGTTATTGCATGAAACATGATATTTTGAAGTTGATATATCGTATATTATTCAGATGTTAATTATTTTGATGGCTTGATTTTGGGCATGTTGAATGGCTAAGAATTGACTTACATCTAGCAAAAATAGGTACATTCAATACTTAATTGAAAACTCATAAAATTTTGAACTTAAACGTATCATGTGTTCCATGTGAACATGGAGATTTTGTAGATTGAAGCTAATATAGTTCTAACAAATGAAACCACCGTGAGGTAGATAAGTACTAATTTATTAGTTCTACCTACTGTTATTCAAGATTACTTTATTGTTAACTTTTCATATTAGGGGAATTTCTCATCATATTTGAAATTGCTTCATTTGTGACTTTATTTATTCGGGTCTATATATATAGCTTCATTTATCAGTGAGGTTTGAAATTGTTCAGAAGAAAAGACATCTTCATCTTTACTGCTTGGTTCTACTTTCCTTCTTCAAAGTTCTCAAATATGGTCTGTATGATTATGTATTTTATTTTATTTTTTGAATTTTAACTTTCATTGCTATGTTGGAAGACTGCTTGGGTAACTAAATCCTACACAATGTCACTGAAATGTTTCTAATTCAAGTAGAGCTTTATTAACAAGCATTGAAAATTATTTGTTTTGTTTTATCCCTAAATTTTTTCACAAGTTTATCAGGTTTATCTACTGAAATGTAAAATATCATTATAACATTTAGAAGAATTCACTAAGATGATAACATCAAAAAAGTATCAATAACAATAATAATACATGAAAATTTGGCAACAATCCACAATTTATGTTAATAAATTAGGTGACCGGGAAAATTTTGGCTCCTTTGTATTTATAAGTGTTACTGCGACTCAAATGTAATGTATTGTTGTCACTAGCTATGTCATACAGCATATAGTTTTCTTTTTATAAATATTTGGTATGAACATGTCTTTTTAAACATTGATTTTTGTGTAAGTTGGGTAAAGATTTTCATGAATTAACCATCATGTTTGAACAAGTATTCATAGCAATCAGTTTTTCCTTTCCTGCCTTCTCATTCTCACTTTTCCAATGGCCATATAGATTTCCAGGTTTTTACTCCAGGTTATTGCATTTTTATTTACGAAGGGAAGATTTGTTTATGCACGATTGGTGACACAATGAATACCAACCATTGGATTGCCACTTGCTTTCAACCATATGTGAATTTAATGTGATCGTGTCATGATATAATCTGTATTCAAATCACTGCATCAGAAATTTACTTTTTATTATTTCAGTTTGTTCCTCTCATATCTTTTTCCTATTTATTTATCTCATAAACATAATTATTCTCACTTTTCATAAAACAGTTCATTACTTTATTCAATTTTCCAATTGGGGATTGTGTTCAACCAGTCGTTGAGTGTCTTTAAGTTTTCAATGTTGGCAATGTGTTATTCCTTTCCTGCAAGGTCAATAATTCATCATTTAGTTAAATTACATCATTATTCATGTCATTTTTACACACACACACACACACACATATATATATATATATATGTGTGTGTGTGTGTGTGTGTGTGTGTGTCAAGCATACACAATTGGCATAAAAGCTTAATTTTTTGATCTGACCGCGAAGTTCTCAAAATGTCATTCCATATAAACAAAAGGTTAGGGGTTCGAATCCTAATATGGACAAAAATTAAAATATATCATCAACCAGAAATTTTCAAACATAAACAAGGCTACAAGTTCAAACATAATTTCAACAAAAAAATATACTTTTTCTGTGTTTTCAGTTATTTTTACTGAAGTACGTAAAAATCACAAATTTAATAAAGGACTTTATATACACCTGCATCGCATGTGTCGAAATTCTTTTTTGTGTGTTACATACTTATAAGGATAATTGAATTTTGGTTTGCAGGGCTTCATATGGGATCTTTATTTTATTTCTAGAATTGTAAAACACTAATCAATTTGTCTTTTTAAGTAACTTAATCAAATTTATTTGGCCTTACATAGAACAACATAGTTACTATCCCACCATTCTAATATGCCTGGTAAACATAAATTTATTTAGCTCTAAGCGAAGAAAAAACTTAGGTGCCGTTTAGGTTTTGAGTTTTCTATATTAATCATAAAAAATAATAAGAGTGGAGAAACTGTAGAGGGGATGGAATATGGAGGAACGACAGAAATGTTGGAAGGACAATAGAAGGATGAATTGTCTCCGTCCTTCCGTTATTACTCAAAACATGAAAATTAAGAGAAAAAAAAATATTTTTTGTTTTATGTATTACTGTCGTTTTCTAGAACGGACATTTTTTACTATATATATATATATATATGTATGTATGTATGTATGTATGTATATGGGGACGACTACATGGACACAAAATTAGACAAAAAAGAGAGACACAAAGACTCAACCGTTGGATCTTTTTGTCTTTATATGGAGAGGTGGAATTCATGCGGTGATCCAATGGTGCAAATCATTTGTGTCTAAATTTTGTGTCTAAATAGAATTTCCATATATATATATATATATATACACACACACACACACATTTCATTTGCACTTCTGTAGTGGCGAAACCCTAAAACTAAAAACGGTTAACCGAACGCACCGTTGTATTCTAGGTTCGGTTTTGAAATGATATAGCTATATTCGTAATTTCTTAAACAGAAAGAATAAGTTATCGGTCACCATTACAAATATGATCATCAACCCAAAAAAAAAGAAATAAAATAGTAAAATAACTGACTCTTAAATTAGGGAGGTCGAGAGCATGTTTTGTGGGTACTGCAAAATATTGCAAACTTGCATGTTTTGTGCATGTAGTGCAAAACTGAAATTTTAAGGTTGGCTAAATAAGTTGCTTGAGATATTTGATTAACATGAGATATTTGATTTTAAAGGTGTTTTCCTTTTAAAAGATGCGCTTATTTTCCATTTATAATTTGCATATTCTTAACCACTGTTCATTATATTTTAGGTTTCTTTCCATCACATTCCCTGGATTTTAAGCTAATCATTTTCTAGCAGCTTGCTTTTTAACTTTCTTCTCTTTTTAGCAATGCACATTTTTTCCACTAGGACAACTTAAGTATTAAGTGTAAAAAATTGAATAGCTATGTCACTGCAATTGATTTCTTCTTAATTTTTATAATGAACGATGGTATGATATATAATTTCATTATTTTTCTTGGCATTGATTTTATTGAAACGGTTATATATGTTGCTTTTGTTTTTAGCGATTCTTTAATTTAAGTGACAAAGTTATTTAAGTTCCAGTATAGTATGTTTTAATGGTCTACCTTGCAAAAAATGAACTTTAACTTATGTCCATATAAACAGCTAATTTTATGAATCATTGCCATAATTTTCATTTTTTTAGATTGTTAGAAACTTATGGTATTATTCTTAGGTATATTGCAACTGAAATTAGAGTGAACATGTCATTACATGATTGTTTCTGAAATACAATGTTTTTTAATACTTATAGACGAAAGTAAATTTGATCTCATTATTATCTTCTTTTGTGCAGTGGCAATACATATATCATTTGTTTCCTTAACACTTACTAATTAAGTTCAGAATAATCTAAAACACAGTAATGCTAGGAGGCGCTGGAGCAACACACATTATTGATTAACGGCGGAGAGGTGATGTCATTAGCATCTATATCTTTTTTTCAATAACTACTATTATGTGTTTGAAAAAATAGCATATCATTTGTGAACATGTTTAATATTATTTTCCGACTTTTACATATTTACTATTACCATATTGGCTGACGCTCTTATTTTTTGTTATATGGATACTTGAAATAGAAGTTTGACAAATAAAAAAAATGAACCTTTTATTTGCTCTGGTAAGATTATGTCCCAAAAAAGGGAAGTTTAAGGAAAATGAATAGGTTCAACTATCACATTCTAATGATTTAGGAAGATGTCATTATATGATTGCTTCTGAAATATAATGTTTTTAACTTATAGATGGAGGCAAGTTTGATCTCATTGATATCTTTTTGTGTGCAGTGGCATTACATGTATCATTTGTTTCCTTGACAGTTATTAGTTCAGTTCAAAATAGTCTGAAACACGCTAATGCTAGGAGGAGCTGTAGCAGCTCACGTGTTTGAAGAAGAAGCTATGGTGGTCTCATACCAATCCGAAGATAAAGATTTCTTTTGTTTTTGGGAACATACATTAGCCCAAAACCTTATCGGTTATCTTCCCATATAGCTTATTAATTTTTTCCCTTATTCATTTTGCTAATGTGTATAAAACTTTTGACCTGGTATGATTATTTGATGATGTTAAAATATGCATGTATTTGTTTAATGGCTATGTTCTTTTTAATGCTATTTCATGTATTATACATATCTGCTATTTTATTTCAAGTTTTGACATTCTTAAATACATATATTTGAGTGTATGAAGAGAGCAAAACTGCCGTAATTCCTTAAAGCATAGAGTTTTTAAATCTTTGAGTATTGTCAGAACTATTGTAAGAATACCAACTCAGCAAGCATGTACATGGCTATCATTGGATTTGAGTTGAGTTAGCTTACAATGAAGACAAGAAAGCATGATACTGCAAAGTGCAATAAACATATTTTAGTACTAGCGGTTTCTTTCTTAGTTAATCACCGGTCAGACAATGTGTATTAAGCACGAATATTTGAGGCAACCTCCGTGTGCATGTGCATTAAGCATGAATATTTGAGGCAACCTCTGCTTGCACATTGTTTATCATCAGACCACATGTATGACAGTGGTATATACTGTTTATCAACTGATATTGAATTGAAACCCTTTGGCGTCAATGAATATTAAATATCAGTAATATTTACTTATAAATGATTTATGATTAGCATGATGTTTGCTAATGTTTTAATCATCATATTAACACAATTATTTATTTAAATAATGTGGTAACTAAGCTTTCACTAGATGCAACAAGGAAGTGCTAAAGTATTTTGATAGGGTTTATTTCAAATTATAATAAAAAATATAGTTGCAGTCCGTGTGCGTTGCACGGGTTCGCACTTGTCTAATGATAATAACTTAGAAATTAATTGTTTAAAATTTGTAAGGCTTCGTATTAATTACCTTTTTAATTAATGAAGTTTAAATGATTATTTTTGTAACTAGTATTATTTTATTAAAGTAAGCAAATAATCTATCTTAGATTAATAAGGAAGTAAACTATTTTACTTCTGAAACGATAAAGTAAACTATTATTTAATTTAAAATAATTATTTCTTAAATGGAATCCATTTAAGATGGAATTGAGCTTATAATGAGATGTCACTTGAATTAAGTATAATTATTCAAATACAAGAAAAACGTCAGAAGATAAAGAACGTTAATGGATCTTGGTAAAGAAGTTAAAAATAGAACTGTGGGGTGAAGTAAAGCGAAGAGTTAATGTTTAAAATAAATAGTCATAAATAACAGAGATTTCGAAGTATGAATATGGTGTTATAAAACCATATTCCAAATAAAACATGAAATACGGTTTGAGGGATACTATAAGTAATAAAGAGTTTAGAGTTACGAACGTATATCTATTCTAAGATAAGAACGTTGTCGATCAAGGTCTGAGAGGTAAATAAAATACCCCAACTTGAACGGCTTCACTATTGTCGAGGAATGGTATTGATTTGTAATGGAAAGTGATGTCAAGATTAGTTATAAAGTGGAATATAGCAGTGTATTGCAAGTATTTGAACTATAACGATAAAATAACGTTGTTGACTAGGCTTGTAAGGACCCGTAACTTCCCCGGTAAGGAAAGCCCGGATTGCTTTGAGAACAACACACATCGGAACACAAACAGAAGAACATTTCATTTTTAAGTACAACAATTCCATCACAATACAAGAATATACAGAGTATGTATGAATATTATACAACAGATAATATCAGAGATTTAAATTACATTACTGCAACGGAAAAATAATACAAAAAAATAACTAAAAGAAATACGCGGATACAGAGCTTTCCGAATATCACTTCAGCTATAAACCAGGATCCTGTGAATATAAATCTGCAAAACCAAAACTACTAGCTGCCCGTGTGGAAAATAGGGGCACCCAGAGTTTAGGTTAAAACAATAAAATCCAGGTCAGTCATGTGACTGGTGTAAGAACTAAAACAGTTATTTAAAACTTTACTTTAAAAGAGAGCAATTCAAGGGACCACGCCGTATAACACGGAACGGGTTTCCTCCCAAGAACAGTAGTGCATATAACAAAACAACGCAATGCTTTTTGAAAAAATGAAGCTATTATAAGACCCAGGTCTCATCACACAATGCAACGCAAGCCGGAGGATAGGGTTTTCCCTTATAATAGCCAAACATGCTCGATACGTTTAAAAAAAATCATTTGATACTATTATAAGTGTATAGGATCAAAACAATTTCAATCATAAATATCAATCATAGAAGGCATGGGTACCATATATCATGTCGCCATACTAGGCTCTACAAATAAAATCGCAATGTCACGTATTGGAAATTGGATTCCATCATGAGTCGAGGCAAGGGGCAAGCTCCTCTCCGTTCGAGACACTCTAGCAAATGTCTCAGGACCACACACAGCGATCCTTGGATCTTTAGGGCCGGTCCTCTCTTACTTTTGAGGATTGGCAATTCCTAAACACACATTTCCCGGTCCTATAGGACCTACATAATGGTCTGTAGGTCGGCTCACATAGTGCCAGTTATCGACCATATATTCGAGGCGCCTCGCATTCCAATAACCACACAGGTGAAAAATATATAAATGTCAGCCAGTTTAAGCACTGACACCACCACTAGCTAGTAAGAAACGTCGTGCTCTCCCTGCAGTCACTATCCTGTTTTTGACTCATTCCGAGGTGTGAGGCTCGCGAATTAACGCCATACACAAAGCTGCGCCACACAAGCCGTGCTTTGATCATCAACCACAAGACTTTTCTTTTCAACAAAAGCCTTGATCATTTGCCACTTAGGCGTGCAACACAGGCATTCACTCCATGCGGCTGATGTCCATCGATATACAACCTCTAAGCTCGTACGTCTCAGAGAAAGGCGTTAAGCAAGAGAATAAATTCTCCACCGCTAAATAGATGTATATTTAATAGAGATCAATCAACACAGAATAAAATCCAATGTCAGACACACAGTCCATTTACAAGTTCGTTCTGGGTCTGAATGAAACCAGAGGCACTTTCCTCGCATATCCATCGATCTCCAAGTACGTCTGGATGATCACCAACTGATTCCCTCCTCTTGGGTGTACAGCCCAATCAAGATCATCAATAATCATCCAAATGATGTGAAGACTTCTGGTCTTCAACCACCGTCTTCATCTCCGACATATCGTCGAATCGGTTATTCAGAATGGGTATAAACCCGGCCTTTCCGAATAACCCGCGTATATAATAAACTAATGATACACAAACCCAACATACACCTCATTCCAATTCAGAATATTCTTTTATTCAAATTTTCACATTCTTAGGGAAAGGTTCCCATTAATTTTATCAAGGATAAATTCTTCTAAATTTATTCTTTAATCTTCCTTTGGATATCATTTCAAACCATATTATGGTTTTCCAAACTAGTCGGGATAAGCGAACCACACCAAAGTAATTATTTATTTTATTTCCCAATCCCAACCTATTCATCCCATGGAGCAAAACTGGTAATACTCCATATCTAACACCACGGTGTTATCGTTAAATATTAATTACCATTTCACGTTCAAATCTAATTAAAGATTTAACTATCACTTTGGAGCAAAACTGGTGATACTCCATCCTCGTTCACTTTTCAGATTTGATAATTTAAATTATCAATTCACATTTCAATTTAATTAAAGATTCATTAAAACTCCACCTAGTTTTATTCTTCAAAAAAATCAATATCCTGTCTTTAACTGGGTTAAAGAACCAATGTCATTTAAAACACGGTTCACGATAAACTCAAAAATCAATTCAAATTCAATTCCAATTAAATATTATTTAATTGGTAGACTTTCACTAAATCTTAATTAAAAGATTTATTCTTTTTCTAAACTGGGTTCAAGAACAGTGTTATTTAAGACACCATTCACGACGAACCCAAAATCCCATTTGATACTAAATACAAGGTTCTGAATAGAAAATATATCGGCTTATATTCAATATCAAATTCTGAAACCAACAAATATCGTATTGGAAATAATGATATAAATATATCTTTCAAATTTCCACAACCATATCTGTATAATCACGAAATCCAACATCGAAATATTTCGAAGATAATTTCGATTCAAATCTATTCCAATTCATTGGAAATTCTTATTATTTTCAAAACCATTTCAAATCCAATTAATTTATTCGAAAATAATTGGATTTTAATTCTAGTTATAAACTAGTTCATTTTGATAAAAACCTATTTTTATCTTTTCAAATCTGGAATTTTTCATCCCAATTCTTCACAAATCATTTCTTATGATTTTACACAAATTATTGATATTTTTAATAATTTTATCAAGGCCGGTACGGTCAATTTCCATCAACGGCCATCAATCTGCACTTACAACGATCTTTTCCAAATTTGATTTGGACATAATTCCAAATCCAACCGTTAGATTTCAAATTTATAATATTCATTGGAACGCTCTTTTCGATACGAACCCAACGGTTCCAGTTTTAGGAGAATCCCGACGGTCGGATCTCCCGTAATGTCCATTCGAAGTTAATGGTCGAAATTCACGAACTGCCGCAGCGCGACGCTTTCTATTCAGGTCATTATATATAGAATATATATATATATATATTATATATATTTCATCGATTTCCTTTTTAAAACATATTTTATAAATCGTTTTAAATTCGTTTTCGAGACGATTTCAATTTCATATTCAATTTCGATTCAAAATTGAATATTCCACATCATCGATATACAAATGATAATATTTTCAAAACGTTATATTTTGAAATCACTTCCCTTTTTATATTCATTATAAAAACTAATATAATCGATATAAATATCGTTCGCGTCAAAATGGCGCATCTCTAATCAACACGCTTTATATATTTCAATAACTTCGTTATTCTATTCAACAAAAGAATATTTATTCTGTTCAACACATGAATCTATATTTCTTTCAACACATGAATATTCTCAACACATGAGCATCGTCAACACATGACTATTTTTATTTTATAATGTATTATTTATTTTCCCAATTGGAATGAGGCCCAATCAATTACCATATAATGTTAATTATATGGATTCCATACAACAAATGTATATAATAGCAACGATAAATAATCAACCATCATCCAAAGTGCACCACAAAACTGCATAAGCATCAAATATAACTAATTAATGCTTATACAGTCTGTCAATCAAACGATCGACATACCACTAAACAATTGGGATTAGTGTACGCCAAATATCATCCCAACACCCGTGTGGGGTTTCAAATCAACAAACACTGAATATTATTTGTGCAGTTGGGCGATGTGTAAAATTTATCATCCCAATCAATATTCTTCAAATAGGTGTACATAAACAAACCGTCCGGTTTGTAAATGAATATTTATTTATTCACATTCACGTTAAAAATTATATTTTTAACGATTATTAATTTATTTCAACACATGAATATTTCATTATTTAGTTCACATCAACATCACAAACAAACTTCACAACACATCAAACATTCATACAAGTCGTCCATGGTCTGTGGACGACGGGTGTCGGGTGCTGCTAAGCACCGTCTGCATCCTATTATATAATTTTAACTAGAAAACAAGAATTAAAGTGAGAAGTTCTCACCGACTAGCTAAACCAAACGCCACGACTCTTCATATGTAGGAAATCTTCGTCGTTTTTGCCTTTTGTCAATTTCATTGTCCGTAGCCACTACATATATAAAAATCACATTTTTATATTGTTGCTATGTATATAAAAAGCATATTTTTATAATCACTCTATATGGATAAAAATTCTATTTTTATACCGTTACTATATAGATAAAAATTCTATTTTTACACCGCTACTATATAGATAAAAATTATATTTTTACACTGTAACAACCCGCATTCTACGCATTGGAGGATCGTAGAATATTTATTTCTTTCCTATATGAAGTCGTATGGTCATGTAACTTTGGGAAACAACCAATAGAGTCATTTCCCATGTTCATGATTTGTGCCGATTTTTAAATGACCGTTTTGCCCCTAGCTGATCTTGTTTCGGCCATAACTTTTGATTGGAAAGGAATTTTGACCTGAAACCACTTCCATTAGATTCGTTTGATGGTTTACCTTTCCGTAGATGGTCACATGTGAGAAACGGACTTACCGTTTGGGAGATATGGCTGAAATAATGTTTGGAAGGTGAAAAACTGCTTAACCGGACCAAATAGGGTGATTAGTGAATGAGCCCATAACCCATTTCGGGATTGGGGTTATGGGGAGGCTGAAATGAGTTAGGGTTTCATTTTATTTCAGTTTTATAGCCTCCACTTACCTCTTAGAAACCCTAAAAATGGCCTACAACCTCTAAATCACCTCCAAATCACTTTCTACTTGAAGATTGGGCTTAGCAACATCAAATCAAGAGAGATCAACACCAAATCAACATTAGAGATGCTGTTTAGCATTGCGATTCGCATCAAATCAGAGATTTATCTCAGATCTAAGGTTTATTTGTGGCTAAGGTGAGTGATTTGCATAGTTCCTCACTAATTATGGTTAATTAAGGGTAATTAGTGAAGATTAGCGAATTTATACATTAATAAATTCTAGAAAAATATTTATAAATTCTTAAATAATGTTTTAGACCTCTGATATGAAATTGGATTTGATTTGATTAAGTTTCGCTAATCATATCATCAGTTTTACTTGAACGTGCTTAAGGGAAAATATGGGGTTTTAGCTATGTTGATCCATTTTAGCTTATCATATTGATGTTTTGGTGTTTGAGGTCACTTCTACTTGTTGCTATGACTGTATGGTATGTTTTGTGATTGTCTAGAAGTGTTAGATTGGTCGAAAACGCCGTCGAATGGCGTAAAAATAGTCGTAGGAAAATATGCAGGAAATTCCAGAACCGGATCGGATCACCCCCCCTCAACCTCGATCCGACCCGTTCGTGCCACCCTCGACCACGAGCTGGAGCATAGACCACGACCCGATCCGTCCATAGGTAGTGACCACGAACCGATCCCATGTTCCCTGGCCGATCCGTTCGTGGGTGATGAAACGATCTGATGGGCTGGAGCATGGAACACGACCCGAGCTGATGGCACCCTCCGATCCGACCCGTACCCCTGGGGTTATGACGATCTGAACCGTGGCAAGCTGGAGACCCCGACCCGATCCGATCTAGGGAAGTAGAAGGAGGAACAACGAACCGTGCATGGGGGCGAACCGCGATCCGAACCGCCACGAGATGAAGAACCGAACTGATCCGGTGATGACCAATAACCTGAGATGCAAAGGTAGTCCAAGTTGGAAGTTAGAGCTCAGGATCCAGTTGGGAACCAATGAGTTCACTTCATGATTGGGCTTTGCTGCGGGACATGTGCTAAGGAGTTGTCGACGTTCATAACTTCGATTCACCATGAATGATAGGACTACGTTATCAGTGCAGTAGAGTCACTATGACTCGAGGGGCAAAGTGATCGTAGTAAAACTATGAGCCAGTGCAGTAGAGTCGTCATGACTCGAGGTTCAAGGTGGACATAGTAAAGGATTAGTAGGACTATGAGCCAGCGCAGATGGGGTGAACAACTCCATGGGGCAAGTGGACATAGTAAAGAGCTAGTAAGGCTATGAGCCAGCGCAGATGGGGTGAATAACTCCATAGGGCAAGTGGACATAGCGAAGGATTGGTGGCTATGTATCAGTGCAGTGAAGCCATTTATGACTTCATGGGGCAAGGTGATCATAACGAGGTGTTGAGGTGATCGAAGTGGTGAATATCGTATGCTTTACGCACTGAGTGAGAGATGTGAGGATGGTTGCTATGCTTGATTGTTTTCCATCACTATGACATGCACACCCCCACCCCCGTTATCTTTACACTATTTGAAATGGCACCTTAGAGTGTTGTACAGTACGTAGTGCTAACTCTTTGGTTGCAGGTCCAGGTTCAGGTATGGTTTAGTATACCTGTTATTGTTCTGTTTAGTTGCTTACCGCTCATACCAGACTTTTGTCTGACCCAGAGTTTTATGTCTCTTCTTATTACTCTGGGTGCTCACTTGAGCAGACTAGAGACAGGTTAGCTGGTGATACACGAGTAGCTGATTCAGAGACGAGCAGGAGGCTCCTACGTATGATATCCACATATTTTCTCCATGTGTCGTTGGTGATCACTACTTGGGCATTAGTAGTGTACCTTCCTTTACTTGCTTTTTCTTTAGAGGCAATATTTTGAAATTGTAATAAGCTGTATTTTGGATTTTCCGCTGCTATGATGCTCAGTTCTAGTTTTCAGCTTATGCACTGTCTCGCCTGTTTTATGTCAAGTATGTTGTTATTATATTTTGTTCTATGCGCTGTGAGACATTCTACAGGTTCTTTGTTGCTTCCGTCGTCTTCTTTCCTTTCTTTGGCGACCGTCCCGTGCTAACTGGACATGTGTACAACGCACTTTTGGAGTAAATGTCGGTTGGTGCGGGGCGGGTCGTCACACTTGGTATAAGAGCTCTAGGTTGCGTAGTTAGTCTAGGGAAAGACACTAGGGAGAGATAATATGTATATGAGAGCGCGTATTTGTGATTACTTTGGTTTTCAAAAGCTATATATATATATACTATTAGTAGTATAAGAATGAAGTCGTACTGGACTAGCACCACTGTGGGGTCGTTAATCGTTTTCTCTTTACAGAATGAATGATGAGTCGAGACACCAGGGGTGCTGGTAGAGGGACCAATCATGGGAATGCTCCTGACATGAGGACGATGTTCACTAACTTCATGAGGGAAATGCTTAGGGATGTTCAGGGAGCAGTTCCCAATCCCGGAAATGGTGGTGGTCCAGTAATGCAGGCGCCTAGGGTCGATTTCGCCAAGTTGTGCAAGGATTACACTAACCTTGGTGGGAAGCTGTTCCACGGAACGGAGTCGGCCACAGATGTTCAGGATTGGTTGGATAGCTGTGATCGTATCTTTGATGATTTGGGTATTGAGGATGCGATGAAGTGAAGGCTAGCGTCTCGTCAGCTGCAAGGGCGAGCGTTGAATTAGTGGAATGCCATTAGAACAGCTACTCCAGAAGATCAGGTTACTTGGGATCGGTTCAAGGCTCGCTTTAGCGAGAATTTCATTCCAACTGCCCAGAAGTCAGTGTTGTTTAAGAGATTTTTGGAACTCAAGCAGAATGGTAGGGCAGTCTCTGACTATATTGCTGAGTTTGACACTTTGTCGAAGTATGGACTATCTCTTGGCGATACTCCTGAGAAGAAGAATGAGAATTTCATTACTGGTTTGGATGGATACTTGGGGGAAAGGCTTATCAACCACATCGATGAGACTTTTGAATCAATTGTGGGGAAAGCTTTGAGATCAGAGAGTCTTTACCCTAAGCCAAAGACTGAGGCTGCATCTGTAGAAGGGCTGAAGCCGCAAGCAGGCGGTGGAGGCAAGAACAACTCTCAGAACAAGAGGAAGCAGAACCAATCTAAGGATGGCCAGAAAAAGAGCAAGAAAGATGTTGAGTGCTTCAGCTGTGGTAAGAAGGGCCATTATGCTAAAGAATGTCGGGCCAAGCCAGCGGAAAGGAAGTGCTACAACTGTGGCCAAGTAGGATATCATAGGGATAAGTGTCCACAACCTCTTAAGGAGAAGCAGATTGTGAAAGCATATGATATCGATGTTGTTCCTTCTTCGTCGAATGCCCCAACTGCGGCGGAGAAAGGAAAGAATGTCGTCATTCAAGGTATGCTTTCTATTTTTGATGTACCAGTTCGAGTTTTGTTTGATACTGGGCCTTCCCGTTCCTTCATATCTAGTGACCTGGTAGATAGGTTGGGACTGGAACCCGAGATAGTCGATAGACTGTTGGTTGTGACGAACCCGATTGGTGGTTCGACTAACCTTAGTATGATTTGCCGAAATATGGTCTTATCGAGTCGTGGATGTATGTTTGTTTGTGATTGCTTTGTTTTGGGCTTTACTGGCTATGGCATTATATTGGGGGTCGACTGGCTCCAAAGATACGGGGTGGTGGTAGACTGTGAGGGCTTTTTGGTGACAGTTAGGGCGGATGATGGGCGGAGGGTAGTGTTTGGTAGTCTACCTAGTGATGAGGTAATGGCTAGTTTCATAAATTCCCTCGACATCCCGCATGATGAGTTGTCAGATGTGCCCGTGGTTGGCCAGTATCCGGACGTCTTCGAGGAGGTAACCGGGCTTCCACCACACCGAGAGATTGAGTTCCGTATTGATTTAGTGAAAGATGCCAGACCTATAGTGATGCCACTTCGTCGTATGGTACCAAGGGAGCAGCGAGAGCTCGGGGTGCAAGTAAGCGATCTTTTGAAGAAAGGATTTATTAGAAGAAGTGTCTCCGAGTGGGGAGCACCAGTTGTGTTTGCCACTAAGGCAGATGGTTCCTTTCATTTGTGTGTGGACTATCGCGAGTTGAATAAGGTGACGAGGAAGAATAAATATCCTCTACCACGGATAGATGATTTGTTTGATCAACTGGAAGGAGCAAGAGTGTTCTCCCAGTTGGACCTCGCGACAGGATTTCATCAGCTCCGAATAGCAGATGAAAGTGTTCCGAAAATGGCATTTAGGACGCCGTCTGGATTCTATGAGTGGTTGGTCAAGCCATTTGGGTTGACCAGTGCACCAGCATACTTTGTGGATCTTATGAATCGAGTTTTCAGAGATCAGTTGAATAAGTTTGTTCTTGTGTTCATAGACGATATCCTTGTTTACTCAAGGACAGAGGAGGAACACAAGGGACACTTGAGGATAGTGATGGAGGTGTTGATGAAACACAAATTGAAAGCGAAATTCTCTAAGTGTCACTTTTGGAGGAGGGAAGTGAGATTCTTGGGCCATGTTGTTTCGGAGAATGGTATTGCCGTGGACCCTGCGAAGGTGGCTACGGAACAGGATTGGCCTATGCCCAAGAATGCAATAGACGTAAGAAGTTTCTTGGGGTTAGCTGGATATTATCGTAAGTTTATCCAGGACTTCTCCAAGATAGCAGCATCGTTGACTCAGTTGACTAAGAAGAATCAGGCCTTCGTTTGGGACGGAGTGTGCGAGAATGCATTCAAAAGTCTAAAAGAAAAGTTGACGCGTGCGCCAGTGCTAGTCATTCCTAAAGGGAATGAAGAAATGACGGTATACACGGATGCTTGTGGTACCTGATTTGGTGTTGTATTGATGCAAGGAGGTAGGGTTGTAGTTTAGGCTAGTCGGCAACTAAAGCTACATGAGAAAAGGTACCCTACCCATGATTTAGAACTAGCAGCGATCGTGCTTGCGCTGAAGATGTGGAGACATTATCTCTTGGGAGAGAGATTTGAGTTGTTTACCGATCATAAATCGTTAAAGTATCTCTTCTCTCAGAAAGATTTGAATCTCCGTCAGCAGAGATGGTTAGAGTTCTTGGCTTCGTATGATTTTGATATCGCATATACATGTGGGAAAGGCAATGCGGTAGCCGATGCCTTGAGTAGGAGACATGCCAGTTTAGGGGCTATGTTTCTTGAATGGAAGCAACTGGAGTATATCGCAGGGTTTGATTTCAGACCAAATTGCGAATTTGACCCAGAAATGTTAGCTAGTTTGGCGATCAGACCCACTTTGATAGAGCGGATTGGTTCCAGCCAGAGGGACGATCCTAATCTATTGGAAATCAGTTCCAAGTTAGAGATGAATATCGACGGTGAGGAGATGACTTTGTATGGGCTTGATCGAGAAGGATGGCTTAGAAAGAATGGAAGACTAGTAGTACCCAACGTGAATGGTTTGAGAGATGAAGTGCTTAGAGAATGTCATCACTCAAAACTGACTATACACCCCGGTGGTAACAAGATGTATCCAGACATGAAGCAGACTTACTACTGGGAAGGGATAAAAAGAGACGTTGGGTAGTTTATATCCAAGTGCATGAATTGCCAGCTAGTTAAAGCCGAGCAAAAGAAGCCTAGTGGTTTGTTGCAACCATTAGAAATTCCCGAATGGAAATGGGAGCAAGTCTCGATGGATTTCATCGATGGTTTACCGAGGACTAGATCGGGATATGATGGCATTTGGGTAATTGTGGATCGATTGACCAAGAGTGCAAGATTTATACCAGTTAAGTCAAACAGAATTGCAGCTAAGTTAACAGAACTGTATATGAAGTGGGTAGTGAGATTTCATGGAGTACCCAAAGGCATTGTGAGTGACCGAGATCCGTTGTTTACTAGTAGATTCTGGAAGAGCTTACAAGAGGCTTTAGGGTCAGAATTACATCTCAGTACCGCGTATCATCCTCAGACCGACGATCAGACGGGGAGGGTGAATCGTATATTGGAGGATCTCTTGAGAGCTTGTATATTGGATTTTGGTGGATCATGGGATGACCATTTGCATCTGGTAGAGTTTGCATATAATAATAGCTACCAATCCAGTATCGGTATGGCTCCATATGAAGCTTTGTATGGAAGACCGTGCAACTCACCATCATGTTGGATAGAGACCGGTGAGAAGTTTGTGCTTGGACCAGATGTGGTAAGAGAAACCTCGGATAAGATCAAGATCATTCAGCAACGAATGAAGGCTACCCAAGATAGGCAGAAGAGTTATGCTAATAAGAGGAGAAGAGACTTAAAATTCTCTGTTGGTGACTTGGTGTTTGTCAAGATTTCTCCGTTGAAGAGCGTGATACGATTTGGAAGGAGAGACAAGTTAGCACCAAGATTTGTTGGTCCATTCCCAATTCTCAAGCAAGTTGGGAATTTGGTGTATAGAGTTGACTTACCAAAAAAGATGGCAGGAGTTCACAACGTATTTCATGTTTCCTAACTAAGGAAGTTCGTACACAACCCAGATATGACTATTTCACCTGATCAGTTAGAGGACTTCGAAGTGGAACCCGAGGCGGTTGGGAACCGCAAGCCGATTCGTATTGTCGAGCACGATACGAAGCAACTTCGAAGGAAGGCGGTGAAGCTAGTCAAGGTTCAGTGGGGCGAGAACGAGAGTGACTGCACTTGGGAGACAGAGGAGAGCATTAGGAAGACATATTCAGAACTCTTTGCCTGGTAAGATTTACTTTGCGATTTAGTTATTCCACATGTTAGGATAGATTTGTTTTGCTTGTTTTACATGTTTGATTGTTGTTTTATGGATGATAGGCAGGCGGGACTCTTTGTGTGTTTTGGCTAGGGAATTTTGGGGGCGAAATTTCTTAAAGGGGGGGGGGAATGTAACAACCCGCATTCTACGCATCGGAGGATCGTAGAATATTTATTTCTTTCCCATATGAAGTCGTATGGTCATGTAACTTTGGGAAACAACCATTAGAGTCATTTCCCATGTTCATGATTTTTGCCGATTTTTAAATGACCGTTTTGCCCCTAGCTGATATTGTTTCGGCCATAACTTTTGATTGGAAAGGAATTTTGACCTGAAACCACTTCCATTAAATTCGTTTGATGGTTTGCCTTTCCGTAGAGTGGTCACATGTGAGAAACAGACTTACCGTTTGGGAGATATGGCTGAAATAAGGTTTGGAAGGTGAAAAACTGTTTAACCGAGCCAAATAGGGTGATTAGTAAATGGGCCCATAACCCATTTCAGGATTAGGGTAATGGGGAGGCTGAAATGAGTTAGGGTTTCATTTTATTTCAGTTTTCTAGCCTCCACTTACCTCTTAGAAACCCTAAAAATGGCCTCCAACCACTAAATCACCTCCAAATCACTTTCTACTTGAAGATTGGGCTTAGCAACATCAAATCAAGAGAGATCAACAACAAATCAACATTAGAGCTGCTGTTTAGCATTGGGATTCGCATCAAATCAGAGATTTATTTCAGATCTAAGGTTTATTTGTGGCTAAGGCGAGTGATTTGCATAGTTCCTCACTAATTATGGTTAATTAAGGGTAATTAGTGAAGATTAGCGAATTTATACATTAATAAATTCTGGAAAAATATTTATAAATTCTTAAATAATGTTTTAGACCTCTGATATGAAATTGGGTTTAATTTGATTAAGTTTTTCAAATCATATCATTAGTTTTACTTGAACGTGCTTAAGGGAAAATATGGGGTTTTGGCTATGTTGATCCATTTTAGCTTATCATATTGATGTTTTGGTGTTTGAGATCACTTCTACTTGTTGCTATGACTGTATGGTATGTTTTTTGATTGTCTAGAAGTGTTATATTAGTCGAAAACGCCGTCGAATGGCGTAAAAACAGTCGTAGGAAAGTATGCAGGAAATTCCAGAACTGGATCGGATCGCCCCCCCCCCCCCCCCCTCAACCTCGATCCGACCCGTTCGTGCCGCCCTCGACCACGAGCTGGAGCATGGACCACGACCCATTCCGTCCATGGGTAGTGACCACGAAACGATCCCTTGTTTCCTGACCGATCCGATGGGCTGGAGCATGGAGCAGGACCCGAGCTGATGGCACCCTCCGATCCGACCCGACCCCCTGGGGTGATGACGATCCGAACCATGGCAAGCTGGAGACCCTGACCCGATCCGATCCAGGGAAGTAGAAGGAGGAACCACGAACCGTGCATGGGGGCGAACCGCGATCCGAACCGCCACGAGATGAAGAACCGAACCGATCCGGTGATGACCAATAACCTGAGATGCAAAGGTAGTCCAAGTTGGAAGTTAGAGCTCAGGTTCCAGTTGGGAACCAATGAGTTCACTTCAAGATTGGGCTTTGCTGCGGGATGTGTGCTAAGGAGTTGTCGACGTTCATAACTTCGATTCACCATGAATGATAGGACTACGTTATCAGTGCAGTAGAGTCACTATGACTCGTGGGGCAAAGTGATCGTAGTAAGACTATGAGCCAGTGCAGTAGAGTCGTCATGACTCGAGGGGCAAAGTGGACATAGTAAAGGATTAGTAGGACTATGAACCAGCGCAGATGGGGTGAACAACTCCATGGGGCAAGTGGACATAGTAAAGAGCTAGTAAGGCTATGAGCCAGCGCAGATGGGGTGAATAACTCCATGGGGCAAGTGGACATAGGGAAGGATTGGTGGCTATGTATCAGTGCTGTGAAGCCATTTATGACTTCATGGGGGCAAGGTGATCATAGCGAGGTGTTGAGGTGATCGAAGTGGTGAATATCGTATGCTTTACGCACTGAGTGAGAGATGTGAGGATGGTTGCTATGCTTGATTGTTTGCCATCACTATGACATACACACCCTCACCCCCGTTATCTTTACACTATTTGAAATGGCACCTTAGAGCGTTGTACAGTATGTAGTGCTAACTCTTTGGTTGCAGGTCCAGGTTCAGGTATGGTTTAGTATACCTGTTATTGTTCTGTTTAGCTGCTTATCGCTCATACCAGACTTTTGTCTGACCCAGAGTTTTATGTCTCTTCTTATTACTCTGGGTGCCCACGCGAGCAGACTAGAGACAGGTTAGCTGGTGATGCACGAGTAGGTGATTCGGAGACGAGCAGGAGGCTCCTACGTATGATATTCACATATATTCTCCATGTGTCGTTGGTGGTCACTACTTGGGCATTAGTAGTGTACCTTCCTTTACTTGCTTTTGCTTTAGAGACAGTATTTTGAAATTGTAATAAGCTGTATTTTGGATTTTCCGCTGCTATGATGCTCAGTTCTAGTTTTCAGCTTATGCACTGTCTCGCCTGTTTTATGTCAAGTATGTTGTTATTATATTTTGTTCTATGCGCTGTGAGACATTCTACAGGTTCTTTGTTGCTTCCTTCGTCTTCTTTCCTTTCTTTGGCGACCGTCCCGTGCTAACTGGACATGTGTACAAAACACATTTGGAGTAAATGTCGGTTGGTGCGGGGCGGGCTGTCACATACACCGCTACTATATAGATAAAAATTCTATTTTTACAACTGTGACGCCCCGCCCCGAGACCCACATTAGCAAAAAGCATTAGCTGATAATACTGTCTACTAATGCAGAGAATAGGGCAGATAGGAGCAACCATCCATAATGTTGCATAGAATAAGTATTAAACATGTCAATATTTTTTTTTCTTCCGGTAACATGCCTAACACTTATTCAATACACCACCATGATGGTTTTAGGATCTATTTAGAACAATATACAATATAATATAGATCGCAAAATACAGAACAATAGTCACTGATATATATACATACCCATACATCCCATATAATACATCATACATTGATAAGTATGATAGTTACTACAAAATATGCATACATATCCATACATCAAAAACCGCACAAAAGAATATACAATATCTGTCCAAGGGGAACTACTAAAGCAGACAAAAACTGTGCATCTCCAAAAGTGAGTAGGATATCCAAGTAGATAGTAAAGCGCGAACGGATAAGCTAACCTGTAACTCGGTCTGACCCGAGGGACATACACACGGGTCAGTCTAACTTGTAACAACTAATCAATAAAAGCAATAAGTAAATGATACGCTAAAAGGAGTATTCCTTTATAACATAAAGGAATAAGATAGATATAAGTAATAGGCGAGAGAATTCCTATAATCGTTAATGAAACACAAGGTGTTCACTAAATAAAAGAAAAACAACCTTAAAATCTCAAATTCATCAAAACACTAAATCATGAATCCACAAAATCACTGAACTCTAATCCATAAAAGAAATCATAAGGAATATGAAAAACAAAAATACATATTACGGATCCATCACTAGGTGTGGCGAGTCAAAGCTACGCATGCACGTGTTATCACACAGAATGGCTTAAAGCCTTAGCTAGTACTATATCACACAGGAGGGTACCCGAATGACCCGAAGGTCCCTAGAGTCACACATGATTAACCCAAAGGTCCACACAGAGTTCACACATGATTGACCCAAAGGTCTAGTACTGGCGGTCACACAGGGATGTGTCACAGACTCTCAGATAGTAACTCAAAAATTGAAAATAGTGTGTCCCATACCACACATTCTCACTTAACGGTTCACACACTGTAAGTCAGCTTCACATTTAAAAACACAAATAGTCACAAGGAATCACTAAAATCACAGGAACGCTGAGAAAACACTGAGGTTTGAAAACACAAAAAGCCACAAGAAGTCACTGAAATCACATAAACACTGAGAAGTACTGAGATTTATTACTTCAATCGGACGAATCTGGGATGAATATATATTGTATACCATCATGTCCCATACCGTATGGTTTACGATATCATTCGTTCACCATCACGTCTTCTCGAAGGTGACCAGAATGTGAGGTTCTTATATTAAAACAAACTTAAGATAGTTGTTTGATCAAAATGAAGTTTCATAGAAATATCTTAAAACCCATAAAGTTTGGGAATACTGGTTAAAATATGATTTCTAATGTATTTATAAAACTTTATCAAGGCAATATATACTGTTTTAAAACAATAATTTTATACTTGAAATATTTTGAAAATGATTTATATAAAAAATGGTGCATGTGTCACGGAGTCACAAAAGATGCTGTCGATTTTCTCCCGGATAGCAGCGCAAAACCACAATTTTAACAATGTTAATCACAAAATATTGTAAACTGAATAACTGAAACTTGTAGATAACAATTTGAGAATTCCAAAAACATATAATAATAAGGATTCTGATCAATAACGAGAGAGTTATGATCGAAACGGTTTCAGCTTAACAAAAAAAACATGGCTGTCGATTTTTATCTCGAGACAGCAGTACAAAAACCCGATTTTAACAATGTTAATCACAAAATATTGCAAACTCAATAGTTGAAACTTATAGCTAACAATCTGAGCATTCCAAAAACATATAATAATAAGAATTCCGATTAATAACGAGAGAGTTATGATCGAAACGGTTCCATCTTAACAAAAAAAACATGGCTGTCGATTTTTATCTCGAGACAGCAGTACAAAAACCCGATTTTAACAATGTTAATCACAAAATATTGCAAACTGAACAATTGAAACTTATAGCTAACAATTAGAGCATTCCAAAAACATATAATAATAAGAATTCCGATCAATAACGAGAGAGTTATGATCGAAACGGTTCCAGCTTAACAAGCTGTCGATTTTTATCTCGAGACAGCAGTACAAAAACCCGATTTTAACAATGTTAATCACAAAATATTGCAAATTGAACAACTGAAACTTGTAGCTAACAATTTGAGCATTCCAAAAACATATAATTGTTGGAATATTTCGACAATTGGGTCACATATGTAAAATAAAATGTGTTATGCTATTTTGGTGTAAAGCCTAATTAAAGTGATTTAATTTTTGATTCGAATTGATAGGCTTAAAGTTTAAGCTATCATGGGCCTAATATGTAGATACCGGGGCATTTTATAATTTGTTGAAGGGCCGAATTACAAAATGTCAACTCTATAAATAAAGGGTTATGGTCCCCGAATTACACAAGCTTTAGCAACTCTCTAACCTCTTCTACGGAGAGCTGATTTCAGATCTAGGGTTTGTGTCAATTTGGATGACCAAACCTAATTCATCTTCTCGTTTAACAACCGACTACGGATTCAGGTATTGCATTGATTAAATACAGATTCAGGTATGCTTCCGCTAATCAAGTTATTTATTTTCTGATTTGTTCTCAATTAAATCAATATGGCTACATATTTAGATCTAGGGTTTCACGATTGGATATTGTTAAAGTATACTGAAATCCTAACAAGTGGTATCGGAGCCAACCATAATTGATTCTATTAGGAAATTTTTTGTTTCTTTCTTTTATACGTGTTGTTTTGCCATTTCAGAACAAATGTTGAATTGTGTTTTCAATTCATACGGTTTATATGTTATGTTTTCATTTCACAACAGGTTGACTTTATTTACTGCGGCTAATAATATTAAAAAAAAAGTTTTTTGTTTATAGTTTAAATTTTAGATCTATATTGATTCAGATCTATTATCTCCTTCACGTTCTTTCATTGGTTCTATGGATCCAGCATGAATAATGTTAATATAATATAGTTTGTCAATATGTTAATTCAACGGGTTCTGGTTTTTTGTTTAAAAATATATCAAAAACATTTGTTTATTACGTCTAGTTATAAGTTGCATTCTGCAGTCTCCGGTCTATTGTTATATACTTCTGGTGTCATATATTATACTATATTATTTGTTTTGACCAAGTCTTGAACCCGTTTTATGCATAAAGTTTCGGAAGGTCTAATGAGCGAATCTCATGCTATCCTTACGGGCTTTAAAAAAAATACAAAAAGAAAAAAAGTTTTTTTATATATTCCATGTGCACTGTTTGGATCAATTATTACTTATTGTATGGATGTAGGACATGCCACATTAACTTATTTGTCATATAATATTTCACGGCATGTGTATGATGTTTCGGTAACCTGTCATGATGCTTTTATTTTATGCCGTTTGGGTTTGGTTTATAATATTTTGCATTTGTGTTGCTTAATCTAATTAGCTATCATGTTTGAATCTTTGATCAATTCGCCTACATTTTAGGATGATGATTAGTAGGTTGCTTTATTTTGGTCAAACTACAGTAACTTCTACGGTTTAAAAAAAAAAAAAATTGTTTAGTTCGGTTGACAGTATAAAAAGACACATGTTATATTATGCTTCGGATATACATCATGGTTACTTCAGTCATTCAGGTTATTCAGTATGATATTTATTATGTTATTTACACATAATTTTATGTGGTAATTGATCATGACATTCATGTATGATATCGTGATTTATTTATGATGTCTTATATCATATTTATTAAGGAAATATCATGAATGTAACTACATACCTAAAGCAACAGATTATGACAACTATGACTAAAACTCGTTATGCTATTATTATAATTTTGAGTTTTTCAGATGTCATATAGACCTAAAGCATTGAGAGTGTTTTATAACACTCAAAATATATTGCACATATATCAAGGATAAATTCAAATATAATTTTGGCGTCTCTTTACAGCTGTAAATATTTTACATTAGTAGTAAATTAACTTTAAAATAATATGTCACCAAAGTGACATCTATATTTTGGTGGTTCATGAAAATGTTTAATATTTGTGTGTAGTTATTCATGCGAATATTAGTCGGCCCAAAGGAAGGCTAATGTTTGGCCGAATCACTTACACATGTGTGATGATAAATACGTGACAATTATAAAGTTTTTCGAGTGAATAATTAATCGGCCCAAAGGAACATTGTTATTTGACTTGAATTTATTGTCAGTGTTTGATCATTACAACAAGAGTACCACTTATAGTTAATATTACTGTCCAAAGACTTGATATTAATGTGTACTAGGTATCTTGAGAAGAGACTTACCAATTATTTGAATTTACTATGGTTGATATTTGGCTATGAGCATCTACGGTCAATCTTCATTTTATTTTTTGTTCATTTTCAGCTAATTTAACCGAATTATCTGTCAATTTAAAGAATATTTCCATCTTGTTTTGGGATAAATATAAGGATTTGTATGAGAGCATGTTATTTGTTCTTGACTTTATAGATTTAACTCTTGTAACTAAGAGGGTTACAACCAACCTTACTACGGTTAAATATTCTTATAATGTTATGAAGAATATTGAAAGGTGATAGAATTCAAAGGCAAGAGTTAAATGATCATTAAGTAAATACTTCAGAAGTTTTCAAGGATATGCTATAGGTAACGATAACTAACTTTGTATAAGTTATCTACTGAGAATGGAAATAGTTTTTTGTGAAAACAATAAGGGAAATCAAGCACTCTTTGTGGTGCTTGATTACATAAAGTCAAAGTAAAATAAATATAAATGAGTACTATACGAAAAAGATACTGCTTCAAAAGCTAAAGACGCTCAAGTTATCGTTATTTTTGGTGCTATCTTCAGTATATTCATTTAAAGATTAAAATTATTTTAAGAATAATATGTTATCTTATTGGGCTAATTTAGCGCTTTGGTAATTAAAATAGAGATTGAAGTTTTTATGATTGAAAAGTACTCATTTGATATACATTGTAAATAAATGTATGAATAAGGATTAAGAAGTCGCTAAGGATCTCAAAGGAAAGAAATAACATACGGATATTTTTTATAGTTGTTTCGTTAATGTGATATACAGACATATAAAGTAAAATATACTTGATATTTTAAAGTTATTATTGAGATTTAAGTCAAAATTTTTGGATTTATTTGACATATTTTTTATGCTGTCATTTAGACAGATTTCGGTTTTATATTTCTAATATGAACATATTCATCAAGTAATAATAGTGTTGATTTATGAATAAATTCAAATTTTTATGTAATTGAAGCTCTTAATGTCTGATATATAAGTTATGGCTACTTATGCTAAATAGCTTGAAATGATATCTCAAATTTTGTTTTGGTGATTAATATAATTATTTGTTTCAGTTTACTAAGGAGTTATAGATTGAGATATCATAAAGATAGAAAATACTTTATTGATATTCTAAGCGATTTAAAGTTTATAATTTTTTATGAACCCACACTAAGGAAAAGTTTTAAAGCGGGAATTGCAAAAGTTATTTTGAGGATGTTGAGTTTGGGGGGAGAAATAAAGTAATATCATTGTCTTTAAAGGGAATCGTTATCTTTGATTCAACTGCGGTTGCTTCTTCGCTTAAAGTTTAAGATTTATTTTCTTTTATTAAGAAGAAGTAAATTAAGAACCATAATAAGACGATGTTGAAGATAAATTTTCTTTAAGCTAAGGATACTGCTTCAAGAAAACAAACTCAACAACCTCAAAGATGCAAGATCACTAAGGAAATCCACCTAAATGGGAAGAAATGCTATTTCAGATTATTGTGTAGTATTTCTTCATAAAGATAAATAATGGATTGATAAAGGTGATGCTACGGACTTACATCAATCCATGTAAGGTACTAATTTAAAATGTTGATTTAAGAAATGAACATATAGTATAAATCTATATGGATAATAAAGTTTGAAATTTCCCTCTAACTTAAGTAATAAGATCATTGGTTATGAATAACTATTTAAAGCCAAAAGGGATCAAGTGGTAATATTGAATTTTATAAGGCACTTTTATTGAAATCACTATTATTAAAAGGAAATTTTATTTTCTTTAAAGAATGTTTCATTTTGGACTTAGTAAACGATTCTTTAGAATCGATCGCTTTGGAGCTTACTACATTTTGTACTTTTGAGCATTATCTGATGAAGATTAAAGTTATGTTTCTCAATGGAGACGTTGGTGAAACCACTTAAGAAACTCAATTATGGATTATTCTTTTGTATTTGGGATTCAAATACACCATTATTGTTCATGGAGTGATATTTGGATTATTACAAAAGAATTAGGAAGATAAATGCTTAAAAGATTTGGTATGTAAACTGCAATTCAGTTGTTTTTCTTTTACCAAACAGATAAATGCTACCATCCTTGAAATTAAAGAAATGCAAAATATTTCTCATGCATTTGCAGTGTGAATTCTAATGCATACTAATGTATATACACATATGGATATGCGTGTATTATTTGGCAGATACTTTACTGATATTAGAAGTGGATCAATGATTTAGTAGCCAAAATGGTTATGATATATATGATATATCTTTAAAAGACAAAATAAAAGATTATATGCTCAAAGACAAAAGATCGGATCGGGTGGAGATCATAAAGAATTACGATCTGGATATTTTGGATGTCATTACTGTAAAAGATCCACTTCTAGCAATGATAATATATTTTATGGGTGAAACTATATAAGGGAAAAGTGTCATTTAGGCACTTAAAGTTTTCGCCATTTTGAAAATATCGTCTTTGGTTAATTATAAGACATCCAAATATGTAAAATAATAATGAAATTTTGTCACAATACTCCAGTTATAGATAAAGAATTGAAAGACCAAGTAATATTGTGACAGTAAAGAATATATTATTTTCCGATAAGGGAAGAGTGCAAAATGTATTGTAATTCATAGAGCACACTTAGGCAAACTCCATTATGGCGGATCCGCTTACCAAAAGGTTAACACCTAAGGTCTTTCATGAGCATGTAGCTCAGTTGGTGTAACTTTTATGTAAGGATATTTTGGTTCAGGGGGAGTTTGTATTTGGTATTGTCATATGACTCATTGCTCTATACTTCAGTTACAGATATATGCATATCAAGTTCTTTTTCTGATCAGAAATAAAGTAATGAATTTTTCTTTGCACTCAGGTTGTTTAAATATTAAACATTTGATCTCACTAAAGAAGGACCACTTGGAAATAGACATGTATAGATCACATTTCATGTAATTTCCATGCTACACATCCATGATTGATCTATGTCGTTTGATTGTATTGATATATGTGACCATTGATGGGTTTAGTTACGATAAATGTAACGAATGCCGCTTTGATCCTTTGTCAACCCAATTAATGGACAAGATTGTTTCTGATACACCGTATGTTATAAATAGCAAATTTTGGAGCTCATAAAGTTAAACACATTTTAAGGTTATTTCATATGTGGCCCAGGGGGAGATTGTTGGAATATTTCGACAATTGGGTCACATATGTAAAATAAAATGTGTTATGCTATTTTGGTGTAAAGCCAAATTAAAGTGATCTAATCTTTGATTAGAATTAATAGGCTTAAAGTTTAAGTTATCATGGGCCTAATGTGTATTTTATAATTTGTTGAAGGGCCAAATTACAAAATGCCAACTCTATAAATAAAGGGTTATGGTCCCCGAATTACACAAGCCTTAGCAACTCTCTAACCTCTTCTACGAAGAGCTAATTTCAGATCTAGGGTTTGTGTCAATTTGGAAGACCAAACCTAATTCATCTTCTCGTTTAACAACCGACTACGAATTCAGGTATTGCACTGATTAAATACAGATTCAAGTACGCTTCCACTAATCAAGTTATTTATTTTCTGATTTGTTCTCAATTAAATCAATATGGTTACATATTTGGATCTAGGGTTTCACGATTGGATATTGTTAAAGTATACTGAAATCCTAACATAATAAGAATTCCGATCAATAACGAGAGAGTTATGATCGAAACGGTTCCAGCTTAACAAAAAAACATGGCTGTCGATTTTTTATCTCGAGACAGCAGTACAAAAACCCGATTTTAACAATGTTAATCACAAAATATTGCAAACTGAACAACTGAAACTTATAGCTAATAATTTGAGCATTTCAAAAACATATAATAATAAGAATTTCGATCAATAACGAGAGAGTTATGATCGAAATAGTTTTCAGCCAAACATAAACAGTAAAACACATCGGACAAATTCAATGAAACTTAAGATTTCACAGCAAATCGCAATAATAAACAACTGAGACAAGTTAGAATTTGTGTGAGGGAACCTTCACCTTAGATTTGCAGCAAATAGGAGGAAGTTTTGAAGCTTTTAGAGGCCAAAGCACTAAGAGATTGGAGCTTTCTTCCCCGATTTCTCAACTACAGCTGCTATAGAAAGGATTAGCAACCTCAAATTAGCAATTTGGAGAAGATTAGAGGTAAAAATTGGAGTTACAGTAAAAATTATCTAGGTTTTCCTTATTTCTCCTTCAGGAAGAAGAAGAGGAACGATGTTTCTCTGATGTAAAACAACGTAGTCTTCTGGTAGTCTGGAGAATTCTTAGGTTAACCAAGTCATGAGGGTCTAAGTAACCTAATTATGCTCTTTAACTAGGTAATTAGGCTTTACAACACTATTTTGGCTGTAAAGACACTTTTAACTATACTTTATCACATTTATCGACCTAAGTACTATGTTAAAACCCAACAACACTAATCAAAATTTTGTAATCATACTTTTTAACTATTTTGACCCCTTCTTTTTTTTAACACTTAAATTTTACATTTACAAAAATTTTATACAAAATTCAATAATTTCGACACAAGTTATGCAAATTTTACAAAGTATGAATTTGAACCCTTCAATAATTTTATAATTATACGCAGTTTATCAAAAGGACATAAAAATTATGTTTTCTACCTTTTAATAATATTTGCAATAAATATTTATTAATTACTCAAATTAAATATTTTATGCTTCTTAAATTCTTAAAAATTTCTTATCATACAAACTTAACCATATTTTGCAAAACTATGTTTCTTTTAATCACCAAAATTTTCAACACATACTTTCTCAAATTTTTAATAAATCCCAAGCCTCAAATTAATCACTAAAATGATTAATTCTTTTCTTTTTACCACATTAAACCCCAAACTTACATTTTTAAATCTCCAACTCGCTAATGGATGTTGAATTCACCAATTAATTTGATAATTACGACGTAATTACTTCAAAATTTTCACTTATAATTTATTAATACCTACAACAGATAATCACTAAAATTCGGGTTGTTACAGACTTCCCCCCTTACAAAAATTGCGTCCTTGCAATTCCATAAGGGTTGAATATATAAGCTCCTTAATTCACCCAAAAATGACACGAAAACAGATAATTAAAACATCCAAAATTAACTTACTCACCCCCATCACTAGAAGAAAGGAAACAAGGATATGTACGCTCGATGAATTCTTGAGTTTCCCAAGTACAATCTTTAGGATTTTCATACCACTGAATTTTGACGAGCGGTACATTCTTACTTCGAAGGCGTCGCACCTCTGAGTCAAGAACACAAATAGGATGTTGCACAATAGATAAATCGGGGGTGATCTCAAGCTCAAGCTGCTCAGAGGGATTCAACGCTGAATTAGAATCTCGAAGACACTTGCGAAGCTGAGATACATGGAAAACATTATGGATGCCTGATAAATGAGCTGAAAGAGATATTCGATATGCAACAGATCCTACGCGTTCAGTAATAGGGAACGGTCCTATATAACGAGGAGCCAACTTTCCCGTCATACTGAATCGCATAACTCCCTTCAGCAGAGAAATACGAATAAAAACAAGGTCCCCAACAGAGAACTCAAGCGGCTTCCTATGGTTTTCCGCGTAGGATTTCTGTCGGCTTTGTGCCTCTTTCATTCTCTGCCTAATAAGAATAATCTTCTCCGAAGAATCTCGAATTGAATCCGGACCAAGAATAAGTTTCTCTCCAGATTCTAGCCAACATGAGGGCGAACGACAAGGCCTTCCGTAGAGAGCCTCAAAAGGCGCCATGCCAATACTCGATTGAAAACTGTTATTATATGAGAATTCCACAAGAGGAAGATGATCCTCCCAAGAGCCACCAAAATCAAGAATACACGCACAAAGAAGATCCTCAAGAATATGATTAACACGTTCAGTCTACCCGTCAGATTGAGGACGGTAAGCTGTAGAGAAATTAAGCTTTGTTCCTAAAGCTTGTTGCAAGCTATCCCAGAAATGGCTCGTGAATAATGGATCACGATCAGAAACAATCGAAGATGGAACACCATGAAGTCAAACGACTTCCTTCACATATATGTTAGCAAGGAGAGGTGCACTCCTATTAGCCTTAATGGGAATAAAGTGGGCTGATTTTGTGAGGCGATCAACAATAACCCAAATACTCGAATGACCCGACCTCGAACGAGGTAGGCCATCCACGAAGTCCATTGAAATTTGATGTTATTTCCATAATGGAACCTGAAGAGGTTGGAGAAGACCAGATGGCCGCTGATACTCGGCCTTAATAAGCTGACAGGTCATGCAATTACTTACATAACTTGCAATGTCACGCTTTATGCCTTTCCAATAATAAAGGCGATGCATATCGGCGTACATCTTGCTACTGCCGGGATGAATGGTATACTTAGAGCGATGACAATCATCAAGAATGTCACACCTAAGTGCCGAATCAGATGGAACTACAATACAGTTCCTTAAACGAAGGAAACCGTGAGAATCAATACTGAAATCCCGTGATTCCTCGTCATGGGATCCAGATTCACAAAGATGGATAAGGCGCATCACTTCAGGATCGCGCTGCTGAGCATCGAAAATACGACCAAATAATGAAGGGCGAGCTTCCAAGCTATATAGTAGAACAGGCAAATCAGGCGAGGGTGCTCGATCATGAATATCACAAAGAGATAGGGTCTCAAGAATATCCCACTCGGCTAACATCATAGAAACTACTGCCGAGTGTTTGCGACTAAGTGCATCTGCTACACGATTACCCTTCCCAAGAGTATACTGGATATCGAAGTCATAGGCAGCATGAAATTCAAGCCAACGCTACTGCCGCAAGTTAAGCTCCTTTTGAGAAAACAAATATTTAAGGGTTTTATGATCAGCAAAGAGGGTAAAATGCTCGCCAAGCAAATAATGACGCCAAATCTTTAAAGCAAATACGATAGCAGCCAACTCAAGATTATGAGTAGCATATCGAACCTCATTTGGTCGCAACTGACGAGAAGCATAAGCAACGACTCTGTCACGTTGCATCAATACAGCACCCAAACCACAATGACTTGCATCGGTATATATGACAAGATCTTGGTTCCCTTCCGGAACCACAAGAATAGGAGCATGAGTGAGAAGTTCCTTCAATCTCTGAAAGGAAGCTTCACACTTATCGGACCACACAAACTGAACTCCCTTTTTCGTGAGACTAGTCAAAGGAAGTACGATACGAGAAAAATCTTTGATAAAGCGACGGTAATACCCGGCTGGACCCAAGAAGCTGCGAATCTCATGGACATTCTCGGGCCTTTTCCAATTTTGGATGGCCTCGATCTTAGAAGGATCGACAGAAATACCCTCTGCTGAAACAACATGGCCAAGAAAGCGGACTTGCTTCTCCCAAAAGTGACACTTTGATAATTTTGCTTTCAACTGATGATGACGAAGCGTACTTAAGACAATGCGCAAATGATTTGCATGAGCCGCTTCAGATTTGGAATAAACAAGAATATCATCAATAAACACCAAAACAAACTTATCGAGGTATTCACGGAATACTCGATTCATGAGATCGACAAAGTAAGCTGGAGCGTTCGTCAAACCGAATGGCATGACGAGCCACTCGTAGGACCCATAACGAGTGCGAAATGCAGTAAGGAGTATGCTATCCTCCGCAACTCGGAGCTGATGAAACCCTATAGCAAGATCAAGCTGGGAAAAGATCTTAGCTCCACTCAATTGATCGAACATATCGTCGATCCTCGGCAATGGATATCGGTTCTTGATGTTCAACTCTTTAAGCTTGCGATAATCTACACATAGTCTAAGAGTCCCATCAGATTTCTTCACAAATACCACCGCGGCACTCCACGGTGAAGAGCTAGATCGAATGAAATGTTTGGACACGAGCTCAAGAAGCTGCTTCTTAAGCTCCTCATTTTCTTTAGTCGACATCCGAGTAGGAGGCCGACTAACTGGCTGTGCTTCGGGAATTAAATCTATATGAAACTCGATGGCTCGTTTGGGTGGCAAACCCAAAACTGGCTCAAACAAATCTGGGAAGTCACATACAATAGGAATACAAGATACATCAAGGTAACTAGATTCAATTGAATATAAGGAAGCCATAGAACTAGGATCAATATCCTTGAGAACAAGAGATAGCTGATCGGGAGAATCAGGATGTCGTAAATATAATATCCGCTCAGCACACAAAATTCTGGCTTCGTATCGTACGAGCCAGTCCATACCAAGAATCATATCAAAGCCCAAGGCATATATCACGTGAAGATTCGCACGGAAAGAAAAGCCACACAAAAACAACTCAACATCACTATACATCAAGCTAAGGGTTATAGATCCTCCAATAGGATTCGCAATCTGAAGAGAAGTCAACAAACATACCATATCCATAGACAAAGCATCCACTAGTTCCTTCGATACAAATGAGTGTGACGCACCCGTATCAAATAGAATACGAATTAAACGACCTTTAAATAATAAAGCACCCTCGAGAATAGAAGGCGTACCTCCCGACTGAGAAGAAACTCCATAAGGACTAGCCATATTAAGACTACCAGAATTTGGCTTCTTAGGCCTCTTAGGACACGATGAAATCTCATGACCTTCCTTCTTACAATATCTGCACATGCGTAGCTTAGGACAAGCACGTGCGAAATGATCAAGAGAACCGCAGTTGTAACATCCCTTTGCTTGAGTCGAAGGCGGTGTCATAAGAGACTGAGAGCTGGAGCCATCCTGCTTCTTCTTCTTATTCGGAAAAGATTTTGACTTATGAAATGGAAACTTTTACTTGCCTAGGTTCTTACAAACCTCACTACCATCATCACTATCCTTCTCCTTCTCGACTGCCTCGAGATGGAGAGCTGCATCAACAAGCTTTTCAAAGGTCTGATCAAGCTGCAATAGAAGAGGCTTTTTAAGATACTTTTTAAGTCCATTAACGAACTTAAGATTCTTCTTATACGATGTAGATATATGCTCTAGGCCATACTTTGACAAGGCCTCGAAAGAAGCAACATACTCTAAAACGGTCGATTTCCCTTGTTTAAGCTCGAGGAAACGGCTAGCTAGACTTTCTTTCTCTGATTCCGGAATAAACTTTAATTCAAATCTCTCTCTAAACTGTTTCCACTCTAAGGTGGACTCATCCAACTCAGCTATAAGAATATCATACCAATTAAGGGCACGACCTTCTAGCATACTTCATGCTACAAGAACACGATCATGCTCAGAAATTCCCATCCGTGTGAAAATACGCTCACAACTACGCAACCAAGCCTGAGTCTTAAGAACCGTCTCGGTGCCCTTAAAGTGCTTACCACCGAGGTGAGAGAAATCACTACACATCCGCGTGAAAGCGGATTTACGCGGAGGAGAAGATCGAGTGCTCCTGAGAAGCTCCAATAATTGTTCAGAAGATATAGTGACCGCCTCAGGGTGCAAATCACTAGCTGTTCTAACATTCTCTGCTTCGAGGCCTGGACCACTGCTCGGTCCAGACGCCGTTTGACGCCTCTTTCCACGACCAGCCATAAGCTGTAGGAAAATATAGATAGGATTAAACACTTGAATAAGACATTATGCACGAATTATAAACCCGAAAGGAATACTACGAAATTAAAATCCTGTTCCTAAACGTATTCCACAAACAATTTCGTTGAATGTAAGAGAATTTAAAGACATGGCAATGATTACTCTTGTTGGGTTAAGATGTTTGTATGAGTATTATACAGTGATGTATCATAAAGAAAATGTTGTTCTGTATCTATGTCGCATTTTGTTCTGAACCTCACTCTGATACCAATCTGTGATGCCCAGCCCCGAGACCCACATTAGCAAAGAGCATTAACTGATAATACTATCTACTAATGCAGAGAATAGGGCATATAGGAGCAACCATCCATAATGTTGCATAGAATAAGTATTAAACATGTCAATATTTTTTTTTCTTCTGGTAACATGCCTAACACTTATTCAATACACCACCATGATGGTTTTAGGATCTATTCAGAACAATATAATATAGATCGCAGAATACAGAACAACAGTCACTGATATATATACATACCCATACATCCCATATAATACATTATACATTGATAAGTATGATAGTTACTACAAAATATGCATACATATCCATACATCAAAAACCCCACAAAAGAATATACAATGTCATGTCCAAGGGGAACTACTAAAGCAGACAAAAACTGTGCATCTCCAAAAGTGAGTAGGATATCCAAGTAGATAGTAAAGCGCGAACGGATAAGCTAACCTGTAACTCGGTCTGACCCGAGGGACATACACACGGGTCAGTCTAATTTGTAACAACTAATCAGTAAAAGCAATAAGTAAATGATACGCTAAAAGGAGTATTCCTTTATAACATAAAGGAATAAGATAGATATAAGTAATAGGCGAGAGAATTCCTATAATCGTTAATAAAACACAAGGTGTTCACTAAATAAAAGAAAAACAACCTTAAAATCTCAAATTCATCAAAACACCAAATCATGAATCCACAAAATCACTGAACTCTAATCCATAAAAGAAATCATGAGGAATATGAAACACAAAAATACATATTACGGATCCATCACTAGGTGTGGCGAGTCAAAGCTACGCCTGCACGTGCTATCACACAGAATGACTTAAAGCCTTAGCCAATACTATATCACACATGAGGGTACCCGAATGACCCGAAGGTCCCTAGAGTCACATAGGATTAACCCAAAGGTCCACAAAGAGTTCACACAGGATTGACCCAAAGGTCTAGTACTGGCGGTCACACAGGGATGTGTCACAGACTCTCAGATAGTAACCCAAAAAGTGAAAATAGTGTGTCTCATACCACACATTCTCACTTAACGGTTCACACACTGTAAGTCAGCTTCACATTTAAAAACACAAATAGTCACAAGGAATCACTAAAATCACAGGAATACTGAGAAAACACTGAGGTTTGAAAACACAAAAAGCCACAAGAAACCACTGAAATCACATAAACACTGAGAAGTACTGAGATTTATTACTTCAATCGGACGAATTTGGGATGAATATATATCGTATACCATCACGTCCCATACCGTATGCTTTACGATATCATTTATTCACCATCACGTCTTCTCGAAGGTGATCAGTATGTGAGGTTCTTGTATTAAAACAAACTTAAGATAGTTGTTTGATCAAAATGAAGTTTCATAGAAATATCTTAAAACCCGTAAAGTTTGGGAATACATGTTAAAATATGATTTCTAATGTATTTATAAAACTTTATCAAGGCAATATATTGTTTTTAAACAATAATTTCATACTTGAAATATTTTGAAAATGATTTATATAAAAAATGGTGCATGTGTCACAGAGTCACAAAAGATGCTGTCGATTTTCTCCCGGACAGCAGCGCAAAACCACAATTTTAACAATGTTAATCACAAAATATTGTAAACTGAATAATTGAAACTTGTAGATAACAATCTGAGAATTCCATAAACATATAATAATAAGGATTCTGATCAATAACGAGAGAGTTATGATCGAAACGGTTTTAGCTTAACAAAAAAAACATGGCTGTCGATTTTTATCTCGAGACAGCAGTACAAAAACCCGATTTTAACAATGTTAATCACAAAATATTGCAAACTGAACAATTGAAACTTATAGCTAACAATCTGAGCATTCCAAAAACATATAATAATAAGAATTCCGATCAATAACGAGAGAGTTATGATTGAAACGGTTCCAGCTTAACAAAAAAAAAATGGCTGTCGATTTTTGTCTCGAGACAGCAGTACAAAAACCCGATTTTAACAATGTTAATCACAAAATATCGCAAACTGAATATTCGAAACTTATAGCTAACAATTTGAGCAATCCAAAAACATATAATAATAAGAATTCCAATCAATAACGAGAGAGTTATGATCGAAACGGTTCCAGCTAAACAAGCTGTCGATTTTTATCTCGAGACAGCAGTACAAAAACCCGATTTTAACAATGTTAATCACAAAATATTGCAAACTGAACAATTGAAACTTATAGCTAACAATTTGAGCATTCCAAAAACATATAATAATAAGAATTCCGATCAATAACGAGAGAGTTATGATCGAAACGGTTCCAGCTTAACAAAAAACCATGGCTGTCGGTTTTTTATCTCGAGACAGCAGTACAAAAACCCGATTTTAACAATGTTAATCACAAAATATTGCAAACTGAACAACTGGAATTTATAGTTAATAATTTGAGCATTCCAAAAACATATAATAATAAGAATTCCGATCAATAACGAGAGAGTTATGATCGAAATAGTTTTCAGCCAAACATAAACAGCAAAACACATAGGACAAATTCAATGAAACATAAGATTTCACAGCAAATCGCAATAATAAACAACTGAAACAAGTTAGAATTTGTGTGAGGGAACCCTCATCTTAGATTTGTGGCAAATAGGAGGAAGTTTTGTAGCTTTTAGAGGCCAAAGCACTAAGAAATTGGAGCTTTCTTCCCCGATTTCTCAACTACAGCTGCTATAGAAAGGATAAGCAACCTCAAATTAGCAATTTGGAGAAGATTAGAGGCTAAAATTGGAGTTACAGAAAAAATTATCCAGGTTTTCCTTATTTCCCCTTCAGGAAGAAGAAGAGGAACGATGTTTCTCTGATGTAAAACAACGTAGGCTTCTGGTAGTTTAGAGAATTCTTAGGTTAACCAACTCATTAGGGTCTAAGTAACCTAATTATGCTCTTTAACTAGGCAATTAGGCTTTACAACACTATTTTGGCTAGGGCTGTCAATGGATACTCGAAATATCTGAAATCCGTCCGTATCCGCATCCGAAAATACGAAAAATATTCGATATCCGAAAAGCGGATACGGATATCCGATATCCGAAATGCTTATCGGATACGGATACAGATATGGCAATATCCGTATCCGAAAAATATCCGTCCGTTGTAGAAATATATATATTTTTGTATTTTTATATTTAGATTATAGTTATATTTTTTATTTTATAGATGGATAAAAAACGCATAACCCTTATTATTTAATACTCCAACTACAGCCGTTGGATGAAAATCTAGCGTTCCTTCCTTCCCGTGACTCTTATATATCCACTTTTCACGAAACCCTCTCCCTCTCTCACATTAACCCAACTGCTATTTTGGTTTTCAGGAAAGCCTAATACTTCAACCGACGCGAGCAAATCTGCCGCCACCGCCTTGCCTGTTACCGCCACCCCCTTGCCTGTTGCCGCGACCGCCTTATCGAAGCCCACAGTCCTCGTCTTGCCGCGCCGCCGCACTCCTCGATCTGGTTAAGTATGTCAAAACCTTAAATTTGTTCCTTAAAATTTATGCGTTAGTTTAATGAATTTTCATTTGTGCCTCTGATTTTCATTTATGCATTAGTTCATTGAATTTGCCTCTGATTTATGTCAAAACGGACTTGCAATATGGTCTGATTTATGTCAAAACAGACTTGCAATATAATCAGCATGGCTTGCTTCTATTAGAGGGTCAAGGAATATATCGCTTGTCTGATAACTTGTTCCCAGTTCAAACAGGGGATGCAATTTGGATGGCTCCTTTTGTTCCTCAATGGTATGCAGATCTTGGTTAAATTAAGTCTCGATACTTGCTGTACAAAGATGTTAATTGCGATCCACTCAGTTATTTTACAAGTATTTCATCCTAATTTAAAAGGCAGACATAATTTCTCTTGTAGTCTCAATGGTATACTTCAGTCTATCGTTGTTCCATTTATGTCGATGCTATAAAAGTTAAGGTTGCATCAAAAAAAAAAAAAAAAAAGATCTGATTTGTTACATCTATGATGTTTAATCATGATTTATTACAAACTCTATTTGTTGTTGGAACATAAATGCCAAATTTTGATAAATTTAATGTTAGTGAGTAATATGTTCACTCTAAATGCTATGTTCTTTTATGAACGTTATTGCAATGGATAATTCATTTGAAACAAGATGCACATATTTCAGAATAATCTTGATACCCATGCAGGTTTTGAAGTTCTTTAATCTTGTACATATTGCTCTGTCTGATTCTAAACAAATCACACCATCCATATTGTTTTGTTTATCTTTTCCACTGACTTAAGGCACTTAATACTTAATACGCTACCTAACTTTAGTAATCATAATTCGCAGGGTATTTTCTGGAAGCTTCAACCATTTCATGGAGAAAGAATGCAGTGCTTTAATTTTGTGTGTGTGCTATAAAGATGAATTATTGTATTTGCTACAATTTAAAACATGTATGATGCATTTTCTTTATGGTAATGTTTTTATATGCATTTGTTTTAATTTGTATGTACTTTAATTTATGTGTGTGTTTGAATCAACGTATGGCATGAATTTTATGTGATTGAATTAGCTGTTGTTAATTTGATGTATTTTATGTATTATTATAATTTTTTCAGCTATTGTTCATTAAGTTTTGGGTATATTTTAAGTTTGGATGCGGATATTTTCGGATATCCGTATTCGCTAAGCCGGATATTCCGGATATCCGAAAATATCCGCGGATACGGATATTATTTCATAGGTATTCGCGGATACGGATTCGGATTCAGATACGAATTTTAATTTTCGGATACGGATATAGCACTATCCGCATTCGTTTGCATCCGTTTACAGGCCTAATTTTGGCCATAAAGACACTTTTAACTATACTTTATCACATTTATCGACCTAAGTACTATGTTAAAACCCAACAACACTAATCAAAATTTTGTAATCATACTTTTTAACTATTTTGACCCTTTTTTTTTAACACTTAAATTTTACATTTACAACAATTTTATACAAAATTCAATAATTTTGACACAAGTTATGCAAATTTTACAAAGTACGAATTTGAACCCTTCAATAATTTTATAATTATACGTAGTTTATCAAAAGGACATAAAAATTATGTTTCCTACCTTTTAATAATATTTGCAATAAATATTTATTAATTACTCAAATTAAATATTTTATGCTTCTTAAATTCTTAAAAATTTCTTATCATACAAACTTAAACATAATTTGCAAAACTATGTTTCTTTTAATCACCAAAATTTTCAACACATAGTTTCTCAAATTTTTAATAAATCCCAAGCCTCAAATTAATCACTAAAATGATTAATTCTTTTCTTTTTACCACATTAAACCCCAAACTTACATTTTTAAATCTCCAACTCGCTAATGGATGTTGAATTCACCAATTAATTTGATAATTACGACGTAATTACTTCAAAATTTTCATTTATAATTTATTAATACCTACAGCAGGTAATCACTAAAATTAGGGTTGTTACAACAACGGTGTTCATATAATAAAGATTATATTTTTTTATCACACTATTTTCTATATAAAAATTATATTTTTATATCGCTCTTCTTCCAATAAAGAATATATTTTTATAACGCTCCTTCCTATATAAAAATTTCAACATATATGTAATAAAAATCAGAATTTTACTTCGCTACATATATAAAGTTCAAATTTTTACTATCTATATAATATAAAAATCGTATTTTTATTCTTTCTATACTATAAAAATCAAAATTTTATTATCTACATTATATAAAAATCATATTTTTACACCGCCTTCATGATAATAAAAATCAAAACTTTATCATTTAAAAATCTTTTCTTTTCTACTTTAAACATCCCGCCTTTCCACTACTAAAAATCTAACCTTTCTATATTATAAAAATCGTCATTTTCATTTTTAAAAATACGATCTTTTCATTTCTAAATCTTTTTAATTTTTAAAACTAATCTTTTTAATTTTAACCACAATTAAAAACTGAACATAGAAATTAAATTCGGATTTATGTCTAGAACTAAATAAAAATAAATTAAAGGCTCACATTTCTTGGTTTGGACGTCGAGTGGAAGGTTGGAGGGGGGGGGGCTGTTCGCCAGCGCTCAGGCAGAGGCATGGCCTTCGGTGGTCGCGGCTAGCGGTGGTGGGCTTTTCTGGGTGGCGGCTCTCGATTTGGGGAAGGGGAGGTGGCTGCGCTGGAAGAGGAGGGCGCGAGGGGGAGGGAAGAGATGGGAGGAACGGGGGGGAGGGGGTGGGGGGGTGCGGCAGCGCTCCGCCAGGAGGCGGCGGCTTCCTCCACACGCTGATCCTTTTTTTCTTTCGAATTAAATAAAACAAGGGGGGGGGGGGCTGAAGGGTTAAGGAGGAGAGAGGTTTTATTTATTTATTATATTTTATTTAATTTAATTTCAAAAAGGAACTTTTTATTTCGACCTCGAAACGAGACCTACTGCCTGTCGTCCATAGCTAATCACCCCCATTCCGAACACAATGGGATATGTATCATAAGCTGATTCGATCGTTTCGATCAGTTTTCGTCAAAATCAAAATATAACTCTATATATTGAATTTGAACGCACATTTCAATCTGCCGGGGCCACATACTAACTAGAAAAATTCCCGAATTTTTTTTTCTAACTTCGTATTGACAATATGGTTCTAACAAAACTAATTTTGTCAAATTCTAAGACCGTTTGAAAAATGGCCATTTTTCAGTCGATTAAAATCAACTAAAACTGGTCAAACGCGTTTTCCTTTGCCACGCTCACATATTAATTCGAAAAATTACGAATTTTGGAATCTAACAATAACTTGACATCCCGAATCCAACAAAACTGGTTTCGTCGAAAACCGATGTCGTTTGCAAAATTTCCATTTTTAAGGGCCAGAATTCCATAGCGACTATTTTGAAATTTCAACTGGACGTATCTTTTTATTCCCGCTATGAAATTTCAATTTTTCAGATTCATTGGAAAGATATTCTCAATTAGATCCTAATATTTTTGGTTTTACCAAAATTCGATTTATTTTGCACCCGGTACATTCATTTGAAGTTTGAAATCGAATTTTCAAACTACGGCGCCATTTTCAATTCCTCTTATAATTAAAATAAAATATTTATTTTCTAATGACGATTCAAATAAATATATACGTTCTATTTCTATTCAAAATAAATTTATCGTCGTTATTATTTAAAATAAATCATTTTAAATATTCAAAATTCATTAAAATTGCCAAAATAAAAATTTTAAATTGGCTCAGAATTTCCGGGTTGTTACATTCTCCCCCACTTAAAACTTTTCATCCCCGAAAAGGAACGAAGCTGAAAGTTGTTTAACTAACCAACTCAACTTTCATTATTTTCATTACGGCTTAAGTTCTTCAAATTTTCAGTTTCTAAGAACTTTTCAAATTTTTCAAAAAATTGGCTAACACCATAAATTTTCGAAAAATTTCGCCATAACCTCCCCTACACCGGGGACTTCGGGATATTTCAAATAGCCTCCCATGGACCTCACCAATCCAAAAAGAAAAAGAAACAACCAAGAGGCTAGCCAATCGGCTCATATAATCATCCAAACCAAAGAAATAAGTAAAAAATGTACCAATTTATCGGGCAAACAATTTTATTCTTCTGCTCTAGCCTCCTTGCTATGACCTGTTCAATGGATATACATGTATATGCATGCATTTGTAATCATTTTCAATACAGTTCAATATTTGGTTTAAATGGTTAAAAATATCAAACCAATAATCAAACAACACAACCATCCATCAATTAGTGAATTAACGTTTCAAATTCATAATTTTGATACATATACAGAAAATCATGTTTTTGATGCCAAATCACAACAATAAACCTATCTAGTTTTGGTTCGCACACCAGTCTAATGGAAATATATAGATATCACACCTTCGGCACTCGAACATCAACTCTGATGACGATGCATCAATCATCAGAATCATCTCCGGGCGACTAGAGTGTGATTCTATATCTATCCAGTATATTAAAACTTCGAATATACGTTCATGACGCGTATATGCAAAATCTTTATATACTCGATTGTCCATATTCAATATAAGTAAAATATTCAAATACATTGAATAAGGTTTAAATTTTCATAATAATATTTTTTTCGTTTTTATCTTTAAAAACACTACTCTTCACACTTGTTCTAGGATACTACTGATCCTATCTGTGACGATCCCAAAATCCGAGGGGCGGTATTAAGGATAATCATTAGGAAATAACACATTAATCATCATAGCAGAGTACAGATAATAGCAGAAACAATAAATAAAACAATTTTACATGGATATGACAGCGGAATCACAACATGTAGGAATATCAGAATAGCATAACGTGGGATATACTTAGTAAATAAAAGGAAAGTGATCAGTCATCATCGCCAGAGGCGGAATACATACATGCAGTGAGACATAATAAGAGTATCAGTCTACATCGCCGAAGGCGGAATACATATACATATAGTGAGAAATACGGAAAGTAAATCAGTCTGCATCGCCAGTGGCGGAATCATAATATGTATACAGTAATGGCGGAAAATATCAAAGTCATCTCTATGAAGTTAGCCTCGCCATGAGCCAAAAGTGCACTCTATGCAGCAGTGCAGAACCAAAAACCACCTGTCACCTGTGTACTAGGCTGCCCGTGTGAAAATAAGGGCACCCGCGTTTGCAAAGTGAAACAAACAACGAGTCAGTCATGGGGACTGGTATGAGGAATCTATTTAACAGTTAAACAACAGTAATAGCAAATCATAGGACCACGCCACTTTCGCGGAACGGGTTTACTCCAGTGATTGCTAGTGCATTTAAAATAAAGTAAATTCTTTTAAAACAATTGCAATGCTTTTAGAAAGAATGAAGCCATTATAAGACTCAGGTCCCATCATACAATGCAACGCAAGCCAGAGGATAGAATTTTACCTTATAATAGCCAAATATGCTTGATACGTATAAAGCAAAATCATTTGATATTATTACTAGTGCATATATGTTTCAAAAACGAATAGCATCATAAATATCAATCATAGGCGGCATAGCTACCATCTACTATGTCGCCATACTAGTTCTACAATCAAGACCGTTATTTCGTATTGGAAGTTGGATTTCCTTCATGAGTCGAGGCAAGGGGCAAGCTCCTCTCCGCTTCGAGACACTCTAGCAAATGCCTCGGGACTACACACTCTGGGTAATCCCTGGATGCTTCAGGGCCGGTCCTCACTTACGTTAGAGGATTAGTATTCCTGAACACACGTTTCCCGGTCCTTACAGACCTATAATCGAGGCGCCTCGCATTCCAACAACCACATAGGTGAAAAGTAGATATATATGTCAGGGCTGGTAAGTCACTGACAACACCATAGCTAGAAAGAAACGTCGTGCTCTCCCTGCAGTCCGTATCCCGTTTTTAACTCATACCGGGGTGTGAGGCTCGCGAATCTACGAAATACACAAAGCTGGGTCATGTAGACCTTGCTTTGATCATCATCCACAAGACTTTGCTTTGCAACAGAAGCCTTGATCACAGCATCTTGGCATGCCACATAGGCAGTCCACTCCATACGATTGATTTCTATCGATATATAACCTCTGAGCTCGTACGTCTCAGAGAAGGGCGTTAAGCAAAAGAATAAATTCTCCGCCGCCAAACAGATATATATTTAACAGAGATCGGTCAGTATAGAACAAAATCCAATGTCAGACACACAGTCCATTTACAAGTCCGTCCTGGGTCTGAACGAAACCGGAGGCGTCAAATTCCTCGTATATCCGTCCAATCAACACATACGTTCAGACGGCTACTACTTCCGTCCCCTTCCGGTAGCTACTCCGGTTAGGAACCTCAGTAGCGCCCATCCAACCGATATGAAGATCGTCGGTCTTGAATCGTCTTTGCATTTTCCAATTCGAATCGCTCGATAAATTATTTGAAATGAGGGTTAGCTCGGCCTTTTCAAATAACTCACGTCATTAGAATTTAAATCGATTCATTTTATGGCTATGTTATTCGACATCCATCTTTCAGTTATTTAGTGTTATTTTCATGTCATACACATACAACCATCAAATATCAAACAATTCAAGCCCAATTGGTTTATTTTCAACCTATGTTGCTTATAATATTTTATAATGATTTTTCGCCATTTTTATTTATTTAAAAATGGCCATATTTAATTAAACGACGTTTCAGGTCGTGTCGTGGCACTGGCGCTGTTTTTCCCTTAATTTGTTTTACACATATCGGAAAATCTAACCGTTGGATTTCTACAAAGTCTATATCAGTGGGAAGATATTCCCAAAGCGAACCTAACGGTTCTAGTTTTGTGAAAATCCGACGGTCGGATCTCCCACACTAGTCGTTTGAAGTTACGGTTTCAAAATTCGAACTACAGCGTCGTTATTCGATTAAATTTAATTATATTTATATTTATATATAAATATAAACGATTCTGGCGCTGTTTTTCTTCAGATTTGAATTAAACATTCCGGACAATCCAACCGTTGGATTTTTACAAGGTTGGTGCCGTTAGAAAGATATTTCCGAGGCGAACCCAGCGGTTGCTGTTTCGGGAAAATCCGATGGTCGGATTTCTCGTACTAATCATTTCAAATTACGATTTCGAAACGCGAACTGCACGGCCTCCATTCCTTTTAATTATATTTATATTTATATATATAAATATAGTTCATTCTATAATTTCAACTATAGCTCATTTTATATTTTCAACTTCGTTTTCACTTCAAATATTTCACTAACGCCTTAATATTTCGAAAAATTTCGCCATAACCTCCTTTGTACGGGGAGGGGTTTGGAAATTTATTGGGCCGTATTAGGTACCCAATAAATCCTAAAAAGCATTCACATATTTTTAGTGATATATTTTGGTGTTTACGGGGGAGCATGTACTGATAATCACTCCAGAGAATAAATTCCCGTCACCTCGTTTCCGTGTGGAAATAAATAGTCCATGTGCCGTATCTAATAACTAGAGCGACGTGATTATTGTCAACTCTAGACCCGTGTGGGGTTTTTATTAATCTGGCAATTTATCGTTATAATTTATATAGTCCATATCCGTCATCAGTTCAACCTGTAGTATATAGTCATCGCCATACAAGCCTCTTGCTTGTATGGTAAATCTTCCACCTCGTCACACAAGCCCCAATTGCTTATGTGGAATATGATGAAGTATGCCTATCATTAAGAAGTATGCCATGTAGTGTAGTTCAAAACTAATTGTTACTATCATATGGCGTTGTTTATTATTTCACACAGAATAACCAGCACTCCGCATCCAATGGCATTCTCAGGAGTTGATATATAAATAAAATTGCGCAGCCAACTCATCAAGGTTTACCTATTTGTCGGGCATGCAAATAATTTCTTTACTCTACAGCTAATCCATTTTTCCTGTTCTACACATGTATATATATGCAGAACAAAGCTAATAATAATATTTCTAGCAAACTATTATTTATTTCAACACGTGTGTATTTTTAACTAAGCGTATACATGATAAAAGGAATATTTTTATCATCAAAAATATTTATTCGACACGTGTGTATTTTCAACACTTCATATTCATGATAAAAGGAATATTTTTATCATCAAAAATATTTATTCGACACGTGTGTATTTTTAACACTTCATATTCACTATAAAATATAGTTTTCATTGTCTATTCATTTTATTTTTAAAAGACGATAACATTCAACACATGAATTTCAACTCAACGAATGAATTGCAACTCAACACATGAATATTCCATATCGTTTGTATATATATAAAAATGTGATTTTTATTGCTAAAGCCATTTGTTTAAATTCAAATAATATTCAACACATGAATTTCAACTCAACGAATGAATTGCAACTCAACACATGAATATTCCATATCGTTTGTATATATATAAAAATGTGATTTTTATCGCTAAAGCCATTTGTTTAAATTCAAATAATATTCAACACATGAATTTCAACTCAACGAATGAATTGCAACTCAACACATGAATATTCCATATCGTTTGTATATATATAAAAATGTGATTTTTATTGCTAAAGCAATTTGTTTAAATTCAAATAATATTCAACACATGAATTTCAACTCAACGAATGAATTGCAACTCAACACATGAATATTCGATATCGTTTGTATATATATAAAAATGTGATTTTTATCGCTAAAGCCATTTGTTTAAATTCAAATAATATTCAACACATGAATTTCAACTCAACGAATGAATTGCAACTCAACACATGAATATTCTATATCGTTTGTATATATAAAAATGTGATTTTTATTGCTAAAGCCATTTGTTTAAATTCAAATAATATTCAACACATGAATTTCAACTCAACGAATGAATTGCAACTCAACACATGAATATTCTATATCGTTTGTATATATAAAAATGTGATTTTTATTGCTAAAGCCATTTGTTTAAATTCAAATAATATTCAACACATGAATTTCAACTCAACGAATGAATTGCAACTCAACACATGAATATTCGATATAGCATATGTAAATAATTCCAATGAATGAAAATTATTCTAACACATAATTATTTCAGAAAATTTCGGCAGCATAACGGCAGGGTAGTTAAAACCGGGACCGTCCCTAGTACGGCTCCTCGCTCTACCTTAAAACCTCGCGGTTTTTGACAATGGGGATCATGCATCTAGTTCGCACGCAGGCGGCATGTTTTATTTTTTATTCCACAATCCTATTCTATTTTGTTTCCACCACAAGAGGGTATTTTTCAACCACAAAGGTATTTTTCAACCATAATATCAACCACAAACAATTATTTCCAACCATTCGTCAAACCATATGATATCACGTCAATCACAAGCAATAAATATCGTCCATGGTCTGTGGACGAGGGGAGTATATATATATATATATAATATAATAATTCACTTGCATTTCATCACAATTCAAAGCATATATGTTTCAAACAACGCTTGTATAATTTATACATCGCTAATATAACTTATACAACACATGTACATGAGGTATACAATGCACATATAATTTACACTTCGCTTATATAATTTATACAATGCGATTTCATTCACACAGATAATTTAGATTCCTCACCTTGGTTATTGCGGTGCTAAAAATCGTAGGAAGGTCAGAAAAATCCGTGGCTTCTTCTAGAATGTAGAGAGCCTCCTTGCGGTCACGGTGTCTCCTGTTTCATCGAATTTCGTTAAAGAACGAAAAAGATATTATTTTTCAAAGTTTTGCAACGCTTTATAGTGTTAAAACAGTTTAAAATTATTTAAGCCATTAGTTTTCAAACCTGCTCAATTCTAGGTTTGGATTTTTCTCTTGATTCGTAGCTCTATAGGACAATCAGACTGTTGGACGTCGTCGAGGGATGGAAGAGCTTTCCGGCGCCACCAGTCTCCTGCAGTTCGACGTCGAGATGATCCCTGGGCAGCGGCTTAAAGGTGCCGACTTTGAAGCTCCAGAACTCGACGACGGCGGCTCTGTTGGTGGCGAGGCTGGGTCGGATGTGGAGAGGGGAGTACGGCGAACGGAAACTTCAACGGGGGTCGGCGGCGAAACTGCCTGAGGCGGTCGGAAAAAGGACAAGAAGCTTCGAGCAACGTGGATCGTCCAGAGCAGGGTGGCGGCTAGGGTTCCGTAGTTTTTTTTTTTAAATGAAAATTTCCTATTGGCCAGAATTTATAGAAAATTTTTAAATAGTGTTTTTGCAAACGAACTCCTTTTTAAACCCAACGACTGTCGCCCCTAGCTAAATACCCCCATTCCGGACACAATGGGATATGTTTCGTTGGCCATTTCGACTGTTACAGTCAGTTATTTTTCAATTTAAAATATAAAACATTCGATATTTAATTTAAACGTACATTTCAATTTGCCAGGGCCACAAACTGAATCGAAAAATTCCAGAAAAATATATCTAGCTTTGTTTTGACGACACGGTCCTAACAAAACCAGTTTCGTCGAATTCTGAGCTCGTTTGAAAAACGGCCATTTTTAGGTCGACCCATTTTAACAGAATTTGACCAAACACGTTATCTTTTGCCCCACTCGCATACTAGCTTCAAAAATTACGAAATTTGAAACTTAGCAATAATTTGACATCCCGGACCCAACAAAAGTGGTTTCGTCAAATTCCGAGGTCGTATGCAAAATCTCAATTTTCAAGGGCTATATATATTATATAGCGACCTTTCTGAAAATTCATTTGGCCATAACTTTTGATTTCCGTTATGAAATTTTGATTTTTCAGATTCGTTAGAAAGGTATTGATAAACAGATTTAAATATTTTCAGTTTCGTCAAAATCTGTTATATTTTCCACCCGGTACAGTCAGACAAAGTTTATAATCAAAATTTCAAACTGCAATATTATACCAAATTCTATATTTTATTGGAATAGGCTATTTAAATTATTCAAATTTCTTGGTAATAACCTAATTTAAAAATTTTAAACTGGTTCACATTTTCCGGGTTATTACACTATCTCTAACGAGTCATTCTAATTGGATATTACTAATCCAATATCTGATGGATTCTTTCGTTCGGTTCTAATGTGTCATGTTCTCGAGCTCTGTAAACCAAAGCTCTGATACCACTGTAAGGACCCGTAACTTCCTCGGTAAGGAAAGCCCGGATTTTTTGAGGACAACACACATCGGAACACAAACAGAAGAACATTTCATTGTTAAGTACAACAATTCCATCAGAATACAAGAATATACAGAGTATGTATGAATATTATACAACAGAGAATATCAGAGATTTAAATTACATTACTGCAGCGGAAAAATAAAACAAAACATAACTAAAAGAAATACGCGGATACAGAGCTTTACGAATATCACTTCAGCTATAAACCAGGATCCTGTGAATATAAATCTGCAAAACCAAAACTACTAGCTGCCCGTGTGGAAAATAGGGGCACCCAGAGTTTAGGTTAAAACAATAAACTCCAGGTCAGTCATGTGACTGGTGTGAGAACTAAAACAGTTATTTAAAACTTTACTTTAAAAGAGAGTAATTCAAGGGACCACGTCGTATAACACGGAACGGGTTTCCTCCCAAGAACACTAGTGCATATAAAAAAACAACGCAATGCTTTTTGAAAAAAATGAAGCTATTATAAGACCCAGGTCCCATCACACAATGCAGCGCAAGCCGGAGGATAGGGTTTTCCCTTATAATAGCCAAACATGCTTGATACGTTTAAAACAAATCATTTGATACTATTATAAGTGTATAGTGTCAAAAAAATTTCAATCATAAATATCAATCATAGACGGAATGGGTACCATATATCATGTCGCCATACTAAACTCTACAAATAAAACCGCAATGTCACGTATTGGAAATTGGATTCCATCATGAGTCGAGGCAAGGGGCAAGCTCCTCTCCGTTCGAGACACTCTAGCAAATGTCTCAGGACCACACATAGCGATCCTTGGATCTTCAGGGCCGGTCCTCTCTAACTTCTGAGGATTGACAATTCCTGAACACACGTTTCTCGGTCCTATAGGACCTATATAATGGTCTGTACGTCGACTCACATAGTGCCAGTTATCGACCATATATTCGAGGCGCCTCGCATTCCAACAACCACACAGGTGAAAAGTATATAAATGTCAGCCAGTTTAAGCACTGACACCACCACTAGCTAGAAAGAAATGTCGTGCTCTCCCTGCAGTCACTATCCCGTTTTTGAATCATACCGAGGTGTGAGGCTCGCGAATTAACGCCATACAAAAAGCTGCGCCACACAGGCCGTGCTTTGATCATCATCCACAAGACTTTGCTTTTCAACAAAAGCCTTGATCATTTGCCACTTAGGCGTGCCACACAGGCAATTCACTCCATGCGGCTGATGTCCATCGACATACAACCTCTGAGCTTGTACGTCTTAGAGAAGAGCGTTAAGCAAGGGAATAAATTCTCCGCCGCCAAACAGATGTATATTTAATAGAGATTAATCAACACAGAATAAAATCCAATGTCAGACACACAATCCATTTACAAGTTCGCTCTAGGTCTGAACGAAACCGGAGGCACTTTCCTCGCATATCCATCGATCTCCAAGTACATCTGGACGATCACCAACTGATTCCCTCCTCTTGAGTGTATAGCCCAATCAAGATCATCAATAATCATCCAAACGATGTGAAGACTTCCGGTCTTCAACCACCGTCTTCATCTTCGACATATCGTCGAATCGGTTATTCAGAATGGCTATAAACCCGGCCTTTCCGAATAACCCGCGTATATAATAAACAAATGTTACACAAACCCAACATACGCCTCATTCCAATTCAGAATATTCTTTTATTCAAATTTTCACATTCTTAGGGAAAGGTTCCCATTAATTTTATCAAAGATAAATTCTTCTAAATTTATTCTTTAATCTTCCTATCATTTCAAACCATATTATGGTTTTCCAAACTAGTCGGGATTAGCGAACAACACCGAAGTAATTATTTATTTTATTTCCCAATCCCAACCTATTCATCCCATGGAGCAAAACTGGTAATACTCCATATCTAACACCACGGTGTTATCGGTAAATATTAATTACCATTTCACGTTCAAATCTAATTAAAGATTTAACTATCACTTTGGAGCAAAACTGGTGATACTCCATCCTCGTTCCCTTTTCAGATTTGATAATTTAAATTATCAATTCACATTTCAATTTAATTAAAGATTCATTAAAACTCCACCTTGTTTTAATCTTCACAAAAATCAATATCTTGTCTTTAACTGGGTTAAAGAACCAATGTCATTTAAAACATGGTTCCAGATAAACCCAAAAATCAATTCAAATTCAACTCCAATTAAATATTATTTAACTGGTACACTTTCACTAAATCTTAATTAAAAGATTTGTTCTTTTTCTAAACTGGGTTCAAGAACAGTGTTATTTAAGACACCATTCACGACGAACCCAAAATCCCATTTGATACTAAATACAAGGTTCTGAATAGAAAATATATTGGCTTATATTCAATATCAAATTCTGAAACCAACAAATATCGTATTGGAAATAGCGATATAAATATATCTTTCAAATTTCCACAACCATATCTGTATAATCACGAAATCCAACATCGAAATATTCCAAAGATAATTTCAATTCAAATCCATTCCAATTCACGTATTGGAAATTCTTATTATTTTCAAAACCATTTCAAATCCAATTTATTTATTCGAAAATAATTGGATTTTAATTCTAGTTATAAACTAGTTCATTTCGATAAAAATCTATTTTTATCTTTTCAAATTTGGAATTTTTCATCCCAATTCTTCACAAATCATTTCTTATGATTTCACACAAATTATTGACGTTTTTAATAATTTTATCAAGGCCCGTACAGTTGATTTCCATCAACAGCCATCGAACTGCACTTACAGCGACCTTTTCCAAATTTGATTTGGATATAATTCCAAATCTAGCCGTTAGATTTCGAATTTATAACATTCATTGGAAAGCTCTTTTCAATACGAACCCAACGGTTCTGGTTTTAGGAGAATCCGACAGTCGGATCTCCCGTCCATTCGAAGTTAATGGTCGAAATTCATGAACTACCGCAGCGCGACGCGTTCTATTCAGGCCATTATATATATTATATATATTATATATATTTCGTCGATTTCCTTTTTAAAACGTATTTTATAAATCGTTTTAAATTCGTTTTCGAAACGATTTCAACTTCATATTCAATTTCGAATCAAAATTGAATATTCCACATCATCGATATACAAATGATAAAATTTTCAAAATGTTATATTTTCAAATCACTTCCTTTTCTATATTCATTATAAAAATGAATATAATCGATATAAATATCGTTCGCATCAAAATGGCGCATCTCTAATCAACACGGCTTTATATTTTTCAATAACTTCGTTATTCTATTCAACAAATGAATATTTATTCTGTTCAACACATGAATCTATATTTCTTTCAACACATGAATATTCTCAACACATGAGCATCGTCAACACATGACTATTTTTATTTTATAATATATTGTTTATTTTCCCAATTGGAATGAGGCCCAATCAATTACCATATAATGTTAATTATATGGATTCCATACAACACATGTATATAATAGCAACGATAAATAATCAACGACATCCAAAGTGCACCACACAACTGCATAAGCATTAAATATAACTAATTAACGCTCATACAGTCTGTCAATCAAACGATCGACATACCACTAAACAATTGGGATTCGTGTACGCCAAATATCATCCCAACACCCGTGTGGGGTTTCAAACCAACAAACACTGAATATTATTTGTGCAGTTGGGCGATGTGTAAAATTTATCGTCTCAATCAATATCCTTCAAATAAGTGTACATAAACAAACTGTCTGGTTTGTAAATGAATATTTATTTATTCACATTCACGTTAAAAATTATATTTTTAACGATAATTAATTTATTTCAACACATGAATATTTCATTATCCATTTCACATCAACATCACAAACAAACTTCACAACACATCAAACAAGCATACAAGTCGTCCATGGTCTGTGGACGATGGGTGTTGGGTGCTGCTAAGCACCGTCTGCAGCCTAGTATATAATTTTAACTAGAAAACAAGAATAAAGTGAGAAGTTCTCACCGACTAGCTAAACCAAACGCGACGACTCTTTATATGTAGGAAATCTTCGTCGTGTTCGCCTTTTGTCAATTTCATTGTCCGTAGCCACTACATATATAAAAATCACATTTTTATATTGTTGCTATGTATATAAAAAACATATTTTTATAATCACTCTATATGGATAAAAATTCTATTTTTATACCGTTACTATATAGATAAAAATTCTATTTTTGCACCGCTACTATATAGGTAAAAATTCTATTTTTACACCACTACTATATAGATAAAAATTCTATTTTTAAAATGTTGTTCATATAATAAATATTATATTTTTTATCGCACTATTCTCTATATAAAATTTATATTTGTATATCGCTCTTCTTCCAATAAAGAATATATTTTTATAATGCTCCTTCCTATATAAAAATTATGTTTTTATATCTACTTCTAATATAAAGATTGAATTTTTATATCATCGCTATAAAAATCCCATTTTTATTTCAACAAATATATAATAAAAATCAAAATTTTACTTCGCTACATATATAAAGTTCAAATTTTTACTATCTATATAATATAAAAATCGTATTTTTATTCTTTCTATACAATAAAAATCAAATTTTTATTATCTACATTATATTAAAATCATATTTTTACACCGCCTTCATGATAATAAAAATCAAAACTTTATCATTTAAAAATCTTTTCTTTTCTACTTTAAACATCCCGCCTTTCCACTACTAAAAATCTAACCTTTCTATATTATAAAAATCGTCCTTTTCATTTTTAAAAATACGATCTTTTCATTTCTAAATCTTTTTAATTTTTAAAACTAATCTTTTTAATTTTAACCTCAATTAAAAACTGAACATAGAAATTCAATTCGGATTTATGTCTAGAACTAAATAAAAATAAATTAAAGGCTCACATTTCTTGGTTTGGACGTCGAGTGGAAGGTTGGGGGGCTGCTCGCCGGCGCTCGGGCGGAGGCACGACCTTCGGTGGTCGCGGCTAGCGGTGGTGGGCTTTTCTGGGTGACGGCTCTCAATTTGGGGAAGGGGAGGTGGTTGCGCTGGAAGAGGAGGGCGCGAGGGGGAGAGAAGAGATGGGAGGAATAGGGGGGTGCGGCTGTGCTCCGCCAGGAGGCGGCGGCTTCCTCCCCGCGCCGATCCTTTTATTTTCTTTTTTTATTTTCTTTTGAATTAAATGAAACGGGGGAGGGGGGGCTGAAGGGTTAAGGAGGAGAGAGGTTTTTTTAATTAATTTAATTTAGTTTAATTTAATTTCCAAAAGGTACTTTTTATTTCGACCTTGAAACGAGACCTACCGCCTGTCGTCCATAGCTGATCGCCCCCATTCCGAATACAATGGGATATGTATCGTAAGCTGATTCGATCGTTTCAATCAGTTTCCATCAGAATCAAAATATAACTCTATATATTGAATTTGAACGCACATTTCAATCTACCGGGGCCACATACTAACTAGAAAAATCCCCGAAAAATATTTTCAAACTTCGTATTGACGATACGGTTCTAACAAAACTAATTTCGTCAAATTATGAGATCGTTTGAAAAATGGCCATTTTTCAGTCGATTAAAATCAACTGAAACTGGTCAAACGCATTTTCCTTTGCCACGCTCACATATTGATTCAAAAAATTACGAATTTTGGAATCTAACAATAACATGACATCCCAAATCCAACAAAAGTGGTTTCGTCGAAAACTGAGGTCGTTTGCAAAATTTCCATTTTCAAGGGCCAGAATTCCATAGAGACTATTCTGAAATTTCTACTGGACCTATCCTTTTATTCCCACTATGAAATTTCAATTTTTCGGATTCGTTGGAAAGATATTCTCAATTAGATCCTAATATTTTTGGTTTTGCCAAAATCCGGTTTATTTTGCACCCGGTACGTTCATTTGAAGTTTGAAATCGAATTTTCGAACTACCATGCCATTTTCAATTCCTTTTACAATTAAAATAAAATATTTATATTCTAACGACGATTCAAATAAATATATACGTTCTATTTCTATTCAAAATAAATTTCTCATCGTTATTATTTAAAATAAATCATTTTAAATATTCAAAATTCATTAAAATTGCCAAAATAAAAATTTTAAATTGGCTCAGAATTTCCGGGTTGTTACAAGGCTTAAGCATGACTGTTATGTCGAGATTAGTTATAAAAGATAATATAGCAGCGTATTGCAAGTATTTGAACTATAACGATAAAATAACGTTATTGACTAAGCTTAAGCGTGACTATTATGTCGAGATTAGTTATAAAGGGGATATCGCAGCGCATTGTGAGTTTTGAACTATAACGATAAATTAACGTTGTTGACCAAGCATAAGCGTGATTTTTATATATAACACTATTAGGAATTGGAACTATAATCCGACGGTGTCAAATGTATTAAAGTAAATTATTTTTAGGAATTATAATCTGATAGGATAATTTAATATTTAGTTTTGAACCAATAGATTAGAATAAGGATATAAAATCTATATTTAGTTATAAACTTGATATTGATTTAGCAAGAAGTCAACTTAGAAACAGTGTTTTTAAAGTGGAATGGGAATATAAGATTATGAAAGAGTTTCGATAAACAAGATCAGGGTATTTATTACTTGAATAAAGAGTTATTTGATAAAGGGGTTCCGATTTCTATAATAGGGATGATATTCACATTTAAAGTGAATAATGTTTTAAAAGTGACCGTTTGGTAGATAAAAATGTTTATAATAAAATTGGAAATATTTTGTCAACGTAGATAAGGTATATTATCCAAGTGTAGAAAATAAGGAATGTGGAAAGAATGGAAATGTTTTCGAATGTTAATAACGTATAGTTTCTGGAACATAGGAGAATAAGAGTTTATAATAACTGGGAATGTTTTCTAAAAAGTACGAAAAGGCTAAAACGGGATTTGAGAAATATCTGGTAAGATATGGGAATTCTAATAATAAAAATGAATGTTAAATAAAAAGGCGCCCGTGGTTATGTGATGTTTAGTTGTACGTTTGAATGGATGTTTGTTTTTATTTCGATAGTTAAATAACCGGCTATCGAAGTGTTTTGACCATCGCTGTCAATACGGAGAGACCGATTGGATATATTATCTGAAAACCACTCCGTATAGGCATAAGTGCTGCGAATTAGATTATGCTGAAGGCAATTGAAGACAGAGTGAAATGCAAGGGCCATTTTGTTCCAGAATGGTGCTTTCTGTTTGTCCAGTCCCAGGACAACTTGTATGGACGAGTGTCTAACAGAGTATACCTAACAAATCACGTATGGTTGATCTTTTAAAGGTATTACGTCTAGTGGCGGAGGAATTCGTTCCTCTTAGCTTTTTATACCCGTGATATTTTTGAAAATCGATTAGTGAATTGACGGGTTTGACGATATGGCATTCAAAGTGAATGGTGACTAGATGTTCTAAAAAGATAGACATAGCCTTAAGCCTCACAACTAGGAAATGACAAAAATCGGGCAGGCAGCATGGCTATGTGGGTCATTCCCATTAGGGTCTAGAGAAAATTCGTATTTGTTCTTATTTCGTTTCTGTATCTTCGGATAACGGTTATATGGCCCAAACGTAGGTGGCAATATTTTCGATACACTCAAGAGAGATGAGTGGTCGGTCGTATGTGCACCGGGTTGTAAGATGTTCTTATTGAATCCCAGTGTATCCCCTCTAGAGTACACTGATCGGGAGATGATCCCATACCTTGTCAAAGTTGGAATCCAATCTCCAATAAGTGCCCTGCGGTTTTTTCTTTTATACTATGTAGGTGGAGCGTGAGATACAAGCGTTTTGCTATTTGGTTATTTATTTGATTAGACATTATTCTAATATCACTGGATTTTGATATCAAAATATTTTGGGTTATAGTAAGGTAAAAACCGTCCAAGTTTATGTGTGGTCTGGTCTTACTATTATCCTTTTATTTTAAAAGGAGTTTCAAAGTTAAAAGATATGGTTGGAATTTACTCACACTAGTCCCATGACTGGCCCAGAGTTTATTTTGTTTGTTTTCCTTAAACTCTTGGGTGCCCAAATTTGTACGGGCAGTCAAGTGTTTCAGGCTGTTACAGATACACTTGGAGGAGCTCGAAGCAGGAGGTTTCACCACTAGTTATTTAGAGATTATTTCCGCAGTGATGTATAAGTGTTATACTCTGATATGGTATGTATATACAATACAGTTTTGTATTTCAAATTTATGTTATATATATTTTATTCGTTCCGCTGTGAGATTCGTGTTTACTCTGACTCTGATGTTCTTCTTATTCTACTATTCTATTAGTTTTATCTTATCTTTCTCATCCTCTAATTTCTTTCTATTAATGATCAGTATTTTCGTGCACTTTGAGTTGAATGTGTAGGATATTAGTCATCTCAAATTGGTACGGATTTACGGGTCACTACAGTTGGTATCAGAGCTATTGGTTAAGTAATTATCTTGGCTCTCTGGCGTAACTCAATAGAGATGGAGTTAGAAATACTCTAGATTGAGTTTGAGTGTATATATATGAGCGCATATTTGTAAACTAATATAAAAACTGTTTTATATTGTGTTGATTGGTCAGTCGAGTGGTTTATGAATTCTGGTCGAAATAGTAATGCAAACTGCGTCGATAGGTGTTTCTAAACTCTTGAACAGAGTAATTCGATACAGAATGTTTTGAAAAGAGGGTAAATGAAATAATCTTACCCAAAATATATTTTGATATAAAGAAAGCATATATATTGGAATTGAATTTGTTGGTTGAAATTATGATCGAATAAGATTTATAATTGAGTTGGTTATATAAATAACCAATAGAAATATTATATAAGTATAATATGCAAAATCAGATGAACTGAATCTGAATTGAAAACCAGAATTGAAATAAAACTCTAGAAACTTGGAAAAGAGTTGGAAATAATGTTTGGATTAAATATATGGGAATTTTAAAATCCTAGGAGATTTGAAATTGTTTTCCAAATGTTGTGAAAGATATTTTGAAGTAAAGTTCAAAATGGAAGTGTTTTAAAATGAATTTTGAAAAGTAATATAATATTGAACTCACTTTGATCGCTGGAAAATAAATTCTGAGGATGATGGCCGCATCATCAGTGTTCATTTTCGAGTTTCTAAGTGATGGATTACTACCAAAGATTTTGTTTTTGAAACAAGTTGTTAGAAATTCAATTGTTTTGAATAATATATGATTTCGAACCGATTTGAAATAAAACCCAGGAATTTGAATTCTAAGATTTAAAATTATGAAGTTAGAAAGATTGAAAAGGTAAAAGTGGATAAATAAAATTGAAATTTAAACTAGGGTAAATAAAATCAGATCGGATTAGAGATAATCGGGGATGGAATTTGACTGTTGAGCAAAAATGTGGAATGAGATTGGAATTGGAATTTGAAATAAAATTCGACTTAATAAAAGCGAAAGATTGGTTTGAGAATGGATCGATGAGAGTTCAACCAAGGATGCTTGGATATATGCTAAAGTGATAGCAAATGACAGAAATAGAGTTGTGCCCGACAAAAAGGTACACATTTATATTATATTGGATATGAGATATTTATGAGCCGGTTTGGCAAGCCACTTGGCTATTTGATTTTCTTTTGGATTGGAAAATGCCCAGAGAGGCAAGTTATAGTAGTACCGAATGAGCCATGCAAAGGAGACGCTGGCGAAATTTTTCAAAAATTTAAAAAGTTAGAAATTTTTTAAGGAAAATTTTGATAATTGGGAATCGACTTGTCGATCGTATAAGAGATTAGAAAACCCGATTGGTCAAAAAAGTTTATAATTTAATTTAAAAATAAAATTGGAATAGATATGGGAATATACAGGATGACATTAAGGGTAAGGATAAGTATGTGATAATAGATTGTCCAAAATTGATGGATATATCGTTTGGATGAAATAAAAGGAAAAAAGGTCGGGTATTCATATAAGGATAAATGATTTGATGCAAGGATTGAGTTATGGGGATGTGAAGTATGAAATTTCAACCAAGCAGGTTGTGATGAGTTAGAATTAGAGCATCTTCACTTCTTAGCAATTTCGAGGAAGAAATTCTTTTAAGGGGAAGGAATGTAACGTCCCGCATTTTTATTGGTTTGTATTTGAATATTTAAATCAGTTTAAATATTGAATTCGTAATATAAGTGGATTTATGTATTTAATTAAAACGAAGTTGAACGTATAAAAATATATATTAAATATAATCAAGCCCGTAATATCGCAGTAGTTCGTAATTTAACGTTCTGAACTTCAACTGAGTATACTGGACCCATTATTAGTCGGATTTTTTCGAAACAAGAAACGTTTGAATCTGTTAAACTGTATCTTTCTAATGGAATTGAAAAATCAAGATTTCGAATTTTATATTGCAAGATATGTCCAAATCAAATATTCAGAAAGTCGCTATGAAATCGCATATGGACCATAACGGTTATTGAAATATATTTAAATATCGGATTCAAATTTGGACAAGATTCTTTTGAGACGAAGTGATAATTTAATATTTAGAATTTTACTGTAATTTTTAATTAATTAAATACGCAACTTTTTATCTGGAGTGTTTTGCACCCTATATCAAAATTTTGGGGTTTCACAATATAAGTTAAGCTACCGATATTATTATATTTTTGAGATTGTGACACCTCGCTGGACACGACCATAATCTTATTTTTGTCCGTAGCAGCTTGAACGTGAACGAAATTTTAAGCGACAAGTACCCTAAATAAATATCTAATATGAGACAAAACAAATTAATAACCTGCAAGTTCCTTCTAGCTAGTTACTTCCTACTTAAGCCAACAACCATGATCTAAAACATACCCTGTTACGTAAACAATTCAACCTAGCCTAAATTTCTTGTCTACATCAAGTTAAATAAACCATACGCCTACAGTACCACGCCTACCCTATGAAACTATCTATGCTAACCTATACATTAGAACGGTCTTCACGTCCCACCCAGTTCCTTAGCCGTTAAGTCTTGGATACAAGTGCATTTCAACACCTATCAATAGGAGAAACACAAGCTATTCTATAGGAACGCACAGACCTGTCTTTTCCAACATTTACGAATTGTCTTCCATCTTTCAAACAGAAGACCACACCCTGTAACCTACCTATTTTTTGAGAGGAGTACATCCTATTCCTTGGCAAGGAAGGAATTTATCCTTTAAATATGGGACCAAGAAGTGCCATTCCTTTTGTTTCCCTGAAGCAAATTAATGCTTCACTTCCTTCCTTTTCTCTTTTGGACTTAAAGCTGACTGTTAAGGGAAACGAATTAAAATCCAAACTGAAATGAAATCACTCCAATCTTAATGGGTCCATATGCTGATGAGCTTCAAGCCAACACGGAGGAGCAGTTAATTTCGAATTATATTTGGAGCGGACGCATGAAGGAGGGGGTTAAAAGCTATGTGTTACTGTGTATGGTATTGTTGGGCGCGTGAAAGATGTTGGTAGTGGGAAAGGTTTATGTAGAGAAGTGAATCAGAGGGAATTGTTTTCAGAAGGATATGGGTGTAACATTATAAGTAAATGGAGAGATATCATCAGTGGTGATGGGGAGGAACAAGGGGTTTAAGTCACGAAATGGGAGGTAACACACGAGATGGTGAGATTTGAAGTGGCATAAACTTGTGCAGGGGCGTATGCATGGCGTTGAGAGCAGGAAGTTAGGGTATTTGAGCAACAGGAAGCTTGCATTTGGATAAGAAGCTTAAAGGGGGGCTTCCATTGATAGTAGAAAGAAAAGGCACTACAACGTTGAAAGGCTTTTGAGGGGAGCGTTTATGAGAAGACACTGTGTGTGCTTTGGCGTGAGTATTTGGAAGGGGGAACTGATGTGTCGGCTACAGCCATTTCATTACATACAAATATACATGGCTGTTCGAAAATGTGTATATGAAGTGGGTGGTATGGCGTGGTGTCAGATGTAGGAGAGGCTATCGAGTGAGTACAGAATGGTGAAAATTGGAGAAAATGGGAGGAGAGCGTGAAAAGAAGTGCGGGTTCATTTGATGGAAGATATTTAAACTTGCGGTTAGCGGGATATTAAGATACAAAGGAGTAAACTCAGTTATTTATGGTGTTGAAATTATCTATAGTGGATTATTAACATGAGCAAGTCTTGGTGTGGTATAGGAATCTTGAAGTTGCGGATCCCTGTAACACAAGGTTTGCCGGTACGATGGCATGGATTGGCACTGTTGGTGCTTAGCGGCATGATCGGAAATCTTTGCACCATAAAGGAGATGCTACTGTTGTTAGTAGCGGGTCAGGTTAAAATGTAAGGGGATGGACCGAGTGTTTGAAAGGAAGGACTGTTCAAAATTTGGATGCGGGTTTTTATATTGGGTTGGACAGACGTATAAGCTATCGAAAGTACGAACGGCCCGTCACGTCGGAACCATACGGAAGCAGGCTGCGTTATAAAGCCGAATCCGAACCATTTGGAGCTTGTCAGAAATTATGGTGAAATAAAACAACTGATGTGAATCAACCGACGCAAATCGTTATTTAACGGTTAACGTGCAAAGATGAGTAAATTCACTGACTCTGTTCTATTTTAAAATATTATTTCAATAGTGATAAATATTGGTTGAATGCTGTGTGCTGGTCATTTAGATAAATTATGGTTAAATTTAGTTGAATTACATATATATCGTTGCATACGTACACATCATTAACTGGATACCAATTCTATCGATTATGATATTCCCTAGTATGGAATTCATGTAAATTGCGTTGACTAACATCGGTGGATGCAGGAAACCGGTTGGAGGAATCCAACCGGATTCCTCAATATTTATATGTACAGTTTGTTTTGTATATGCACTTTTGAACCCAAATGACGTAAAACCCCGTGTGAATATTGATGTTGAATGGAAATTCAACATTTGATTTGATTTAATCAATAGACGATATCGATTAAGAAAGTGGCGGCAGACTACCACAAATTCATCTTTTGTTAAGACATTGAATTGGCGCCAAACGAATCAACAAAGTTAAATTATAAAAATTATATTTTTTATAATTAAAGCGAAGTTAAAATTATAATAGAAGTTCTATTATAAACATTATGTAGTAGTTTTTATAAAGTAAATACAAAGGATTATTAGATTAAATGGGTCTTCACTTAATCTAATGATAATAACTTGGAAATTAATTGTTTAAAATTTATATGGCTTCATATTAATTACCTTTTTAGTTAATGAAGTTTAAAATATTATTAGTATAACTAGTATTATTTTATTAAAGTAAGCAAATAATCTATCTTAGATTAATAAGGAAGTAAACTATTTTACTTCCGAAACGGTGAAGTAAATTATTATTTAATTTAAAATAATTATTTCCTAAATGGAATCCATTTAAGATGGAATTGAGCTTATAATGAGATGTCACTTGAAGTAAGTATAATGATTCAAATAAAAGAACAATGTCAGAAGACAAAGAACGTTAATGGATCTTGGAAAGAAGTTAAAAATAGAACTATGGGGTGAAGTAAAGCGAAGAGTTAATGTTTAAAATAAATAGTCATAAATAACAAAGATTTCGAAGTATGAATATGGTGTTATAAAACCATATTCCAAATAAAACAATAAATACGGTTTGAGGGATACTATAAGTAATAAAGAGTTTAGAGTTACAAATGTATATCTATTCTAAGATAAGAATGTTGTCGATCAAGGTCTGAGAGGTAAATAAAATACCCCAACTTGAACGGCTTCACTATTGTCGAGGAATGGTATTAATTTGTAACAGAAAGTGATGTCGATATTAGTTATAAAGTGGAATATAGCAGCGTATTGCAAGTATTTGAACTATAACGATAAAATAATGTTGTTGATTAGGCTTAAGCGTGACTATTATGTCGAGATTAGTTATAAAAGGGAATATAGCAGCGTATTGCAAGTATTTGAACTATAACGATAAAATAACGTTGTTGACTAGGCTTAAGCATGACTGTTATGTTGAGATTAGTTATAAAGTGGATATCGCAACGCATTGCGAGTTTTGAACTATAACAATAAATTAACGTTGTTGACCAAGCTTAAGCGTGATTTTTATAGATAACACTATTAGGAATTGGAACTATAATCCGACGATGTCGAACATATTAAAGTTAATTATTTTTAGGAATTATACTCTGATAGGATAAGTTAATATTTAATTTTGAACCAATAGATTAGAATAAGGATATGTAATCAATATTTAGTTTTAAACTTGTTATTGATTTAGCAAGTAGTCGACTTAGAAACAGAGTTTTTAAAGTGGAATGGGAATATAAGATTATAAAAGAGTTTCGATAAACAAGATCAGGGTATTTATTACTTGAATAAATAGTTATTTGATAAAGGGGTTCAGATTTCTATAATAGGGATGATATTCACATTTAAAATGAATAATGTTTTAAAAGTGAACGTTTGATAGATGAAAATGTTTATAATAAAATTGGAAATATTTTTTCAACGTAGATAAGGTATAGTATCCAAGTGTAGAAAATAAGGAATGTGAAAAGAATGGAAATGTTTTCGAACGTTGATAACGTATAGTTTCTAGAACATAGGAGAATAAGAGTTTATAATAACTGGGAATGTTTTCTAAAAAGTACGAAAAGGCTAAAACGGGATTTGAGAAATATCCGGTAAGATATGGGAATTCGAATAATAAAAATGAATGTTAAAAAAAAAGGTGCCCGTGGTTATGTGATGTTTAGTTATACATTTGAATGGATGTTTGTTTTTACTTCGATAGTTAAATAACCGACTATCGAAATGTTTTGACCATCGCTGTCAATACGGAGAGACCGATTGGATACATTATCTGAAAACCACTCCGTATAGGCATAAGCGCTGCGAATTAGATTATGCTGAAGAAAATTGAAGAAGAAGTGAAATGCAAGGGTCGTTCTGTTCCAGAATGGTGCTTTCTATTTGTCCAGTCCCAGGACAACTTGTATGGACGAGTATCTGACAGAGTATACTTAACAAATCACGTATGGTTGATCTTTTAAAGGTATTACCTCTGGTAGCGGAGGAATTCGTTCCTCTTAGCTTTTTATACCCGTGATATTTTTGGAAATCGATAAGTGAATTGACGGGTTTGACGATGTGGCATTAAAAGTGAGTGTTGACCAGATGTTCTAAAAAGATAGACATAGCCTCAAGCCTCACAATCTGAAAATGACATAAATCGGGCAAGCAGCATGGCTATGTGGGTCATTCCCATTAGTGTGACGACCCAAACTTCCCCGTAAAGGAAAGCCTAGATTGCCTTGAGAACAATACACATCAGAACACAAACTGAAGAGCATTTTATTGCTGATTACAACAATTACATCAGAGTACAAGAATATATCAGAGTATGAATACTTATTACATAAAAGAAATACAATGATATTAGAGATTTAAATTACATTTACAAAGCAGCGGAAAAATAATACAAATATACAACTGAAAGGAATACACGGATACAGAGCTTTCTGAATACCGCTTCAGCTGTAAACCAGGATCCTGTAAATATATCTGCAAAAAGCTACTCGACTGCCCGTGTGGAAAATATGGGCACCCGAGTTTGCCAGTGAAACAAACTACAGGTCAGTCATGGGACTGGTATGAGAAATCTTAACTTAACTTATCTACTAATAAGGCTAATCACAGGACCACGCCGCTAACGCGGAACGGGTTTACTCCATTGGATTGCCAGTGCATAAATTAAAGTAAATCGTTAAACAACGCAATGCCTTTTTAGAAAAATGAAACCATTATAAGACCCAAGTCCCATCACACAATGCAACGCAAACCAGAGGATAGGGTTTTACCTTATAATGGTCAAAAGATGCTTGATACGATAAAACGGATTTAATATTAGTGTGTGTATATATGGGTATATATATATTTCAAAAAAAAACAATTTCAATCATAATGTATCAATCATAGACGGCATAGTACCCCATCCTACTATGTCGCCCTACTAGTTCTACAATCAAAACCGCAAGGTCGTATTGGAAATTGGATTTCCATCATGAGTCGAGGCTAGGGGCAAGCTCCTCTCCGATTCGAGACACTCTAGCAAATGCCTCAGGATCCCCCGCAGTGAACCCTTGGAGCGGTAGGGCCGTTCCCCGCCTATGGGCAGTGGATTGGTTATGCCTGAACACACGCTTCCCGATCCCTTTGGACCTATAGTATGACCACTAACGGCCTATAAAAATCCGAGGCGCCTCAAAATCCATCATCCACATAAGTAAAATGTCAGCGCTGGTAGGTCCCTGACATCACTCTAGCTAGAAAGAAACGTGTGCACTCCCTACGGTCCGTATCCCGTTTTTGACTCATACCGGGGTGTGAGGCTCGCGAAGTCACGATATACACAAAGCTATGCCGTGATAGGCTATACTTTGATCATCCCACAAGGCCCTGCTTTTCAACAAAAGCCTTGATCATTTGCATCTTGGCGTGCCACATTGGCAATTCACGCCATGCGATCAATCACTATTAATATATACCAGGGTGTTAAGTAGAGAATAAATCCTCCACCACCAAACAGACATACATTAACAGAAATCGATGTAATTCACATGGAACGAAATCCAATGCCATACACGCATCCATTTACTAGCTTATGCTCTAGGTCTGAGCGAAAACCAAATCCGAACAATCAACAATAGTCCGGACGACCACCACTGAAGCCCCTTCAAGGTAGCTACTCCCATCATGGGTCTCAATAGCAACACATCCATTCGATGTGAAGATCGTCGGTCTTCAAACACCGTCTTCATCTTCGGCTCTTCATCGCCGTAGTGATTATTCGGAATGGGTTAAACCCGGTCTTTCCGAATAACTCGCGTATTCTAATAAATAATAAGTGCTAAAGAAAACACATCCAACGCCTCATTCCAATTCAGAATATTCTTTTAATAATATATTCATATTATTAAAACTCTAATTTTAGTTTTCATCTCAAAAATCATTGTTAAATGATTATTCAAATTAAGAAATTAATCTTAACTTTAACTGGGTTAAAGAACTAATGTCGTTTAAAACATTGTTCACGATAAACCCAAAAACCATTTCCATTAAATATGGAATTTTCACAGAAATCTGATTAATATAAATTCGATATAAATTTCTGTATCCGACCAATAATATAAATGGAATAACGACAAAGTCTCTGAAATTCCATATGTAGTATCAGTTTTCTTTTACAGAAGTTTATCTCGATTTTTATTAAATCGAATTCCATTCATTTCCAATTTAATATATTAAATTGGAAAACTTTACTTTGGAAAATAATTCCAATTAAATCTTAATAAAAGACTTATAAATTTCCAAATCATATTTCACTGTCAATTGGGTTAAAGAATAAGTGTCATTTAAAACCACTATTCACAATAAACCCAATCCACATTTCGTTTTATTCCAATTATTAAACATAATTGGAAACTCAGATAATCTTAATTAAAAGATTTATTCTTTTCTTCTGGGTTTAAGAATAGTGTTATTTAAGACACTATTCACGACAAACCAAAATCCCATTTCACCTTAATTCATACATTGGAAAAGTTGATTATAATAAAACCATTACAAATCCAATTTATTATTCTAGTTAATAACTAGTTCATTTAGATAAAAATATAATTTTATATTTTCAAATATGGAATTTTTCATCCAAAAACTTCCTAAATCATTTATTATGAATTTACATAATTTTTCCATATTTTTAATAATTTTATAAAACAATTATAAAGTGATTATAAAACGATTCCAACTTTATTTAAATTTTAGATCCAAATTGAATGTTCTACCTATTACCATATTGAAATAACGTTATTTCCAAAATATAAATTTTGAAATTAGCTCTTTTAATATTCATTATAAAATGGATAAATAAATCGATAAACACGTTCGGGTTAAAATGACATTGCTATTTAAAACAGATTAAATAGCCCAATTCCTTATCTTATTCATTTATATTTTATACTGGGCCAGACCTCCCACATTAAGCCTGCGACTTGTGGATGCTGGATAGGCCGGTTGGTTCCGGGCAGACTTATTCCACAAGTTGGGCTTAACCTCGTGACATGGGCCGTTTCGTATTTGCGCACTTGGACCCCTCACATTAGGCCCAACATTTGTGGCTGCTGGATATGCCGGTTGGGTCCGGGCAGACTTCCACCACAAATGTAACCTAACCTCGTGTCCAAGTACAATTATAATTTTTTTATTATAATTATAAATATTTTACTGAAAATTATTTTAAACGTTCTTTTAATCCTCATACTAAAAGTGCTCTTTATATATTCCAATTTTACTATTGGAACAGTAAAACCCAATCTTTTTAATGTAACCTCTTTTTATATAAAAGGTACTTTTGTATAAATATGTACTGTTTCATAAACATATTTCTTTTATATAAATATGTTTCTTTCATATAGAAATGTACCCTAAAAAAACTAACTTTGATTTTAAAACATATTTCATTTTCTAAATTGGAAGGAGGCCCAATCAATTACCATATAATTGTAATTATATGGACTTCACACACCGCATGAATATTATACTAATGATAAATATCATTAAAACCATCCACAACATCCAAAGTGCATCATATACTATATAAGCGTCAAAATAAATAACGCTTATAACTAATCACAAGGGAGATGTGTGAATATCATCCCAAGACCCGTGTGGGGTTTTCAACCAACACATAACACATAACAAATAATTAAATAAATTATTTGTGCACTTGGGCGATGTGCAAAAATTATCGTCCCAATCAACATAAACAAGTCAGGGAACTTGTAAATGGCAGTGTAACATATTTTGTTGAATTCCACATAAATGTTTATTTCTAACATAAATGTTCTTTTAATTCTAACATAAATGTCGTTCTTAATGACAAACAAATTCATTTATAACTTCTATTTATAAAAAAGGTAATTTTTGTATATCAATTCTGAATTTAACAAAAATGACAATTTATATGTTAATACTAATCTTGACAAACATGACTAACTTATTTCTAAATAAACACTTTTAACAAAGACGATGTTTTAATTCTAACTAAGCATTTTGACAAAAGTGTTTTTTTATTCTAATTCTAACGTTTATGACAAAAATGTTCTTTTATTCTAGTTCTAACGTTTTATAACGAAAATGTACATTTGTTCTAATTTAACATTTTATAACAAAAATGTACATTTATTCTAGTTTAACATTTTGTAACAAAAATGTATATTTCTAACAAAATGTGCTTCTTTATTTCTAATGTGCATTCATAACTAAAAATGTGATTTTATTCTAAGTTAAAAATCAATGACAATTCTATTTAAACCATTCTAAATAAACATATGTGGCATTTTATTTAGACAATTCTAAATGAACACAAATGTAAATTTTATCAATCTAATAAACAAATTGATAATTTTGTTTTAAATCCAATATGACAATTACAAATAAAAAGGTACCTTTTATTCTGTTTTAATATTTTATACATAAAATGTACTCTTATCCTATTCTAAGATTTTATACATAAAAAGGTGTTCTTCCCAAATGTTAACATTTTAAAACTAAAATGCCAATTTTATACCAATGTGGCATTTTTAAACTAAATGTAAATTTTGTCAACACCAAAATGTCCTAACTAAAATTGTGATTTTTGTTTACACCAAAAATATTCTAACTAAACATGTTATGTTTGTCTAACATTTCATTTTATAATACAAACGATATTTTTATTCTTACATAACATTTTAACAAAAATGTGTTTTCTATTCTAAATGAACATTTTAACAAAAACGGTGTTTTTTAGTTGAAACACATTGATGCTACAAATACGTTCCTTTATATGCTAACATAAACATGAGATTTTTCATCATGCAAACATTTGTACATAAAATGTGTTCTTTCTAATTTAACATAAAAATGTAACTTTTTATGATAACATGATTTCAACCATAAATTTGTTAATTTTATTTTAATATAAAAATGGAACTTTTATGATAACATGATTCTAACATGAATTTGTTAATATTACAAACATTTTCACTTTCATACATACAAATAAAACATATATTTTATTGTATGCAAATTCTAGATCTACACCACTTAATCAAATAAATTCATTTCAACCAAATAGATCTGATCTCATACATTACACAATTCCATCGCAATACAACAAAATCAACATTTCAATGCATATGTACATAACACCACATGAATGAATATAAATTTCAAAATAAAATAAAGAATTAATTTTTTTCTATTTTAAAATAGAATTCTCACCTCGATTGTCTGAATTTTCAAAGTACTCCATTTCGATTCTAGTTCGTTCTATGTTGTAGAGCTCGCCAAGAGGGTTCCAACGCATCTGAAATCGGGCGATTTCGTTGCTTCTTTGTTCAGACCATTGAAATTGAAGATCTCCTCGAGCTTAAAGTTTTTCCCTTGAAGACGATCGAAGTTGATGAGGGAATGGAGAGAAAATTCGGGAAGAAGAAGAGAGGGCACCGACCATTGATTTAAAGCATGGCGGCTACTGTATGTTTTAGGGTTATGGGTAAAGACAAAAATGTACTTTTATAATATTTTAATTGTAAATTTTTGTGAAGCATGGTTATGTGTAGATATATATTATTAAATAACAATTACTAATCTTCTTCCAACCATTTATTGTATCCAAAAAATCTTACCCCCTATTATATCTAAATACTAAAATATTTATTTCAAAAATAACTTTTGGTGTAATACTATCCCAAAATATGTTTTAATCTTTGGTCTAAAAGGATGTTACGTAAGTTACAATGACCATAAATACTAGTGATTTATTGCAATAAGTGATTCAAAAATATTTATTGAAAGTTAATTACCATAACCACATTTATTACCACATCTTTAACTTCCAAAAGAATAAGACTTCTCCAAACAAAAAAAAAATCTCCTATTAACGCATCCCGTTAATGACGCATTTATTTTATTCTGAAAAGATAATCTTAATTCATGCGATTAATTACAAGATATAATTTTACTACCATAATTAGAATGATGTCATAAAGAAAACAAATTTTTTTTTTCATGCACAGAGGTTTATACATTGCCTTCCTTTGTTTCATTTCTCTCCTTTTTTATTTTATCAAGTTAATGACAATTATTACATAATATTTCATGCCTTTATTGCCCAAAATTTATGCTAAAACAAATAAGTGATAGTAAATATTTATGCATGAGCCTGTATGTAAAATGCATTAAAAGAAATTTTACCAATAGGAAAAAGTTAACATACGTTAACCAAATGAATGATTAAGTAATTAAATCCGACATTTATGAAAAAAAAAGGTGTAGTATTTTCCTTATTATTTGCACATTCATTCAAGTTAGTAATTGAACTCTAAATTATATGTATGCGTATAAAATGAAATTTAACCTTTGTCATAATTTGAAAACTTGAATTACAAAATATAATCAAGCTTTAGTTTAGGAATATTTATAAGATTAAAATTGTAGTTTCTCGTAAAAGGAAAAAAAAACCTTGAATTAAAATGACGCATGTACTATGATTAATTAATTACTTGATAGTTTAAATCATTATAAAATAACAAATAAATATGTGAACTTTTGATTTAGTATGTATTAAAATTAGAATTTAACAAACATACATAAAAGTCTAATTATGATGATTATTTTTCTAACAAATGAATACGATAAAAAAAATCAAGCATAAAACATATAAAATCATATTTATTTCTCCTATAATTTAAAATAGATAAATATGAGTTGAAAAATAAAATCGTATAATAAATTATATCAAACAGGTTAATAAAGGGGACAACTTTGGCACATTTAAATTTGTATTTTTTTCAAATACGAACTATAAAAACAGTATGAAGGAAAAATTGAACGAGACATAATATATGAACATAAACGTGACTCCAAAATGGAATAGTATGAAATAGATAAGAATCTTTAGATAATATAAACATATATTATAAGAGAAGATGTGATTAAAAAAAAGGAATAGAATCACCACAATTATTTACAATCAATACTGTTATAATTATCAAATAAGTTAAAATTAATCACTTAAACAATTTATTTAAGTTATTCTCAAAATTTTTTTATTTCGTAAAAATAACCAATTTATACTCCATATACCTAAAACTAGTTTAAATAAAAAAAAAATTGGTTCTGAAATTCTGGGTTGTTACAATCTCCCCCACTTAAAATCTTTTCGTCCTCGAAAAGGAACGAAGCTAAAAGTTGATTGATTAATCAATTCAATTTTCAATTCTTATCAATTTAGTTCAATATTAAATTTGATTTAGCTAAATTTATCATTCTTTCTCATATTGGTTAAATTAATTATCATACCAATATTTTAATTAGTTAAACTAATTATCAAACATCACAACCAGCAATCAATTAGGTGATTAACTTCTCAAATATATATAACTTTTATATATAGCCAAAAATCATATTTTTAGTGCAAATCACAACAATGTGTACTAACTAAGTTTTGGGTTCTCATACCAGTCAATGGAAATATATAGAAATCCCACTTTCGAGACTCGAACATAAATACTGGTGATGGTGCACCGATCATCAGAATTATCTCCGGGCGACTAGAGTGTGATTCTATATCTATCCAGTATATTAAAACTTTGAATATCCGTTAATTACTCGTATATTCGAAATCTTTATATACTCGATTGTCCACATTAAAATAAAATAATATACTCAAATACGTCTTTCAAGATAAAATTTTCAAAACTAAATTTGTCTTTATTTTTATTTTAAAGAAAATAATACTCTTCACACTCGTTCTAGGATACTACTGATCCTATCTCTAACGAGTTATTCTTATTGGATATTACTAATCCAATCTCTGATGAATTCTTTCGTTCGGTTCTAATGTGTCTTGTTCTCAAGCTCTGTAAACCAAAGCTCTGATACCACATGTGACAACCCAAACTTCCCCGTAAAGGAAAGCCTAGATTGCCTTGAGAACAATACACATCAGAACACAAACTGAAGAGCATTTTATTGCTGATTACAACAATTACATCAGAGTACAAGAATATATCAGAGTATGAATACTTATTACATAAAAGAAATACAATGATATTAGAGATTTAAATTACATTTACAAAGCAGCGGAAAAATAATACAAATATACAACTGAAAGGAATACACGGATACAGAGCTTTCTGAATACCGCTTCAGCTGTAAACCAGGATCCTGTAAATATATCTGCAAAAAGCTACTCGACTGCCCGTGTGGAAAATATGGGCACCCGAGTTTGCCAGTGAAACAAACTACAGGTCAGTCATGGGACTGGTATGAGAAATCTTAACTTAACTTATCTACTAATAAGGCTAATCACAGGACCACGCCGCTAACGCGGAACGGGTTTACTCCATTGGATTGCCAGTGCATAAATTAAAGTAAATCGTTAAACAACGCAATGCCTTTTTAGAAAAATGAAACCATTATAAGACCCAAGTCCCATCACACAATGCAACGCAAACCAGAGGATAGGGTTTTACCTTATAATGGTCAAAAGATGCTTGATACGATAAAACGGATTTAATATTAGTGTGTATATATATGGGTATATATATATTTCAAAAAAAAAACAATTTCAATCATAATGTATCAATCATAGACGGCATAGTACCCCATCCTACTATGTCGCCCTACTAGTTCTACAATCAAAACCGCAAGGTCGTATTGGAAATTGGATTTCCATCATGAGTCGAGGCTAGGGGCAAGCTCCTCTCCGATTCGAGACACTCTAGCAAATGCCTCAGGATCCCCCGCAGTGAACCCTTGGAGCGGTAGGGCCGGTCCCCGCCTATGGGCAGTGGATTGGTTATGCCTGAACACACGCTTCCCGATCCCTTTGGACCTATAGTATGACCACTAACGGCCTATAAAAATCCGAGGCGCCTCAAAATCCATCATCCACATAAGTAAAATGTCAGCGCTGGTAGGTCCCTGACATCACTCTAGCTAGAAAGAAACGTGTGCACTCCCTACGGTCCGTATCCCGTTTTTGACTCATACCGGGGTGTGAGGCTCGCGAAGTCACGATATACACAAAGCTATGCCGTGATAGGCTATACTTTGATCATCCCACAAGGCCCTGCTTTTCAACAAAAGCCTTGATCATTTGCATCTTGGCGTGCCACATTGGCAATTCACGCCATGCGATCAATCACTATTAATATATACCAGGGTGTTAAGTAGAGAATAAATCCTCCACCACCAAACAGACATACATTAACAGAAATCGATGTAATTCACATGGAACGAAATCCAATGCCATACACGCATCCATTTACTAGCTTATGCTCTAGGTCTGAGCGAAAACCAAATCCGAACAATCAACAATAGTCCGGACGGCCACCACTGAAGCCCCTTCAAGGTAGCTACTCCCATCATGGGTCTCAATAGCAACACATCCATTCGATGTGAAGATCGTCGGTCTTCAAACACCGTCTTCATCTTCGGCTCTTCATCGCCGTAGTGATTATTCGGAATGGGTTAAACCCGGTCTTTCCGAATAACTCGCGTATTCTAATAAATAATAAGTGCTAAAGAAAACACATCCAACGCCTCATTCCAATTCAGAATATTCTTTTAATAATATATTCATATTATTAAAACTCTAATTTTAGTTTTCATCTCAAAAATCATTGTTAAATGATTATTCAAATTAAGAAATTAATCTTAACTTTAACTGGGTTAAAGAACTAATGTCGTTTAAAACATTGTTCACGATAAACCCAAAAACCATTTCCATTAAATATGGAATTTTCACAGAAATCTGATTAATATAAATTCGATATAAATTTCTGTATCCGACCAATAATATAAATGGAATAACGACAAAGTCTCTGAAATTCCATATGTAGTATCAGTTTTCTTTTACAGAAGTTTATCTCGATTTTTATTAAATCGAATTCCATTCATTTCCAATTTAATATATTAAATTGGAAAACTTTACTTTGGAAAATAATTCCAATTAAATCTTAATAAAAGACTTATAAATTTCCAAATCATATTTCACTGTCAATTGGGTTAAAGAATAAGTGTCATTTAAAACCACTATTCACAATAAACCCAATCCACATTTCGTTTTATTCCAATTATTAAACATAATTGAAAACTCAGATAATCTTAATTAAAAGATTTATTCTTTTCTTCTGGGTTTAAGAATAGTGTTATTTAAGACACTATTCACGACAAACCAAAATCCCATTTCACCTTAATTCATACATTGGAAAAGTTGATTATAATAAAACCATTACAAATCCAATTTATTATTCTAGTTAATAACTAGTTCATTTAGATAAAAATATAATTTTATATTTTCAAATATGGAATTTTTCATCCAAAAACTTCCTAAATCATTTATTATGAATTTACATAATTTTTCCATATTTTTAATAATTTTATAAAACAATTATAAAGTGATTATAAAACGATTCCAACTTTATTTAAATTTTAGATCCAAATTGAATGTTCTACCTATTACCATATTGAAATAACGTTATTTCCAAAATATAAATTTTGAAATTAGCTCTTTTAATATTCATTATAAAATGGATAAATAAATCGATAAACACGTTCGGGTTAAAATGACATTGCTATTTAAAACAGATTAAATAGCCCAATTCCTTATCTTATTCATTTATATTTTATACTGGGCCAGACCTCCCACATTAAGCCTGCGACTTGTGGATGCTGGATAGGCCGGTTGGTTCCGGGCAGACTTATTCCACAAGTTGGGCTTAACCTCGTGACATGGGCCGTTTCGTATTTGCGCACTTGGACCCCTCACATTAGGCCCAACATTTGTGGCTGCTGGATATGCCGGTTGGGTCCGGGCAGACTTCCACCACAAATGTAACCTAACCTCGTGTCCAAGTACAATTATAATTTTTTTATTATAATTATAAATATTTTACTGAAAATTATTTTAAACGTTCTTTTAATCCTCATACTAAAAGTGCTCTTTATATATTCCAATTTTACTATTGGAACAGTAAAACCCAATCTTTTTAATGTAACCTCTTTTTATATAAAAGGTACTTTTGTATAAATATGTACTGTTTCATAAACATATTTCTTTTATATAAATATGTTTCTTTCATATAGAAATGTACCCTAAAAAAACTAACTTTGATTTTAAAACATATTTCATTTTCTAAATTGGAAGGAGGCCCAATCAATTACCATATAATTGTAATTATATGGACTTCACACACCGCATGAATATTATACTAATGATAAATATCATTAAAACCATCCACAACATCCAAAGTGCATCATATACTATATAAGCGTCAAAATAAATAACGCTTATAACTAATCACAAGGGAGATGTGTGAATATCATCCCAAGACCCGTGTGGGGTTTTCAACCAACACATAACACATAACAAATAATTAAATAAATTATTTGTGCACTTGGGCGATGTGCAAAAATTATCGTCCCAATCAACATAAACAAGTCAGGGAACTTGTAAATGGCAGTGTAACATATTTTGTTGAATTCCACATAAATGTTTATTTCTAACATAAATGTTCTTTTAATTCTAACATAAATGTCGTTCTTAATGACAAACAAATTCATTTATAACTTCTATTTATAAAAAAGGTAATTTTTGTATATCAATTCTGAATTTAACAAAAATGACAATTTATATGTTAATACTAATCTTGACAAACATGACTAACTTATTTCTAAATAAACACTTTTAACAAAGACGATGTTTTAATTCTAACTAAGCATTTTGACAAAAGTGTTTTTTTATTCTAATTCTAACGTTTATGACAAAAATGTTCTTTTATTCTAGTTCTAACGTTTTATAACGAAAATGTACATTTGTTCTAATTTAACATTTTATAACAAAAATGTACATTTATTCTAGTTTAACATTTTGTAACAAAAATGTATATTTCTAACAAAATGTGCTTCTTTATTTCTAATGTGCATTCATAACTAAAAATGTGATTTTATTCTAAGTTAAAAATCAATGACAATTCTATTTAAACCATTCTAAATAAACATATGTGGCATTTTATTTAGACAATTCTAAATGAACACAAATGTAAATTTTATCAATCTAATAAACAAATTGATAATTTTGTTTTAAATCCAATATGACAATTACAAATAAAAAGGTACCTTTTATTCTGTTTTAATATTTTATACATAAAATGTACTCTTATCCTATTCTAAGATTTTATACATAAAAAGGTGTTCTTCCCAAATGTTAACATTTTAAAACTAAAATGCCAATTTTATACCAATGTGGCATTTTTAAACTAAATGTAAATTTTGTCAACACCAAAATGTCCTAACTAAAATTGTGATTTTTGTTTACACCAAAAATATTCTAACTAAACATGTTATGTTTGTCTAACATTTCATTTTATAATACAAACGATATTTTTATTCTTACATAACATTTTAACAAAAATGTGTTTTCTATTCTAAATGAACATTTTAACAAAAACGGTGTTTTTTAGTTGAAACACATTGATGCTACAAATACGTTCCTTTATATGCTAACATAAACATGAGATTTTTCATCATGCAAACATTTGTACATAAAATGTGTTCTTTCTAATTTAACATAAAAATGTAACTTTTTATGATAACATGATTTCAACCATAAATTTGTTAATTTTATTTTAATATAAAAATGGAACTTTTATGATAACATGATTCTAACATGAATTTGTTAATATTACAAACATTTTCACTTTCATACATACAAATAAAACATATATTTTATTGTATGCAAATTCTAGATCTACACCACTTAATCAAATAAATTCATTTCAACCAAATAGATCTGATCTCATACATTACACAATTCCATCGCAATACAACAAAATCAACATTTCAATGCATATGTACATAACACCACATGAATGAATATAAATTTCAAAATAAAATAAAGAATTAATTTTTTTCTATTTTAAAATAGAATTCTCACCTCGATTGTCTGAATTTTCAAAGTACTCCATTTCGATTCTAGTTCGTTCTATGTTGTAGAGCTCGCCAAGAGGGTTCCAACGCATCTGAAATCGGGCGATTTCGTTGCTTCTTTGTTCAGACCATTGAAATTGAAGATCTCCTCGAGCTTAAAGTTTTTCCCTTGAAGACGATCGAAGTTGATGAGGGAATGGAGAGAAAATTCGGGAAGAAGAAGAGAGGGCACCGACCATTGATTTAAAGCATGGCGGCTACTGTATGTTTTAGGGTTATGGGTAAAGACAAAAATGTACTTTTATAATATTTTAATTGTAAATTTTTGTGAAGCATGGTTATGTGTAGATATATATTATTAAATAACAATTACTAATCTTCTTCCAACCATTTATTGTATCCAAAAAATCTTACCCCCTATTATATCTAAATACTAAAATATTTATTTCAAAAATAACTTTTGGTGTAATACTATCCCAAAATATGTTTTAATCTTTGGTCTAAAAGGATGTTACGTAAGTTACAATGACCATAAATACTAGTGATTTATTGCAATAAGTGATTCAAAAATATTTATTGAAAGTTAATTACCATAACCACATTTATTACCACATCTTTAACTTCCAAAAGAATAAGACTTCTCCAAACAAAAAAACAAAAAAAAAATCTCCTATTAACGCATCCCGTTAATGACGCATTTATTTTATTCTGAAAAGATAATCTTAATTCATGCGATTAATTACAAGATATAATTTTACTACCATAATTAGAATGATGTCATAAAGAAAACAAATTTTTTTTTTCATGCACAGAGGTTTATACATTGCCTTCCTTTGTTTCATTTCTCTCCTTTTTTATTTTATCAAGTTAATGACAATTATTACATAATATTTCATGCCTTTATTGCCCAAAATTTATGTTAAAACAAATAAGTGATAGTAAATATTTATGCATGAGCCTGTATGTAAAATGCATTAAAAGAAATTTTACCAATAGGAAAAAGTTAACATACGTTAACCAAATGAATGATTAAGTAATTAAATCCGACATTTATGAAAAAAAAAGGTGTAGTATTTTCCTTATTATTTGCACATTCATTCAAGTTAGTAATTGAACTCTAAATTATATGTATGCGTATAAAATGAAATTTAACCTTTGTCATAATTTGAAAACTTGAATTACAAAATATAATCAAGCTTTAGTTTAGGAATATTTATAAGATTAAAATTGTAGTTTCTCGTAAAAGGAAAAAAAAAAACCTTGAATTAAAATGACGCATGTACTATGATTAATTAATTACTTGATAGTTTAAATCATTATAAAATAACAAATAAATATGTGAACTTTTGATTTAGTATGTATTAAAATTAGAATTTAACAAACATACATAAAAGTCTAATTATGATGATTATTTTTCTAACAAATGAATACGATAAAAAAAATCAAGCATAAAACATATAAAATCATATTTATTTCTCCTATAATTTAAAATAGATAAATATGAGTTGAAAAATAAAATCGTATAATAAATTATATCAAACAGGTTAATAAAGGGGACAACTTTTGCACATTTAAATTTGTATTTTTTTCAAATACGAACTATAAAAACAGTATGAAGGAAAAATTGAACGAGACATAATATATGAACATAAACGTGACTCCAAAATGGAATAGTATGAAATAGATAAGAATCTTTAGATAATATAAACATATATTATAAGAGAAGATGTGATTAAAAAAAAGGAATAGAATCACCACAATTATTTACAATCAATACATGCTATAATTATCAAATAAGTTAAAATTAATCACTTAAACAATTTATTTAAGTTATTCTCAAAATTTTTTTATTTCGTAAAAATAACCAATTTATACTCCATATACCTAAAAATAGTTTAAATAAAAAAAAAATTTGGTTCTGAAATTCTGGGTTGTTACAATTAGGGTGTATTGTCACCATCTAGAGAAAATTCGTATTTGTTCTTCTTTCATTTCTTTATCTTCGGATAGCGGTTATATGGGCCCAACCGTAGGTGGCAATATATTCGATACACTCAAGAGAAATGAATGGTCGGTCATGTGTGGGCTGGGTTGCAAGATGTTCTTGTTTAATCCCAGTGTATCCCGTCTAGAGTACACTGATCGGGAAATGGTCTCATATCTTGTCATAGTTGGAATCCAATCTCCAATAAGCGCCCTGCGGTTTTTGATTTTATACTATGTATGTGGAGCGTGAGATGCAAGCGTTCTGCTATTTGGTTATTTATTTGATTAGACATTATTCTAATATCACTGGATTTTGATATCAAATTATTTTGGGTTATAGTAAGGTAAAAACCGTCCATGTTTATGTGTGGTCTGGTCTTACTATTATCCTTTTCTTTTAAAAGGATTTTCAAAGTTAAACGATATGGTTGGAATTTACTCACACCAGTCCCATGACTGACCCAGAGTTTATTTTGTTTGTTTTCCCTAAACTCTTGGGTGCCCAAATTTGTACGGGCAATCAAGTGTTTCAGGCTTTTATAGATACACTTGGAGGAGCTTGAAGCAGGAGGTTTCACCACTAGTTATTTAGAGATTATTTCCGCTGTGTTGTATAAGTGTTATACTCTGATATGGTATGTATATACAATACAGTTTTGTATTTCAAATTTATGTTATATATATTTTATTCGTTCCGCTGTGAGATTCGTGTTTACTCTGACTCTGATGTTCTTCTTATTCTTCTATTCTATTAGTTCTATCTTATCTTTCTCATCCTCTAATTTCTTTCTATTAATGATCAGTATTTTCGTGCACTTTGAGTTGAATGTGTAGGATATTAGTCAGCTCAAATTGGTACGGATTTACGGGTCACTACACTTTACTACACTTATTGTTTGTTATGTATGTAATGTACGTTAAATACTACTCAAATGTATCTTAATTATTATTATTATAACAAATATGAACTATAATTGTAGCAAATATTAGTCGCTACTAAATCCTAATTAACTCTCAATTGATTAATATTCCTCATTATAAGAATACGTTACATATTATATTAGTATTCTCCAATTTGAATTCAAAACTATATGTAAACTTATACATGCATAATTTGTTTCAATTAATTCATGTCCAACCCTCATCAATTCTCCTAATAAACCTCCCTTAATATTATATTTGATCTACCGACTATGCAAATGTTCTCCGATTTGAATTTGAATGTCAACCATTAATTAAATCTCCCTATTCATTAATCAGATATGTTACACATTAATTATTCCCATTAAAATTTTGTTAATGTTTTAAATTTCCTTCATTATTTTCTTCCGTTCCATATTTAACAACAGTTATTCACATTTTGAATTTACGTTCAAATGCATCCTATTAATTAAGATTATATGCACATGTGCGCGCACACGCACATATACATATATTTATTTAATTATTTCTAATGTTAAACTTCAAACGTTCATAACTTTTCCATTTGAACTACAATTGGAATACATTATATATGAAAATTCAATAGAAAATAGCCATGGACGCAATCGTGTTAATTTTTTCGTGATCAAATTACAACACTTAAAAAATGCCCATATTTCATTATTTCCAAAATCTATTAATTGAAATAACTAATTAAAACGTGGGGTGTTACATTCTCCCACCCTTTAGGAAACTATGGTCCACGAAAATGGAGGAGGGTTAGCTTGTGCAAACTTAAACTTTCGTTTTACATTAACAATCATTTAGTGTACATTTAATTTTGCAGTCAACTGCATGACAGTTCATAGTGTATCACAATACATATGACACGCATGAACAATTACCTCTAAGTGGTACCTCGTACATAATTGCTTAATATAAATATTATTTTCAAAAACATGATGGAAAGCATCCTAAATATATTGCTAGTTCTACATGAATGCAGATTTTGAAAACTAAAAATAATGTTTCATCCAATTTTTCTCTCTTGTACTGAATAAAATTACAGTTTGTTAGAGAACCCCAAATTATCACAATACCAACTGGCAATGTGAAGGGTGAACTCATAATGTTTATACTATATTTATTTTATAAATTCCCTAGTGGGACTTGTCTCAACACTCGCCGCATGTGTGGCAATCTCACATGTGGATCTTAAGAGTGACGTGGGCAAGTATAGTTTGTGCACATGAATTATTCCTTGCTCTGTTACCATGTTAGTGAACCCCAAATTATCATAAAACCAATTGGCAATGTGAAGGGTGAACTCATAATGTTTATACTAGATTTATTTTATAAATTCCTAGTGTGGGACTTCTCTCAACACAATTCAATCAACTTTACATTCAAAATTTATCATCCAAAACCTTGATACACCGTTGCTAACAACAAAATTCATAAAAATTAATTTTTCTAACCTAATTTCTTATGCTAGAAAAGGGCTTAGATGGAAATTTCTTTAGTTCCATCATTCTCTAACACGTAGAAACCTCCTCTTATGCCTTGTTTAGATTTTCAACTTTTTAAAGTACAATTTGCATAAGCTAAAATTTAATTTCTAAGTTCAAGAATTTTTTTCATCTTAAAATTCATCTTATAAGTGTTTTTCACTCAAGGTTTCTTATGGGACATTCAATTTTCATTTTTGTAATTATTTTAACAAGTTCGCTTCAATTTATTATTAGCCTTCTAGTTTAAAGTTTTTATTTTTCTGTATTAGTTAATTAACTCCAAATGAAATTTCTTCGCATTATGTTTGTTTTGGAAGGACGTTGTTATTTGACACTCCAAATATTGTTAGGGCAGGATCAAATTTCAAAAACACTCAATCACAAAAAGAATTTTAAGGGGTCACGTACTTAATTTTTTACGTTCTCTTTTTACCTTGTAATAACATCAGTTACCATCCCAGATCTCAATCAATTTCAAATGCAAAAAATCAAATCCCTAAATTATTTGCAACAAAAAAAGCGATCATTTAGGGAGAAATAATGGTGCAAACGAAGAATGTGAAATGCTCCTTCTAAGATCCTAAGATCATGGAGAAGTCGTAAAAAGGTATATGAAATTGATTGTATAATACCCTTGAACCGATGAAGATTAACGATGAAGGTTAGGGTTTCTGTTATGCCAGTCTCGAGAGCAGAACGCCACAACGTCAAATTTTGTTCGGTGGAAGATGGTCATTTTGTTTTTTTTTATTTGTCATCGATGAAATAGGTGAATTATTACATAATGACACGAACAACATAGGTCTGCTGTATTACATATGTTTGTTGACATTGTACATCGTTTTTGAAATTTGCATTCGTTGTCGAGTTGCTGAAGTAGGGAAAATGAAGTGTATTGATAAATTCGGCAATGGGATACCATATAAAAGAATTGTTCGATATATGCATATCGATTTCCTATGAATGATATATTTTCATCTTATTTAATGCATATCGATAAATGAGATTACTGATAATCTGATATAAAAATATGATGTAGTTCGACTATTATACCGTATATTTTTTTAATTAACAACTAAAAAAGGATTATTGTAAAGAAGGCTAATTTAGTAAAATAAACTTTATTCCTTAAGGGGGTGCTCTCTGCATTGATACGTTCCTTAACAAATTCTTTTCTCTTTTTAAATTGACCCCTCCCCCACCCCTCCAAAACAATAATTGAAGTGTCAATAACAATCCCCTTTTAGAATATGGAGATCAACATTGAAAACATATAAAAAGGAACATTTCTACTGATGTGCACATATTTCAATAATAACAAATACATACAACCTACACAGATTAGAACCATACTGAATGAAAAATATTGCATCATTAACTATCATTCTTAACCTTCCTAATGAGTCATCCTTCGGAAATATTCATCTTTTGAATAGCAACTTAGGTAGGAAGAAAACATTACCCACTTTCTTTTCCTTAGCTCTAAGTTTACCATTATATGCTTCATGTTTTTTAACCATTCCCTACCATCTTCTGTTAATTTGTTTCTTTTTGGTAGTATCTTCGAACCTTGGTTTTTTCTTTATTCAAAATCATTTTACAAGTATATCCCCAAACTTATAGAGATACATTTTAATATCCATTTTACACATGTATCAAGATGACACTCCTTGGATTTTTCTAGTGTCCTTTACACTCTATGAAGATTTATTGTTATTGTTCCTGAAAGTAATCACCGATTTCGCCTTTGTTGCCTTATTCCTACTTATTTGTCTTATATAGGAGGCACTGATTTCTGCTTACTCCATATTTAAAAACCTAGTTTTGTATCTATTTGTTTTTTTCAAAAATTTAGGCTATAATTTTTTTGAAATAATACATCCCAAATCTTTTTTCTTAAGGTTACTAATTTGATATTTTTGTTATATTAAAAAATGCTTAGTGTTTCCACTCTTTCCAAATTACATGTTATATTTCGGGACATTCAAAGAAGCTTTATATTAATTTTTTTGTTTTCAAATGCTTATTCACTTCTGTTAGGCCGTTATTTTTCAAAAGTGTCTTTTTATGATTTCGAAACACTTCCCAAAATTTTCAAATTATAAAAATTGAAGTAGATAAGACCAACTATCCTCCTAATATTTATTTTACCTATCCAACTCTTCCAACTATCAAATATTGGCAAAGTCTTGACTTATCATTAAAGGAGAACTTCCTAAAAGACAAGCAATTAAATGAGCATAACTAATGAAAATGTGCATTTTCCTTTGCTTAACCTTTTTCTTTTTAGGTTTCTCATATTCCTCATATTACAACATACCATCTACTGCATTTTTATCCCATTTTAATGATCATGCATTTTAATGCATTAAAATAGCTTTTTTGAAGAGAAATTGTTAACAATAACTCGTATCATTTTAGAGGTGGATTTATATTTTGTGTGAAGTAACATTTTTTTTCCATTTCCTTGTTGAAATAAACAATCAAAGTACGGTGTTCCTTATTACTTTCCTTATTACTTTCACTACATTTACATGCTTATTACTTCAATAAAACATCTTTGCTTATAACTCGGTTAATTCATAAAAAAAATCATATTACTATTCCTTCTATTCCAATGAATTAAAATACATCAAATCCCAACCTACTTACAAAAGATTTATTGTCAAAGTTAGCGCAGTGTCACATGGATTAATTTCAATATTCTAAACCTTATTTCCTTACTCACTTATCCATTCCAATATGTCAAAACTAGTATTGTTTAAGACGTTAAAAATTAAAATGGTTATAACTTTTCTGTTTTGAACTTCAATCAGAAAACAATATACATGAAAGCCCATCAAGAAAAAGAAATAACACAATGATACAAGTTTCATGGTAAAATTCCAGTATTTATAAAATGTAAATTTGATATATTGTTCACTTAATGTTTTTATGGTCACTAGTTCAATTTGTAAGATTATTTTAGCTTCAAAGCTTATGAAACTTGAGATTAAAACGGCTAAGTTTTTATATTTTGGTCGATTTTACGTTTTCAGTGCCTGGTGAAATAATGTTAACCGATTTAGTCCCTTACAAATGAGATGATATGTTGTGAGAATATACTAGCCCTATTAGCAGATTTTGATATTATTCCCGAGCTGATGTTATATTACAATGCTAGAATTAATGCATAGATGGGGAGGACATCAAGTATGACAATGAGTAGAAATTGTGGATGGCGCATCGATAAACGGATGTTAATGAAATTGTATTGAACGATTTCTATAGGAGGTTTTTTTTGTTTGTTCTTTATTTTCTGTAGCTCTTGGGTTGGAAATGGTGATTTTTGTACACGATTATGGGTGTGTTGTGACGGCCTGGAATTTCGCTCGATCCGAATCAGTCGTTAAATCGATCTTGACCGTTCGAAACCCCTGATCGTTTTAGATCAGGACAAATTAGAACACAAACGGAAGAACATTTCATTGTTATTACAACAATTCCATCAGAATACAAGAATATACAGAGTATAAATGAATAAATTACATTCGATAAATATCAGAGATCACAATAAATTACATAGCAGCGGAAAAATAATACAAAGCACAACTGAAGGTGATATACGGATACAGAGCTTTCCGGATACCATTCCAGCTGTAAACCAGGATCCTGTGAATATAAATCTGCAAAACCAAAACTACTAGCTGCCCGTGCGGAAAATAGGGGCACCCGGAGTTTAGGTTAAAACAATAAACTCCAGGTCAGTCATGTGACTGGTGTGAGAACTAAAACAGTTATTTAAAGCTTGACTTTAAAAGAGAGTAAATCAAGGGACCACGCCGTATAACACGGAACGGGTTTCCTCCCAAGAATACCAGTGCATAGAATAAACAACGCAATGCTTTTTCGAAAAATGAAGCTATTATAAGACCCAGGTCCCATCACACAATGCAACGCAAGCCGGAGGATAGGGTTTTCCCTTATAATAGCCAAACATGCTTGGTACGTTTAAAACAAATCATTTGATACTATAATAAGTGTATAGTGTCAAAACAATTTCAATCATAAATATCAATCATAGGCGGCATGGGTACCATATATCATGTCGCCATACTAGTTCTACAATTAAAACCGCAATACACGTATTGGAAATTGGATTTCCGTCATGAGTCAAGGCAAGGGGCAAGCTCCTCTCCGCGTTCGAGACACTCTAGCAAATGCCTCAGGGCTACGCACTCTGGGCAACCCCTGGATGCGGCTGGGCCGGTCCTCACTTACATTAGAGGATTAATTATGCCTGAACACACGTTTCCCGGTCCTTACAGACCTATAATCGAGGCGCCTCGCATTCCAACAACCACATAGGTGAAAAGTATATAAATGTCAGGGCTGGTAAGTCACTGACACCACCAAAGCTAGAAAGAAACGTCGTGCTCTCCCAGCGGTCCGTATCCCGTTTTTAACTCATACCGAGGTGTGAGGCTCGCGAATTCACATTATACACAAAGCTGCCATGTAGGCGTGCTTTGATCATCAACCACAAGACTTTGCTTTTCAAAAGAAGTCTTGATCCATGCAACTCAGCATGCCACACAGGCAATTCATGCCGTGCGATTGATATCTATCGATATATAACCTCTAAGCTCGTACGTCTCAGAGAAGGGCGTTAAGCAAGAGAATAAATTCTCTGCCGCCAAACAGATATATATTTAACAGAAATCAATCCACACAGAATAAAATCCAATGTCATACACACAATCCATTTTCAAGTTCGTTCTGGGTCTGAACGAAACCGGAGGCACTTTCCTCGCATATCCATCCATCTCCAGGTACGTCTGGACGACCACCAACTATTTCCATCCTCTCGGGTGTACAGCCCAATCAGGATCGTCAGTAATTATCCAAACGATGTGAAGACTTCCGGTCTTCGACCACCGTCTTCATCTTCGACATATCGTCGAATCGGTTATTCAGAATGGGTGTAAACCCGGTCTTTCCGAACAACCCGCGTATATTGAAAACAAATGTTACACAAACACAACATACGCCTCATTCCAATTCATTAGTCACTAACCGCAAATTAACAAGAGAACAATTTCCCAAACATTAACCCCGAAGGTCGAAACCAACATCAGATCAATACCCCGAAAACCATTCTTCTTAGCCAACCTACAGCTAGTTTCTAAATTCCACATTCTTAGGGAAAGGTTCCCATTAATTTTATCCAAGATAAATTCTTTAAAATTTATCCTGTAATCTTCCTTTGGATGTCGTTTCAAACCAAATTATGGTTTTTCTAAACTAGTCGAGATTAGCGATCCACTCCAAAGTAATTATTTATTTTATTTTCCAATCCCAACCTATTCATTCCATGAAGCAAAACTGGTAATACTCCATATCTAATACTATGGTGTTATCGGTAAAGTTAATTACCATTTCACGTTCAAATCTAATTAAAGATTTAACTATCGCTTTGGAGCAAAACTGGTAATACTCCATTCCCGCTCATTTCTAAATTTGATAATTTAGATTATAGATTCACATTTCGATCTAATTGCAGATTCGTTAGAACTCCTTTAACTGGGTTAAAGAACTAGGTGTTATTTAAAACACAGTTCACGACAAACCCAAATCACATTCTATTTATTATCGGGTTAAAGAACTAGTGTTATTTAAAACACAGTTCACGACAAACCCAAATCACATTCTATTTAAATATATTAGAAATTCTGATTATTTAAAACCCTTTTTTAAATTTAATTTATTTATTTAAAAATAATTGGGTTTTAAATTTAGTTCAAACTAGTTCATTTTGATAAAAATCTATTTTTCTCTTTTCAAATATGGAGTTTTTCATCCCAAATTTTTCCAAATCATTTCTTATGATTTTACACAAATTATTGATATTTTTAATAATTTTATCAAGGCCCGTACAGTCGATTTCCAATAACGGCCATCGAACTGCACTTACAACGACCTTTTTCCAAATTTGATTTGGACGTATCTCCAAATCCAACCGTTAGATTTCAAATTTCAATTATTCGTTAGAAAGCTCTTTTCGATACGAACCCAACGGTTCCGGTTTTAGGAGAATCCGACGGTCGGATCTCCCGTAATGTCCGTTTGAAATAAATGGTCGAAATTTACGAACTGCCGCGGCACGGCGCGTTCTATTCAGGCCATTTATATTATATATATAATATATATTTCGTCGATTACTAATTAAAAACGAATTATATGAATAGTTTTGAATTCGTTTCAAAAACAATTTCAACTTCCATTTCAATTCAAAGCAAAATTGAATTCTTCTTTATAAATTCGTTTTAAAATTCATTTCTATTCAGTTCAAATTTCAATTCAATTTGAATTCATTACAATTCGCTTTCAATTCAATTTGAACTCGTTTTTAATTCAATTCAATTTCAAAGTCGTTTGCTATTCGATTCAATTCAAATTGGTTTCAAAATCGTTTTCTATTCGACTCAATTCAAATTGGTTTTCTATTCGAATCAAATTCGTTATATATTCAATTGAAATCAAATTCGTTTTCTATTCAATTCATTTCGATATCGTTATATATTCAATTCATTTCGAAATCGTTTTATATTCAATTCATTTCGAAATCACTATATATTCAATTCATTTCGAAATCGTTATATATTCAATTCATTTCGAAATCGTTATATATTCAATTCATTTCGAAATCGTTATATATTCAATTCATTTCGAAATCGTTATATATTCAATTCATTTCGAAATCGTTTTATATTCAATTCATTTCGAAATCGTTTTATATTCAATTCATTTCGAAATCATTATATATTCAATTCATTTCGAAATCGTTATATATTCAATTCATTTCGAAATCGTTTTATATTCAATTCATTTCGAAATCGTTATATATTCAATTCATTTCGAAATCGTTATATATTCAATTCATTTCGAAATCGTTATATATTCAATTCATTTCGAAATCGTTTTATATTCAATTCATTTCGAAATCGTTATATATTCAATTCATTTCGAAATCGTTATATATTCAATTCATTTCGAAATCATTTTATATTCAATTCATTTCGAAATCATTATATATTCAATTCATTTCGAAATCGTTATATATTCAATTCATTTCGAAATCGTTATATATTCAATTCATTTCGAAATAGTTTTATATTCAATTCATTTCGAAATCGTTTTACATTCAATTCATTTCGAAATCGTTTTTCAATATTCAATTCATTTCGAAATCGTTTTTCAATATTCATTTTAAAATGAGTAAAATCGATATAAATATCGTTCACGTCTAAATGGCGTCAATCTAACCAACATGGCTTCATATATTTCTATTTTCAAATATTCTATTTCAAATATTTCTATTTGTCAACACACGACTAATCTCAATGAATGAGTACCGTCCACGTGTGACTACTTTTGTTAAATTATTTCGTTCAACACATGACTAATCTCAACGGATGAGTACAGTCAACACATGAACCTTCATTTTATACTGATAAAGATATAAATTTTATTATAAAAATATTTCGTTCAATACATGACTAATCTCAACGGATGAGTACAGTCAACACATGAACCTTTATTTTATATTGATAAAGATGTAAATTTTATTATTAAAATATTTCGTTCAACACATGACTAATCTCAACGGATGAGTACAGTCAACACATGAACCTTTATTTTATATTGATAAAGATGTAAATTTTATTATTAAAATATTTCGTTCAACACATGACTAATCTCAACGGAGGAGTACAGTCAACACATGAACCTTTATTTTATATTGATCTTAATTTTCTAAATTGGAATGAGGCCCAATCAATCACCATATAATGTTAATTATATGGATTTTCATACATCACGCGTATATAATAGCATTGAAAATAATCAACCATCAACCAAAGTGCACTACACCGTATAAGCATCAAATATAGATATCTAACGCTTATAACAGCCTGTCAATCAATCGATCGACATATTTAATCAATCAGGATGAGTGAACTTCAAATTTCATCCTAACACCCGTGTGGGGTTTCAAAAAATAAACACAAATTTTATTTGTGCAGTTGGGCGACGTGTAAAATTTATCTACCCAATTAATGTCCTTCAAATAGGTGTACATAAACAAACCGTCCGGTTTGTAAATGGATATTTATTTATTCACATTCATGTTAAAAATTATATTTTTAACGATAAAATATTTTTAGCTATATAAATATTTTATTTCCTTTCAACACATTAATTTCTATTTCGTTCATTTACACAATAAAATGATATTTTTATTTTTCTAATTTATTTTAGAAAATTTCGGCGGCATAACGGCACGATACTAGAAACGGGACGAGGCCTAGCCTTATCCCCGGTCTAGTGAAGGCCCACGCCATTCACACATCAATCAAATTCACCAAACAATCAAATTCTAATCAAATCGTCTAACTAATCTATGCAACCAAGCAAACAAGTCCATGGTCTGTGGACAATTGTGTCGGGTGCTACTAAGCACCGTCTGCATCCTAGTATATATATATAGCTAGAAAAGAAATTGAAAGGTGAGAAATTCTCACAGATAGCTATCCTAGCTTCACGCCACTTCTTTTAGAGAAATCTTCGTCGTTCTCGCCTTTTTGTCATCTTCATTGCCCGTAGCCACTACATATGTAAAAATCACATTTTTACTTCGCTATTCAATATATAAAAATCGAATTTTTACTTCGTTATTCAATATATAAAAATCGAATTTTTACTTCGTTGTTCAATATATAAAAATCGAATTTTTACTTCGTTGTTCAATATATAAAAATCGAATTTTTACTTCGTTGTTCAATATATAAAAATCGAATTTTTACTTCGTTGTTCAATATATAAAAATCGAATTTTTTACTTCGTTATTCAATATATAAAAATCGAATTTTTACTTCGTTGTTCAATATATAAAAATCGAATTTTTATTACTATGTTATATAGATAAAAATTATATTTTTATCACGCTATTTTCCATATAATGATTTCGCCTTTATAAAAACATAGACTTCGCCTTTTCAAATTTAAAGATTTCATCTTTATAAAAATCTCATTTTTATTTTTCTACACATATAAAGATGATATTTTTAATATTCCTATCATGTAAAAATTATATTTTTAACTCTCTACCTAACCAAAAATCATATTTTTACATCTTCTATATAGTAAAGATTATATTTTTAATACTTTGAAAATATAAAAATCATATTTTTATTACTTTAAAAATATAAAAATCATATTTTTATTCTCGCTAACTTCATATAAATAAAACCCGAATCTTTATAACTCGTTATGCATGATAAAAATTATAACCTCATTGTCCTAAAAATTCATATTTTTATTTAAATAAAAATCTATACTTTTCATAATAAAAAATCAAATCTTTTACTATGTTAAAAACTGATTTAAATCAAACGTATAAACTGATTTAAATTAAATATATAAACTGATTTAAATTAAATATATAAACTGATTTAAATCGTACTTCATAACTTGGGTAAACTAAAATGAATAAATAAAACCCACCGTTCGAAGGGAAGGGAGGTCTTCTGCGTCGCTGAAGGAAGGGGTGCTGCGTCGCGGTCGGGTCAGTGGCCATTGGGGCGCCGGAGTCTGGACATCGCCTAGAGGGCGGTTGCAGTCGGGGGGGTTTCGATTTGCGGTGGCGTTCAGGGGAATTGGGGGTTTAAGGGTGAGGGGGTTGCGATTAATTTTAGAAGAGGAGGAAGAGAGAGTGGAGCGGAGAAGGGAGGGTGGCCGGAGAAGGGGGCGCGACGCCATGATGGGGAGGAGGCACACGTTCATCGACGACGAGGGCTGGAGTTTTTTTTTTCTTTTTTTTTTCTTTTTTGATTTCAATCGAAATGGGGGGGGCAGAGCAGGTTTAAGGGGAAGAGGGAAAGGATTTTTTTATTTAATTATTTTATTCATTAAAAGTTGACTTTTACATATGACCTCGAAACGAGGCCCACCGCATGTCGTCCATAGCGTATTACCCCCATTCCGAACACAATGAGATATGTATCGTAGGCTGATTCGATCGTTTCGATCAGTTTCCGTTTAATTTATATTTAAACGTACATTTCAAATTACCTGGGTCACATACTAACTCTATAAATTGCAGAAAAATATTTTCTAGCTTCGTATTGACGATACGGTCCTAACAAAACTAGTTTCGTCGAATTCTGAGACCGTTAGAAAAATGGCTATTTTCCAGTCGATTAAAATCAACTGAAACTGGTCAAACGCGTTTTCCTTTACCACGCTCACATATTGATTCGAAAAATTATGAAATTTGGAATCTAGCAATAATTTGACACTGCGGATCCAACAAAAGTGGTTTCGTCGAAATCCGAGGTCATTTGCAAAATTTCCATTTTTAAGGGCCTGGATTCCATAGCGACTAATCAGAATTTTCAACTGGACATATCTTTTGATTCCCGCTATGAAATCTTGATTTTTCGGATTTGTTGGAAAGATATCATCAATTAGATCCTAATGTTTTTGGTTTCACTAAAATCCGGATTGTTTTGCACCCGGTACATTCAATTGAAGTTTGAAATCGAATTATCGAACTACCGCGCCATTTTCAATTCTATTTATAATTATATATAAATATTTATATTCTAACGACGACGTATATAATTATATACATTCTAATTATATTCAAAATAAATTTCTCGTCGATATTATTTAAAATAATCTATTTTAAATATTCAAAATTCGCCAAAATTGCCAAAATAAAAATTTTAAACTGGCTCAGAATTTCCGGGTTATTACAATCTCCCCCACTAAAAACTTTTCGTCCCCGAAAAGGAACAAATTCGAAAGTGGTTTGATTAATCAACTCTACGCTCGATTTGGCTTCCATTCTCCAACTTTTCAGTTTCTGAGAATTTTCAAATTTTCAAAAATTTGGCTAACACCCTAAATTTTCGAAAAATTTCGCCATAACCTCCCTTGCACCGGGAGCATCAATGAATTTCAAATAGCTTCCCCGGTCCTTCTAATCTCAAAAAGAAAAAGAAAAAGCCAAGCGGCTAGCCAATAGGCTCATAAAATCATCATCACCCAAACAAAACAGTAAATTATGTAGTAAACATGTACCTATTTGTCGGGCAAACAAATTTTATTCTCTGCTCTAGCCTCCTTGCTATGACCTGTTCAATGTAAGTATATGTATATGTATGCAAATGCGACCAATTTTCAATATAGTTCAATATTTGATTCAATTAGGCATAATGGTTCAAAATTAGCAAACAAATAAACAAACAACACAAACATCAATCAATTAGTGGATTAACGTTTCAAATTTATATTTTTGATACATATACAGAAAATCATGTTTTTGATGCCAATTCACAACAACGTGTTTTAACTATATAAGTTTTGGTTCTCACACCAGTCTAATGGAAATATATCGATATCACACCTTCGTAACACGAACATAAATATTGATGATGCGATCGCTATCATCAATATCATCTCCGGGCGACTAGAGTGTAACCCTATATCTATCCAGTATATTAAAACTTCGAATATACGTTCATGACGCGTATATACAAAACCTTTATATATTGGATTGTCCATATTCAATACAAATAAATATTCAAATACGTATAAAATGATTTAAATTTTCAGAACAAAATTGTTTTCATTTGAAAAATATACTCTTCACACTCGTTCTAGGATACTACTGATCCTATCTCCAACGAGTCATTCTAATTGGATATTACTAATCCAATATCTGATGAATTCTTTCGTATGGTTCTAATGTGTCTTGTAACACCCTACCTCCGCTAGGGTCACTCTTTCGGGGGCACTAGCTTCTGGGGGGCGTTAGAACTGGGTAAGCATGCATAATGATATATCAAGGCAGAACAGGAACATAAATATATATGTAAAACAGAGTAAGTGAGAATAAAACAGCGGAATATCTCAAACCATCTCAAAACAAGTCTTAGTACATCATAAAGTCAACTACCAAAATAAACATGTCTAGTACATCATAAACAGAAATACTGAAATACATAGTGCTATCCCCAAAATAAAGATGATAAACCATAGCGAGCTCAATGTCCAGACATACATGAGCTATCCAGCAAACAAGCAAGCGATCCAAGCTAAGCACCACTATTCCCTCCCTGAGAACCTGGGGGGGGGGGAACGGAAGAAAAGAAGCGAAAGAAAACAGGTCAGTCAAAAAGACTGGTAAGCCCTACTACGATCAGTCTATAAACTAATAAAGTTAACATCATGATGGAAACTGAGATGAACATACTGGCAATAGATAAAGGTGTCATCACATAAAGGAGATTAAGCTTTGCACCACAGTGTACTAGCAAACTAACATAACAGGTATTGATCCCTCAGCCCAAACTTTGGCCCAATAGCATGAGGTGACCTTAATGCAAGGTCCAGCCCAACGGTCTAGTCGATCGGCTCCCTATAAACCTAACACGTCAAGTGTTGGTGTCCATACGGCCCACATATGGTTGTAGTCAGACTGTGCTGGGTCCACCTTCGGGTGTATCAAGCCCTCGGGTGTCAACCCCAGACACCTAAGCAATAGTGCACAGTCTAAACCTACTGGTACCCGTGCCTCGAGTTTGTCCAACACCGGACTACGTGCACGTCCGTAGCCCGCCTGGACCCGCACCGCTGTACCACTCAGTCGTCGCTTTGGTCGCTTACATCAGTCCAGTAATCGTGCCCCGCCCTAGCCTAGCCTCTAGGGTTGTGAATGATACCCAACTGGGATTACTGCTGGAACAGACCACGCTGCTAGGGTTTTCTAAGAGGGTTAAGTGTGGTTTAACCCCTCACTAATCATGGATTAAATTAGTTAAGTGTAACCAACAGTTCACCACTTAACCCCATTTAATCCCTCGTATCCCCAAAATTGGTTAAGTATTAGTGGGCCATGACTTAACCCTAATCATGAGGCATTAATTAATTTAATGCACCCAACCTCTCACATTAGACCTTGTTGTGGTTACTAGTTAGGCCGGGCGGTTCCGGGTAGGTTTATGCTACAAACTCAACCCAACCTCGAGTTGGCCACACTTATGTTTTCTAAGTGTCATGTCCACTTTATTTTCAAAACATAATCACAAGTTTAACAAATACTTGGGTAGACCTAACTTAATAGGTAAATTCCCAAGGGGTAGACCTAACTTAATAGGTAAATTCCCAATCTTATATTTTCATGTATTTTAAGTTTTACCCAAAAACCCCCCAACGTCATTCTATCGCTTACATATTCGTCATAACGCATAAAGGATAGAAAGAGGGAACTTGGCACAACATACATGATAAATCTTCCATATCATAATAAACATGCATAACATGTTGGACTTGCATAACTTAGCATAGTGAACTTGCATAAACATGCATAACTTGTTAAACTTGCAAATCATGGCATAGTGAACTTGCATAAACATGCATAACTCAATAAACTTGCAAATCATGGCTTAGTGAACTTGCATAAACATGCATAACTTGTTAAACTTGCAAATCATGACTTAGTGAACTTGCATGAACATGCATAACTTGTTAAACTTGCAAACCATAGCATAGTGAACTTGCATAAACATGCATAACTTATCAAACATGCATAACATAGCATAGTGAACTCGCATAAGCATGCATAACTTATTAAACATGCATAACATAGCATAGTGAACTCGCATAAGCATGCATAACTTATTAAACATGCATAAATCCCAACTTTCATCACATATTAACTTTAGAGTTTCTAAAATGAAGGTAAGAGGGCTTACAAATATTATGAAGACACAAATCTACTAATAAAGATTGAGAAGCCCTTTATGCAAGCATATAAAACCCCAAAACAAAGCTCCAATTAACAAAAATCCCAAAAACTCTAGCTTACCAATTAAAGCTTGCAACTTGATGATGTATGCAAGCTAATGATCATTCATACAACTTAAAAATGCTTGTATGAACATCAAAACCTTCATAGGAATGATTTTTGAAGAGGGTGGAGGCTAGGGTTTTTAGGTGGAGGCCATTTGAGAATTCAATTTGACATAGTTTGGTTGCTAGAATGAATAATGAGTGATTTAAGGTAGGTTAGGGTCTTATTTATAGATTAGGCTAGTGATTTAGACCATAGGATTAACCCTAGGTTGAATTAGGTCCATCAGATTTCGGAATTCTCCAGAACCAAGCCACACAACCAAGCCCAATCAAAAATGGTGCGCCAGGCAAAACTGCCCGGCCACCCCGTGTCGACAGGGCTGTCGACAGGGCAGTCGACACCCTAAGACCCCTGTCGACATGCCTGTCGACATGGGGGTCTTGGCGGGAGTTTTCCCGCCTGACGCCAGTTAGCCCTAATCCTTGTTTTTGAACATAAAATTTAAATCTGTTTTTACTATGGAAATTTCTGAAAACTTCAATGGGCCTTAACTGGGTCATACAGACTCCGATTTTCGAAAACTCGGACTCTATTTCGCGTATTTTTCCGAGTCGAACGCAATGGCATAGCCCGTTTCCCTTGATTCAGATTTTAGAATTAAATTATGCCTCGATTTATGTTATAACAGGTTATTGAAAATACGGGTTGTTACATTCTCCCCTCCTTAAAGGATTTCGTCCCCGAAATCTTCAAGTTAGGAAGAACGTATCCTACCATCCAATCATCCATCTACTCAAAGCATCATCCACGAGCAATCATTGTCCTTAAAAGATTCTAAATGTTGTATGAACATATGCAAAAGTGTGTGTATATGTACTTATCTAATGCAAAGATCAATGCAAAATATGTTAGTGAAATGTATCCATATGTACGCAAATCCCTAACATAATGTATAATATCTACATGCGTGCTCAATCATACATCCATATGCAACATCCATGTGATGGCATACAAATTTCATCCAAGAATAAGCATAAACACTCATGCACATGCAATATGAGGAGTGTGTGAGCCGATCTAGTGCCTAATGTGTATCATGCATCCACGAGTAACCACTTGCAACCATCAAACATAACATGTCTCAAACACATGTTTCATCCAAAGGGTTTCTACCTAAGGTTCTCATGACAAGATTAGCACGATAACTAGATAAACATGGATAGCAAAGAGAAAGATATGCTAACAAAGGAAAGAGATTGAGAGTGTACCCTCAAAAAGGAATGGATAAAGCCCACGCATCTTCTCCTCGGTTTCCCAAGTTGCGTCTTCTTCGGCTTCACCCCATTGAACCTTCACCAACTTGACCTCTCGATTCCTTAGCTTCTTGGTCTCCGTCCCCAAGATACGAATCGGAGCTCTCCTCAAAGTTGCCTCTTTCTCTACTTCCACGTCTTCAAGAATGCTAGGTTCAACCACCTCAGCGGAATCATGTAGGCACTTTCGGAGATGTGAGACATGAAAGACATTATGCACTCCGGACAGCTTCTCGGGCAATTGCACTTTATAAGCCATCTTCCCAATTCTCTCTATGATAGGGAAGGGTCCAACAAATCTCGGTGCTAACTTCCCAACAGCTCCAAATCAGACCACATTCCGCAAAGGAGAAACCTTTACGAAAACCATATCCCCAACATCAAACTCCAAATCGGATCTTCGCTTATCAGCATAGGATTTCTGTCGGTCTTGGGCCGCTTTCATTCGTCTCCGAATCAACTCGATCTTCTCGGACGTATCTCTGATCATATCAGGCCCAAGTATGAGCTTCTCTGTAGTCTCCCACCAACATGTAGGCGACTTGCACGGCCTCCCATATAAAGCTTCAAATGGTGCCATCCCTATGCTTGCCTGGTAACTGTTATTATATGCAAACTCAACAAGAGGAAGGTGGTCTTCCCAAGTACCACCAAAGTCCAGAATGCAAAGCCTCAACAAGTCCTCAAGTACCCTATTCACCCTTTCTGTCTGACCGTCCGTTTGTGGGTGATAGGCCGTACTCAGGTTCAACCTCGTGCCCATAGCTTCCTGCAAACTGTTCCAGAACTGACTAGTAAAGATGGGGTCTCGGTCACTGACTATGCTGGAAGGGACTCCATGTAGTCGTACTATCTCACGAAGATATACTGATGCTAGTCCAGATGCGGTCCTTTTGCTCTTCACCGGAATGAAATGAGCACTCTTCGTAAGCCTATCCACAATAACCCAAATGCTCGTATTCCCTTTCCTTGACCTTGGAAGCCCATCAATAAAGTCCATAGAAATACTCTCCCACTTCCATAGCGGGACCTCTAGAGGATGCAATAGCCCACCGGGCTTCTTCGACACGGCTTTTACTCTCTGACAAACAACACATCTAGAGACAAACTCTGCCACATCCTTCTTCATTCCAGGCCAGAAGAAAATGCGCTTCATATCCTTATACATCTTATCTCCGCCCGGATGTATAGTCATCTTGGAGCGATGTGCTTCATCAAGAACTTTCCTCACCAAGTCTTCCACCATCGGAACACAAAGCCTTCCGTCTCTCCTCAGCCAACCCTTATCATCTATAGAATATCGAGCAAGGTGACTAGATGTCTCCCCTCGAATCAGCTTATCCATAATCTCAATTATCTGAGGGTCTTCCTTCTGCGAAGCCCCAACTTGATCTAGAAGGGTAGGCCTGAGCTCAAGAGATGCTAAAGAACCGGTCATCGACTCCATCGCCAAAGAGAAATCAAAGGTTGCCAAGAACTCTAAATTCTTCATCTCAACAAATAGAGGACTTAGTGTCAACCTTTTTCTACTCAACGCATCCGCTACAACATTCCCCTTGCCAGGGGTATAGGCTATATCAAAATCATAGGACTCCAAGAATTCCATCCACCTTTGCTGCCTCAAGTTCAGATCCTTCTGTGAAAAGAGATACTTCAAAGACTTATGATCAGTATACAGCTCAAATCTCTCTCCCAGACGATAATGACGCCAAGCCTTGAGTGCATATACTATCGCTGCCAGCTCTAGATCATAAGTGGGATACTTCTTCTCATGCACCTTGAGTTGCCTACCACCAAAACATATAACTCTGCCTTCTTGCATCAGAACGGCGCCCAATCCCGTGCCACAAGCATCAGTGTACACGGTAAACATCTTACCACCATCGGGTAAAGCTAGAACTGGTGCTGAGGTAAGGGCTCTCTTGAGTCTCTGAAAAGCAAGCTCACAGTCCATATCCCAAGCAAAAACTAAGTGCTTCTTCGTCAACTTAGTAAGAGGAGCGGATATCTTCGCGAAGTCCTTGATGAACTTCCGGTAAAAACCCGCAAGACCTAGAAAACTTCTCACCTCGGTTGCATTCCTTGGAGTCTTCCAATCCTGAACTGCAACCACCTTAGCGGGATCCACCGCTAAGCCTTGCTTGGATATGATATGCCCAAGGAATCTAACTTCCCTTCTCCAAAAGTGACAATTGGAGAACTTGGCCTTTAACTGATGCGCTCTAAGCGTATCCATCACCTCTACAAGATGCCTCGCGTGCTCTTCTTCATCCTTGGAGAAGATCAGAATATCATCCACAAAGACCACGACAAACTTGTTCAAGAACTCTCGAAACACCCTACTCATCAAGTCCACGAAATACGCGGGTGCATTCGTCAAACCGAACGGCATAACAAGCCATTCAAAGAATCCATCTGGAGTTCTGAATGCAGTCTTGTCTATACTATCTTCAGCCACTCTGAGCTGATGAAATCCAGTAGCAAGATCAAGCTGAGAGAAAACAGAAGCACCAACAAGCTGGTCAAAGAGATCATCGATCCTCGGTAACGGGTGTCTGTTCTTCTTAGTCAGCTTATTCAATTCTCTATAGTCCACACAGAGTCGAAGAGAACCATCTGCCTTAGTAGCAAACACCACAGGCGCTCCCCATTCGGATATACTTCGTCTGATGAAGTTCTTCTCAAGCAACTCTTTCACTTGCTTGCTCAGCTCCCGTCTCTCACGCGGAGCCATGTGCCGAACGGGCAAAGAAACAGGCTTAGCATTATCCACCAGATAAATGCGAAAATCAATCTCTCTTTTAGGGGGCAACCCCTTAACTTCTTCAAAAACATCTGGATAATCTCGGACCACCCTTACAGACTGAAGGGCTTCCTCTGACGAGTCGAGAGATTCAAGATAGCACAACATGACGGGATCCTTCGGATTGCATGAAATCTCTAAGGTGTTGCCAAGGCGAGTCACAAGCCTCACAACCCTATGCTCACAATCAAGGATGGCTCCATGTCTAGACAGCCAATCCATGCCCAAAATCAATCCGTATCCCCTGAAACCAAGAACATACGCACTACACAAGAACTCTACACTGAGTATAGAGATCCTCAGATCCTCACATATCATAGATAGATGAGCAGAACCCCCAATGGGATTCGAAACACAAACGGGATCATCCACTAAGCTAGTACTAAGGTGCAAACTATCAACAAGATCAGATGAAATAAAACTATGTGATGCACCAGAATCAAACAAGGTACGAACTGGAAGATCGGAAACATAAACAAGGTTCTCAACAGAAACCCTACCTCGATCGGGAACTGGAGCGGTATTGAGAGCATGAACTTGCCCCCCTGAAGGTCCAGCCTGCCCTTTCTTCTTCGGGCATTCCTTGCTGAAGTGTCCAGTCTCACCACAGGAAAAACATCCACCACTAAGCTTCCTTTTCTTCTTCCTACAATCCTTAGCAAAGTGTCCAGGCACACCACAGTAATTGCACTTTCCCTTGCCTTTGTTGTGGTTCCCCTTCTTGTTCTTGCTCTGATTCCCCTGACTGCTTTGACCACCTTGATTGCCTTTACCTTGAGAATCAGTCTTCTTTGCTTGAGTATCACTCGACTTGACCTCTTTCTTTCCATCTCCCTGAAGTAGAGCCATATCGACCAAACTCTCAAAAGTAGCCCCATGCGGAATATGTGACATCGCCAAGCCCTGCAGCGGCTCATTCAATCCTCTAGCAAATCGAAGAGCCTTCTTCTCAGGAGTGTTCACCATATCCAAACCAAAACGGGCCAGCTGATTAAACTTGTTCACATACTCCTTGACAGACATATCACCTTGCTTTAATGCAATGAACTTCTCCATCTGTAAATTTGCCTCAGCAGAAGATAGAAACTTGGCCACAAATCTAGCCCTCAAATCGGCCCAAGTCTCAATGGGCCTCGTCCCATTGGTGACCTCCCACCAATAGGCTGCTTCGTCCTTTAAAAGCCATACTGTCAATAAGATCTTCCTCTCGTCATCAATCCTAAAGATAGCAAACAAGTCCTCAGTGTCTTTCAGCCAATTCCTAGCTTCAACAAAAGATTCCGTGCCTAGTAAATTCTTGCCTCCCATCGCCTTGAAGTCTTTACAAACCTTCGTGAACTCAACCTGAGGATGCTGAGGGGGAGGAGGAGGAAGAGGAGCCTCGGCAACAGGAGGGGAGGAACATTAGCAACGGGAGGAGGAATATTAACCACTGGAGGAGGAGGAACAGGGACCACCGCAGGAGGGACATTAGGGGGAGGATTCTCAACTACAGGAGGAGGAGTGGGAGTAGGGTTTGCGGGGCCGGCTGCCGCCCTAGCTTCTAGAAGTCTCCTATACCAGAGTGGCACATTTACTCCATCCGGGATGGCAAGATCCTCAGTCATATTGAAACGAAGGATAAGATAAGATTAGGTCAAGGGAACGATGGATAACGCTAATGGCTTTTTGGGGAATAGCCCTTTTAAAATACTAGACTTTTCTTTGGAAAATACTTTATACTTGTTTTGAAAATAGTTTTCAAAAGTCTTTTTAAAAACTTTTTGTTCTTTCTCGTAAACCATATGCTCTGATACCAAATTTGTAAAATCCCACCTCCGCTAGGGTCACTCTTTCGGGGGCACTAGCTTTTGGGGGGCGTTAGAACTAGGTAAGCATGCATAATGATATATCAAGGCAGAACAGGAACATAAATATATATGTAAAACAGAGTAAGTGAGAATAAAACAGCGGAATATCTCAAACCATCTCAAAACAAGTCTTAGTACATCATAAAGTCAACTGCCAAAATAAACATGTCTAGTACATCATAAACAGAAATACTGAAATACATAGTACTATCCCCAAAATAAAGATGATAAACCATAGCGAGCTCAATGTCCAGACATACATGAGCTATCCAGCAAACAAGCAAGCGATCCAAGCTAAGCACCACTATTCCCTCCCTAAGAACCTGGGGGGGAAACGGAAGAAAAGAAGCGAAAGAAAACAGGTCAGTCAAAAAGACTGGTAAGCCCTACTACGATCAGTCTATAAACTAATAAAGTTAACATCATGATGGAAACTGAGATGAACATACTGGCAATAGATAAAGGTGTCATCACATAAAGGAGATTAAGCTTTGCACCACAGTGTACTAGCAAACTAACATAACAGGTATTGATCCCTCGGCCCAAACTTTGGCCCAATAGCATGAGGTGACCTTAATGCAAGGTCCAGCCCAACGGTCTAGTCGATCGGCTCCCTATAAACCTAACACGTCAAGTGTTGGTGTCCATACGGCCCACATATGGTTGTAGTCAGACTGTGCTGGGTCCACCTTCGGGTGTATCAAGCCCTCGGGTGTCAACCCCAGACACCTAAGCAATAATGCACAGTCTAAACCTACTGGTACCCGTGCCTCGAGTTTGTCCAACACCGGACTACGTGCACGTCCGTAGCCCGCCTGGACCCGCACCGCTGTACCACTCAGCCGTCGCTTTGGTCGCTTACATCAGTCCAGTAATCGTGCCCCGCCCTAGCCTAGCCTCTAGGGTTGTGAATGATACCCAACTGGGATTACTGCTGGAACAGACCACGCTGCTAGGGTTTTCTAAGAGGGTTAAGTGTGGTTTAACCCCTCACTAATCATGGATTAAATTAGTTAAGTGTAACCAACAGTTCACCACTTAACCCCATTTAATCCCTCGTATCCCCAAAATTGGTTAAGTATTAGTGGGCCATGACTTAACCCTAATCATGAGGCATTAATTAATTTAATGCACCCAACCTCTCACATTAGACCTTGTTGTGGTTACTAGTTAGGCCGGGCGGTTCCGGGTCGGTTTATGCTACAAACTCAACCCAACCTCGAGTTGGCCACACTTATGTTTTCTAAGTGTCATGTCCACTTTATTTTCAAAACATAATCACAAGTTTAACAAATACTTGGGTAGACCTAACTTAATAGGTAAATTCCCAAGGGGTAGACCTAAGTTAATAGGTAAATTCCCAATCTTATATTTTCATGTATTTCAAGTTTTACCCAAAAACCCCCCAACGTCATTCTATCGCTTACATATTCGTCATAACGCATAAAGGATAAAAAGAGGGAACTTGGCACAACATACATGATAAATCTTCCATATCATAATAAACATGCATAACATGTTGGACTTGCATAACTTAGCATAGTGAACTTGCATAAACATGCATAACTTGTTAAACTTGCAAATCATGGCATAGTGAACTTGCATAAACATGCATAACTCAATAAACTTGCGAATCATGGCTTAGTGAACTTGCATAAACATGCATAACTTGTTAAACTTGCAAATCATGACTTAGTGAACTTGCATGAACATGCATAACTTGTTAAACTTGCAAACCATAGCATAGTGAACTTGCATAAACATGCATAACTTATCAAACATGCATAACATAGCATAGTGAACTCGCATAAGCATGCATAACTTATTAAACATGCATAACATAGCATAGTGAACTCGCATAAGCATGCATAACTTATTAAACATGCATAAATCCCAACTTTCATCACATATTAACTTTAGAGTTTCTAAAATGAAGGTAAGAGGGCTTACAAATATTATGAAGACACAAATCTACTAATAAAGATTGAGAAGCCCTTTATGCAAGCATATAAAACCCCAAAACAAAGCTCCAATTAACAAAAATCCCAAAAACTCTAGCTTAGCAATTAAAGCTTGCAACTTGATGATGTATGCAAGCTAATGATCATTCATACAACTTAGAAATGCTTGTATGAACATCAAAACCTTCATAGGAATGATTTTTGAAGAGGGTGGAGGCTAGGGTTTTTAGGTGGAGGCCATTTGAGAATTCAATTTGACATAGTTTGGTTGCTAGAATGAATAATGAGTGATTTAAGGTAGGTTAGGTCTTATTTATAGATTAGGCTAGTGATTTAGACCATAGGATTAACCCTAGGTTGAATTAGGTCCATCGGATTTCGGAATTCTTCAGAACCAAGCCACACAACCAAGCCCAATCAAAAATGGTGCGCCAGGCAAAACTGCCCGGCCACCCCGTGTTGACAGGGCTGTCGACAGGGCAGTCGACACCCTAAGACCCCTGTCGACATGCCTGTCGACATGGGGGTCTTGGCGGGAGTTTTCCCGCCTGACGCCAGTTAGCCCTAATCCTTGTTTTTGAACTTAAAATTTAAATCTGTCTTTACTATGGAAATTTCTGAAAACTTCAATGGGCCTTAACTGGGTCATACGGACTCCGATTTTCGAAAACTCGGACTCTATTTCGCGTATTTTTCCGAGACGAACGCAATGGCATAGCCCGTTTCCCTTGATTCAGATTTTAGAATTAAATTATGCCTCGATTTATGTTATAACAGGTTATTGAAAATACGGGTTGTTACATGTCTTGTTCTCGAGCTCTGTAAACCAAAGCTCTGATACCAAATGTGACGGCCTGGAATTTCGCTCGATCCGAATCAGTCGTTAAACCGATCTAGACCGTTCGAAACCCCTGATCGTTTTAGATCAGGACAAATCAGAACACAAACGGAAGAACATTTCATTGTTATTACAACAATTCCATCAGAATACAAGAATATACAGAGTATAAATGAATAAATTACATTCGATAAATATCAGAGATCACAATAAATTACATAGCAACGGAAAAATAATACAAAGCACAACTGAAGGTGATATACGGATACAGAGCTTTCCGGATACCATTCCAGCTGTAAACCAGGATCCTGTGAATATAAATCTGCAAAACCAAAACTACTAGCTGCCCGTGCGGAAAATAGGGGCACCCAGAGTTTAGGTTAAAACAATAAATTCCAGGTCAGTCATGTGACTGGTGTGAGAACTAAAACAGTTATTTAAAGCTTGACTTTAAAAGAGAGTAATTCAAGGGACCACGCCGTATAACACGGAACGGGTTTCCTCCCAAGAATACCAGTGCATAGAATAAACAACGCAATGCTTTTTCGAAAAATGAAGCTATTATAAGACCCAGGTCCCATCACACAATGCAACGCAAGCCGGAGGATAGGGTTTTCCCTTATAATAGCCAAACATGCTTGGTACGTTTAAAACAAATCATTTGATACTATAATAAGTGTATAGTGTCAAAACATACTAGTTCTACAATTAAAACCGCAATACACGTATTGGAAATTGGATTTCCGTCATGAGTCGAGGCAAGGGGCAAGCTCCTCTCCGCGTTCGAGACACTCTAGCAAATGCCTCAGGGCTACGCACTCTGGGCAACCCCTAGATGCGGCTGGGCCGGTCCTCACTTACGTTAGAGGATTAATTATGCCTGAACACACGTTTCCCGGTCCTTACAGACCTATAATCGAGGCGCCTCGCATTCCAACAACCAGATAGGTGAAAAGTATATAAATGTCAGGGCTGGTAAGTCACTGACACCACCAAAGCTAGAAAGAAACGTCGTGCTCTCCCAGCGGTCCGTATCCCGTTTTTAACTCATACCAAGGTGTGAGGTTCGTGAATTCACGTTATACACAAAGCTGCCACGTAGGCGTGCTTTGATCATCAACCACAAGACTTTGCTTTTCAACAGAAGTCTTGATCCATGCAACTCAGCATGCCACACAGGCAATTCATGCCGTGCGATTGATATCTATCGATATATAACCTCTAAGCTCGTACGTCTCAGAGAAGGGCGTTTAGCAAGAGAATAAATTCTCCGCCGCCAAACAGATATATATTTAACAGAAATCAATCCACACAGAATAAAATCCAATGTCAGACACACAATCCATTTTCAAGTTCGTTCTGGGTCTGAACGAAACCGGAGGCACTTTCCTCGCATATCCATCCATCTCCTGGTACGTCTGGACGACCACCAACTATTTCCATCCTCTTGGGTGTACAGCCCAATCTGGATCGTCAGTAATTATCCAAACGATGTGAAGACTTCCGGTCTTCGACCACCGTCTTCATCTTCGACATATCTTCGAATCGGCTATTCAGAATGGGTGTAAACCCGGTCTTTCCGAACAACCCGCGTATATTGAAAACAAATGTTACACAAACACAACATATGCCTCATTCCAATTCATTAGTCACTAACCGCAAATTAACAAGAGAACAATTTCCCAAACATTAACCCCGAAGGCCGAAACCAACATCAGATCAATACCCCGGAAACCATTCTTCTTAGCCAACCTACAGCTAGTTTCTAAATTCCACATTCTTAGGGAAAGGTTCCCATTAATTTTATCCAAGATAAATTCTTTAAAATTTATCCTGTAATCTTCCTTTGGATGTCGTTTCAAACCAAATTATGGTTTTTCTAAACTAGTCGAGATTAGCGAACCACTCCGAAGTAATTATTTATTTTATTTCCCAATCCCAACCTATTCATTCCATGAAGCCAAACTGGTAATACTCCATATCTAATACTATGGTGTTATCGGTAAAGTTAATTACCATTTCACGTTCAAATCTAATTAAAGATTTAACTATCGCTTTGGAGCAAAACTGGTGATACTCCATTCCCGCTCATTTCTAAATTTGATAATTTAGATTATAGATTCACATTTCAATCTAATTGCAGATTCGTTAGAACTCCTTTAACTGGGTTAAAGAACTAGGTGTTATTTAAAACACAGTTCACGACAAACCCAAATCACATTCTATTTATTATCGGGTTAAAGAACTAGTGTTAGTTAAAACACAGTTCATGACAAACCCAAATCACATTCTATTTAAATATATTAGAAATTCTGATTATTTAAAACCCCTTTTTAAATTTAATTTATTTATTTAAAAATAATTGGGTTTTAAATTTAGTTCAAACTAGTTCATTTTGATAAAAATCTATTTTTCTCTTTTCAAATATGGAGTTTTTCATCCCAAATTTTTCCAAATCATTTCTTATGATTTTACACAAATTATTGATATTTTTAATAATTTTATCAAGGCCCGTACAGTCGATTTCCAATAACGGCCATCGAACTGCACTTACAGCGACCTTTTTCCAAATTTGATTTGGACGTATCTCCAAATCCAACCGTTAGATTTCAAATTTCTAATATTCGTTAGAAAGCTCTTTTAGATACGAACCCAACGGTTCCGGTTTTAGGAGAATCCGACGGTCGGATCTCCCGTAATGCCCGTTTGAAATAAATGGTCGAAATTTACGAACTGCCGCGGCGCAGCGCGTTCTATTCAGGCCATTTATATTATATATATAATATATATAATATATATTTCGTCGATTACTAATTAAAAACGAATTATATGAATAGTTTTGAATTCGTTTCAAAAACAATTTCAACTTCCATTTCAATTCAAAGCAAAATTGAATTCTTCTTTATAAATTCGTTTTAAAATTCATTTCTATTCAGTTCAAATTTCAATTCAATCTGAATTCATTACAATTCGCTTTCAATTCAATTTGAACTCGTTTTTAATTCAATTCAATTTCAAAGTCGTTTGCTATTCGATTCAATTCAAATTGGTTTCAAAGTCGTTTTCTATTCGACTCAATTCAAATTGGTTTTCTATTCGAATCAAATTCGTTATATATTCAATTGAAATCAAATTCGTTTTCTATTCAATTCATTTTGAAATCGTTATATATTCAATTCATTTCGAAATCGTTTTATATTCAATTCATTTCGAAATCACTATATATTCAATTCATTTCGAAATCGTTATATATTCAATTCATTTCGAAATCGTTATATATTCAATTCATTTCGAAATCGTTATATATTCAATTCATTTCGAAATCGTTATATATTCAATTCATTTCGAAATCGTTTTATATTCAATTCATTTCGAAATCGTTTTATATTCAATTCATTTCGAAATCCTTATATATTCAATTCATTTCGAAATCGTTATATATTCAATTCATTTCGAAATCGTTTTATATTCAATTCATTTCGAAATCGTTATATATTCAATTCATTTCGAAATCGTTATATATTCAATTCATTTCGAAATCGTTGTATATTCAATTCATTTCGAAATCATTTTATATTCAATTCATTTCGAAATCATTTTATATTCAATTCATTTCGAAATCGTTATATATTCAATTCATTTCGAAATCGTTTTATATTCTATTCATTTCGAAATCGTTATATATTCAATTCATTTCGAAATCGTTATATATTCAATTCATTTCGAAATCGTTATATATTCAATTCATTTCGAAATCGTTTTACATTCAATTCATTTCGAAATCGTTTTTCAATATTCAATTCATTTCGAAATCGTTTTTCAATATTCATTTTAAAATGAGTAAAATCGATATAAATATCGTTCACGTCTAAATGGCGTAAATCTAACCAACACGGCTTCATATATTTCTATTTTCAAATATTCTATTTCAAATATTTCTATTTGTCAACACACGACTAATCTCTATGAATGAGTACCGTCCACGTGTGACTACTTTTGTTAAATTATTTCGTTCAACACATGACTAATCTCAACGGATGAGTACAGTCAACACATGAACCTTCATTTTATATTGATAAAGATATAAATTTTATTATAAAAATATTTCGTTCAACACATGACTAATCTCAACGGATGAGTACAGTCAACACATGAACCTTTATTTTATATTGATAAAGATGTAAATTTTATTATTAAAATATTTCGTTCAACACATGACTAATCTCAATGGATGAGTACAGTCAACACATGAACCTTTATTTTATATTGATAAAGATGTAAATTTTATTATTAAAATATTTCGTTCAACACATGACTAATCTCAACGGAGGAGTACAGTCAACACATGAACCTTTATTTTATATTGATCTTAATTTTCTAAATTGGAATGAGGCCAAATCAATCACCATATAATGTTAATTATACGGATTTTCATACATCACGCGTATATAATAGCATTGAAAATAATCAACCATCAACCAAAGTGCACTACACTGTATAAGCATCAAATATAGATATCTAACGCTTATAACAGCCTGTCAATCAATCGATCGACATATTTAATCAATCAGGATGAGTGAACTTCAAATTTCATCCCAACACCCGTGTGGGGTTTCAAATAATTAAACACAGATTTTATTTGTGCAGTTGGGCGATGTGTAAAATTTATCTACCCAATCAATGTCCTTCAAATAGGTGTACATAAACAAACCGTCTGGTTTGTAAATGGATATTTATTTATTCACATTCATGTTAAAATTATATTTTTAACGATAAAATATTTTTAACTATATAAATATTTTATTTCCTTTCAACACATTAATTTCTATTTCGTTCATTTACACAATAAAATGATATTTTTATTTTTCTAATTTATTTTAGAAAATTTCGGCGGCATAACGGCACGATACTAGAAACGGGACGAGGCCTAGCCTTATCCCCGGTCTAGTGAAGGCCCATGCCATTCACACATCAATCAAATTCACCAAACAATCAAATTCTAATCAAATCGTCTAACTAATCTATGCAACCAAGCAAACAAGTCCATGGTCTGTGGACGATTGTGTCGGGTGCTACTAAGCACCGTCTGCATCCTAGTATATATATATAGCTAGAAAAGAAATTGAAAGGTGAGAAATTCTCACAGATAGCTATCCTAGCTTCACGCCACTTCTTTTAGAGAAATCTTCGTCGTTCTCGCCTTTTTGTCATCTTCGTTGCCCATAGCCACTACATATGTAAAAATCACATTTTTACTTCGCTATTCAATATATAAAAATCGAATTTTTACTTCGTTATTCAATATATAAAAATCGAATTTTTACTTCGTTGTTCAATATATAAAAATCGAATTTTTACTTCGTTGTTCAATATATAAAAATCGAATTTTTACTTCGTTGTTCAATATATAAAAATCGAATTTTTACTTCGTTGTTCAATATATAAAAATCGAATTTTTACATCGTTATTCAATATATAAAAATCGAATTTTTACTTCGTTGTTCAATATATAAAAATCGAATTTTTATTACTATGTTATATAGATAAAAATTATATTTTTATCACGCTATTTTCCATATAAAGATTTCGCCTTTATAAAAACATAGACTTCGCCTTTTCAAATTTAAAGATTTCATCTTTATAAAAATCTCATTTTTATTTTTCTACACATATAAAGATGATATTTTTAATATTCCTATCATGTAAAAATTATATTTTTAACTCTCTACCTAACCAAAAATCATATTTTTACATCTTCTATATAGTAAAGATTATATTTTTAATACTTTAAAAATATAAAAATCATATTTTTATTACTTTAAAAATATAAAAATCATATTTTTATTCTCGCTAACTTCATATAAATAAAACCCGAATCTTTATAACTCGTTATGCATGATAAAAATTATAACCTCATTGTCCTAAAAATTCATATTTTTATTTAAATAAAAATCTATACTTTTCATAATAAAAAATCAAATCTTTTACTATGTTAAAAACTGATTTAAATCAAACGTATAAACTGATTTAAATTAAATATATAAAATGGTTTAAATTAAATATATAAACTGATTTAAATCGTACTTCACAACTTGGCTAAACTAAAATGAATAAATAAAACCCACCGTTCGAAGGGAAGGGAGGTCTTCTGCGTCGCTGAAGGAAGGGGTGTTGCGTCGCGGTCGGGTCAGTGGCCATTGGGGCGTCGGAGTCTGGACATCGCCTAGAGGGCGGTTGCAGTCAGGGGGGGTTTCGATTTGCGGTGGCGTTCAGGGGAATTGGGGGTTTAAGGGTGAGGGGGTTGCGATTAATTTTAGAAGAGGAGGAAGAGAGAGTGGAGCGGAGAAGGGAGGGTGGCCGGAGAAGGGGGCGCGACGCCATGATGGGGAGGAGGCGCGCGTTCATCGATGACGAGGGCTGGAGTTTTTTTTTTTTTTTTTTTTTTTGATTTCAATCGAAATGGGGGGGGGGGCAGAGCAGGTTTAAGGGGAAGAGGGAAAGGAATTTTTTATTTATTTAATTATTTTATTCATTAAAAGTTGACTTTTACATATGACCTCGAAACGAGGCCCACCGCCTGTCGTCCATAGCGTATTACCCCCATTCCGAACACAATGAGATATGTATCGTAGGCTGATTCGATCGTTTCGATCAGTTTCCGTTTAATTTATATTTAAACGTACATTTCAAATTACCTGGGTCACATGCTAACTCTATAAATTGCAGAAAAATATTTTCTAGCTTCGTATTGACGATACGGTCCTAACAAAACTAGTTTCGTCGAATTCTGAGACCGTTAGAAAAATGGCTATTTTCCAGTCGATTAAAATCAACTGAAACTGGTCAAACGCGTTTTCCTTTGCTACGCTCACATATTGATTCGAAAAATTATGAAATTTGGAATCTAGCAATAATTTGACACTGCGGATCCAACAAAAGTGGTTTCGTCGAAATCCGAGGTCATTTGCAAAATTTCCATTTTTAATGGCCTGAATTCCATAGCGACTATTCAGAATTTTCAACTGGACATATCTTTTGATTCCCGCTATGAAATCTTGATTTTTCGGATTCGTTGGAAAGATATCATCAATTAGATCCTAATGTTTTTGGTTTCACTAAAATCCGGATTGTTTTGCACCCGGTACATTCAATTGAAGTTTGAAATCGAATTATCGAACTACCGCGCCATTTTCAATTCTATTTATAATTATATATAAATATTTATATTCTAACGACGGCGTATATAATTATATACGTTCTAACTATATTCAAAATAAATTTCTCGTCGATATTATTTAAAATAATCTATTTTAAATATTCAAAATTCGCCAAAATTGCCAAAATAAAAATTTTAAACTGGCTCAGAATTTCCGGGTTATTACATGTGTGCATGGTAAAGTGAAGTTTATAATGCTGTAATTATTGTATGTAATCGTGTATAAACATTATGATATGGATTAAAATATATGTTTCCATATATATAATATTAATTATTTTAATGGTCTAAATACAATAAAATAAGGTATTTATTTTATAAAGGTGATTTTTTGATTGTACCTACCAATACTTGTTGAATTCAGTGGATATTAGAAAATGACTTGGATATAAATCAATGATGTAAAGTAGTTGAAAAGAAAATCACTTTCCTTTTCATGATGCATACATATTGCGAGGATTTTTAAAGTCTCCTTTAATCATGTCTACCTTATATGCAAAAAGATGTTCCAAAATTAAAGTAATAACTACCAAACAAACACTATATACCAACGGATATGGGCAACGACCGTCAATGCCAATAGCTTCCAATGGAAGGTTCTTTCTAGACTTTTTTATGGATTAAAAATGTATTTGTTGGAGGCCATTAGGACCCATTGATAAAAGCCTGTTGGCGGCTGTTACTTGCCGTTGCTAAATTACGAGAAAATTGCTAGAACTTGCTTCTTCTTTCTCACTACGGCTTTCTTCAAAAATTTACCCAAAACCACCATTTTCTACTCCGATTTCGCCACCCACTGCCACTCACTAATTCCTTAGCCTCTCCAACACCTGGAAACCTTCCTCTCTAGCCTACTGATTTCCTTTGAAAAAGGTATGGACCCTAATCCCCACTATAATTACTTTTGTAAATTTAGTGTTAGGTTTTCAATTAACATGCTTATATTAGCTTATTGTAGGAATAATGTAGTTTATTGAAGCATAATTATTGTTATTAACCAAAGTATTGCAAGTTTATAGTGTGTATGGTAATTAAAGAATATGCATATAAATTGCATATTTAAGTGATTTTTGGTTTTTCTCAGGATGTTTGGTGTGAGTGAGCATAATCTAGTTTATGTAATTTAGAAAGTGTCAAAAATAATATTAAATCTTGTATAACGTATGGTTAGTTGATTAGGTTCTAAAAATGTACGTATATGTGATAAACTATGTATACGTACTGTTAGATTGGAATTAAGCAGTTCTAGGTTTACTAATTTTAAAATTTGCTACTTCACGCAGATGATTGATAACAAGAGCGATAGTCTTATAAGTTGATTTTTAATATAGGCATCCTTGTTATTAAATTATTGGAAACTGCATAAGAGGTAAATTCACATGATTTTGATTTTAAAAATTCATTACTTCGCATAAGTTGAAAGCTAATTTTTTTTAATAAGTATAAAATATTTAATATATTATATTCGTAGAACCCTTAGAGTGTTTTCCATCCCCATCTGATAAGTATTATATATGATCTTTATGTGGGTATACGTTTTTTAACATAACGGACATCTGTTTTAATCATATACAATTTTGTTGGATTTATCCCTGTATTGGACAAGTTACGAACACGATAATGTAATTAAATCTCGTAAAGTATTTCATTTTAAATGGTTCACAAAATTTCGATAGTGCTTCCTTTATGTTTCATGTGTACATGCGATTGTGTATTGTTCAGGAAACTAAAGCGAAATGCTTTCGAAATTTTGTTGAATGGTTTAAAATAAAAAGATATACGCTATTTAATTATGTTATTGTATTTTAAATGGGAAATAGGATGACCCATCAGCAAAGTGTCAATGATCAATTAATATAACATTCACTTATAAAATTATTTTAATAAATTGTCAATGCAATTTTAATTTATATCATACTTTTAAATTAATACATAGGGTAAATGCACAATTATTTTACTGATTGGAACTGGATGTACAAACAACGAGGGGAAATTGGAGGATCAATAAGTGTACATTTTAAAAATGGTGTTCACATATTTATTGGTTTCGATTTAAGTAATAATGGAAACTATGAAGAAACTCATTGTCCATGTAGTAGATGCAAATTTTTGAAGCATTTGATATCAGAAATGGTTAGATTTCATTTGCATTGATACGGTTTCATGCCAAACTATTTGGTTTAGGATCATTGTGACACCCCACGTCTGTTAATGTCACTCACTAAGGGAATGCATTAAGTTTCGTGAAGTGCTATAGGTAAACAGACACAGAATAATTACAAGACATATAAAAATAAGGAAGTAGTGGAAAATTTAAACTTTTATTTCAAACATAAGTCATAATACCATGGCCCACAATTTCATAAGTCACAAAAACCATTACAATAAAATAACTTCTATCTTGCACCATCAGAGTACATAAGTAAATGAAAAGCATCATTTCCCCAAATAAAAAGAGTTAAGCCATAGTAGAGACAAGAAATTGAGCTATACTTCAGGAGTAGCTCCTAACAAGATGATATCTGATTCCAGATTAAGTCTGAGTGTTTCCTCCCTGAGAACCTAGGGGGAAATGGAAGAAAGAAGGAGAAACAACAGGGTCATACATAAAGTCTGGCGAGTCAAGTTACTTTTAGCCAGTAGATAAATAAAAGCAACATGATAGGCATACAAAGTGGATAAGAGAGATCACTAAATAAATGGCAGGTGTGACAAGGTAAGCAAGTAAAGGTGTATGTGCCTCACTAATGATTACTCTGCACTACTACTAGTATAACTGAAATGAGATGATCCCATCCACTATAAGTTGGTAGACTTAGGTCATACGTCCAAGTATACCCTAACCACTAACCTAATCGATCGGCTCCCTACCCTATAGATATCCTGTGCTGGCCCCACAGTAGGAGGTATCACTTCCTAAAGTGGCAACCCATGTTGTGCACAACCATATCTACTGGTGTCACGGTCGTCTTAGCCCCCTATGCTCGGCCCATGCACGCACATGTCCCCGGTCGGTTTGCGCCGCCCACACCATCCGTCTCGTTTGGATCTCTTACAATCAATCAGTAAGCATGCCCCTTCTTCGCCTAGTAAGGAGGTCTTTACTTGATACCAACTCCGGGTTACTGACTGAAATGGGTTCCACACCATATGATACAAGCTCTCCCCCTTGTCTTGTATCCCCCACTAGGTTTTCCACTGACTATATACACCCTTAGGTGTCTTTAATTACACAGCCCTATACTAGTTATGCTTACCCTAAAGGGTGTCTTTAATTACATATCTTCATTACATTGTCTATCGGTTATGTATACAGCTAGGTGTCTTTAATTACATAACCATATTACATTATCTACCATTTATGTATACCACTAGGTGTCTTTAATTACATAACCTTATTGGGATAAGTTTGTGGGCCTATATACACATATTACCTACCCCCTCTAATTTACTTAACCCACCACTACCCATCCAATTTTACTTAACCCTAACTTAAGTCCATAGTCAAATTAAATTAGGTTAAGTTGTCTATTTCATTACCATGACCAATTTATGGTTATAATGGGCTAGACCTCCCACATCAGGCCAACAATGTGTAGATGCTGGATATGCCAGTCGGGTCCGGGCAATCTTATTCCACAGTTGGGCCTAACCTCGTGTCTTAGCCCGATTCGTGTTTGCGTACTTAGATCTCCCATATTGGGTTCAACATTAGTGGCTGCTGGATATGCCGGTCGAGTCCGGGCAGACTTCCACCACTAATGTAACCTAACCTCATGTCATAAGTACAATTTACAATTCCTAATTGTAAATTACTAAACATTCCAGTTTAACCCAAATCTACCTATGTCGTTATAGGTAACTATTTCTATGTTTTCCCTATTTGAATTACATGTTCCATTTCATATAAATATTACATAATTCATGCCAATTATAATCCCTTTTCTTCTGTTTCCTCTCTAACGTATTCGCACGTATTTTGATGGCATTTAGGCTATAAAGTAGCCTAGCTATAACAATAAAAAGGGAGTATGACAAGGGTGATAGTTTCAACATGTCTTGGCATAAATATGAACATAAAATGGCATAATAACAAAGTGAATGGACATGTGATTAACATCATAATAAAGTGGACATAAAACTGGTAACTTGTGGCAATCACTATGATGTTCAAGTAAGCATAATGGGATCGAGATTAGACATTAGGTGTCCAATTACATAGATCTAGCATAGTTAGAGTGACGTAATAAAATGTTTAGATCTAAAGGTGGGTTCACATGTCAAGTTTACAACATATCTCAATGGATCGTAATATGACAGGTGAAAGGTGATTAACATAAAGATCTAGATCCAAGTGATGTCACAATTGTCCAAATTAATAGATGTACATCCACCATAACATGGTTACAAGTCAAGATCCACATAAGCGTCATAATCGAATCAGCACAATTTTATTAGATCTAGGAAAAATAGATCTGTCATGACATAGTATAGAATTTCACGTTAACACAGAATCATATTCTACAACATATGCAATTCATAGTCTTTCAAAGTATACTTTTATTTATCTAAACCTAAAAGTAATCTAGAAACTCACAGCGTTAGGTTTAGAGAATTTAGGAAGAACGGATCTAGAATTTCTGAATTGGATTTGTAGAATATGTTGTTGTAGAAACGGTTTAGTTCGCACTCCTGCAGCATATGGCTTCCATGGCTCCCAATGAAGAGAAATATGAGAATTATGACATTTATATATAGTTGCAGATCCCTCTGAAACCGACTGCCACCTCATCCCTAGGGGTGTCGACACCCCTATGGGTGGGTCGACCACTAGGTCGACACCCCTCTAGGGGGTCGACCCCCTAGAGCGGGAATTTTGCCACTCAGAGGATTTTTTCGAATTTGAATCCTCTGGATAGGATTTTGACTCATCTCTGACTCATGCGTATATATAAAATATTTCTATGCGTGTACGAACTTAAAACCTTCATAACTTCTTCATACAGTGTCCGTTTTGCGCAAACCAAGTGTCTATCTTGACCAGAATTACGAGACGGACGCAATAGTGCAGCCCATTTACTCTAATTCTGAACATTAAATTAATTATTATTTAATTTATTCTCTTTAATGTCATTAAAAAAATTCGGGGTGTTATGATTTCCCCTACTCAAAGGATTTCATCCGCGAAATCTCTAAGTTGAGTAGAATGTGTATCCTACCATCCATCATCAATCTACTCATCCATCAATCACTAGCATCCATTGTCCTTAAATATTTCTATTGCTTATATGAATATATGCAAAGGTGTGTGTATATATCCCAACACTAATGCAAAGATCAGACGGTCTACCGATTCGGTTGACCTCCTTAATGCAATGTATGTTAGTTCCATGAATCCAATATGTTTGCAAATAAACCTATTGTATTATATAAGTTCTATATGTGTGCTCACCCATTCGTCCAAATGTGACATCCATATGTCAGTTCATCCCTTTCCATCCATAAAAGAAAAGAAAATGCACACACATCCATATGTAATATGAAAGTGATTGAGCCGATCTTAGTGCCTAATGTGTGTGTATATGCATCCACAGGGAACCACTAGCAAACACTTGCATCCACTTGCATCCATCAAACATAATATGTTTCAAACACATGTTTACATCTGTAGGATTCCTATCTAATAGTCAAAAATACGATGGATAAGATATATTCTATTGACAGAAACAAGTACTGATAAAACTTAGGAAAGGAGTTAAGAACAAACCCTCGAAAAGAAAAGGGTAAGAAGCACGAATCTTGTCTTTGGTCTCCCAAGTTGCATCTTCTGGGTTATCTCCCCATTGAACCTTTAGCAACATGATTTCCTTATTGCGCAGCTTCTTAACCTCTGACCCAAGAATACGGGTAGGGACTCATCTGACTGTCGCCTCCCGTTCCACTTCGACTTCTTCCAACATGCTCAGCTCAACAACTTCCACGGTGTCATGCAGGCACTTTCGCAGATGAGAGACATGGAAAACATCATGAACACCAGATAGATTTTCTGGGAGCTTTACTCTGTAGGCCATTTGGCCAATCCCCTCGGTTATTGGGAATAGTCCCACAAACTTAGGTGCCAACTTCCCTACTGATCCGAAGCGAACCACATTCCTCAGATGTGATACTTTGATAAAAACTAAGTCTCCCACTTCGAATTCGATGTCAGTTGCTCTCTTATCTGCATAGGACTCCTGCCTATCTTGAGCTGTCTCCATCTGCCGTCGAACAAGGTCAATCTTTTCTGACATTTCCCTAACCATATCTAGTCCAAGTAATAATCTTTCTATAGATTCCCACCAACAAGTTGGCGATCTATAGGGTAGTCCATACAATGCTTCGAAGGGTGCCATACCAATGTTAGCCTGATAGTTATTATTATAGGCAAACTCTACTAAAGGAAGATGCCCTTCCCAAGTCCCTCCGAAGTCAAGGATGCACAACCGTAAAAGATCTTCTAGAATTCTGTTCACCCTCTCTGTCTGCCCATCGGTCTGAGGATGATAAGTGGTGCTCAAACACAACTATGTACCTAATGCTTCTTGCAAGCTCCTCCAAAATTCGCTGGTAAATATAGGGTCACGATCGCTCACTATGCTGGAAGGAACTCCGTTGAGACAAACTATCTCACGAACATAAATTGCTGCCAACCATGATGCCATCCTCTTACTTTTAACTGGAATAAAGTGAGCGCTCTTGGTGAGTCTGTCCACTATCACCCAAATACTAGTATTACCTTTCTTCGATCTAGGCAAACCATCTATGAAATCCATAAAGACGCTCTCTCACTTCCACTGCGGATCCTCCAACGAATGAAGCAATCCACTGGGCTTCTTTTTCTCATCTTTGACTTGCTGGCAAACCAAACATTGAGAAACAAATTCGGCCACATCCTTCTTCATCCCAGCCCAAAAGAAAACCCACTTCATATCCCTGTACATCATGTCACCTAATGGATGAATGGTCATCTTAGAATGGTGGGCTTCTTCTAGGACTGCCTTTATCAAGCTTCCAGTTTAAGGAATACAAAGCCTTCCATCTCGTCGCAACCACCCCATTTTATCTATGACATATCTACTGAGGTGACTAAAAGTCTCCCCTCTTCTGAGCATATCCATGATGTTTAGAATATGTGGGTCACCTTGTTGTGAAGCTCCTATCTGATCCACAAGAGTCGGTCATATCTCTAAGGATGCAAATAAATCAGGAAAAATTAAACCTCGATGGAGGGTCTAAACTCAAAAGCTGATATGAACTCCAAGTTCTTTCTTTCCACAAACAGAGGACTCAGAGCCACCCTTTGCCTACTTAGTGCGTCTGCCACCACATTACCCTTGCCGGGGGTATAAGCAATCTCAAAATCATATGAAGCTAAGAACTCCATCCATCGTTGTTTCCTTAATCTTAGATCCTTCTGTGAGAATAGATACTTGAGAGATTTATGATCGGTGCATAACTCGAACTTTTCTCCAAGTAAATAATGATGCCACATCTTTAACATGAATACTATGCCAGTTAGGTCTAGATCATGGGTGGGTTAATTCTTCTCATGAACTCTCAACTGTCTACCCTCATAACATATTACTTTCCCTTCTTGCATCAGCACCACACCAAGCCCCGTACCGCATGCATCAGCGTAAACAGTAAACACTTTACTTCCATCGGGAAAGGTCAAGACTGGGGTTGTTGTCAGAGCCCTCTTCAGTCATTTGAAAGCAACGTCACAGTCTATGTCCCATGAAAATGTCAAGTTCTTCTTTGTCAGCCTAGTGGGAGGGGCTGATATCTTTGCAAAGTCCTTAATGAATTTCCTATGATAACCTGCCAATCCAAGAAAGCTTCTCACCTCGGTTGCATTTTTAGGAATCTGCCAATCTTGAACTGCAACCACCTTCGCGGGATCTACAGCAATCCCTTCTTTGGAGACTACATGCCCCAAGAATCTCACCTCCTTTCTCCAGAAATGGCATTTGGAGAACTTTGCTTTTAGCTGATGGTCACAGAGGGTTTTCAAAACTTCTCCCAAATGCTTGGCATGCCCTTCTTCACTCTTGGGGAAGATCAAAATATCATCAACGAAAACTACGACTAATTTGTTTAGGAACCCTTGAAACACCCTACTCATCAAATTAACAAAATAGGCGGGTGCATTTTTCAACCCAAAAGGCATAACTAGCCATTCAAAGAAACCGTCTGGATTTCTGAAAGCAATCTTATCCATGCTGTCCTTAGCCACCCTCAACTGATGGAACCCCATATCCAAGTCCAACTGAGAAAATGTCGAGGCACCAACAAGCTGATCAAATAAATCATAAATTCTTGGATGCAGGTGCATATTCTTCATCGTGAGCTTATTTAACTCTCTATATTCAATACACAAACGAAGCAAATCATCCGCTTTAGTTGCGAATACTACTGGAGCACCCCACTCAGATATGCTTCGTCTGATAAACCCTTTTACAAGTAGCTCCCCTACTTGCTTACTCAGCTCTCTCTCCTTTCCCTTGGAGCCATATGGCATACTGGCAATGCAATTGGCTTTGCATTTTCAACCATATATATGCGAAAGTAAATTTCGCGCCTTGGAGGTAAACCCTGTACCTCATCAAAAACATCTAAATAATCTCGAACCACTGGAACAGATTGAAAATGATCTATGGATGCATCTAGAGACTTTAGGAAGCTAAGCATAATAGACCCTTGGGGGTCACAAGAAACTTCGAGGGTCTTCCCATGACAAGTCGGGAGTCTAACAACCCTCCTCTCAGAATCCAGAATGGCCCTATACATGGTAAGACAATCCATTCCTAGAATCAACCCATAGCCCATAAACCCGAGCACATACGCGTCGCATTCAAATTCGACACCTAACATAGATATTTTCAAACCCCGACAAATGATCGATAAATGAGTCGAACCACCAATGGGGTTTGAAACAACTACGGGATCTACTACCATACTAGTAATTAAGTGCAGAGATTCAACCACAGAACTAGATATAAACGAGTGTGAAGCACCAGAATCAAAAAGTGTTCTAACTGGATGGTTTGAAAGAGAAACTAAAGTTTCTACGGAAATTTCTCTACTCTTTCAGGAGCACTGACCATGAGAGCATGCACCTGCCCTCCAGAAGTCCCTGCTCTTTGCTCTTGTCCCTGTGATCCATGTTTCTTCAAGCACTCTTTAGAGAAGTGTCCGACCTCTCCGCAATTAAAGCAACTGGCCTTCCTTCTCTTACAATATTTGATCAGGTGGCTCTCCTTTCCACAATTGTGACATTTTTTCTTATCCTTGCCTTTATCATCTTCCCCCCTTTCTCCTGCTGTTGCTGCCCTTTCTTGGGCCATACCTTCTTATTCTGCGATGTCCCCTTAGCTTTTGTTTCCTTCTTTTCTCCTTTGTACTTCTCATGCATTAAGGCCATATCAACAAGCTTTTCAAAGGTGGACCCATTGGAAGATGGGACATAGATAAACCATGCAGAGGCTCATTGAACCCCTTAGCAAATTGTAAAGCCTTTTGTGCGGTGTGTCAACCAACTCCAGCCCGAACCTTGCCAGTTAGTTGAACTTGTTCACATACTCCTTCACCGTCAAATTTCCTTGTTTGAGTGTTAAGAACCTCTCCATCTGTATGCTTCTCTCGGCTTGGGAAAGAAATTTCATTTTGAACCTCTGTCTAAAGTCTTCCCAAGTTTCTACCAAACGACCAGCTTGGGTGACTTCCCACCAAAATGAGGCTTCGTCCTTTAACAGCCAAGCAGCTAATTGAATTTTCATTCGGTCCTCCACTTCAAAGATTATGAATAAGTCCTCTGTCTCCTTAAGCCAATTCCTAGCTTCTACGAATGTCTCGTTCCCATGGAATGGCCTTCCTCCCATAGCCTGGAAGTCTTTGCAAATTTTGGCAAAGTTGTCAGCTTTTGGAGGGGAAGGAGGAGGAATGACTGGTGTAACCAGGGGAGGAACGTAACTTTGGCCTTCGGCCGGCGCCGTGGCCTTCAAATCCCTCTAGAACCTTCCGGGTATTGTGACGCCCTCTGGGAGATTAGGGATGTTTTGTTCCCAAGACATGCTGAAAAAGGGAAAAGGAAGAAATTTAGATATAGGACCGAGGGATACTACATATGGATTTTTGGGGAATGCTTTTCAAAATAGACTTTCTTTTTGAAAATGCTTTCCTTTTTAAAATGTTTTTGAAAATAATTTTCAACAACTTTAATCTAATCTTGTAACCTTTAGCTCTGATACCAAGTGTGACACCCCACGTCCATTAATGTCACTTAATAAGGGAATGCACTAAGTTTCGTTAAGTGCTATAGGTAAACAGACACAGAATAATTACAAGATAGATATAAATATGACAGCAGCGGAAAATTTAAACTTTATTTCAAACATAAGTCATAGTACCGTGGTCCACAATTTCATAAGTCACAAAAATCATTACAATTAAATAACTTCTGTCTTCGACCATCAGAGTACATAAGTAAATAAAAAGCATCATTTCCCCAAATAAAAAGAGTTAAGCCATAGTAGAGACAAGAACTTGAGCCATACTTCAGGAATAGCTCCTAGCAAGATGATATCTGATTCCTGATTAAGTCTGAGTGTTTCCTCCCAGAGAACCTGGGGGGAATTGAAGAAAGAAGGAGAAACAACAGGGTCAGACATAAAGTCTGGTGAGTCTAGTTACTTTTAGCCAGTAGATAAATAAAAGCAACATGATAGGCAAATAAAGTGGATAAGAAAGATCACTACATAAATGGCTGGTGTGACAAGGTAAGCAAGTTAAGGTGCATGAGCCTCACAAATGATTACTTTGCACTACTACTAGTATAAATGAAATGAGATGATCCCTTCCACTATAAGTTGGTAGGCTTAGGTCATACATCCAAGTATACCTTAACAACCACTACCCGAATCGATCGGCTCCCTACCTAGTAGATATCCTGTGCTGGCCCTATAGTAGGAGGTATCACTTCCTAAAGTGGAAACCCATGGTGTGCACAACAATATCTACTGGTGTCATGATTGTCTTAGCCCTCTCTGCCCGGCCCATGCACGCACATGTCCCCGGTCGGTTTGCGTCGCCCACACCATCCATCTCGTTTGGATCTCTTACAATCAATCAGTAAGCGTGCCCCTTCTCCGCCTAGTACGCATCTCTTTACTTGATACCAACTCCGGGTTACTGACTGAAATGGGTCCCACACCATATGATACAAGCTCTTCCCCTTGTCTTGTATCCCCCGCTAGGTTTTTCACGAACTATGTATACCCTTAGGTGTCTTTAATTACATAGCCATATACTAGTTATGCTTACCCTAAAGGGTGTCTTTAATTACATAACTTCATAACATTATCTATCGGTTATGTATACCACTAGGTGTCTTTAATTACATAACCCTATTACATTATCTACTGGTAATGTATACCACTAGGTGTCTTTAATTACATAACCTTATTGGGTTAAATTCGTAGGCCTATATATACATATTAACCACCCACTCTAATTTACTTAACCCACCACTACCCATCTGATTTTACTTAACCCTAACTTAAGTCCATAGTCATATTAAATTAGGTTAAGTAGTCTATTTCATTACCATGTCCCATTTATGGTTATAATGGGATAGACCTCCCACTTAATCCTACAACATGTGGTTGCCGGATACGTCGGTCGGGTCCGGGCAGTCTTATTCCACAGTTTGGCCTAACCTCATGTCTTAGCCCGATTCATATTTGGGTACTTAGACCTCCCACATTAGGTTCAACATTAGTGGCTGCTAGATATGACGGTCGGGTCCGGGAAGACTTCCACCACTAATGTAACCTAACCTCGTGTCATAAGTACAATTTACAATTCCTAATTGTAAATTACTAAACATTCAAATTTAACCCAAATCTACCTATGTCGTTATAGGTAACTATTTATATGTTTTCCCTATTTGAATTACATGTCCCATTTCATATAAACATTACATAATTCATGCCAATTATAATCCTTTTTTCCCCCGTTTCCTCTCTAATGCATTCGTACGAATTTTGATGGCATTTGGGCTATAAAGTAGCCTAGCTATAACAATAAAAAGGGAGTTTGACAAGGGTGATAGTTTCAACATGTCTTGGCATAAACATGAACATAAACTGGCATAATAACAAAGTGAATGGACATGTGATTAACATCATAATGAAGTGGACATCAAACTGGTAACTTGTGGCAATCACTATGATGTTCAAGTAAGCATAATGAGATCTAAATTAAACATTAGGTGTCCAATTACTTAGATCTAGCATGGTTATGGTGACATAATAAAATGTTTAGATCTAAAGGTGGATTCACATGTCAAGTTTACAACATATCTCAATGGATCATAGTATGACAGGTGAAAGGTGATTAACATAAAGATCTAGATCCAAGTGATGTCACAATTGTCCAAATTAATAGATGTACATCCACCATAACATGGTTACAAGTCAAGATCCACATAAGCATCATAATCGAATCAACACAATTTTATTAGATCTAGGAAAAATAGATCTGTCATGACATAGTATAGAATTTCACGTTAACGCAGAATCATATTCTACAACATATCCAATTCATAGTCTTTCAAAGTATACTTTTATTTATCAAAACCTAAAAGTAATCTAGAAACTCACAACGTTAGGTTTAGAGAATTTAGGAAGAACGGGTCTAGAATTTCTGAATTGAATTGTTGAATATGTTGTTGTAGAAATGGTTCAGTTTGCACTCCAGCAGCATATGGTCTCCACGGCTCCCAATGAAGAGAATATGAGAAATATGACGCGTATATATAGTTGCAGATCCCTCTGAAACCGACTGCCACCTCAACCCTAGGGGTGTCGACCCCTAGGTCGACACCCCTCTAGGGGGGTCGACCCACTAGAGCAGGAATTTTGCCGTTCAGAGGAATTTGTCGAATTTGAATCCTCTGGATAGGATTCTGACTCATTTCCGACTCATCTCTGACTCATGCGTATATATAAAATATTTTTGTGCGTATATGAACTTAAAACCTTCATAACTTCTTCATACGGTGTCCTTTTTACGCAAACCAAATGTCTATCTTGACCAGAATTTTGAGAGGGACGCAATGGTGCTGTCTATTTCCTCTAATTCTGAACATTAAATTAATTATTATTTAATTTATTCTCTTTAATGTTGTTAAAAAGATTTGGGGTGTTACAATCATCAAGGGGAACTGTTAGCATCTAATCTTGTGCAAGTTGAGGAGGTAGTAAGTAATGAAATTAGTACAACAAATCTCGTAAAACATATGGTTGAAGTTGTTCCACGTTCAATTTTTCATGTTCCTCAATTTGCTGGTAACGATGGCAATGTTGAAGAAGAACACAATATTGGTGCAAAAAATATATATGATTTATTAGTTGCTACTAAGAAAGCCCATTAGGAAGGCTATACTAGAGAACCCAATTATCAGTAACTGTTGAATACACTGCGATGAAACTAAATACAACCTCATAAAAATTGGATTTATGGGTATTGTACAACCTGCAAAGCGACATGTGCCTCCCAATAATTTAATGTGTGAAAATCAACATAATGAGAAAAAATTGATGTCGGCTTTTGGTTTACTATATAAAAAAATAGATACATGTTTAAATGGTTGCATGCTATTTTAGAAAGAGGGTATCAACCTTAGAAATTATAAAATATGTAATCATGAAAGGTACAAAACAAGAAAGAAAAAAGGAAAGGAAGTCTCATATAAACATATGCATTATTTACCTATTACTCCTAGGCTTCAAAGATTATATACATCTTCTATAACCACGCAACATATGAGGTGGCGCAGTATGAGAACACGGGAAGAAAGTATGTTTACACACTCGGCTGATAGTGAAGCATGGAAGCATTTTGACCATAAATATCCCGATTTGCATCCGAGAGTCGTAATGTTAGACTTGGTTTATGTATGAATGGATTATCACAATTTTCTCAAATTGGTTCTAAATATTCTCCCTCTCTTATAATTGTCACACCTTATAATTTACAACCATGGATGTGTGTGAAAACTCCATATATGTTTCTCATAGTTGACGTCTCTGGTTTTGCTGACCCGACATAAGAAATTAATATTTATTTACAATCTTTGATTGAAGAATTAAAAATAATGTGGTTCGAAGGAGTAGAAACATACAATATTTCCCAAAAAAGGAACTTTTGCATGTATGCTTCTTTGTTGTGGACAATCATCGATTTTCCTGCGTATGCAGTACTTTCAGGTTGGAGCACAACCGATCGTCTAGCTTGCCCTTATTGCATGGAACAAGCACGAGTATTTTCTTTACCTCATAGAAAGAAAATTTTGTGGTTCGACTATCATCGATGTTTTCTTCATAGTAATCATCCTTTTAGAAGAGATAAGAACAACTTTACAGCTAATAGACATGAGACTTTGCGACTATCTACAATTTGGTTAAGCGAAGATATTTATGAACTTTTAAAGAATCATCAAAGATACATGAAATCAAAGAATAAATTGAAATTCAAATTAAATCATTGATACATAATTTTTGCAAACAAAGCACATTTTGGGAGTCGCCTTATTGGAAAAAGCTAACGATTCGTCATAATATTGATGTGATGCATAATAATAAAAATGTGTTTGATAATGTGTTTATTACTATTTTGAATGTTAAGGGGAAGACGAAAGATGATTTGAAATCAAGACAGAAGTAATATGTAATCATCCTAAGCATCATATAGAGCCAAATGACACAAAAAATTCAAAAGTGTACAATGAGCTAGAAAATAATTAAGTTAAAATACTTATAAGATAAGGGGAAGGATTGAGCTTCAGGATGGTATATCTTCTAATATTTGTAGATTTGGCGACTATAAGAAAAATAAACTTCATTGGATGAAAAGCCATGATTGTCATGTTATGATAGAAAACATGTTACTCGTTGCTTTCAAAGAACTGTTGCCAGTAAAATTTTGGGCTATTGTAATAGAAATTAGATTGTTTTATAAAGAGCTTTGTTCTGCTACATTAAAAGTTGGTCGTCTATGTAAACTCTCTATATTGCTTTGCAAACTAGAGAAAATATTTCCTTCAGGTTTCTTCAATGTTATGGAGCATTTACCTATTCATCTTCCATTAGAATAACGTCTTCGAGGGCCTATGCAATATGGATGGATGTATCCATTTGAAAGGTATACTAATATTTAGTTCATCAAATATTAGTTTAACTAAATGTGTAAAAATAATAATTTAAAATAATTCTTAATAGGTATTTAGGTTATCTAAAGAAAATGGTGAGATAGAAATCTCGAGTTGAAGGTTTGATTTGCATATCACACATCAAAGAAGAAGCTTCATTTTTTGTTTAGACCGATTGCTTGTTGTTCGCATTCTGGTGGCGGCTTCATCCCTGTCCATGTTATGTTAGGTGATGACACGAGCATGGTCGTGTTTTGTTTTGACTTGTTATGGTTTTCTGGTTGGGTCTCCTATTTTTTCCCATCGTGTTTTTACTTCTTATCGTGGGGTCAACAACATATAGTGTACGGGGATATCGTAGATTATATATCGACACCCTTTGAATGGTTTTTCTCTTTGTCATTGGACCCATTGGTGTTTTTGGTTTATGTTCGATTCCCTTTTTTCCTAAGCCATGTCGGCAGATGGATTTCTGCTTTTAGTGGAGATTCATCAACCTAATGATGTTTCTGCTATAGTGGTTTACTCATAGCAAGTGGTGGCGTCGATTCTGGGCACTTCATCAATTGTTGATTTTTCTCGATGCGTCACTCATTCTATTCCTTTTCTTAGCCCGGGCAAGATTAAGATCATATATAATCGTTCAGACCGCCTGACTAGGGATTCTTATTCGCGTCGTGTAGGTCAGAGCGCCATGCCAAGGTCTGTGGACTTGTTGCTTGAGGTCAGTCGGATGTCGCCACTCCAGTAGTGGTATCTTCTTTAGGACCCCTTCTTTGTTCCTCGCTTCATTCATGTCGGACGGGTGCATGCTCTTAGGCGCATACCACTTGTACCATTTGCACAAGGTCGTTAGTGGCGACTAAGCAGATAGTTAGGTATACTCGTCGTATGTTGTATCTGATCTAAGTTCTCTATTTATTTTGACGGTTGTTCTTTTCTCATCCTTTTCTGTTGTGATGGAGAACTTTTTTTTTTTGAACATACAAGGCGTTGGCAACTATGCTTCACTATCGCTTCTTAGACTCATTGTTAATAAACATTCCACCCTTTTAGAAGCTCTTCAGGAAGCACTCATGGGGCCTGAAGCACTTACCGCTATTGCCCTTTCCCTTAGATTTGGGGGTGGCTTACTCAACATATCCAACAAAATTTGGATTCTTTGGACTAAAGGCATCTATGTGCGCCTCTATTCGACTCGGCTCAATTTTTGTCTGTGGAGTACTCGCTATCGACTCTCCCTTCCACTTTTTTTCTCTGCAGTTTACGCCAAATGCGACTGCATTGAGCATTTGACCTTATGGCACAACATTCTATCTCTCTATGACCTTGTTGTTAGTTGCTCTATTATACGGGGCGATTTTAATGTCAATACATGCCAGGAAGACAAGCGGGGGTCTTTCATTAATCGCGCGACAGTTGAGAATTTTAACTCTTTCATCATCCAATCGGACTTTTCTAAGTTGTCTTTCTTTGGTTTTTCATTTACTTATGTAATAACCAAGAGGGGACCAACTGGATTCTCTCTCATCTTGATCAGGTTCTCGATTAAGAGGGATGGTTTAGCTTTCCCTTCACTTTCGTTGTTGATCACCTTCATCGCACTAACTCGAACCATGCTTGTATGCATCTTCTTTTCCCTCCTTTTGCCTCGTCAAGGCCATCCTTGTTCCGTTTTAAATCCATGTGAAGATCTCATCACTCCTTCTTACAGACAATTTCTGACTCGTGGTATCTCTCACTGCTTTAGGAACCTCTTTATCAATTTTCTCTTCCAAGCTCAAGCATCTTAAATTTTGTCTAAAAGTGTGGAATTCTTAAGTTTTTAAGAGTATCTTTGATCGTGTGCGAACAATGGAAAATCTCTTATTTTAATCGAAGCATCTTTTGATGAAGATCCCTTAGCTACAAATAAGGTGGAATGAGTTCAAGCCCAACTCTGAGTCGCACATTAAGAATGACTTCCTTCGTTAGAAGGCTAGAATCGAATGGATCATCGATGGAGACTCTAGCTTGAAATTCTTTCACTCTACTATTCGTAAAAAGAATCTTATCCTCTATTTTCACCAAATTGTTTTCACTGACCTTTCAGTGGCTACATCCTCAAAGGAGATTGAAGAGACGATCATTCCCACTTTCGATCATTTCTGCAATATTCGTCTATCGACCTGTCTGATCTGGTCATTTTGTCCTATATTCCTTTTCTAGTGCTTCCTGATGAGTCTCATTAGCTTTTCTTCCCTCCTTCTAATAAGGAGATTCGCGCTCATGTTTTCTTGCTTTGCAAGGATAGAGCTAGTGTTCCAGACGGCTACAACAAGGTTTTTTATTAGAGTGTCTGGCTGATCATTTGGCTAGACTTTTGTTTGGCGATTCAATATTTCTTCTCGGGTGGTATGCTTAGTAGAGGGTGGATGTCAATCAATCTGGGGCTCCTATCCTTGACCAGTTTATTCCATTGTCTCAGGTGGGCTTTGTGAAAGGCCATGTGATTACAGACAATGTATTTCTTACTCAGGAACTTATCTCCCAAATCGACCGAAAGGTTCGGGGTTTCAATTTGGTAATAAAAGTAGATATGGCGAAGGCTTACGATCACATGTCTTAGTTTTTCATTATCATGGTGCTCCGAGCTTTTGGTTTACCTGAGCCTCTAATAGACTTTGTTTGGAGGCTCATCTCTAACTGCTGGTTCCCGATTCTTATCAACGGAGGGACAAGGTTTTTTTCTAATCTAGAAGGGGTCTCCATCAGGGCTATCCCCTATCCCCAATGCTTTTCATCATTGCAGTAAAGGCTTTCATACGAGAGGTTCCCTTTGACGATAGCTGGGCAGATCCATCGTTTTAGTATCCCAAACGGTTGTCCCGAGATTTCATCCCTGTCCTTTGTTGATGGCATCTTCATCTTCTCGAATGAAAATCATCGCTCCTTTCAACATTTGCTGGACTTTCTTCATCTTTACGAACGATATTTTGGGCAACTAGATAATTCTACGAAGAGCTGTTTCATTCCATTCAAATCTATGGACACTAGAAGGATATCTTGGATATAGCCCTTTTTTTGGTTTTCGAGTTGTCTCTCTTCCTTTACCTTATATAGGCATTGTTCTTTATAGAGGCCACAAGCTTAACGCTTTTTTGATCCCCTAACAGACAAAGCTAGGGTAATATTTTAAGATGGGACTCTGCTCTCATCTCACAGGCTAGTAGACTTGTTCTTATCAAGTATGTCCTTGATTCCATTAGTTCTCATGTATTTGTAGCCGTGACACCAACTTCTTCTTCTTTTTTCCATTTTTTCGCTCTTTAGCAACGTTTTTTTAGAGGAAAAGGACGAAGCAATAAGACATCATTTGGTCTCCTGGGACATCATTTGTTGATTAAGATGCGAGGGTGGTCTAGGTTTGCGGAACCCACTTGACGTTTGCATGGCATATGCCTGTAAGCTATGGGTTCGATTCCGAGAAAATGACTCTCCTTGGACTTCGTTTCTTCATGCTTAGTATCATCGCCTTTTGCCTTCAGATTTCCCTAGATTCCTATCTTATGCTAGTAAGCTGTAGAAACGAATGCGATCGGTTAAGGTTTTCTCTGATTCCCATGTTGGTGGCTTCAGCTTGAGTGGTGGTCCTTTCTCATTGAGGGCAACATGGAATTCTATGTGAATTCCAGTTTTGGAAATTCATGATTTCTCTTCCATTTATGATTGTCGCATTCCTCTAAAGGTTTCCATTCTTATGTGGAAAATCCTCCATGACAGAATACCAGTTGACATTGACCTAATGAGGATCGGTATCCCGTTAGAATATCGGTGCAGGTATTGCAGCTCCGTGAAAATGGAATCGATTTCTCATTTATTCTTGGTCGATGAGTATGCTAATGTTTCCTGGCCTTTCATTTGGTATTTGGTGGGTTTAAGGGGTGGCCTTTTTTCACTTCTTGACTTGCTCCGTTCCTACTGTTTGGTAGGACCGAGAAGGATTTTCGTTCCATCCTTTTTTCATCTTCTTCCTTGTCTGATTTTCTGGCAAATTTGGTATTTTCGAAACAATTCCATTTTCAATGATTCACCAATGCAATCTTTTTCCACCATTCTTATGGTTAAGATGATGTCTTTTTTGGTATTCAAAGGACGGCCCTTCATGGGCCATCTCCGTCCTTATTCTTTGCCTTTGGCTTGTCGCTTTTCTATTACTAGGAGTTCTCGCCCACATAATGGTATGGGTGAGGTTTATTTTTTCTTCAGACTTTCGGGTTTGAGCTTGGAGGATAGCATAGATAGTTTGTTTTCTAGTTTTTCTCTGAGGCTAGGCAGATCTATTTGATAGGGTTTTTCTTTCCGTGGCTTCGAGGGTCTTGTTGCTGGCTTACTTGGAGGTAGCTTGGTGCTAGGGTTTTATGAGCAAGCTGTTGGAATTGATGGCTCGATGAGTCTTTGGATTTAAAGCTGATCGGCTAGGATGGCGGCTTAGTGGTGCTTTTCAAATAGGTGGCGGGTTAAGGATTTTGGTGCTTTAGTGGGTTGTGAGCTTTCCTGGTCCTTAGCTGGTAGGGGGTTCCCTAAGCTACCGAGTTTCACTGTTTTGTCTGGTGTCTTATTTGATTGGACGGGCTGCATTTTTCCTGGTTGATTTTAGAGGCCTATGTCATATCTTTTATTTATTGTGGTGTGGTTCTTGTTTGGCTTGAATGGCCATTTTGTGTATGTTCTCCTGTTTTGTTCCATAGAATCAATTGTGTTCTACACTAGTTATCAGTTTTCGCAAGCCACTGGAGAAGGATAAAGGTTTTTTCTCCAATTTTGTTTTATTTATTTACTTATGTTGAAAAAATATCAATTGAAAGTGCTACGCAAAATGATGAAGGAATTGATTAACATTATTGTCAAGCGACTTTAACTATTTTTAAAAAACACAGTCAATCTGTGGGTAAATGTGTGGTAGTATGGTTAAATGACAAAGATTATCATGTAGCATACATATATATTCTTCTTAACTGTGCTGAATTTGCATAGTTTGCCAAGTAATATACTTATATTCATCATAATACATTTATATCATCTATATATGCGTATATACAAATATGCATACGTGTGTCATAATTATAATGCAATATTTGTTCTATAATTGCATTGTTTATGAATCACAACATTCGAAGGCGATACATGCAAAGAATTCACTACTTGGTTTTCTACTTTTGTTTTTGATTACGTGGTAGATGAAGGATTGAAACATTTAGCCATGCAAACAAAAAGAAAGTCAAGATCTATTCAGTATTCTTTGTCAATAAATATAAATTTAATACCAACAAAAACGATGCTGAAAAATCAACTAACAATACTGGTGTATTTGTTAAAGGTAGCAATGATCCAAATGATCATTGATCGACGCTAAAAAAAGCTCGATATTGTAATAAATTCTGCAAGCGTACAGGTGTGTAGTATGCAGGTCGAACACAGGGAGGATAAATTAAATTTTGTTATTTATATATTCCTTGGGCAAGTTAGACAAAATTGGAGGGTGATTAAAATTGAAATTGCAACTTGGTTCAAAACAAAACTAATTGAATCAACGACCAAATTACAATTATCAATAAAACAAATTAAAACTGTGATTGAATTCACAACAGATTCGAATCTAATAGAATCTATAATCAATTCAATGATTAGGAAATAAACAGATTGCTGGAAATAGACTTGCAAAATAGAGATAAATTAGCAGGAAAATAAAATTGCAATAACAATTGTGTTCTAGCAAATCTAATTAACTAGACAACAACACTTGTCATAAAATTGCAGAAAAGAGAAGATAGAGAAAACTTTATTGATTCCCAGATCCTTTTTAAAATGAGAGTACAACGGTATTTATAAGATAAAATGCCAACCTCAAACCTTAATCCAGTATATGCATATATGGCCCTTTTAATAGCAATTATTTCTCTTATATTAATCAACAATTATTCCTCCTATATTAATCGGCGCTTATTCCTCCAATCAGCAATTATTCCTCTTATATCTTCCTTGTTTGACATGTGATTAATTGAAGGGAGATAAGATCGCATGTGATCAATTCTTCCAAACAAGGTCGTTTATTAGATTCCAAAGGCAACATAGGATAAAATATTCAAAATTGGTCTTCTTCTTGTGTAATATCTTTGCTTTTCGGGGTGTATGAGAATTGATGAACAAACTGTGAAAATATATGAAAATACCCAATGTAAAATTTATTTATTTACAATAAAGATAAATTATAAGCATAAAAAATTAACACTTTTACATGTTAATCAAATACCCCTACACTATCTTTTACTCATCCTCGAGTAAAAAGAACGAAAAAAAATGAAAAGCTAAACTAGATAGGTCACACTTTCGTAGGAAACACGATTGCATTGAGCGTATGCAACAAGCCGTTAAACCTCTAGGTGTCCCTAGTAGGACGAGTGGTATCTCGTGAGGGTTTTCAGCGGATACTACCCACAAAATCCTAATGCAGTATGTGGATCTAATACAACTACATGAATGCAACGGATATATACAAAAAACAAAAAATTACAACACGACTTGTTTCGGAAAAGTGGTACAACAATTTAAGTTAACAATTTCTAGTCAGTTGATTTTATTTTAGATACCTCAACTTGTCACAAATTTTCAACGCAATTCAAGTTTTCAAATGTTAAATTCCAGTTTGGCCAGTTGGTTCGGTTGATAAATAGTGCAGCCATGAAATAGATTCTTAGTTTGCTTGTCACAGTTTGTGAAGTGGTATTCTAATTTCCTTGTGTATGGCTAGTCAAATCAATAAGGTCAAGAAATGTTTGGGCATCATCGCTTATTCTCTTTATAAAGTTAAAATTTATGATTAAGTACACACACCCAACTTAAAAGGCCAAGGTATACCACCCATACACTGCCTTGTGGACTGACGGAGAGTTAGGACAGAGCTTGGCGGATTGTGCAGACTGACGCTGACTTTGTCAACAACAAGTCAGTAATCCTTAGGTGTCCAATCTCATAAAATGAGACCAAGATATTCCAACGCTGACTTTGTCAACAACATGTCGGATAGAGCTTGGCGGGTTTGCACACCAACGCTAGATATACAAGCAATATTGGATACCCTTGGATTGCTATTATTATTATTGAAAATATAAGAATAAGAGAGAGATACGCGAATTCACCTTAACACAACTTAGTTTTAAAGATTCGAAAAGCCAATATAAGTATTTTAAGTCCTCCACTTATTTAAACAAAGACGACAATATAGAATAGATTTCATGGCCATCACCTAAGAATCTCCCTATGTACCAGTTACACTATTATCCTTCAAAATTCAACTTTTCATTATATTTCTTATTCGATCTTAGTTGAGAGAAAATAAATACTATCAACTAACAAAAAATTGTAAACTTGCTTAGCTGTATCAATCTAAAATGAGTCATGTTTTTTTTTAAAATAAAATAAAAAATTGGCATGTTACTATGACCTAAAATGCATGATTGTTTAATCTAAATGCATGAAAATGAAAAGAAAAAAAATTAAAGAAAAATGAAAAGGATGCAATGCAGACTCCCCCCACACTTGGACTAAACAGTGTCCATACTGTAAACACGTTTCCTAAATGTGGAAGATAGAACCCAAAGATGGATTAAATGCAAAATGATTTGTAAAATAAAATGCAATTTAGCAACTATATGCATGTGAAAATCACATGCAAGATGAAATCTACGAAGATGATAAATGGTTTGTGAAGGATGAAATTTCTTTTTCCCCCCATACTTGTTCTTATCGAAATTGTTGAGTGTTGGTTTCTTACCTCCAAACTCACGACGTATCATAAGCATGTCAATAGATTCTAAAATCAAAATCTTCCCTATGAAGAGTTTATTGTGACAATGATTTGTGTTATTCAGCAGAAGATTATCAAAATCCCATAAATTTGAGCGTTTAACCACAATTTCTTTTGATGATATGGAATTACGATTATCTTTGAGATGTTCCATATATTCATTCTCGTCATTTAAAAGTTTAAGTTCGTCTTCAAAAATTTCTTCAAAAGACATAGTGGATATGTTTATTGAGGCAAGAGAAATTCCTTGAAGGGCTAAATCTGATGTATCTTCTTCAACTGTTTCAATCACGTTAACTTCTCCTATTTCAGAATATTGGGTTGATGAAAAATATTCAATTCAATGGTTAAGTGCCCAAACGATAGTCGAAGTTGGCCGCTCCTACAATTTATGATAGCGTTTGAGGTGGCTAAGAAGGGACGACCCAAAATCAATGGAATTTGACTACCATGACTCAAAACAGGCTCGGTTTCTAGAACTATGAAATCGACAGGGAAGTAAAATTGTTCAATTTGAATCAAAACGTCTTCAATTATACCCAATGGTTTTTTTAAAGATCGACCAGCTAACTGAAGAGTGATGTTTGTTGGTTTAATCTCCCCTAATCCAAGTTGACGATAAACAGTGTAAGGAAGAAGATTTACACTGGCACCAAGATCAAGTAGGGCACGAGATATGTGAATGTTTCCTATTTTGCAATCAATTGTAGGGCAACCTGGGTCCTTGTACTTGACTGGGATAGGATTTGAAAGAATGGAGCTTATATTCGCAGTCAAAAAGGCAATTTTAGGAACATTAGTGGCTCTTTTTCGGGTGCATAGCTCTTTGAGACACTTGGCATATTGAGGAATTTGTTCGATGGTGTCTAAGAGTGGAATATTGACACGAACTTGCTTGAAGATTTCGAGAATTTTTTCGAAATTTGCATCCTTCTTCTTATTTTTAAGTCTATGAGGATAAGGGGCTATTGGTTTATAGACTCTTTCAGAATTTTGGTTGTTTGAAGAAGAAGGTTTCGATGTGGAAAGTGATTGAGGTAAAGAAACAGAAGGTGAGATGCTGGGATTGCCAACATTAGAGGAGGAGATATTGTCGGGGTTGCCGACATTAGAAGAAGAGATGTTGGGATTGCCAATATTCGAAGAATATGGGGTTTCATAAGGTTCCAAGGAGTTGGCATTGGTTGCCATCGCAAGAGTGTCAAGCTTTTCAATTGGGGTTGAAATCGAATGGTTGTCGGGATTGCCAACATTATTTTCAATCATTTTTCTAGACCTCAGGGTGGTGACAACGTTAACAGAATTATTTCCATTCTCACAAGAATTCACAGTACGAGATTTATATTTTGGATTCACCTCGGGTTGATTAGGCAACTTTCCCTTCTCGTTAATTTTCATTAGTTGCGTCATCATATTCATCATTTGGTCAAGTTTAGCGTCGTGCGAGTTCATTTTAGCATCATGAGAGTTCAACGTTTCTCTAAACGCACAATGTCTTGTGAAGGTTGAGTAGATTGAGAGGATTGAGTTGATGATTGAAAATTGGGGTGCCTATAAGGTTGTTTGGATTGAGGTGCAGATTGAGAGGATTGAGAATTAGGAGATGGAGCTAGGTAATTCGGATTTGGAATAAAAGGTTGCATGTGAGATGGGGTTGCCGAATTATTAGGATTTGACCATGAAAAGTTTGGGTGGTTCCTCCAACTAGGGTTTTACGTGGATGAGTAAGGATTATTTTGAGCTATAGAATTGGCTTGGTCTTGAGAGTAATATTGGGGTAACCCTTCTCCGACTTGAGGGGTTTGATTTTCTAAAGGAACGTGATTTGGGTCCACGACATGCACTGATCTAGTAGAAGTACAAGGGGGAACACGAATAGACTCCCATTGCATGTCCTTTTCAGAATAATCCTCTAAGAATTTCCAAGCTTCATTGGCAGTTCTAGACATAAATTCTCCTCAACACATTGATTCTAGTTGAGTTCTATTCTGATAGTTTAGACCCTCATAAACAATTTGACATAAGTGATCTTTTATGATTCCATGATGAGGACAACTTTACAGTAATTGGTTGAACCTATCAAAGTATTTTGAAAAAGTTTCCCCCTCATTTTGAGAAAATTGATTTATTTCAGTTCGAATTTTTAGAGTCTTGTGGAAAGGGATTTTTTTTTTCAAGAACACAGTAACAAATTCATCCCAACTTCGTATGGAATGTTTTGGAAGAGAATTTAGCCATCTTTTAGCGCTTTCAAGTAGTGCGAATGAGATTAGCCTTAGCTTGATTGATTCGTTAGATAATTGTTGCATTTTTGTTGCAGACGAATACAATTCAGATTCACTTAAAAATTCATAAGCATTTTCAAAACCAGTGAATTTTGGTACCCCTTTAATAAACAAATGTTTAAGCTCAAAATTGTTTCCTTCAGCTGGTGGGAACACGATGACAGAGGGTTGAACGGTCCTAGTTGGATAACATCGATCTCGAAGAGACAAGGGTCTATCCATATTGAGATTATGCAAGTTTAGATTTGTTTGATTTTGATCCATTTCGTTTTGAAAGTTTTTGTTTACTTGAGAACCTCTAGGAGAATTGTGTTGGCTAACACTTTTTTCACTCATTGATGTTAAATGCAAACAAAGAAAATCCTAGACATAAGGTTGACACAAGAAGCTCCTAATCAAAATAAATAACGAACTCAAGTGTATCTTATTAATTGACAATCTCGATTTGAAGGGGGAAGAGGGTCTTATGGTCGTTCACGTATAGTATAAATACTAAGGGATACGACCAATGTTTTACGGGTAGTATGCAACCTCTTTTGCTAGAAGTTCAATAAATTGAACTAATATATATCCGCGATCAAATCCTTGAGAAGATCAATTTCACAAAATACACTCTTGCAGTTAAATATTTTGCAAATCAAATTAAATAAATAGATTGAAAAGGTTAATTTGCCAGAATGTCGAAAAATTCCTGATGTAATACGTATCACCGTCCTCTACAAAAGGAATAGAACGAATTCCACACAGCAAAATAAATTTTTAAAACTAAGCTATTTAACCCAATTTGTTTTTCCTATTGAGCTTGAGTTTTTGCTCCTAAGGCCAACGTCTAATATTTTTTTTATTTAAGTCCAGGGAGTATGCAAATGACAGAGTTTAATTTTTTTGGAGCCAAGGAAAGGTAATGACTTCCTCACCTTATTTTGGTAGGGTTGTGCTCGTAACTAGATTTATTTTAGAATGCAACCAAAACAACAGTCAAAAACAAATAATTGCAGAAATTAAAATTTTACGAGCAAGCCGCTGCCCCTGTAGATATTTTTTACAAGGAATGTCTATATTTTTTTTCGCAGCAAAGCACATATAGAGTTCAAAAATTATTACAGTGGAGCGTGGCTGTCCATCCAGAAAAAATGAGTAGCGTCAATGATTGAAATCTCACTATTTGCAATTTCTTTTGATTTCTGAATTCTTGATTTGTTGTTTGAATTCCTTTTTCTTTGGCCTTGAATCTTCTTCTTCTTCTTTTTTTTAACAGAAAAGAAACAAACTAGAAAAAAAGAGGAAAAAAAACTAAACTCAAAATAAATTAATAAAGCTAATAAACAAAGCTTGACTCAACAAGACCAAAAGAAAAAATAAGCTCAACAAAAATGATGATAATGAAAACCGGCTCACAACAAATCTGCACAACTCAAAAATGGCAACCAATTTCACAAATATGCCGCTCAACAAAAAATCTTGACCCTTTTTATATTTATTCAAATCAACCTACACCAAAAGATGGAACAAATCAATTGCTCAAAATAATTAAAGTCACCACATCTAGTTTCTCCACTTTACACGCTTTAATAAAAGGATACAAATCACGCACCAATCAACAAAAATCAAGTTGACCTCTTTCCTTTCCTTCTTTTTTTTCTGTGGAAATGAAAACCAGCTTATTGAAAACGAGCAAGCTAATCCAACCAATTTAGGATCACACCATAGTTAAACATACACCACCAGAACTAGTTGAATAAACAGATGAAATCACTCAACAGACCGCAATTACACCCGGAAAAAAAGGAAATCTCGCCCTTTTTTTTCTTTTTTCTTTTTTTGTGTTTGGAATCAAATCAAATAAAATAAATGAACTCAAAAAGAATCAGTACACGCCCAAACAATCTCGCATAAACAACGCTCAACTTTTAACGCACCCCTTCTTCTTTGTTTCAAATCGAGTTTGCGAATTAGGTATTTGATGGAGGGCGTGGGCTGCTGAGATTTGAATTTGTGGTTTGTTTGTGAAGGGATGAAAGGGGATGGTGAGAGATGGGTCTTTGATAGAAACGTGTGGTGATGAGATTTGGGTATCAGGGTGATTGGAGATTGTTGTGGTTGCTTAGTTTGTGGGTGGATGAAGATGGATGGAAAGGGAGGATGATGACGAATGGACAGGGTTTCTTATCTAGGTGAGGATGATGGGTGATGAAGGAAGTAATGGAGGAAGTTTGTTCGATTGAACTTTAGATGGCAGATGTATATTGAAGGATTGGTGATCGAGAAATATGAAGAATAAAGGCGTAAGAAAGAATGAAATAGGGAATATATGAAGAGAGAAAAGCAAAGAAATTAAAGCACTGGAAATGTACATCAAGGAAAGAAAATCTAATCCAAAGAATTTATTTATTTTATTTTTATTGTTATAGAAAGAGAATAGGAAAGAAACAAATGAAAAAAAAATGGAAAGAGAGATTAGAGGAAGTGAGAGAGAGTTGTAATAGGAAAGCAATTAGTAAAAAAAATCGCAAGTTTTTTTTTGTGTAATTTGTAAAAAGAAAAGAAAAAAGTGTGTAGAAAGGGAAGAAATAAATAAAAAAAAAGAAGGGAAAGAAGTTATTGAAAATGAGAAAGAAGGTTGCAAGGAAATAAATAAATAAAAGCAAGTTTTTTTTAAAGTAAATTTGAACAAGAAGAAAGGGAAAGAAATGAATGGAAAAAAAAGAAACAAAATGGAAAGGAGGAAATAAATAAGGAAAAAAATTGTAAAAAGAGAAAGAAATAAACAATGAAAATGAAAGGAAAATCAAAGAAAACTGGCAAGATTTTTTTTTCTCTCTTGTTTAGAAGATTGCAGTATCAGCAAATAATACCAAATCAAGTAATCAAGATTTTTTATGAATATATACAAGTAAACAAAAGGGAACAAAATAAAAATAAAACTAACACGAATCAGAAATTAAATAAATAATAAAATTTAATCGTTACCTCCCTAACAACGGCGCCAAAAACTTGATCGACGCTAAAAAAAGCGCGATATTGTAATAAATTCTACAAGCATACTGGTGTGTAGTATGCAGGTCGAACACAGGGAGGATAAATTAAATTTTGTTATTTATATATTCCTTGGGCGAGTTAGACGAAATTGGAGGGTGATTCAAATTGAAATTGCAACTTGGTTCAAAACAAAACTAATTGAATCAACGACCAAATTACAATTATCAATAAAACAAATTAAAACTGCGATTGAATTCACAACAGATTCGAATCTAATCGAATGTATAATCAATTCAATGATTAGGAAATAAACAGATTGTTGGAAATAGACTTGCAAAATAGAAGTAGATTAACAGGAATATAAAATTGCAATAACAATTGTGTTCTAGCAAATCTAATTAACTAGACAACACCACTTGTCATAAAAATGCAGAAAAGAGAAGATAGAGAAAACTTTATTGATTCCCGGATCCTTTTTACAATGAGAGTACAACGGTATTTATAAGATAAAATGCCAACCTCAAACCTTAATCCAATATATGCATATATGGCCCTTTTAATAGCAATTATTTCTCTTATATTAATCAGCAATTATTCCTCCTATATTAATCGGCACTTATTCCTCCAATCAGCAATTATTCCTCCTATATCTTCCTTGTTTGACATGTGATTAATTGAAGGGAGATAAGATCGCATGTGATTAATTCTTCCAAACAAGGACGTTTATTAGATTCCAAAGGCAACATAGGATAAAATATTCAAAATTGGTCTTCTTCTTGTGTAATATCTTTGCTTTCGGGGTGCATGAGAATTGATGAACAAACCGTGAAAATATATGAAAATACCCAATGTAAAATTTATTTATTTACAATAAAGATAAATTATAAGCATAAAAAATTAACACTTTTACATGTTAATCAATCATATAAATAATTTTACAGCGTTTACCCAGGTTTGGCAATTGACATATTTCACAAGGCCCACAGAAGAAGTTTTTTTGGTTTAAATGCAACTGGTTCAGCAACAACCAGGTTTTGGAATCAGCATGCACCCAAAATATAATCTTATAGAATAAAACATTCTTCGTGTTATTATAAGTACAATCATTTTTTACTTGCCAAACTATATCTTCGAGTTTATTATGCTCCTTACCATCTCCAAGGAGAGATAAAATAGATTGGTTGGCTATTTTTAAAATAAAGGCACAATTTACATTTGATGGACATAATATCCAACAAACAAGCTTACCATTCAGATATCGAGGAAAAGATAGAAATAATAATAACTGACAATCAAATATATTTTGGACCTCTAAATAATGAATCAAATGCATTAATTGATGCATTTGAGACTATAGAGGAACACAATATAGAGTAAGAAATGGAGTCTGAATCCGAATGTGACGAGGACATATCAATAATCTATATTTTGAGAAGGTAAATTTTTGTTTATTAACATTATACCATTTTCATTAAAAATGTTATGTTATGCTAATGTGATATGTATCACATAATCCTTTTTTTAAAGGCAGGCAAATTTTATTCACACTCAAAGGGATTTTACAATGTTTACAAAACTTACAACACTACAAAAATCAACAACCTCTAACTACTTAAAAATGGATACAAAACATTACAACAATTGTATGATACAAAACCAGAACCAATTACAAACCACACTCCAAATATAAAATCATATGTAATTGAATATTAATAGAAAAAACAACTTGAAGCTTCACAGCTCGATCAGTATCAACCACAACAATATAATGATCCAACATTCAACCTTCGTTTACATATTTCAATATGCTATTGTGTATATAAGCGTATAATTGACTAGCAATCCTCAAACCCTTCCCAAACACTCTAATATTCCTTTCTGTCCAAACAGAATAAATAAACCTTTTTAATATCTTCAACAACAGTTTAGATCTATTCGCCTTACATCTAGCGGATTTGAAAATATTAAACCATTCTGTTTTACTTGAGTTTGATGCACTATGATAACCATTGGTTGCCAAGAGCCTATTCCATACTTGATATACATAAGTGCATTAAAAGAATAAATGCACGTTTGTTTTAGCTTCACTTTTACAAAGCACACACAAGTTGTCAGGAATTAAACAAATTGAGTATAGCTTATCTTTTGTATATAAGGCATTAGCCATTACTTTCCAAAGAAGAAAGTTTTCTTTTGCTAAGATTCCTACATTCCAAATTCTAGTGGACCATGCAAAAGTTTTCCTATCACTTTTCCTCAATTTATACACATGCTTAATAGAATGATTTTTCCCTTTCGACATAATTGCTCCATCCCCAAAAGTATTAAAGTTAGATGATATGTCACATAATGGCAACTCAGGTTGACCCTCATGTATGTAATCTTCTACCAAAGCATTTCTTGGAATACCATAATTAACTCTCAAATTATAGTCCATCACTTTATTCAAGATCAAGCCAGGCTTTGCCCATGGATCACTCCAGAAATATACTTTTTCCATATATCTATAACCATATTGTATATAAGGAAAAAAGGTGTCTGTGAGATTTAGAATGCTTCGCCAGCTCCAATTAGAATTTTGTAATATAGGCAGACCATAATTGTCTTTTCCCAATTAAAGTGTGGTGAATCCATCATGACCACAGGCATTTATCATCAGATAAGAGATTATCAATGTAACTTGACATGGCAGCCTTGTTCCGTAAAAGTAAATTAGTTATACCAAGCCCTCAATGTTCGTTATCATCATATAGTTTATAGTATGGTATTGGCATCATTTTCTTAGAAACAGGATCCCTATGCCATAAGAACTTATTAAAAGACTAGTTATCATATTAATGAGCTTTACAAGTAATATATAATGCCTATTTCAATAAGTAGTGATTGCAATTGCAACAGACTGCACAATGTTAAGCCTACCTGCTTGAGATAACTTGCAACTAGGACATTGTTGCAATTTATTGATTATCTTCTCAAATAAAGGCGTACACTTCCCTCTTTTTGTGATTTGCAAATAGATCTGAGGAAGACCTAAATAAAAAGAATGTGTAGGCAATTCCAACAACCCAACATATTTAATAATCTCCTCTTTTCTATCTGAAGGTAGCCCAGCAATCATAATATGAGACTTATTCATATTTATCTAAAGACCTTCTAAAGTATAGAACTTGTGGAAGGTGGATAAGATACATTGGATATTAGAAAGAGTGGGCTTTGAAAAGATTATTAGGTCATCAGCAAAGAGCAAGTGAGTGATCAAAGGTACCTTACAGCGTGGATTAAAATCCAAATTTCCTACTTCAATTTGCTAAACCAATAGAGAGTTCAACAGCTCCATCACTAAAATAAATAGATATGCTGAAATCGGATCTCATTGTCTAACCACTTGAGTTCCCTTGAAAAAACCATGAAGACTGCCACATCTAGAAATGGAATATCTCAGTGATGATATAAATGTATAAATCCAAGCTAAAAAAGGCATAGGAAAATTCAATCTGGACATAATAGCAAGAATTGAGTGCCATGAAATAGAACCAAATGCCTTCTTTATGTCCAACTTTATCATACTCCAAGGGGATATATTTTTCCTATTGTAACCACATAATAATTCCTATGTAATAAGAATGTTGCCACGTATAGATCTACCACTTACAAAAGCTGACTGGTTAGCTGATATGATTGATGGAAGCACCATGTGCAATCTATTTGCCAAAACCGTAGAAATCACTTTATATAAGACATTACAACAAGAGATAGATCTAAAATATGAAACAGATGAGGGATTCTCCACTTTTGGTATTAATGCTATGGAAGTTGCAGTTAAACTTAACTGTAAATTATTGTGTATAAAGAAAAATTGTATGCCATTAATTATATCATCACCAATAACCTTCCAGCACTATTGAAGGAAATAAGCATTATAACCATCAGGTCCTCCTCAACTAGTAGCATCTAAACTGAAAACTGCATCCATTATTTCATCCTTTGATATCTCACTAATAATATTCTGAGACCGTTCTGAAGATAGAAAAGGAAGACTAACATGGAAAAGAGGCTCAATATCAATTTTTAGAGTCTTTGGTGTTGCTAAAATAGAAGAAAAATGTTTAACAAAAGCATAATTTATACAATTGGCCAGATGCTGCGGAACTCCATTCATATCCTTCATTATGAATACTGAATCTCTAGGTTTCTTCATCTTAAGAAAATTATAATAGTATTTGGTATTCCTGTCAGCATCAGTTTATTATCTCAAAAAGTTATCTTGCCAAAATGCTTGTAATTTCAAATCCAACACATTTTTAAGTTTAATCTTCAAATTCAATTATGCCTTCTGAGGAATTATATCAGAAGGGTATCTCTGCACAGCCTCTTGAACTTTAACTAAATCCTCCTTAACTGAAGAAGATAATTTGGAACCCTTACCAAATTTATTAGAAGACCATACTCTTAAATGAGTCTTAAGTTGCCTCAGCTTAAACAAAAGAGAACTCAAGGGGTTATATGAAGACTGATTAGACCAAGCCTGCAATAAAAGATTAGAAAAACCTGCATGTTGTAACCAAAAATTAAAAAACTTGAAAGTGATTTTACCCTTTCCAATAGCATCATCAATACTCCATTGAAATAGTAAGGGACAATGATCAGATATTGTAGATGGAAGGATGTGATAATAAGATTTAGGCCACGGTTGTAGAAATTGAGGATTTGCAATGATATGGTCAAGTTTACAAAGAGTAGGACATAATCCTTTTATGTTATGCCATAATGTACATTTTACGTAGTCCTTTTATGTTATTCTATAATGTTTGTATGTAATAGTTGTTAAAGATATGTCATCATGTAGACGTACCTCTTCATATTCTGGGTTTCTCTCTTCCTCACAAAGAAGGACTAGTCCTCTTGCGGGTGGTGATGGCAGTGGCCCATCACGAGAGCTAGTGCGTCCGGTAGTTTAGTTGTAGCCCAAAGCAAGTGGAGGGTAAGCATTAAGTTTCAAAATTAAATTTTATTTCTATACAACCTATTATAAATATATATATATATAGTAGTCATGAAATATTTAATGTTTTTCTCTGTTTAACCCAGTGCTTTTGAGCTAGAGTCATCTGCCATAGTTCTTGGCATATCACGGTAGATACACATGAGTCGTATGATGTCATATTAGCCGAAATTAACGAAAATTCTAGATAACGTGAAAGAGACTATTTGGCAAGACTTCTTGGTATGAATGAATTTACAAAATTATGATATCTCGGTTATTACATTATGCAGTCATGTACTCTAATTTGTTGTATATCTTGCTTTTTTAGGTTTAAATATCTACTCATGTTTATAAAGGACATTTTATACATTGCCATGTTATTTATAAAACACTTTATGCATTGCAATGTTGCTTATAGAACACTGCCATACTCATTAGGGACACGTTATATCAATTCATGTTTATAAAAAGGTATAACTCTTATTTTTTCAAACGTGCATGGTGTTGTGGATCTTCATTAGGTAACATTTCCCTCGTACAATGCCATTGGAATAGTAAAATTGCAAAGAGTATAGGGAAACGATAAATGGCCTAATAACAACTAGGAAGAAGACTAATTGGATGAGCATTGCTGTATGGGATGATTTTGTCAGATGGTGAGGCAATGAGGAGTTTCAATTAAATTTACCACATATTAAATTTGAATTGTTTTGCGCAATTAATATATAAATTAGAATTTTAACACATCGCAGTGGTTCCAAGTCATTCAAGCATCACCGCGAGGACTCGGTACATTTATTAATTAAGATAAACAGTTAAAGATTTTAAGTTCTAAGTTGTTAAAAAATAGATTATATATATATATATATATGAATATTTCAGGAGAGAAAGCACGATGCTCCTGTGTCTTATTGGTATATTTTCACACATACTCATGCGATGAGTCAGATCGACAATTCAGGAACAATTTTGTACTCTATAGACCATGGTGTTAAGTATAACAATATGATTTTTGTTTGATGATAACAAACATATATCCTATTATATAAATGTGTTTGTAACTGTACTATTCTATATTACTTCTGATATAGATTTAAATATTTATATTGAATAAAATGCTATTGCATAGAATTTCGATACTCAAATAGTATTTTTATCCAATTATATATTTTATTTCAATATTTGAAATAGTACAACTTCCTGACTCCACTATTGCACAACCCACTGATATATAATGCAAACACACACTGATACTCATACATTCCTCAATATAGACTGATCAATTACACACATTCATTCATACACATATATGGTCACTCTGTCACTTATTCTTATATTCTGAATCTTCAGTGTTGTTCCAACTTCTTTCCAGTTGTCTGTTGTACCTGTCAAATTAGAAAAACCCAATAAACTAGAAAAGAAACAATTTAGTATGCAAATATAAAATTTAATTTTAAGTGTTTATATGCCCCTATTATTCGAATTGTTTCTCATCATTTTTCTGGATAGTGCTATATATATACGTATACGTCTCGATCAACGCATAATATTCACAGTGATTTACGGTAAATATCATAGTTGTCAAGTAGGTAGTATTTTTCCCATAAACAAATGCAAAGGTCTATAACTCAGTGCAAATATATTTTTTCCATGACAGAAATTCATGAATTTCATGTCTTCCATTCAATATATATGAAAATCTCATATATGCACAAGCACAAATACAAATATACACTTACATTTATATGTATAAACAAATATATGCTTAAAATCGTCAAGTGCATGTGCATTTAAAAAGGTCGGCAGCAAAACTAGTGCATGTATAAACTGGCACACAATAGCCTTTAACTAGTGCACAAAATCAGGCAGACATGATCATGGCAATGACAAAGTACAAAGTGTAAACAACAAGTGCATGGGTAGCACATGTACAAGGTAGTTTTCAATTCAATGCATATGAAACCATACAAATACATGCGTTCAAATGAAACAAGGTTCAATACGCAAAACAGATATGCACAAAACAATATCAAGTCAAAAAGACTAGCAAATGCAACAACACTGCTTAGTCCAAGTGAATGTCAAAGCATAAAGGTCGAGCATAAAAGTAACTTGGCATAGTGAATAGCAAAGACCAGTGCAACGACAATGTCAAATGAACATGGTAGCAAAGTGAGATCAAAAGAAGCATGGTGTCATGAACAAGAGTATCACAGTAGAGCAAGCAAGCTTTCAGGCCTGACATGAAAAAACACTCAAGGCAGAAGGTACAAGCAAGATATGAGCATGGAAAATCAATCCGGGATGTCAAGCGAAATAACAATACAAATGTTAGGGCAAAACGTACAAGATCAAATAAGGAAGAAATGCCGTACACAATAACAAACCAATTTTGATAGGTTATGGTTTAAAAAAATACACAACACCAATGGTTACAGAAAATACAAGACACAATCCAGTGCTGCAAATAGGTGTGGAAGCAATGTAAAAAGTTCATGTCAACTCAGACAAGCCGTTAGATAATGTAACGTCCCGCATTCTACGCATCGAAGGATCGTAGAATATTTATTTCATTCTCATGCAAAGTCATATAGCCATGTAACTTTGGAAGACGACTATTGGGGTCATTTCCTATGTTCATGATTTCTGCGATTTTTAAATGACCGTTTTGCCCCTAGTTGATCTTATTTTGGCCATAACATTTGATTGGTAAGGAATTTTGATTTGAAACCACTTCCATTAGATCCGGATGATGGTTTACCTTTCCGTAGAGTGGTCACATTACCAAGTGGACTGACCGTTTGGGAGATATGGCTGAAACAAGGTTTAGAAGGTGAAAAACAGCTTAACCGGGCATAATTAGGGTGATTAGCAAGAGAGCCCATAACCCATTTCGGGATTAGGGTTATGGAAGGGCTAAGATGAGTTAGTAAATCAGTTTTTATTTCATTTTTCAGCTGCCACTAACCTCCTTTCAACCCTAGCAATGGCCTCCACTTTCTAGAATCATTTCTAATCACCGTTTAATCAAGGATTAGCCTAATCTACACCAAATCAGTGTTAGAGCTGCTGTTAGACATCAGTATTTGCCCAAATCAAAGGAATTTCAGTTTTGAAAGTTTTAATTGTGGCAAAGATGAGTGCTTTGCATAGTTTCTAACTAATTACGGTTGATTAGGGTAATTAGTGTTAATTAACGAAATTACACCTGAATAAATTCTGGAAAATGTTTTGAAATTCTAAAATATTATTTTAGGGGTCTGTTAAAAATTTGGGTTAATTTGGATAAGTTTTGCTAATCCTATCATTAGTCGTGCTTAAACATGGTCAAGGGGAAAACAAGGGTTCTTGGGTATGTTTGATCAATATTATCATGACTATTTGTTGTTTGGTGTTTATGGTTGACTCCCTATGTAGCTATTACTGTTTGGAATGCTTTATGGTTTCTTAGTGAAGTTAGATTGGTCGAAAACACCGTCGTATAGCGTAAAATAGTCGTTGGAAAAGTTGCTGGAAATTTGTGCAGGAACCAGATCGGATCACCCCCTCTAAACCGACCCGATCGTGAGTCCAACCCCACGAGCCGACCGGATGGAGCCCATTTACACGAGCCGTGGAGCACCATACACCACGAGTCGCTAGATGTTCCTCACCTCTTCGAGTTGATCACCATGAGCGGAGCATCCATGAGTCGATCGCCTTGAGGATCGTGAGCTGAGACAAGCCAGCACTTGAAGACTACGACCCGACCCGGATGGAGAAGCTCGACTCGACCTGGTGAGGATGGCACGATCCAAATCCATATGACGGGGTACCATGATCCGAACAAGTGTGGCACCACGATCCCAGCCTGGAGTATCACGACCCGACCCACTCGAGCGAAGGAGAACGATCGGACCCACCATGAGAGGTAGCTGACGACTCGACCACTTGGGTGAAGACATCACGAACCGAACCGATGATAACTGGGGTACTATGCACATTCAAACTGAACCGGAGGAGAACAAACCCGAGATGCAAAGCTAGTTCAAATTAGAAGTCAGAACTCAGGATCCAGACGGGAACTAACGAGTTTACTTCATGATTGGACTTTGCTGCGGGACGTGTGCTAAGGGGTTATCGATACCTATAGCTTTGACTCACAACTGAGAGATGGATTAGTGGCTATGGATCAGTGCAGTGGGGCCGTTGTGACTCCATGGGGCAAAGTGATCATAGCAAAGAATTGGGTGATCAAAGTGGTAGAAATCGTATGCTTTACGCATTGAGTGAGAGATGTGAGGTTGATTACTATGTTTGATGTTTGCTACCACCATGACCCCACCCTCATTCACACTTTATGTCAGTGTTACCTTAGATACCTGTACATCTTGTTGTGCTAACTCTTTGATTGCAGGTCCAGGTTCAGGTATGATTGGATTATACCTGTTATTGTTCTGTTTTGTTGCTTATCGCTCATTCCGGACATTTGTCTGACCCAGAGTTTTATGTCTCTTCTTATTACTCTGGGTGCTCTTAAATGGGAAGACTAGAGACAGGTTAGCTGGTTGTGCACGAGTAGCTGTCCGGAGACTAGCAGGAGGCTTACACGTACTATTCTCTATATATTCTCCTTGTGTCGCTGTTGGTCACTACTTTGGGCATTAGTAGTGTACCTTTCTTATTTTGCTTTAGAGACAGTTTTTTAAAAGTTGTAATAATGATGATGTGGAACATAAGCTGTATTTTGGATTTTCCGCTGCTATGATGGTTTAGTTTTCAGCTTATGCACTGTCTCACCTGTTTTATGTCAAAGTTATGTTATTATTATATTTTATCCCATGCGCTGTGAGACATTCTACAGGTTCCTTGTTAGTTCAAATTCCTTTCTTTGGCGACCGTCCTGTGCTAGTCGGGCATTCGCACAGCGCATTTCAGGGAAATGTCGGCTGGTACGTGGCGGCCCGTCACAGATAATGTACAAATTTGTTTTAAAATACCAGCAGCAACACAAACAATCCCAAGCAAGATGAAAAATCAAGTGTAAGCAGTGACCGAAGCATATACCAAGTTTAGTATCTTTCTAAAATGGTCAAAGTAAAAAAGCGCAGTGGCAAGCAGCAGTATTCAAGATCGAGTGAAGTATCTATTCAATTTTAAGAGTGGCGAAATCAAGATATAGCACCTATTCACATTAGGGTTACATCAGCCAAAGTGCTTTTGATCAAATAGAGTTTTTGGTTCAAAGTTAAGCAGAAATAAGGAAACAAATCAAAGAAATATTTTCTCTTAATACTTTTTGAATCAATCCATAAATCAAGCACAAAGAGATTTCAATTTTTTTTCCGGCAAATTCAAGCAAGATGAAATTTCTTGAAATAACATCTAACTATATTCTGCAAGGTTGATCAATTCAAATCACACAAAGCATCTAGAACTAGAGAGGTTAAAGGGTTTGAAACCTAATAAATACTATTGCAATTCATCACAGGGAGGCATCGAAACCAAGCAGTCAAATCAAACATAGAAGAATTCAAATCAGAGAACTCGCCATTTTCATTGTTTCGGTCATCTGCAGAATCCGAATCGTTCGACAATGGAGCAACCGCAATCGGAGCCATCAGTGAAACAATTTCACAAAATTTTTGGAAGTCACGATTTGTAGTGAAGCAAAACCCTAAATTTCTTTTATAAGAAGAACAAGATGGTGGCCATCGAAAGAAAGGGAAACTGACCCCAAGTCAAAGTGACCAAGCATACACAATGAAAGGAGCATGCTATATTCCTATTTCTTGTTTATTATAAAACTAGGGTTTAAATTTTTAGGTCTTTTTTATTGTATCTATTTATTATCAAAATCTAGTTTTCTAAGCAGGTTACCAACTACAGGTATTATAGTTTCGGGGTTACTAGCTATACGGTTTTTTAGTTGGGTAAAACCTATAATATGGGATTGAGATCAGTGAAAGATTTGAAGTGTGGATTTATAACAATAGCAATAGGCCGCAAATGTATAGGTGTTGTATGCGGGATATTTTTTTAATACCTAGTAGTAACCTTGGGGAATGCAGTTGTAACACCCCAAATTTTCTGTTAACATTAAATTAACAAATTAAAGTATAATTAATTCAACATGAAAGAATTAAGGGAAACGGGTTACGCCGTTGCGTTCGTCTCGGAATTCTGCTTGAGATAGAGTCCGAGTTTGCATAAATCGGACTCCATATGAAGGAGCTATGATCTTCCGAAGTTTCAGAATTCGATTTAAAATTCAAACAGCTCAAAATTTGAAAACAGACCCAAACTGGGCTGGGCGGGGATTTTCCCGCTCAGGACCCAGGTCGACCAGGGGGTCGACCTGGGTAACCATGTCGACCATGTGGTTGACCTAGGGGTCGACCTGCCCAGTCGACCTGGTCAGGTATTGGCTGGCCTGGTCAATTTCTGATCGAATTTCTGAGCTCTGGTGTGTCACTAGGGCTGATTTGTCACTTTCTGATTGACTCCTCTTGGTGTGTATGGTCTGGATTCACTCTATGATCATCTGACGGCTCAAATCAATCTGAAATTCTATAAATACAACCAAACACTCAACCTAAATTCACACAAATAAAATATAGCTAGAGCCGTCATGCTGCCGGGAGGAAACTAAGAGTAGCCGTCAGTTGGAGAAAGCTTAGAGACGAGCAAAACTAAAGTAAAAACAAGAATCAAACAACGTTTATCTACCCAAAGGAAAGCATTGCAAATTCAGAACTCAGAATCCAAAATTCAAGTTCGTCGTTTGTTGTAAGTATAGTGATTTTTCCAATGAGAATAAAATTAAGACTTGATTCGATGTAAAATGGAAATGGAATTTTACTATTGTATAACGACGATGCTAATTCATATCTGTGTATTGCAATGATTGTATTGTGAATGGTATTGGGATGTTTGTGGTGTAATTGACTTGATGTTGGTCCTATTGTACAATTGGAATGAAAGCAACATCACATACAAGTATATGGTTAATGTTAAAATTTACACCTATATGTTTAACATAGGTTGTATACATTTTTCTAAGTCTAAGTTAAGACTTATATATACATGTTCTATGTTAAGACCATTATGCCTACATGATTAAATCCCATGTGTATGTTCTTATGATCTTTGCAAGTTTGTAATTGGGTCCATGCCATGTACCATTTAGCTTCACACGATTATTATAAGTTTCATGTTATAATAGGATACATGATTTGATCTAGTTCACGCTTTTGGGTTAATGACAAAAATAGACATTTTTTAAGGACATGTAATAACTTTGTCACATGCTAGTTTGTGTTTGAATTTATGCCTAGATAAAAATATGTTTAGGCATATGTTTTATGCAAGTCTAAATTATGCCATTTCATGTGACACCTATTTAATTAGATTCTTATTTGAATGCAAGTTCAGATGACAAGTTGAAACCCATGATTTATGTTAATTAGATCGCAAAGTTGCAAGTTCATATGTCACACACCCTTATTGTTATTTAGAATATTTCATGTTTATCGCTTTCCCCTTTTATGTTAATAAGTTGGGCTGAAATATCGAGCCCAACACTCATTAAAAATCTTGCTAAGTACAAACAGGGGATATCGTTGGGGTTAGACATAAAAATATATGTATTGGCATGTTTGGCACATGCCAATAATTGGTGGCACTTAAATGGTATAAATTCTTATACCAAAAATGATGAACTTGGAAAGTGGGCCATAACATTTAATTGTTACATATAACAAGTAATAGAGACAAATATGTAAATTTAGAAAATACGAGTATGCTTAACCCGAGATTGGATTGAGTTGTGATGTAAACCTGCCCGGACCCGCCCGGCTGTCCAGTAACCACAACAATACCTATCCAATGTGGGTGGTTAAGCATTGTGCCCAATAAGGACCCGAGGTTAGACCGAGTTAAGGTGGAAACCTGCCCGAAACCGACCTGCACATCCAGTAACCGTAACAATACCTGTCTAATGTGAGTGGTCGGTGCTTTAACTAATTAAAGTTAAGGACAGGAAAGTCAGGATGGTAGGGTTAAGTTAACTAAAACACTTAACCAATTTAACATGTTAATTAAACTGATGGGTGGGGTTAGGTTAATACAGACACTTAACCACTTAACATGTTTGACTAGAAAACCCTAGTAACGGGGACCCATTTCTGCAGTAACCCAATTAGGTATCATGGTACCCTGAAACTAGGCAGGGTGGGGCACGATTACTGGGCTGATTGTAAGCGGTCAAAAGCGACGGCGGTTGGTGCAGCAATGTAGGTTCTAACGGAGTGCAGGCATGCACACACTTCGGAGCAGACAAACAGGGCACTGGGCACCAGTAGTATAACCTATGCATTCTAGAATTGTGTCGGGCCGCCACCATGGGACTTGATACACCCCATGGTGGGACTAGCATAGGTATCTACAATCATTGGGGGCCGTATGACACATATGATTTTGCGAGTAGGAGCCGATCTTTAGAAAGGGGATCACTTCATCCCGATCATGGGGGCGCCAATCGGAATAAATACAAGTAGGTGCAGAGATATAGTGTGGGGTGCGATAGTATACTCAGTTCAAACTGCTTTATCTTAGTTTATGATACTTTCCTATTTCCAGTTTATACCTATCATGTCCTTTTTCTTATTCTCATACTGAAGAGTCACTAGACTTACCAGGCTTTATGTCTGACTCTAATTTTCTTTCGTCTTCTTTTCTTCCCCCCCCCCCAGGTCCACAGGGAGGAAACAACCTAGCTTAGTCGGACTCTTTGCAAGCTTCAAGATAGTAGATGTATGGTTTGGACTCTCTTTCCTTGGCTATGGCTTTTGGACACGTTCTATGGGGATTTATGCATCTTTAATTATGTTTTATGCTTCTTTATTTAATAATCAAGACAGAAATGTTGATGTAATGTTTTGGAAGTTATTGTGAGACAATTATGGAATTGTTTTGTATGAACACATATTTATGAAATGAAAGTCTGTTTGTTTTCCGCTGCTTATATATATATATATGTGTGTGTGTGTGTGTGTGTGTGTGTGTGTGTTTATATCTGTCTTGTGTTTTATCTGTGACTTTTACTTAAAAACCTCCACCGAAGTTAAGGCATTCCCTTTGTGAGTGACCTTAACGGAGGTGGAGTGTTTCACTTGGTATCAGAACACAGGTTTACCAGATTATATAAAGGTTTTTGAAACTATTTTCAATAAGAAGTTTAAAGAAGCATTTTTTTCAAGAAAAAGCGTTGTTCTTAAAAGGCATAATTCCCCAAAGCCATATGCACTATCTCTCTATCCTTTTGTCTTGAATACTTTCCTTTTTGTTCTAGCATGTCTGGAGATCTTAACCTTCTAGAAGGAGTACTGATACCTGGCTGGTTCCGAAGGTACGTAGAGGTTAGGGCCAATTGTGCGGGCCCAGCAGACATTCCTCCTCCCATAGCGGCAGCGGTTCCTCCTCCTCCTCGTGGAAATACTTTCGCTAAGATGTGTAGAGACTTCAAGGCTATGGGTGGAAAGGAATTTTATGGAACTGAATCCTTTGTGGTAGCAAGGAACTGGCTGAAGGAGACCGAAGATTTGTTCGTCATCTTCGAAGTTGACGACAGGCAAAAGATACAGCTAGCAGTGTGGTTTCTTAAAGACGAAGCTTCTTATTGGTGGGAAGTTACCCATGCTGAGAGGCCAGTGGAAACTTGGGAAGATTTCAGGATGAGGTTTGAGATGAAATTCCTCTCCCAAGCTAGAAGAAGCCTGCAGATGGAGAAGTTCCTAACTCTTAAACAAGGGAGTATGACGATCAGAGAGTACGTCAATCAGTTTAATCAGCTGGCCAGATTTGGGCTGGGTTTAGTAAACACCCAACACAAGAAGGCCCTTCGCTTCGTCAAAGATCTGAATGAGCCTCTACACAGTCTTGCTATGACCCATATACCCATGGGAGTGACTTATGAAAGCTTGGTGGACATGGCGCTGCTACACGAGGAAGATACAGGAAAGAAAGAGGCAAAAGCAGAAGTGCCTCAAGACAAGAAGGGGGAAGGGTCACAGAACAAGAAGGCTGATTCAAAGAAAAGCGGGAAGAACAACAAACCCCATGAAAAGAGAAAGTGTAATTTCTGTGCATTGTTGGACATATAGTGAAAGACTGCAGAAAGAAGAAGGCGAAGATGAATGGTGGTTGTTTCCATTATGGTGAGACCGGACACATGGCTAAGGACTGCCCAAAGAAGCGAGGGCAGGGACAGAGGACTGGATCCACTTCAGGGGGACAGGTTCATGCGCTGGTGGCACCTCCGCAAGAACGAGGTAGAAATATTTCTGTAGAAAGCTTAGTCTATCATTATGATCATCCAGTTCGCACTCTCTTTGACTCTGGCGCATCACACTCCTTTATTTCATCTGCTTTAGTAGAATCTCTGCACCTAGACACTAGTATGGTAGAAGATCCCTTGGTTGTTTCAAATCCAATTGGGGGCTCAGCTTATTTGTCAATGGTTTGTTTGGATTTGAAAATCTCTATTCTAAGTGTTGAGTTTAGATGTAGTGCCTTTGTTTTGGGTTTCCCAGGATATGGATTGATCTTAGGCATGGACTAGTTATCCTGTAATGGTGCCATTCTTGATTGTGAGAAGAGAGTGGTTAGACTCTTGACTCGGCTCGGTAACACTCTAGAAATTTCTTGTAATCCCTTGAATGATGTTATGCTTAGTTATCTAGAGTCGCTTGATGCTTCTGTTGAGAATTTGCAGTCGGTTAGAGTGGTCCATGAATATCCAGATGTCTTTGAAGAGGTGAAGGGCTTACCTCTGACGTGGGAAATAGACTTCAGCATATATCTTGTTGATAATGCAAAGCCCGTAGCTTTACCGGTTAGACACATGGCTCCAAAGGAGAGAAAGGAGCTCAGTAAGAAAGTTAAGGAGCTTCTCGAGAAGGGGTTTATAAGGCGGAGTATCTCGGAATAGGGTGCTCCAGTGGTGTTTGCCACCAAAGCATATGGCTCACTATGTCTTTTTGTAGACTATAGGGAGCTAAACAAGCTGACTAAGAAGAATAGACACCTGCTTCCCAGAATAGACGATTTGTTTGATCAGCTTGTAGGTGCGTCGGTCTTCTCCCTACTTGATCTGGCTACTGGGTTCCATCAACTAAGGGTAGCTAAAGAGAGCATTGATAAGACGACGTTCAGAACCCCGGACGGTTTCTTCGAGCGGCTTGTCATGCCTTTCGGCTTGACAAACGCACCCGCTTATTTCGTGGACCTAATGAGCAGGGTGTTCAGAGAATTCCTCAACAAGTTTGTGATTGTCTTCGTAGACGATATTTTGATCTTCTCAAAGAATGAGGAAGAACATGCTCAGCATCTGAAGGAGATCATGGAAACTCTTCGAGTTCATCAGCTGAAAGCCAAATTCTCTAAGTGCCACTTTTGGAGAGAAGAAGTAAGGTTTCTTGGACATGTAGTGTCCAAAGAGGGGTTAGTTGTGGACCCCGCAAAAGTGGTGGCGGTGCAAGATTGGAAGACACCAAGAAATGCAACCGAAGTCCGAAACTTTCTCGGGCTAGCAGGTTTTTACCGAAAGTTCATTAGAGATTTCGCGAAAATCTCAGCTCCACTCACAAGGCTAACAAAGAAGAATCTAGCGTTCGCTTGGGATTTGGATTGTGATATTGATTTCCAATGCTTAAAAAGGGCTCTTACAACAGCCCCAGTTCTGACTTTTCCTGATGGAAGCAAGACATTTACAGTATACACGGATGCTTGTGGTACGGGTCTAGGCGTTGTTCTGATGCAAGAAGGGAAGGTAGTAGCTTAAGGTGGAAGACAATTGAAATCTCATGAAAAGAACTACCCAACCCACGATCTTGAGTTAGCCGCCATCGTCTTTGCGCTTAAGTCCTAGCGCCATTAGCTCCTAGGTGAGAAGTTCGAATTATATACTGACCATAAGTCATTGAAGTATCTTTTCTCGCAGAAAGATCTTAACTTAAGACAGCAAAGGTGGATGGAGTTTCTTGCCTCGTATGAGTTTGAGATTTCCTATACTCCTGGCAAGGGCAATGTAGTAGCAGACGCCTTGAGCAGAAAGAAGCTGACCTTTAGCCCTCTCTTTGTAGAAAGGAAAAACTTGGAGTATATAGCCAGTTTTGACTTTATGCCCTCCTCTGATTTTGTACCTGGTTTGTTGGCATCACTAGAAGTACGACCCAATCTTTTAGATTCAATAGGGGTCACACAACGTGAATACCCTCAGCTTGTGGATGTGATTGATAAGCTAATTAGGGGTGAAACTTCCAATCACCTCAATAGGTACTCCGTCGATGATAAGGGTTGGCTTGGGCGAGATGGAAGACTATGCATCCCACAAGCAAGGGATTTAGTAAAGAAGGTTCTTGAGGAAGTACACCATTCCAAGATGACAATATACCCAGGTGGGGACAAGATGTACAAAGACGTAAAGAGAGTTTTCTTTTGGAGCGGCGTGAAGAAGGATGTGGCAGATTTCGTTTCTAAGTGCATGATATGCCAACAGGTCAAGGCGGAACAAAAGAAGCCTGGAGGACTGCTTCATCCTCTAGAAGTACCGCAATGGAAGTGGGATAGCATTTCATTGGACTTCATTAATGGGTTGCCTAGGTCAAGAAGGGGAAATACTAGCATTTGGGTAATAGTGGACAAGCTCACAAAAAGCGCCCACTTTATACCTGTCAAGAGTAGAAGGACCGCCTCATCTCTGGCATCTCTTTATCTCAAGGAAATAGTTCGACTCCATGGAATACCCTCCAGCATAGTGAGTAACCGAGATCCTATCTTTACAAGCGAGTTTTGGCAGAGTCTGCAAGAAGCTATAGGCACACAGTTATGCTTGAGCACGGCCTGTCACCCCCAAACTAATGGTCAGACGGAAAGGGTGAATAGAGTATTAGACGATCTTTTGAGACTGTGCGTTCTTGACTTTGGAGGGACATGGGAGGATCATCGTCCTTTAGTGGAATTCGCCTACAACAACAGCTACCAAGCCACCATTGGCATGGCGCCCTTCGAAGCTTTGTATGGAAGACCGTGCTGATCACCAACTTGTTGGTGGGAGTCTACAGACAAGCTTATACTTGGGCCAGACATGATTAGAGAGACTTCAGAAAAAGTGGACTTGATACGAAGGAGAATGAAGACTGCCCAAGATAGACAGAATTCCTACGCAGGCAAAAGAAGGACCGACCTTGAGTTTGAGGTTGGGGACAGGGTTTTCCTTAAGGTATCTCCTTTAAGGAACGTCGTTCGCTTTGGATCCGCAGGAAAGCTAGCACCAAGATTTGTAGGACCATTCCCTATCATCGAGAAGATTGGGAAGATGGCTTATAGAGTAGAGCTGCCCAAAAGGTTGGCTGGAATTCACAATGTCTTTCACGTTTCTCATCTCCGGAAATGTTTACATGAGTCTGTGGAAGTGGTGGATCCAAGCATTCTAGAAGAAGTTGAATTAGAACGAGAAACAACTGTGAGGAGAGTTCCAACTCGAATCGTAGGAACTGAAATCAAAAAGCTACGCAACCGTGAAGTCAAGCTTGTTAAAGTTCAATGGAGCGATGCCGAGGAAGACACGACTTGGGAAACTGAGGAAAAAATACGCGCTGCCTACCCTTTTCTTTTTGAGGGTACATCTTTGACCTCTCTTTTTCCATAAGTTTATGCTTGTATCTACCTTGGTGTATCTTCTCGGTCCTTTTTCTCCTAACTCCTTGGGTAGAAACTAATGGATGTAAACATGTATTTGAAACATGTTATGATTGATGGCTGCAAGTGGTTGCTCATGGATGCATATACACACACCCTAGGTATTAGATCGGCTCAGTCACTTCCATATTGCATATGCATATATGTATTCATATTTTTATGTCGTTGAAACTTGATATGTTGTCATATGGATGTCGCATTTGTATGAATGGTTGCGCACTCTTGCAGAATTATGGGTAGGGAAAAATTTGCATACATAATGGATACATGACACTTACATGATTTGCATTAAGGAGGTCAACTGAATCAGTAGACCGCCTGATTTTGCATTAGATAAGGACATGTACACACACTATGCATATGATCATGAAGCATTAGAAGTCTTTTAAGGACAATGGACGCCTGTGTTTATTGGTTGAGTAGATGGACGATTGGATGTTAGGATATACGTTCTTCCAGACTTGAAGATTTTGGGGACGAAATCCATTAAGGAGGGGAGAATGTAACACCCCGAATTTTCTGTTAACATTAAATTAACAAATTAAAGTATAATTAATTCAAAATGAAAGAATAAAGGGAAAAGGGTTACGCCGTTGCGTTCGTCTCGGAATTCTACTTGAGATAGAGTCCGAGTTTGCGTAAATCGGTCTCCATATGAAGGAGCTATGACCTTCCGAAGTTTCAGAATTCGATTTAAAATTCAAAAACTCAAAATTCAGTTCAAAATTCGAAAACAGACCCAAACTGGACTGAGCGGGAATTTTCCCTCCCAGGACCCAGGTCGACCAAGGGGTCGACCTGGGGGTCGACCTGGGTAACCAGGTCGACCATGTGGTCGACCTGGGTAACCAGGTCGACCATGTGGTCGACCTGGGGGTCGACCTGCCTAGTCGACCTGGTCAGGTCTTGGCTGGCCTGGTCGATTTCTGGTCGAATTTCTGACCTATGGTGTGCCACTAGGGCTGATTTGTCACTTTCTGATTGGCACCTCTTGGTGTGTGTGGTATGGATTCACTCTATGATCATCTGACTGCTCAAATCAATCTGAAATTATGTAAATACAACCCAACACTCAACCTAAATTCACACAAATAAAATATAGCTAGAGCCGTCAAGCTGCCGGGAGGAAACTAAGAGTAGCCGTCAGTTGGAGAAAGCTTAGAGACGATCAAAACTAAAGTAAAAACAAGAATCAAACAACGTTTATCTACCCAAAGGAAAGCATTGCAAATTCAGAACTCAGAATCCAAAATTCAAGTTTGTCGTTTGTTGTAAGTATAGTGATTTTTCCAATGAGAATAAAATTAAGACTTGATTCGATGTAAAATGGAAATGAAATTTTACTATTGTATAACGACGATGCTAATTCATATCTGTGTATTGCAATGATTGTATTGTGAATGGTATTGGGATGTTTGTGGTGTAATTGACTTGATGTTGGTCCTATTGTACAATTGGAATGAAAGCAACATCACATACAAGTATATGGTTAATGTTAAAATTTACACCTATATGTTTAACATAGGTTGTATACATTTTTCTAAGTATAAGTTAAGACTTATATATACATGTTCTATGTTAAGACCATTATGCCTACATGATTAAATCCCATGTGTATGTTCTTATGATCTTTGCAAGTTTGTAATTGGGTCCATGCCATGTACCATTTAGCTTCACACGATTATTATAAGTTTCATGTTATAATAGGATACATGATTTGATCTAGTTCACGCTTTTGGGTTAATGACAAAAATAGACATTTTTTAAGGACATGTAATAACTTTGTCACATGCTAGTTTGTGTTTGAATTTATGCCTAGATAAAAATATGTTTAGGCATATGTTTTATGCAAGTCTAAATTATGCCATTTCATGTGACACCTATTTAATTAGATTCTTATTTGAATGCAAGTTCAGATGACAAGTTGAAACCCATGATTTATGTTAATTAGATCGCAAAGTTGCAAGTTCATATGTCACACACCCTTATTGTTATTTAGAATATTTCATGTTTATCGCTTTCCCCTTTTATGTTAATAAGTTGGGCTGAAATATCGAGCCCAACACTCATTAAAAATCTTGCTAAGTACAAATGGGGGATATCGTTGGGGTTAGACATAAAAATATATGTATTGGCATGTTTGGCACATGCCAATAATTGGTGGCACTTAAATGGTATAAATTCTTATACCAAAAATGATGAACTTGGAAAGTGGGCCATAACATTTAATTGTTACATATAACAAGTAATAGAGACAAATATGTAAATTTAGAAAATACGAGTATGCTTAACCCGAGATTGGATTGAGTTGTGATGTAAACCTGCCCGGACCCGCCCGGCTGTCCAGTAACCACAACAATACCTATCCAATGTGGGTGGTTAAGCATTGTGCCCAATAAGGACCCGAGGTTAGACCGAGTTACGGTGTAAACCTGCCCGAAACCGACCTGCACATCCAGTAACCGTAACAATACCTGTCTAATGTGAGTGGTCGGTGCTTTAACTAATTAAAGTTAAGGACAGGCAAGTCAGGATGGTAGGGTTAAGTTGACTAAAACACTTAACCAATTCAACATGTTAATTAAACTGATGGGTGGGGTTAGGTTAATACAGACACTTAACCACTTAACATGTTTGACTAGAAAACCCTAGTAACGGGGACCCATTTCTGGAGTAACCCAATTAGATATCATGGTACCCTGAACTAGGCAGGGTGGGGCACGATTACTGGGCTGATTGTAAGCGGTCAAAAGCGATGGTGGTTGGTGCAGCAGTGTAGGTTCTAACGGAGTGCGGGCGTGCACACACTTCGGAGCAGACAAAAAGGGCACTGGGCACCAGTAGTATAATCTATGCATTCTAGAATTGTGTCAGGCCGCCGCCATGGGACTTGATACACCCCATGGTGGGACCAGCATAGGTATCTACTATCATTGGGGGCCGTATGACACATATGATTTTGCGAGTAGGAGCCGATTTTTAGAAAGGGGATCACTTCATCCCGATCATGGGGCGCCAATCGGAACAAATACAAGTAGGTGCAGAGATATAGTGTGGGGTGCGATAGTATACTCGGTTCAAACTCCTTTATCTTAGTTTATGATATTTTCCTATTTCCAGTTTATACCTATCATGCCCTTTTTTCTTATTCTCATACTGAAGAGTCACTAGACTTACCGGGCTTTATGTCTGACTCTATTTTTCTTTCATCTTCTTTTCTTCCGTTCCCCCCTAGGTCCATAGGGAGGAAACAACCCAGCTTAGTCAGACTCTTTGCAAGCTTCAGGATAGTAGATGTATGGTTTGGACTCTCTTTCCTTGGCTATGGCTTTTGGACATGTTCTATGGGGATTTATGCAGCTTTAATTATGTTTTATGCTTCTTTATTTAATAATCAAGATAGAAATGTTGATGTAATGTTTTGGAAGTTATTGTGAGACAATTATGGAAATGTTTTGTATGAACACGTATTTATGAAATGAAAGTCTGTTTGTTTTCCGCTGCTTATATATATATATATATGTGTGTGTGTGTGTGTGTGTGTGTGTGTTTATATCTGTCTTGTGTTTTATCTGTGACTTTTACTTAAAAACCTCCACCGAAGTTAAGGCATTCCCTTTGTGAGTGACCGTAATGGAGGTGGGGTGTTTCAGCAGTAGTAAGCTGGGTATTTCTATGTGTTATTTACTTCTCCACATTTACTCTGATTATTGTTCTATGAAAAATTGCAACATACCCTATTCACCTCCCCCTAGGGTTAATTTAGATCCTACAAGTGGTATCAGAGCATGTATTGGGTTTGTCAACAACTAGACCACTTATGTTTAATGGAACTGACTATCTGTATTGGAATGTTAGGATGAAAATTTATTTAAGTTTAGTTGATTACGATGTATGGGATACTTTATAAACCTCCCACTATGATTATTAATGATGTTGAATTTTCAAAACCCAATGAAAGATGGGATGCATATGATAAAAATTGTTATCATTAAATGCTAAATATATGAATGCTCTTATCTGTGCTCTTGATAAAACTGAGTTTAACTGATTATCACATGTTTAACTGCGTAGCAAATTTGTCATACTTTGAAGGTCACACACAAAGGGAAATATCAAGTTAAGGAATCTGGCCTTTCTCTACTCAGCAATGAATATGAAAAAAATTCTATTCGAAAAGATGAAGATATAAAAGTGATGTTTGGTCGATTCTCATCATTGGTTTATAACGCAAAAGCTCTTGGCAAAGTTTATACTGAACTGGAATTAGTTAGAAAAATATTGAGAGTGCTACCAATGAATTTTGAAGCTAAAGTGACAGCTATTCAAGAGTCAAAACCCTAAATAAATTAAGCATAGAGGAGCTAATGGGAAATTTGATGACATATGAGATGGAGATGAAAGCAAGAGAAGAATGAAATAATTCTGAACCGAAGAAAAAGTCGATTGCCCTAAATAGTACTATTGAAAGTGATGGTGAATATGAAAATCCTATTGAGAAGTGGTCTAACAGAAAATACAAGCCATGCAAGAAGAGTTCAAAATCCAACAAGTCCAAAGATTAAGACAACTCAGATGAAGAAATAAATTTCCATAATTGCCAGAAACCAGGACATATCAAGCCAGATTGCCCACAACTTCAGAATGAAAAAAAGAAAGAAGAAGAAGGCTTTTGAAGCTACATGGGGTGATGAGGAAGGAGAAGAAGTTTCAAACAGTGATGAAGAGGTAGCAAATTTATGTCTTATGGCACAATCAGATTCAGAAAGCAGTGAAGAAGATTCTAGTAAGGTGTAAAAACCCGGATTTTCAGAACTAATTTAAATTTTTTATTTTAGCAATTTTAATGGATTTTGAATAATTAAAATGATTTATTTTAAATTATTACGACTAAAAATTTATTTTTATCGAATTTATAACATCTAAATTTATTTTAATTATAAAACAAGCTTGAAATGGCGCGGTAGTTTGAAAAGTCAAATTCAAATTTTAACTGAATGCACAAGATTCAAAATAAATCGGATTTCAGTGAAACAAGAAATATTTGAATCTGTTTGATTTATCTTCCTAACGAATGTGAAAAATCCAGATTTCACTATATAAATTGAAAGTTATGTCCATCTTAAAATTCAGAATAGTCAGTATGGAATTTATATATATTTTAATATAATATATAGCCCTTAAAAATAGCCATTTTGCAAACGACCTCCGTTTTCGACGAAACCACTTTTGTTGGATCCGAAATGTCAAATTATTGCTAGATTCCAATTTTCATTATTTTTGGAATTAATATGTGAGCGTGGCAAATTAAAACATGTTTTGTCAATTTCAGTCAAATTGGATCGACCAGAAAATGGCCATTTTTCAAACGGTCTCCAAATTCGATAAAATTAGTTTTATTAGGACTGTATCGTCAAAACATAGCAAGATTTATTTTTCTGGAATTTTTGGAGTCATTATGTGGCCTCGGTAAATTAAAATGTACGTTTAAATTCAATATATATTGATTTATATTTTAATTTATATAAAAACTAATTAAAACGGTCGAATTGGCTTACCGGACATATCCCATTGTGTTTGGAATGGGGGTATTTGGCTAGGGCGACAGTCGTTGTGTTTGATTTGGTGCTCGTGGTGAGAAATAAGTATTATTGGAATTAAATAAATTAAATAATAATGTAATTTAATTACACAACCCAAGAGAAAACCCTAGTCTCCTTTTCGTTCTGATCGCCGCCAGCCTTATTCAACGATCCAAATCGCTCCTCGTTTCTTCATGGATTATTGCCAAATCCGTTCAATAATATTCCGTGCTTCAGAAGGCAAAAGTGTAGAGTTCCTCTTCTCTACAGAATCAACAGGGGAGATGATTTTTTATCTCATATCTGGAGCGAAATTCAAGCTTGAAGACGGTCAGTTCGCACGAGGTTTTGGGTGGCTATAGGAGCTCGAGTTGGATGATGGTCACTGTGGAGAGAGCAGGCCGAGGCGCACATGGTGGTGCCCTCCATTTGGAAGCCGACAGCCTCCAAGCGGGGTCGTTCTATGCCTTAGCGGCTAGTAATTGGGTTCGACGGGTTGATTGGCTCCAGAAAGAAGAAACGAGATTAGAGAGGTTAAGGGATTGTAATTAGTTAATTAATTATCCAATTTAATTATACTATGTTTAAATATCCGTATCTTTTTCATACGGACACAGAATGGGAGGATTCAAAATGCGTTGGACTCGCATTGACGAGAGCTACAAATTTACTTGTAAAGAGAAGTATCCATAGTGAACCTAACATCAATCAATATGTGGGAAAGCAATAACAGCTACATTAGCAACAGCAGCATCCTACTTGCCACAATTAATATACTGGCTCCTCCTGCGTCCACTCATGTTCCTTGAAACTGAACCGAACAGAAACGAAGCTAATTGGGATTTTTGACTGAACTGAAAACGGTTTAATTCAGTTAAAACAATCGTTAATTAACGATTTCATAACCGGTCAAGGTGAGAACTCCTTCTCACTCTAATTAATTTACAGTCAAATATATACTAGGATGTAGACAGTGCTTAGCAGCACCTGATACCATTGATTGTGCAAACCATGATTGTTTGTTTGGATTGATTGACTGTGTTGTTTTTATTGAATGAATAAAATATATAGAATATTCATGTATTGAATAAAATATTTGAACAATAAAAATATCATTTTTATTGAATGAATAAAATATATAAAATATTCATGTATTGAATAAAATATTTGAACAATAAAAATATCATTTTTATTGTATATATGAATAGAATAAAATATTTATGTATTGAAATAAATATTCATTTACAAATCGGATGATTTTTTTATGTATACCCATTTAACTGACATTGATTGGGACGATAATATTTTACACATCGCCCAACTACACAAATAATAATCAGTATTTGTTGTTTGAAACCCCACACGGGTATTGGGAAGATGTTTAACATACACTGATCCCAATAATTAGTGGTATGTCAATTGATGGGTTGACAGACTGTATAAGCGTTATTTATTTATTTTAATGCTTATACAGTTGTAAAATGCACTCTGGATATTGTATGAATTTTTAATGATTGTTTATCATTATTGTTGTATACATGTGGTGTTGAAATCCATATAATTGAAATTATACAGTAATTGATTGAGTCTGGTTCCAATTCAGAATTAACAAATATTTTTAAATAATATTCAGTGTATAATCAAAATCAGGTATTTTGAAAATATTATCATTTTTAATATTATAATGATAAGGAATATTCAATTTTGATTTGAAAATTGAATTGAAGTGAAATCGTTTTGAGATGAATTTATAAACGAATTTGTAAAATACGTTTTAAATGTAAATCGACGAAATATATAATATATATATATATATATATTATATATTTAATGTCCTAAATAGAATGCGCCGCGTTGCGTCCGTTCGCGAATTTCGACCATTGACTTCGAATCGATATTACGAGAGATCCAACTGTCGGATTCTCCTAAAATTGGAAACGTAGGGTTCGTATCGAAAAGAGCTCTCCAACGAATATATGAGATTTGAAATCTAACGGTTGATTTGGAATCATGTCCAAATCAAATTTGGAAAAGGTCGCTATAAGTGCAGTTCGATGACCGTATATGGAAATCAACTGTATGGGCCTTGATAAAAATATTAAAAATGTTAATAATTTGTGTAAAATCATAATAAATGATTTGGAAGAGTTGGGATGAAAAATTCCATATTTGAAAAGATAAAAATATTTTTTTAATCAAAATGAAATAGTTGTTAACTAGATTAATAATCCAATATTTTTAAAGAAATAAATTGGATTTGAAATGGTTATAATAATAACGAGAATTTTCCAATGAATAAATTGGAATGGAAATAATCTTCGGAATATTTTGATATTGGATTCCGTGGTTATACGGATATTGTTATGGGAATTTGGAAGATAGATATATATCGTTATTCCTAATATGATATCCGTTGATTTCAGAATTTGAATGTGAAAACCCGTAACTTCCCCGGTAAGGAAAGCGCGGATAGTTCGAGAACAAGACACAAAAGAACGCATATGGAAGAACATTTCATTGTATATTACAACAATTCATCAGATTACAAGAATATACAGAGTATAAATGAATAAATATTACATAGAAAATATCAGAGATTACAATACATTACATAGCAGCGGAAAATAATACAAAACACAACTGAAGGAGATATACGGATACAAAGCTTTCCGGATATCGTTCCAGCTATAAACCAGGTTCCTGTGAATATAAATCTGCAAAACCAAAACTACTAGCTGCCCATGTCAAAATAAGGGCACCCAGAGTTTAGGTTAAAACAATAAACTCCAGGTCAGTCATGGGACTGGTGTGAGAACTAAAACAGTTATTAATCTTTATTTTAAAGTTCGGTAAATCAAGGGACCACGCCGTATAACACGGAACGGGTTTCCTCCCAAGAATACCAGTGCATAAAACAACAGCGCAATGCTAAATAAAGAAAAATGAAGCTATTATAAGACCCAGGTCCCATCACACAATGCAACGCAAGCCGGAGGATAGGGTTTTTACCTTATAATAGCCAAAGAATGCTTGGTACGTGAAATTTCATGTTTTATTATTACTATAAGTGTATAGTGTCAAAACAATTTCAAATCATAAGTATCAATCATAGACGGCATAAGCGCCCCATCCCGCTATGTCGCCATACTAGGCTCTACAAATAAAACCGCAAAGTCGCGTATTTGGAAATTGGATTTCCATCTGTGAACTGAGGCAAGGGATCGTCCTCCACCGAATTCGAGACGCTCTAGCCCGTGTCTCAGGCAAGTACTCAGTCAAGCCTTTAGATCGTTAGGGCCGGTCCACCGATGTGGATTAAAATGCCTGAACACTGTGTTTCCCCACCCTATGGGGTGTCAATGAGCCAACGAATGACTCCATCGGTCCCGGATCGACCGATATAACCGAGGCGTATCGCAACAGCAACAACCACATAAGTCAAACTCGTCAGGGCGTGTAAAACCACTGACGCCACTTCTAGCTAGAAAGAAACGCATGCCCTCCCTGAGGTCCTTCTCCCGTTTCTGGTTCACAACCGGGGTGTGAGGCTCGCGAATCAACGCTTCACAAAGCTACGCCACAAAGGCCGTCCTTTGATCATCAACCTCAAGACTTTGCTTTTCACCAGAAGCCTTGATCATTTGCATCTTGGCATGCCACACAGGCAATTCACGCTATGCAGTCGTTATCAATCACACAGAATGAAATCCGATGTCAGACACACAGTCCATTTATGACGAGCATGTCCACTAGGTAAAATGATGATAGGATACGACCAGCACACCTCGTGGCGTCCAGGTAATAATCTTACCCATCTTCCGGGCCTTAGAGAACTTTTGATCTTAGCACTCTCGTGAATATGGCACCTAGTACCCCGCATATCCATCGATCTCCAAGTACGTCTGGACAATCACCAACTGATTCTCTCCTCTTGGGTGTACGGCCCAATCAAGATCATCAGTAATCACCCAAACGACGTGAAGACCTCCGGTCTTCATCTTCGACACCACGTCAAATTAGTTATTCAGAATGGGATAAACCCGGTCTTTCTGAACAACTCGCGTATATAATAAACAAGTGCTACACAAACACAACATACGCCTCATTCCAATTCACAATATTCTTTTATTCAAATATACTTATACTTTGGGAAAGGTTCCCATTAATTTTATCAAAGATAAATTCTTTAAATTTATTCTTTAATCTTCTTTGAAAATCAATTCAAACTAGTCGCGATTAGCGAACCACACTGGAGTAATCATTTATTTTATTTCCCAATCCCCACCTATTTATCCCATGAAGTAAAACTGGTAATACTTCATATCTAACACCACGGTGTTATCGGTAAATTCAATTATCATCTCACGTTCAAATCTAATTAAAGATTTAACCATCGCTTTGGAGCAAAACTGGTGGTACTCCATTCTCGATCTTTTCAATCTAATTAAAGATTCATTAAAACTCCACTTAGTTTTAATATTTAACTGGGTTAAAGAATCAGTGTCATTTAAAACACGGTTCGCGATAAACCCAAAATCACATTCCATTAATTATCGGGTTAAAGAACAAGTGTTATTTAAAACACTATTCACGATAAACCCAAAAATCAATACCAATTCAATTCCAATTAAATATTATTTAATTGGTACACTTCATTAGATCTAAATAAAAAGATTTAATCTTTTTCTCAACTGGGCTTAAGAACAGTGTTAATGAAGACACCATTCACGACACCCAAATCACATATGATATTAAATACAAGGCTCTGAATAGAAACTATATTGGCTTATATTCAATATCAAATTCTACGACCAACAAATATCGTATGGGAAATAACGATATAAATATATCTTTCAAATTTCCATAACAATATCTGTATAATCACGAAATCCAACATCGAAATATTCCAAAGACAATTTCGATTCAAATCCACTCCAATTCAATTATTGGAAATATGGTTAATTTTATAACCCTTTTCAAATTCAATTTATTTATTTAAAAATAAATAGATTTATAATTCTAGTTCAAAACTAGTTCATTTTGATAAAAATCTATTTTTATCTTTTCAAATATGGAGCTTTTCATCCTAATTCTTCCCAAATCATTTCTTATGATTTTACCCAAATTATTTCTATTTTTAATAATTTTATCAAGGCCCGTACAGTCGATTTCCATCAACAGCCATCGAACTGTACATACAGCGACCTTTTCCAAATTTGATTTGGACATAATTCCAAATCCAACCGCTAGATTTCAAATTTCTAATATTCGTTAGAAAGCTCTTTTTGATACGAACCCAACAGTTCCGGTTTTAGGAGAATCCGATGGTCGGATCTCCCGCAATATCCATTCAAAGTTAATGGTCGAAATTCGCGAACTGCCGCGGCGCGGCGCGTTCTATTCAGGCCATTATATAAATATAATATATATATTATATATATCGTCGATTTCCTTTCAAAACGTATTTTAAAAACCGTTTTAATTTCGTTTTCAAAACGATTTCAACTTCCATCTCAGATTCAAATAAAAATTGAATTTTTCCTTATAAATTCGTTTTAAATTCATTTCAAATTGATTTCAATTCAAATCGATTTTCAGTTCAATTTCAATACGTTTTAAATTCAATTCAAAACGATTTCAATTCTATTTCAATCTAATTTGAATTTCAATTCTTTTCAATTTAATTCGAATTTCAATTCAATTCAGTTTAATTCGAATTTCAATTCAATTCAGTTTAATTCGAATTTCAATTCTTTTCGGCTTAATTTGAATTTCAATTCTTTTCAGTTTAATTCGAATTTCAATTCTTTTCAAAATATCAGATTTTGAAATCACTTTCGATGTTCATTATAAAATGAATAAAATCGATATAAATATCGTTCACGTCAAAATGGCGTAAATCTAATCAACACGGCTTCATATATTTCTATTTTCAAATATTCGATTTCAAATATTTCTTTTTTCAAATATTTCTATTTCAAAAATTTCTATTCAAATATTCTATTTCAAAATCGGAATGCGGCCCAATCAATTACCATATAATGTTAATTATACAGATTTTCTACAACACATGTATATATCAACCATGACAAATAATCAACCATCATCCAAAGTGCATTCTACACTGTATAAGCATCAAATATAAATATTCAATGCTTATAACAGTCTGTCAATCAATCGATCGACATACAACTAATTATTGGGATTAATGTATGTCATATATCATCCCAATACCCGTGTGGGGTTTCAAACAATCAAACACAGATTTTATTTGTGCAGTTGGGCGATGTGTAAAAATTATCGTCCCAATCAATATCAGTCAAATGTGTGTATATAAACAAATCATCCGATTTGTTTATATTTCTTTTTAAATACACGTTAAAAATTCTACTTTCAACTATAAAATATTTTAACTATATAAATATTTTATTTCATTTCACATCACATCACATAATCAAACTACACATCAAAATCAAACAAACAAGCATACAAGCCGTCCATGGTCTGTGGACGACGGGTGTAGGGTGCTACTAAACACCGTCTACATCCTAGTATATATTTTTAACTAGAAATTTAAATTAAAGGTGAGAAGTTCTCACCGAGGGTTCCACTCCGCCGGTTATATTTCTGAATTTCTGAATATCTGGTTTTTCCCGTACTTCCAACATAATCCTTATCACGCTGTTCACATATAAATAAAAATCGCATTTTTATTCCTAAGTTATATGGATAAAAATCATATCATTACATCACTACTTTGTTATAAAAATTATATTTTCATATCGTTCTTCTTCTAATAAAGATTATATTTTCATAACTATACCTAAATAAAAATAATATTTTTATATCTTCTATAATATAAAAATCACATTTTTATTATTCCTACTATATGAAAATCATATTATTATTATTCCTACTATATAAAAATCATATTTTTCACCAAACTAGAACGTAAAAAATCCTACTTTTAATTATACTATTCATGCATAAAAAAACTGATTTAAAAATCCTTTTTATAACAAATTATATTAAATAAATAAAGCTAAACAAATATATAAACAAAAGTAAATAGGGACTTACAGTTAGATGGAAAAAATGGGGGGGAATTCGTTCGAGGTGGCGCAGGTCGGAGGTGAGCTCGTCGAAGGTCCGGTGGCCGGAGGGAGGGTCGGCGTCGAGGTGGGGGCCAATAGGGGTGACGCGAGGTGGTTCCAGGGGAGAAAGAGGGAGGCGGTGGTAAGTGAAGGGAGTGGCGGAGGTCGAAGGAGCGGTGGGGGGCTTCGGGCAGCGGCGACGATCGTTAGAGGGGGTGGGGCGATTTCAAAACGTCGGGTTTTCTTTTTTTTCATTATTTCTGAATCGAACGGGAGGGAGAGAGAAGGTATAGGGGTGAGGGCTTATGTGAAATATTATATTTTTATTTTATTTAATTCTTTTAAGAGTTGACTTTTATTTCGAACTCGAAATCGAACCCACCGCCTATCGTCCATAGCGTAATAGCCCCATTCTGAATACAATGGGATATGTTCCGTAAGCCAATTTGGCTGTTTCGATCAGTTTTCGTCAAAATCAAAATATAACTCTATATATTGAATTTGAACGCGCATTTCAATTTACTTGGGTCACATACTAACTCGAAAAATTTCAAAAAATATTTTCTAGCTTCGTATTAATGATATGGTCCTAACAAAACTAGTTTCGTCAAATTCCGAGATCGTTTGAAAAATGGCCATTTTCCAGTCGATGAAAATCAACTGAAACTGGTCAAATGCGTTTTCCTTCTCCACGCTCACATATTGATTCGAAAAAATATGAAATTTGAAACCTATCAATAACTTGACATCACGGATCCAACAAAAGTGGTTTCGTCGAATTCCGAGGTCGTTTGCAAAATTTCCATTTTTATGGGCCGAAATTCCATAGCGACTATTCTGAAATTTCTACTGGACATATCTTTTGATCCCTGCTTTGAAATTTCAATTTTTCAGATTCGTTGGAAAGATATTCCTAATTAGATTTTTGGTTTCACTAAAATCCGGTTTATTTTGCACCCGGTATGTTCATTTGAATTTTGAAATCGAACTACCGCGCAATTTTCAATTTCTTTTATAGTTTAAAATAAATATTTATATTCTAACGATGACGTATATATTTATATACGTTCTAATTCTATTCGAAATAAATTTCTCGTCGTTAATATTTAAAATAATTCATTTTAAATAATCAAAATTCGCTAAAACTGCCAAAATAAAATTTTAAATTGGCTCAGATTTTCGGGTTATTACATTGATATTGAATATAAACCGATATAATTTCTATTTAGAGCCTTGTATTTAATATCAAATTGGATTCGGGGTTTGTCGTGAACAGTGTCTTAAATAATACTGTTCTTAAACCTAGTAGAGAAAAGAATAAATCTTTTAATTAAGATCTAGTGAAGTTTTCTAATTAATTAATATTTAATTGAATAAAAGAATTGGATTTTGGGTTTGTCATGAATGGTGTCTTCAATAACACTGTTCTTAAAACCCCGTGTGAAAAGAATAAATCTTTTAATTAAGATTATTAGAGTTTCTAATTATATTTAGTAACTGGAATAAAATGGAATGTGAATTGGGTTTATTATGAACTGTGTTTTAACGATATTCGTTCTTTAACCCGATTAACAGTGAATTGTGATTTGGAATACATAAATCTTTCTATTAAGATTTAACGGGGTTTTCCAAAGAAAAGTTTTCCAATTTAATAAAATAAATTGGAATGGAGTCGAATTCGATTTGGTAGTAATCGAAGCGAACTTATGTGGAGGAAGACGGGTACTATATATGGAATTTAAAAGGCTTTACCATTATTCCATTTATATTATTGGTTGGATATGGAAGTTTATATCGATTATATATATTGATCTGTTTTCCGTGAAGATTCCATAATTAATGGAATGTGATTTTGGGTTTATCATGAACTGTGTTTTAGATGACATTAGTTCCTTAACCCTGTTAAAGATAGGATTTATTTCCTAAATTTGAATAATCATTACATAATGATTTTTGGAAGATTAAAACCAATTGGAGTTTTAATGAATCTTTAATTAGATTGGAATGAGGATGAGATAATTAAATTTATCGAATCCAAGAGATGATCGAAAATGGAGTTCCACCAGTTTTACTCCAAGCGATAGTTAAATCCTTAATTAGGTTTGAACGGGAAATGGTAATTAATTTTACCAATAACACCGTGGTGTTAGATATGGAGCACTACCAATTTTGCTCTATGGGATGAATAGGTTGGGATTGGAAAATAAAATAAATGATTACTTCAGTAAGGTGCGCTAATCCCGATTGGTTTGGATAAACCTTAATTTGGTTTGAATTGATATCCAAAGGAAGATTAAAGAATAAATTTAAAGAATTTATCTTTGATAAAATTAATGGGAACCTTTCCCTAATGATGTGAATATTTGAATAAAAGAATATTCTGGATTGGAATGAGGTGTATGTTGTGTTTTTATAGCACTTGTTTATAAATACGCGAGTTATTTGGAAAGACCGGGTTTATCCCATTCTGAATAATTGATACGACGATAAGTCGGTGATGAAGACGATGGTTGAAGACCGGAGATCTTCACATCGTTTGGATGATTACTGATGTCTTGATTGGGAGGCATCCCAAGACAAGGTAATAAGTGGTGATCGTCCAGACGTACTTGGAGATCGACTGGATATGCGAGGACCTCTCTCTTGTATTGGACATATGGGACGAGGAATAAGGTCCCTCCGGTTTTGTTTAGACCCAAAACGGACTTGTAAATGGATAGTTTGTCTGATATTGTATTCCTTTATATTGTATTCGTTGATCTCTGCTAAATATATATCTGTTTGGTCGCAGAGAATTTATTCTCTTGCTTAACAACCTTCTCTAAGACATACAAGCTTAGAGGTTATATATCGGTAGAAATTAGTGTTAAGGTATGGAGTGACATCATGGCTTGATGAGTGGCATATGATCAAGGATTTTGTTGAAAAGAAGAGCCTTGTGGTTGATGATCAAAGCACGACTTTAATATAGCATAGCTTTGTGTATAGCGTTAATTCGCGAGCTTCACACCCCGGTATGAACCAAAAACGGGTTGAAGGATGGCAGGGAGGACATGCGTTTCTTTCTAGCTAGGAGTGGTGTCATGGTATAGATCCCAGACATTTTTACTTATGTGGTCGTTGGAAAGAAAGGTACCTCGGTTATATCGGACACAATGGGGCCGATGGATGCTACGGTCGACATACTGACCAGATTTATGCCCCATAGGGCGGGGAAACATATTGTTCAAGGATTACTAATCCACTTAAAATACAGACCGGCCCTGCATTTTCCTAGGTGCAGTTGTATCCTAAGACATGGGCTAGATTATCTTGAATTCGGTAAGGATGATCCCTTGCCTTGGTCCATGGTGGAATCCAATTTCCAATACGACATTTCGGTTTTAGTTGTAATCCTATATATGGCGACATAGTGGGATAAGGCGCTTATGCCGTCTATGATTGATACATTTATATTTGAAGTTGATTTCTTTACTTATAGTAATAATAAAAGATTAAATTTCACGTATCAAACATTATTTGGCTATTATAAGGGAAAACTCTATCCTCCGGTTTGCGTTGCATTGTGTGATGGGACCTGAGTCTTATAATAGCTTCATTTTCTTTAATTATCATTGCGCTGTTTGTTATATGCACTGGTATTCTTAGGGGTAAACCGGTTCCTTGTTATGTGGCGTAGTCCCTTGATTTACCTGATGTTAAAGTAAAGTTTTAAATAACTGTTTTAGTTATCACACCAGTCACATGACTGACCTAGAGTTTATTGTTTTAACCTAAACTCCGGGTGCCCCTATTTTCAACACGGGCAGCTAGTAGTTTTAGGTTTGCAGATATTATTTTCACAGGATCCTGGTTTACAGCTGGAGCAATATTCGGAACGCTTTGTATCCGTGTATTTCTTACAGTTGTGTTATGTACTATTTTTCCGCTGCTATGTAATGTAATTTAAATCTCTGATATTTTTCTGATGTATAATATTTATTCATACTTTGTTATATTCTTGTACTCTGATGTAATTATGGTAATAGCAATGAAATGTTCTTCTGTTTGCGTTCTGATTTGTCATGTTCTCAACTCAATCTGAGCTTTCCCGTAAAGGCGAGTTTGGGTCACTTCAATTTATATGGTCTAACTTCGATAAAAATAAATTTTTAGTCGTTATTATTTAAAATAAATCATTTTAAATATTCAAAATCCATTAAAATTGCTAAAATAAAAAATTTAAATTGGTTCTGAAATTCTGGGTTGTTACGTAAGGTATCGAACTACACTTACAAAGATTTAATTTAATGTATCATGAGTCATGACCTCGCAAAAGTTGTTGATATTCTTGAGCTAAAAATTAAGAAATTAAACTTTGATAGGTTAAATTAGTTCAAGAAAATAATAGATTAGAAAGCAAGCTTGAAAAGGTTAGAAATATCCAAAATAGAGAATTTGTGAAATGCAATTTTTTAATTAAATCAAGAATTGATTGAATACTCGACTAATTTTGAGGTTATGAAAAATGAGCTTTCCACCATGAAGAATAACAAGAATGAGCTAGTGAGCAAAAAAAATGATTTGGAGAAAGAAATTGAAAAATTCAAGGAGTGTGAAAAACTTGATTTTGAAAAGCGTAAAGGGATTGAAATTGAGATGAATGAGATTAAGACAAAAATTAAAATGCTTGAAAACAAGAATATGGTCTTAAAACGAAATGATGCTGAGAAAAGAGAAACTGCTATGAATCCATGTTAAAAGCTAATAAATGAGAAAAATTTGATGAAATCCAAAGTCAATGGACTTATGCTAAAATTTAAAAAAAAAAATCAAATAGTCAAAATTCTTTGAATTCACTATTGAGAAATAATTTCAAATTTGAAAACAAGAAGGTACTGGATTTGGAAATTTAACCGAGAAAGAAAGTTCACATAAATTCAAAAATTCTTCAAATTGCTTGTATTGTGGAAAGTCTAATCACAATCAAAATAAATGTTGGTTTAAAAACTATCCACTTAAACAAATGAGGTTCCCAAAATTTAAAAATTCAAATGTGACTACATTTAAACATATTTGGCTTCCTAAGGGCACAATGGTAAATTCAAATGGGTTGTTATTTAAACAAGTTTGGGTACCGAAAGTCACATAAAAAGTTAAGAGTGGTTTTAGTACTTTTGTTAGACCACTCGATCCCCTAAACACTTAGGTACCAAAGGCTGGCTAAGGAACAACTTTCCAAAAGAATCAAAGTTGTTCCATACCAAAAGCCAAGCTAACTGGCATATGTTCCTTAGCTAAGAGTGCTGAGTTGTAGATTCATTGGTTCACATTGATTATGGTAAGTCAGGTATGAAATCTAAACTCGTGTTTTTAATTTTATGTTGATGAATGTTTTTGATATGACACTTCCATAGTAATTCATAATTCGAGCTTCTTAACTTCAAATGGCATAACACTTGATTTTCTCGATATTAGAGTCAATTGTCTACATTTTTCATGTTTTGATGATTTTCATATTATGAACTTAAATTGGTGAAAACCTATAATTCATTTGAAGTTTAATTTGTAGACTGGTCTCTGAATTTTTAAAAGTGTTGTTGTATTTTGAGCATATCTTGCACACTATTACTTGAAATTCTGAAATTCTAAAAAGCTAATGAAATTTCACATAACTTTTATGTTTTGAGTTTGTGCTAATTAACCATGTAAGTCTTGACAATTTGCACTCAATACGGCCCACTACTTGAAAATCGTTTTAGATAAGTTGTGACAGTTTCATGATTTTTGGCTGGGCTTGGGTACATTGATTTGGAAATCATTTGATATATGTTGATATGTTGAATCTCAAACCATTCATGATTTTAACTCATTTTGTTCTCTGAAATTAAAAATCTCATCTAGTGATTTCAAAAGTTTTGTTTGAGATTTGAATCATTTATTGTTTCTTGTGTCTGATAAAAATGTTGTGAAGCAAAATTTCTCTTATGAATCTTGTTTTGGAACTGAAAATTTGCTGCTTTGATAAAAGAAAATTAAAATGCTTCAGTGGTTATGATGTCTGCATGATATATTGAAAAATCAATATCTGAAATTCCATGTAATGTCATTATGGAAATTCCGCAGCTACAAGTGTTATACGAGTTGCACATAACCTCTTCTATCATATGTTAAAAGTATTATTGACGATTTTCTCAAAACAATAAATGATTGACCAATTGAACCATTTTGGAACTCATCAAAATTATTTTAGATTTCTGAAAGTGTGATGAGTAGTGACTATAGTATATTTCATAACAAGAAGAGATATTATTTAAATTCTCATTATTATTAGACAGAATTCATAATATTTTTGAATTGGTGCTTATTTCATGATCATCTTCTTTTATTCACCATCTTTCTATCATTCGTCATGGTTTTATATAATTTAGGGAGTTTAAATTGTTTTTGGAAATAAGGATATATTAAAAAATATCTTTACCCTTGGTATTAACTCTCATTTAAAAGTTCTCATGGTTATGCATGGGTAAATCACCTTAATCTCTGTATTTGTGCTTCCATTCTCATTTAAAAGTCCTCACGGTTATGCATGGATGGAACTCATATAAGAAAGGATAAAATTAAGTATTCTTCTCATCTTATTCAAAAGTCCGAACGGTTATGCATGGTAAGAAAATAGTTTAAAAAAATTAAGTTACTGCTAACCCCATTTAAAAGTCCTAATGGTTATGCGTTGTTGGAAAGTGCTTAAATTATTTTTGCTTAAATTTGAATTTTATTTGAATTATTTTGGAATTCATAATTTTATATTTAAAATTTAAAAACTCTCCTCATTTTATAAAATCGATCGTAAATCCATCATTATGAATTGAAATTTGTTTCTAATTTGAAGAATATTATGATTTGTGTTTGATTAAATGAGATTTACGATATATATTTTCCCCCTTGATTTGAATTTATATTTCTAGCCTATGTTCATTATTATTTCAATATCTATTATTCTTTTGATTATAACAAAAAGGGAAGAATGGTTAAGAATTTGATTGTTGAGTAAATAAATCAAGAATATTTTAATATTTGAAATTCGATTGAATTTAAATTTTCTTATATGCTTCTATATAAGAGGGGTTCAGTTGTAGGAGGAGCATATAAATAGGGGGAGTACTACATCTCACAATCAAACACATTTATCCCATTCAAAATCTTAGCGTATGGTTGTCATTATCAAAAGAAGGAGATTGTTGAGTATAACAATGAGGAAAATATTTACAAGGACAAAAGTGAAGGCCTTTTTATCCATAAGGACAGCCCAAAAAATTTTTATTCAGAAGGACAATACACTGTTTCTCTTCTTCTTCACGTGCGCTTATTTCTTCTTCCTCCGCTCCCGATTTACGTCCGCTCTATCTTTAAAACAATCGAACCCAAAAATCAAAAAAATTCGAATCCATAACAATTCATAAATCACGAAAATCAAAAGGACATCAGAATTGAAATTGCAATCGAACCCAAAAATTCGAATCCATAAATCGCTCGAAACAAAAACCCTCGAAAACAAAAAAAATTGTCCAACAACAAAAATCCATTGGAAATCACAATTGAATGGAATAAAAATATTTTTCAAATGATGGAAAACGCAATTGAAGAAGTCGAAATTGTTGAAACAATTTTTTCGTGATTGGAAGTGTTTTTTTTTTTTCGTTACTAGTATAGCAGTTCGTAGGTATCATTTTGCTATTTTTTTAGGTATCATTTTTCCTATTTTAACTTTAAAACGTAGCAGCAGTTTTTAGTTATCATTTTGCTATTTTTGTAGGTATCATTTTTACTGTAGCTTATGTGTTATGTTAAACATCACAGCAGTTTTAAGGTATCATTTTTATATTTTTTAAGGTATCATTTTTAGTGTAATTCTCTGTAATGTTAAACATTACTGCAGTTTGAAGGTATCGTTTTTATATTTTTTAAGGTATCATTTTTACTGTAATTTATGTGTTTTGCTAAACACCACATCAGTTTTAAGGTATCATTTTTATATTTTTTAAGGTATCATTTTTACTGTAGTTTATGTGTTATGTTAAACATCACAGCAGTTTTAAGGTATCATTTTTATATTTTTTAAGGTATCATTTTTAGTGTAATTTCTATGTTATGTTTATATACGTCTTTATTTTATGTGGTAATTTTTGTGATGATGTACTGTTACAAAATTATGTTGGTATCAGTTTTGATTGTGTATGAAATACTTGCAAATACTGCTGGGATTTACTTGAATTCAAGACTGGATTGAGTACAAGTAAAAATAAATGCATTAATTCATGCCTGAAATTGATACTCATACACTATAAGGAAAAAAACAGAATATTGATAATTACCATGGCCTAAAACTGATGCCTAAACACTGTTAACAAATAAAATAATTAAAAATGATACCTTCTGCGACATAAAACTGATACCTATAAACTGCACAGAAAATAATTAAAAAAATGATACTTAGAATGATTTAAAACTGATGCCCAGTTCCTGTTACAACACAATTTCAGTTTTAAATGAAAGTAGTTGATATTGTTTTGCATTTGTGTAATGACTGGATTGATGTGATAAACACAAACCTTGCTTATGTTTTTAAGATAAAATAATGAAAAAAAAAATTATATCATAGTTTGATTGATTAAAATAAAATAAGTCGACTTAGTTTCAAAGCTGATACAACAATATAACTTCAAAATTAACACGGCAACAAAATCTCATGAAAAAAACATATAACGCAGTTAAAACTGTAAAAATGATACCTAAAAAAATAGCAAACTGATACCTAAAAACTGCTGCTATGTTTCAAAGTTAAAACATGAAAAATGATACCTAGAAAAATAGAAAAATGATACCTAAAAATTGCTGCTATGTTTTACAGTTAAAACAGGAAAAATGATACCTAAAAAAATAGCAAAATGATACCCACGAACTACTATACTAGTAACGAAAAAAAAACATTTCCAACCTAAAAAAATTGTTTCAACAATTTCGACTTCTTCAGTTGTGCTTTCCATAGTTTGAAAATTTTTTTTTTTTTTCATTCAATTGTGATTTCCAATGGATTTTTGTTGTTCGACCTATTTTTTTTGTTTTCTAGGGTTTCTGTTTCGGCTGATTTTTGGTCGTGATTTTGATTTCGTGATGTTTGTCTTCGATTGTGAATTTCGATTCTAATGTCTTATGATATTTGTGATTTCAACGATTTATGATTTCGTGATTTTTGTGATTTCGTGATAAACGATGAAATCGAGATACGCGACAGAGGGAGAAGATGGAAGCATCGGCCGAAATTTAATTTCAGTGTATTGTCCTTATGGATAAAATATTAAGTGGTTGTCCTTATGGATAAATTTTAATGGGCCTTTTTCCTTGTCGTTAATTGTCCCTATAACAATATGATTTTTGTTTGATGGCAACAAACATATATAGTATTATATAAATGTGTTTGTAATTGTACTATTCTATATTACATCTGATATAGAAATAAATATTTATATTGAGTAAAATTCTATTTCATAGAATTTCAATATTCAAACAATATTTTTTACTCAATTAAATGTTTTATTTTAATGTTTGAAATAGTACAGCTTTCTAACTCCATTATTGTACAACTCACTGATATATAATACAAGCACACACTGTTACATGTACATTCCTCACTACAAACCGATCACTTACACACATTTATTCATATACATATACAGTCACACTGTCACTCATTCTTATATTCTTGACCTTCAGTGGTGTTCCAACTTCTGCCCAGTCGTCCATTGTACCTATCAATTAGAAAAACGAAGTAAACTGGAAAAAAACGATTTAATATGCAATTATAATATTTTATTTTAAGTTTTTATTTGCCTTAGTTATTCGGGTTGTTTCTCATCATTTTATGGATAGTGTCATATATATACTTATATATCTCGATCAATGTATAATATTCACAGTGATTCACGGTAAATATCATAGTTGTCAAGTATGTATTATTTTTCCCACAGACAACTGCAAAGGTCTATAACTCAGTGCAATTATATTTTGGCCACGACAGAAATTCATGAATTTCATGTCTTCCGTTCAATATATATATATATATATATATATATATAACTCTAATATATGCACAATCACAAATACAAATATACATATACATTTATATGTATATACAAGTATATGCTTAAAATCGTCAAGTGCATGTGCATCTCAAAAGGTCAACAGCAAAACCAATGCAAGTATAAACTGGTACACAATACAACAGCCTTTAGCAAATGCACTAAACTGGGTAGACATGATCATGGCAATGACCAAGTGCGAAGTGTACACAACAAGTGCATGGATATCACATGTACAAGGCTGTTTTCAAGTCAATGCACATGCATCCACGCACATGCATATGGTCAAATGAAATAAGGTTCAGTACACGAAACAGATATGCACAAAACATTATCAAGTCAAAAGGGCTTGCAAATGCAACAACCTAGCTTAGTGCAAGTGAATGTAAAAGAATAAAGGTCGAGCACAGAAGTACATGGTATAGTGAATAGTAAAGACTAGTGCATCATCAATGTCAAATAAACACAGCAGCAAAGTGAGATCATAAGCAACATGATATCATGAACAAGAGTGCTACATTGGAGCAAGCATGATTTCAGGCCTGACATGCAACAAGACATAAGGCATAAAGTACAAGGAAGACATGAGCATGGAAGCTCAAACTAGAATTTCAAGCCAAACAGCAATGCAAATGCCAGGAGAAAATGCACAAGATCAAACAAGGAGGAAATGTCGTGCACAACAACAAACCAATTTTTACAAGTCATTGTTTAAAGAAGACTCAACACCATTGGTTACAACAATTACAAGACGCAATCTAGTGTTGCAAATAGGTGTGCAAGCAATGTAAATAGCTCATGTCAACTTAGACAAGCCTACAAACAATGTACGAGTTCAGTTCAAAATACCAGCAGCAACACAAACAACCCCAAGCAAGATGAAAAATCAAGTGTAAGCAGTGACTGAAGCATAGACCAAGTTTAGGATCTTTCTAATCTAGTAAAAGCAAAAAAGTGCAGAGGCAAGCATAAGTATCTAAAACCGAGTGAAGTATCTGTTCAAATCTAAGAGTGGCGAAATTAAGATATTTCATCTATTCACAATAGAGTTACATCATCCAAATTGTTTTTGTTTGAACAAAGTTTCTAGTTCAAAGTTATATAGAAATAAGGAATCAAATCTGAGAAATATTTTCTCTAAATACTTTTTGAACCAGTCAATAAATTAAGCAAAAGGTGATTTCAATTTTTTTTTTGGCAAATTCAAACCAGATGTAATTCCCTGACATAACAACATAATATATTCAGCAAGGTTGATCAATTTAAATGATACGAAGTATCCAAAATCATAGAAATTAAAGGGTTCGAAACCTTATAAATATAACGACAATTCATTATAGACAGGCATCAAAACCAAGCAATCAAATCAAGCATAGAAGAATTCAAATCAGAGAACTCACAATTTCCATTGTTTCGATTATATGCAAAATACAAATCACTCAACCAGGGAGAAACCGCAATCGGTTCCATCGGTGAATTAACTTCTTCAAAGTTTTTAGAAGCTACAGTCTGGGGTGAAGCAAAACCCTAATTTTCTTTTAACCGAAGAATAAGGTGGTGGCCACCATTAAAGAAAGGGAAGACGATCACAAACCGAAGTGACCAAGCATACACAAAGAAAGGAGACGACTATATTCCAATTGTCTTATTTATTATAAACTAGGGTTCTAAGTTTTTACTTCGTTTTATTGTATCTTTTTATTATCGAACTCTAATTTTTTAACTAGGTTACAAACTACTGGTATTATAGTTTGGGGGTTACTAGATACAGGGATTGTAGTTAGGGAAAATATGATCTCTAGGACTGAGATCAATGCAGGATTTTGTAGTTAGGGAAAATCAAATCTCTGGGATTGAGATCAGTGCAGGATTTTGAGCGTAGGATTATAACAATAGAGAGGGGTCACGAGTGTATAGGTGTTGTTTGTGGGATATTGTTTAATACTTAGTAGAAACCTTAGGAAATGCAGAAGTAGGCAGGGTTTTGCCGAAGCTCGGTGTTTCTATGTGTTATTTACTTTTCCATGTTTACTCTGATTATTATTCTATGAAAATTTGCAATAAACCTTATTCGCCTTCCCCCCTCTAGGGTTAATTTAGATTTTACACATGGTGATAAAGAAAATGCTGCATATATAAGTATAACATAATTAACTAAAATTTATAAGTTAATTAAAATAATGTTGTCAAAATTCAATTGTATTTTATATAACAGCAAAAGTTCCAACAAGCATGTAACAGCCCACATTTTACATGTCGAAGGATCGTAAAATATTTTTAATTCTACGAGGGTTGGATCATTCTCATATTTTGATATGTTGGGTATAGGGATGTGAGACATGTTCATAACTTTTACCAATTTTGTTTATGACCATTTTGCCCTAATTAATTTTATACAGGACATAACTTTTGACTGGGATCAAATCAGGTGTTGAGGTTGATTTCATTGGAAAGGAAATAGTGTTGCCAACTCTGTAGATTGGTCAAATTAAAGATTTGGTTCAGCGGTTTAGGAGGAATAGCTGTTTCACAATTTCTGTTAAGGTTTTGGCTAGCCATTGATGGGCTGATTTGGGGTAGCCCATTAGTGGGCTAGTGGGAGGCTATAAATAAGGGGTTACATTTATAGAGAATAGTTTAATTTCTTCATTCTCTCATTTGGTTAAGCTCGTGATCCTCCTTGCACAATCAAATACACCTTTCCACCATTAAAATCTAGATCTAAGGAAGTAGATTGAAGATCTACATCAATCGAAGCTAGATCTACATCAAACGAAGAGAGATTTCATCAAATCAAGAGATTTGAAGGTTGTTCTTTTCTATTCGGATTCAAGATTCATTATTTTTAAGCTAGATTGAAGGATTGGTGAGTTATAGGCATCTCTCACATGGATTCAATCAAGTATATGGGCTGTTTGATCTTAATTTCATCATTTTTAGTTGTTTTCACCAAGATCTAAATCATGTAAGTATATTTTCATATGAATCACCATAGGATCTAATCTAGCAACTTAAAACCGGTAATTCTTATATTCTTTCGTATGTTTATGCAAGTTGGATCCATTGTTTTAGTTTAGGCATAGATTTATCATGATTTGGTGAATTTTATATGATTATTGATGAATGATTTTCATTTTGATGTTGTGGATGGTTTCATAGAGTGTTAATTGTTGAATTGGATGGGTTGGATGAGTTGTTTGAATCGATATTGTCATTTGGTGAAGATTTGGCCAAGATTGGAGCCATTTTGGCCAGATCTGGAGTCGGGTCGTTTGTAAGAGTCGGGTCGCATGGCTTGTGCTCCAAGAAATGATGGCCAGATCATGGGAAGCCTTTAGGTCACAAGAACGACCTAACGAAGAGAGTGGGTCGAGAAGCGGCATGGGAAGTAAGGAAAGAAAAATGGGTCGTAGAGGCCAGGTTAGGTCGCACACATTCAGGCCGTTGGTTCGAAGGGGTAGATCGTTTGGGCTTGGATCAATCTGTTTTGATCGATGGATGGGAACTACCTAGTCTGGTCGTTGAAAGTAGAACGACCTAGTCAGGCCGTTGGGTGTGCACAGAAGAAGCGGGTCGGTCTGCTTATAGAAGATCGGGTCGTTAGTGTGCCTTCGTTAGGTTGTGGGATGATCTGGTGGAGGTGATGAGTCATGGAACTGATGGATGACTCGGTGGGGAGTTGGGTCATTTATGATAGGTCGGTCACGACCTAAGGAGGAACGACCTAATTATAATGGACCATCATAAGGTGTTATTTAGTTCAGTAATGATTGTGACTTCGAAGTATATTCAAGTGGGAATGTTCAGAGTGATATGATGTGTTCGTTGATCATCGTAATGCAACGAATGTGAAGACAACTCAAGGGGGTGAGTTCGTGGATAATGGTTGCTCGAGAAGGCGCTTGAGCTTATGAATAGCCATCAGGTTGGATGACTAGAGATAATAAAGGCCGAGAGATTATTGTTGTCGTAGGTTCTAGCGGACTCAAAGCAGGGGTAAAATTGGGCAGTCACGATAGGCCTAGAAATACCCTGGGTAGTCACGATGGGCCTAGAGATACGAGTCACGATGGCGTATGGAGTCTTGCTAGAACCGGGGTTTACCATTAGCTCTTGACGGACGTAAGATTGAGACGGTCATACGATTAGTGATGGTTTCAAAGAAGGATTGGCGATGTTAGCCAGAGTGATGGATGATGATTGTTTTGCTTGTATTATCTTGTGTAGATCGTTCGACGTCGAAGAAGATATCTCTTGGGTGCTTGTATGATATTGGTTTAGGCTTCTGGGCTTGTGCTTGGGAGATGTCTGTAACACCCCACCTCCACCAGGGTGACTCTTGCAAGCACTCTGACTTTGGAGGGGCGTTTGAATCAGGTAAACATGCATAATGATATATCAAGGCAGAACAAGAACATATGTATATATGTAAACAGAGTAAATAACATAGATAAAACAGTGGAAGATTTTAAACCATTTCAAAACAAGTCTGGTACAACATAGCTTTCCAAATAAACAAGTCTAGTTAAAAACAACATCAACTGAAAAACTGAAATACATAAGTACTATCCCCAAATAAGTTATAACCATAGCTAGCTTCATGTCAAGACCGTACATGAGCTAAAATCCCACAAGCAAGCGATTGGAAATCCAGCTAAGCTCCAATATTCCCTCCCTGAGAACCGGGGGGAACGGAAGAAAAGAGGCGAAAGAAAACAGGTCAGTCAAAAAGACTGAGTAAGCCCTACTACAATCAATGTAAACTGATAAAGTTAACTGGCATGAGAAGCAGGTATGATCATAAGGATACTAGCATGATGATTAACTAACAAGGTAGATAAAGGTGTCATCGCATAATCAGGTTTAAGGTTTTGCACCACAGGTGTACCAGCAAACTAACATGACTTGAATATACAAGTATTGATCCCTTGGCCCAAGCTTTGGCCCAAAAACATGAAATGACCCTAATACAAGGTCCAACCAAATGGTCTAGTCGATCAGCTCCCTAAGCCTAACTCGTCACGTGTTGGTGTCAATACGGCCCAAACATAATTGTAGTCAGACTGTGCAGGGTCTCCCGTCGGGTGTATCAAGCCCTAGGGTGGCAACCCCTGGACACCATAAACATGAGTGCACAGTCTCGATCTACTGGTACCCGTGCATGCTTTCCCCGGCTTCGGACTATGTGCACGACCAAAAGTCCACCCGGAACTACACCGGCGTACCACTCTGCCGTCGCTTTTGGTCGCTTACCTCCAGTTTAGTAATCATGCCCCCTCCCTAGCCTAGTCCCTAGGGTCATGATGATACAAACTTGGGATTACTGCTGGAGTGGACCCCCATTGCTAGGATTTTCTAGTGGGTTAAGTACGGTTTAACCCTCTCGCTAATCACGGATTAACTTGGTTAAGTGTAACGATGAGTTCACGACTTAGCCCCGATTAATCTACCAAGCCCAAATTAGTTAAGTATTAAGTGGACCATGACTTAACCCTAATCACGAGGCATTAATTAATTTAATGCGCCTTAACCTCTCACATTAGACCTTGTTGTGGTTACTAGTTAAGCCGGGCGGGTCCGGGTAGCTTTACACCACAACTTGGTATAACCTCGGGTTCAAGGTACAACATGACCAACTTCTCACATTGGGTCCTATTTTTTGTAGCAACTAGTTACGCCGGTCGGTTCCGGGTAGGTTTACGCTACAAACTCAACCCAACCTCGAGTTGGCCACACTTATCTTTTCTAAGTGTCATGTCCATCATGTTTCCAAAACATGTTACAAATTTTCAAGCAATTGGGTAGACCAAACTTAATAGGTAAATTCCCAATGGGTAGACCTAACTTAATAGGTAAATTCTCAAGCTTATGTTTTATATCTTTTAAGTTTACCCAACCCCAAACGCAATCCCATCGCTTACATATCGCAATAGCGCATAAAGGATAGAAAGAGGGAACTTGGCATAATCATGACATAAAGGTATTGAAGCCACAAGTTTAACATGGTGGCATATGAAATGTTCATATATTCATACACTTGCATATTACATTTTTAGGCCTCAAAAGCATGCATAAAACCAAACTTAGCATATTGGTGATACATGGCGATAAATGACATGTAGAAATGGCCATAAGTTCGCATTTAGCCTCACATGCAAGTTATCATAAGAGATATGATAACTTACATGTTGCCAAAATGCAACCTTTAGCATAAAGCTTGAAGCTTTATGTTCATATACTCAAGATAAGCTTGCATAACATGATAACATGAACCAAATGATCATCCCAAACTTGCATAACATAACTTGCATATCATATGACAAACTTGCATATCAAACTTGCATAACATAACTTGATAAACTTGCATTTCATAGCATAGTAAACTTGCATATAAACTTGCATATCATACATGATAAACTCGCATATCATAGCATAGTAAACTTGCATAGAAACTTGCATATCATACATTTAACTTTAGAGTTTAAGTATGAAAGTAGAATAGGGCTTACAATGCCAAAGCCCTTATGAAATCAAATAAACCCAAAATGCAAGCAAAACCCTTGAGCCAAAATGATCAAAACTCTTTCTTTATGATGCAAATGTAGAAACTTGACTTGAATGCAAGCTAATGATGCTCATACAAGCTTGAAAACACTTGTATGCATGGAAAATCTCATAAAAATTTATTTAGGAATTTTATGAAGAGAGTGGAGGCCATGAGAGGATTGATTTTGCCATAGTTTAGTTGTAGGATTGATTAATGATGATTTAGGGTTAGGTTAGGGCCTTATTTATAGATTAGGCAAGTGTTTTAGGCCATAGGATTAAACCCTAGTTGCAATCTCAGCCCTTAAAACCGAATCTGGCCCCCAAGCTCAACACAATCTCAAAATGGTGAACCAGGCTAAACAGCCCGGCTGGACCAAGTCGACAGCCAAGTCGACAGGGCTGTCGACTTGGGTCCAACCAAGTCGACTCCCAAGTCGACAGGGCTGTCGACTTGGGTACTCTGGCGGGAATTTTCCCGCCTGGCCCAAACTGGCCCAAATTTCCAAATTCAAACTTGAATTTGAAATCTGTTTTTACTTAGAAATTTTCTGAAAACTTCGTTGGGCCTTAATCGGGTCATAGGGACTCCGATTTTCGAAAACTCGGACTCTATTTCGCGTATTTTTCCGAGACGAACGCAATGGCATAGCCCGTTTCCCTTGATTCAGATTTTAGAATTAAATTCTGCCTCGATTTATGTTATAACAGGTTATTGAAAATACGGGTTGTTACATTCTCCCCTCCTTAAAGGATTTCGTCCCCGAAATCTTCAAGTTAGGAAGAACGTATCCTACCATCCAATCATCCATCTACTCAAAACATCATCCACGAGCAATCATTGTCCTTACAAGATTCTAAATGTTGTATGAACATATGCAAAGGTGTGTGTATATGTCCTTATCTAATGCAAATATCCTCAATGCAAATTATGTTAGTGAAATGAATCCATATGTATGCAATTCCTAACATAATGTATAACATTTATATGTGTGCACATAACATACATCCATATGCAACATCCATGTGATAACACAAAAATTTTCATCCATGAATAAGCATAAACACTCATGCATATGCAATATGAGGAATGTGTGAGCCGATCTAGTGCCTAACGTGTATAATGCATCCACGAGTAACCACTTGCAAACACTTGCAACCACTTGCAACCATCAAGCATAACATGTTTCAAACACATGTTTCATCCAAAGGGTTTCTACCTAAGGTTCTCATGACAAGATTAACACGATAAACTAGATAAACATGGATAGCAAAGAGAAAGATATGCTAACAAAGAAAAGAGATTGAGAGTGTACCCTCAAAAAGGAATGGATAAATCCCACGCATCTTCTCCTCGGTTTCCCAAGTTGCGTCTTCTTCGGCTTCACCCCATTGAACCTTCACCAACTTGACCTCTCGATTCCTTAGCTTCTTGGTCTCCGTCCCCAAGATACGAATCGGAGCTCTCCTCAAGGTAGCCTCTTTCTCCACTTCCACATCTTTCAGAACACTTGGCTCAACAACCTCTGCTGATTCATGTAAACACTTCCGGAGATGCGAGACATGAAAAACATCGTGTACTCCGGCAAGCTTCTCGGGCAACTTCACTCTATAAGCCATCTGCCCGATCCTCTCTATAATAGGGAATGGTCCAACAAACCTCGGTGCTAACTTCCCAACGGCTCCAAATCGGACCACATTCCGCAAAGGAGAAACCTTCACGAAAACCATATCCCCAACATCAAACTCCAAATCAGTTCTTCGCTCATCAGCATAGGATTTCTGTCGGTCTTGGGCCGCTTTCATCCGTCTCCGAATCAACTCGATCTTCTCGGATGTATCTCTAATCATATCAGGCCCAAGTATAAGCTTATCTGTAGTCTCGCACCAACATGTAGGCGACTTACACGGCCTCCCATATAAAGCTTCAAATGGTGCCATCCCTATGCTTGCCTGATAACTGTTATTATATGCAAACTCAACAAGAGGAAGATGGTCTTCCCAAGTACCACCAAAATCCAGAATACAAAGCCTCAACAGATCCTCGAGTACCCGATTCACCCTTTCGGTCTGACCGTCCGTCTGTGGGTGATAAGCCGTACTCAGATTCAATCTCGTGCCCATAGCTTCTTGCAAGCTATTCCAGAACTGACTTGTAAAAATTGGGTCACGGTCACTGACTATACTAGAAGGAACTCCATGAAGTATCACAATCTCACGAAGATATACAGACGCTAGCCAAGATGCGGTTCTCTTGCTCTTCACCGGAATGAAATGAGCACTCTTCGTAAGTCTATCCACAATAACCCAAATGCTTGTATTCCCTTTCCTTGACCTTGGTAGCCCATCGATAAAATCCATGGAAATACTCTCCCACTTCCATAGTGGAACGTCTAGAGGATGCAATAGCCCACCGGGCTTCTTTGACTCGGCCTTAACTTGCTGGCAAATGATACATCTAGAGACAAACTCTGCCACATCCTTCTTCATCCCAGGCCAAAAGAAAATGCGCTTCATATCTTTATACATCTTATCTCCGCCCGGATGTATAGTCAACTTAGAGCGATGCGATTCCTCAAGAACTTTTCTTACTAAATCTTCTACCATTGGAACACATAACCTTCCGTCTCTCCTCAGCCAACCCTTATCATCAATAGAATATCGAGCGAGATGACTAGACGTCTCTCCTCGAATCAGCTTATCCATAATCTCAACTATCTGAGGGTCTTCTCTCTGCGAAGCCCCAACTTGATCAAGAAGGGTAGGTCTGAGTTCCAGAGATGCTAAAGAACCGGTCATCGACTCAACCGCCAAAGAGAAATCAAAGGTTGCCACATACTCTAAATTCTTCATCTCAACGAATAGAGGACTTAGGGTCAACCTTCTTCTACTCAAGGCATCTGCTACCACATTCCCCTTGCCAGGGGTATAAGCTATCTCAAAATCGTAGGACGCCAAGAATTCCATCCATCTTTGTTGCCTCAGATTCAGATCCTTCTGAGAAAAGAGATACTTCAATGACTTGTGATCGGTATAAAGCTCAAATCTTTCTCCCAGAAGATAATGGCGCCAAGCCTTGAGTGCATATACTATTGCTGCCAACTCTAAGTCATGAGTGGGATAATTCTTCTCATGCACTTTGAGTTGTCTACCGCCAAAGCATATCACTCTTCCTTCTTGCATAAGAACAGCTCCTAACCCCGTGCCACATGCATCGGTGTATACTGTAAATAACTTCCCTCCATCGGGCAAAGCTAGAACAGGTGCTGATGTAAGAGCTCTCTTGAGCTTATGAAAAGCAAGCTCGCATTCTATGCTCCAAGCAAAAACTAAATTCTTCTTTGTCAATTTAGTGAGAGGAGAGGATATCTTCGCGAAGTCCTTGATGAACTTCCGGTAAAAACCCGCAAGACCTAGAAAACTTCTCACTTCGGTTGCATTCCTTGGAGTCTTCCAATCCTGAACTGCAACTACCTTAGCGGGATCCACCGCTAAGCCTTGCTTAGATACTATATGCCAAAGGAATCTAACTTCCCTTCTCCAAAAGTGACACTTGGAGAACTTGGCCTTCAATTGATGCGCTCTAAGCGTATCCATCACCTCCACGAGATGCCTTGCGTGCTCTTCCTCATCCTTAGAGAAGATCAGAATATCATCTACGAAGACCACGACAAACTTGTTCAAGAACTCCCTGAACACCCTACTCATCAAGTCCATGAAATATGCGGGTGCATTAGTCAAGCCGAACGGCATGACAAGCCATTCGAAGAATCCATCTGGAGTCCTGAACGCAGTCTTGTCTATACTATCTTCAGCTACCCTGAGCTGATGGAATCCAGTAGCAAGATCAAGCTGAGAGAAAACAGAAGCACCGACAAGCTGGTCAAAGAGATCATCAATCCTCGGTAACAGGTGTCTGTTCTTCTAAGTCAGCTTATTCAATGTAACAACCCGTAAAATCTGGGCCAGTTTAAAATTTTTATTTTGGCGATTTTAGCGAATTTTGATTATTTAAAATGAATTATTTTAAATAATATCGACGAGAAATTTATTTGAATAGAATTCGAACGTATATATTATACGCGTCGTCGTTAGATTATAAATAATTATATATAATTATAAAAGGAATTGAAAATGGCGCGGTAGTTCGATAATTCGATTTCAAACTTCAATTGAATGTACCGGGTGCAAAACAATCCGGATTTTAGTGAAACAAAAAATAATGGAATCTAATAGTGAATATCTTTCCAACGAATCCGAAAAATCCAAAGTTCGTAGCGGGAATCAAAAGATATGTCCAGTTGAAAATTCTGAATAGTCGCTATGGAATTCAGGCCCTTAAAAATGGACATTTTGCAAATGACCTCGGATTTCGACGAAACCAGTTTTGTTGGGTCCGTGATGTTAAGTTATTGCTAGATTCCAAATTTCATAATTTTTCGAATCAATATGTGAGCGTGGCAAAGGAAAACGCCTTTGACCGGTTTCAGTTGATTTTAATCGACTGGAAATTGGCCATTTTTCCAACGGTCTCAGAATTCGACGAAACTAGTTTTGTTAGGACCGTATCGTCAATACGAAGCTAGAAAATATTTTTCTGGAATTTTTCGAGTCAGTATGTGGCCCCGGTAATTTGAAATGTGCGTTTAAAATTCAATATAGTGATTTAAATGTAGATTCAAAGGAAACTTATCGAGACGATCGAATCAGCTTGCGGTGCATATCCCATTGTGTTCGGAATGGGGGTAAAACGCTATGGACGACAGGCGGTGAGCCTCGTTTAGAGGTCGCAGGTAAAAGTCAACTTTTTGAAAAATTAAATAATAAAATAATTAAAATAAGTTTTAATTTCCCCCTCCCTCCTTTATATCCTTTCTGCCCCCCCCCCCCTTTTTAAAATCAAATCGCTCAGGAAAAAAAAAAAAAAAGAAACCCTAAACCTAACGATCGCCGAACCACCAGCCTCCCACCGCTCCGCCCAGTTCGACGCTCGACCAGCCTCCCACCGCTCCGCCCAGTTCGACGCTCGACCAGCCTCCCACCGCTCCGCCCAGTTCGACGCTCGAGCCATCGCCACCCAGTTCGACTCCCGAAGCCGCCCCTCTTGAAACCCGAAGCCCCCTCCCTGATCGTACTATCTCCGACGTCGTCTCCTCCCCCCCCCCCCCCCCCCGTCTCTGTAAGTTTTTAATTTTTTAATTTTGTTTTATTTTTATTTATTTTATTTTTATTTTATATATGAACTGATTTGTTTAAATTATAAAAACTGATTTTATTTCGAAAAGAAAACTGATTTGTTTAAATTATAAAAACTGATTTTATTTCGAAAAGAAAACTGATTTGTTTATAAAGATTAAAACTGTTTTTTTTTAAAAGTTAAAACTGTTTTTAAAGAAAGTTAAAAACTGATTTTTAGATAAGAAATTTAAAACTGGATTTTTTGTAAAGAAAGTAAAAACTGATTTCCTTTAAAAGAATTTTAAAACTTGATTTTTAAAGTTATAAAAACTGAATTTTAATAGCAAGGAAAAACTGATTTTAAAAGCAAAAAAAATCAGATTTTTATATATTGAATAGCGAACTAAAAATTCGATTTTTATATATTGAATAGCGAACTAAAAATTCGATTTTTATATATTGAATAGCGAACTAAAAATTCGATTTTTATATATTGAATAGCGAACTAAAAATTCGATTTTTATATATTGAATAGCGAACTAAAAATTCGATTTTTATATATTGAATAGCGAACTAAAAATTCGATTTTTATATATTGAATAGCGAACTAAAAATTCGATTTTTATATATTGAATAGTGAACTAAAAATTCGATTTTTACATATGTAGTGAAAGCAGCAACGAAGGTGACAAAAAGGCGAAACGACGAAGACTTCTGCAAAGGAAGTGCCGTGAAGCTAGGATAGCTATAGGTGAGAATTTCTCACCTTTCAATTTTATTTCTAGTTATATATATACTAGGATGCAGACGGTGCTTAGTAGCACCCGACACAATCGTCCACAGACCATGGACTTGTTTGTTTGGTTGCATAGATTAGAGATTGTTTGATTGAAATTGAATTGTGTGGTGAAATGAATTGATTTGATGATGTGTGAATGGCGTGGGCCTTCACTAGACCGGGGATAAGGCTAGGCCTTGTCCCGTTTCTAGTATCGTGCCGTTATGCCGCCGAAATTTTCTAAAATATGTTAGAAAAATAAAAATATCATTTTATTTAATAAATGAATTGAATAGAAATTCATAGGTTGAAATAAAATGTTTTATCGTTAAAAATATAATTTTTAACGTGAATATGAAAATAGTGAAGTGAATAAATATTCATTTACAAACCAGATGGTTTGTTTATGTACATTTATTTGAATGACATTGATTGGGACGATAAATTTTACACATCGCCCAACTGCACAAATAAAATCTGTGTTTGTTTGTTTGAAACCCCACACGGGTGTTGGGATGAAATATGAATTTCACTCATCCTGATTGATTAAATATGTCGATCGATTGATTGACAGGCTGTCATAAGCGTTAGATATCTTTATTTGATGCTTATACAGTGTAGTGCACTTTGGTTGATGGTTGATCATTTTTCAATGCTGTTATATACATGTGTTGTGTGAAAATCCATATAATTAATTTTATATGGTAATTGATTGGGCCTCATTCCAATCGTGAAAATAAAGAATATTTTGATAATAACAAATATTTTGATAATAGGAAATATTTGAAATAGAATATTTGAAAATAGAAATTTATGAAGCCGCGTTGATTAGATTGACGCCATTTTGACGTAAACGATATTTATATCGATTTTATTCATTTTAAAATGAATATTGAAAAGTAATCTCGAAATCGAATATTTCGAAATGAATTGAATTGAAAACGATTTCGAAATGAATTGAATTGAAAATGAATTCAAATTGAATTAAAAATGAATTCAAATTGAATTGAAAACGATTTCGAAATGAATTGAATTGAAAACGATTTCGAAATGAATTGAATTGAAAACGAATTCAAAGTGAATTGAATTGAAAGTGATTTCGAAATGAATTGAATTGAAAACGAATTCAAAGTGAATTGAATTGAAAGTGATTTCGAAATGAATTGAATTGAAAACGAATTCAAAGTGAATTGAATTGAAAGTGATTTCGAAATGAATTGAATTGAAAACGAATTCAAAGTGAATTAAATTGAAAGTGATTTCGAAATGAATTGAATTGAAAACGAATTCAAAGTGAATTAAATTGAAAGTGATTTCGAAATGAATTGAATTGAAAACGAATTCAAAGTGAATTGAATTGAAAGTGATTTCGAAATGAATTGAATTGAAAACGATTTCGAAATGAATTGAATTGAAAACGAATTCAAAATGAATTGAAAGCAAATTGAAATGAATTCGAATTGAATTGAAATTTGAATTGAATAGAAATGAATTTTAAAACGAATTTACAGAGAAGAATTCAATTTTGCTTTGAATTGAGATGGAAGTTGAAATAGATTTTGAAACGAATTTTAAACTATTTATATAATTCGTTTTAAATAGAAATCGACGAAGTATATATTATATATATTATATATATAATATAATGGCCTGAATAGAACGCGCCGCGCCGCGGCAGTTCGCGAATTTCGACCATTGATTTCAAATGGACGTTACGGGAGATCCGACCGTCGGATTCTCCTAAAACCGGAACCGTTGGGTTCGTATCGAAAAGAGCTTTCTAGCGAATGTTAGAAATTTGAAATCTAACGGTTGGATTTGGAATTATGTCCAAATCAAATTTGAAAAAGGTCGCTGTAAGTGCAGTTCGATGGCCGTTGATGGAAATCGACTGTATGGGCCTTGATAAAATTATTAAAAATAGTAATAATTTGTGTAAAATCATAAGAAATGATTTGTGAAGATTTGGGATGAAAAACTCCATATTTGAAAAGATAAAAATAGATTTTTATCGAAATGAACTAGTTTTGAACTAGAATTATGATTCTATTTATTTTTAAATAAATAAATTGAATTTGAAAGGGGTTTTAAAAATAACCAGAATTTCCAATGATTGCATTGGGGTGGATTTGAATCGAAATTGTCTTCGGAATATTTCGGTGTTGGAATTCGTGATTATACAGGTGTTGTCATGGAAATTTGAAAGATATATATTTATATCGTTATTTCCAATACGACATTTGTTAGTCGTAGAATTTGATATTGAATATAAGCCGATATATTTTCTATTCAGAGCCTTGTATTGAATATCGAATGTGATTTGGGTTTGTCGTGAATGGTGTCTTCACTAACACCGTTCTTGAACCCAGTTGAGAAAAGATTAAATCTTTTTATTTAGATTTAATGAAGTGTACCAATTAAATGATATTTAATTGGAATTGAATTGGTATTGATTTTTGGGTTTACCGTGAACCGTGTTTTAAATGACACTGATTCTTTAACCCAGTCAAAAGATTAAAACTAAATGGAGTTTTAATGAATCTTTAATTAGATTGAAAAGATCGAGAATGGAGTATCACCAGTTTTGCTCCAGGCGATAGTTAAATCTTTAATTAGATTTGAACGTGAAATTTAGAAACTAACTGTCGGTTAGCCAAGCAGAATGGTTTTCTGGATATTGATCTGATGTTGGTTTCGGCCTTCGGGGTTAATATTTGGGGAATTATTCTCTTGATTAATTTACGGTTAGTGACTAATGAATTGGAATGAGGCGTATGTTGTGTTTGTGTAACACTTATTTAAAATATACGCGAGTTATTCGGAAAGACCGGGTTTATCCCATTCTGAATAACTGATACGACGATAAGTCGAAGATGAAGACGATGGTCGAAGACCGGAGGTCTTCACGTCGTTTGGGTGATAACTGATGATCTTGATTGGGCTGTACACCCAAGAAGATGGAAACAGTTAGTGATCGTCCAGACGTACTTGGAGATCGATGGATATGCGGGGTACTAGGTGCCTCCGGTTTCGTTCAGACCCAGAACGGACTTGTAAATGGACTGTGTGTCTGACATCGGATTTCATTCTGTGTGACTGATATCGGTTGCATAGGATGGTTTGCCTGTGTGGCATGCTAAGATGCAAATGATCAAGGCTTCTGTTGAAAAGCAAAGTCTTGTGGTTGATGATCAAAGCACGGCCTTTGTGGCGTAGCTTTGTGTAACGTTTACCTCGCGTGTTTCACACCAGGTATGAACCAAAAACGGGAGACGGACCTCAGGGAGGGCCTGCGTTTCCTCCTAGCTAGAAGTGGCGTCAGTGGTTTTACACGCCCTGACGAGTTTGACTTATGTGGTTGTTGCTGTTGCGAGGCGCCTCGGTTTGATCGGACGATCCGGGTCCGATGGAGTCATTCGTTGGCTCATTTACGCCCCAAAGGGCGGGGAAACGCAGTGTTCAGGCATTTTAATCCACATCGGTGGACCGGCCCTGACGATCCAAGGGTCACTCGAGCTCTGATCCTGAGACTCGGGCTAGGCAGTCTCGAATCGGTTGAGGACTATCTTTTGCCTCGGTTCATAGACGGAAATCCAATTTCCAAATACGTGCCATTTGCGGTTTTATTTGTAATCCTATATATGGCGACATAGTGGGATGGGGCGCTCATGCCGCCTATGATTGATACTTATGATTTGAAGTTGTTTTATACACTATGCACTTATAGTAGTATCAAATGATTTGTTTTAAACGTATCAAGCATTCTTTGGCTGTTATAAGGGAAAACCCTATCCCCCGGCTTGCGTTGCATTGTGTGATAGGACCTGGGTCTTATAACAGCTTCATTTTTCTTTATTTAGCATTGCGCTGTTTATTTATGCACTGGTATTCTTGGGAGGAAACCCGTTCCGTGTTATACGGCGTGGTCCCTTGATTTACCTAATGATTAAAAATAAAGATTAACTGTTTTAGTTCTCACACCAGTCACATGACTGACCTGGAGTTTATTGTTTTAACCTAAACTCTGGGTGCCCTTATTTTCGACACGGGCAGCTAGTAGTTTTGGTTTTGCAGATTTATATTCACAGGATCCTGGTTTACAGCTGGAACGATATCCGGAAAGCTTTGTATCCGTATATCTCTTCTAGTTGTGTATTGTATTATTTTCCGCTGCTATGTATTCAAATGTAATTTGAGTCTCTGATATTTCTGTGTAATATTCATTTATACTCTGTATATTCTTGTAATCTGATGCATTGTTGTAATATACGATGAAACGTTCTTCTGTATGTGTTCTGTTGTGGTTTGTTCTCGAACTATCCGACGCTTTCCTTTACGGGGAAGTTGCGGGTCTTTACACGTGGTATCAGAGCTTTGGTTTACAAAGCTCAGAGAACAAGACACATTAGAACCCTACGAAAGAATTCATCAGATATTGGATTAGTAATATCCAATGGGAATGACTCGTTAGAGATAGGATCAGTAGTATCCTAGAACGAGTGTGAAGAGTATATTTCTTTCAAATGAAAACAAATTTCGTTTTGAAAATTTAAATCAATTATTCGTATTTGATTATTTATTTTATATTGATTAGGACAATCCGATATATAAAGATTTTGCATATATGTCTTGCAAACGTGTATTCGAAGTTTTAATATATTGGGTAGATATAGAATCCCTCTAGTCCCCGGGAGTAATTCTGGTGATGGGGCACTGTCGCCAGTATTTATTTTCGAGCGACGAAAGTGAGATTTCTATATATTTCCTATTGACTGGTGTGAGAACCAAAATTTGATAGGGCTTATTGTTGTGATTTGGCATCAAAAATCTGATTTTTGTATATGTATCAAATTATGAATTTGAAACTCTAATTCACTAATTGATTGATGTTTGTGTTGTTTGTTTATTTGTTTGCTAATTTTTAGCCATTTATGCCTAATAGCATCAAATATTGAATTGTACTGAAAATTGGTCGCATTTGCTTGCATATGCATATATATCTTTGAACAGGTCATAGCAAGGAGGCTAGAGCCAGAGAATAAAATTTGTTTGCCCGACAAATAGGTACATGTTTACTACATAATTTACTGTTTTGTTTGGGTGATGATGATTTTATGAGCCTATTGGCTAGCCGCTTGGCTTTTTCTTTTTCTTTTTGAGATCTGAAGGACCGGGGAAGCTATTTGAAATTCCCCGATGCTCCCGGTGCAGGGGAGGTTATGGCGAAATTTTTCGAAAATTTAGGGTGTTAGCCAAATTTTTGAAATTTTGAAAATTCTCAGAAACTGAAAGGTTGGAGAATGGAAGCCTGATCGATCGTAGAGTGGATTAATCAAACCACTTTCGACTTTGTTCCTTTTCGGGGACGAAAAGTTTTAAGTGGGGGAGATTGTAACAACCCGTAAAATATGGGCCAGTTTAAAATTTTTATTTTGGCGATTTTAGCGAATTTTGATTATTTAAAATGAATTATTTTAAATAAGATCGACGAGAAATTTATTTGAATAGAATTCGAACGTATATATTATACGCGTCGTCGTTAGATTATAAATAATTATATATAATTATAAAAGGAATTGAAAATGGCGCGGTAGTTCGATAATTCGATTTCAAACTTCAATTGAATGTACCGGGTGCAAAACAATCCGGATTTTAGTGAAACCAAAAATAATGGAATCTAATAGTGAATATCTTTCCAACGAATCCGAAAAATCCAAAGTTCGTAGCGGGAATCAAAAGATATGTCCAGTTGAAAATTCTGAATAGTCGCTATGGAATTCAGGCCCTTAAAAATGGACATTTTGCAAATGACCTCGGATTTCGACGAAACCAGTTTTGTTGGGTCCGTGATGTTAAGTTATTGCTAGATTCCAAATTTCATAATTTTTCGAATCAATATGTGAGCGTGGCAAAGGAAAACGCGTTTGACCGGTTTCAGTTGATTTTAATCGACTGGAAATTGGCCATTTTTCCAACGGTCTCAGAATTCGACGAAACTAGTTTTGTTAGGACCGTATCGTCAATACGAAGCTAGAAAATATTTTTCTGGAATTTTTCGAGTCAGTATGTGGCCCCGGTAATTTGAAATGTGCGTTTAAAATTCAATATAGTGATTTAAATGTAGATTCAAAGGAAACTTATCGAGACGATCGAATCAGCTTGCGGTACATATCCCATTGTGTTCGGAATGGGGGTAAAACGCTATGGACGACAGGCGGTGAGCCTCGTTTAGAGGTCGCAGGTAAAAGTCAACTTTTTGAAAAATTAAATAATAAAATAATTAAAATAAGTTTTAATTTCCCCCTCCCTCCTTTATATCCTTTCTGCCCCCCCCCCCCCTTTTTAAAATCAAATCGCTCAGGAAAAAAAAAAAGAAAAAGAAACCCTAAACCTAACGATCGCCGAACCACCAGCCTCCCACCGCTCCGCCCAGTTCGACGCTCGACCAGCCTCCCACCGCTCCGCCCAGTTCGACGCTCGACCAACCTCCCACCGCTCCGCCCAGTTCGACGCTCGAGCCATCGCCACCCAGTTCGACTCCCGAAGCCGCCCCTCTCGAAACCCGAAGCCCCCCCCGATCGTACTATCTCCGACGTCGTCTCCTTCCCCCCCCCCCCCCCGTCTCTGTAAGTTTTTAATTTTTTAATTTTGTTTTATTTTTATTTATTTTATTTTTATTTTATATATGAACTGATTTGTTTAAATTATAAAAACTGATTTTATTTCGAAAAGAAAACTGATTTGTTTAAATTATAAAAACTGATTTTATTTCGAAAAGAAAACTGATTTGTTTATAAAGATTAAAACTGTTTTTTTTTTAAAGTTAAAACTGTTTTTAAAGAAAGTTAAAAACTGATTTTTAGATAAGAAATTTAAAACTGGATTTTTTGTAAAGAAAGTAAAAACTGATTTCCTTTAAAAGAATTTTAAAACTTGATTTTTAAAGTTATAAAAACTGAATTTTAATAGCAAGGAAAAACTGATTTTAAAAGAAAAAAAATCAGATTTTTATATATTGAATAGCGAACTAAAAATTCGATTTTTATATATTGAATAGCGAACTAAAAATTCGATTTTTATATATTGAATAGCGAACTAAAAATTCGATTTTTATATATTGAATAGCGAACTAAAAATTCGATTTTTATATATTGAATAGCGAACTAAAAATTCGATTTTTATATATTGAATAGCGAACTAAAAATTCGATTTTTATATATTGAATAGCGAACTAAAAATTCGATTTTTATATATTGAATAGCGAACTAAAAATTCGATTTTTATATATTGAATAGCGAACTAAAAATTCGATTTTTATATATTGAATAGTGAACTAAAAATTCGATTTTTACATATGTAGTGAAAGCAGCAACGAAGGTGACAAAAAGGCGAAACGACGAAGACTTCTGCAAAGGAAGTGCCGTGAAGCTAGGATAGCTATAGGTGAGAATTTCTCACCTTTCAATTTTATTTCTAGTTATATATATATACTAGGATGTAGACGGTGCTTAGTAGCACCCGACACAATCGTCCACAGACCATGGACTTGTTTGTTTGGTTGCATAGATTAGAGATTGTTTGATTGAAATTGAATTGTGTGGTGAAATGAATTGATTTGATGATGTGTGAATGGCGTGGGCCTTCACTAGACCGGGGATAAGGCTAGGCCTTGTCCCGTTTCTAGTATCGTGCCGTTATGCCGCCGAAATTTTCTAAAATATGTTAGAAAAATAAAAATATCATTTTATTTAATAAATGAATTGAATAGAAATTCATAGGTTGAAATAAAATGTTTTATCGTTAAAAATATAATTTTTAACGTGAATATGAAAATAGTGAAGTGAATAAATATTCATTTACAAACCAGATGGTTTGTTTATGTACACTTATTTGAATGACATTGATTGGGACGATAAATTTTACACATCGCCCAACTGCACAAATAAAATCTGTGTTTGTTTGTTTGAAACCCCACACGGGTGTTGGGATGAAATATGAATTTCACTCATCCTGATTGATTAAATATGTCGATCGATTGATTGACAGGCTGTCATAAGCGTTAGATATCTTTATTTGATGCTTATACAGTGTAGTGCACTTTGGTTGATGGTTGATCATTTTTCAATGCTGTTATATACATGTGTTGTGTGAAAATCCATATAATTAATTTTATATGGTAATTGATTGGGCCTCATTCCAATCGTGAAAATAAAGAATATTTTGATAATAACAAATATTTTGATAATAGGAAATATTTGAAATAGAATATTTGAAAATAGAAATTTATGAAGCCGCGTTGATTAGATTGACGCCATTTTGACGTAAACGATATTTATATCGATTTTATTCATTTTAAAATGAATATTGAAAAGTAATCTCGAAATCGAATATTTCGAAATGAATTGAATTGAAAACGATTTCGAAATGAATTGAATTGAAAATGAATTCAAATTGAATTAAAAATGAATTCAAATTGAATTGAAAACGATTTCGAAATGAATTGAATTGAAAACGATTTCGAAATGAATTGAATTGAAAACGAATTCAAAGTGAATTGAATTGAAAGTGATTTCGAAATGAATTGAATTGAAAACGAATTCAAAGTGAATTGAATTGAAAGTGATTTCGAAATGAATTGAATTGAAAACGAATTCAAAGTGAATTGAATTGAAAGTGATTTCGAAATGAATTGAATTGAAAACGAATTCAAAGTGAATTAAATTGAAAGTGATTTCGAAATGAATTGAATTGAAAACGAATTCAAAGTGAATTAAATTGAAAGTGATTTCGAAATGAATTGAATTGAAAACGAATTCAAAGTGAATTGAATTGAAAGTGATTTCGAAATGAATTGAATTGAAAACGATTTCGAAATGAATTGAATTGAAAACGAATTCAAAATGAATTGAAAGCAAATTGAAATGAATTCGAATTGAATTGAAATTTGAATTGAATAGAAATGAATTTTAAAACGAATTTACAGAGAAGAATTCAATTTTGCTTTGAATTGAGATGGAAGTTGAAATAGATTTTGAAACGAATTTTAAACTATTTATATAATTCGTTTTAAATAGAAATCGACGAAGTATATATTATATATATTATATATATAATATAATGGCCTGAATAGAACGCGCCGCGCCGCGGCAGTTCGCGAATTTCGACCATTGATTTCAAATGGACGTTACGGGAGATCCGACCGTCGGATTCTCCTAAAACCGGAACCGTTGGGTTCGTATCGAAAAGAGCTTTCTAGCGAATGTTAGAAATTTGAAATCTAACGGTTGGATTTGGAATTATGTCCAAATCAAATTTGAAAAAGGTCGCTGTAAGTGCAGTTCGATGGCCGTTGATGGAAATCGACTGTATGGGCCTTGATAAAATTATTAAAAATAGTAATAATTTGTGTAAAATCATAAGAAATGATTTGTGAAGATTTGGGATGAAAACTCCATATTTGAAAAGATAAAAATAGATTTTTATCGAAATGAACTAGTTTTGAACTAGAATTATGATTCTATTTATTTTTAAATAAATAAATTGAATTTGAAAGGGGTTTTAAAAATAACCAGAATTTCCAATGATTGCATTGGGGTGGATTTGAATCGAAATTGTCTTCGGAATATTTCGGTGTTGGAATTCGTGATTATACAGGTGTTGTCATGGAAATTTGAAAGATATATATTTATATCGTTATTTCCAATACGACATTTGTTAGTCGTAGAATTTGATATTGAATATAAGCCGATATATTTTCTATTCAGAGCCTTGTATTGAATATCGAATGTGATTTGGGTTTGTCGTGAATGGTGTCTTCACTAACACCGTTCTTGAACCCAGTTGAGAAAAGATTAAATCTTTTTATTTAGATTTAATGAAGTGTACCAATTAAATGATATTTAATTGGAATTGAATTGGTATTGATTTTTGGGTTTACCGTGAACCGTGTTTTAAATGACACTGATTCTTTAACCCAGTCAAAAGATTAAAACTAAATGGAGTTTTAATGAATCTTTAATTAGATTGAAAAGATCGAGAATGGAGTATCACCAGTTTTGCTCCAGGCGATAGTTAAATCTTTAATTAGATTTGAACGTGAAATTTAGAAACTAACTGTCGGTTAGCCAAGCAGAATGGTTTTCTGGATATTGATCTGATGTTGGTTTCGGCCTTCGGGGTTAATATTTGGGGAATTATTCTCTTGATTAATTTACGGTTAGTGACTAATGAATTGGAATGAGGCGTATGTTGTGTTTGTGTAACACTTATTTAAAATATACGCGAGTTATTCGGAAAGACCGGGTTTATCCCATTCTGAATAACTGATACGACGATAAGTCGAAGATGAAGACGATGGTCGAAGACCGGAGGTCTTCACGTCGTTTGGGTGATAACTGATGATCTTGATTGGGCTGTACACCCAAGAAGATGGAAACAGTTAGTGATCGTCCAGACGTACTTGGAGATCGATGGATATGCGGGGTACTAGGTGCCTCCGGTTTCGTTCAGACCCAGAACGGACTTGTAAATGGACTGTGTGTCTGACATCGGATTTCATTCTGTGTGACTGATATCGGTTGCATAGGATGGTTTGCCTGTGTGGCATGCTAAGATGCAAATGATCAAGGCTTCTGTTGAAAAGCAAAGTCTTGTGGTTGATGATCAAAGCACGGCCTTTGTGGCGTAGCTTTGTGTAACGTTTACCTCGCGTGTTTCACACCAGGTATGAACCAAAAACGGGAGACGGACCTCAGGGAGGGCCTGCGTTTCCTCCTAGCTAGAAGTGGCGTCGGTGGTTTTACACGCCCTGACGAGTTTGACTTATGTGGTTGTTGCTGTTGCGAGGCGCCTCGGTTTGATCGGACGATCCGGGTCCGATGGAGTCATTCGTTGGCTCATTTACGCCCCAAAGGGCGGGGAAACGCAGTGTTCAGGCATTTTAATCCACATCGGTGGACCGGCCCTGACGATCCAAGGGTCACTCGAGCTCTGATCCTGAGACTCGGGCTAGGCAGTCTCGAATCGGTTGAGGACTATCTTTTGCCTCGGTTCATAGACGGAAATCCAATTTCCAAATACGTGCCATTTGCGGTTTTATTTGTAATCCTATATATGGCGACATAGTGGGATGGGGCGCTCATGCCGCCTATGATTGATACTTATGATTTGAAGTTGTTTTATACACTATGCACTTATAGTAGTATCAAATGATTTGTTTTAAACGTATCAAGCATTCTTTGGCCTTTATAAGGGAAAACCCTATCCCCCGGCTTGCGTTGCATTGTGTGATAGGACCTGGGTCTTATAACAGCTTCATTTTTCTTTATTTAGCATTGCGCTGTTTATTTATGCACTGGTATTCTTGGGAGGAAACCCGTTCCGTGTTATACGGCGTGGTCCCTTGATTTACCTAATGATTAAAAATAAAGATTAACTGTTTTAGTTCTCACACCAGTCACATGACTGACCTGGAGTTTATTGTTTTAACCTAAACTCTGGGTGCCCTTATTTTCGACACGGGCAGCTAGTAGTTTTGGTTTTGCAGATTTATATTCACAGGATCCTGGTTTACAGCTGGAACGATATCCGGAAAGCTTTGTATCCGTATATCTCTTCTAGTTGTGTATTGTATTATTTTCCGCTGCTATGTATTCAAATGTAATTTGAGTCTCTGATATTTCTGTGTAATATTCATTTATACTCTGTATATTCTTGTAATCTGATGCATTGTTGTAATATACGATGAAACGTTCTTCTGTATGTGTTCTGTTGTGGTTTGTTCTCGAACTATCCGACGCTTTCCTTTACGGGGAAGTTGCGGGTCTTTACATTCAACTCTCGATAGTCAACACAAAGTCGGAGAGAACCATCTGCCTTGGTAGCAAATACCACAGGCGCTCCCCATTCAGATATGCTTCGTCTAATGAAGTTCTTTTCAAGCAACTCCTTTACTTGCTTACTTAGCTCCCGCCTTTCACGCGGAGCCATGTGCCGAACGGGCAAAGAAACCGGCTTTGCATTATCCACCAGATAAATGCGGAAATCAATCTCTCGCTTAGGGGGCAACCCCTTAACTTCATCGAAAACATCCGGATACTCTCGAACCACTCTCACAGACTGAAGAGTTTCCATTGAAGAGTCGAGTGATTCCAGATAGCACAACATGACGGGACCTCTCGGATCACAAGAAATCTCTAGGGTATTTCCGAGGCGAGTCACGAGCCTTACAACCCTATGCTCACAATCAAGAATGGCTCCATATCTGGACAGCCAATCCATGCCCAATATCAATCCGTATCCCCTAAAACCAACAACATAAGCACTGCACAAGAACTCTACACTCAGTATAGAGATCCTCAAATCCCCACATATCATAGACAAATGGGCGGAATCCCCAATAGGATTTGAGACACAGACGAGATCATCTACCAAGCTAGTACTAAGGTGCAAACTATCAACAAGATCAGATGAGATAAAGCTATGCGATGCACCAGAATCAAACAAGGTACGAACTAGAAAACCAGAAATATATACAAGGCTCTCAACAGAAATACTACCTTGATCAGGAACTGGAGCGGTATTGAGAGCATGAACTTGCCCTCCTGAAGGTCCAGCACGCTGAGTCTGACCCTGGCCTTGCCCTTGCTTCCTCGGGCAATCCTTACTGAAATGTCCAGTCTCACCGCAGAAAAAGCATTCACCATTCTTCCTTTTTCTCTTCTTACAATCCTTAATAAGATGCCCAGCTGAACCGCAATAATGTTGTTCTTGCCCTTGTTGTTGTTCCCCTTGTTGCCTTGACTCTTGTTCTTGTTCTTGTTCTTGTTCTGATTGCCTTGACTGCTCTGACCACTCGGATTTCCCTGATTTCCTTTCCACTGGGAATCAGTCTTCTTGGCTTGAGTATCATTCATCTTGGTCTCTTTCTTGACATCTCCTTGAAGTAACGCCATATCAACCAAACTCTCAAATGTGGCCCCATGGGGAATATGTGACATAGCCAATCCCTGCAACGGCTCATTCAATCCTCTAGCAAAACGAAGAGCCTTCTTCTGAGGAGTATTCACCATATCCAGGCCAAAACGAGCTAACTGATTGAACTTGTTCACATATTCTTTGACAGACATATCTCCTTGTTTCAAAGTTATGAACCTCTCCATTTGCAGATTCTCCTCAGCAGAAGATAGAAACTTAAGCATGAACCTTGCCCTGAAATCGGCCCAAGTCTCAACAGGCCTAGTACCATTGGTGACTTCCCACCAATAAGCGGCTTCATCCTTCATATGCCACACCGCCAACAAGATATTCCTCTGATCGTCTAACCCAAAGATAGCAAATAAATCCTCAGTCTCTTTCAACCAATTTCTGGCCTCTACAAAAGTCTCAGTGCCTTGAAAGTTCTTGCCACCCATTGCTTTGAAATCTTTGCAAGTCTGTGCGAAGTCAGCTTGAGGATGCTGAGGGGGAGGAGGAAGAGGAACCTCAGCGACAGGAGGAGGAGGAACATTAACTACTGGAGGAGGAGGAGGAGGAACATTAACTACTGGAGGAGGAGGAGGAGGGATATCTGCGGGGCCGGCTTCGGTCGCCCTAGCCTCCAAAAGTCTCCTATACCAAACAGGTACGTGCACTCCCTCTGGAATAGCAAAGTTATCGGCCATACTGAAAACGAAGAAAAAGACAGATTCAGAATGGAGAAAAATGAAGGAATTTTGCTAATGGCTTTTTGGGGAATAGCCTTTAAAATAAACTAGACTTTTCTTTGGAAAATACTTTATACTTGGTTTTGAAAATAGTTTTCCAAAATTTTTCTAAAAACCTTTTTGTTCCTTCTCGTAAACCATATGCTCTGATACCAAATGTAACACTCCACCTCCGCCAGGGTGACTCTTGCAAGCACTCTGACTTTGGAGGGGCGTTTGAATCAGGTAAACATGCATAATGATATATCAAGGCAGAACAAGAACATATGTATATATGTAAACAGAGTAAATAACATAGATAAAACAGCGGAAGATTTTAAACCATTTCAAAACAAGTCTGGTACAACATAGCTTTCCAAATAAACAAGTCTAGTTAAAAACAACATCAACTGAAAAACTGAAATACATAAGTACTATCCCCAAATAAGTGATAACCATAGCTAGCTTCATGTCAAGACCGTACATGAGCTAAAATCCCACAAGCAAGCGATCGGAAATCCAGCTAAGCTCCAATATTCCCTCCCTGAAAACCGGGGGGGGGGAACGGAAGAAAAGAGGCGAAAGAAAACAGGTCAGTCAAAAAGACTGAGTAAGCCCTACTACAATCAATGTAAACTGATAAAGTTAACTGGCATGAGAAGCAGGTATGATCATAAGGATACTAGCATGATGATTAACTAACAAGGTAGATAAAGGTGTCATCGCATAATCAGGTTTAAGGTTTTGCACCACAGGTGTACTAGCAAACTAACATGACTTGAATATACAAGTATTGATCCCTTGGCCCAAGCTTTGGCCCAAAACATGAAATGACCCTAATACAAGGTCCAAGCAAACGGTCTAGTCGATCGGCTCCCTAAGCCTAACTCGTCACGTGTTGGTGTCAATACGGCCCAAACATAATTGTAGTCAGACTGTGCAGGGTCTCCCGTCGGGTGTATCAAGCCCTAGGGTGGCAACCCCTGGACACCATAAACATGAGTGCACAGTCTCGATCTACTGGTACCCGTGCATGCTTTCCCCGGCTTCGGACTATGTGCACGACCAAAAGTCCGCCCGTAACTACACCGACGTACCACTCTGCCGTCGCTTTTGGTCGCTTACCTCCAGTTTAGTAATCGTGCCCCCTCCCTAGCCTAGTCCCTAGGGTCATGATGATACAAACTTGGGATTACTGCTGGAGTGGACCCCCATTGCTAGGATTTTCTAGTGGGTTAAGTACGGTTTAACCCTCTCGCTAATCATGGATTAACTTGGTTAAGTGTAACGATGAGTTCATGACTTAACCCCGATTAATCTACCAAGCCCAAATTAGTTAAGTATTAAGTGGACCATGACTTAACCCTAATCACGAGGCATTAATTAATTTAATGCGCCTTAACCTCTCACATTAGACCTTGTTGTGGTTACTAGTTAAGACGGGCGGGTCCGGGTAGCTTTACACCACAACTTGGTCTAACCTCGGGTTCGAGGTACAACATGACCAACTTCTCACATTGGGTCCTATTGTTTGTAGCAACTAGTTACGCCGGTCGGTTCCGGGTAGGTTTACGCTACAAACTCGACCCAACCTCGAGTTGGCCACACTTATCTTTTCTAAGTGTCATGTCCATCATGTTTCCAAAACATGTTACAAATTTTCAAGCAATTGGGTAGACCTAACTTAATAGGTAAATTCCCAATGGGTAGACCTAACTTAATAGGTAAATTCCCAAGCTTATGTTTTATGTCTTTTAAGTTTACCCAACCCCAAACGCAATCCCATCGCTTACATATCGCAATAGCGCATAAAGGATAGAAAGAGGGAACTTGGCATAATCATGACATAAAGGTATTGAAGCCACAAGTTTAACATGGTGGCATATGAAATGTTCATATGTTCATACACTTGCATATTACATTTTTAGGCCTCAAAAGCATGCATAAAACCAAACTTAGCATATTGGTGATACATGGCGATAAATGACATGTAGAAATGGCCATAAGTTCGCATTTAGCCTCACATGCAAGTTATCATAAGAGATATGATAACTTACATGTTGCCAAAATGCAACCTTTAGCATAAAGCTTGAAGCTTTATGTTCATATACTCAAGATAAGCTTGCATAACATGATAACATGAACCAAATGATCATCTCAAACTTGCATAACATAACTTGCATATCATATGACAAACTTGCATATCAAACTTGCATAACATAACTTGATAAACTTGCATTTCATAGCATAGTAAACTTGCATATAAACTTGCATATCATACATGATAAACTTGCATATCATAGCATAGTAAACTTGCATAGAAACTTGCATATCATACATTTAACTTTAGAGTTTAAGTATGAAAGTAGAATAGGGCTTACAATGCCAAAGCCCTTATGAAATCAAATAAACCCAAAATGCAAGCAAAACCCTTGAGCCAAAATGATCAAAACTCTTTCTTTATGATGCAAATGTAGAAACTTGACTTGAATGCAAGCTAATGATGCTCATACAAGCTTGAAAACACTTGTATGCATGGAAAATCTCATAAAAATTTATTTAGGAATTTTATGAAGAGAGTGGAGGCCATGAGAGGATTGATTTTGCCATAGTTTAGTTGTAGGATTGATTAATGATGATTTAGGGTTAGGTTAGGGCCTTATTTATATATTAGGCAAGTGTTTTAGGCCATAGGATTAAACCCTAGTTGCAATCTCAGCCCTTAAAACCGAATCTGGCCCCCAAGCTCAACACAATCTCAAAATGGTGCACCAGGCTAAACAGCCCGGCTGGACCAAGTCGACAGCCAAGTCGACAGGGCTGTCGACTTGGGTCCAACCATGTCGACTCCCAAGTCGACAGGGCTGTCGACTTGGGTACTCTGGCGGGAATTTTCCCGCCTGGCCCAAGCTGGCCCAAATTTCCAAATTCAAACTTGAATTTGAAATCTGTTTTTACTTAGAAATTTTCTGAAAACTTCGTTGGGCCTTAATCGGGTCATACGGACTCCGATTTTCGAAAACTCGGACTCTATTTCGCGTATTTTTCAGAGACGAACGCAATGGCATAACCCATTTCTCTTGATTCAGATTTTAGAATTAAATTCTGCCACAATTTATGTTATAACAGGTTATTGAAAATACGGGTTGTTACAATGTCATTGTCGATTAGAATGGTCTATGGTTGATAAGTGATTGCCATGAAAGTACCATTGTTTCTAAATGCTTGTTTGTAAAGGCTATCACTGTCGGATGTCGGAAAGACGGGTGTGAGTTCTTCTCTGTTGATGTTGGTAGATTAGTTGATTAATCTGTCTATTCTCATATACTTTATTGATAATGTTAGATAGCTATTTTATTGCTCACTAAGACTGTTGTCTGACTCAAGATTTTATATTTCCGTCTTATTACCTTGGGTTGTTCATCCTGTTGTGGATGGGCAGACCGAGTAGTAGGTAACAAGTAGAAGATCTTGGTGGATGATGCTGCAGATCGATGACGAGCTGGAGGCTTACGTACCAGTTTCTTACTGCTAGCTGGTACTTCTGTTTCCGCTGTTTGATGTTTGCTCTGAGTACTGTAGTGAGGCCAGTTTGTACAGACACTTATGTTGCAATCCAAGGATGCATGGTTATCCTTTCTAGTTGTGATGAAAGTTCAAGTTTCTACTTAAATATGCTTCACTAATACTGCCTGTTGTATATGTTCAATTATATTTTATCCTTGCGCTGTGAGTTATGCGACAGGTTCCGCTTATGTTATCTTACCCAGATGATCGTCCACAGCTACCTGACACACCTTTCAGCGCATTATTTCCCTTATTAAGTGCAGGAGTTGTGGGCGGTCGTCACAAGGCACGTGCATGGGTACTCAAGGACACAAGATGAGCCGATTTGACTAGTGACGAGGAGGATTCCTTTTTGAGGCTGTCATGGATCCACCAACCCGCAACAGGCGTTACGGATTCGGAAACTATGCGATAATTTCAAATTTAATTTTAAAATAATTATTCTACTACATGTTCAAAACCGTTGTGCACTGTGATGAGTTACAGTAAACATATCTTATATTTACTCTGAAAATTTAATGGAAACGGAGATTTATATGAATTACGATTATGATGTTGGATACACTTATAGTTTAAATTTGTGTATAGGCCAAGACAACCCAAGACAAAGAGGAGATTGTACAGCTCTAGGCCAAGATTGTCGAGCTTGAACAGCGTGATTGTTGTCGTGACGTGCAGATAGAGAAGCTGAACTAGTGTTTGGTGGAGTCCATAGAGCAGTACAGGTGGTTTCCTTCATCTGATGGTTTTGGAGGGGAGTGATTTGAGGTATGATTTGTTATGTTTTGTTGTTATGTATATATAGGCATTGGGTGAATGAGTATGTGTTTGATACATTTTGATGTATCGTATATTTTGTTACTGGTTTCGGTGTTGATTTAGATGATGATTTATGTTGGTTTGGACAACGTTGGGTTGTTGTGTTTTGTTGAATGTTGTATATATTGGTTTATGTTGTGTATATTCGACTGTATGTGTATGATTTGAATTTAATATTATGTTTTGGTAGATATGTGAGTATTATTGTTACATATATGCACGAACTGGAGTTGGTATGCTATATATGAGATTGATGGTGGCTGGAAGTAAGCATATCTTAATTCTAGAAAAAAAATCACCCAGATTTCCAACAACTTACGGTTATTGTTTACCAACGGCTGTTAACGAGTTCCAATGACATTTTCCAATGATTTCGAACAGTTTTCAATGACTATTTGGGTAACGATTTCTGCCATGTGTCTACTCATGCCTTTGGAGGCCATTGGGAAAACTCCGTTGATGACATTGGAAAGCATTGAGAGTCATTGACGCATATACCAATGGGGTTTTCAACGACTACCAACGGTTTTCCAACGGCCGCTAGTCGTTGAAAACCACTGTTGTTATTGTAGTGTATGTTAACTACAACGAACAATTACGAAAGATTATTACATTTCTTAACTGTTATTTAGGTGTCAAATAATCTTTGAATACGTATATCGTCACATCTTCTCTATTCAAATTCATTTCGAATAATCGTATTCAAAAATAATAAATAAATATCATATTTTATTACGTTGACAATCAATAAATAATAAAACATAAATAATTTAATTTAATTCAACATAAAAATGTTTTTGTCACCTTATTTATAAATGTACAAAAATTGATAATACTTTTTTTTTTTAAATAATTGTTAACATGTGTTTGCTTACATATAATATAAGCCACTATTTTGATAAAACAATATAAACATATAATTTTTTATATTAAACTAAACATAATAGATATTTTTATCTTGAGTCCATCTTGTACATACATAGTATTAACTTCAACTTTACGTTTCTTTTGAACAAGCTCTCCAATATGGCTAATGCTAATAAAGTGTCATAAACTACGTTTTCAATCCAGAAAATGCAGTCAAATTATATGTGTCTTTAGTAAATGCTTTGTAGTCATACTTATGCTAAATACTTGCTCAGCATTTGATGTATTTTACATGTTCTACTTTGGAAGTCCGTTTAGTTCACACTCACGCGTTGCGTGTACATTAACTACATGTACATCCTCGATCATTTTTGCACATCTACCATTATAAAGTTGCATTCTACATATTAAGATGTAAAATTTACAAATACAGATGCCTTCGTATCTACTTGTCAAACCGACCGTTATGGAGGTTTACCTACTATGGGATGAAATGAAATTTTGTCTGAAGCCAAAAACATGCTGCGTTTGTTTCTTCTGTTTGTTTCTCGTCCGCATTCTTCTCTTCCAGATCGTAATTGCGATTCCACTGGAAGACGTATTCTCCTCCATCCTTCCTTACATTAACCATTTTTCCGTTTTTTGGGCTTTTGTTCTTTAATCCATTTTCATCTTGTGATCCGATCTAATTAAGAATTCCTCGTCTATTTTCAAATCTCACTGACCTCGTCTATTTTCAGATCTCACTGAACGAGGGAGAAGAAGAGCATAATATAAAGCGAGGAGTCACGAATCAGCTAATTTATACTTTAATAAGATAATCTTCAATGGAAACAAACTCATAAATCTATTTCGTAATCATTTAGTAAATCTATCTAGAGATTGATTCACTTTATAATCGTTTTTATATACAACTCGATTCCGATTTATTTTGATATGGACAGAATTCAACTCGTCTTCCTGAGGCTCTATTTTCCGTCGATTTAATTTTCAGGTTAGTTCTCGATTTGATTTCGAATTCGAAAATGTTTGATTTGTTCTCATATCATCCGATTTTGTTCCAGTTCTTGAAAAATTACTGTGTTTGATTGTTACTGTTGCTAAAATACTTTTAGCCATACTTCATATTTGTATTACATTGTATATCCTTTAGCCTTTGGAAGTTAAATCAATAGTATTTTGTTTTCTTTTATACAACCTTCGTGTAATCAATCAAGTGATAGTAGAATTTGAAAGTATAGCGAATATATGAACTGTTTTGCAAAGTATCTGAAGATTTGAGTATTTGAATGCTTTTCCAGAGATTTAAGAGGCTAGTGATATGAATGCAAAAGTTGAAAATCAATGGATTTTCTAAATCCTATTTATGTGAATCAACCGAGTAATCATATTCTTGTATGTAACAGCTTGCTATTTAAGTTATATTCAAACAAAATTATTTTTATTTCAACAAGTAAACCTATTTTTATTTCAACAATTTTTTTTATTATGATAAAGAAGTCAAAGATTATAAGAAACAGAGTGGAAGTAAGTTGGGGTTTGCGTGATGAAAAAGAGATGAAGAGAATGAAAGGGGAAAAGCAACCAACGGGTTTTCTTATCCCCGTGTACTTGCGCACCAAAATTGTGCAAGCAATCATTTCTTTTCTTTTTTTTCCAAATAAAAAATAAAATAACAACTATAAGATTGCTCAATTCGAAACTGCACAAGCTATAATACCTGTAAAAGCTTGCACAATTTTAAATTATGTAAGCTACATAAAAGCAAACATATTTTTGCAGTTAGTTTTCAGTTGAGTCTGTTACCACGATAATGCCCTATCCAAAGTTCACATTAAAAAATTGTCCTTCTTGAAATGATTCTCCTAAGCATAGTCTGCTTAGCCATCTATCTCACGCTTGTAAAAAAATGAACCCCCCCCCCTTCCACACACACACCCACCCCCATCCCAAATTAGGAAGAAGAAAAATTGATTCTGCTTCTCCGCTTGTAAAAAAAGAAGTCTGCTCATACTCTGCTTCTTTGGTCTTAATTTTTCATTTCACTAATACTGGTCGCAAGTGAGTGGATAAGCATGTGTGTTGTTACCATTCTGTATCATCAAAATAACATACCAACCTTTCCTCTCTGTAGAATATCTGAAGTATATTCGATGTAATGGAGGTATTAGGGAAGTATATTCGATGTGGTTGATGTTGTGGAAACGAGTATTCTTGTTATAAGTTTTCATTAAATATTCACTAATCAATAATCAAACCGACCGTTAGGGATGTTTGTTTACTGTCGCTGGTCAAAATCAATTTCTCTAATGCCAAAAAATCTTGCGGCTTCTTCTTCGAGGTTTTCTCTCCTTCACATCCGATGTCCGTCGTTTTTCATATATGTCATTTCTTCTCCGACTCCGACTCTATAGATCGCCTCAATCTCCAAAGCCCAAATATAACTTCAATCTGATTCTTATTCTTTCTCCTTTCCGTTTGACAATTTCTTCAAAACAACTATTTTACAATTTCTTGAACAAACCTAAATCTCAACGTAACCAATCCTCTTCACCTCCAGGAGACGATCATATGCAGGTATGAAAAAAATAAGTTTTTCATCAACAAATATTATTTGTCTTCGAATCTCGAAGACTGATTGATATCAACAAAAATTCACGTACGATGAGGTGGATAAAAAGGTGGAAGATGTGTGGTTGATTCGAATTAAGATTACATTGATTCTACTTATTAGTGGTTTAGCGTTGCAAAATAACTAAACATTAAGATTACATTGATTCTACTTGACATATAATAGAAATGTAGTACATGTCTGTGACTGATTCGAATTGATAGTGTATTCTCAGTCTTAAGTTGGTTTACATGTGAAATTTAGTCTGATTGAATTTTTACTTTATTAGTTACTTTCATTTTAATTTTCTTTTAAAGTACCCAACAATTTTTTAAATAAAATCCGATTTGAAATATGTTTTAACAAATAATTTTTATTTCATATTAAACACCTTAACAGTCGGTTTTTCCACCGTTATACGGTAATACTAGTGTACGTCTGGTTTGGCATATCAAATGCATTTGGATTTTCAAGCAAATAATTAATTTAGTATGGTTACAATTTAAAGGACTGAAACTCAGCATATTTTTTTCATGGTCACCCAAGAGGATAACACCCGACTTTTTTGTTGAATGCGACTGAAGAGTACATCACATGTACAAGCCAAAGACTTCCACCGCAAGCACAACAATGTTTTCTTCCAAACGACACATGTTAACATTACCGACCCGGTCCAATCATCCAACCAATTCAACCCCATTCCTTTGAAGATCGAGTCAACTATTTTTGGGTATATATTCTTTTCCAGTCGTTTCAACCCTCAAATTAAAATAACAAACCCCCAAATTTCGCAATGCCCTCACCAAGAACAACTGAAAGACACAAAATATCTTCGTCCTTCGCCTCCATAGCCGTTCACAGTCGATCTATCATCAGCAATTTCCGGCACAACCAAGTCGTCTCCATGGATCAGAATCAAATCCAAGAAGACGAGTTTCAATCTTACGTCGCTGCTCAGCTTTCTTCCATAGCAAACGAATCCCTTCCACCCGTTCAGTTCCTCCATCTACTCCTGGATTCGTTCTTAAGCATCCAGAACGAATTCAATCACCTCTTAATCGGCAATAATCCACCTTTAGTGTTTAGAACTTCGTCTGAAAGGCTCTTTTCGGTTTTTCTGGACACATCGGTGAAATCGCTGGACATCTGCAACGAAATGAGCCGTGTGATTCAGTCAATCTGCCACTGGAGCACGGATGCTCGAATCGTAGCAACTGCAGTTAAGAACAGTCAGCACGAGCGTGCGAGAAGAGCAATTTCAAAATTGAAACTTTACAGTAAAGATTCCCTTTCAAGGAATTGGTCGTTGGGGAAGAAGTTACAGGCAATGCCGATGAGCAGTGGAGTGGAGATAGCTATGTACACGATGAGTTACGTTATGGTGTTCGTGATGAACGCTTTGATTTCCGCCATAGGCGATGTGAGAATGGGTTGTAACTTTGTGGCTCCACCTAGGCAGTTCATATGGGCTTCACCGATGGTTCGGGTGCTGGAGAAGGTATGGAAAAGCGAGGTCAGGGTGTGTAGAGAGATGGAGGAGGACGTGAATGAATTGATGGGTGGCATGGATGCGTGTAAAGCGATGGAGGTCGAAGAGGGTTGCACGAGGTTGGAAGATGATTTGGTGGCGTTGGGGAAGAGATTAAGGGAGTTGTTCCGTAGGATTGTTGACGGCAGGGAAGTTTTCTTCAAGTGTTTGCAAGTGGGTGTGGATTGAATTTGCGTTTTGTTTTCTGTAGGATTTTAGAAATTTTGACTTCTGATTTTTGAGGATTGTTGCTTGTAGTTCGTTTGATGTTCTGATATTCTCCAGAATTGAGAATTTGATATTTGTTATTTTTCCTTCAATTTTTTATGTGAATAAAATAATTGCGTATTGATTTGGCTAGAGATAAATTGTATGGTTTGCTTTTAATTATTTTCTGGACAGCTGACCGAAAAGTTGTCCACTTTTGTACTCAAAAAAAAAAAAAAAAAAAAAAAAAAAAAAAAAAAAAAAAACACAACTTGTACTATTGTGCTTTAAAGAGGGAGATTACATGACAACGGTATTTGACAACATACGTTATACTTTCAAACGACAGTCGCTTGTTTATATTTCAATAATGAGTGAGTGGAAATAAGAGTAAATGGATGAGTAGAGAAAGATGATTGTATGGTGAAAATCATAAAACATTTTATGATGACACGCTATTTGTAGTGCAACGAAAGTCTACTTAAGAATGAAACAGAGAGTAATTAAGTGTTGAAATTAGGTGAATTGTATATAAGTCTCTCTTCTATAATTTTGATATGTGAAGTACTCTTTATTATCATTCTAGTGTGGTGCTAAGGACATCATAAAAAATGCTTATGAATACCATTGTTGAAAAACATCATTAATTTTCCCCACTTTTTTATTTTATACCCTTCCTAATACCAAATTTATTAAGGGGTTACTAAAGATATTAGTTTCGACTTTTTTGCATAACAAGCGACTGCTAATCAACGTTATTTTCCATAATTATCAACCATCGAATTACATTCATTTAGTTGGTGATTGATGTAACGACTTGTGTTCTTCTGAATTTAAATTTCGATAAAAATTGAAACTCAATTCCATTGAAACTCGAATCATTTGGTTTGGTATCTGCAAAAATTAGCATTATCATAACCATATAAATTAAAATTCACTGCGGAAACTGGATAGGATAACAAATATTGAATATGCCTACTACATTAGAACCAATAGGATTCCTTGAAAGCTAAAGGTCACATCAATATTGAGTATGATAGAGATAAGCCTTTATCAATGTCTGATCCCTTCAACTCTAAAGACATGTCCCTCTATGACTATCATTGTAATGTATAGGATGGTCAGAACACTAGTTTTACTAAATAAAACATCAAAATATTGTCTACACTATAAATTTACATCGACTTTTTCCATCCAATTTTTATGTCTATTTTCTAGGTTATCTAAGCCAAGCATTCAACATGTACGACGAACTACCATTGATCTCAAAGGATAGTATTGTGATGAAGCCCATTAATCAACCAATATTCCAAATCCATCAGTCGCTTAATACTTCTGATAGAAGTTGGCTCTCTCCCTTATCCGCTAGTCACTTAGTACCTTTTCAAAATAGGCAGACCAACCGACCATTTAATCCCTACCAATGTGGACTCTAATTATTATCTTTATCTTTGTTAACTATTTAAGATAGGATCGATCATTTAAAACCTATCAAGGTGGTTTCTTAATGAACGTTATTGCTTATCAAAGGGCACTATCAAATAAGACCTCTTACTGTTATTTAAGGCTTTTAGCATTAATATTGCATCCTAACCCATAAACAATAAGACCTCTGACTTTTATTTAAGGCTTTTAGCATTAATATCACATCCTAACCCATAAACGATTAATGCGAGAGACAGCAGCAACCACTTAGTACCTAATGGATTCATTGACCCAATGGTCATTTTAGACCTTCACTTAGCAGACCCTCCATTACTATCTAACTAACATTATTATGGTAATCATCCAACCACTTAATATTTCTCTTAGAATAGACAGTTTCATCGGTCATTTAAACCTAACCTTAGGTGGATTATAATCCGACCACTTAATGTAGCATAAGAAGTGGACCCTTACATTAATACCACTAGTCGTGCTCATTTGGCCATTTAATGCTTCATATGAGAAAAAGAGGATCCTCCAATCATCTAATACCTAATAAGGGTGGATCATCTAATCACTACCTGTAATCCTTAGGATAAATCCAGAAGGAAATAAGTGGATCTCAATCACTTAATACCCCTAAAGGCGAATCTAACTACTTAATATCTTGATCCTGAGCAGGTCCTTTAGTCACTCTATGACTTGCAACATTGTGATATTTCACAAGTTATTTATCATGGAAGATTATCTTTGATTTAGTCTTTTAAATCATTAGAATACCACAATGTTCATTCTTTTGGTAGGAAGGCAAACCCAACAGCTACTTAACAAATCAATACTGCAAGTAAACCTTCTCGGGTATATCTCTACAGCTTATTTAAACCATTTGATACTTTAAAAAGGAAAGTCAGAACTCTCACATAGCCACATGTTATTGGATAACGATATCTCACATTAGTACTAAGTGCACCCGATTGCTGATTGCCTCAAATTGGAGGGTAGACTTCTATCAAATGAATCTACTGACTTCACATCACTAATCCATTAAATCGAATTGAATTTTTTAAGTTGGATTATCACTATTCTAATTTGGTATTGAAGTTTGAAGAATATTAACTACCCATTAATCTCGATTAAATATATACCATAAATGTCAACCTAAGGCATTTAGATAAGTTACTAATTTACAATTAGTAATCATTGATTACTATATTCATAATCGGTCATATTAATTTATTTATCCCTATTAAATAAGTTTTCCAATTTACTTTCATTTAATGTTCTTTTTTTTAAGTTAGAAACATTTATTATATTCAAATTGATTGTGATATTTGAATTTTAAATCACATTTACTTCACTTTTTTTTATTGTCGCAATCATATATTTTCATTTGTTACATCAAATTTAATTGCAAACTTTTTTTGTTCAAATCCTCATTAATTAGGATTGTCTTCTTCCCATTCCTACTTATTTATTGGCGACTGCCAATTAATAGGAATTAATTATAGTTTTTAATATTATGGGTAATTGGCTTGATGACAACAAACAAAGATGTAATATAAAATATGAATACTAATGTTCATCCAGATATTTATTGCACATTGACAAGTATTAATGATGAAGAATGTACAGTATCAAGTGTAGATTCAAGATGATGATGTTAATATAATAATTCAAGGGTTAGAGGTTGAATACTCATGAATACTGAAAAGTTTGAGATAAGATGTACAAGATGAGTACAAAGTGTTAGAGTAAATGTTAAAATTCTAATAGTAGTTGTTCTCTTTTATAATGATTTTTCAAATCTCTTTTAAATGATTTCCCAAACAATATTCAAAATAGTTTTTCAAATGACTTTCAAATAATTCTTATTTTTTAAATGATAAGTTTTTCAAAACATCCTTTTCGATTTCAAACCTTTTATATTGTTTACACTTTGGTTTTATAAACTCTTGTGTGTTTATAACTTTGGCGATTTTCTTATACTCTATTTTAAGAAGTTATATATATCATGTATGTATTATACTTAATGTTTTATATTAATTATTATATTATTTTGTAATGTTTTATTATGATCGAAATATGTATAAAAAATGTTTAAACGGTGATAGAAAAATTCATTTTACTTAAAAGTAATATATTTTCAAAACTATTATTTTTTTTTCAAATTTAATTAGGATATGTCGATATATTCCACAATTTATTCCGACATACTATTTTTCAAATTTTAAATTTCAAAAGAAGTGTCTATTTGACTTCTCTTCGCGAATAGACATATCTGCTAGTTTCCTTTAAATACCGAAGTTCTGAATGAATTTCTCACATTTTCTTCTTCATTTCTAAGTCTTCTCTCTCATTTATAAAAAAATATATTAACTATACTTTGTCGAATTTCAACCAGAATCAAATCCGTTTATCTTTGATTTGATTCTCTACTGTTCTCTCATCAATCTTTCAAGATGAAAGTGTACTTCAGAGTTATAGGAGAAATTGTTGTAAAAAATCAAAAGATTTGTGTCTATAAAACTTTCTCAAACAAAATATATTGATTATAAGGGTGTGGCCGTAATAGTCCCAAAAATCAACAGTGAGTGATTGTGGCTTAAAAAATAATAAGGTGTACTTAATAGTTCAGAAACTAAGTGATTCTACCTAGATGTAAAAATTCCGGAGGGTGTGTCCCATAACATTGAAATCAAGATTATAATTGTACTTACTAGTAGAAGGGAAATCCGTATCGGATCAGTGCGGGACTGGATGTAGGGTAACTCAGAACCGATATAAAAATCTTGGTGTGTTCTTTTCTTTTCGTTTGTTTTCTTTTCTTTTATTGCATTTACTTTTATCTGTATTTTTTTTATTGTTAATAACATTAATTTAGGTATAAATCTGTTAAAAGTTTAAACAGAATCATATAATCAAGTAAGCATTATTTACCCTCTCTCCATTCTAGTGTTAATATTAGCCTTAAGACCTATATTCTGCATCCTAACAATCGGTATATGAGAAAGGTTTTTCAAATTATTCATAATTTTTTTGTTTGAATTTTTTTAAAAAAACTACTACTAGCTCTAATAATAATAATTCTTGTAACACAGTCTGTAATTCACGTATAGTATCAGATCACCACTTTTTTATGGTAGTAAATGCTCAAGAAAAATTAAAATTCATTTGCAACCAATAGGATTATATATTTGGAATATCATATTCATTGAGTACAATGAACCCAAGATAAATTTTACACAATGGATTGCTGACCAAAAAATAGGTGCATAAAGTAACTCTTAGGACATAAAGGGAAAGTCTATTTGAACACAACAAATAGACACAAATAAGGGGACATAAAATCTACACCATTGGATCTCCCCCTGAATTTCACCTCTCCACATAAAGACAAAAAGATCCAATGGTCAAGATTCTGTGTCTCTATGTTTGTGTCTAGTTTTGTGTCCCAATAGCCGCCCCCGGACATAAATGTATTGTTCTATTCACTAGATAGAAATGAATGTAATAGAGTATAGTTTGTGTGTCTACATTTGAAATTTGGAGAACTTAGCAAGTGAAACACGAAGGCATAAGTAAAGTTATACAAACTAAGATTTCCATGTGGAAAATTAGTTCCAGTTATTTAAAACGAGTCCACATGAATCAATATCCGATATGTATGGTAGATTTAAAAGTATAGTAATTCACTTATTACATTAAATAAAAGTTTTTTTTTGAACAGAAGTAAGTTAGAATTTTTTTAATTCAATTGCTCCTGAATGGTATTTAAAGACTTTAGCAATTGAAGAGACTAATGATATTAGTACTCTAGAATTTGAAGAGTTTATTGGCAGTTTAACGTCTTTTGAAGCACAAATGTAGGGCAGAACAGAAAGTAAAGCAATAGGGTAGAAATAAATAGCATTCACCGTAATAACTGACAATTATGATTCAGAAAGTGATGATGACGAAGCATGACATTCATGAGACAGAGTTTTAGAAATTTCGAAATATAGAAGGAGAAATAATTTTGAAAGAAATGGCATAAGCTTTCATGAAATGGAAGCGTCACTCAAAAAGACATCATCTGTCACAACTGTGATAAACCCATAAATGTGAAATGATACTTCCCATACCCAGCCAAACAGAAGAACGTATCAAATACCAATTCGTCCAAAAAAGGAGAAAAGCCTAGACTGCAACATTAGACGACTCAAATACATCTTCAAGTGATACTGATTCAGAAACAAAAACTGCCAACATTTCTTTCGTAGTAATTCACGATTCGGATTAGATCTAAAATAAACACACATTTAAAATTAATTTCTACCATTTTTAGAAACGACCCAAACTCGCCCTTACGGGAAAGCCTGGATTGAGTTGAGAACACGACAAATTAGAACGCAAACAAAAGAACATTTCATTGCTTATTACAGCAATTGGATCAATGTACAAGAATATAACAGAGTATGAATAAATATATACATTTGATAAATATCAGAGATTTAAAATTACAATGCAGCGGAAAATTAATACATAACACAACTGAAAGAAATACACGGATACAGAGCTTTCCGAATATATCTCCAGCTGTAAATCCTGGATCCTGGAAAAGAAATATCTGCAAAAACCAAAATTACTAGCTGCCTATGTGGAAAAAAGGGGCACCAAGAGTTTAGGTTAAAACAATAAACTCCAGGTCAGTCATGAGACTGGTGTGAGAACTAAAACAGTTATTAACTTGATTTTAAATTTAGGTGAATCAAGGGACCACGCCGTATAACACAGAACAGGTTTACCCCCAAGAATACCAGTGCATGAAACAAACAACGAAATGCTGATTAAAGAAAATGAAGCTATTATAAGACTCAGGTCCCATCACACAATGCAACGCAAGCCGGAGGATAGAGTTTTACCTTATAATAGCTAAACAATGCTTGGTACGTGAAATTTTATCTTTTATTATAAGTGAAGAAATCAACTTCAGATATAAATTATCAATCATAGGCGGCATGGGTACCATCTATCATATCGCCATACTAGGCTCTACAATCAAAACCGAAATGTCACGTATTGGAAATTGGATTTCCGACATGAGTCGAGGCAAGGGATATACTCCTTACCGCTTCGAGACACTCTAGAAAATGTCTTAGGACTACACACTCTGGGCAACCCTTGGATCCTGTAGTGCCGGTCCTCCCTTACGTTTGAGGATTAGTTAATCCTGAACACACGTTTTCTGGTCCTATAGGACCTATCCATCGGCTCTGTAGTAACCGATATATCCGAGGCGCCGCGCTATCCATCATCCACATAGGTAAAAATATAATAAATGTCTGGCCACCATACCATGACACCACCCATAGCTAGAAAGAAACGTCATGTTATCACTGCGTCCCTTATCCCTTTTGACTCATACTAAGGTGTGAGGCTCGCTAATTGATACTATACACAAAGCTATGCCCTTTAAGGTCGTGCTTTGATCATCAACCACAAGACTCTGCTTTTCAACAGAAGCCTGGATCACTGCATCACTGTATGTCACACTGACAATTCACGCCATACAGCTGATGTTTATCGATATATAACCTCTGAGCTCGTACGTCTCAGAGAAGGGTGTTAAGCAAGAGAATAAATTCTCCGCCACCAAACAGATATATATTTAATAGAGATCAATCAACACAGAATAAAATCCAATGTCAGACACACATCTATTTAATAGTTCGTTCTGGGTCTGAAAGAAACTGGAGGCACGTCATTCCTCGTCTCGTGTCCAATACAAGAGAGAAGTCCTCGCATATCCGGTCGATCTCGACGATCACCACTTATTACCTTGTCTTGGGTGTACCACCCAATCAAGACATCAGTAATCATCCAAACGATGTGAAGAACTCCGGTCTTCAACCACGTCTTCATCGTCGACTTATCATCGAATCAGTTATTCAGAATGGGTATAAACCCGGCCTTTCCGAATAACTCGCGTATAATATAAATAAGTTCTACACAAACACAACGTATGCCTCATTCCAATTCAGAATATTCCTTTATTCAAATATTCACATCATTAGGGAAAGGTTCCCATTAATTTTATTAAAGATAAGTTATTTGAATTTATTCTTTAATCTTTCTTTGGATATCAGTTCAAACCAAATTAAGGTTTATCCAAACTAGTTGGGATTAGCGCACCTTATCGAAGTAATCATTTGTTATATATTTCCCGATCCCAACCTACTCATCCCATGGAGCAAAACAGGTAACACTCCATATCTAACACCACGATGTTACCGGTAAATTTAATTACGATTCCACTTTCTAATCTAATTAAAGATTTAACTATCGTTTGGAGCAAAACTGGTGATACTCCATTCTAGATCATTTCCCAAATTTGATAATTTAAATTATCACATTCACATTTCAATCTAGTTAAAGATTCATTAAAACTCCACTTAGTTTTAATTTTCCCAAAAATAAATTTTAATGATTATTTAACTTTGGGAAATCAAACATGCCGCATTGGCAATCTACACCGTACCATTGATTTCTACCGATATATAACCTCTAAGCTCATACGTCTTAGAGAAGGGTGTTAAGCAAGAGAATAAATTCTCCGCCACCAAACAGATATATATTTAGCAGAGATAAATAATACAGTTCGAAATACCATGTTAGACATGTAATCCTGTCTTTAACTGGGTTAAAGAACTAATGTCGTTTAGAACACAGTTCATGATAAACCCAAAATCACATTCCATTAATTATGGAATCTTCACGGAAAGCAGATCAATATATAATCGATATCAATTTCGATATCCGGCTAATAATATAAATGGAATAACGACAAAGCCTTTTAAATTCCATATATATTAACAGTCTTCCACCACAGAAGCTCACTTCGATTATTATCAAATCGAACTCCATTCCATTCCAATTTATTGTATTAAATTGGAAAACTTTACTTTGGAATTTTTTTCCTTAATTTAAATCTTAATAAAAAGATTTTGTAAATTCCAAATCATATTTCACTGTTAATTGGGTTAAAGAACAAGTGTTATTTAAACCACAGTTCACGATATACCCAAAAATCCAATTCTTTTATTCAATTCCAATTAAATATTAATTAATTGGAAGACTTCCCTAAATCTTAAATTAAAGATTTATTCTTTTCTCAATTGGGTTTAAGAACAATGTTATTTAAGACACCGTTCACGACAAACTCAAAATCCCATTTGATATTAAATACAAGGCTCTGAATAGAAATTATATTGGCTTATATTCAATATCAAATTCTGAAACCAACAAACATCGTATTGGAAATAACGATATAAATATATCTTCCAAATTTTCATAACAATACCCGTATAATCACGAAATCCAACATCGAAATATTCTGAAGATGATTTCCATTCAAATCCACTCCAATTCATATACTGGAAATTCTGGGTATATTAAAACCCATTCCGAATCCAATTTATTTATTTAAAAATAATTGGATTATAATTCTAGTTAATAACTAATTCATTTCGATAAAAATATATTTTAATTTTTCAAATATGTAATTTTTCATCCCAATTCTTTCTAAATCATTTATTATGATTTTACACAAATTATTAATATTTTTAATAATTTTATTAAGGCCCTTTCAGTTGATTTCCATAAACGGTCATCAAACTGCACTTACAGTGATCTTTTCCAAATTTGATTTGGACATAATTCCAAATCCAGCCGTTAGATTACAAATCTCTTATATTCGTTGGAAATCTCTTTTCGATATGAACCCAACGGTTCCGGTTTTAGGAGAATCCGATGGTCGGATCTCCCGTAATATCAATTAGAAGTCAATGGTCGAAATTCAGAAACTATCGCGGCGTGACATGTTATATTCATGCCATTAAATATATATAACATATATATATATATATTATATGTATTTCATCGATTTCCATTTAAAATGTATTTTATAAATTCGTTTTTAAAAAAACGATTTCTACTTTCATTACAATTTTAAATCAAATTGAATATTCCTAATCATTATAATATATAAATGTTAATAATTTCAAAAATCAGATTTTGAAATATTTTCTTTTTCGATATTCATTATAGAAATAAATAAAATCGATATAAATATCATCCACGTCAAAATGGCGTATCTCTAATCAACACGGCTTCATATATTTCCATATTTTCGTGTCCATCCAAAATCGGACATTAAAATCAGATTTTAATCCTTTATTGAATATTATTTTAAAATATTCGTTATTCCTGAATTGGAATCAAACACAGTCAATTACCGTATAATGTTATTTATATGGATTTCAGACAACACATGTATACAACAATGATGATACACAATCAACCATCATCCAGAGTGCCTTACATAACTGCATAAGCATTAAATGTAAATATATAACGCTTACAACAGTCTGTCAACCAATCGATTGACATACAACTAAACAATTAGGATTAATATACGCAAATATCATCCGATTACCCGTGTGGGGTTTCAACCAACAAATATTGAATATTATTTGCGCAGTTGGGCGATGTGTAAAATACATCATCCCAATCCATGTCTGTTAAATGAGTGTACATAAACAAATTGTCCGATTTATATATGAATATTTACTTTCATTTCAGGAGAATTTTTGCCTTTCATATATACGTTAAAAAATATATTTTTAACGATAAAATATATATTTCAACACATGAATATTTTTAATAGTTCATACATTCAATAAAAATGATATTTTTTTGTTCAAATATTTATTTAACACATGAATATTTTATACAGTTCATATACACATTAAAAATGTTATTTTTAACTAACACATTTTATTTTAGAAAATTGCACGATACTAGAACTGGAATAAGGTCTAGCCTTATCCCTCGCCTAATAATGGCTTGCGCTATACACAAACCAAATTCAATCCATTCCATTCATATCCCAAACCAAATTCAACCAATTAAATTAATCAAAACAAATAATCAAACATCCATGATTTGAATCAAAGGTGTCGGGTGCTACGAAGCACCATCTGCATCCTAGTATATATATTTAACTGTAAACAAAGTTAGAGTGAGAAGTTCTCACCTTTGGTTTCCACTCCGTCATTCTTTAGCGGACGATGGTTTGGATTTATTTCCAGTGCGTTGTGTTCTTCACCGTGCTTCCAACGCAGTCTGTTTCACGTAATTTATATTAAAAATCATATTTATAACAACACTATATATATTTAAAAATCACATTTTTATAATGCTATTACATATATAAAAATCATTTTTTTATCTCTACTTTATATATAAAAATCAAAATTTTATATTGCTACTATATATATATATATAAATTATATTTTTATTTTGCTGCATATATAAAAATCATATTTTTATTTCGCTACATATATAAAAATCATATTTTTACAGTGCGATGTATATATTAAAAAACATATTTTTACAGTGCTATGTATACATTAAAAATCATATTTTTACAATGCTATGTATACATTAAAAATCATACTTTTACAATGCGATGTATACATTAAAAATCATATTTTTACAGTGTTGTGTATACATTAAAAATCATATTTTTACAGTGCGATGTATACATTAGAAATCATATTTTTATAGTGCTATGTATACATTAAAAATCATATTTTTACAGTGCTATGTATACATTAAAAATCAAATTTTTACAGTGCTATGTATGCATTAAAAATCAAATTTTTATTCCAACACTATATATATGAAAATCGAATTTCATGCTATGTAATCTGTGTAAAAAATCAAATTTTTATGTAAAACAATATTATTATATTTAAAAATCATTTGCTGCTATATTAAAAAAATTATAAATTAATTATACAAGGAAAAGCTCACCTTTTTTCCTTGTAAAAATTGAATCTTTGATGGAGGAGGGCCTACCGACCGCTGAAGGCGGTCAAAGGAGGGCGCAAGGGGTTGCAGAGGGGTCAGGGGTGGTGCATGAGGCAGCGGCTGGTCGAAGGCGGGCGGGGCAGTGGCAGAGCAGCTGATTTGGGGACTAGGGCACGCGGTGGAGAGATGGGAGAGAGAAGGGAAGGGGGGATGCAGATCGGAGAAGCGGCGGAGGGGGGGAGGAGGGTCTAGGGTGCGGCGGCGCCTGTGTCGGCGGAGCTGGAGGGAGAACGACGGGTCTCGCGTTTTTTTTCCTTTTTCTTTTTCTAATTCGTGAACGACGGTTCTGAAGGGAGAGGGAGAGAGAGAGAAGGGGGTTGGACTAATTATATAATTATAATATTTAATTTAATCTAATCTCCAAAAAGATAGATTTTTTTTATTCTAATTCCAAATCTAACCGAATGACTGTCGTCCCTAGCAATTACCCACATTCCGAACACAATGGGATATGTCCCACACGCCAATTCGACTGTTTCGATTAGTTTTCGTCAAAATTAAAATATAAATTAATATAACGTTCAAAATTGATTTTAACGTACATTTTAATTTACTGGGCCACATACTGACTCCAAAAATTCAAAAAAAATAAATCTGACTGTGTTTTGATGATACGGTCCTAACAAAACTAATTTCATCGAATTTGGAGAATTTTTGAAAAACGGTCATTTTTCAGTCGATCAAATTCAAACTGAAATTGCCAAACACGTTTGAATTCACTACGCTCACATATTAAATTAAAAATTGGAATCTAGCAATAATTTGACATTCCAGATCCAACAAAAGTGGTTTCGTTGAAAATGGAGGTCGTTTGCAAAATGGCTATTTTTAAGGATTATATATTATATAATATATATAAATTCCATAGCGACTATTTTGAATTTTAAACTGGACATAACTTTTTATTCCCGCTATGAAATCTGGATTTTTCACATTCACTAGAAAGATATAATTAAATAGATTCAAATATTTCTGGTTTTACTGAGATCCGATTTATCTTGAATTCTGTACATTCAATTGAAATTTAAAATCGAATTTTTAAACTACTGCGCCATTTCAGGCTTGTTATATAATTAAAATAAATTTTTACGTTCTAACTTCGATAAAAATAAATTTTTAGTCGTTATTATTTAAAATAAATCATTTTAAATATTCAAAATCCATTAAAATTCCTAAAATAAAAAAATTTAGTTGGTTCTGAAAATCTGGGTTGTTACAATCTCCCCCACTTAAAATCTTTTCGTCCTCGAAAAGGAACAGAGTTGAAAGCTGTTTAACCAACTAACTCAACTTTCATTCTGGCTTGTAGTCTTCAACTTTTCAGTTTCTAAGAATTTTTTAATTTCTAAAAAATTTGGCTAACACCCTAAATTTTCAAAAAAATTCGCCGTAACCTCCTTTATACGGGGAGACCTTTAAAACCGAAACTTGCCTCACAAGGCCCTCATCAATCCAAAAGAAGAAGAAAAAAACCAAACAGCTAGCCAATCGGCTCATAAAATCATCCAAATCCAATAAATTAGTAAACATATACCTATTTGTCGGGCATACAATTTTATTCCTTTACTTAGCTTCCCTGTTATGACCTATTCAATGTATATACATGTATATGCATGCAATTTCAATCAATTTTCAATTTAGTTCAATAATTGATTCAATTTGGCTTAATTTGCCTTACATTTTCCTATTGATTTGATCATTCCAATATTTTAATTAGTTGAACTAATAATCATATAATACAATCAGCAATCAATTGGTTCATTAAATTTTCAAATTCATAACTTTGATATATATATATATATATATAATCATGTTTTTGATGCAATTCACAGCTATAACCCTATCTAGTTTTGGTTCTCACACCAGCCAATTGGAAATATATAGATATCCCACCTTCAAAACTCTAACATAAATGCTGATGATGCCATGGCGATCATCAGAATCATCTCCGGGCAACTAGAGTGTGATTATATATCCATCCAGTATATTTGAGACTTCGTGTACACACTAGTTAGGCGTATATGCAAAATCTTCATATACTCAATAGTCAAAATAAATATTCAAATACGTATATTAAGATTTAAATTTTCAAAACAAAATTTGTTTTTAATAAATATCACTTTTTAACTCATTCTAGGGTGTCACTAACCATGTCTCTAACGATTCATTCTCATCGGATACTACTAACCCAATCTCTGATGAATTCTTTCGTTCGGTTCTAATGTGTCTTGTTCTCGAGCTCTGTAAACCAAAGCTTTCATACCACGATGAAACGACCAAACTCGCCCTTACGGGAAAACCTAGATTGAGTTGAGAACACGATAAATCAGAACGCAAACAGAAGAATATTTCATTATATTACAACAATTACATCAGAGTACAAGAATATAACAGAGTATGAATAAATATATACATTTGATAAATATCAGAAATTTAAAATTACAATGCAGCGGAAAATTAATACATAACAAAACTGAAAGAAATACACGGATACAGAGCTTTTCGAATATATCTAAGCTATAAATACATGATAATTGAAAAGAAATATATGCAAAAACCAAAACTACCAGCTGCCCATGTAAAAAATAGGGGCACCCGGTGTTTAGGTTAAAACAATAAACTCTAGGTCAGTCATGGGACTAGTGTGAGAACTAAAACAGTTATTAACTTGATTTTAAAGTTAGGTGAATCAGGGGACCAAGCCGTATAACACGGAACGGATTTACCTCCAAGATACCAGTGCATGAAACAAACAACGCAACTCTAATTAAAGAAAATGAAGCTATTACAAGACTCGGGTCCCATTACACAATGCAATGCAAGCCAGAGGATAGAGTTTTACCTTATAATAGCCAAATAATGCTTGGTATGTGAAATTTTATCCTTTATTATTAATATAAGTAAAGAAATCAACTTCAAATATAAATGTATCAATCATAGTCAGCATTGGTACCATCTATCATGTCGCCATACTAGGCTCTACAATCAAAACCGAAATGTTACGTATTGGAAATTGGATTTACGTCATGATTCGAGGCAAGGGATGTACTCCTCGTCGCTTCGATACACTAGCAAATGTCTCAAGACTACACACTCTGGACAAACCTTGGATCCGGCAGTGCCAGTCCTCCCTTATGTTTGAGGATTAGTTGTTCCTGAACACACGTTTCCCGGTCCTATAGGACCTATCCATCGGCTCCGTAGTAATCGATATATCCGAGGCACCTCGCTATTCATCATCCACATAAGTAAAAATATAATAAATGTCTGGGCTCCATACCTGTAACGTCCCAGATTATTAGCCAATTAATATTGAATATTTAAATTAGTTTAAATATTGAATTAGAAATGTAATTGTATTTTTAATGTGAAGTTATCGATTTAATCAATTTGTCGTAATACGAAACGATAATGATGGAATTTAGAACTTACAATTGAATCAAAAGGATTTTATTGATCAATATAAATTTATATATATAGTAATAATAATTTATTATCGAGAAATTTATTATTTTTGTATTTAAATTATATTATAATACGGTTATTCTATATAACATAATCTATTTAGTTAAGTCCAGAATAACAAATAACGTCGGAAACATCTGTCATTACGGTTGAATAACGGTTTAGGATTGTTAGTTAAGGACCATGAGATATTTTGAAATATTATATATAATATAATCAAACAAAGTCTGAAATCAGCTGGCTTACATATAAAATCTGCCACCCTAAAAACTAATTCGAGCAGACCTAATTTACATTGAGCAGTAAATTTTGTTTTCTTCGTTCCAAGCAAAGAAAACAAAGATTTTAATGGCCTATGTACCTTTGTCTGCTCTCGCGCCTATATATTTGCCCTATCACCTTCGTTACTTTGCCCATTCAAAAGCATGAACCCATTTGATTCTCTCGTTCGTCTCTTTTCAAACCAAAATCGCTCCACCATCTATTAAAAAAAGAGAAAGAGGATCAAGTTCGAATTCGAGTTCGAATTCAAGTCATTTCTCATACACCGGCGATCTCGATCAGCCTTTTTAGGGTTGCGGCTATTTGGGTTTTGGGTGACATCGAAGTTGCTGAGGGGGGTATTGATGGATTTAGGGTTCGACTTTGGGTCCAACGGAGTGAGCATGCAATCGAGATGGTCACGGTTATTGAGGCGATCGAATGGAATCGCCGTAGGGTTCTGATGTGGTGATTCGAATGGGTTCTGTCATGTTTTTTTGTACGGTTAGGTCATCGCGATGCCAGATAGGGGACAGAGGCGTGACTGGTATTATTGCAGTGGAAGTTCGAGAGTTGAACGTGGTAAAGGGCGATTGGTTTGGATCGCAACTGGAGTGGAATTCGAATTACAAAGCACTGAAGTCTGACCATAGGGGTGATGTTGGAGTTTGACAGTGCATGTGGAAGTTTTGGTTCGGTAGTAGTGGGATTGAGGGGTTCGAATTTTGTGATTTTGGGATGGAATTGAAGGGGCAAAGGAAGCGACTGTGTGGAGTGGGGTTTGGAGGTTGAGCTGTGTGACCGGGATCTGGGTTAAGAAGTCCGATAGTATGAAATTGTGGAGGGCAGCAGGGTAGTATTTAGGAGTTCAGTTAGGATTCTTTGGGAACATTAGAATATGGATTGTCAATATAGAAAAACTATTCTGAACTGTGAGAACAATAAGGGTTGTTGAGATCAAAGCATTTGCAGTAAAAGATTGAGGCAGTACAATGGTGATCAGCGGCAAGTATTGGGCAAAGGCTGATGGGTTTTGAGGAAATGTAGTGATGCTTAGTAAGTGCTTGATGGAATGGCAAGTTGGATGACTGGTGCTGTCCTGGAAGAATGCAATGAAAATGGATCAGCAATTTTTCGCCTTATGGTTTATCGAAGACAACAAGGTATACTTTTCAGTTTAAATTAAAAATACATTAATTAACTTATTTAGTTAAATTTAAATTAGTAATCGTCAAATTCAATTGAATAACTATAGATTCAAGATAGCCGATTTAAATGGATTCGAAGCCATGACAAACTGTTGATTGTTTGGATGCATGAATGGATTTTTGAATTATTGTGATTATATATATTAGTTATATTTAGGCTTGGTTGTTGAATATATATATATATATATATATATATATATATATATATATATATAGTATTGGTGCTTGCATATTTCCTGCAGTATCATTAGCGGATGCCCGTAGTACCATTAGCGGATGATTTCCCTATGCGCCCCACAATATATATAGTGGATGACCTTCATACCACGATATCCTGTATTGAAGCAGAATCGGTATCATTAACACTGTTGCCTAACATCTGTGGATGCAGGAAAAACAGGTTGGAGGAATCCAACTGGATTCCTCAAATTTATTTACTGTTGTTTACATATATTTTTATGTGTGTGTGATGGGTGAATTGAATGGATGATTTGTGTGTTTGGATATTAGAATATCACTGGCCTTAGATATTAATATTTAAAATATCGAAAACGGATTGTTTGGGTTTAAAAGGGGAATTTTACATTTTGAAATGGAAATGGAATTTCGAATGGATTGAGAAACATTAACTTGTTTCTAATAATAAAAACAAGTAGCTGAATTTATAAACAATGTTATAAATGGAAAGAAAAGTTATCATTTGATAATATTAGATTTTTAAATTCAAGATTGAATTTAAAAAGGAAAATTTATTTTCCAGAATGGGGATTGGATTTCAAACAAGATTTGAAATAAGGACTTGTTTTAAACAAATTTAAAACAAGAAGTGGAATGTATAAACGATGTTTATAAACGAATAAAAATTATATTATCGTTGGATAATCTAGAGATGTAAATTCAAGCATGATTTTAAAAAGGAAAATTCATTTTCCAAAGTGGGTTTTCAAATGGAATCTGAAAGAGAAACTTGTTCTAATATTTAAACCAAGGAATGAAATATATAAACGACGTTTTAGAATGAATGTGAAAATTATCATTAGATAATTTATAAATTAAGTTCAAGTGTGAGTTTAAAAGGGTAAATAGAATTATTTTGAAAAGAAACAATGGAATTTATTTCTGATGTTTGGAATGTAATCAAATTGAAATAAATCTATTTGGATTTATAGTTGGAATTCGAGCATGTCAAATTTATAGAAATAAATTTATTTCCAAAGGATATTGGAACTGTATCAAATAAAAATTTAGAATGTTAATATGAAAATAGATTTTATGCTTATATATATAAGTTAAAAAAATAAAAAAATAAAAAAATATTTCAAATAAGGAATCGAGTTTAAACGAAATTTTAAATGGAAGCTTGTTAAATATAAAATAAGGAAGTTGATTTATAAACAATGTTTATAAATATATCGAAGCCATCTTCACTTGATAAATTGGAAATAGATTTTTCCAAATATAAGGGGTGCCATTTAAAAGTCATATCTTTTAAATGGAATAGAAGATGGGATTTTTACGATAAGTAATGTCAGTGTTGTATTACAAACTCTTATCTTTCCCAAGATAAGAACGTTGTTGGTCAAGGTCTGAGAGGTAAATAAAATACCCCAACTTGAACGACTTCACTATTATCAAGGGAAGATATTTGTTTGTAATGTTAAGAGATGTTGAATTAATTAATTATTTGAATAAAGCAAATTTATAATTTGAATTAGATGATATCAATATTTTATAAATAATCTAATTCCAGGTGGGTTAGACTTGAATATAGAAATTTGCGTTTTAAACTGAGTTATGGATATGGAATATAATAATCGACGAGTTTGAGAAATCGATGTGGATAACATGTTTATTTTAAACTATTGAAAATGGAATAGAAATTGAATTATAAACGAAGTTTTAAACGTTTATAATTAAATTAAATAGAACGAACTCGCCGCAGCACGGTAGTTCATAAATTGGCGATTCAAACTTCAATTGAGTATACGTAACTCAATATAAGACGGAATTCGATAAAACAAGAAACGCCCGGACTGATTAAATGATAATTTTCAAATGAAAGAGGAAAATATTGATTTCGTCGTATAGATTTTGAGTTATATAAAAATAAAAATTTAGAAAAGTCGCTATAAAATCGTTATAAATCATAACGGTTTATTTAGTAAATAAAGAGGATTTTAAGTGAATGAAAATCTGATTTCATATTTGAAAAATCCAGATTTAAGTTATCAAATATATATAAATCCAAGTAGAGTGAATGAAGTGATTTTTGATGTAAAAATCAGATTTTTGAATTATGGAATGATATTAACTAATCAATAAAAGAGGTTAGTTAATGGAAATTTGAATAGAACCTAACCTGGGTCAAGTAAAATAAGATTTGTAAGGTAGAATTTGAAATCGAATATGAGACTTGAGTTACGTATGAATTTTGATTTATAAGTGGATGAAATTACGTTTGAACATTATTATTTCAAAGTATAAGTGAGGGAAGTGATTGAACTAATTAAAGTAATTAGTGGAATTGAATGCGATTTACACAAAATAGTCACATGGATTGAAGTAAACGAAAATGCAGGTGCATGTATATTAGACAGGTATGGGATAAAGTGAATGAAGAGTATGAAGATTTTAATTTACGTTCCCGACAAAAAGGTACATGTTTAAATTTCCATATGAGGTTTTATGCGTCGAATTGGCAAGCCGCTTGGCTTCTTGATTTTCTTTTTAAATGGAAAGGGCCTAGAGAGGCGAGTTGGGGTTTGAACTATTGAACGGTACAAAGGAGGTGCTGGCGAAATTTTCCGGAAATTTAAGGAGTTAGAATATTTTTAAGAAATGTTGATAATAGAAATCGATATAACGATATATGTAGAATTCGCTAAGAAAATTAGATAGGGCCAGTGATCGTGTAATTGTTTGATGGATGTTTATTTTTCCTTTGATAGTTAAATCATCGGCTATCAAGATTTTTGACCATCATGGTCAATACAGAGAGACCGGTTGGATTTAATATCCGAAAACCACTCCGTATTGGCATAAACGTTGCGAATTAGATTATGCTGAAGAAATCGAAGATGGAGTGAAATGCAAGGATTGATCAGTTTTTCCAGACCCAGGACAACTTGTATGGACGAATGTCTGACAAAGTATTCCTAACAGATCACATAAGACGATCTTTTCAAGGTATTACGTCTGGTGGCGAAGAAATTCGTTTCTCTTAGTTTTTTATACCTGTAATATTTTGGGAAGATTAACTAGTGATTTGACGGGTTTGACGATGTGGCATTCAAAGTGAATGGTGACTAGATGTTCCAAAAAGATAAACATAGCCTCAAGCCTCACAACCGGGAAATGACAAAAATCGGGCAGACAGCATGACTAGGTGGGTCATACCCTAACAGGGTATATTTGTCACCGATCTAGAGAAAATTCATTATTTATTCTTCTTTCGATTCTATATCCTAAGGTTTACGGTTGGACAGCCGACAACCGTGGGTGACAATTTATTCGATACACTCAAGCTAAATGAATGGTCAGTCATGTGGGGCCAGGTTGCAAGACGTTCTTGCTGAACCCCAGTGTATCCCTTCTAGTGTATACTAATCGGGAGGTGGTTCCATACCTTTCCATAGTTGGAATCCAATCTCCAATAAGCGCCCTACGGTTTTTGATTTTATACTATGTATGTAGAGCGTGAGATGCAAGCGTTCTACTATTTGGTTATTTATTTGATTAGACATTATTATAATATCACTGGGTTTTGATATCAAATATGTTTTGGTTATAGTAAGGTAAAAACCGTCCATGTTTATGTGTGGGTTAGTCTTACTATTACCCTTTCTTTCAAAAAGGATTTTCAAAGTTAAACAATATGGTTGGAGTTTACTCACACCAGTCTCATGACTGACCCAAAGTTTATTTTGTTTGTTTTTCCTTAAACTCTTGGGTGCCTAAATTTGTACCGGTAGTCAAGCGTTTCAGGCTTTTACAGATACACTTGGAGGAGTTTGAAGCAGGCGGCTTCAACCTCAGATATTTAAGAGTTACTTTCCCCTGTATCAAATATTGTATTGTGCTCTAATGTTGGTATGTATATATGATACAAAATTTTGTATTTCAAATGTTATGTTATATAATATATTTTATTCGTTCCGCTGTGAGATTCTATGTTGTTATTTCTGTTCTTCTTCTATCTGTTTCTGTTTCTTTAACCCTAATGACTCGTATTTCTGTATTATTTGGGATGGACATGTGTTGTATTAGTCAACTCAGATAGTATGGATTTGCGGGCCACTACATTTGGTATCAGAGCTTAGGTTGAGCGAACACCTAGGCTTTGGTGGGGGTTTATTCATTAGAGATAGGGTCAGTAGCACCCTAGAATGAGTTGATTGTATATACATGAGAGAGCGTATTTGTAAGTTGAGAAAAAATTGTTTTATATTGTGTTGATTGGTTTGTCGAGTGGTTTATGAATTCTGGTCGGTACATAATGTATAACTGTACCGATATGTGCTTCTAAACACTTGAGCAGAATAATTCGACACAATATGTTTTAAAAGTTGGGTAAATGAAATAATTTTACACAAAACTATATTTTCATATAAAAAGAATAATTTTTCGAAATTATTATAATGGATGAGTTGGTTGCTATAATTAGATTATAAAATTAAAATGGTTATATGTAACAAATAGAACTTGTACATACAAATGAGATAAATTGAATTGGATTCAAACCAGAATTTGTAATATAAATCCCGGAATATCACTACAACAAAATAATACTATTACAACTTTTATTTTACAACTAGCATTGATTAGCTGTTGTAATAAATGCAATTTTAGCCGGTTTGATTACTTAACTGTTGTATTATCGAAAACCACCACGGTCAATTTTCAGGTGAGTGAAATATTTCTCATTTCTCACCGCTGTTTTCACTAAACTGCTCTTTTACTAAAAAAAAGGTCGTAGTTCTTCACAATTACACCCTACAAACTACAGTCGAATCGCCTGTTCCATTCCTCATCGCCTCGATCGCCTCTTCCACGCCTCATCGCCGCCTCTTCCACGTCTCATCGCCGCTTCTTCCTCCGTCGTTGCTCTCAGAAAAGATTCAGAAAAGCCCATCTTTTGCTCGTCGCTCGCTGCGAACACCCATACATTGCTCAATCTGTCGCTCAAATCACAATCGGGGAATCAAATCACGATGCATATGTTAATTGCTGTAAGTTTTGTTATATATTATGTTCGATTTTGCTGTTGGTTTTATTAATAAATCTGTGTGTGAAAAGTAATGGTCTATTTTTATTTTTTTGTTGTTAGTTTTATCAACATAGCATCTATTTTTTTCTTCTTTTCAAAATGTGAGTTTGGTGCCTGCATATGGAAATGGTCTAGAATTTGACCTCTTTGGCTTGCAAATCATGTACTGCCCAGTTACTTGAAAGAAAAATGTAGTCAGTATAAAGATATCCACTTAGCAAGAAATTTTTAATATTTATTTACTTGTTTATCACACCAATAGGTTGGGAAATTTGTCTATTGTGGGCTTGCAAAATCAAGTTCTAAAGATATCTCATTAAATCTTCCCAAACTTAAATTTTTTTCTAGTACTAGTGGACGTTAAACTCGAAATTAGTGGAAAATCACATTAAATATATTTTTTGGGAACATTTTGTTGTAACTATGAAACCAAAATTTTACATCTCTGAATTTTCTTTTGCAAAATACATCTCTATGCTAAAAAAAGATAGGGACAATCCATGGGGTATTTGTTAGTTTTACTAATCTTAACATGTTCTTGTTATCATTTTCCACTACTAATAAATGTATATGATACATACCTTATCCAACCCCTTTATATATATTTGGAAATGAAAGATTTAAAAGAGAAAGAAGAATATTAGAAAAATGAACGTATAAACTGTCACAAAATGGGGGGATGTAAAACAAATAAGTTCTAAAAAGAAGATATATAAAAAAAAGGTGATACCCAGTGCCAAATATAAATTTGAATAGTCAGCTTTCCTTGGTTTGTTTAGAAGAAAAAAAAAATTCTGACCAAGCTCCTAAAAAGCACTGCATCTCCTTTGGTTGGTTTTACACACAATCCGTCCGCCATCTCTCCTCTACAACTACATTGTCCATTACCAGCCTGAAATTTATCTTATTAATAGCAGAAGTATCAAACTGTAAATGAAAAAAGAAATGACAAAAAATTGATCATATGTAAAACTTGCCTAGAAAAAGTGTGTTTCACCTCCTTCAACATTATCGCTTAAGTACATAAGCATTGTTGCTACTCGCTTCCCTCCTTTGTGTATATGATCCTACATCCATGTTGTAGTACTATGTCACGTTATACGTCTAACATGACGCTTAACTCATTCCAGTATATGAAGTAAGGAAAACATAGAAAATTGTAGGTTTTAAATATTAGTTTTTTTTAATATATCATGATAAGGAAGATAATACTGATCTGGTTCATATCTGCACTGGTTCTAAATATTAGTTTATATGATAGACGAGTTGCATAAAAATTGTTGGTTTTGGAACTATAAAATGTGGAGGGTGAATAGTTTTTTTAACCGTAGAACTTGAATGAACTCTCCATTTTCAGGAGGGACTTGAAAATATACAGCAATTCTTTTCTCGATTGCCTGTATTATATTGAATGTAATCACAGTAATAATTAATAATAAATCACTGGCAATATGTACAGATTATAAGGTAAAGAATTAATGATTATCATCGTATCTTGGGACGTTAGCGAGGGAGATGGTACCTGTGATCATTAGCAATTGGAAGGAAGTCGACGGCCAATTGAGGGCTGATCTATGGACATGTATTCAGGTATTATATGTTAAAATTATTTATAATATCGATCGTTTTCTAATCTCTTCTCCTTTTCCATGCATAAATGCATTGCTGAAAATTATTCAGGCATTTATGCACATGAAAACACAATTGTATAACAATTTGCTGCTTTGTTTGGGTTTTCTTTTTCACTGAATTCTTAGGAACGTAAGTGTTCTGCTTCATTTCAATTATGTTTATGAATTCGTTTGAATAATCATACATGCACTGAGCTAATAACCGTAAATTTCAAAGAACGCATATGTCACAATTCCTTAGGTAATAAATCTTCGTTTTGATGCTAAGCTAGTTGTTAGACCAAAAAATGGTCTTAACACCCAAATTATCGTATTTAGAGCGTAGGATATGAAGAAATAACTGAAAAAGTGAGAGAAAAGCAAGACAACAGGATTTTTATAGTGGTTCGGCGTTAACAAGCCTACATCCACTTCGTAGTTTCTCATTTCATTCATGGATTACAATTACAAGGAATTCAATCACTCAATCGCTCAAATACAATGAATAATTCTCTCCGAATTCATTGATTTTCATTGATTTTCATTGGAGAAGAAGGTGGTTATTGGTGGGGGAATTCGGCCATGGCTACCATGAATGAATGAAATGCCAAAAGTCCTTTCAAATGGCCCTGTTGTGGTGTATTTATAGCTGTAGAGAAGCTCTGGGCGGTTCCGGTTCGGATGGGACACGTGGCGTGACCGGAGGAGATCTCAGAAGTAGTGGAGAACGTGGAAAAGTGGCTACCAGGTCGTTCTTTGCCAAGTGGAGTCCGATCCGCAATTGTAGGAGTCGGTCATGCCAAGAGAAGAGGTCAAACTCCGTATGTAGAAGCAGGTCCAGTCAGTTCGGATCGGATCCGAACCGAACCAGTTGTTCGAGCAGAATGCCTGCACGCACTTCCGTACAGAATACTTCAGGCGGTTCGGGTAGAGGGTACTCCGATCCAATCCGGGGAGGGGGATCCGATCCGATCCGAAAGCAGGGATCCGATCCGATCCGAATGGGGGATCCGATCCGATGACATTTGCATGAATAATTCAAATTTTCCATCTTTCTATCACTCCATCCAAGTGATCGCCAATCAATGTAAGTTCATACTCAAGTCCCTGGCTTTGGGTAGCCTGGTCACAAAGCAGGCTAACACTAGTCTTTCTTAAACTGTATCTGCATCAAAACTTGCATCATTGGATATGGAGGCTGGCTTGTCTGCACAATATTTTTGTATTATTATTCATTTCATTATGTAATATCTCCTGGTTTACCTGTGTTTCCTGTTATAGAAAAACGTAGGCTTGCATCAGCACGTAGTTGTTATCAAGCAGTTATATTCATGGAATGTATTTTCCAATCATTGTTTACATATTCACATATTCTATTTGAGACCCCAACATAGAGGCACACTTCTGAATTTGTATGTTGAAAACTGGCCTCTAAGATTATATATTTTTAAAAGCTTTAAAACAACTTTTGATAACCTTTAAAATATTGTGCAGACAAGCCTTTTACATATTTACATACTTTTAAAGGTTGCTAAAAATATTGTGTAGGCAAACCTTTAAGTATTCCCTCTGTTTGTAAGTTATATTAATGTGCAGTTGTTAGCAACCTTTAAAAGCTTTTGAAGTAAGTTTTTATATATTTAATTTTATATTATATACTTCAGATTTTGTTTCTTAATTTGACCACAAAGGAGAAATACATGTTTATAGTCATTTTATCAAAGTATATGTTCCCATTTTATATAGATAGCTCATTGTACAAGAATAATCCCATATACCTTAATTCTTATATCGTGCATTGTACCATGATGGAATACTTTCTTGGATAAACCTTTAAACATAAAAAATGGTTATATATTAATTATTTCATGACCAGCCTTTGCCTATGCTTAGTATTTACTATAAAATGTATGTATTCAGGAATATAGTATTAGATACATCTATTGGCTAATACTTTTTAACAAATGATATTACTAATGTAGTAATGTTATATATCATATTCACATGAGACTATTATCAGCCACCCCCACACCATACATGCGAGACAACTCCAAACGGTATTTGCTACAAAATGAATGTATTCAGGAATATAATATGTTGTTACTTTCGAAGCATGCTAATAATGCACAAGTTATATTTTGCATAAAATAGACAAAATTTGAAAATAGGCCGGAAATAATAACCTATTTCAACATATACTTGAAGGCTTTAAGCTCGCATACTATGCTTGGGTGTTAAATCCTAAAATATGTTCCCAAATTTTCAACTTTTCACAGTTCAGATTAAATAACATGCAAAACATGAGAGCTGTTAAGAAAGATATATAAGTGTTCTGTTTCATCGGGTATAGTACATATAAATACTCACCCAGGTGATCACATACTTATTTTTCCTTTTGTCTATTCAACAATTAATTAGGATATGCGAAATAAATAATAGAATTGAATATATTTATAATTATATATCCACTATTTATTTCACTTTAAATGGGCACGTAGTTACCATAATTATTTTATACTCTCTTTGCTTAGTCTCAGTACACATTAATACTCACCCACATGATCACATGCACGTTTTTCCTTATATAACCATGTGTATATTTTGCCCAAATATTTATTACCATACCATTACATACCTTTTTCCATAGTATATACACAGAGATAGATTCCAAAATGTCAATTGATTACAGTTTTAAGTAGTTACAGTAACAGATAGATTTAACGGTCAATTAATCAAAACACAATTAATTATAAGGTCTATATCAAAGGTTAATCCTTTTCTTTTCCATTTATAACAGCAGAAATTACTTTCTACATATACAATGATTTCCTCTCTTGTTAAGCATCTACACAAAACCACAAAAAAAGAGCTTCGATTATTTTTGATGAATGATCGCTGAATGAGAAAAAAATAAGCCATCGAAACTGAAAGTTCATATTAACAAGCTTTCATGGAGCACTACAAATTTCTAACTATTCTCTCTCTTTCTCACTGAATCAATAATCTAAGCTTTCAAATTTTGTTTTTAACTAGAGTACTTTGAAATTATTGACAAGTTAATGTGCCAGAAAATGGTTGTTTTGCAGTTTAATGATATTCATATCCTTCTAGATTATGTATATATTTTTAGAAGAGTTGAAGTATGACCTTTGGATTGAATTCTATACCGTTAGACTAGGCAAAATTTAACTTTATGTTTATTCAAAATGGCTGCATAAAATGTGCACTAATTTCATGGAGGCATGTTTGTATGCATAGTATTTGAAAATGACAAGTTAATGTGTTGGATATCAATAATTCTGGAATTTCGGTGTTTCTCAGAATGATTAAATTAACTGCATATATTCATATATAGAAATTAGAAGAGTTGACTTAAGATTTTTTTGCTTAACGTTATAGGCTACGATATCTATGATTTTTCAGTACAACATATTTTTTATTTAGATTTCTCTGATAAAACATTCTTGGGCATGCATACAAGCATTGGTAGACATGCATTTGGAGATTAATATCACAAACTGATGTGGTCTCTAAGGGCCCAGGAAAGCTTAAGATGGTTTTCGATACCTCAATTCATTTATAAAATTGCAGCAACCAAGATACATTGAGGCCGATTTGCATGTCCTATGAGGAAATAGGTTGGAACTACTCATGTTGAGGTAACAAAAAAACTTGAGAACATAATAATCAGCACTACAGTTTCGGTGCAATGTGGAAGTGCTTAACAAAAAGAGTTAAAGCGTAGGTTCTAATAAAGATGCTCATTTTTAAACTGGGTCAGTTCAATCGTGATAAGGTCTCTACTGGTGCCATACGTTCTCAACTCGTCGATGATGCTATTTTAATAGGTAAGGTTGGTGAAAGGAGATAGAATAGCTCTGCTAGTTAAATTTACGACGCTTTACAAAAACCTGGACGAATGGATTTTTGTAGCTACAGTGAGCGACTGAATTAGAAAGGGTGAAACCTTACGCATGTTAGCAAATGAAACCAACAGTGAGCTTATTGATTTCGTAGACTGGAAAAAGGTAAAGATATGTCCACCCCTTTTTGATATATTTTGCATATTAAACTCATTCCTTTGTCAATTTAAACTACTAACAATTCATTTCTAAATATTAATCTTGGCCATATGATAACTGATAACAAAAGAAGCACAAAAGGTGACCAGGCTCTGGTTACTATCAAATTGTTATAAGAGACTATTGAAAAGATAGGCATGTCATAACATTATAATGGAAAAAACACTTCTACACTTTAACCAACTTTTTTATAAAATGCTATCGAGATATACACTTCCCCTCTATTCTGCTTTTGATCATCTAAAACTATCTTCCAACATTAACAATAATGATATTTCGATTGCTTCATTAAAAACTATTAGATAAATCTAAAGCAAATTTGTTTAGTTAAAAACTACTATATTAAGGAATCATCACTATCTGTAGTTTTTATGTTGCTTAATCATCAAACTGTCGAATGTTTCAAAATTTGTAAAGCATCATCAATTTTCTTTAGATTTCTTATATATAATTCTTGTTAGCATATTGCTTAGTGTAAATATAAAAGGCTATGAATTCTTTTTTCTTCTATGTTTATGATTGAGTTGAGGTTCTCATGTTTGCAAGAATCATTTGAATTTTTTTTAATTTACGTTTAACAATGTACTGAAATGCATATACAAAAGCTTGCTAGCTACTGTAAGTTATTTGTTCTGATAGCAAAAACCGTACATATTTTATCTTTAACATATGGTTGGAAGAACTAGTGTAGTTGCTTATTATAGGTTTATTGCTAGCTACTCTTAAGTCACTGGCTCTAGATGTTTGTGATCGAAACATTTAGACAATCACTGTAAGTTTATTGGAAAACAATTAATGATTTTTTTGTTTAGCATGCACATTTAATTCAAATCTTGTGATTAACCATTACACTGGACAAATGTTGTATTTGAATCCATTTGACGTTTGAAGTATCCTGCATGTCTCGTTTTGGGGTAACCTAATGTGTTTGTTCTCTTTTCACTTTTGAAGGTTTTTAACTCTAAGTTATCTCATTGGAGTTTTTTTTACTGCTATAGAATTTTCTTGGGTAGATCTATCAAATATAGTTTTTTTTAATGACTTTGCTTCAATAGTCTGATTTGTTGCAATTGAATTTTCTCTAAGACAATGACGAAAAAGAACCAAGTCCGTCAGTATTTTCACAAACTGAACTTGCTCACAACTATATACCATTGGGATTCATACTGTAATCCTTTCATCATGCGAGAAAGTGCCAATAATATTTGCTCAACTGCAAATCTAATTTATATCAATACTTCAAAAAGTGCTAGTCAATCTCTCATCTAAAAAATCAATATTTTTATGCTTTTGTTATGCTATTCATACATGTTTATTGCTTCCAGTGTTCTCTAGTGAGTTACAGAGTGATTGATACAAACCAATTGGAAAGTCCAATTCATGCAACTGACTGTTAGCATGACAGTGAATTTTAGTCTAGTATTAACCTTTTATTAATATGATATTAAGAGCTATTAACCAGGGTTATTTTAATTCATTTGTTATGCTAGTCATACATGTTTATTGCTTCAAATGGTTTCTTTGCTGCGGTACCAGAGACATAAAAGAATCTTAAGAATAAGTTTAGCTTGTAAGTTCTTTTGTTATTTTTCTCAAGTTATGGATACATAGCTTGCATATTGATTGATTCACGGTCCAGATTGCTTGAAAAATGAAATCTGGACAACTAATTTCGTAAAATCACAACCTGCGCACTACTCGAACGTTCAAAACCATTCCCTAAGCCTGATCTAGATTCTGAATTTGGATAAATGATAAATCCCAGCCGTTAATTAGTCATGAAACTATCCAAAGATGAAGCAACTATCATGGGTCCGCTTCAATCCTTGATGTTGTTTCTGAATCTCGTTCATATCCTTGGTGTTGTTTCTGAATTTTGTTCATACATTTGTAAGCGTTATTTCAAATGAAATTGTTGAAACTACTTAAGTTGCCCTATTAATGAAATACATGTTCGGGGAAAGAAAAAAAAAAGCTTTCGAGATAGGGGTAAATCCGAAATTCAAGGGTGGTATGCATTGAATTCAAAGGGGTATTTGTGTAATTCAGAGGGTGGGCCTCCTATTTTCTTGTCTCTTGTGTATTTTTTGACAATAATTGTTTTTGTCATGTTAGCATTTTCGAAAGCTTTCAACTTTATTCCTGGTGGCCCCATTATCTTTGCCGCTTATATTTTTTTCTTCTTCAGCTTTTAGGTATCCATTTCTATTAAGAGTATCTTTTTTAATTTTAATTTTAACCATTATGAGCATCACCATGTATTACATCATTGCTTCAAAAACAAAATTTATTCTTGAGCGCATATATTGATACTGTATCTTTTTCCTTGCATTCTTTCGCTAATTTTTTTGGGATCTTTTGATTTCTGATATCGTACAGCGTATGAATAAGATTTCGCTGTTTGCAATTAAATTGTTCATGATCTTATCTAAGTACTTCTTTGTAGTGATTTTTGGGCTTAAGGTTTTATTTTTTAACCAACATTAAGTGTTCAACTAGCAAAGCTTTTGCATAATTTGGAGTTTTGCTGTCCTTATTCCTTCCAGCTCTTTATATTTTGGCTGAACAATGACAGCAAATGTGTGTAAAATAACTTTGTCCATATGCGATAGTTGTTTGATTTCCATTCAAGTATCAAATATTAGACCCGAATACGTTGTGATCTATAATAGTCATTTCACCTATTATGCTTCCTTTTTATATTACTTATGTGCTTATTCTGGTTACACTTTTTCTTATACATATAACCATGCTTACTAGCCTGCATAAAACTAATGGTGAATCATTATTTTCTTTTTTTCAAATATATAATAATTGAATCATTATTGCTTATCATTTGCTCTATGTATGCTACCTTCATGACTCCTTTGTGTGTTTCTACGCTCTATGTAACATTCGATTGCTGAAAAGAAGGGAAAATCAACAAAAGATACAGGCCCTCCTGATTTATATGTCAAGTAATTTATGATGCCTAATATTAAATGTTTGTTTTTGTTACATTTGATCATCATTTGCTTAACTTACTACGTCGGATTATGCACATTTACGAAGGCACTGTATGGATTGCTTGATGGCTCTTCCAACAACACCATGTATGAAAATGATTATCGTTCAATTATTAGTATGCAGTCTTATGTCCTTTTCACTTTGGTGCGCCATCCAGATGATGATTTTATTCTTGAAAATTATAATATAGCTTGTTCCAGCAGGAGTGTTTCCGTGATGCACTGGCTGCTTGGTGCTCGGTCAAAAGCAGCAGTTGGTACGCCGATCAGTGTTCCGAATGGGGGAACAATGTTCCAGATAGAATAACACTACGAGCCGGAGGATCAAAGTGTCGTAACCGAAGACGGATGATTTCTGCATATGCAGTAAAAGATGTGAAGATAATGGATGTATCTTTCAGGATCACATTCAGAGTTAGATATCAAATAGGCACATTTTTCTTTGTAGTTATGAGGGTGTAGATGCTGCTGCAGCCTTCGGTAGGACTGGTAGATGATTTGATATTGATTGAAGGGGAAGATTGAAATCTTATGTAACAGTAGAAGGAAAGCAGGAAACATAATGAAATACTAAGAAATGTATGGAAGGTTTTGGGTTGAATGGCATGATTTTCCATTCGAAACTAAGGAGGCAAAGCAGAAGTTTTATATTATTCAGCCATTGTGGGGAGGAGAGATCGACCCAATTAAAGAAACCAAACTTTACAGGAAAAGTCTGGTAGGTATACCATACATGATTTAAAAGCACGGACTCCACTCTTGGATAAGGTGGCCAATCCCCATTGCACAAAACTTTACCTTTTACGTACTACGTGCCATGACTCTCTGCTAAAAAAAATTCATGCAGGTGGGAAACCAAATGGCCGACATTGCTCATTTTCTATAGCCCCTTTTTAATGCAAGTCTTTTTAATGCAGGTGTGAAACTGAGTGAACGATCTGGGGCTGTAGGCTTCAGACGTTTGATGGAGAGGCTTGTTTCTGAATTGAGATCCGGATCGAGATCTTGCGAGTAGTGGGGAATTATTTATGGATGGATGGTCGTCAGACATGTTAATTCTTTTGGCTATCTCTTTCAGCATATTTCCAGTCTAATTTTCTTGATTTGCTTAGGTACTCAGGGAAAACTATATGCTCATTCATGGATGGATGGTCGTTGGCCACGTAGGGTATGCTTATGTTTTTTTTGTGCACAAAACTTCTATCTTTCTTATGTATCTTTTGTGTTAGATTGATGTATGTATTTTGAAACGGTTATGTTTTTTGTGACGAATTTAGTTGGTGATGTACTATGTGTATGTTGAACGAATATTATGTTAATTAATATATATGAATGATTCCGTATAGTTATATTTATTGCATTGAAATATGATCATATTATTATTAATATATATGAATTCTTTATATTAGTAAGGCGTATATAAGTTACAACAGAAAAAAAAAGTTGTAATAAAACAATTTACAACGGTGTGAAAAAGTTGTAATATTCTAGAAGTCACAACAGTAATCACTAGTTGTCATACATATGCTCTGACGTTACAATAGAAAATACAACAACTGGGAATAAAAGTTGTAATAAAAATTATTACAACGGTGAATAACAGTTGTAAAATATCCTAATTCACAACGGTGTTGCAACGGTGCAGAAATGTTGTAAAAAATATTAGTATATTACAACTTAATACACGACGGTGGCTCCACCGTTGTAAAAACTTTTTACAACTTTTTTGCACAGTTGTAATATGGTATATTTGTTGTAATCGAAGGTTGAAAAATGTTTTCCCAAAGTATATTAAAATAATATAGCTTTGTTAGAAGGATTTTTGAATAAAAATCAGTTTTAAAAGGATTTTGAAAATGATAAAGCACTAAATTCACTTCGGATATTGGAAAATAACTCTGATGATGAAGCACTCCATCATCGGTGTTCATTTTCGAGTTTCTAAGTGATGGATTGCAACCATAGTGAGATTTCCAATGAAAAATTATTTTGGAAAAATAAGCTATTTTGGAAAATTCAAATATTTTAAATTTGAGATGCAAATAAATATGTGTACATATATTTATATGATTTCAAATAAACACTGGGTATTTGAATTCTGAAATCTAAATTTAACTTAAACCAGATAAATGGATTGAAATGAATAAATTAATTTGAAATTAAATTGAAATGGACTTTTGAAAGTTAATGGGTTGTAGCATTTCTTCTACCTTAATAATTTCGGGGACGAACTTCTTTTAAGGGGGAAGAAATGTAACGTCCCAGATTATTAGCCAATTAATATTGAATATTTAAATTAGTTTAAATATTGAATTAGAATTATAATTGTATTTTTAATGTGAAGTTATCGATTTAATCGATTTGTCGTAATACGAAACGATAATGATGGAATTCAAAACTTAAGATTGAATCAAAACGATTTTATTGATCAATATAAATTTTTATATATATAGTAATAATAATTTATTATCGAGAAATTTATTATTTTTGAATTTAAATTATATTATAATATGGTTATTCTATATAACAGAATCTATTCAGTTAAGTCCAGAATAACAAATAACGTCGGAAACATCTGTCATTATGGTTGAATAGCGGTTTAGGATTGTTAGTTAAGGACACGAGATATTTTGAAATATTATATATAATATAATCAAACAAAGTCTGAAATTAGCCGGCCTACATATAAAATTCGCCACCGTAAAAACTAATTCTAGCAGACCTAATTTACATTGAGCAGTAAATTTTGTTTTCTTCCTTCCAAGCAAAGCAAACAGAGATTTTAATGGCCTGTGTACCTTTGTTTGCTCTCGCACCTATATATTTGCAGTATCACCTTCATTACTTTGCCCATTCAAAAGCATGAACCCATTTGATTCTCGCGTTCTTTCTTTTTAGACCAAAATCGCTCCACCATCTATAAAAAGAGAGAGAGGATCGAGTCCGAGTTCGAGTTCGAATTCAAGTCGTTTCTCGTACACCGTCGATCTCGATCAGTCTTTTTAGGGTTGCGGCTATTTGGGTTTTGGGTGACGTCGAAGTTGCTGAGGGGGGCATCGACGGATTTTAGGGTTCGATTTTGGGTCCAACGGAGTGAGCGTGCAATCGAGATGGTCATAGTTTTTGAGGCGATCGAATGGAATCGCCGTTTGGGGTTCTGATGTGGTGATTTGAATGGGTTCCGTCATATTTTTGTGTACGGTTGGGTCATCGTGATGCCAGAAAGGGGATAGAGGCATGACTAGTATTGTTGCAGTGGAAGTTCGGGAGTTGAACGAGGTGAAGTGCGATTGGTTTGGATCGCAACTGGAGTGGAGTTCGAATTACAAAGCACTGAAGTTCGACAGTTGGGGTGATGTTGGAGTTTGACAATGGATGTGGAAGTTTTTGTTCGGTAGTAATGGGATTGAGTGGTTCGAATTTTATGATTTTGGGATGGAATTGAAGGGGCAAAGGAAGCGACTGTGTGGAGTGGGGTCTGGAGGTTGAGCTGTGTGACTAGGATCTGGGTTAAGAAGTCCGATAGTATGAAATTGAGGAGGGCAATCGGGTAGTATTTAGGAGTTCAGTCAACATTCTTTGGGAACATTAGAATGTGGATTGTCAATATAGAAAACCTATTATGAACTGTGAGAACAATAAGGGTTGTTGAGATCAAAGCATTTGCAGTAAAGGATTGAGGCAGTATAATGGTGATCAGCGGCAAGTATTGGGCAAAGGCTGATGGGTTTTGAGGAAATGTAGTGATGAGCCGTAAGTGCTTGATGGAATGGCAAGTTGGATGACTAGTGTTGTCCTGGAAGAATGCAGTGAAAATGGATCAGCGATTTTTCGCCTTGTAGTTTATCGAAGACAACAAGGTATACTTTTTAGTTTAAATTAAAATTACATTAATTAAATTATTTACTTGTTTAGTTAAATTTAAATTAGTAATCGTTAAATTCAATTGAATAATTATAGATTCAAGATAGCAGATTTAAATGGATTCGAAGCCAAGACGATATGAAATTTAACTGCATGTTCCACGACAAAGAAAAGAACAATGTGAGTAAATATCACTCAAAGTTTTATTTAAAAATAAACTGTCCATTGTTTGGATGCATGAATGGATTTTTGAATTATTGTGATTACATATATTAGTTATATTTAGGCTTGGTTGTTGAATATATATAGTATTGGTGATTGGATATTTCCCGTAGTATCATTAGCGAATGCTCACAGTACCATTAGCGGATAATTTCCCTATGTGCCCCACAATATATATAGTGGATGACCTATATACCGCGATATCCTGTCTTGAAGCAGGATCGATATTATTAACACTGTTGTCTAACATCTGTGGCTGCAGGGAAAGTAGGTTGGAGGAATCCAACTGGATTCCTCAAATTTATTTACTGTTGTTTACATATATTTTTTATATGTGTGTGATGGGTGAATTGAATGGATGATTTTTGTGTTCGAATATTAGAATATCACTGGCCTTAGATATTAATACTAGAAAATATCGAAAAAGGAATATTTGGATTTAAAAGGGAAATTTTACTTTTCGAAATGGAAATGGAATTTCGAATGGATTGAGAAATATTAACTTGTTTCTAATAATAAAAATAAGTAGCTAAATTTATAAACAATGTTATAAATGGAAAGAAAAGTTATTGTTTGATAGTATTAGATTTTTAAATTCAAGTTTGAATTTAAAAAGAAAAATTTATTTTCCAGAATGGGGATTGGATTTCAAACAAGATTTGAAATAAGGACTTGTTTTAAACAAGTTTAAAATAAGAAGTGGAATGTATAGATGATGTTTATAAACGAATAAAATTTATATTATCGTTGGATAATCTAGAAATGTAAATTCAAGCATGATTTTAAAAAGGAAAATTCATTTTCCAAAGCGGGTTTTCAAATGGAATTTGAAAGAGAAACTTGTTCTAATATTTAAACCAAGGAGTGAAATGTATAAACGACGTTTTAGAATTAATGTGAAAATTATCATTAGATAATTTATAAATTAAGTTCAAGTGTGAGTTTAAAAGGGTAAATAGAACTGTTTTGAAAAGAAACAATGAAATTTATTTCCGATGTTCGGAATGTAATCAAATTGAAATAAATCTATTTGGATTTATAGTTGGAATTCGAGAATGTCAAATTTATAGAAATAAATTTATTTCCAAATGATATTGGAACTGTATTAAATAGAATATTAGAATGTTAATATGAAAATAGATTTTATGCTTATATATATAAGTTAAAAAAATTAAAAAAATATTTCAAATAAGGAATCTTGTTTAAACGAAATTTTAAATGGAAGCTTGTTAAATAAAAATAAGGAAGTTGATTTGTAAACAATATTTATAAATATATTGAAGTAATCTTCACTTGATAAATTGGAAATTGATTTTTCCAAATATAAGGGATTCATTTAACAACCGGGATGTTCTAAAAAGATAAACGTAGCCTCAAGCCTCACAACCGGGAAATGACAAAAATCGGGCAGGCAGCATGGCTAGGGTGGTCATACCCAAGCACGGTATATTTGTCACCGATTTAGAGAAAATTCATTATTTATTCTTCATTCGATTCTGTATCCTATGGACTATGGTTGGACGCGACAACCGTGGGTGACAATATATTTGATACACTCAAGCTAAATGAATGGTCAGTCATGTGGGGCCGGGTTGCAAGACGTTCTTGCTGAACCCCAGTGTATCCCCTCTAGTGTATACTGATCAGGAGGTGGTCCCATACCTTGTCATAGTTGGAATCCAATCTCCATTAAGCGTCCTGTGGTGTAACACCCCGCGAATTCTATAACTGTGAAATTTACAAAGTAAAGTATAATTAAATTCAAATCAAAGAACTAAGGGAAATGGGATACGCCATTGCGTTCGTCTCGGAAAAATACGCGAAATAGAGTCCGAGTTTTCGAAAAACGGAGTCCGTATGAAGAAGATATGGCCTTCGGAAGTTTTGAAATTAAATTTAAAATTCAAACAGAATAAAACAAATAAAAATCAGGCCCAATGGGCCAGGGCGGATAAACACCCGCCTAGGCCACCCAGGTCGACTGGGCTGTCGACCTGGGCTACCCATGTCGACAGGGCTGTCGACAGCCCTGTCGACAGGGATATCGACCTGGTCGAGCCCAGCCAACCTGGCTGGCCAGGTCTGTGTTTGGTCGATTTTCTATGGTCTGCTCTGTCATTAGGGCTAGGTGGCAGGCTCTAATTGGTCTCTCTTGCGAATGAATGGCTACGATCAATCCAGGCAACATCAATGGCTCTAATCAATTCATAACTCCTATAAAAAGGACCCTAGACTAAACCCTAATCTATTCATTCATAAATAAGAACAAAGCCGCCATGTTGCCAAGGAACGCCTAGGAGTAGCCACCAAATTGGAGAGAAGATTAGGAGGAAAGTTCTAAAGCCTAAAGCAATTCAAGCAACCTAAACAAATCAAATCAAAAAGGAGTCGCATCTCTAATCCTAAATTAGAGAATTCGCCACAACGATTGTAAGTAGAGTATTACTTTGGTATGAGCAAATAATTGTGTTGATATGTATACTTGAATTGTGGCGATAAAGTAATTCATATTTGTACGTTGAATTATGTTATTCATTATGAAAAACTACATGCGGTAGTTTTATGCAAGTATGACGTTTGGATGTTCTTGAATTATGTTATTCATTATGAAAAACTACATGCGGTAGTTTTATGCAAGTATGACGTTTGGATATTCGCAAAATATGTAATTTATGTTAAAGCTACATGTATGTAGTTGATTAATTGAATTTAATGCAAGTTTGGGGTTTTGCTATTATGCCATCATAATGTGTATTTTTATACAAACATCATTTTTGAGGGAATTGGAATAGGTTTGGGTTGTTATAATCCATAAGAAATTATGTTGATAATTGGGCATCATGGTCTATGTATTAAGCCATGCTTTGTATTAGAAAACCTATGTGCAAACTTATGAATATGACTAGGCTATGATTGATATTCGACATAATTGAAAACCATGTTAGTTCTATATTGTTAGCAAGAATTATATGATGACATATGTGAGACATGCCTAGGTTAGACTCAAAAATCCCTTTTTGCAAGTTTGCTTGAATAAAGCAAACACCATGTTTAGGAATATTTATGCATAAGTATATTTATGCCATCGTTATGTGATTAGACTTGAATCATGATTAAGTTGAACTATGTTTTGTGTTAGTAACAAAGTAATCCCCTTTGTAAACATGTAGAAACCTTATGAACATGATTTGTTTATGTTTGACATTATGCCTAAATAAGAACATAGGTCTATGTTGTAGTTAAGACTATGTGACACCTAATTTAGATTCTTAACTACAAGTTTACATGGTTTGATTTATGTCACTTATGCTTTTATGACCAAAGTATATGTTGCTACTATGCAAGTACACCAGTTTCTATTTTGTAGTTCCAACGTCACATTGCAAGTTCATGCGCTCACAATTCCCCTTTTTGTGTATGTAGTCACGCTTTAAGCCTCCCCTTTCGCATGGCTAAGTTGGGCTTAAAAAGGTTAAGCCCAACATATAAACAAACGTATTAAACGGGGGAAAAAATAACGTTAGGCCAAATTGATTAATGAATGAAAATATAAAGCAGAAGGGCCCAAATTCAAGTATGGATAGGGCCCATGATTGGTGTGACCTTTACACCATTAACTTAATAATGGGCCGCAAATATTTACATATAAATAAAGAAGAAAGACAAAATATGTAAATGTAGAAAATACGATGTGTTTAACCCGAGGTTGGATTGAGTTGTGATGTAAACCTGCCCGGAACCGCCCGGCTGTCCAGTAGTCACAACAATACCTATCCAATGTGGGAGGTTAAACATGGAGCCCAATAAGGACCCGAGGTTAGACTGAGTTGTGGCGTAAGACTGCCCGGAACCAACCGGCAACATGCAGCCACAACAATACCTGTCTAATGTGAGAGGTCAGGGCCTTAATAAGACAATTAAGGCTGAGTCAGGATTGCTAGGATTAAGTGGACTAAAGACTTAATCAAAATGGAACATGCTAAAATAAACGAACTGGTGGGGGTTAGGTTAGAAACACTTAACCAACTTAGCATGTTGGCTAGAGATAGAAAACCTAGTAACGGGGGACCCTTTTCAGCAGTAACCCTATAAGGTGTATCATGATACCCTGAAACTAGGCAGGGTGGGGCACGATTACTGGGCTGATTGTAAGAGGTCAAATCGACGGCGGTGGTGTAGCAGTGTAGGTTCTAACGGGGTGCGGGCGTGCACACACTCCAGCGCAGAAAAATAAGGCAGTGGACACCAGTAGCATACCTGTGCACTCTAGGATTGTGTCGGGCCGCCACCACGGGACTTGATACACCCCATGGTGGGACCAGCATAGGTAACTACAACATCGGGGGCCGTAAGACACATGTAACTATGCGAGTAGGAGCCGATCATCATTGAATGGATTCACATCACCCTGATTATGGGATGCCAGTTGGAAACTAGTTTATATGGGTTCAGAGATTGACATGGGGTACGATAGTATATTCGACCCTAGACAACTTAACCAAGTTTACAGTTCTTTCCCACTTCTTGATTATACTTATCATACCCAGTTCTTTATTCATAGACAAAGTAGTACTAGACTTACTCAGGCTTTATGTCTGACTCTATTTTCCTTTCGTCTTCTTTTCTTCCGTTTCCCCCCCCCCCCCAGGTCCACAGGGAGGGAACACTGCAGCTTGATCAGCTTTATCATCCAGCTTGAAGAAGAGAAATGTATTGCTTGGAACCCTTCGGTTTGAACTATGGCTTTGGGACAACCACTATGGGGCTTTTGCAGTTTATCTATGTTTTATTTATGCTTCTTTAAATAATGTAATCAAGACAGATTATGAAAGTGTTATGTTTTGAAAGGATGTGAGACAATTATGATGATGTTGCTGTAACACGTATTTGCTTCTTATGAAATAAAAGTTGTTTGTTTTTCCGCTGTTTTACAAATATGTGTTCTTATATCTGTCTTGTATATCTGTGACTTATACTTATAAACCTCCACCAAAATTAGGGCATTCCCTTTGAGAGTGACCCTAACGGAGGTGGGGTGTTTCACTTGGTATCAGAGCATAGGTTTACCAGATAAGATAAAAAGTTTTGAAAAATTATTTTCAAAAAGGAAATTTAAAGAAGCATTTTTAAAAGATAAAAATATTATTTTATTTTAAAAAGGCAAAGTCCACTCCCCAAAGCCATAGGTACTATCTCTTATCCTTCGTTCTGAATCTATCCTTTTTGTTTCAGCATGTCCGAAGATCTAAATTTGCCTGAAGGGGTACCAATACCTGGTTGGTTTAGACGGTTCTTAGAAGCAAGGGCCACTCAGCCAGGTCCTACCGTTCCTCCTCCCCCAGCTGCAGGAAATCATCCAGCTGCAGCAGCACCTCTTCCTCCACCTCCTCCACGGGGAAACACGTTTGCTAAGATATGTAAAGATTTTAAAGCTACGGAGGAAGAGATTTCCATGGAACTGAGTCCTTCGTAGCAGCTAGGAATTGGCTGAAGGAAACTGAGGATCTATTCATCATCTTTGAGGTAGAGGATAGACAAAAAGTACAATTGGCAGTGTGGCTATTGAAGGGCGAGGCTTCCTACTGGTGGGAAGTCACTAATGCTGAAAGACCAGTGGAGACATGGGAGGACTTTAGGGCAAGGTTTGAGACTAAGTTTCTCTCAGATGCGGAAAGAAGTTTGCAGTTGGAAAAATTCTTATTTCTTAAGCAAGGAGACAAGACTGTCAGAGAATATGTGAATCAGTTTGATGAGCTGGCTAGGTTTGGGCTTGACCTAGTCAACACCCCGCACAAGAAGGCTCTCCGTTTCGTCAAAGGGTTAAATGAGCCATTACACAGTTTGGCCATGACCCACATACCCATGGGAGCCACGTATGAAAGATTGGTGCAAATGGCATTGCTGAATGAAGAGGATAAGGGCAAGAAGGAGACAAAGGCGGAAAGCTCTCAAGGGAAGAAAGAGAGTTTGCAGCCTAAGAAGACGGACTTTAAGAAAGGCGGGAAAGGCAACAAAGAGAAGAGGAAGTGCAATTTCTGTGGCAAAGTGGGGCACTTAGTAAAGGACTGCCGGAAAAAGAAGGCCAAGGAGAATGGTGGGTGCTTTTCGTGCGGTCAGACAGGCCACAGGGCTAAGGACTGCCCAAAGAAACGAGGACAGGGGCAGGGCACTGGATCCACCCCAGGGGCACAGGTTCATGTGCTGGAAGCGCCACCTTTGCAACAACGAGGTACAAATACTTCTGTAGAAAGTGTAGTTTATCTTTATGATCACCCCGTTCGCACTTTATTTGATTCTGGCGCATCACACTCCTTTATCTCGTCTGCTTTAGTAGAATCTCTGCACCTAAAAACTAGTATGGTAGAGGACCCCTTAATTGTTTCAAACCAAATTGGGGGCCCAGCTCATTTGACTATGATCTGTTTGGATTTGAAAATTTCTATCCTAAGTGTTGAATTTCAATGTAGTGCCTTTGTTTTGGGCTTTTCGGGGTATGGTTTGATTTTGGGTATGGATTGGCTATCCAGTAATGGGGCCATCCTTGATTGTGAGAAAAGGGTTGTTAGGCTCCTAACCCAGCTCGGTAATACTTTGGAAATTTCTTGTAATCCCTCGTATGCGGTTATGCTTAGTTATCTTGAATCGCTAGATGCCTCTGTTGAGAATTTGCAATCAGTTAGAGTGGTCCGGGAATATCCGGATGTCTTCGAAGAGGTGAAGGGCTTGCCTCCGAAGCGGGAAATAGACTTCCGCATATATCTTGTAGATAATGCAAAGCCCGTTGCGTTACCCGTTAGACACATGGCTCCACGAGAAAGAAAAGAGCTCAGTAAACAGATTAAAGAGCTTCTAGAGAAGGGGTTCATTAGAAGGAGCATTTCGGAATGGGGCGCTCCAGTGGTGTTCGCTACAAAGGCGGATGGTTCACTCCGTCTATGTGTTGACTATAGGGAGCTTAACAAGCTAACGAAAAAGAATAGGCACCCTCTCCCTAGAATTGATGATTTGTTTGACCAGCTTGTAGGAGCGTCTGTTTTCTCCCAACTCGATTTAGCAACCGGTTTTCATCAGCTAAGGGTGGCTGAAGATAGCATCGATAAAACGGCGTTCAGAACCCCAGACGGCTTCTTTGAATGGCTTGTCATGCCTTTCGGCTTGACAAATGCACCTGCTTACTTCGTGGACCTGATGAGTAGGGTATTTAGAGATTTCCTCAACAAATTCGTAGTGGTCTTCGTAGATGATATCCTTATCTTTTCAAAGAGTGAAGAGGAACATGCTCAGCACTTAAGGGCAATCATGGAAACTTTGCGAGTCCATCAACTAAAAGCCAAATTCTCCAAATGCCACTTTTGGAGAGAAGAAGTGAGGTTCCTTGGGCACATAGTATCCAAACAAGGGTTAGCAGTGGACCCTGCTAAGGTAGTGGCGGTGCAAGATTGGAAGACACCAAGGAATGCAACTGAGGTCTGAAGCTTCCTAGGACTAGCAGGTTTCTATCGAAAGTTTATAAGGGATTTTGCGAAAATCTTAGCTCCGCTCACTAAATTGACTAAGAAGAATCTAGTGTTCAATTGGGACTTGGATTGCGAGTTTGCTTTCCAACGACTGAAAAGGGCTCTTACAACAGCCCCAGTTTTGACGCTGCCAGATGGGAGCAAGATGTTCGCTGTTTATACGGATGCATGTGGGACAGGGCTAGGCGCCGTCTTAATGCAAGAAGGAAGGGTAGTAGCTTATGGCGGGAGGCAGTTGAAGGTGCACGAAAAGAACTACCCAACCCACGATCTTGAGTTAGCCGCCATCGTCTTTGCACTCAAGTCTTGGCGACACTATCTCCTAGGTGAGAAGTTCGAACTTTACACTGACCATAAATCGTTGAAATATCTTTTCTCGCAGAAGGATCTTAACTTGAGGCAACAGAGATGGATGGAGTTTCTTGCCTCGTACGATTTTGAAATCTCCTACACTCCGGGCAAAGGCAACGTAGTTGCAGACGCGTTGAGCCGAAAGAAATTGACCCTAAGCCCGTTATTTGTTGAAAGACAAAGCCTAGAGTTTATAGCCAGCTTCGACTTTAGGCCTTCCTCCGATTTCATACCAGGCTTGCTAGCATCTCTCGAAGTGCGCCCAACTTTAGTGGATTCAGTAGGGACAGCACAACGCGAAGACCCTCAGCTTGTAGAAATAATTGATAGGCTAATTAGGGGTGAGACTTCAAGTCACCTCAACAGATACTCCATCGACGATAAGGGTTTCCTAAGGCGAGACGGAAGACTATGCGTCCCACAGACAAAAGACTTAGTAAAGAAGGTTCTCGAGGAAGCACATCACTCCAAGATGACGATACACCCAGGCGGGGATAAAATGTACAAAGATATAAAAAGGACTTTCTTCTGGAACGGCATGAAAAAGGACGTGGCAGAATTCGTTTCTAAGTGTATGGTGTGCCAACAGGTTAAGGCGGAACAGAAAAAGCCTGGAGGACTGCTACATCCTCTGGAGGTCCCGCAGTGGAAGTGGGATAGTATCTCAATGGACTTCATTGATGGGCTGCCTAGGTCTAGGAGAGGCAACACTAGCATTTGGGTAATAGTGGATAGGCTTACTAAAAGCGCCCACTTTTTACCTGTCAAAAGTAAAAGAACTGCCTCATCCCTTGCATCACTTTACCTCAAGGAAATCGTTCGACTCCATGGAATACCATCTAGCATTGTTAGTGACAGAGACCCCATCTTCACCAGCGAGTTTTGGCGGAGTCTGCAAGAAGCAGTAGGAACGCAGTTATGCTTGAGCACAGCCTATCATCCGCAAACCAAACAGAGAGAGTAAACAGAGTTTTGGAAGACCTTTTAAGGCTATGCGTCCTTGACTTCGGAGGGTGTAACACCCCACATCCGTTAGTGTCACTCACAAAGGGAATGCACTAAGTTCTGTGGAGCATTTAGGGTAAAAGATGCAGATAAATTACAAGATAGACAGAAATTAAACAGCGGAAAATAAAACTTTGCTTTATTGATAAAATAGTTTGTACAATGGTTTCTTTACAATATCAGAGTATAATCTGTCTTACAAAATAAAGAAGCATAAAAACAACATTTATATTCCCCGATTTTAGCAAGAGCCAGCCATAGCATCTGAAAAGAGAATCCAAGCAAACTTCGACAAATCTTCAAGCTGGGAAAGAGTGGCAGTCCAACTTAACCTGAGCTAAATTATTCCCTCCTTTACTACCTGGGGGGGGGGGGAACGGAAGAAAAGAAGACGAAAGAAAAACAGAGTCAGACATAAAGCCTGAGTAAGTTCAGTAACTTCTAGCATGTGAACATGGAAAACAAAACGACATGAATTAACTGAATACAAGATTATACCATGACGACAGGGTCAACAAGATTAGACAAGGTAATCACAAGATATGCTAAGATAAGATAAACTGGATACGCTTTAATACTTTCGCTGCTTCTCTATTTCCTTGTTATACTAGTTTCTATATCTCTGCACCACCTAACTAGTGTCCCAACTAGTAACGATAATGCGATCCCAATCCCTGTATTTTCCATCGCCTTCAGGCATCCATTTATTAGTTGTTACCTAGATCTAATCTAGGGTTTTCTATCCACTGCTTTCTAGATTTAACTATAGTTTTACGCTATCTGCTGAACGCTTTTCGAGTTCAGGGTTTATGCCACCTAGTCCAACTAGGGATTACGCTACCTGTCGAACAATGCCCCCAAGTCTAGGGCACACTACCTAGAGTGGTATATGTTCCTAGGCTTCCCCACGTATGTATCGCGAATCGTTATCGCTTGTCTAGATGCACATGTCCTGTAATGTGCGATCCGAGTCCTGTGACAGGGCAAATCAAGGAATACAGAACTCGGTCGGGAGCTTTCAGATATCTGCCGATGCAGATGCTAAGGTCTGTTTTTACTCCAGTGGCTATGGTCCCACTTGACCCCTCCCTCAGCTAATGAAAGGCACACCTTGTAAAATGAGAACTATACGCCGGCCCCCGGTGCCCCACTATCCTATGGCCATCCGCAACCATAACTAGATAGCAAGTATATGGTCTTTTGGAGTTCTCCGCCTTTCCGCTTCACGTATCTCGATTGACTCAAGATGGATGGTAGACGACGAGTTGCTATCACAGGGCTACCGTCTTCTCGCCGAATCACGCTGGTCCATCCTAGTCTTTAGGTTGCCACATATATATTGCAACCAAGGCATACCCTCGGTTCTTCTAACGCAGACCTTAACCTCTGTGAGCCCAGGATGATCATCTGCAGCCTCATAGAGGGATACCAAGAGTACCCTCACGTCCCCTCGAAGCCTCGGGCTTCGTAACCCAATTCGTTGGAGCCTTCTTAAAACCAGATGGATGTCTGCTCCTTCGTGTTATACTAAGAATTACTACTTAGTTCTACTAACTAAGGTTTACCACTTAGTTTCCAAATTCCTTGTTTTCTTAACTAAGTTTTACTACTTAGTCCCTTTTTCAACTGAGGTCTACTACTTAGTTTTCTTTCTCGCCAGGTTGGGTTGGTTAAGTGTATTTAGTCGATTCAAGCTATCTTAACCCTCTTCCCTTATCCTATTACACTGGTTAAGTGTTATCCCTTCATGCTTTTTACTTAACCCTATTCATTTATCATATTCTGATGGTTAAGCGTTCAAGTTTACTTAACCCTATGGTCTAGTCCAGTTAACATATTAATTTGGCTAAGTGTATTACTTAACCCCAACCTCTAGTCTAATTAACATGTTAAATTGGCTAAGTGTATTAACATTACTTAACCCCACCTTCTAGTCTAGTCAACATGTTAATTTGGCTAAGTATTCCCATGGACTTAACCCTCCCATTCTAGCTTTAACTGTGCTAAGTTGGTTAAGTGTTCCTTAACCTTCCCATTCTAGCTTAACCGTGTTAGGTTGGTTAAGTGTTCCTATGGACTTAACTCTCCCATTCTTGTTCTAGCTTTAATTAATAAATTAAAGCCGCAACCTCTCACATTAGACAGATATTGCTGCGGTTACTGGATGTGCCGGTCGGTTCCGGGCAGGTTTACACCGCAACTCAGTCTAACCTCGGGTTAGGCACATTCATGTTTTCTAAGTTCAAAGGGTTTTTGATTAATTTCCAAATCTGGTTTTGAAAACAACCATCCCGTCCTTCGGATCAGTTAGGGATAGCCAGGGAGGGCAGGAAACTTGTATTTTCCAAACCCAAGCCTAGACACTATCCTCTCTGTCACCCTAGAACCTTCTGGTCTATGTGTTATAAAAAGGGATGTTATCAAAATACTTTTCTTTGATTTATAAATTGTTAACAATTTATTTCAAAAGCCCATTTCCCCTTTTTAGACAAATTTGGCCTATATTTATTTGTCAAGCCTACTAGTATACTTATATTCTAGGCCCAAGTCCTAACCCAACATGCAGTTTAGGCCATTTCCTATTTCATTGCCGAAACTAGATTAAATATCCTAGTTTATAATTTATGGCCAAAACTTAACCAAGTTACATATTTTGTGGTAAATGAACAATTTAACATTTATGACGAATTCTATAAGTAAATTACTCCTAATTTACTTATTTCATTACTACTCTTTTAATGTACATTGTCACATTTATTATTATGGCCCATTCTCTCTTATTTATCATATTTATACTTTTTGGTATGTAAATTATACCAAATTTAGTGTCGCTAACCATAATTTATTCTAAACATGACAATTGCTCACAATTATGAATAAATTCAAAATTGTGCTAATATACTTATTCCAAATCAACCTTTATTAACCCAATCTTGGTTTAACATCCTAATTCACAATTTATGGCAAAACTAGAATTATTTTTCTAGTTTACATTTTATGCCTAAAATTTAGCTTACTTACTAACGCTAAATTTAATATGTCAAAATCACATATTCCCTAATCCATGTCAAATTTCCCCGTTTTCATAATACATATTCCAAATTATGCCAATTTCCAAGTTTACAATTACGTTCATATTCATTTCCATGTTTTTCCCCAAATCGCATTCCCACCGTTCGAATAATCGTGATTCAACCTAGATTATAAATAAATCTAGATTCGTAGATAAAAAGGGAATGAATCAAAATGACAAGAAGGAATAATTGACATAAAAAGGTTTGGATAACAATGTAGGTTCAAGAATATGGGTAGACCTAACTAAATAGGTAAATTCCCACTGTCTTAAAACCAAAGAATGGGCAAAATAGGTTCAAGAACGTGGGTAGACCTAACTTAATAGGTAAATTCCCACTGTCTTAAAACCAAAGAAAAAACCAAGGAACAGGTAGAATAAATAATTGGGTTTAGACCCAATTTCACAATCACCAAACTAAAGCAATATTTTCCTAATCATGAATCATGGGTGTCAAAATCACAATTGTCCTCATTATGTCATAGGCAATAGTTTATGTCTAATTCAAAGGCTTATGTTCTTAGTCATAAGTAATGTCCATGGTCATAGGCAATATAGGCGATGTTCATAGTCCAAAAGGTATATGCTTTCAAAGGCCACAGTTCTATAGTCATAGTCACGGTTACAGTCTTATTTGTCCTCGAATCATAACAGTTCTTAATTCAGTCCAAGAGTATAAACACAGATTCGAAGAGAGAGAGAGAGAGACTTGGCATATTCCTTTATTCCTTTAATTTCATGTCACAAATAAAACAAAATATTCAGATCTAGAAATAACCAACTTACAGAAAATAGATCTAGAAAAGAAGGAAAGCGTGGCTATGATTCGTGCGTCGTTGCTTGAAACTTGTTTGAGCTAGCCTTTGAATTCTTCACTTGAAACTTTGATTTGAATCCCTCCTTAAAAGTCTTTTAGCAGCATCTCCTCGTCTTGAATCATATTTTATTTTATTTATTTAAGAAAATTTAGAAGAGGGGAAGAAGCCATGAATCTTAGCAGCATAAGGATAGAAGAGAATTGGTGCAAAGAGAATGAAGACTAGGGCTGTTTATATAGCTGCTCAAGACCTTATCGTACACGCAGCGCTGAGTCAGCATTGAACCTAGTTAAGAAAATAGTCCAGGTACGTAGATGAATCTAGCCAAACCTTATCATACACGCAGTGCTGAGTCAGCATTGGGTCCCACAAGCTATTTTGGCGTAAAAGTTTGATTTTCAAACTTTTGAATTTCTGGAATTTATTTAACTGTTTTATTCACATGAAATATTCTTATATGTATACAATTCCTCTAACGACCATTTTACGCGTATATATATACGCACAACTTTCATTTTATTTTCAAAATTCAAATGATGTTGCCATATTTCATTGACTGTAGCCTTATCTTGAATTTTATCTTTCGTATACATATATTTTTGCATATATATATATTTATATTCTCATATGTATATATATATTCTTTATTTTCTTATATGTACGTTCTTATCCTTTCAAATTTTGAATTTGTATACGTACATATATTTGCATGTTCAGTTGGCCCTATCTAAAACAAAGATAAAAAATTATGCCGCCGCCGGGGTTCGAACCCCCGACCTCCATGCTACAAATCCAATGCCTTAACCAACTGAGCTACAGAGGCTTTTGTTAATAAGTCTTAGAACAATAATAATTATTGTTCTCTCCTTACTTCTCTTTTTCATGTTAGTTACAATACTTAAATTAAACAACTGCATGGATCTTTTTCTTTTAATTTTTCTTTTAAAAATTTATTATACTTTAGTTTGAGAATCTTAATGTCGCAGAATTACGGGGTGTTACATTCTCCCCCACTTAAAAGGATTTCGTCCCCGAAATCTTCAAGTTAGGAAGAATGTGTCCTACCATCCAATCACCCATCTACTCAACCATTCAATCATAGGCATTCATTGTCCTTAAAAGATTTCTAATGCTTTCATGTTCATATGCATAGTGTGTGTATATGTCTCTATCTAATGCAAAATCAGGCGGTCTACTGATTCAGTTGACCTCCTTAATGCAAATCATGTTAGTGCCATGCGTCCAATCATGCATGCAAACATCCCTAGTCATGTAAATACTACATGCGTGCACAGTCATTCAACCATATGCAACGCCCATATGATATCATATCAAGTTCAACTTATAAACAAATGCATATATGTAAATGCAATATGAGAGCGTCCGAACTTGATCTAGTGCCTAATACGTATGCATATGCATCCACAAGCAACCATTTGCAACCACTTGCAACCATTCAACCATAACATGTTTCAAATACATGTTTACATCCATTGGCTTCTACCTAAGGATTGCAGATACGACCTAGAGGATATACTTTGGAAAGAGAGAAACAACTACGCGTAAAGCTCCTAAACAGAGAAATCAAGAATGCACCCTTAAGGAAAAAGGGCATGTTGCTAGTATCTAGCCTTCTTGAGCTTTACTCCACTGTATCTTAACCAATTTAACTTCACGATTGTGAAGTTTCCGACCTCCAATTCCAAAATAAACAGATGTCAATCACGGTACCAAGTATACGTACTAAGATGATTAGAGGTTTCCCTCTTATCCGTCATGCCATAACTATAAGAGTCGAAAGGTCACTACATGCTCTTTGGGGTGCCTACCACAACTATTCATCTCTCCCGCAAACCATCCAAACCGAACTCGACATTCCTCAAGTACAAGCCCCAAAGGCCTAAACCAATATCAGACAAGCACCCAAGGAATATCTCCCCGAATTTAGACGATCTACGTGAGATGATATAAGAAAACTCGATAGCTATTCTCAAATCCCCACTAAAAAAATAAACTGGTCGGACCACCAATTGGATTTGAGACTCTAGTGGGATCTTTCTACTATACAAGTACTATGGTGCAGAGACCCAACTATGGAAGTGGATATGAACAAATGAGAAGCGCTAGAACCTAAGGAAATAGCACGAACAGAAAACTAGACTCTTCCAACCGAACTACCTTTCTCCTAGGTGCGCTTCGTGGCGAAAGCATGTACTTGTCCTTCTGAAAATCTTGTCCTCGTTCTTGCCCTTGTCCTTAAGTATATGCCCTATCATACCCTAGTAAAAATACTTCCTCTTGTCTTAGGTTTTATAATTTCTTCCTCCTTCGTGTGCTAAGTCTACATCCATGAATTCCTCATCCTAGGGTTATGCTCCTTAGCCAAACTCCTCATCCCCTTCCGTGTGTAGTTATGTTGACAAATCTCTCGAAAACTGCCTCCATCGTCCGGAAAACCTTATAAGCTTTGAAAGAAAACTGCCCGTAGATGAAACAACTACGGCTATGGATGGAAGCCGGGCACTACTTTGCCCTTCGATGAGGTTACCTCCCAGAAAGCCAGGAGCCCCAGAGACTCAAGAAAGAAGGAGACAAGAATTTAAACAGAGGAAGAGAAGATAGTGTGTATGGCTTTGGGGAATATGCCTTTAAAACAAATCTCTTCTTTTGAAAATACTTCTTTTAAAACCGTTTGAAAATAATTTTTCAAATCCTTTATCTGATCTGGTAACCTTCAGCTCTGATACCACGTGTAACACCCCACATCCGTTAGTGTCACTCACAAAGGGAATGCACTAAGTTCTGTGGAGCATTTAGGGTAAAAGATGCAGATAAATTACAAGATAGACAGAAATTAAACAGCGGAAAATAAAACTTTGCTTTATTGATAAAATAGTTTGTACAATGGTTTCTTTACAATATCAGAGTATAATCTGTCTTACAAAATAAAGAAGCATAAAAACAACATTTATATTCCCCGATTTTAGCAAGAGCCAGCCATAGCATCTGAAAAGAGAATCCAAGCAAACTTCGACAAATCTTCAAGCTGGGAAAGAGTGGCAGTCCAACTTAACCTGAGCTAAATTATTCCCTCCTTTACTACCTGGGGGGGGGGGGACGGAAGAAAAGAAGACGAAAGAAAAACAGAGTCAGACATAAAGCCTGAGTAAGTTCAGTAACTTCTAGCATGTGAACATGGAAAACAAAACGACATGAATTAACTGAATACAAGATTATACCATGACGACAGGGTCAACAAGATTAGACAAGGTAATCACAAGATATGCTAAGATAAGATAAACTGGATACACTTTAATACTTTCGCTGCTTCTCTATTTCCTTGTTATACTAGTTTCTATATCTCTGCACCACCTAACTAGTGTCCCAACTAGTAACGATAATGCGATCCCAATCCCTGTATTTTCCATCGCCTTCAGGCATCCATTTATTAGTTGTTACCTAGATCTAATCTAGGGTTTTCTATCCACTGCTTTCTAGATTTAACTATAGTTTTACGCTATCTGCTGAACGCTTTTCGAGTTCAGGGTTTATGCCACCTAGTCCAACTAGGGATTACGCTACCTGTCGAACAATGCCCCCAAGTCTAGGACACACTACCTAGAGTGGTATATGTTCCTAGGCTTCCCCACGTATGTATCGCGAATCGTTATCGCTTGTCTAGATGCACATGTCCTGTAATGTGCGATCCGAGTCCTGTGACAGGGCAAATCAAGGAATACAGAACTCGGTCGGGAGCTTTCAGATATCTGCCGATGCAGATGCTAAGGTCTGTTTTTACTCCAGTGGCTATGGTCCCACTTGACCCCTCCCTCAGCTAATGAAAGGCACACCTTGTAAAATGAGAACTATACGCCGGCCCCCGGTGCCCCACTATCCTATGGCCATCCGCAACCATAACTAGATAGCAAGTATATGGTCTTTTGGAGTTCTCCGCCTTTCCGCTTCACGTATCTCGATTGACTCAAGATGGATGGTAGACGACGAGTTGCTATCACAGGGCTACCGTCTTCTCGCCGAATCACGCTGGTCCATCCTAGTCTTTAGGTTGCCACATATATATTGCAACCAAGGCATACCCTCGGTTCTTCTAACGCAGACCTTAACCTCTGTGAGCCCAGGATGATCATCTGCAGCCTCATAGAGGGATACCAAGAGTACCCTCACGTCCCCTCGAAGCCTCGGGCTTCGTAACCCAATTCGTTGGAGCCTTCTTAAAACCAGATGGATGTCTGCTCCTTCGTGTTATACTAAGAATTACTACTTAGTTCTACTAACTAAGGTTTACCACTTAGTTTCCAAATTCCTTGTTTTCTTAACTAAGTTTTACTACTTAGTCCCTTTTTCAACTGAGGTCTACTACTTAGTTTTCTTTCTCGCCAGGTTGGGTTGGTTAAGTGTATTTAGTCGATTCAAGCTATCTTAACCCTCTTCCCTTATCCTATTACACTGGTTAAGTGTTATCCCTTCATGCTTTTTACTTAACCCTATTCATTTATCATATTCTGATGGTTAAGCGTTCAAGTTTACTTAACCCTATGGTCTAGTCCAGTTAACATATTAATTTGGCTAAGTGTATTACTTAACCCCAACCTCTAGTCTAATTAACATGTTAAATTGGCTAAGTGTATTAACATTACTTAACCCCACCTTCTAGTCTAGTCAACATGTTAATTTGGCTAAGTATTCCCATGGACTTAACCCTCCCATTCTAGCTTTAACTGTGCTAAGTTGGTTAAGTGTTCCTTAACCTTCCCATTCTAGCTTAACCGTGTTAGGTTGGTTAAGTGTTCCTATGGACTTAACTCTCCCATTCTTGTTCTAGCTTTAATTAATAAATTAAAGCCGCAACCTCTCACATTAGACAGATATTGCTGCGGTTACTGGATGTGCCGGTCGGTTCCGGGCAGGTTTACACCGCAACTCAGTCTAACCTCGGGTTAGGCACATTCATGTTTTCTAAGTTCAAAGGGTTTTTGATTAATTTCCAAATCTGGTTTTGAAAACAACCATCCCGTCCTTCGGATCAGTTAGGGATAGCCAGGGAGGGCAGGAAACTTGTATTTTCCAAACCCAAGCCTAGACACTATCCTCTCTGTCACCCTAGAACCTTCTGGTCTATGTGTTATAAAAAGGGATGTTATCAAAATACTTTTCTTTGATTTACAAATTGTTAACAATTTATTTCAAAAGCCCATTTCCCCTTTTTAGACAAATTTGGCCTATATTTATTTGTCAAGCCTACTAGTATACTTATATTCTAGGCCCAAGTCCTAACCCAACATGCAGTTTAGGCCATTTCCTATTTCATTGCCGAAACTAGATTAAATATCCTAGTTTATAATTTATGGCCAAAACTTAACCAAGTTACATATTTTGTGGTAAATGAACAATTTAACATTTATGACGAATTCTATAAGTAAATTACTCCTAATTTACTTATTTCATTACTACTCTTTTAATGTACATTGTCACATTTATTATTATGGCCCATTCTCTCTTATTTATCATATTTATACTTTTTGGTATGTAAATTATACCAAATTTAGTGTCGCTAACCATAATTTATTCTAAACATGACAATTGCTCACAATTATGAATAAATTCAAAATTGTGCTAATATACTTATTCCAAATCAACCTTTATTAACCCAATCTTGGTTTAACATCCTAATTCACAATTTATGGCAAAACTAGAATTATTTTTCTAGTTTACATTTTATGCCTAAAATTTAGCTTACTTACTAACGCTAAATTTAATATGTCAAAATCACATATTCCCTAATCCATGTCAAATTTCCCCGTTTTCATAATACATATTCCAAATTATGCCAATTTCCAAGTTTACAATTACGTTCATATTCATTTCCATGTTTTTCCCCAAATCGCATTCCCACCGTTCGAATAATCGTGATTCAACCTAGATTATAAATAAATCTAGATTCGTAGATAAAAAGGGAATGAATCAAAATGACAAGAAGGAATAATTGACATAAAAAGGTTTGGATAACAATGTAGGTTCAAGAATATGGGTAGACCTAACTAAATAGGTAAATTCCCACTGTCTTAAAACCAAAGAATGGGCAAAATAGGTTCAAGAACGTGGGTAGACCTAACTTAATAGGTAAATTCCCACTGTCTTAAAACCAAAGAAAAAACCAAGGAACAGGTAGAATAAATAATTGGGTTTAGACCCAATTTCACAATCACCAAACTAAAGCAATATTTTCCTAATCATGAATCATGGGTGTCAAAATCACAATTGTCCTCATTATGTCATAGGCAATAGTTTATGTCTAATTCAAAGGCTTATGTTCTTAGTCATAAGTAATGTCCATGGTCATAGGCAATATAGGCGATGTTCATAGTCCAAAAGGTATATGCTTTCAAAGGCCACAGTTCTATAGTCATAGTCACGGTTACAGTCTTATTTGTCCTCGAATCATAACAGTTCTTAATTCAGTCCAAGAGTATAAACACAGATTCGAAGAGAGAGAGAGAGAGACTTGGCATATTCCTTTATTCCTTTAATTTCATGTCACAAATAAAACAAAATATTCAGATCTAGAAATAACCAACTTACAGAAAATAGATCTAGAAAAGAAGGAAAGCGTGGCTATGATTCGTGCGTCGTTGCTTGAAACTTGTTTGAGCTAGCCTTTGAATTCTTCACTTGAAACTTTGATTTGAATCCCTCCTTAAAAGTCTTTTAGCAGCATCTCCTCGTCTTGAATCATATTTTATTTTATTTATTTAAGAAAATTTAGAAGAGGGGAAGAAGCCATGAATCTTAGCAGCATAAGGATAGAAGAGAATTGGTGCAAAGAGAATGAAGACTAGGGCTGTTTATATAGCTGCTCAAGACCTTATCGTACACGCAGCGCTGAGTCAGCATTGAACCTAGTTAAGAAAATAGTCCAGGTACGTAGATGAATCTAGCCAAACCTTATCATACACGCAGTGCTGAGTCAGCATTGGGTCCCACAAGCTATTTTGGCGTAAAAGTTTGATTTTCAAACTTTTGAATTTCTGGAATTTATTTAACTGTTTTATTCACATGAAATATTCTTATATGTATACAATTCCTCTAACGACCATTTTACGCGTATATATATACGCACAACTTTCATTTTATTTTCAAAATTCAAATGATGTTGCCATATTTCATTGACTGTAGCCTTATCTTGAATTTTATCTTTCGTATACATATATTTTTGCATATATATATATTTATATTCTCATATGTATATATATATATATATATTCTTTATTTCCTTATATGTACGTTCTTATCCTTTCAAATTTTGAATTTGTATACGTACATATATTTGCATGTTCAGTTGGCCCTATCTAAAACAAAGATAAAAAATTATGCCGCCGCCGGGGTTCGAACCCCCGACCTCCATGCTACAAATCCAATGCCTTAACCAACTGAGCTACAGAGGCTTTTGTTAATAAGTCTTAGAACAATAATAATTATTGTTCTCTCCTTACTTCTCCTTTTCATGTTAGTTACAATACTTAAATTAAACAACTGCATGGATCTTTTTCTTTTAATTTTTCTTTTAAAAATTAATTATACTTTAGTTTGAGAATCTTAATGTCGCAGAATTACGGGGTGTTACAGAGGGACATGGGAAGACCACCTTCCTTTGGTGGAATTTGCCTACAACAACAGCTATCAAGCAACCATCGGAATGGCGCCCTTCGAAGCTTTATATGGAAGACCGTGCCGATCGCCCACTTGTTGGTGGGAGTCTACTGATAAGCTCATACTTGGACCAGATATGATCCGAGAGACTTCAGAGAAAGTAGACTTAATACGAAGAAGGATGAAGACGGCCCAAGACAGACAAAAGTCCTATGCCGACAAGAGAAGGACCGACCTTGAATTTGAGGTTGGAGACAGAGTTTTTCTCAAGGTATCACCGCTAAGAAACGTTGTTCGTTTTGGAACCACAGGAAAGCTAGCACCAAGGTTCGTAGGGCCATTCCCTATCATTGAGAAAATTGGGAAAATGGCCTATAGATTAGAACTGCCCGAGAAGTTGGCTGGAGTCCACAACGTTTTTCACGTTTCACATCTTCGAAAATGTCTATATGAGTCTGCTGAAGTGGTAGAGCCAAATATCCTCGAAGAGGCCGAAGTGGAACGCGAAGCAACCATAAGAAAGGTTCCAACCCGCATACTAGGAACGGAAGTGAAGAAGCTACGCAACCGCGAAGTCAAGCTCGTCAAAGTTCAGTGGAGCGACGCCGAGGGAGACACGACTTGGGAAACTGAAGCTAGAATACGCACAGCCTACCCTTTTCTTTTCGAGGGTGCATCCTTGATCTTTCCTTTTCCTTAAGTTGCGCTTTTATCTATCTTTTTAGGTATATTTCCTCGACCTTATCTTTTAGGTAGAAACCTTTTGGATGAAAACATGTAGTTGAAACATGTTATGGATGATGGTTGCAAGTGGTTGCAAGTGATTGCTAGTGGTTGCTCGTGGTTGCATATACACACACAATCTAGGTTTTAGATCGGCTCAATCACTTCATATTGCATATGCATATATGTTTGCATTCGTATATGGTTGAACTTTAATGTGTTGTCATGTGGATGTTGCATTTGTATTGAATGATTGTGCACTCATGTAGAATCATGAATAGGAAAATTTGCATACATAATGGATTCATGGCACTTACATAATTCGCATTAAGGAGGTCAACTGAATCAGTAGACCGCCTGATTTTGCATTAGATAAGTTCATGTACACACACACTTCGCATATGATCATGAAGCATTAGAAGTCTTTTAAGGACAATGGATGCTCGTGTTTGATGGATGAGTAGATGGATGATTGGATGTTAGGATATACATTCCTCCTAACTTGAAGATTTCGGGGACGAAATCCTTTTAAGTGGGGGAGAATGTAACACCCCGCGAATTCTATAACTGTGAAATTTACAAAGTAAAGTATAATTAAATTCAAATAAAAGAACTAAGGGAAACGGGATACGCCATTGCGTTCGTCTCGGAAAAATACGCGAAATAGAGTCCGAGTTTTCGAAAAACGGAGTCCGTATGAAGAAGATATGTCCTTCGGAAGTTTTGAAATTAAATTTAAAATTCAAACAGAATAAAACAAATAAAAATCAGGCCCAATGGGCCAGGGCGGATAAACATCCGCCTAGGCCACCCAGGTCGACTGGGCTGTCGACCTGGGCTACCCATGTCGACAGGGCTGTCGACAGCCCTGTCGACAGGGGTATCGACCTGGTCGAGCCCAGCCAACCTGGCTGGCCAGGTCTGTGTTTGGTCGATTTTCTATGGTCTGCTCTGTCATTAGGGCTAGGTGGCAGGCTCTAATTGGTCTCTCTTGCGAATGAATGGCTACGATCAATCCAGGCAACATCAATGGCTCTAATCAATTCATAACTCCTATAAAAAGGACCCTAGACTAAACCCTAATCTATTCATTCATAAATAAGAACAAAGCCGCCATGTTGCCAAGGAACGCCTAGGAGTAGCCACCAAATTGGAGAGAAGATTAGGAGGAAAGTTCTAAAGCCTAAAGCAATTCAAGCAACCTAAACAAATCAAATCAAAAAGGAGTCGCATCTCTAATCCTAAATTAGAGAATTCGCCACAACGATTGTAAGTAGAGTATTACTTTGGTATGAGCAAATAATTGTGTTGATATGTATACTTGAATTGTGGCGATAAAGTAATTCATATTTGTGCGTTGAATTATGTTATTCATTATGAAAAACTACATGCGGTAGTTTTATGCAAGTATGACGTTTGGATGTTCTTGAATTATGTTATTCATTATGAAAAACTACATGCGGTAGTTTTATGCAAGTATGACGTTTGGATATTCACAAAATATGTAATTTATGTTAAAGCTACATGTATGTAGTTGATTAATTGAATTTAATGCAAGTTTGGGGTTTTGCTATTATGCCATCATAATGTGTATTTTTATACAAACATCATTTTTGAGGGAATTGGAATAGGTTTGGGTTGTTATAATCCATAAGAAATTATGTTGATAATTGGGCATCATGGTCTATGTATTAAGCCATGCTTTGTATTAGAAAACCTATGTGCAAACTTATGAATATGACTAGGCTATGATTGATATTCGACATAATTGAAAACCATGTTAGTTCTATATTGTTAGCAAGAATTATATGATGACATATGTGAGACATGGCTAGGTTAGACTCAAAAATCCCTTTTTGCAAGTTTGCTTGAATAAAGCAAACACCATGTTTAGGAATATTTATGCATAAGTATATTTATGCCATCGTTATGTGATTAGACTTGAATCATGATTAAGTTGAACTATGTTTTGTGTTAGTAACAAAGTAATCCCCTTTGTAAACATGTAGAAACCTTATGAACATGATTTGTTTATGTTTGACATTATGCCTAAATAAGAACATAGGTCTATGTTGTAGTTAAGACTATGTGACACCTAATTTAGATTCTTAACTACAAGTTTACATGGTTTGATTTATGTCACTTATGCTTTTATGACCAAAGTATATGTTGCTACTATGCAAGTACACCAGTTTCTATTTTGTAGTTCCAACGTCACATTGCAAGTTCATGCGCTCACAATTCCCCTTTTTGTGTATGTAGTCACGCTTTAAGCCTCCCCTTTCGCATGGCTAAGTTGGGCTTAAAAAGGTTAAGCCCAACATATAAACAAACGTATTAAACGGGGGAAAAAACAATGTTGGGCCAAATTGATTAATGAATGAAAATATAAAGCAGAAGGGCCCAAATTCAAGTATGGATAGGGCCCATGATTGGTGTGACCTTTACACCATTAACTTAATAATGGGCCGCAAATATTTACATATAAATAAAGAAGAAAGACAAAATATGTAAATGTAGAAAATACGATGTGTTTAACCCGAGGTTGGATTGAGTTGTGATGTAAACCTGCCCGGAACCGCCCGGCTGTCCAGTAGTCACAACAATACCTATCCAATGTGGGAGGTTAAACATGGAGCCCAATAAGGACCCGAGGTTAGACTGAGTTGTGGCGTAAGACTGCCCGGAACCAACCGGCAACAGGCAGCCACAACAATACCTGTCTAATGTGAGAGGTCAGGGCCTTAATAAGACAATTAAGGCTGAGTCAGGATTGCTAGGATTAAGTGGACTAAAGACTTAATCAAAATGGAACATGCTAAAATAAACGAACTGGTGGGGGTTAGGTTAGAAACACTTAACCAACTTAGCATGTTGGCTAGAGATAGAAAACCTAGTAACGGGGGACCCTTTTCAGCAGTAACCCTATAAGGTGTATCATGATACCCTGAAACTAGGCAGGGTGGGGCACGATTACTGGGCTGATTGTAAGAGGTCAAATCGACGGCGGTGGTGTAGCAGTGTAGGTTCTAACGGGGTGCGGGCGTGCACACACTCCGGCGCAGAAAAATAAGGCACTGGACACCAGTAGCATACCTGTGCACTCTAGGATTGTGTCGGGCCGCCACCACGGGACTTGATACACCCCATGGTGGGACCAGCATAGGTAACTACAACATCGGGGGCCGTAAGACACATGTAACTATGCGAGTAGGAGCCGATCATCATTGAATGGATTCACATCACCCTGATTATGGGGTGCCAGTTGGAAACTAGTTTATATGGGTTCAGAGATTGACATGGGGTACGATAGTATATTCGACCCTAGACAACTTAACCAAGTTTACAGTTCTTTCCCACTTCTTGATTATACTTATCATACCCAGTTCTTTATTCATAGACAAAGTAGTACTAGACTTACTCAGGCTTTATGTCTGACTCTATTTTCCTTTCGTCTTCTTTTCTTCCGTTTCCCCCCCAGGTCCACAGGGAGGGAACACTGCAGCTTGATCAGCTTTATCATCCAGCTTGAAGAAGAGAAATGTATTGCTTGGAACCCTTCGGTTTGAACTATGGCTTTGGGACAACCACTATGGGGCTTTTGCAGTTTATCTATGTTTTATTTATGCTTCTTTAAATAATGTAATCAAGACAGATTATGAAAGTGTTATGTTTTGAAAGGATGTGAGACAATTATGATGATGTTGCTGTAACACGTATTTGCTTCTTATGAAATAAAAGTTGTTTGTTTTTCCGCTGTTTTACAAATATGTGTTCTTATATCTGTCTTGTATATCTGTGACTTATACTTATAAACCTCCACCAAAATTAGGGCATTCCCTTTGAGAGTGACCCTAACGGAGGTGGGGTGTTTCATGTGGTTTTTGATTTTATACTATGTATGTAGAGCGTGAGATGCAAGCGTCCTACTATTTGGTTATTTATTTGGTTAGACATTATTATAATGTCACTGGATTTTGATATCAAAAATGTTTTAGTTATAGTAAGGTAAAAACCATCCATGTTTATGTGTGGGCTGGTCTTACTATTACCCTTTCTTTCAAAAAGGATTTTCAAAGTTAAACAATATGGTTGGAGTTTACTCACACCAGTCCTATGACTGACCCAGATTTTATTTTGTTTGTTTTTCCCTAAACTCTTGGGTGCCTAAATTTGTATGGACAGTCAAGCGTTTTAGGCTTTTACAGATACACTTAGAGGAGTTTGAAGCAGACGGCTTCAACGTTAGATATTTAAGAGTTACTTTCCGTTGTATCAAATATTGTATTGTGCTCTAATGTTGGGATGTAAATATGATACAAAATTTTGTATTTCAAAGGTTATGTTACATAATATATTTTATTCGTTCCGCTGTGAGATTCTGTGTTGTTATTTCTGTTCTTCTTCTATCTGTTTCTATTTCTTTAACCTTAATGACTCGTATTTTTGTATTACTTGCGTTGGACATGTGTTGTATTAGTCAACTCAGATAGTATGGATTTGCTGGCCACTACATTACCGTGACGCCGCCCATAGCTAGAAAGAAACATCATGTTCTCACTGCGCCCCTTATCCAATTTTTGCCTCATACTGAGGTGTGAGACTCGCGAATTAACTCTATACACAAAGCTATGCCCTTTAAGGTCGTGTTTTGATCATCAACTACAAGACTCTGCTTTTCAATAGAAGCCTTGATCACTACACCTCTGTATGCCACATTGACAATTCACGCCATGCAGCTGATGTCTATCGATATATAACCTTTGAGCTTGTATGTCTCAGAGAAGGGTGATAAGCAAGAGAATACATTCTCCGCCACCAAACAGATATATATTTAATAGAGATCAATCAACAAAGAATAAAATCCAATGTTAGACACACATCCATTTAATAATTCGTTCTGGGTCTGAACGAAAACGGAGGCACCTTATACCTCGTCCCATGTCCAATACAGGAGAGAGGTCCTCCCATATCCGGTCGATCTCCATGTACGTCTGGACGATCACCACTTATTACATTGTCTTGGGTGTACCTCCCAATCAAGACATCAGTAATTATCCAAACGATGTGAAGAACTCCGGTCTTCAACCACCATCTTCATCGTCGACTTTTCGTCGAATCAGTTATTTAGAATAGGTATAAACCCGACCTTTCCGAATAACTCACGTATAATATAAACAAGTGTTGCACAAACACAACATACGCCTCATTCCAATTCAGAATATTCCTTCGTTCAAATATTCATATCATTAGGGAAAGGTTCCCATTAATTTTATCAAAGATAAATTCTTTAAATATATCCTTTGGATATCAATCCAAACCATATTAAGGTTTATCAAAACTAGTCGGGATTAGCGCACCTTACTGAAGTAATCATTTGTTATATATTTCTCAATCCCAACCTATTCATCCCATGGAGAAAAACTGGTAACACTCCATATCTAACACCACGGTGTTATCGGTAAATTTAATTACCATTTCACGTTCTAATCTAATTAAATATTTAACTATCGCTTAGAGCAAAACTAGTGATACTCCATTCACGGTCATTTCCCAAATTTGATAATTTAAATTATCACATTCACATTTCAATCTAGTTAAAGACTCATTGAACTCCACTTAGTTTTAATTTTCCCAAAAATCAATATTATTGATTATTTAACTTTGGGAAATCAAACATGCCGCATTGACAATCTACACTGTACCATTGATTTCTACTGATATATAACGTCTAAACTCATACGTCTTAGAGAAGGGTGTTAAGCAAGAGAATAAATTCTCTGCCACCAAACAGATATATATTTAGCAAAGATCAACAATACAGCTTGAAATACCATGTTAGACATGTAATCCTGTCTTTAACTGGGTTAAAGAACTAATATCGTTTAAAACACAGTTCATGATAAACCCAAAATCACATTCCATTAATTACAGAACTTCATGGAAAACAGATCAATATATAATCTATATCAATTTCGTATCCAACTAATAATATAAATGGAATAACAACAAAGCCTTTTAAATTCCATATATATATTAACAGTCTTCCTCTACAGAAGCTCACTTCGATTATTATCAATTCAAATTCCATTCCAATTTATTGTATTAAATTGGAAAACTTTACTTTGGAAAAATTTTCCTTTAAATCTTAATAAAAAGATTTATAAATTCCAAATCACATTCGTTGTTAATTGGGTTATAGAACAAGTATTATTTTAACTACAATTCACGATATACCCAAAAATCCAATTTTTTATTCAATTCCAATTAAATATTAATTAATTGGAAAACTTCACTAAATCTTAAATTAAAGATTTATTCTTTTCTCAACTGGGTTTAAGAACAGTGTTATTTAAGACACCGTTCACGATAAACCCAAAATCCCATTTGATGTTAAATACAAGGCTCTGAATAGAAATTATATCGGCTTATATTCAATATCAAATTCTGAAACCAACAAACATCGTATTGGAAATAACGATATAAATATATCTTCCAAATTTCAATAACAATATCCGTATAATCACGAAATCCAACATCAAAATATTCCAAAGATGATTTCCATTCAAATCCACTCCAATTCATATATTGGAAATTCTGGGTATAATAAAACCCATTCTCAGTCCAAATTATTTATTTAAAAATAATTGGATTATAATTCTAGTTAATAACTAGTTCATTTCAATAAAAATACATTTTTATCTTTTCAAATATGGAATTTTTTCATCCCAATTCTTTCCAAAGCATTTATTATGATATTACACAAATCATTAATATTTTTAATAATTTTATTAAGGCCCTTTCAGTTGATTTCCATAAACGGTCAACGAACTGCACTTACACCGACCTTTTCCAAATTTGATTTGGACATAATTCCGAATCCGATCGTTAGATTCAAAATCTCTTATATTAGTTGGAAAGCTCTTTTCGATACGAACCCAACGGTTTCGATTTTAGGAGAATCAGACGGTCGGATCTCCCGTAATATTAATTCGAAGTCAATGGTCGAAATTCACGAATGGTCGCGGCGCGTTCTTTTCAGGCCATTAAATGTATATAATATATATTATATATATTTCGTCGATTTCCATTTAAAACATATTTTATAAATTCGTTTTATATTCGTTTTAAAAAAACGATTTTCACTTTCATTTCAATTTTAAATCAAATTGAGTATTCCTTATCATTATAATATATAAATGATAATATTTTCGAAAATCGGATTTTGAAATATTTTCCTTTTCGATATTCATTATAAAAATTAATAAAATCAACATAAATATCGTTCGCGTCAAAATGGCACATCTCTAATCAACACGGCTTCATATATTTCAATATTTTCGTGCCCATCCAAAATCGGACATTAAAATCAGATTTTAATCCTTTATTGAATATTATTTTAAAATATTCGTTATTTTAAAATGTTCATTATTCCTGAATTGGAATCAGAAACAGTCAATTAACATATAATGTTATTTATATGGATTTCAGACAACACATGTATACAACAACCATAATACACAATCAACCATCATCCAGAGTGTCTTACACAACTGCATAAGCATTAAATATAAATATTTAACGCTTACAACAGTCTGTCAACCAATCGATTAACATACAACTAAACAATTGGGATTAGTGTACGTCAAATATCATCCTAATACACGTGTGGGGTTTCAACCAACAAATACTGAATATTATTTGAGCAATTGGACAATGTGTAAAATATATTGTCCTAATCCATTTCATTTCATTTCATTTCATTTCGTCTGATTTGTATATAAATATTAATTTTCATTTTAGGAGAATTTTTGCCTTTCATATATACGTTAAAAATTATATTTTTAACGATAAAATATTTATTTCAACACATGAATATTTTTAATAGTTCATACAGTCAATAGAAATGATATTTTTATTGTTTAAATATTTTATTCAACACAAGAATATATTATACAGTTCATACACACATTAAAAATGTTACTTTTAACTAACACATTTTATTTTAGAAAATTTCTGCAGCATAACGGCACGATACTAAGGTATAACCTTATCCCTTGCCTAATAATGGCTCGCATCATACACAAACCAAATTCAATGGTTTCAATCAAAGGTGTCGGGTGCTACGAAGCACCGTATGCATCCTAGTATTTTTATTTAACTGTAAACAAAGTTAGAGTGAAAAGTTCTCACCTTTGGTTTCCACTCCGTCATTCTTTTGTGGATGATGGTTTGGATTTATTTCCAGTCCATTATGTTCTTCACCGTGCTTCCAACGCAGTCTGTTTCACGCAATTTATATTAAAAATCATATTTTTAATAGCGCTATATATATATATGTATATGTGTATATATATATATATATATTTAAAAATCACATTTTTATAACACTATTACATATATAATAATCATATTTTTATATCGCTACTTTATATATGAAAATCACATTTTTATATTGCTACTATATATAAAAATGATATTTTTATTTCTCTCTATATATAAAAATCATATTTTTATTTTGCTACATATATAAAAATTATATTTTTACAGTGCGATGTATACATTAAAAATCATATTTTTACATTGCTATGTATACATTAAAAATCATATTTTTACAGTGCTATGTACACATTAAAAATCATATTTTTACTGTGCTATGTACACACTAAAAATCATATTTTTACAGTGCTATGTATACATTAAAAATCATATTTTTACATTGCTATGTATACATTAAAAATCATATTTTTATAGTGCTATGCATACATTAAAAATCATATTTTTATAGTGCTATGTATACATTAAAAATCATATTTATACAGTGCTATGTATACATTAAAAAACAAAATATTACAGTGTTATGTATAAATTAAAAATCAAATTTTTACAGTGCTATGTATACATTAAAATCGAATTTTTATTCCAATGCTATATGTATAAAAATCAATTTTTTATGTTATGTAATCTATGTAAAAATCACATTTTTATGTAAAACAATGTTATTATATTTAAAATCATTTACTGTAATATTGCAGAATTTATAAATTAATTGTACAAAGAAAAAGCTCACATTTTTTCCTTGTAAAAATTGAATCTTTAATGGAGGAGGGCCCACCGATGGTTGGAGGCGGTCAAAGGAGGGCGCATGCGGTTGTTGAGGGGTTAGGGATGGTGAATGAGGCAGCAGCTAGGCGAAGGCGCGCGGGGCAGTGGCGGAGCAGCTGATTTGGGGCTAGAGCACGCGATGGAGAGAGGGGAGAGAGAAGGGAAGGTGGAGGGGTGATGCAGATCGGAGAGGCGACGGTGGGGTTTGGGGTGCGGCGGTGCCTGCGTTGGAGGAGCTGGAGGGAGAACGATGGGCCTTGCGTTTTTTTTTCTTTTTTCGGTTTTGAAGGAAGAGGGAGAGAAAAGGGGGTTGGACTAATTATATAATTATAATATTTAATTTAATTTAGTCTCCAAAAAGTTAGTTTTTTTATTCAAATTCCAAATCAAACCGAACGACTGTCGTCCCTAGCTAATTACCCCCATTCCGAACACAATGGGATATGTTCTATGTGCTAATTCGACTGTTTCGATCAGTTTTTGTCAAAATTAAAATATAGATTAATATAACGTTCAAAATTTATTTTAACATACATTTTAATTTACTGAAGCCGTGTACTAACTCCAAAAATTCCAGAAAAATAATTCTGGCTATTTGATGATACGGTCCTAACAAAACTAATTTCGTCAAATTTGGAGACCGTCAGAAAAACAGTCATTTTTCAGTCGATTAAATTCAAATTGAAATTGCCAAATACGTTTGAATTCCCTACGCTAACATATTAATTCCAAAAATTGGAATCTTGCAATAATTTGACATTCCGGATCCAACAAAACTGGTTTCATCGAAAACGGAGGTCGTTTGCAAAATGGCTATTTTTAAGGGTTATATATTATATAATATATATAAATTCCATAGCGACTATTCTGAATTTTAAACTGGACATAACTTTTTATTTCCTTTATGAAATCTAGATTTTTCACATTTGGTAGAAAGATATAGTTAAACAGATTCAAATATTTCTAGTTTTACTGAGATCCGATTTATATTGAATTCTGTACATTCAATTGAAATTTAAAATCGAATTTTCAAACTGTCGCGCCTTTTCAGGCTCGTTTTATAATTAAAATAAATTTATAAATTCTAACTTCAATAAAAAAAATAGTCATTATTATTTAAAATAAATTATTTTAAATATTCAAAATCCATTAAAATTGCTAAAATAAAATTTTTAAGTTGGTTCTGAAAATCCAGGTTGTTACAATCTCCCCCACTTAAAATCTTTTCGTCCTCGAAAAGAAACGCAGCTGAAAGTTGTTTAACCAACCAACTCAACTTTCATTGTTCAACTTTTCAGTTTCTAAGAATTTTCTAATTTCTCAAAAATTTGGCTAACACCCTAAATTTCGAAAAATTTCGTCATAACCTCCTTTGTACGGGGAAACCTTTAAAACCACAACTTGCCTCACAGGCCCCTCATCAATCCAAAAGAAAAAGAAAAAAGCCAATCGACTCACAAAATCATCCAAACCAAATAAATTAGTAAACATGTACTTATTGTCGGGCATACAATTTTATTCCTCTGCTTAGCTTCCTTGCTACGACCTGTTCAATGTATATACATGTATATGCATGCAGTTTCAATCAATTTTCAATTCAGTTCAATAATTTGATTAAATTTGGCTTAATTTGTCTTTCATTTTCCTATTGGTTTGACCATTCCAATATTTAACAATCATACAATACAATCAACAATCAAATGGTTCATTAAATTTTCAAATTCATAACTTTGATATATATATATATATATACAAAATCATGTTTTTGATGCCAATTCACAACCATAACCCTGTCTAGTTTTGGTTCTCACACCAGCCAACTGGAAATATATAAATATCCCACCTTCGAAACTCGAACATAAATGCTGATGATGCCATGAAGATCATCAGAATCGTCTCTGGGTGACTAGAGTGTGATTCTAAATCCATCCAGTATATTTGAGACTTTGTGTACACGCTAGCTAGGCGTATATGCAAAATCTTCATATACTCGATAGTCCAAGTTCAAAATAAAATAAATTTTCAAATACGTATATTAAGATTTAAATTTTCAAAACAAAATTTATTTTTAATAAATATCACTCTTTTAACTCATTCTAGGGTGTTACTAACCCTATCTCTAATGAGTCATTCTCATTGGATATTACTAATCCAATCTCCGATGAATTCTTTCATTCGGTTCTAATGTATCTTGTTCTCGAGCTCTGTAAACCAAAGCTTTGATACCATGATGAAGCGACCCAAACTCACCCTTACGGGAATGTCCGGATTGAGTTGAGAACACAACAAATCAGAACGCAAACAAAAGAACATTTCACTGCTTATTACAACAATTACATCAGAGTTTAATAATATAACCGAGTATGAATAAATATATACATTTGATAAATATCATAGATATAAAATTACAATGCAGCGGAAAATTAATACATAACACACTGAAAGAAATCCATGGATACAGAGATTTCTGAATATATCTCCAGCTGTAAATCCAGGACCCTGGAAAAGAAATATCTGCAAAAATAAAAACTACTAGCTGCCCGTGTGGAAAATAGGGGCACCCAGAGTTTAGGTTAAAACAATAAACTCTAGGTCAGTCATGAGACTAGTGTGAGAACTAAAACAGTTATTAACTTAATTTTAAACTCAGGTGAATCACGGGACCACACCGTATAACACAGAACGGGTTCATCCCCAAAAATACCAATGCATGAAACAAATAGCACAATGCTAAGTAAAGAAAATGAAGCTATTATAAGACTCGGGTCCCATCACGCAATGCAACGCAAGCCGGAAGATAGAATTTTACCTTACAATAGCCAAATAATGCTTGGTACGTGAAATTTTATCCTTTATTATTACTATAAGTGAAGAAATCAACTTCAAATATAAATGTATCAATCATAGGCGGCATGGGTACCATCTATCATGTCGCCATACTAGGCTCTACAATCAAAACCGAAATGTCACGTATTGGAAATTGGATTTCCGTCATGAGTCGAGGCAATAGATGTACTCCTCGCTGCTTTGAGACACTCTAGCAAATGTCTCAGGACTACACACTCTGGGCAACCCTTGGATCCTGTAGTGCCACTTCTCCCTTACGTTTGAGGATTAGTTATTCCTGAACACACGTTTCCTGGTCCTATAGGACCTATCCATCAGCTCCGTAGTAATCGATATATCCAAGGCGCCTCGCTACCCATCATCCACATAGGTAAAAATATTATAAATGTCTGGGCTCCATACCATGACACCACCCATAGATAGAAAGAAACGTCATGTTCTCACTGCATTCCTTATCTCATTTTTGACTAATACCGAGGTGTGAGGCTCACGAATTAACGCTATACACAAAGTTATGCCCTTTAAGGCCATGCTTTGATCATCAACCACAAGACTCTGCTTTTCAACAGAAGCCTTGATCACTCCATCTCCGTATGTCACACTGACAATTCCCGCCATGCAGCTGATGTCTATTGATATATAACCTCTGAGCTCGTATGTCTCAAAGAAGGGTGATAAGCAAGAGAATAAATTCTCTGCCACCAAAAAGATATGTATATTTAATAGAGATCAATCAACACAGAATAAAATCCAATGTCAGACAAACATCCTTTTAATTGTTCGTTCTGGGTCTGAACGAAACCAGAGGCACCTTACTCCTCGTCCCGTGATCAATGTAGGAGAGAGGTCCTCGCATATCCTGTCGATCTCCAAGTACGTATGGACGATCACCACTTATTACCTTATCTTGGGTGTACCGCCCAATCAAGACATCAGTAATCATCCAAACGATGTGAAGAACTCCGGTCTTCAACCACCATTTTCATCATCGACTTATCATCGAATCAGTTATTCAGAATGGGTATAAACCTGGCCTTTCCGAATAATTTGCGTATAATATAAACAAGTGCTACACAAACACAACATACGCCTCATTCAAATTTAGAATATACCTTTATTCAAATATTCACATCATTAGGGAAAGGTTCCCATTAATTTTATCAAAGATAAATTCTTTAAATTTATTTTATAATCTTCCTTTATATATCAATTCAAACCAAATTAAGGTTTATCCATACTAGTCGGGATTAGTGCACCTTACCGAAGTAAACATTTGTTATATATTTCCCAATCCTAACCTATTTATCCCATGGAGAAAAACTGGTAACACTCTATATCTAACACCATGGTGTTACCGATAAATTTAATTACCATTTCACGTTCTATTAAAGATTTAACTATCGCTTGGAGCAAAACTGCTGATACTCCATTCTCGATCATTTCCCAAATTTAATAATTTAAATTATCACATTCACATTTCAATCTAGTTAAAGATTCATTAAAACTCCACTTAGTTTTAATTTTCCCAAAAATCAATATTAATGATTATTTAACTTTGGGAAATCAAACATGCCGCATTGACAATCTATACCGTACCATTGATTTCGACCGATATATAACCTCTAAGCTCATACACCTTAGAGAAGGGTGTTAAGCAAGAGAATAAATTATCCGCCACCAAACAGATATATATTTAGCAGAGATAAACAATACAGTTCGAAATACCTTGGTAGACATGTAATCCTGTCTTTAACTGGGTTAGAGAACTAATGTCATTTAGAACACATTTCAGGATAAACCCAAAATCACATTCCATTAATTATGGAATCTTCACGGAAAATAGATCAATATATAATCGCTATCAATTTCCATATCTGACTAATAATATAAATGGAATAATGACAAAGCCTTTTAAATTCCATATATATTAACAGTTTTCCTCCACAGAAGCTCGCTTCGATTATTATCAAATCGAATTCCATTCCATTCCAATTTATTGTATTAAATTGGAAAATTTTACTTTGGAAAAAAATTCCTTTAAATCTTAATAAAAAGATTTATAAATTCCAAGTCACATTTCACTGTTAATTGGGTTAAAGAACAAGTGCTATTTAAACCACAATTCACGATAAACCCAAAAATCCAATTCTTTTACTCAATTCCAATTAAATATTAATTAACTGGAAAACTTCACTAAAGCTTAAATTAAAGATTTATTCTTTTCTCAACTGGGTTTAAGAACAGTGTTATTTAAGACATCGTTCATGACAAACCCAAAATCCCATTTGATATTAAATACAAGGCTCTGAATAGAAACTATATCGGCTTATATTGAATATCAAATTCTGAAACCAACAAACATCCGTATAATCCCAAAATCCAACAACGAAATATTCCAAAGATGATTTCCATTCAAATCCACTCCAATTCATATATTGGAAATTCTGGGTATATTAAAACCCATTCTCAATCCAATTTATTTATTTAAATATAATTGGATTATAATTCTAGTTAATAACTAGTTCAGTTCGATAAAAATATATTTTTATCTTTTCAAATATGGAATTTTTCATCCCAATTCTTTCCAAATCATTTATTATTATTTTACACAAATTATTAATGTTTTTAATAATTTTATTAAGGCCCTTTCAGTCAATTTCCATAAACGATCATCGAACTGTACTTACAACGACCTTTTCCAAATTTGATTTGGACATAATTCCAAATCCAACCATTAGATTTCAAATCTCTTATATTCTTTGGAAAGCAATTTTCGATACGAACCTAACGGTTCCGGTTTTAGGAGAACCCGACGGTCGGATCTCCCATAATATTAATTTGAATCCAATGGTCGAAATTCGTGAACAGTCGCGACGCGGCATGTTCTATTCAGGCCATTAAATATATATAATATATATATTTTGTTGATTTCCATTTAAAACGCATTTTATAAATTCATTTTAAAAAAATGAATTCCACTTTCATTTCAATTTTAAATCAAATTGAATATTCCCTATCATTATAATATATAAATGATAATATTTTCAAAAATCAAATTTTGAAATATTTTCCTTTTCGATATTCATTATAAAAGTGGATAAAATCGATATGAATATCGTTGCGTCAAAATGGCGCATCTCTAATCAACACGGCTTCATATATTTCCATATTTTCGTGTCCATCCAAAATCGGACATTAAAATCAGATTTTAATCCTTTATTAAATATTATTTTAAAATATTCGTTATTCCTAAATTGAACTCAGACACAGTCGATTACCATATAATGTTATTTATATGGATTTCAGAGAACACATGTATACAATATCCATGATACACATTCAACCATCATCAGAAGTACCTTACACAACTGCATAAGCATTAAATATAAATATTTAACGCTTACAACAGTCTGTCAACCAATCGATTGACATATAACTAAACAATTGGGATTAGTGTACGTCAAATATCATCCCAATACTTGTGTGGGGTTTCAACCAACAAATATTGAATATTATTTGTGCAGTTGGGCGATGGGTAAAATTTATCGTCCCAATCCATGTCAGTTAAATGAGTGTACATAAACAAATCATCCGATTTGTATATGAATATTTATTTTCATTTCAGGAGAATTTTTGCCTTTCATATATACGTTGAAAATTATATTTTTAACGATAAAATATTTATTTCAACGCATGAATATTATTAATAGTTCATACATTTAATAAAAATAATATTTTTATTGTTCAAATATTTTATTCAACACATGAATATTTTATACAGTTCAAGTACACATTAAAAATGTTATTTTTAACTAACACATTTTATTTTAGAAAATTTCAGCAGCATAACGGCGCGATACTAGAACCGGAATAAGGTCTAGCCTTATCCCTCACCTAATAATGGTTCGCGCCATACACAAACCAAATTCAATCTATTCCATTCACATCCCAACCAAATTCAATCCATTCCATTCACATTCCAACCAAATTCAATCAGTTAAATCAATCAAAACAAACAACCAAATGTCCATGGTTTCAGTCAAAGGTGTCGGGTGCAACTAAGCATTGTGCATCCTAGTATATATATTTACTTGTAAACAAAGTTAGAGTGAGAAGTTCTCACCTTTTGGTTTCCACTCTATCATTTTTTAGCGGACGATGGTTTGGATTTATTTCCAATGCATTGTGTTCTTCACCATTCTTCCAATGCAGTCTGTTTCACGCAATTTATAATAAAAAACATATTTTTAACAACGCTATATATATTTAAAAATTACATTTTTATAACGCTATTAAATATATAAAAATCATATTTTTATATCGCTACTTTATATATAAAAATCACATTTTTTATTGCTACTATATATATAAAAATCATATTTTTATTTCGCTACATATATAAAAATCATATTTTTACAGTGCGATGTATATATTAAAAATCATATTTTTACAGTACTATGTATACATTAAAAATCATATTTTTACAGTGCAATGTATACATTAAAAACCATATTTTTACAGTGCTACATATATACATTAAAAATCATATTTTTACTATTTTACGTATACATTAAAAATCATATTTTTACAGTGCAATGTATACATTAAAAATCATATTTTTACAGTGCTATATATACATTAAAAACCATATTTTTACACTGCTATGTATACATTAAAAACCATATTTTTACAGTGCTATGTATGCATTAAAAATCAAAATTTTATAGTGCTATGTATACATTAAAAATCAAATTTTTATTCCAATGCTATATACATAAAAACCAATTTTTTATGCTATGTAATCTATGCAAAGATCACATTTTTATGTAAAACAATGTTATTATATTTAAAAATCATTTACTGCTATATTACAGTATTTATAAATTAATTATACAAAGAAAAAGCTCACCTTTTTTCCTTGTAAAAATTGAAATTTAATGGAGGAGGGCCTACTGGCGGCTGGAGGCGGTCGAAGGATGGCGTAGGGGGTCGCTGAGGGGTCAGGGGTGGTGCATGAAGCAGCGGTTGGCCGGAGGCGGGCGGGGCAGTGGCCGAGCAGCTGATTTATGCTAGGGCACGCGGTGGAGAGATGGGAAAGAGAAGGGAAGGCGGAGGAGGAGGCGGCGGCGGCGTGGTTCTGGGGTGCGGTGGCGCCTACGACGGAGGAGCTGGAGGGAGAACGACGGGTCTCGCGTTTTAATTTTTTTCTAATTCATGAATGACGGTTTTGAAGGGAAAAGGAGAGGGAGAGAGAGAAGGGGGTTGGACTAGTTATATAGTTATAATATTTAATTTAATCTCCAAAAAGTTAGTTTTTTGTTCGAATTCCAAATCAAACCAAATGACTATAGTCTCTAGCTAATTAACCCCATTTCTAATAAAATGGGATATGTCTCGTATGCTAATTCGACTATTTCGATCAGTTTTCGTCAAAATTAAAATATAAATTAATATAACATTCAAAGTTAATTTTAACGTCCATTTTAATTTACTAGGGCCACATACTGATTCCAAAAATTCCACAAAAATAAATATGGCTATGTTTTGATGATGCAATCCTAACAAAACTAAATTCGTCGAATTTGTAGACCATTTGAAAAATGATCATTTTTCAGGTTATTAAATTCAAACTGAAATCGCCAAACATGTTTAAATTCACTACGCTCACATATTAATTCGAAAAATTATGAAAATTGGAATCTAGCAATAATTTGACATTCCGGATCCAGCAAAAGTGGTTTCATCGAAAATGGAGGTCGTTCGCGAAATGGCTATTTTTAAGGGTTATGTATTATATAATATATATAAATTTCATAGCGACTATTCTGAATTTTAAACTAGACATAAATTTTTATTCCCGTTATGAAATATGGATTTTCACATTTGTTAGAAAGATATAATTAAACAGATTCAAATATTTCTAGTTTTACTAAGATCCGATTTATTTTGAATTCTATACATTCAATTGAAATTTAAAATCGAATTTTCAAACTACCGTGCCATTTTAGGCTCGATTAATAATTAAAATATACATTCTAACTTCGATAAAAAAAAATTAGTCGTTATTATTTAAAATAAATCATTTTAAATATTCAAAATTCATTAAAATTGCTAAAATAAAATTTTTAAATTGGTTCTGAAAATCCGGGTTGTTACATTTTTGGTTGCTTTGATTTTGGTTGCTTTGACTTTTTGTTGTTTGATTAACTCGAATTTTGAATAGATTAATTGGTTACTTTTAGATATTTAAATAATACTATAATTAATTACTTTTCAAATTAAGAATATAAAATATATTTAATAGAATTAATTTAACAATTTGTTTTCTGAAATATATATATATAATAATATCAAATAGATAAATACGATAAGACAAATTTTCCTTACAAACATATGTCGACATACCCTATGTGCATATGTCGACATATCTAAGTAAATTTTGGGATTCAAATTTGAATTTTTAATTTCAGTCCACTTTTTCACCTAATTCTGTGTCATTGAAAGACATCTATTAACTAGAAAATGTGACATTTGAATACCTACTTAATATATCCATATCTATTAATTCATTTTATCTTTCAATTCAAATTACAAACATTCTTTAGACTCTTATCTTTTAAAAATACATCGTTAATGGATTCCTCAACATCTTCACCTAAATGGAATAAACATTAGAAATTGTATCTCCAATGATCATGAAGCAATTCAAGCTTACATAAGTTACATGAACTTTGGAAAATTTAACACAGGAAAGTTTACAATTTGTATTAATTTTTCTACTTATGAAATTAATTCTCTTTATTAAAAAATAATGTTCTTAATCTTATTGATGCTACTTAAAATGATTTTTTTATTATCCTCATTTGGTGAAATTTTTTTATGCGAATTTAAAAGGAAAGGTTTATAAGGGAAACGAAGTAGAAGTTTGTAACAACCATAAAGGAATGCTAATAGTTTGGAATTATGGTGTTTTAGGTCATATACTTGGATGAAAATCCATCGGTATTGACCTTTCTACTTTTGAAATTAATGAGCATGATCGAGAGATTTTTCATCACATTTTCGAAAGAGCGATAACTTTGATTTCAAAAATAGAAATTTTCAACCAAAACAAATAATTTTGAACTTGCTTTTACAACACATCAAGAAATTTTAACTACTTTATCCTAAGAATTTCTCAAACCATGAAAATTCTCTTTTGCATGGAGTTTATCTTACTCAGATCTATAACTACTTACAGTGTACTTTAAAGGAGAGGAATTTGACCATCGATACCATTTTACTAAAGCCAATCTTTATCTTATGGAAGTTCCTTTATTTTTTAGCCTTATGAAACTCTTTCCAAAAATAAAGAGAGGTTTTCTCATAAAATGAAGAAAGAGGGAGAAGAGATGGAAATTGAAGAAGAATGAGAAGAAGAAGAAGAAACCTTTTTGGAAAGCATTGATTTTCTAGCTCATCCAATAATCAAAGATCTTCCTAAAGATCAAAAGAAGATTGTTGAAAACAAAAAGGCACTTGAGAAATCCCTTAATAAGAAACCAAACAAAGTTTGTAACAAAATGGAAAATTCTTTAGGAAATTTAGCTGGAAACTTGGACTGTCCTCCTCCTCATCATCATTATTTTTCATATCTTTCCAGCTTTATATGTATTTAAAATGGTTATTGTATTAGTTTGTCTTCTTGTTAATGTACTAAGTAATGTAAAATTTGAATTCTTTGCAATCATTATTTAAGTATCATTGAAAGCTTATGTTTATTTGTTAAATATTCATATATTAATTCTGGAAACAATAAAAAACATATATATATAGTATACATAAAAACATGAAAATGAGTCAATTCTTAAAATAATAGGGTATATGTCGACATACCCATGTTATGTATGCTGATGTATGGCCAAAATTAAAAAAAAAAGTTAATTTTTAAATTTTGAATGGTTGCCTTGTTTTTATTCATTTTGAATGGCTTCTTAACCTTATATATTCCCTTCCAAACCAGAAAAAGAAGAATATTCAATATTCATCTTCCTCCTTTACATCTTTAACTCTAATTTAAAAGAATGGCTACTTATATCCCCTACTTAATCAAAAATCTTGAACAAACTAAAAATATTCTCTCTTTTATTCTTTGGGATTAAAGGCACTTAGGATTGAGTCAAATGTAAAAGATCAAGGAAAAAGAAAGACATTTTGATGCCATTTGATGGATGATCTCTTCCTTTATCAAAGATGAACCGACGAATAATCCTGAATGCATTATAAAAAAATATAATGAGGACTAGGAAGCAATTAAGGTAGGCCAAATATTTGGAGAATATGGTTGGGATAAAGTGCAATGAATTATTTAGTTAATAATTTTGTTTAAATATTTAATATTGTTTAAATGTAACTGAATTTGATTGGATTGATTTGATTTGATATTGATTGGATTGACTTGTAATAGTTTGAATATTTAAGTTTGATTTGTATTGAACTGGTTTAAGCTAGAATAAGTTAAAATATTTGTACTTGTTTAAACCAAAAGGTGGCACAACATCGATCGAGTTCAATGACAATTAAACTTTAACATATGATAAAGATGAGGAATAAGATAATAGAAATATAGTAGAAAAGAGAGACAATGATCTGTAGTGGTTTGACGTTGATTGGCCTAGGTTCACTTAGAATATTTGATCACTGTGTATGAACATTACAAAGTAGAGTGCTCAGATCGCTATTACTCCGAAGTAAAATAGTTAAAAATAATCAAAGTGCCCAAAAAGATCCATTTTTCGCTTGTGAAGGGGTTGTTTATAATTGCAGTTCGAGCTGGGAAGTCAGAGGACCATTGAAGAGAGAGAGTCATGTGGGGCCTAAACCCATTATAATTGTTCGGTCGGATCTGTACCGATCCCTATGAGGATCAGTACCGATTCCTCAACTTGTTGAGTTGGGATTTGCAAATCCTCCTAGTGGTCCATGTGACGACGATGAGTAGTCTTGTGAATTTTAGTGAAGTTTTTGACTTATGGTTCTCGAATTATACCCCATTGTTTGTCAGAGTAGCGCCTTGTGTTGATTTGAGTCAGATTCACACAGATCCCTCCAATTGTGAGTGTTTTAGGAGTTGTATTGAATTGTACCGATCCAAACTTTCTAAGTCATACCGATTCAATTACTTTGGTTTCCTACTAATCCATTTGTAGGATTCATACCGATCTAAAGGTTCCGATTCTGATCAATCGGCTTTGGTAAGGATCAGATAAGTGTGGTTTCATGAAAATTTGTTGATCGGTAATGTTAATCACACGTTTTTGGGTGATTGGACCTTGCCGATCGCATATTTTCTGAAGTGATCAATCCAATCCAAGAGATGATCGGTCAGCGTAATCTGAGTAATCCTATGGGTCAATCAGGTCTTTCTTAGTGTTCGAACAATGCCAAGCAGTGATCGATCCGAGTCGAGTTGATTTATGGTTCTCAACCATTTTTATAATTCTGAGGTTTAGTCCGAGTTTGTGTGAGTATGAATCGCCTCTGATGGCCGAGCCAAAAGCCTGGGAAACACTTGCCCCTAAAGTACATCTTGTGTGAACATGACATTCTTTGAATCGAAACCAATTTTAATGCATAGAACGATCTTCATGCTACGCTCAACAAATGGTCGTGATCTTTCCTTTGAGTAGTGTACACTAAGGAGTATGTTGGTTTTGTACAATTTTGATGTTTTGTCGAACTCCAATGGTATAAATATGCGATTCTAGCTTTGTATTATGATTCTGATCTATTTGAACTTAATCGTCTAGATTGGAAATCATATGAATTTCTCAGGTAAACATCTAATTTATGTCGATTCCAGAAATTAACTGTTTGTCGCTGATTCCTACTTATTCCTAAGTGTAAGCTAGTCGTTGCTATTTTAGAAATGCGTATGCACTCACAAGCTCATAAGTGTTTTTGTGTGATACTTGTGCAGTTAAAGTGCTCAGCAGATCCAATGTAGCAGAGGTGCAAAAAGTTGTAGCAGGTATAAAGCGTAGAAATAGCGGGATATAACGGATGAATCTAAAATAACATATAAAACTCGTATTTTATGCTTTTACAAATATATAAATGATAATAAAATGAAAGGTTAACATTTAGTTTAATTATTATTAGTACATTCTTGATTTTAAATAAAAATATGTGCAAATATATGTAAATAAATGGAAACTTTTATTTAGCTTGATTATAATTAATTGAATATTATAATATTTTCTAATCTAAAAAATATGTTTTAAAAATTCTATTAAAAAACTAATTTAATAAATTTTATATTTTATAAAGGTCATTTTTTATTCATTTCTTATGTAGAAGATATAGCGGGAATAGCTGAATATAGCTGAAATAATAGAATATATCGGGGATATCGGAATATAGCGGGGATTAAAGTGGAAAAACTATTTAAGAGGCTATTTGGAAATACCGTAGCGGTAGAAATTCGCTACACGATATAGAAGGGATATAACAGGGCTATAGCGGGATAATATTGGGGAATTAACTACCTAGTGCGATACACTCAGAATTTTTAATAAATAAGAATACAATTATGTAAGTGTATGCACATTGTCATACATGTTTGTGTCCAAGGTTTATTTGAGTTCGAACATCAAACGTACACTTAGGACTTCATAATCTATTTCGTATTAGTGAGGGCACATTTGATCTTTGACTCGGGATCCGTTAACAATCAAAAACTTGGAATATAATCATGCGTAAATGTATGTATGCAAATGAAAAACGTTTATGCTGATCCATTCCTGTAATGACCCGTATTCTACGCATCGGGGGATCGTAGAATATTTATTTCTTTCTCATATGAAGTCGTATGGTCATGTAACTTTGGGAAACATCCATTAGAGTCATTTCCCATACTCATAATTTTTGTCGATTTTTAAATGACCATTTTGCCCCTAGTTGGTACTATTTTGGCCATAACTTTTGATTGGAAAGGAATTTTGACCTGAAACCACTTCCATTGGATTCGTTTGATGGTTTACCTTTCCGTAGAGTGGTCATAATAGCCAAACGGACTTACCGTTTGGGAGATATGGCTGAAATAAGGTTTGGGAGGTGAAAAACTGCTTAAACGGGCCAAATCGGGTGATTAGTGAGTAGGCCCATAACCCATTTCGGGATTAGGGTTATGGGGAGGCTGAAATGAGATAGAGGATCATTCCATTTCAGTTTTCTAGCCTCCACTTATCACCAAGGAACCCTAAAAATGGCCTCTAACCTCTAAATCACCTCCAAATCACCTTTCGGTCAAGGATTTGGCTTAGCAACCTCTAATCAAGGAAGATCTACACCAAATCAACATTGAAGCTGCTGTTTGGCATTAAAATTCACATCAAATCAGAGAATTATTTCAGATCTTAGTTTATTTGTGGCTAAGGTGAGTGATTTGCATACTTTTACACTAATTATGGCTAGTTAAGGGTGATTAGTGTTAATTAGCGAATTTAAGCACGATAAAATTCGGGAAAAATGTTCATAAATCCTTAAATGATGTTTTAGACCTCTGATATGAATTTGGGTTAATTTGGTTAAGTTTTGCTAATCCTATTAATAGTTTCACCGAAACATGCTTAAGGGGAAATGTGGGATTTTGGGTAAGTTTGATCCATTTTACATGCTATGATTGTTGTTTTGGTGTTTGTGTTCACTTGTATATGTTGCTATGACTGTATGGTATGTTTTGTGGTAGATTAGAATAGTTAGAATAGTTGAAGACGCCATCGTATGGCACAAAACAGTCGCTGGAACAGCTGCAGGAATTATGCAGGGATCCGGATCGGATCGCGTGCCACGTACACGATCCGCACTCGCGCTCCGCACCCCGATCCGAACCAGATGATCACGATCCGACATGAGGAGTTGCCATGCGATCTGCCTCGTCCTTCCACGAACCGACCAGCCTCACGAACTGATGGGAAGTCACGACCCGATCCATGTAGCACGATCCGACCCGTTGGAACACGATTCGCTGGGAGTTCACGATCCGACCAGAAGAGGAGACCAATTCGATGGAGACTGGATTCACGAGACAATGGAGGAGTGCGACCCGATCACCTGGAGGACCATGACCCGATCCGGCGCAGGAGGCGCGACCCGACCCGAATGATGAAGACCGATCCGGATGAAGATGACGACCAATAACCCGAGATGCAAAGGTAGTCCAATATGGGAAGTTAGAGCTCAGGATCCAGTTGGGAACCGACGAGTTCACTTCATGGTTGGGCTTTGCTGCGGGACGTGTGCTAAGGAGTTGTCGACGTTCATAACTTCGATTCACCACTAAAAAAGGAAGGATGGCTACTTATCAGTGCAGTAGGGTCATTGTGACCTGAGGGGCAAGGTGATGGTAGCAAGACTACGTTATCAGTGCAGTAGGGTCATTACGACCTGAGGGGCAAGGTGATGCGTAGTAAGACTATGAGCCAGCGCAGATGGGGTGAATAACTCCATGGGGCAAGTAAACATAGTAAGGATTGGTAAGGCTATGAGCCAGCGCAGATGGGGTGAATAACTCCATGGGGCAAGTGGACATAGCGAGGAATTAATGGCTACGTTATCAGTGCAGTGAAGCCATTTGTAACTTCATGAGGCAAAGTGATCGTAGCAAGGTATGTTGGGTGATCGAAGTGGTGAATATCGTATGCTTTATGCACTGAGTGAGAGATGCGAGGATGGATGCTATGTTTGATTGTTTGCCATCCCTATGACATGCACACCTCCCCCACCTCCGTATCTTTACACTGTTTGATATGATACCTTAGAGTGTTGTACAGTATGTAGTGCTAACTCTTTGGTTGCAGGTCCAGGTTCAGGTATGTTTTAGTCTCCCTGTTATTGTTCACTTTAGATGCTTATCGCTCATACCAGGCTTTATGTATGACCCAGAGTTTTATGTCTCCTCTTATTACTCTGGGTGCTCACACGAGCAGACTAGAGACAGGTTAGCTGGTGGGGCGCGAGTAGCTGATTTGGAGGCGGGCAGGAGGCTTCCACGTATGATATATATATATATATATATACACATTCTCCCTGTGTCGCTGGTGGTCGCTGCTAGGGCATTAGTAGTGTACCTCCTTTATCTTACTTTTTCTTTGAGACAGTTTGAAAGTTGTAATAAGCTGTATTTTGGATTTCCGCTGCTATGATGTTTAGTTCTGATTTTCAGCTTATGCACTGTCTCTCCTGTTTTATGTCAAGTATGTTATTATTATATTTTGTTCTATGCGCTGTGAGACATTTTACAGGTTCTTTGTATGTTCATTTCCTTCTTCCCTTTCCTTCTCACGAGCCGTTCCGTGCTAACTGGACATGTGTACAACGCACTTTTGGAGTAAATGTCGGTTGGTGCGGGGCGGGCCGTCACACTTGGTATCAAAGCTCTAGGTTGCGTAGTTAACCTAGGGAAAGACACTAGGGAGAGTTAGTACGTATATGAGAGCACGTATTTGTGATTACTTTGGTTTTCAAAAGCTATGTATATATATACTATTAGTAGTATAAGAGTGAAGTCGCACTGCACTAGCACCACTATGGGGTCGTTAATCGTTTCCCTTTTTCAGATTGACGACGAGCCGAGACACGAGGGGTGCTGGTAGAGGGACCAACCAAGGGAATGCCGCTGACATGAGGGCAATGTTTACTAACCTCACGAGAGACATGCTTAGAGAAGTGCAAGGGGCCGTTCCCAATCCTGGAGTTGGTGTTGGCCCAGTAGTGCAGGCGCCTAGGGTCGATTTCGCCAAGTTGTGCAAGGATTACACTAATCTTGGTGGGAAGCCGTTCCACGGAACGGAGTCGGCCACAGATGTTCAAGACTGGATGGATAGCTGTGACCGTATCTTCGATGACTTAGGTCTTGAGGATGCGATGAATAGAAGGTTAGCGTCTCGTCAGCTGCAAGGGCGAGCGATGAATTGGTGGAATGCCATTAGAACAGCTACTCCAGAAGATCAAGTTACTTGAGATCAGTTCAAGGCTCGCTTTAGCGAGAAGTTTATTCCAGCTGCCCAGAAGTCAGTGTTGTTTAAGAGGTTCTTGGAACTCAAGCAGAACGGAAGGGCAGTTTCTGACTATATTGCTGAGTTCGACACTTTGTCGAAGTATGGACTGTCTCTCATTGATACTCCTGAGAAGAAGAATGAGAAGTTCATTACTTGTTTGGATGGGTACTTGGGGGAAAGGCTTATCAATCACATCGATGAGACTTTTGAATCGATCGTGGGAAAAGCTTTGAGATCAGAGAGTCTTTACCCTAAGTCAAAAACTGAGGCTTCATCTGTAGAAGGGCCAAAGCCGCAAGCAGGCGGTGGAGGAAAGAATAACTCTCAGAATAAGAGGAAGCAGGACCAATCTAAAGGTGGTCAAAAAAAGAGCAAGAAGGATGTTGAGTGCTTCAGCTGTGGTAAGAAGGGCCATTATGCTAAAGATTGTCGGGCCAAGCCAGCGGATAAGAAGTGCTTCAACTGTGGTCAAGTGGGACATTTCAAGGATAAGTGTCCACAACCTCTTAAGGAGAAGCAAATTGTGAAAGCATATGCTATTGATGTTGTTCCTTCTTCGTCGAATGCCCCAACCGCGGCGGAGAAAGGAAAGAATGTTGTTATTCAAGGTATGCTTTCTATTTACGATGTACCAGTTCGAGTTTGGTTTGATACTGGGGCTTCACGTTCCTTCATATCTAGTGACCTGGTAGATAGGTTGGGACTGGAACCCGAGATAGTCGATAGACCTTTGGTTGTGACGAACCCGATTGGTGGTTCGACTAGCCTTAGTATGATTTGCAGGAATTTGGTCTTATCGAGTCATGGATGTATGTTTGTATGTGATTGCTTTGTTTTGGGCTTTACTGGGCATGGCATTATATTGGGAGTCGATTGGCTCCAAAGATACGGGGTGGTGGTAGACTGTGAGGGCTTTTTGGTGATAGTGAGGGCGGATGATGGGTGGAGGGTAGTGTTTGGTAGTCTACCTAGTGATGGGGTTATGGCTAGTTTTGTAAATTCCCTCGACATCCCGTAGGATGAGTTGTCAGATGTGCCCATGGTTGGCCAGTATCCGGACGTCTTCGAGATGGTGACCGGGCTTCCACCACACCGTGAGATTGAGTTCCGTATTGATTTAGTGAAAGATGCCAGACCTATAGTGATGCCACTTCGCCTTATGGCACCAAGGGAGCAGCGAGAGCTCGGGGTGCAAGTCAGCAATCTTTTGAAGAAGGGATTTATTAGAAGGAGTGTCTCCGAGTGGGGAGCACCAGTTGTGTTTGCCACTAAGGCAGATGGTTCCCTTCGTTTGTGTGTGGACTATCGCGAGTTGAATAAGGTAACGAGGAAGAATAAGTATCCTCTACCGCGGATAGATGATTTATTTGATCAACTGGAAGGAGCAAGAGTGTTCTCCCAGTTGGACCTCGCGACAGGATTTCATCAGCTTCGAGTAGCAGATGAGAGTGTTCCGAAAACGGCATTTAGGACGCCATCTGGATTTTATGAGTGGTTGGTCATGCCATTTGGGTTGACCAATGCACCAGCCTATTTTGTGGATCTTATGAATCGAGTATTCAGAGATCAGTTGAATAAGTTTGTTCTTGTGTTCGTAGATGATATCCTTGTTTATTCAAGGACAGAGGAGGAACACAAGGGACACTTGAGGACAGTGATGGAGGTGTTGAGGAAACACCAATTGAAAGCGAAATTCTCTAAGTGTCACTTTTGGAGAAGGGAAGTGAGATTCTTGGGTCATGTTGTTTCCGAGAGTGGTATTGCCGTGGACCCTGCGAAGGTGGCTACGGTACAGGATTGGCCTACGCCCATGAATGCTACAGATGTAAGAAGTTTCTTGGGATTAGCTGGGTATTATCGTAAGTTTATCCAGGACTTCTCCAAGATTGCAGCACCGTTGACTCAGTTGACTAAGAAGAATCAGTCCTTCGTTCGGGGCGGAGTGTGTGAGGATGCCTTCAAGAGTCTAAAGGAGAAGTTGATGCGTGTGCCAGTGTTAGTCATTCCTAAAGGGAATGAAGAGATGATGGTATACACGGATGCTTGTGGTACCGGACTGGGTGCAGTATTGATGCAAGGAGGTAGGGTTGTAGCTTATGCTAGTCGACAGCTAAAGCCGCATGAGAAGAAGTATCCTACCCATGATTTGGAATTGGCAGCGATTGTATTTGTACTGAAGATGTGGAGACACTATCTCTTGGGAGAAAGATTTGAGTTGTTTACCGATCATAAGTCGTTAAAATATCTCTTCTCTCAGAAATATCTGAATCTCCATCAGCAGAGATGGTTAGAGTTCTTGGCTTCGTATGATTTTGATATCGCATACACACCTGGGAAGGGTAATGCGGTAGCCGATGCCTTGACTAGGAGACATGCCAGTTTAGGGGCAATGTTTCTTGAATGGAAGCAACTGGAGTATATCGCGGGGTTTGATTTCAGACCAAAGTGCGAATTGGATCCAGTTATGCTAGCTAGTTTGACGATCAGACCCACTTTGATAGAGCGGATTAGTTCTAGTCAGAGGGACGATCCTAATCTATTAGAAATCATCTCCAAGTTAGAGATGAACATCGACGGTGAGGAGATGAATGTGTATGGGCTTGATCGAGATGGATGGCTTAGAAGGAATGGAAGACTAGTTGTGCCCAACGTGAATGGTTTGAGGGATGAAGTGCTTAGAGAATGTCATCACTCAAAACTAACTATACATCCCGGTGGTAATAAGATGTATCGAGACATGAAGCAGACTTACTACTGGGAAGGGATGAAAAGAGACGTTGGGAAGTTTATATCCAAATGCATGAATTGCCAGCTAGTTAAAGCTGAGCAAAAGAAGCCTAGTGGTTTGTTGCAACCATTAGAAATTCCCGAATGGAAATGGGAGCAAGTCTCGATGGATTTCATCGATGGCCTACCAAGGACTAGATCGGGATATGATAGCATTTGGGTAATTGTGGATCGACTGACTAAGAGTGCAAGATTTATACCGGTCAAATCGACTAGAACGGCAGCCAAGTTGGCAGAGTTGTATATGAAGTGGGTAGTGAGATTTCATGGAGTACCCAAAAGCATTGTGAGTGACCGAGACCCGTTGTTCACTAGTGGGTTTTGGAAAAGCTTACAAGAGGCTCTGGGGTCAGGATTACATCTCAGTACCGCATATCATCCTCAGACCGACGGTCAGACGGAGAGGGTGAATCATATATTGGAAGATCTTTTGAGAGCTTGTATATTGGATTTTGGTGGATCATGGGATGACCATTTGCATCTAGTAGAGTTTGCATATAATAATAGCTACCAATCCAGTATCGGTACGGCTCCATATGAAGCTTTGTACGGAAGACCGTGTAACTCACCATCATGTTGGATAGAGACTGGCGAGAAGTTTATGCTTGGACCAGATGTGGTGAGAGAAACTTCGGATAAGATTAAGATTATTCAGCAACGAATGAAAGCTGCCCAAGATAGGCAGAAGAGTTATGCTGATAAGAGGAGAAGAACTTGAAATTCTCCGTTGGTGACTTGGTGTTTGTCAAGATCTCTCCGTTGAAGAGCGTGATACGATTTGGCAGGAGAGGCAAGTTGGCACCAAGATTTGTTGGCCCATTCGTTGTTCTTGAACTAGTCGGGAATTTGGCATATAGAATTGGCTTACCAGATAAAATGGCGGGAGTTCACAATGTATTTCATGTTTCCCAACTAAGGAGGTTCGTTCACGACTCAGATATGACTATTTCACCTGATCAGTTAGAGGACTTCGAAGTAGAACCCGAGGCGGTTGGGAACCGCAAGCCGATTCGTATTGTGGGGCACGATACGAAGCAACTTCGAAGGAAGGCGGTGAAGTTAGTCAAGGTTCAGTGGGGCGAGGACGAGAATGACTGTACTTGGGAGACAGAGGAGAGTATTAGGAAGGCATATCCAGAACTCTTTGCCTGGTAAGACTTAGTTTGTAATTTAGTTTTCCGCATGCTAGGGTAGACTTGTTTTGCTTGTTTGCATGTTTGATTGTTGTTTTATGATTGATAGGCATACGGGAACCTTTGCGTATGTCTTGATTAGGGAATTTCGGGGGCGAAATTTCTTAAGGGGGGGAGAGTGTAATGACCCGTATTCTACGCATCGGGGGATCGTAGAATATTTATTTCTTTCTCATATGAAGTCGTATGGTCATGTAACTTTGGGAAACATCCATTAGAGTCATTTCCCATGTTCATGATTTTTGTCGATTTTTAAATGACCATTTTGCCCCTAGTTGGTACTGTTTTGGCCATAACTTTTGATTGGAAAGGAATTTTGACCTGAAACCACTTCCATTGGATTCGTTTGATGGTTTACCTTTCCATAGAGTGGTCATAATAGCCAAACGGACTTACCGTTTGGGAGATATGGCTGAAATAAGGTTTGGGAGGCGAAAAACTGCTTAACCGGACCAAATCGGGCGATTAGTGAGTAGGCCCATAACCCATTTCGGGATTAGGGTTATGGGGAGGCTGAAATGAGATAGAGGATCATTCCATTTCAGTTTTCTAGCCTCCACTTATCACCAAGGAACCCTAAAAATGACCTCTAACCTCTAAATCACCTCCAAATAACCTTTTGGTCAAGGATTTGGCTTAGCAACCTCTAATCAAGGAAGATCTACACCAAATCAACATTGGAGCTGCTGTTTGGCATTGAAATTCACATCAAATCAGAGAATTATTTCAGATCTTAGTTTATTTGTGGCTAAGGTGAGTGATTTGCATAGTTTTATACTAATTATGGCTAGTTAAGGGTGATTAGTGTTAATTAGCGAATTTAAGCACGATAAAATTCGGGAAAAATGTTCATAAATCCTTAAATGATGTTTTAGACCTCTGATATGAATTTGGGTTAATTTGGTTAAGTTTTGCTAATCCTATCATTAGTTTCACCTAAACATGCTTAAGGGGAAATGTGGGATTTTGGGTAAGTTTGATCCATTTTACATGCTATGATTGTTGTTTTGGTGTTTGTGTTCACTTGTATACGTTTCTATGACTGTATGGTATGTTTTGTGGTAGATTAGAATAGTTAGAATAGTTGAAGACGCCATCGTATGGCACAAAACAGTCGCTGGAACAACTGCAGGAATTATGCAGGGATCCGGATCGGATCGCGTGCCACGTACACGATCCGCACTCGCGCTTCGCACCCCGATCCGAACCAGATGATCACGATCCAACATGAGGAGTTGCCATGCGATCTGCCTCGTCCTTCCACGAACCGACCAGCCTCACGAACTGATGGGAAGTCACGACCCGATCCATGTAGCACGATCCGACCCGTTGGAACACGATTCGCTGGGAGTTCAGGATCCGACCAGAAGAGGAGACCCGATTCGATATAGACTGGATTCACGAGACAATGGAGGAGTGCGACCCGATCACCTGGAGGACCACGACCCGATCCGACGCAGGAGGCGCAACCCGACCCGAATGATGAAGACCGATCCGGATGAAGATGATGACCAATAACCCGAGATGCAAAGGTAGTCCAATATGGGAAGTTAGAGCTCAGGATCCAGTTGGGAACCGACGAGTTCACTTCATGGTTGGGCTTTGCTGCGGGACGTGTGCTAAGGAGTTGTCGACGTTCATAACTTCGATTCACCACTAAAAAAGGAAGGATGGCTACTTATCAGTGCAGTAGGGTCATTATGACCTGAGGGGCAAGGTGATGGTAGCAAGACTACGTTATAAGTGCAGTAGGGTCATTTCGACCTGAGGGACAAGGTGATGCGTAGTAAGACTATGAGCCAGCGCAGATGGGGTGAATAACTCCATGGGGCAAGTGGATATAGTAAGGATTGGTAAGGCTATGAGCCAGCGCAGATGGGGTGAATAACTCCATGGGGCAAGTGGACATAGCGAGGAATTAGTGGCTACGTTATCAGTGCAGTGAAGCCATTTATGACTTCATGGGGCAAAGTGATCGTAGCAAGGTATGTTGGGTGATCGAAGTGGTGAATATCGTATGCTTTACGCACTGAGTGAGAGATGCGATGATGGATGCTATGTTTGATTGTTTGCCATCCCTATGACATGCACACCTCCCCCAGCTCCGTATCTTTACACTGTTTGATATGATACCATAGAGTGTTGTACAGTATGTACTGCTAACTCTTTGGTTGTAGGTCCAGGTTCAGGTATGTTTTAGTCTACCTGTTATTGTTCACTTTAGATGCTTATCGCTCATACCAGGCTTTATGTCTGACCCAGAGTTTTATGTCTCCTCTTATTACTCTGGGTGCTCACACGAGCAGACTAGAGACAGGTTAGCTGGTGGGGCGCGAGTAGCTGATTCGGAGGCGGGCAGGAGGCTTCCACGTATGATATATATACACACATTCTCCCTGTGTCGCTGGTGGTCGCTACTTGGGTATTAGTAGTGTACCTCCTTTATCTTACTTTTGCTTTGAGATAGTTTGAAAGTTGTAATAAGCTGTATTTTGGATTTCCGCTGCTATGATGTTTAGTTCTGATTTTTAGCTTATGCACTGTCTCTCTTGTTTTATGTCAAGTATGTTATTATTATATTTTGTTCTATGCGCTGTGAGACATTTTACAGGTTCTTTGTATGTTCATTTCCTTCTTCCCTTTCCTTCTCACGACCCGTTCCGTGCTAACTGGACATGTGTACAACGCACTTTTGGAGTAAATGTCGGTTGGTGGGGGGCGGGCCGTCACAATTCCCTTTTTTGAAATAAATTGATAAGGGATCGATATTGATCCTTTTATAGGGATCGATACCTATCCCTATACTTAGAAAAAGTTAGGAAAAGAAACATGTTAAAAAATTTCTCCTCTCCTCCTCATATAAATAGTTACCCATTCTTCTCCCTCATTTTCATATCTGATTCACATTGTCCCCTTTTACCGGCTCTCTCCCGTCCTTTGTTTTCGATATAAACCATTGTAACTTCCCTTCAACGCCGACATAAGATGAATTCGATCTCCATCCCGCCAAATTTGACAACCTTCGCTCATACTAGGTGGGTTCATCTTCCTTCATTATTGATATAAGATGGGGTTTTAGGCCGTAATTGCGATGAATGGTGGTCGTCTGAGGCAAAGATTATCTGATGGGGGCATGCAGCAATGGTGGTGGGATCGACACAATTATGGAGGTTCAGTGGCATCGGGGAGTGTAGGATGAAGGAGGAAAGAGGAAGTTAATCATAAGAAGAAGAGAGGGAATGTGAATTCTCAGATCTGAGATGATGGTATTAGGATTGGTAGTGGAGGAAAAAGAAAAGAGGAAAAGGGAAATGGAGGGATCTGAATCAACGTTGAGGGATGATATTTTTGGTTGATCAGATCGATCCTAGATTTATGAGTTTAGATCTAGGCTTTTTGCCGAAGATTGGATCAGATCCGAACTTAAGTGATTAGGAAATAGACTAGAACGTGATCAATTTGTGTACCTTGACATTCCAAGTTGCATTGTCTCAAAATCGAATGATATAGGCTTCGATTGTTCTGAATTTGCAATTTCGAGACTCCATCGTTGTTGAGTCTACTCTTTAGTCGATTAAGTATTGAAATGCTCTCGAATACTGTATTGAACCAACGACTCAGACATGGACATAGGATAAAGCATAATGTTGGACTGTGAACTCATGATTGGACCATTGATTTCGGATCCCAATTTCGGATCCAATTTTGGATAAAACCCGAAGATTTGATCCTAGGGTTGGGATGACAACAAGTGATGATGGTCGCTCCAGTTATAAAACTAAAAATTGTACCATATTTCAAAATGTTTATTTTAACTACATGATCGCACACAATTCTAGTCGAGACGAATCTGTAACACCCTACGTCCGTTAATGACACTCACAAAGGGAGTGCATTAAGTTTCGTGGAGCGTTATAAGTAAACAGAACAGAATATTACAAGATAGATACATAAAATAGTATGTGAAAATCTTATAACTTTATTGCGGCGGAAACAGAAATAAGTTTGGTTACATCTTCGAGCCCATTGCATCAAAACCAAATAAATAATATCAGTCATGTACAAAAGCCATCATAGTACATAATTTTTAAAACCTTAATCCCCAATCCAAAATGCCATATGGAAGAGAAACAAAGCTAAGCATTACTTTCAGCACTTCAAGCAGGAAAGTCCGAGCCAAGCTTCAACGTGCCCACCCTGAGACCCTGGGGGGAAAAGGAAAGAAAAGAGGTGAAACAAAAAGGGTCAGACATAAAGTTTGGCAAGTCCAGTGACTTTAACAATATCATTAGTAAAGCAACATGATAAGAACATAAAATGAATATAAGAGATGACTGTAACATTAGCAGATATGACAAGGTAACAAGATGAACAAGATGTAACATTGACTGCGCTTCTAACTACTATAAGATATTCTCTACACCGCACCAATACTAGTTTCATACTAAAAGATGATCCCTCTTGGCTAAATAGAATGATTATAGTTTCGTTTACTTCTAGCTGCTCTCATAGGTAACCAACGTGCACCTATCACCACTAGATGTATCCCATATCCTCCATGTTCCATTATGTACATCTAGCTGCTATCATTGGTAAGCAATGTGCACCTATCACCACTAGATGTACCCTCCCTATAATAATGGTAGCTTCGTGTACTCGTAGCTGCTCTCGTAGGTGCCCCACTTGCTCCTACCACCACTAGTTGTACCCACTACCCTCCCCATTCGATCGGCTCCCTGACCTCGTAGATACCTGTGATGGTCCCATATAAGTGTGTATCACTCCCTAAGGTGGCAACCCCAATACTACTGAAATGCACAGCTTATACCTACATGATGCAACAGCGTCTTACCTACCATCCCGGACCCACGCACGCACATGACTCCGTTGGACTTGCACTGCCATCGCTAACTCTTTATTGACTCTTACAATCAACCCCAGTAAGCGTGTCCTTGTCCTCGACTTAGTTCGAGCTCATATATGTACCGAAATGGGTTACTGGTTGAAAAGGGTCCATACACTTAACATAAGCTTCCCTCCTAAGCTTGGTCCCCATTAGGAATTCCCACTTAACCCCTTTTAATCACAATGTCATATTGTGACGACCCAGATTTTTCGAACAGGTTAATTTTAAATATTTAATATTGTTTTAAATATTGAGTTGATAATATAAATGAATTTTTATATTTATGTTATCGATTTAAATATCGATTTCGATTTAATATCGTACATATATATTAAATTATCAAAATAAGGAATCAGCGAATAACTGAATTCGAAGTTAAAACTAATTTGAAAACAGTTCAGATAATCAATACAAACTTTTGTTTGAATTAGAATAATAATATTAAATTATTATCGAAGAATTTAATTGTTTAAAATTTAATTTATATCGGTTTAAATTAATATCTTCTCCAGATGATCAATTGAGACTTTGAAACTTGTCGCGGTGTGTCCAGAATAAGGGAATAACCCTGAAAATGTCAGTTGTTGGATTCAAAAAGGAGTTCGGAATCATGGTGTATTTTAATTAAAGGACACCGGATCAAAACTAATTAAAATAAAATATCATAGCTTTATTCCTAAGCTAAGTAAATTCCTTTTTGTTTTGTGGACAGAAACAAAACTACAAGGAGAAAATCAAATGGCCATGCAGTTCATTTTAAAACCCCACCCTTTCTTTTATAATTCACGATCTGATTTCCTTTTCGATTCATTCAAAATCACTGAACAGCTTCTAAACTAAAATCAATGGCCGATCCACTCTTAAACTCAAAACCAAATTAAACTGCACCTCATTCCTCCTTAAATTGAACGCGAGAGTTCGGAGTAAATCCATTTTCAGTTCGAAGTTTTAAATCGCGATTTGGGGGGGTCATCGAAGTAACGTATCTGTTGTCAGATGGAAAGGGCATCCGCGGTGAAGTCGATGAAGGGGGTCGGCACTTCGTGATTCTGATGTCGCGATGATCTCTGGAGTTTGGGGTGTCGATCGATTTTCCAAGCTAACGAGTTTCTAGGTGCCGAGTTTCTCGAGATTTGGATCTTTGTTTTAGAAATAAGGATTGGATTCGAGTCCGTTGAAGGGTCGACGTTGGGTTTGGACGCAAATGGAGTGGTGCGACGTACTGGTCGATGACGCGAGTGAAGTTTGAACATGGTGTTTTGGGTGTGATCTGGGAGTATGATGTAGGGACAGTGATCGATGATGGTGATTTGGGGAAGATGGAATGTGCATGGTCTAAGGGAGGGAGAAAGCATTGAAATGGAGAGGGAAGTTCGATCTAGAGTTGGTGAAGGATTAAGTAGCTTAGGTGTTTAGGGATCCGATAGTGGGACAAGGCAACGTCAGTGCTATAGTATGGTGAAGCTCAGGTGTTGTAGTAGTAGCAGTTCGACATTAGGACTGACTGGTTAAAAGGAGATGGAGATTTAATGTGAGTTGTTCGAGGAATAGGCTGGAATTTGGGATTGTTAAGGGTTTGTTTCGGGATTGGTCGAGTGATTAGAATAACGATAAGGTATATTAATTTTATTTATTCCATTATTCAAAGTAAATAGGATAATAAAATTATTTGTGTTAAATTAATTTAGATTAATAATCATTTAAGTGATAAACAAAATAAATAATTGTAGGTGCCAAATGAATTCGTTCAAGCGAGATTCCTAGTCGAGACGATACATCAATTAACTGGTTATTCGACAAATAAAAACCCTGGTGAGTAAATCTCACTCAATTTATTTATTTAGAATTATTTTTAGTCATTAAAAATAATTGATGGTTGTTTGGTTGCATTAAAATATTATTTGGCTGTTAAAAATATATTAGTTATGTAGGATTTGTGTTTGTGGCTATTATATATATATATATATATATATATATATATATATTGGTGATTGGTTGGATTCCCACAGTACCATTAGCGGATACCCGCGGTATCATTAGCGGATGATTTCCCTATGCGCCCCACAAATATATATTAGTGGTTGACCTTCATACCGCGATATCCTGCCCCGAAGTAGGATGGGTATTATTTATGTTGGCTAACATTTGTGGATGCAGGAAAACAGGTTGGAGGGATCCAATTGGTTCCTCAAAAATATATTATCTGTTTGTTTGTTTGCACATATACTATCATATATGATGTGTTAGAAAACCTGAAATTAATAATTGGATGTTTGCGTTTTTAAATACCACTAGGTCTAAAATGTTGATATATAAAAAAAATATGTAAAAAGGATATTTGAGATTTAAAAGGAAAATTCTATTTTTCTAAAATAGAATTTGAAATTTGAATAGAATAGAAATATTAACTTATTTTAAATAATAGAAACAAGCAGTTCATTTATAATTGAAGTTTATAAATGAAGTAAAATGAATTATCATTGGGTAATTCAGAAAATACAAATACAAGTGTTAATTTGAAGAGGGAAATTTATTTTTACAAAGTAGAAATATTTATTTCAAATGAAATTTTAAATCGAGACTTGTCTAAATATATAAACAAGTAAAATAAGTGGGGTCTATAAATAAAAAGGAAAAATCATAAATTGGATAGCATGAATATGAACCCAAGTGAAGTAAATGGAATGATTTCTGAAATGAAAATCATATTTTTGATTGTTGAATAGAATTAACTAAGCAAAAGGAAAATTAGTAAATTATATTTAAGATTTGAATTCAACTTTGAATAAGTAAATTAAACTTGTGAATTCATATTCAAATCGAACATGAAACCTGAGTTTGCAAAGTGGAATTGGATTGGTTTATAAGTAAGTTAAAATATATTTGAACATGTCATATTCAAATATGAAAGTGAAATAGGCAAAAGAGTTGATTAACGAATTAATTAACAAGTTGAGTTAAAACAAGTGTATTAAGTTGGAATGAATTAGAATGATTAGATATATGTTAAGCAGGTATAGAAATGAAGAAATGGAAGAGTATAAATATAATGCTCGACAAAAAAGGTATGTATTTAAATTGAATATGAGATTTTATGTGCCGTATCGGCTAGCCACTTGGCTTTTTGATTTTCTTTTTGAATGGAGAGGCCTGTGTGGCAAGGTTTGACTTTTTCCGGTAACCCCGTACAAAGGAGGTTGTGGCGAATTTTTCTGGAAATTTAAGGAGTTAGAATATTTTTAAAGAAGATTCGATAAACTAGAAATCGATATATATAGAATTCGATAATGAAACGAACTTAAAATAGAATATTATAAACGAAAAGGAATTTTATAAATAAAATCCGGGGAGATATACGTTTTAAAGTGAACGATGATTAAAAAGCAAATGATTAGCAGATTTAAAATGATCATGTTGATAAGAAGTTAATCAAATGGAGTTAAAGAAATAGAGTTAAGCAGAATTAGAAACTTACTGGAAATTAGTTGAGTTGAATGACTTTTTGAGTATCGATCTGATGTTGGTTTCGGCCTTCGGGGTTTATACTTAGGAAGTTGTTCTCTTACTAGTTTACAGCTAGAGTCTGATAGATGTGGAAGAATATGATATGTAAATATGCAATGGGAATGTTTCCCAGAGTTAATAACATATATTTTCTTAATATAGAAAACTAGGAAATATGAATATATATATAATATATGTTTGATGATGTGATCGATAATTCCATTTGGAAATAAGATCGTTGTGTGTACATGGACATTTTTCATTTGATAGTTAAATCACCGATTATCAAAGTTTTGACCATTTTAACGTTGTTAATATAGAGAGACCTGTTGGACTATTATCTGAAAAACACTTCGTTATAGCATAAGCATTGCGAATCATGTATGCCAAAGATAATTGAAGATGGAGTAAAGTGCAAGGGCTGTTGTATAAATCCTAGGTAGAGATTGCCTAGGATGGATGTACGGAATAATGCCTTCGATTTCTTTCCATCCTAGAACGAACGTGTATGGACGAATGTCTGAAAGAATATTTCCAATGATCGCATTTTGGATTGTACAAATATATATGGTGGCAATGGATTTATTCCCTTAGCATAATATCTAGAATATATTTGTGCAAATCAATTAATGATTAACGGATCTGACAATGTGGCATTCAAAGTGATTGTGTTATCAATGAATGGCGAGCAAGCATTGCCTCAGGCCTCAACAACCGGGAAATGACAAAAATTGGGCAGGCAACATGGCTATAGGGTTAGCTCCCATTTGGGTGTATTATCACCTATCTAGAGATTCATTTAATTCCTTATTCTATTTGTCCCATTCGGGAAAACAGTTGATGATCCCAACCGTTGGTGATATACATTCGATACACTCAAGCGAAATGAGTGGTCGGTCATGTGTGGCTGAGTTGCAAGATGTTCTTTTTGAACTCGGTGTATTCTCCTCTAGAGATACACCAGCGGCAGGTGGTTCCATACCTTGTCATAGTCGGAATCCAATATCCAATAAGAGCCCGCGGTTTATGATTTTATATTATATATGTGGAACGTGAGATGCAAGCGTTCCACTAGATTTTTATTTATTTGATTTAGACACTATTATAATATCGAAAGAGTTTTGATATAAAGATTATTTTGGATTCTCATAAGGGAAAAACCGGTTCCGCTTTATACGGCGTGGTCTTATGAGATATCATTAATTTTCTCAAACTGTTTTAAGTTGTCTACTCATACCAGTCCCATGACTGGCCCGGAGTTTATTTTGTTTTGTTTTACCTTAACTCTTGGGTGCCCAAATTTGTACGGGCAGTCAAGTAGTTCAGATGTTCACAAATATTTGGAGGAGCTTGGAGTAGGAGGCTTTAACGTTGGTTATCTAGTGTTATTTCCGCTGTATTGTAAGTGTTGTACTCTGATGATAATGTTATATATACAGTCAAATTTTGTATTTCAAAAGCTGTTATATATTATATTTTATTCCGCTGCAATGTGTAACAACCCGAAAATCTGGGCCAGTTTAAAATTTTTATTTTGGCAATTTTAGCGAATTTTGAATATTTAAAATAGATTATTTTAAATAATATTGTCGAGGAATTTATTTTGAATAGAATTAGAACGTATATATTATATACGTCGTCGTTAGAATATAAAAATTTATATAGAATTATAAATAGAATTGAAAATGGCGCGGTAGTTCGAAAATTCGATTTCTAATTTCAAATGAATATACAGAATTCAATATAAGTCAGAATTGAACGAAACAAGAAATATTTGAATCTGTATAACTATATCTTTGTAACGAAGTTGACAAACTAAGATTTCATCTTAGAAATGATAAGATATGTCCAGTTTAAAATTAGAAATAGTCGCTGTGGAATTTATATATATTTTTATATATATAAGGCCCTTAAAAATAGCAATTTTGCAAACGACCTTGGATTTCGACGAAACCAGTTTTGTTGGGTCCGTGATGTTAAGTTATTACTAGATTCCAAATTTCATAATTTTTCGAATCAATATGTGAGCGTGGCAAAGGAAAACGCGTTTGACCAGTTTCAGTTGATTTTAATCGACTGGAAATTGGTCATTTTTCCAACGATCTCAGAATTCGACGAAACTAGTTTTGTTAGGACCGTATCGTCAATACGAAGCTAGAAAATATTTTTCGAGAATTTTTAGAGTCCGTATGTGGCCTCGGTAAATTGAAATGTACGTTTAAAATTCAATATAATGATCTAAATGTAAATTTAAAGGAAACTGATTGTAAAAGCCGAATCAGCCTACGATACATATCCCATTGTGCTCGGAATGGGGGTATTACGCTAGGGACGACGGTCGGTGGGTTTGAAATGGGGTTCGAATTAAAAGGTTGCTTTATTAAAATAAATTGAATTAAATATATATATTTCTTTACAATAACCCCCCCTTATCCTCTCAGTCCACATCAGAAAAAAAAAGAAAAAGAAAAACCCCCCCCTGCTCCTCAATGTCGCCCACCACCCACGCTTCACCGCCGTTCATCCTCCACCCACCTCCTCCGATGCAACGCCGCCCCTCCCTTCTTCTTCTCCACCTTGCGCTCCTTCCTTTCCTCCCCCTTTCCTGCTCGTGAACCCTAGCCCAGCCGATGACCGACGCCCCCTCCGCTGCGACCTGCCACTCCGTTCTCTCCTTCTCCTCCTATATCCTCTCTCCACTTCATTTGAAGGAATCGCACCACCGCCGACCATGCTCGCGCCTCCCTGACCCCCCTGACATCAGCAACGATCCGCACCAGACTCCACCGCCATAAACAACTGGAAACTGTGAGTTTTTTTTTCTTTTCTTTGTTTATTTTCTTTTCAATATTTTTTTTTATGTAAATAGAAAAGAGAGTTAAATATGATTTTTGTTATAGTAACAACGAGATAAAAAAATTTGGATTTTTATGTAGAAAATAACAAGGTAAAGCTATGATTTTTTAAACGAAGTCAAAATATGATTTTTATATTTTTAAAGAATTAAAAATATGATCTTTATATTTTTAAAGTATTAAAAATATAATCTTTATAGGATAGAGAATATAAAAATATCATCTTTGTATATGTAGCGAAATAAAAATCTGATTTTTATTTTATATACGTTGGAATAAAGTGGTGATTTTCATAAAGGCGAGATCTTTATATTGAATAGCAAAGTAAAAAATTCGATTTTTATATATTGAATAGCAAAGTAAAAAATTCGATTTTTATATATTGAATAGCAAAGTAAAAATTCGATTTTTATATATTGAATAGCAAAGTAAAAATTCGATTTTTATATATTGAATAGCAAAGTAAAAATTCGATTTTTATATATTGAATAGCAAAGTAAAAATTCGATTTTTATATATTGAATAGCAAAGTAAAAATTCGATTTTTATATATTGAATAGCAAAGTAAAAATTCGATTTTTATATATTGAATAGCAAAGTAAAAATTCGATTTTTATATATTGAATAGCAAAGTAAAAATTCGATTTTTATATATTGAATAGCAAAGTAAAAATTCGATTTTTATATATTGAATAGCAAAGTAAAATTTCGATTTTTATATATTGAATAGCAAAGTAAAAATATGATTTTTATATATTGAATAGCATAGTAAAAATTCGATTTTTACATATGTAGTGGCTACGGGCAACGAAGATGACGAAGATGCGATAGCGATGAAGATTTCTATCAATGAAGAGCCGTGGAGCTAGGACAGCTATATGTGAGAATTTCTCACCTTTCAATTTCTTTTCTAGTTATATATATATACTAGGATGCAGACGGTGCTTAGTTGCACCCGACACAATCGTCCACAGACCATGGACTTGTTTGTTTGGTTGCGTAGATTAGTTGGATTATTTGATTGAAATTGAATTGTGTGGTGAAATGAATTGACTTGATTGATGTGTGAATGGCGTGGGCCTTCACTAGACCGGGGATAAGGCTAGGCCTTGTCCCGTTTCTGGTATCGTCCCATTATGCCGCCGAAATTTTCTAAAATAAGTTAGAAAAATAAAAATATCATTTTATTGAATAAATGAATTGAATAGAAATTCATAGGTTGGAATAAAATGTTTTATCGTTAAAAATATAATTTTTAACGTGAAGTGAATAAAATAAAATATTCATTTACAAACCGGACGGTTTGTTTATGTACACCTATTTGAATGACATTGATTGGGACGATAAATTTTACACATCGCCCAACTGCACAAATAAAATATGCGTGTGATTGTTTGAAACCCCACACGGGTGTTGGGATGAAATTTGAAGTTCACTCATCCTGATTGATTAAATATGTCGATCGATTGATTGACAGGCTGTTATAAGCGTTGAATATCTATATTTGATGCTTATACAGTGTAGTGCACTTTGGTTGATGGTTGATTATTTTTCAATGCTATTATATACATGTGTTGTATGGAAATCCATATAATTAACTTTATATGGTAATTGATTGGGCCTCATTCCAATTTGAAAAATAAAGAATATTATAAAATAAAAGTTCATGTGTTGACAGTACTCATTTATTGAGATTGGTCATGTGTTGAACGAAATATTTTAGTAATAAAATTTACATCTTTATCAATATTATAAAATAAAAGTTCATGTGTTGACAGTACTCATCTATTGAGATTGGTCATGTGTTGAACGAAATATTTTGATAATAACAACTATTTTGAAAATAGAAATTTATGAAGCCGTGTTGATTAGATTAACGCCATTTTGACGTGAACGATATTTATATCGATTTTATTCACTTCGAAATGAATTGAATTGAAAACGATTTCGAAATGAATTGAATTGAAAACGATTTCGAAATGAAATGAATTGAAAACGATTTCGAAATGAAATGAATTGAAAACGATTTCGAAATGAAATGAATTGAAAACGATTTCGAAATGAAATGAATTGAAAACGATTTCGAAATGAAATGAATTGAAACGATTTCGAAATGAAATGAATTGAAAACGATTTCGAAATGAAATGAATTGAAAACGATTTATAAATGAAATGAATTGAAACGATTTCGAAATGAAATGAATTGAAAACGATTTCGAAATGAAATGAATTGAAAACGATTTCGAAATGAAATGAATTGAAAACGATTTCGAAATGAAATGAATTGAAAACGATTTCGAAATGAAATGAATTGAAAACGATTTCGAAATGAAATGAATTGAAAACGATTTCGAAATGAAATGAATTGAAAACGATTTCGAAATGAAATGAATTGAAAACGATTTCGAAATGAAATGAATTGAAAACGATTTCGAAATGAAATGAATTGAAAACGATTTCGAAATGAAATGAATTGAAAACGATTTCGAAATGAAATGAATTGAAAACGATTTCGAAATGAAATGAATTGAAAACGATTTCGAAATGAAATGAATTGAAAACGATTTCGAAATGAAATGAATTGAAAACGATTTCGAAATGAAATGAATTGAAAAATGATTTCGAAATGAAATGAATTGAAAACGATTTCGAAATGAAATGAATTGAAAACGATTTCGAAATGAAATGAATTGAAAACGATTTCGAAATGAATTGAATTGAAAACGATTTCGAAATGAATTAAAAACGAATTCAAATTGAATTGAAAGCGAATTGAAATGAATTCAAATTGAATTGAAATTTGAATTGAATAGAAATGAATTTTAAAACGAATTTATAAAGAAGAATTCAATTTTGATTTGAATTGAAATGGAAGTTGAAATTGATTTTGAAACGAATTTAAAACTATTTATATAATTCGTTTTAAATAGAAATCGACGAAATATATATTATATATATTATATATATAATATAATGGCCTGAATAGAACGCGCCGCGCCGCGGCAGTTCGCGAATTTCGACCATTTATTTTAAACGGACATTACGGGAGATCCGACCGTCGGATTCTCCTAAAACCGGAACCATTGGGTTCGTATCGAAAAGAGCTTTCTAATGAATATTAGAAATATGAAATCTAACGGTTGGATTTGGAGATACGTCCAAATCAAATTTGAAAAAGGTCGCTGTAAGTGCAGTTCGATGGCCGTTGATGGAAATCGACTGTACGGGCCTTGATAAAATTATTAAAAATAGTAATAATTTGTGTAAAATCATAAGAAATGGTTTAGAAAGGATTGGGATGAAAAAATCCATATTTGAAAAGATAAAATTAGATTTTTATCGAAATGAACTAGTTTTGAACTAGAGTTATAATTCTATTTATTTTTAAATAAATAAATTGAATTTAAAAAGGGTTTTGAAAATAACCAAAATATCCAATGATTGCATTGGAGAGGATTTGAATCGAAATTGTCTTTGGAATATTTCGATGTTGGAATTCGTGATTATACAGGTGTTGTTATGGAAATTTGAAAGATATTTATTTATATCGTTATTTCCAATACGACATTTGTTAGTCGTAGAATTTGATATTGAATATAAGCCGATATATTTTCTATTCAGAGCCTTGTATTGAATATCAAATGTGATTTGGGTTTGTCGTGAATGGTGTCTTCACTAACACTGTTCTTGAACCCAGTTGAGAAAAGATTAAATCTTTTATTTAGATTTAATGAAGTGTACCAATTAAATAATATTTAATTGGAATTAAATTGATATTGATTTTTGGGTTTATCGTGAACGGTGTTTTAAATAACACTTGTTCTTTAACCCGATAATTAATGAATGTGATTTTGGGTTTATCGTGAACCGTGTTTAAAATGACACAGATTCTTTAACCCAGTTAACGATTAAAACTAAGTGGAGTTTTAATGAATCTTTAATTAGATTGAAATGGTCGAGAATGGAGTATCACCAGTTTTGCTCCAGGCGATAGTTAAATCTTTAATTAGATTTGAACGTGAAATGGTAATTGAATTTACCGATAACACTGTGGTGTTAGATATGAAGTATTACCAGTTTTACTTCATGGGATAAATAGGTTGGGATTGGGAAATTAAAACAAATGATTACTTCGGTAAGTTTCGTTAATCCCGACTAGTTGAATCGAAATTCAAAAGGATAGATTAAAGAACAAATTCAAGGAATTTATCTTGGATAAAATTAATGGGAACCTTTCCCTATGAATGTGAAACTTAGAAACTAACTGTCGGTTAGCCAAGCAGAATGGTTTTCTGGATATTGATCTGATGTTGGTTTCGGCCTTCGGGGTTAATATTTGGGGGATTATTCTCTTGATTAATTTACGGTTAGTGACTAATGAATTGGAATGAGGCGTATGTTGTGTTTTTGTAACACTTATTTAAAATATACGCGAGTTATTCGGAAAGTCCGGGTTTATCCCATTCTGAATAACTGATATGACGATAAGTCAAAGATGAAGACGATGGTCGAAGACCGGAGGTCTTCACGTCGTTTGGGTAATTACTGATGATCTTGATTGGGCTGTACACCCAAGAAGATGGAAACAGTTAGTGATCGTCCAGACGTGCTTGGAGATCGATGGATATGCGGGGTACTAGGTGCCTCCGGTTTCGTTCAGACCCAGAACGGACTTGTAAATAGACTGTGTGTCTGACATTGGATTTTAGTCCGTGTGATTGATCTCTATTAAATATATATCTGTTTGGCGGCGGAGAATTTATTCTCTTGCTTAACGCCCTTCTCTGAGACGTACGAGCTCAGGGGTTATATATTGATGGATATCAATCGCATGGAGTGAATTGCCTGTGTGGCATGCCTAAGTGGCAAATGATCAAGGCTTCTGTTGAAAAGCAAAGTCTTGTGGTTGATGATCGAAGCACGGCCTTTGTGGCGTAGCTTTGTGTAACGTTGATTCGCGAGTATCACACCCGGTATGAATCAAAAACGGGAGACGGACCTCAGGGAGGACATGCGTTTCTTTCTAGTTATGAGTGGCGTCAGTGCTTGAACTGGCTGACGAGTTTGACTCATGTGGATGTTACTTATTATTACTTGCTGAAAAGCGAGGCGCCTCGTGATATCGGTTTCGGCCGATGCTTCTGGTCGGCTGACGGGCCAGGCTTACGCCCCAAAGGGCGGAGAGACGTATTGTTCAGGCATAATAATCCACATCGGTGGACCGGCCCTGACGATCCATGGGGCAGTTGCGGTTGTTCCTGAGACATGGGCTAGATTGTCTCAAATCGGTTGAGGATCTTGCCCCTAGCCTCGGTTCATACCATAAATGATAACCCAACTTCCAATACGACCTTTGCGGTTTTAGTTGTAGAACTAGTATGGCGACATGATATATGGTACCCATGCCGCCTATGATTGATACTTATGATTTGAAGTTGTTTTATACACTATGCACTTATAGTAGTATCAAATGATTTGTTTTAAACGTATCAAGCATTCTTTGGCTGTTATAAGGGAAACCCTATCCCCCGGCTTGCGTTGCATTGTGTGATAGGACCTGGGTCTTATAACAGCTTCATCTTTCTTTACTTAGCATTGCGCTGTTGATTTATGCACTGGTATTCTTGGGAGGAAACCCGTTCCGTGTTATACGGCGTGGTCCCTTGATTTACCTTTAAAAATAAAGATTAACTGTTTTAGTTCTCACACTAGTCACATGACTGACCTGTAGTTTATGGTTTTAACCTAAACTCTGGGTGCCCTTATTTTGACACGGGCAGCTAGTAGTTTTGGTTTTGCAGATTTATATTCACAGGATCCTGGTTTACAGCTGGAACGATATCCAGAAAGCTTTGTATCCGTATATTCCTTCTAGTTGTGTATTGTTTTATTTTCCGCTGCTATGTATTTAAATGTAATTTAAATCTCTGATATTTCTGTGTAATATTCATTTATACTCTGTATATTCTTGAAATCTGATGCATTGTTGTAATATACAATGAAATGTTCTTCTGATGCGTTCTGTTGTGGTTTGTTCTCGAACTATCCGACGCTTTCCTTTACGGGGAAGTTACGGGTTTTCACAGTTGGTATCAGAGCTTTGGTTTACAAAGCAGAGAACAAGGCACATTAGAACCATACTAAAGAATTCATCAGATATTGGATTAGCAATATCCAATGGAATGACTCGTTAGAGATAGGATCAGTAGTATCCTAGAACGAGTGTGAAGAGTATATTTTTAAAATGAAAACTAAATTTGTTTTGAAAATTTAAATCAACTATTCGTAAATGATTATTTATTTTAATGAATTTGGACAATCCAGTATATATAGATTTTGCGTATACGTCTGATCCGCGTGTATTCGCAGTTTTGATATACTGGGTAGATATAGAATCACCTTCTAAGTCGCCCGGAGAGAACTCTGATGGTTGATGCATCATCATCAGAATTTATGTTCGAGTGACGAAAGGGAGATTTCAATATACTTCTTATTGACTGGTGTGAGAACCAAAATTAGATAGGGCCTATTGTTGTGATTTGGCATCAAAAATCTGATTTTTGACTATGTATCAAAGTTATCAATTTGAAACTCTAATCCACTAATTGATGGATGTTTGTGTTGTTTGTTTATTTGTTTGATAATTTTGAACCATTATGCCTAATAGCATCAAATATTGAGTTATATTGAATTTGGCCGCATTTGTTTGCATATGCATATCTATCATTGAACAGGTCATAGCAAGGAGGCTAGAGCAGAGAATAAAATTTGTTTGCCCGACAAATAGGTACATGTTTACTACATAATTTACTGTTTTGTTTGGGTGATGATGACTTTATGAGCCTATTGGCTAGCCGCTTGGCTTTTTCTTTTTCTTTTTGAGATCTGAAGGACCGGGGAAGCTATTTGAAATTCCCCGATGCTCCCCGGTGCAGGGGAGGTTATGGCGAAATTTTTCGAAAATTTAGGGTGTTAGCCAAATTTTTGAAATTTTGAAAATTCTCAGAAACTGAAAAGTTGGAGAATGGAAGCCAGATCGAACGTAGAGTTGAATGATCAAACCACTTTCGACTTTGTTCCTTTTCGGGGACGAAAAGTTTTAAGTGGGGGAGATTGTAACAACCCGAAAATCTGGGCCAGTTTAAATTTTTTATTTTGGCAATTTTAGCGAATTTTGAATATTTAAAATAGATTATTTTAAATAATATTGTCGAGGAATTTATTTTGAATAGAATTAGAACGTATATATTATATACGTCGTCGTTAGAATATAAAAATTTATATAGAATTATAAATAGAATTGAAAATGGCGCGGTAGTTCGAAAATTCGATTTCTAATTTCAAATGAATATACAGAATTCAATATAAGTCAGAATTGAACGAAACAAGAAATATTTGAATCTGTATAACTATATCTTTGTAACGAAGTTGACAAACTGAGATTTCATCTTAGAAATGATAAGATATGTCCAGTTTAAAATTAGAAATAGTCGCTGTGGAATTTATATATATTTTTATATATATAAGGCCCTTAAAAATAGCAATTTTGCAAACGACCTCGGATTTCGACGAAACCAGTTTTGTTGGGTCCGTGATGTTAAGTTATTGCTAGATTCCAAATTTCATAATTTTTCGAATCAATATGTGAGCGTGGCAAAGGAAAACGCGTTTGACCAGTTTCAGTTGATTTTAATCGACTGGAAATTGGTCATTTTTCCAACGATCTCAGAATTCGACGAAACTAGTTTTGTTAAGACCGTATCGTCAATACGAAGCTAGAAAATATTTTTCGAGAATTTTTAGAGTCCGTATGTGGCCCCGGTAAATTGAAATGTACGTTTAAAATTCAATATAATGATTTAAATGTAAATTTAAAGGAAACTGATTGTAAAAGCCGAATCAGCCTACGATACATATCCCATTGTGCTCGGAATGGGGGTATTACGCTAGGGACGACGGTCGGTGGGTTTGAAATGGGGTTCGAATTAAAAGGTTGCTTTATTAAAATAAATTGAATTAAATATATATATTTCTTTATAATAACCCCCCCTTATCCTCTCAGTCCACCTCAGAAAAAAAAAGAAAAAGAAAAAAAACCCCCCCTGCTCCTCAATGTCGCCCACCACCCACGCTTCACCCCCGTTCATCCTCCACCCACTTCCTCCGATGCAACGCCGCCCCTCCCTTCTTCTTCTCCACCTTGCGCTCCTTCCTTTCCTCCCCCTTTCCTGCTCGTGAACCCTAGCCCAGCCGATGACCGACGCCCCCTCCGCTGCGACCTGCCACTCCGTTCTCTCCTTCTCCTCCTATATCCTCTCTCCACTTCAGTTGAAGGAATCGCACCACCGCCGACCATGCTCGCGCCTCCCTGACCCCCTGACATCAGCATCGATCTGCACCAGACTCCACCGCCATAAACAACTGGAAACTGTGAGTTTTTTTTTTCTTTTCTTTGTTTATTTTCTTTTCAATATTTTTTTTATGTAAATAGAAAAGAGAGTTAAATATGATTTTTGTTATAGTATCAACAAGATAAAAAAATTTGGATTTTTATGTAGAAAATAACAAGGTAAAGCTATGATTTTTTAAACGAAGTCAAAATATGATTTTTATATTTTTAAAGAATTAAAAATATGATCTTTATATTTTTAAAGTATTAAAAATATAGTCTTTATAGGATAGAGAATATAAAAATATCATCTTTGTATATGTAGCGAAATAAAAATCTGATTTTTATTTTATATACGTTGGAATAAAGTGGTGATTTTCATAAAGGCGAGATCTTTATATTGAATAGCAAAGTAAAAAATTCGATTTTTATATATTGAATAGCAAAGTAAAAAATTCGATTTTTATATATTGAATAGCAAAGTAAAATTTCGATTTTTATATATTGAATAGCAAAGTAAAAATTCGATTTTTATATATTGAATAGCAAAGTAAAAATTCGATTTTTATATATTGAATAGCAAAGTAAAAATTCGATTTTTATATATTGAATAGCAAAGTAAAAATTCGATTTTTATATATTGAATAGCAAAGTAAAAATTCGATTTTTATATATTGAATAGCAAAGTAAAAATTCGATTTTTATATATTGAATAGCAAAGTAAAAATTCGATTTTTATATATTGAATAGCAAAGTAAAAATTCGATTTTTATATATTGAATAGCAAAGTAAAAATTCGATTTTTATATATTGAATAGCAAAGTAAAAATTCGATTTTTATATATTAAATAGCAAAGTAAAAATTCGATTTTTATATATTGAATAGCAAAGTAAAAATTCGATTTTTATATATTGAATAGCAAAGTAAAAATATGATTTTTATATATTGAATAGCATAGTAAAAATTCGATTTTTACATATGTAGTGGCTACGGGCAACGAAGATGACGAAGATGCGATAGCGATGAAGATTTCTATCAATGAAGAGCCGTGGAGCTAGGATAGCTATATGTGAGAATTTCTCACCTTTCAGTTTCTTTTCTAGTTATATATATATACTAGGATGCAGACGGTGCTTAGTAGCACCCGACACAATCGTCCACAGACCATGGACTTGTTTGTTTGGTTGCGTAGATTAGTTGGATTATTTGATTGAAATTGAATTGTGTGGTGAAATGAATTGACTTGATTGATGTGTGAATGGCGTGGGCCTTCACTAGACCGGGGATAAGGCTAGGCCTTGTCCCGTTTCTGGTATCGTGCCGTTATGCCGCCGAAATTTTCTAAAATAAGTTAGAAAAATAAAAATATCATTTTATTGAATAAATGAATTGAATAGAAATTCATAGGTTGGAATAAAATGTTTTATCGTTAAAAATATAATTTTTAACGTGAAGTGAATAAAATAAAATATTCATTTACAAACCGGACGGTTTGTTTATGTACACCTATTTGAATGACATTGATTGGGACGATAAATTTTACACATCGCCCAACTGCACAAATAAAATATGCGTGTGATTGTTTGAAACCCCACACGGGTGTTGGGATGAAATTTGAAGTTCACTCATCCTGATTGATTAAATATGTCGATCGATTGATTGACAGGCTGTTATAAGCGTTGAATATCTATATTTGATGCTTATACAGTGTAGTGCACTTTGGTTGATGGTTGATTATTTTTCAATGCTATTATATACATGTGTTGTATGGAAATCCATATAATTAACTTTATATGGTAATTGATTGGGCCTCATTCCAATTTGAAAAATAAAGAATATTATAAAATAAAAGTTCATGTGTTGACAGTACTCATTTATTGAGATTGGTCATGTGTTGAACGAAATATTTTAGTAATAAAATTTACATCTTTATCAATATTATAAAATAAAAGTTCATGTGTTGACAGTACTCATCTATTGAGATTGGTCATGTGTTGAACGAAATATTTTGATAATAACAACTATTTTGAAAGTAGAAATTTATGAAGCCGTGTTGATTAGATTAACGCCATTTTGACGTGAACGATATTTATATCGATTTTATTCACTTCGAAATGAATTGAATTGAAAACGATTTCGAAATGAATTGAATTGAAAACGATTTCGAAATGAAATGAATTGAAAACGATTTCGAAATGAATTGAATTGAAAACGATTTCGAAATGAAATGAATTGAAAACGATTTCGAAATGAAATGAATTGAAAACGATTTCGAAATGAAATGAATTGAAAACGATTTCGAAATGAAATGAATTGAAACGATTTCGAAATGAAATGAATTGAAAACGATTTCGAAATGAAATGAATTGAAAACGATTTCGAAATGAAATGAATTGAAACGATTTCGAAATGAAATGAATTGAAAACGATTTCGAAATGAAATGAATTGAAAACGATTTCGAAATGAATTGAATTGAAAACGATTTCGAAATGAAATGAATTGAAAACGATTTCGAAATGAAATGAATTGAAACGATTTCGAAATGAAATGAATTGAAAACGATTTCGAAATGAAATGAATTGAAAACGATTTCGAAATGAAATGAATTGAAAACGATTTCGAAATGAAATGAATTGAAAACGATTTCGAAATGAAATGAATTGAAAACGATTTCGAAATGAAATGATTTGAAAACGATTTCGAAATGAAATGAATTGAAAACGATTTCGAAATGAAATGAATTGAAAACGATTTCGAAATGAAATGAATTGAAAACGATTTCGAAATGAAATGAATTGAAAACGATTTCGAAATGAAATGAATTGAAAACGATTTCGAAATGAATTGAATTGAAAACGATTTCGAAATGAATTAAAAACGAATTCAAATTGAATTGAAAGCGAATTGAAATGAATTCAAATTGAATTGAAATTTGAATTCAATAGAAATGAATTTTAAAACGAATTTATAAAGAAGAATTCAATTTTGATTTGAATTGAAATGGAAGTTGAAATTGCTTTTGAAATGAATTTAAAACTATTTATATAATTCGTTTTAAATAGAAATCGACGAAATATATATTATATATATTATATATATAATATAATGGCCTGAATAGAGCACGCCGCGCCGCGGCAGTTCGCGACTTTCGACCATTTATTTTAAACGGACATTACGGGAGATCCGACCGTCGGATTCTCCTAAAACCGGAACCGTTGGGTTCGTATCGAAAAGAGCTTTCTAATGAATATTAGAAATTTGAAATCTAACGGTTGGATTTGGAGATACGTCCAAATCAAATTTGAAAAAGGTCGCTGTAAGTGCAGTTCGATGGCCGTTGATGGAAATCGACTGTACGGGCCTTGATAAAATTATTAAAAATAGTAATAATTTGTGTAAAATCATAAGAAATGGTTTAGAAAGGATTGGGATGAAAAACTCCATATTTGAAAAGATAAAAATAGATTTTTATCGAAATGAACTAGTTTTGAACTAGAGTTATAATTCTATTTATTTTTAAATAAATAAATTGAATTTAAAAAGGGTTTTGAAAATAACCAAAATATCCAATGATTGCATTGGAGAGGATTTGAATCGAAATTGTCTTTGGAATATTTCGATGTTGGAATTCGTGATTATACAGGTGTTGTTATGGAAATTTGAAAGATATTTATTTATATCGTTATTTCCAATACGACATTTGTTAGTCGTAGAATTTGATATTGAATATAAGCCGATATATTTTCTATTCAGAGCCTTGTATTGAATATCAAATGTGATTTGGGTTTGTCGTGAATGGTGTCTTCACTAACACTGTTCTTGAACCCAGTTGAGAAAAGATTAAATCTTTTATTTAGATTTAATGAAGTGTACCAATTAAATAATATTTAATTGGAATTAAATTGATATTGATTTTTGGGTTTATCGTGAACGGTGTTTTAAATAACACTTGTTCTTTAACCCGATAATTAATGAATGTGATTTTGGGTTTATCGTGAACCGTATTTAAAATGACACAGATTCTTTAACCCAGTTAACGATTAAAACTAAGTGGAGTTTTAATGAATCTTTAATTAGATTGAAATGGTCGAGAATGGAGTATCACCAGTTTTGCTCCAGGCGATAGTTAAATCTTTAATTAGATTTGAACGTGAAATGGTAATTGAATTTACCGATAACACTGTGGTGTTAGATATGAAGTATTACCAGTTTTACTTCATGGGATAAATAGGTTGGGATTGGGAAATTAAAACAAATGATTACTTCGGTAAGTTTCGCTAATCCCGACTAGTTGAATCGAAATTCAAAAGGATAGATTAAAGAACAAATTCAAGGAATTTATCTTGGATAAAATTAATGGGAACCTTTCCCTATGAATGTGAAACTTAGAAACTAACTGTCGGTTAGCCAAGCAGAATGGTTTTCTGGATATTGATCTGATGTTGGTTTCGGCCTTCGGGGTTAATATTTGGGGGATATTCTCTTGATTAATTTACGGTTAGTGACTAATGAATTGGAATGAGGCGTATGTTGTGTTTTTGTAACACTTATTTAAAATATACGCGAGTTATTCGGAAAGTCCGGGTTTATCCCATTCTGAATAACTGATACGACGATAAGTCAAAGATGAAGACGATGGTCGAAGACCGGAGGTCTTCACGTCGTTTGGGTAATTACTGATGATCTTGATTGGGCTGTACACCCAAGAAGATGGAAACAGTTAGTGATCGTCCAGACGTGCTTGGAGATCGATGGATATGCGGGGTACTAGGTGCCTCCGGTTTCGTTCAGACCCAGAACGGACTTGTAAATGGACTGTGTGTCTGACATTGGATTTTAGTCCGTGTGATTGATCTCTATTAAATATATATCTGTTTGGCGGTGGAGAATTTATTCTCTTGCTTAACGCCCTTCTCTGAGACGTACGAGCTCAGGGGTTATATATTGATGGATATCAATCGCATGGAGTGAATTGCCTGTGTGGCATGCCTAAGTGGCAAATGATCAAGGCTTCTGTTGAAAAGCAAAGTCTTGTGGTTGATGATCGAAGCACGGCCTTTGTGGCGTAGCTTTGTGTAACGTTGATTCGCGAGTATCACACCCGGTATGAATCAAAAACGGGAGACGGACCTCAGGGAGGACATGCGTTTCTTTCTAGTTATGAGTGGCGTCAGTGCTTGAACTGGCTGACGAGTTTGACTCATGTGGATGTTACTTATTATTACTTGCTGAAAAGCGAGGCGCCTCGTGATATCGGTTTCGGCCGATGCTTCTGGTCGGCTGACGGGCCAGGCTTACGCCCCAAAGGGCGGAGAGACGTATTGTTCAGGCATAATAATCCACATCGGTGGACCGGCCCTGACGATCCATGGGGCAGTTGCGGCTGTTCCTGAGACATGAGCTAGATTGTCTCGAATCGGTTGAGGATCTTGCCCCTAGCCTCGGTTCATACCATAAATGATAACCCAACTTCCAATACGACCTTTGCGGTTTTAATTGTAGAACTAGTATGGCGACATGATATATGGTACCCATGCCGCCTATGATTGATACTTATGATTTGAAGTTGTTTTATACACTATGCACTTATAGTAGTATCAAATGATTTGTTTTAAACGTATCAAGCATTCTTTGGCTGTTATAAGGGAAAACCCTATCCCCCGGCTTGCGTTGCATTGTGTGATAGGACCTGGGTCTTATAACAGCTTCATCTTTCTTTACTTAGCATTGCGCTGTTGATTTATGCACTGGTATTCTTGGGAGGAAACCCGTTCCGTGTTATACGGCGTGGTCCCTTGATTTACCTTTAAAAATAAAGATTAACTGTTTTAGTTCTCACACCAGTCACATGACTGACCTGGAGTTTATTGTTTTAACCTAAACTCTGGGTGCCCTTATTTTGACACGGGCAGCTAGTAGTTTTGGTTTTGCAGATTTATATTCACAGGATCCTGGTTTACAGCTGGAACGATATCCGGAAAGCTTTGTATCCGTATATTCCTTCTAGTTGTGTATTGTTTTATTTTCCTCTGCTATGTATTTAAATGTAATTTAAATCTCTGATATTTCTGTGTAATATTCATTTATACTCTGTATATTCTTGAAATCTGATGCATTGTTGTAATATACAATGAAATGTTCTTCTGATGCGTTCTGTTGTGGTTTGTTCTCGAACTATCCGACGCTTTCCTTTACGGGGAAGTTACGGGTTTTCACACAATGTGAGATTCTGTGTTGTGTTTTTGTTCTTCTTCTAAAAAAATGATTCGTATTTTCATGATATTTGGGTTGGATGCATGATGTATATAGTCAACTCTGATATTACAGATTTGTTGGACATTACACTTATCACATGTCTCATTTTGTTTAAGTGCTTTTATTATGTTTCACATGCTACCCATGTCACCCACTTAACACTTTTACTATTCCCATGTCTTACCACATGTCTTATCTTGGTTAAGTGTTCATTATTTACGTTATACATGCTACCCATGTCACCTACTTAACCCTTTTACTGTTCCCATGTCTTCTCACATGTCTTATCTTGGTTAAGTGTTTTTAATTGTGTTTCACATGTTATCCATGTCACCCACTTAACCCTTTATTATCCCCATGTCTAATCACATGTATTATCTTGGTTAAGTGTTCATTAATTCATTATAACCGTAATCTTGCAAGATCTCCCACGTTAGATTGTCGTTTTGCGGTTGTTGGATATGCCGAGCGGTTCCGGAGAGCTTATACCACAATCCGAATCTAACCTCGCGTCTTTGCATTATTACGCATCTAATTTCTGCCCTTGACCTCTCACATTAGATTACCAAATTGCAGTTGCTTGATATGCCGGGCGGTTCCGGGCAGACTTCTACCGCAATCCGAATCTAACCTCGTGTCTTAGGCATTCATTTTCACTTTCCTGATTCAAATCCCAATTTCAAATCTTGGATTATAATATATTCCAATCACCCATAATTTCCAGTCTAAATTATGTTTATAATTTTAATCCAAATTATTCCCAAATCAATTTGCATTCATTACCTCTTCCTTAATTCAATTTCAAACCTTGGATTATGGTGATTTCCCAATTACCTATAAATTCCAATCCAATTTATGCTTATAATTCTGATCCAATTTATGCCTAATCTCATGTATACAAGTTATACTCAATTATGCCCAAACTAATTTTCCATATTCAACAACAATTTATGCCATATTTCATTTTATTGCATATTTCCCAAACTTTTCCCAATTGTTCCAACGTTATTCGTATGTAAGTCTTAACGCAATATGTTAGGCTCGAAGTTAGCCAAGTCTCATACAGAAAAAGGAAAAGAAGAAGGGAAGAGAATAAAAACATCAAAACTGGCATAAACATAAGAACAAACATATGAAATATAAACAGACATATAACGATAAAATGGATCAGAAAGGCATATGACAGATTTGTAGGTATGAATCTGAAAGATAATGATTTACAAGCTTGATAAGATTCATTTCAGTTATAGGCATATACATTAGATCCAATTTACAATCCTATCACAATTACTTTTTAATTTAATTATATGTGAAAGTAACATAGACTCACAGTGACATGATTCTTAGAAGAGAGAATTAATTGTTGTTGTAGCAATTTTGATCTTGAATAATCTTCTAATTTGATTATTGAAGAACTATCTCTAAATCTCTACTTTGATTTTGGTTGGAGAAGAAAGGCTAGGTTAATTCAGATTAGAGCAGCATGGAGGCACCATGAATTAGTGTAATGAAATTAGGGTTAGGTTTAGGTGCTTATTTATAGGTGTATAGGGTGGAGTAGGACCTTTAGATTAGATTAGGAGCCATCAGAACCATACAAAACAGAAAAACGCATCATCTGGAAGCTGTCCAGTTTTTTTTTGTCCAGATCTGAAAAGGGGTCGACACCCCCTTAGGGTTGTCGACACCCCCCAATGGGGGTCGATACCCACGTCAACACCCACTTGGGGGTCAACACCCCTGGGAGGGATTTTTGCTCCTCTCTCTTTTTCTAGGTTTTGAATTTCGAATTATTTATTTTAATTCTACTTATCTTTTAAATCTTCCGAGCCTCATAACTTTTTCATACGGTGTCCGATTTACGCAAACTCGGACACTATCCCAAGCAGAATTCCGAAACGAACGCAATGGAGCAACCCATTTTCACTTAGTTCTTCTTCTAAAAATTAAGTTTTCTTAAATTTGTTAATTTTAATGTTTTAAAATTACGGGGTGTTACATACTCCCCTACTTAAAGGATTTCATCCTTGAAATCTCCAAGTTAAAAAGAATGTATATCCTACCATCCACCATCCATCTACTCAACCATCAATCACATGCATCCATTGTCCGTAAAAGATTTCTACTGCTTTTCATGAACATATGCATAGTGTGTGTATATGTCCTTACCCTAATGCAAAATCAGGCGGTCTACTGATTCAGTCGACCTCGTTAATGCAATCATGATAGTGCAATGTGTCCATCATGTATGCAAAAAAATCCTATTGATACATATTATTTCTACATGTATGCACAATCATTCATCCAAATGCAACATCCATATGATAACACATCCAATTTCCATCCATAAAATAAAAGTATGCACACGCATCCATATGCAATATGAGAGTGACTGAGCCGATCTTAGTGCCTAAAGTGTGTATATATGCGTCCACAAGCAACCACTTGCAATACTTGCATCCACTTGCAACCATCAATCATAACATGTCTCAAACACATGTTTACATCCATTGGCTTCTACCTAAGGATCGAAGATACAATCGAGAGGATTTACTAAACGACAGAAACAAATATGAACAAAACTGGTAGGAAAGGAGAAGTTAAGAACATATCCTCAAAAAGGAAAGAGTACTATTGACGTATCTTGTCTCCCGTCTCCCAAATCGCATCTCCTTGATCATCTCCCAGTTGAACTTTGACCAACTTGAGCTCTCGGTTGCGTAGCTTTTGGCCTCCGATCCAATAATGCATATAGGAACATGTCTAACCGCTGCCTCTCGCTCTACTTCCACCTTCCTAAGCATGTCCGGTTCTACTACTTCTGTGGTATCATGCAAACACTTCTGCAAATGCGACACATAAGAAAAGAACATCATGAACTCCACTAAGTTTCTCCGGCAACTTTACTCTATAGGCCATCTGTCCAATCCTTTACGTTATGGGAAAGGGCCCTACAAATCTTGGTGCCAATTTCCCTATAAATCCAAAGCGAAATACGTTTCTCAATGGTGACACTTTAATGAAAACCCTGTTTCCAACCTTAACTCAAGATCGGTCCTCCTCTTATTGGCGTACTATTTCTGTCGGTCATGTGCCGTCTTCATGCGTCTTCGAATCAAGTCTATCTTCTCCGAGGTCTCTCTAATTAGCTCGGGTCTAAGCAAAATCTTATCCGTAGACTGCCACCAACAAGTTGGTGATCGCCACGGTCGTCCATAAAAACACTCAAAAGGTGCCATGCCAATACTTGCTTAATAACTGTAAAGCAAACATCATAAATGGAAGGTGCTCTTCTTATGTCCCTCCAAAGTTTAGGATACATAACATCAAAAGATCTTCAAGGATTCTATTCACCCTTTCCGTCTGTCCATCCGTCTGAGGGCGATAAGTGATGCTCAAACATAACTGCGTACCTATCGCCTCTTGCATATATCCTTTCCTCTTGCATTGAAAACTGCTCCAAGCCCTGGCTCTCAAGCATCGGTATATATAGTGAACGGTTTTCTCCCATCTGGCAAGGTCAAGACTAGGGCTTGATATCTTCGCAAAGTCCTTAATGAACTTCCTATAATAGTACGCCTAACCAAGAAAGCTTCCATTGTATTCGTAGGAATCTTCCAATCTCGGATTGCTACCACCTTCGCGGGCTCCACTGCTATCCCTTCCTTAGAACCTCACTTCCTCCCTCCAAAAATGACATTTGGAGAACTTTGAGTTGATGTGCTCGAAGGGTCTCTAAGAATTCCCTAGGATGTAGGGCACGTTCTTCCTCGCTTCTAGAGAAGATCAGGATAACATCTACAAAGACTACTACAAACTTGTTTAGAAACTCCCTAAACACCCTACTCATCAAGTCTACTAAATAGGAAGGTACATTCGTCAAACCAAAAGGCATGACAAGCCACTCAAAGAAACCGTCTGGTGTTCTAAATGCAGTCTTATATATACTATATATATCCTCAGCTACCCTCAACTGATGAAAACCTGTAGCTAAGTCCAACTACGAGAAAACCGAAGCACCACCCAATTGATCGAACAAATCACCTATTTTTGGAAATGGTTGCCTATCCTTGTTCATGAGCTTATTCAGCTCCCTATAGTCCACGCACAATCTAAGCGAACCATCAGCCTTCGTAGTGAAAACAACCGAAGCACCCCATTTCGAAATACTTCTTCTTATGAACCCATTCTCAAGCAGCTCCCCTACTTGTTTACTGAGTTTCTTCCTCTCTCTCAGAGCTATGCGGCGCACTGGCAATGCAACTGACTTTGCATTATCTACTAAGTATATTCGGAAGTCTATTCCGCGCCTCGAGAGTAAACCCTCAACCTCATCAATGACGTCATCATGCTCACGGACCACTCAAATAGATTGCAAATCATCGATGGATGCATCAAGTGATTCTAGGTAGCTAAGCATCACAGAACCCCTATGGTCATAAGAGATATCGAGGCTCCTTCCACACCGAGTCAACCACCTAACTACCCCCATTCACAGTCTAGGATGGCACCATACCTGGCTAGCCAATCCATCCCTAGAATCAGACCAAAGCCCATGAAAGCAAATACGTAGGTGTTGCATTCAAACCCAACTCCCAAGATAGACACTCTCAAATCCCGCCAAATCATAGATAAATGAACTGAGCCACCAATAGGATTTGAGACTACAACGGGATCCATGACTAGTATTTAGGTGCAGAGTTTCAACTAACGAAGCAAATATAAACGAATGTGAAGCGCCAGAATCAACCAAGGTTCCAACAGGATGATCAAAAAGGAAAATCAAACTTTCAACAGAAATTTTTCTACCTCTATCAGGTATGCCAGCCGTGAGAGCACACATATTCCCTCTGGAAAATCCTATACTTTGTCATTGTCCTTGCTCTTACCTCTTTCGACAATCCCTGATAAGATGTCCTGTCTCTCTGCAATGATAACAACCAGTCTTCTTCTTCTTCTTATTCCTACGGTCTTTGGCTATATATGAACCACCATTCCTCAATAATGACACTTCCTCTTTTCTCAGGGTCTATAGTTCTTTCCACCCTTCTTAGGTTCCATTTCCTTATTCTGTGATCCTTCAACCTTGTCCTCCTTCGTTTCTCCTTTATCTTCTTTGTGTATCAAGTCTATATCCATGAGTTTCTCATCCTTGGGCTGGGCTCCTTAGCCCAAAACCCCTCATTTTCATTCTCATTCTCATTCCCATCCTTGTGAAACATGTTAACAATTCTCACTTTAAAGCTGCCTCCATCGCGCGAAAAACCCTACAAAGCTTGAAAGAAAATTAGCCGTAGGTGAAACTACCATAGCTATAGATTGAAGTTATGCACTTCTACGCCCTTCGACAGGCACCATAGTTTCATCATGCCTACGGAACCATGCCGCGACGAGGTTACCTCACAGAAAGTCAAGAGCCCCGGAGACTCAGGAAAGAAGGAAATAAGGATTCAAAAAGAAAAATCAAAAGATAGTGCATATGGCTTTGGGGAATATGTCTTTCAAAACAAACTTTTCATTTACAAATACTTATTTTAAAACAACTTTCAAAATATTTTATCTGATCCAGTAACTTTTAGCTCTGATACCACATGTAACACCCCACGTCCGTTAATGTGACTCACAAAGGGAGTGGATTAAGTTACATGGAGCGTTATAAGTAAACAGAATAGAATATTACAAGACAGATACATAAAATAGTACTTGAAAAAAATTATAACTTTATTGCAGCGGAAACAGAAATAAGTTTACTTACATCTTCGAACCCACTACATCAAAACCAAGTACATAATATCAGTCTTGTACAAAAGCCGTCAGAGTACATAATTTTTAAAATCATAATCCCCAATCCAAAATGTCATATGGAAGAGAAACTAAGCTAAGCATTACTTTCCGCACTTCAAGCAGGAAAGTCCGAATCAAGCTTCAACGTGCCCACCCTGAGACCCTGGGGGAAAGGAAAGAAAAGAGGCGAAAAAAAGGGTCCAACATAAAGTCTGGCGATTCCAGTGACTTTAACAATATAATTAGTAAAGCAACATGATAAGAACATAAATTGGATATAAGAGATGACTATAATATAAGCAGATATGACATGGTAACAAGATGAACAAGATGTAACATTGACTGCGCTTCTAACCACTATAAGATATTCTCTGCACCGCACCAATACTAGTTTCATACTAAAAGATGATCCCTCTTGGCTCAATAGAATGATGATAGTTTCGTGTACTTCTAGCTGCTCTCATAGGTAACCAACGTGCACCTATCACCACTAGATGTATCCCCTATCCTCCATGTTCCATTATGTACATCTAGCTGCTATCATAGGTAAGCAATGTGCACCTATCACCACTAGATGTACCCTCCCTATAATAATGGTAGCTTCGTGTACTCGTAGCTGCTCTCGTAGGTGCCCCACTTGCTCCTACCACCACTAGTTGTACCCACTACCCTCCCCATTCGATCGGCTCCCTGACCTCGTAGATACCTGTGATGGTCCCATATAAGTGTGTATCACTCCCTAAGGTGGCAACCCCAATACTACTGAAATGCACAGCTTATACCTACATGATGCAACAGCGTCTTTCCTACCATCCCGGACCCACGCACGCACATGACTCTGTTGGACTTGCACTGCCATCGCTAACTCTTTATTGACTCTTACAATCAACCCCAGTAAGCGTGTCCTTGTCCTCGACCTAGTCCGAGCTCATACATATACCGAAATGGGTTACTGGTTGAAAAGGGTCCATACACTTGACACAAGCTACCCTTCTAAGCTTGGTCCCGACTAGGAATTCCCACTTAACCCCTTTTTATCCCCATGTCTTATCACATGTTTCATTTTGGTTAAGTTCTTTTATTATGTTTCACATGGTACCCATGTCACTCACTTAACCCCTTTGCTATTCCCATGTCTTACCACATGTCTTATCTTGGTTAAGTGTTCATTATTTACATTATATGTGCTACCCATGTAATACATGCTACCCATGTCACCTAGTTAACCCTTTTATTGTTCCCACGTCTTCCCACATGTATTATCTAGGTTAAGTGTTTTTAATTGTGTTTCACATGCTATCCATGTCACCCACTTAACCCTTTATTATCCTCATGTCTAATCACATGTATTATCTTGGTTAAGTGTTCATTATAACCGTAATCTTGCAAGATCTCCCACGTTAGATTATCGTTTTGCGGTTGCTGGATATGCCGAGCGGTTTCGGAGAGGCTTATACCACAATCCGAATCTAACCTCGCGTCTTTGCATTATTACGCATCTAATTTCTGCCCTCGAATCTCACATTAGATTACCAAATTGCGGTTGCTGGATATGTTGGGCGGTTCCGGGCAGACTTCTACCGCAATCCGAACCTAACCTTGTGTCTTAGGCTTTCATTTTCACTTTCTTGATTCAAATCCCAATTTCAAATCTTGGATTATAATATATTCCAATTACCCATAATTTCCAATCTAAATTATATTTATAATTTTAATCCAAATTATGCCCAAATCAATTTACATTCATTACCTCTTCCTTAATTCAATTTCAAACCTTGGATTATAGTGATTTCCCAGTTACCCATAAATTCCAATCCAATTTATGCTTATAATTCTAATCCAATTTATGCCTAATCTCATGTATACAAGTTATACTCAATTATGCCCAAACCAATTTTTCATGTTCATCAACAATTTATGCTAAATTTCATTTTATTGCATATTTCCTAAGCTTTTCCCAATTGTTCCAACGTTATTCGTACGTAAATCTCAATGCAATATGTTAGGCTTGAAGTTAGCCTAATCTCATAAAGAAAAAGGAAAAGAAGAAGGGTTAAGTCCATCAACTAGCTACCATTCGGTTTCTAAGAAATCCAACCCTTCCCAATATCAAGTCAACTAAAGGGACAAAATCAAGAAGAGCATCTCAAGAATGCATAACTGGTAGATAAAGCTGGTGGTGAACCGATTGTAGAGTAACACGAGTAAGAGAAAGAAGTAGGCCTACATGAGGCCGAAGAGGTAGGGATTGATCAAGAAGGAGCTTCACCAATGTCGAATACCTTAGAGGATGCAGTAATCCAAGGAAATCCTTTAGATTCAATCTATTGTAGTATCTATGAAGTTATGCTAGCGAGGATATACGATAAGTATGGCATACCATTGAATGATGTTCAGGTTCCTGGCTATGATGGAGAGTGCATGCACTCTTGGAAGGATTTATGGCTAGGAACAAATGTATATGTTCCATCGAGTGCATACCTCCTTTATGCCAATATATTCAGAATACGCTATACCATATGCGGTTGGAACCTACATATCTTCATCCTAGTGAATATGCCTTTTTGCTAGCGACCTATCTTCTATATGTTGAAAATTTGGGTCGAGAAACCATGTTGGATGACATTAGATACCTTTACACTTTCATGCGCCAAGCACATATCTTACACTCGTATATCTCGAGGTTCATCCTAACAGCCTGATCATCCTTGGCCCAAGAGCAAGATAAACTACTAAGCGCGATTGGTTCTACATGCATTGCTTGCTCGGGATGGCAAGGTGATGGTTAGGATGACGTAAGTGCATCAACACTCACTTGTGTTATTTTTAAGTTAATCGAGTCATAACATGAAATCTGATATTTACGGGTATTCCACCAAGTCCATTAAGGAAAGTGTATATGGACAAGGTATTGACCCTGAGAGATATAGGAGAAGATTTCACGATGCACAAACTTTGAATTCTAACTACCTTCCTTACACTTTGAACGCTACCTGAAGGGAGCTCCATCGGTCGTGGAGATGATGATGGCTGATGAAGGGGATATGCCTCCTATCATGTTCCCGGACTTACATCTAATTAGGGAGGAAGTATCAGAGCTCAGGAGGAATTATAAGGTGAAATGCAATTGATGAGGAGGATCACGCAAGAGAAGAGGGCATGTCATCCACTCTGATTCCTTCTCTATCAATCGGGACAAAGATGTGAGAAGTTAAAAAGTCGATATTCCCTGCAGCTATAATTGATACCACCGCATCAATGAAAATAAAAGGATGATTTATAGATTTGGACAAGATCCTGCTTGAGACATCTTCTTTTGGATGGAGCGACGTTAATGCTGATAGTATGTTTTCGATCTCTTAGATGGAATCAGCGTCGTCATGTCTCGGGGTGATAAATTCCTCAAAAAAATTAAAAATAGATCCATTGGGGGAACACTAAGACATACACTTATAAGCATTCCATGCCACAAGACTAACTCATGTGATGATTAACCGTTTCTATCTCAAGTTTGTTTTGTGCATGCATAATGGCTCGATATAGCAGTAAAGAGAAAAGGAGAAGTATGGATAAGGCAAAAGCATGGATAGAGATAGAGGTCAAGGCAACTCTTTCGCCAGGCGAGATGGCATTGGAGGAACAATTTAAGCGGCATGGAAGTGTGTTAGTCGTGTCATAAACTATCGCATGCTTACAGCAGCAGCTATTATCTAAGAGTTACTTATCCCTCACGGTCACTATCATCGCCCCGCTGCCACTAAGCTTATGGAGTTATAGAAGAGATCCAAATCAAAGGTATAAGACCATTTGTGGCACTGCGGGTCCCCCTTCTCTCCCAAGGAAATTTACACTGCCACCTCCAACTAGAGACTCGAGTAGAGATAAGAATACCAATGGCTTTACAGCGATGGGAAAATCGAATAGGGGAGAGAAGGGATAGGGTGAAAAAGTTATGAAGGGGCTAGAAGTTGATGAGATGGCACTCCATTAGCGGAAGGAATACCTAAAGAATGAATTTCCTAGGTTTTATTTTGATGATATTATCTTTTTACCGAAGTTGCACCCGACCCCGTGAATGATTGAGAAAGAAACATTTGGTCGGATCTTTAATATTTATAACTAATACAAGACTACCATTGATTACGCTTTGAAGTTTTCCGCCCTTATTGAGAAGAAAAATAAGAATTTATGGTTGAATTCTTAAGGCCAGCTGGGATTAGGAGTAGATAAAGGTGAGGGAGACTAAGATTGACAAGTTAAAACAACAATTAAATTTGACCAACAAAAGGACTGAGGAAATTATAGCGGGATCCACCCAAAATAGGGAGAAATATAAAGAAGGTTTGGCTTCCCACTTCGTTAGATTTATGTACATGGAAAAGGATAATTATAGAAAATATTAGATGAGGAAAAAACTTGAAGAAACCGAGCAGATGAGAAAAGAGAATGAAGAGTTGAGGAGATAGTTAGAGGCCTACTAGGCAAAGGTAAAAATGGCAAGAAAGGATAAGGCATTATCAAAGGCATCAAATAAAGAAGCGTTAGAGCATGCAGATAATGTAAGAAGAGGGTTCGAGATCCAATTTTTGGAGTTTTGGGCCAAAGCTTGATAAGATGAGTCTTAAACTCAAAAGAAACTCAAATCTGTTGTTTTGGGATTCTATGCTCAATTCGTTTATCATCACGACATCTATTCGGTATGTGACTATGAAAGAACATTTGCTTTAACATGGATGAGATTTCGAGATGATAAAGCCGTTGCTTTAAATGTTGAAGGGATGGATGAGACAACACTTATATCAGTACTTGAATGAAAATGAAAAAATTACCGGGGAAGGGAGACGTAAATTAGAAGAGGATGACAAGGCAGAGGCGATGGTTGAAGAAGCTACGAGGAACAAGAAGGCACTTATGATTGGAAGTGTGATTATTTCCCATTCAGCTGATGTGGGTGCTTCCTAATCCCTAATCGCTCCACCAACTGACATAGGTGGCATGTCCCATTTAATTTTCACCGATTCTCAGTATGTAACATCCCAGAATTTTCGTCAGGCCTTTGTCAAAAAAATATGAACTTTTGTCGATTTTATCAAATTTTTTTAGTTTAAAAAGCACGATTATTAAACTATAATACTCCATTTTAATTTAGATTTAATTTAAAAATAAACTTGAGTGTAATTGAGAATAAAAAGATTTAAATCGACAAATAAGATTATTAAAAAGGGTTGCTGCCATTTGTCGTTTGATTGGAATCAACAAAAGTTAGTTTGAATTTAAATTGTCATAGTTGTATATGTGTTGCATATGTTTTCATAGCATATTGGATGGAAATGCTATAGAAAAGGCTTAGGAAATCTAGAACATTCCTAACCACATGCCTTTTGTCTTATTCTCCGAACTCATTTAGCAAAACCATGGGCTTAGGCACTTGTTTTGTGAAACCACCCTTGTTGTGTCAAGTGGAGAAGCGTCTCCCACTTGTATAAAAGAACCACCCTCCTTCCTAACACTTCATTCATTCCACTCCCCATTTTCTATCATCTCCTTCTTTCTTCTAATCATGGCTTCCAAGGCCTATCTCCCCCCTTCTTCCTCTTTCCCTTAGCTATAATTAGCCGCCTCGTCCTCCTCCAAAAAGAACATCATCACCCTTCTCTCCCTACCTACGACATCCCACCCCTCCCCATACCCCTTCAACACCCTTCCCTTACCCCACGGCCAGCAGTGCCCTACCCTCACACCTACCCCATTCACGCCCCTAGCTCCTCTCCCCTAACTCCTCTTTGTGCCTCCTGGACCTCACCTTCTCCTCCTTATAAAAAAAGAAAAGAAAACAAAGGGAAAAGCAAAGAAGATATTATATATATATATATACATATATATACATATATATACAAAAGAAACGATGGGGCTTGGATAATTTTGTTTAAGTCCTTTAATTTAAAAATTTTGGTGGAGTGGATCCCTAAGGTGAGAAACTTCATATATATATATATATATTACTTAAATATATAGCTATGCTTACTGATTGGATGATGATTATGCATGTGTGGTTAATTAGTTGTTAACTATAAGCGTTATTAACCAAACATTTATATACATATACCGTTGTGACATAATGTTGGATGGATGTATGGAAGTTATGAACATTGATATGGATGTTAATATGATCATTAGTAATGATGATGAGTGCGCTACACAAGTTACACCAACTTATATATATGAATATATGAGTATTGAATAAGTTTTGATAATACAAATGAATATTATATCCATTTAATTAATAAGTGAAAAATAAAAGTTGGAATTTTAAATCCATAATGATTTGGAAATGAAACTAAAGTATTTAAGAAAAACTTTTGAAAGAATGAAAAGTTATCTGAAATATATTTCAAGAATAAATGGCATGTTTAAATTCAAAATTGAAAATGAATAGTAACTTTAAAAAGTGAAGTTTAGTTTGAATATATAGAAAGCATTTTAAATCAGTATTATTATTCAAACAATCCAACTTTATTTTTAAAGTGTTTTAGTAAAGTTAGGTTCAAAAGGATAACTTTTGAAAAATAATATTATTTTAATAATAAAATAATATTATAATATTCATTAAATAGGAATATTGAATTTTAAAGGTAAAAATTCAAATATTGTTTTCAAATAATTATATATATGTTTTAAAATGATTTATAAACTATTTCAAAGTAAATCACATTTTTTTAATATAGTTTAATATGACTAGTCCTGTTGCGGTAGTTCGCGAATTTCGTCTATAAACTTTAAACGCTCATAACATAAGCAAATTTAATCAAATTTCTTCGAAACGAAAAACGTTTGCTTCCTAAAGATAATAATTTTAATTGGAAAAGAAAATTTCAAATTTTAATAAATAGATTTTAAGTTATGCGTAAAACCGTTTTTGAAAAATTCATTACAAGTGCAGTTTTGTGGCCAAATTTGGAAATCGATTAAAATAGCTTTTGAAAAATATTAAAAATAAGAAATGAATTCTAATAAATAGTTTTAAAGCAGTCTAGATCAAATTTATGAAGATTTAAAATTTTTTAAACGAAAATCGCAAAATTGGCTATTTTGAGTAACCTTTGGTAACACTATTATCCAAATTGGAGATTTAAAAAGATTTAAACTTAATAATTTTATTCTAGAATTTGAGAAATGATAAAAGATGAATATTAAATTATTTTAATGAATTTTAAAGTTGAGATTTAAATAAAGACTTATACACCCATAAGTTTTAAATGAATGATTGTTATTTGGAAAGTCCGGGATCAGACTTAGTTCCGAAGACCATTCCAAATAAGAATGAGACGTGATGAAAGGTGTTTGAAGATGGTGTTGAAGACCAATAATCTTCACATCAGAAGGATTGGCCAACTGATTTTCTCTTTGCTAGATTACTCCAGTATTGAGATGCTATAGTTACAGCACGTCCGAACGTATTTGGTGAATTTCTAGATTACAAGGACCTCTCTCCTTTATTGGACGTGGAATAAGGTGACTTAGATTTCGTTCAACCTCAGAAAGAGTTTGTATGGATGTATGTCTGACATAATATTTTGTTGTATGCAACCGGTTTTAGCCAAACATAATTCTGTTGGTGGCAGAGAATTTATTCTCTTAGTTAACACCTTTCTTTAAGACATATGAGCTCAAAGGTGATATGGTTAGTAATTATCAATTATATGTTATGATATAACAATGTAGCGTGCTAAGTGAAGTGCTATTGATGATCAAAGCATGACTTAAAGAGCGGAGCTTTTTATAACGATACTCCGACAAGCCTCACACCCAGGTAAATGACCAAAATAGGAAAATGCAGTGAGGTTATGGGTGTGTCATCTCCTTCTAGATAAAAAGTGTACCATGGTATAGAGCCCAGGTATTTCTTAGTTGGTGACTTCTACTTTTTGTGGTCGTTGATGTGGCGGGGTCACGGTTATAGGTTGGTAATAATTGGGAGATGACATAATTAGGAGTGATCTAATTCATCCAAGAAAGAGTAGACCGACCTTGTGTTGGCAGAGAACTAATTGTGTGATTGTTCTCGGGGAATCCCTCTAGTGATGTATGTCCCTTAGCCTTATCACTTGATAGAAATCCATTCTCCACTACGAGTTTGTACAGTTTTAGTTGTAAACCTATATGGCAACATAATGGTATGAGACATTATGCCGCCTAAGATGGGTACATTTATTTGCGAAAGTGATTTTCACGTTTTAGACACTAATAATAATATCAAATGATTTCAAGCGTATCAAGCATGTTTGGTTATCATAAGGAGAGACATTTCCCATGTCTACGATTACATAGTGTGTGCACTGATAGACCTTATGGTAGCTTCATATTCATAAAGCATTGTGTTTTTATGACCGGTAAACATAAGGGGAAACCCATTTTGTGTTATACAACGTGGTCTTATGATTTACTTAACTTCAAAATAAATGCAAATATTTGTAATGTGTTTCTCATACCAGTCCCATCAGTGGCGAAGCTCGAGATTCATATCATATAGGACATAAAGTGAAAAATAGCTGTCAAATCATTTTAGCTGAGTCCGTACTTACAATTTTTACATAGGATTTACAAATTTTGAGTTAGGGCTTATTCCCTAGTTGGGCATAGTGTGGCTCCCCCTTGAGTCCCATGACTGACCTGAAGTTTATCATTTTCCCTTAAACTCTGGGAGCCCATAATTTTTGCATGAGCACCCTAAAAGTCAGGCTGTAGTACTATTTTGGAGCTGGAATTTTGGATATCTTTTGTGGAGCACTTAGCTTTTGTGGACTATCTTTTGGATCTTTGAGGTAAAGATGGAGCATGTTTTGAATTCATTCTCTTTTAGTTTATTTCCTTTGTTACTTTTGTATCCAGTAGTAGATGTATCTGGATTTGTACATTATTATGATGAAGTTGTTGATGTAACTCTGATGTATCTCATGCGGCATTACTTTATATATTGTCTCCTTATGATGATAGCTGGTTTGCGTCCTTCATTCTCTAAAATTTAACTTGTATAAGTTGAATAGATTGAAATAGTAAAAATGTATCAAATGAATTGAAATTTAACCTAAGTTAAGATTAATAAAATTGGATTAGATGGAGATAATCTCGAATGAGACTGCATATGGTAATAAGAGAAATATTTAGGATTTAAGCTGTTAAAATAGATTCAATACGAAACAAGTTGAATACATATATAGTAGATGTCATTAATTGGAGTTAAGATACTTTTAAGCCCAAGCAGGATAAATGAATTGATTTTGGAAACAGAAATCAAGTTTGAATTGATAGAATGGAAGTGAACTAATTACAAGTTGATTAGAGAGTTAAAAACTGGAAGTTGGATTGATTTGAAACCAACTGGAAAAGGATATATGTATGTGAGTAGATATTTGATGGAAGCAAAAGCAAGAGATAGAATTATGCCCGTCAAAAAGGTACATGTTTACAATATTACTTGGGTTTTGAAAAATAATGAAGAGAAAAAGGAAGAAAAGTGATTATATGCTCATTTCTCTCCACATCACCCAACTGCAAATGATCTCCATTTTCCATGAATTTCAAGCGAGATAATACATGTCAAGACGAATCCAACGAACCAAATTTCATCGAATTCCAAGTTCGTTTGACCTTCCATTTAATTTCTCAAAGATGCTGAAATAAGCTTCAAAAATGCGATTTTAGCGCACATTTTCTTCTTGCATGCCCACACACTAACTCCAAAAATTATGGTCTTTTATATTTAACCATTATTTGACGATACAAATCTGAAAAAAAAAACGAAATCGAATTTCGAGGTCATCTCAATAATGTTCCTTTGTAAATTGACTGCCTGTTTTTTAACAAATGGTTTTACTTCGCACGGCGACATACTGAGTCCGTTTAAAGCGAATTTTGAAATCCAACAATAATTTATCATTTTGAATCCAACAAAATTGGTCTCGTCGAATTTTGAACTTCTTACCAAAATTTTACTTTGTAAGGGCTATGCGATGATTTTTGTGACACCCCATGTCCGTTAATGTCACTCATTAAGAGAATGCATTAATTTTGTAAAGCGTTATAGTTAAACAGACACAGAACATTACAAGACAGATATAAAAGATAGCAGCGGAATTTAAAATTTTATTTAAAACATAACTCATAACATCGTGGTCCAAAATATCATAAGTTTGGAACTACAAAAAAACCATTACAATAACATAAAGCTTCTGTCTTGTACCATCAGAGTCCAGAAATACATTAAAGAAAAATCATAATTCCCCAAAAGAGACAAAGCCAAAGTAGTAAAGACAAGAACTTGAGCAATACTTCAAAAGTAGCTCCTAGCAAGATGATAACCAAATCCTCGTTGAGCCTGAGTATTCCCACCTTGAGAACCTAGGGGGAAAATGGAAGAAAGAAGAGGAAACAAAATGGGTCAAACATAAAGTCTGGCGAGTCTAGTTACTTTTAGCAGGTAGATAAGTAAAAGTATCAAGACAGGCATATAAAGTGGATAAGAAAGATAACATCATAAAAGGTAAGTATTCCAAGGTAAAACATGACAGAGTGTATACACTTCCTTAATGATTACTCTGCTTCTCTGCACTGATACCAGTATAACCATAACAAGATGATCCCAACAATTAATAAGATTGTAGACTTAGGCATACTTCTGGTGAGAGGTGTTAACCCCATACAATTGATAGGCAGCCATATCCTAACAGGCTCCTAACTTTACCAAAGTTTAGATGTACGCTAACTGCTACCTTAATCGATCGGCTCCCTACTCCGTAGATACCCTGCAATGGCCCTACAATAGGAGGTATCACTTTCCTAATGTGGCAACCCTTCGTGGTGTGCAAAACCATATCTACTGGTGTCACAGTCGTCTTATCCCTCTCTGCCCGGCCCATGCACGCACATGTCCCCAGTTCGTTTGCGCTGCCCACACCATCCTCCACGTTTGGATCTCTTACAATTAGCCCAATAAGCGTGCCCCGACTCCGACCTAGGGCTTAGCCCTCGTTCGATACCATTATATGGGTTACAGACTGAAATGGGTCCCATACAAGATGATACAAGCTCTCCACCTTCTCTTGCATCCCCACTATGATTTCCACCGGTTATGTATACCTATTGGTGTCTTTAATTACCTAACCCCATTATGTTAAGTTTGTGGGCCTATATATAAATATTACCCACCCCCTTAGACTTACTTAACCCACCCACTGTTCAACCAAATTTACTTAACCCCTATTCAAGTTCATGTTCATACAATCCCCATGGATTAAACTAGGTTAAGTATTCAAGGTTTATTACCATATTTTCGTTTATGGTTATAGTATGTGTAACACCTCGTATTTTCTGTGAATATTAAAATTAACAAATCTAAGAACACTTAATTTTTAAAAGAAGAATTGGGTGAAACGGGTTATGCCATTACGTTCGTCTCGGAATTCTGCTTGAGATAGAGTCCGAGTTTGCGTGAATTGGACTCCGTATGAAGAAGTTATGGAGGTTAGAAGACTTCTAGTGTAAACAGAAAATAATAATTAAATAATAAATTCAGTTTGAAATTCGAAATTCGGCCAGAACAGCTGGGCGGGAAATTTCCCGCCTAGGGGTGTCGACACCCCCCAGGGGGAGTCGACATAGGTGTCGACCCCCCTATAGGGGTGTCGACATAGGTGTCGACCTCTACTGTAGGGAGTCGACCCCTTTGAGATCCAATTCCTATGATGAATTTTTGTAGCCCTGAGCTGATGTGGCCTTCCCTGATTGGCCGATGACTAATTTCTGAGGTATTAGGCTTATGTGTCATGCTATGGTTGGCTGGATGACACATCTCTTTGGTTTGATGGCTCTGATTTCTCCTAGACTAATTTAAAGGCTAGAATTAATCCTAGGCTTCTATGTAATCACTCCAAACCTCAACCCTAGACCTCACAATCTCATTCTATGAAGTCGTCATGCTGTCCATCCCTAAGATAGCCTAGCCTCCATCTTCTCCAAATTAGAAATCAAGTTAGAAAGCTCCAAACCAAATCCAAACAAGAGAATCAAACGTCTACATCAAAGGATAGCTTAACAAATTCAGAAATCAGATCCCAGAATATAAGATCCATCCTTTTTCTGTAAGTTCAGCTATTATTCTGATTTAAACACCTAATAGAAATCATGACTGTAATAATTGGATTTAGAACTATGCCTAATTCTAATTCATGCTTATCCTTTTGTCAAATCTAAATTGCCTATGCCTATGAGACTATTATGATTGATGTAATGACACTTATCATGCCTATGGGACTGTTGTGATTGACATAAAGAAACCTATCATGCCTATGAGACTAATGCGATTGACATAATGGAACCTATCATGCCTATGAGACTGTTGTGATTGATATGATGGAACTTATCATGTTGTACATCCTATGCCTATGAGACTATTGTGATTGATATAATGGGACTTATCATGTTGTACATCAAAATTAGTGATTCTCTTAAGTCCAATCCTATCTAATCTTTATACCTATGGTGTAAATTGCTTAGCTTGCCCACACTTATTATTAATGTACAACATGCCTGTTGAAAAATGATTCCTGAATTGGGTATACTTTTACATGCCTATTTTTCCTTATGTCAGTTCTTATGCTCCTTCTCTATTTTTCCTTTTTTTATTATCTTTTGTGAATACTAAGTTCATTCGGAACTTAGATTAAACCTCGTCGTATGTGCAATTATAATGCGGGAAAATTGAGTACAATTTAATTGAGTAAATTTTGGCATAGCATGTGAATGTGGCATAAAACTTGTACTGACTACACTTGGGAAATATTGACATAAAACTTGGACACATATGACAAATATGTAAAATGGCTAAAGATGAACATGCCTAACCCGAGGTTAGATTGAGTCGCGGTGTAAGACTGCCCGGAACTACCCGGCACATCCAGCGACCGCAACAATATAGATCTAATGTGAGAGGTTAGCACATTAAGCCCAAAAACCCAAGGTTAGATTGAGTTGCGGTGTAAGACTCCCCGGAACTGCCCGGCACATCCAGCGACCACAACAATATAGATCTAATGTGAGAGGTTGGTGCTTTAATGAATGAATTAAAGCTAAGGAACAGACAGACTAACAATGGTAGGGTTAAGTTAATTAAGGCAACACTTAACCAATACAATATGTTAGTTAAACAGATGGGTGGGGTTAGGTAAATGTGAGAACACTTAACCGTTATAACATGTTGATTAGGAAACCCTAGTGACGGGGACCCATTTCAGCAGTAAACCACATAGATGTATCAATGTACCCTGAACTAGGAAGGGTGGGGCACGATTACTGGGCTGATTATAAGCAGTCAAAATAGTGGCGGGTGGTGCAGCAGTGTAGGTTCCAGTGGAGTATGGGCATGCACGTACTCCGGAGTGGATAAAGCAGGCATTGGGCATCAGTAGTATACACTGTGCATCTAGAATTTGTGTCGGGTTGCCACCATAGGAATTGATACACCCTATGGCGGGACCATCACAGGTATCTATAATCAAGCAAGGCCGAATGACACAAGTAATGAATGCATGCGAGTAGAAGACGATCGGAAAAAGGGATCACTTTGTTGTGAACACATGATGGTAGTTGAAACATTCATTAGTAGGTGCAGAGAAATTGAAATGAGTGCGATAGTATATTCAGTTTATCTTGCCTTATCTTATGTTATCTTGTTTCTATTGTATTGTCCTATATTTAGTTTATTCATGTCATGATCCTTTTACCTGTTTACATGCTGAATAATCACTGGACTTACCAGGCTTATGTCTGACCCGTTTTCTTTCGCTTTCTTTTCTTCCATCCCCCCCTAAAGGTCCGCAGGGTGGGAATACTTCATCTTAGTGCAGACCTTTTCCAGCTTGAAGAGAGTAGATGTATTGCTTTGATTCTCTTTTCTTGGGCTATGGCTGTGGTTACACTTTTATTGGGGATTTATGCTTCTTTAATACTGTTTTATGCTTCTTTATGTACTTGGAGTTTTAAATCAAGACAAATGTTTTATTGTAATAATTTAGAATTTGGTATTTGAGACAATGCTTGTAATGTTTTGACTGAACCACGCTATTTATGAAATGATTTCGGTTTTCCGCTGTTTATATGCCTGTCATGTAAAGTATCTGTGTCTTTTACCCAAAATGCTTCACCAAAGTTAATGCATTCCCTTTGCGAATGACCTTAACGGAGGTGGGGTGTTTCAGTATGCTAGACCTCCCACATTAATCCTACCAAATGTAGATGCTGGACATGCCGGGTGGGTCTGGGTAGACTTATTCCACAAATCGAGCTACCTCGTGTCTTAGCACGTCTCGTATTTGTGTACCTAGACCCCTCACATTAGATTCACCACGTGTGGTTGCTGGATATGTCGGGCAGTTGCGGGAAGACTTCCACCACAAGTGTAATCTAACCTCGTGTCTAGGCGCAGTTACAGTTCTAATTACTGTAATCCTAGGTATTTCATTATTAGCCAATTTTTTCCTATGTCGTTATAGGTTATAGTTTTCATGCCCCTTTTTCCCTAATTATGTTCATAGTGAATTATATTTCCAAATTCATATACATATACATTATTCAAATTATGCCAAATTCCCCATTTACCAATTATGCCCAATTCCAATGTTTTTCCCCTCATTCCCAAACTAACACATTCGCATAATTTAGCGGCATGCCTAGGCTCGAAGTAGCCTGGCTATATAAAATAAAAGGGAAAGGGTGAAGGGAAGATGATAAAGATGAATATTCTAACAGAATTGACATAAACATATAATGGCATAATGTTGAAATGGACATATAAGAACAGATCTGGTGAACTTGTGATAATAAATTGGTTCTAACATTGTCGGGATGTCATAATAGGCATGATTAGATCTAAACAAGGATTTAGATGTCCAAAAATTGACAGATCCAAATTAACCACAACATGATAGGTATAAGATGATCTAAAGATTGAATTAGATCTATAATCAAAAGTAGATATGACATGATAAAAGTTAAGATCCAAATCATAATTAATTCATAATATCATGGGTTCACAAATTACAATAGATCTGATATGATTCAGTCACAGAGATAGATACAATTTACAGCCATATCATGTTTTAATTTTATTTATATAAATCTAAAAATAACCTAAACTCACAGTGTCTGGATCTAGAAACCAGAAGGAGAAAGGCGAAGTTGAATCATAGATCTACACTTGAATCTCTAAACTTTGATTGCAGAAGAAGAAGAAGAAGAAGAAGATTTGATTCAGTCCAGGCACCGACATCATTTGGGCCTCGATTGATTTCAGTGTGAGAAAAATAGAAAAATGAGGTCGTATATATAGCTGCCAGCCCCAGAACCGACCTGCCACATCAGCCTTAGGGGGGTCGACCCATGGGTCGACACCCCCCTCAAGGGGTCGACTCCCTTGGGCGGGAATTTTCCCGCTTACCTGAAATTCTGCAATTTTGAATTTTAAACTGAAATTTTGAATTCCTAGACCCTACATATGCATATATATTTTTCTTGTGCCTATACAAACTTCAAACCTTCATAACTTTTTCATACGTTTTACGCAAACCAAATGTCTATCCTGACCAGAATTTTGAGACGGATGCAATGGCACAGTCCGTTTCCATTAATTCTGAATATTAAATTAAATATTATTTAATTTATCCTATTTTAGTATTATTAAAACTACGGGGTGTTACATTCTCCCCTATTTAAAGGATTTCATCCCCAAAATCTCCAAGTTAAGAAGAATGTATATCCTACCATCCGTCATCCATCAATCATAGGCATCCATTGTCCTTAAAGAGTTCTAATGCTTATATGAACATATGAAAAGGTGTGTGTATATGTCCCAATACAAATGCGAAGATTAGGTGGTCTACTGATCCAGTCGACCTCCTTAATGCAATATATATTAGTGCCATGAATCCAACATGTATGCAATAATCCTATTATAACATGCAAGTTCTATTTGGGTGCACAATCATCTGTCCAAATGCAACATCCATATGATGATACATTCAATTTCATCCATAAAAAATGCACACACATCCATATGCAATATGAGGGTGATTGAGCCGATCTAGTGCCTAATGTGTGTGTATATGCATCCACGAGCAACCACTAGCAAACACATGCATCCACTTGCATCCATCAAACATAACATATCTCAGACACATGTTTACATCCATGGGATTCCTATCTAAAGGTCGAAAATTAAATCGATAGGATATACTTAAATGATAGAAACAAGCATAGATAAAAACTTTGGAAAGGAGTTAAGAACATACCCTCGAAAAGAAAAGGGTATGAAGCACGAATCTTGTCTTCGGTCTCCCAAGTCGCATCCTCTAGGTTATCTCCCGACTGAACTTTCACCAACTTGACTTCTCTATTGCGTAGCTTCTTAACTTCTGATCCAAGAATATGGGAAGGAACTCGTCTAACTATCGCCTCCCGTTCCACCTTTACTTCTTCCAATATACTTGGCTCAACAACTTATGCAGTATCATGCAAGCACTTCCGCAAATGAGAAATAACGTGGAAAACATCATGAACACCGGATAGTCTCTCTGGCTGCTTTACTCCATAAGCCATTTGGCCAATCCTTTCTGTTATGGGAAATGGCCCTTCAAATCTTGGTGCCAACTTCCCTACAGATACGAAGCGAACCACATTCCTCAAAGGTGACACTTTAATGAAAACCATATCTTCTACTTCAAATTCAATATCAGTCCTTCTCTTGTCAGCGTAGGATTTCTGCCAATCTTAAGTGGTCTTCATTCGTCATCAAATAAGATGAATCTTCTCAAATGTTTCCCTAACCATATCTGGTCCAAGTAATAGCCTTTATGCAGATTCCCACCAACAAGTTCGTGATCAACAGGGTCGCACATATAATGCTTCAAAGGGTGACATGCCAATGCTTGCTTTATAAACGATGTTGTAGGCGAACTCTACTAAAGGAATATGCTCTTCCCAAGTCCCTTCGAAGTCTAGGATACACAGCCTTAAAAGATCCTCGAGAATTCTGTTCACCCTCTCCGTTTGTCCATCGGTCTGAGGATGATAAGAGGTGCTCAAACATAACTGTGTACCTAATGCTTCTTGCAAGCTCCTCCAAAATTCACTGGTGAAGATGGTCTCATGATCGCTTACGATACTGGAAGATACCCCATGAAGACGGACTACCTCTCGAACATAAACTGTTGCCAACCATGCTGCCATCCTCTCACTCTTAACTGGAATGAAATGGGCACTCTTAGTAAGTCTATCTACCACAACCCAAAAACTGGAGTTGCCTTTCTTTGAACTAGGCAAACCATCTATGAAATCCATAGAGACGCTTTCCCACTTCCACTGTGGAACCTCCAAAGGTTGAAGTAAACCACCAAAAGATGTCTGAAATTTGTGGATCATCTCGCTGCGAAGCTCCTATATGGTCCATAAGAGTAGGTTGTATCTCTAGCAATGCAAACAAACCAGATAAAAACTCGGTGGAGGGTCTAAAGTCAAAAGTCAATATGAACTCCAAGCTTTTCCTTTCCACAAATAGAGGACATAAAGTTATCCTCTACCTACTCAGTGCGTCTGCCACCAAATTACCCTTGCCAAGGGTCTCGAAATCATAAGAAGCTATGAACTCCATCCACCTTTGTTGCCTTAAATTAAGATCCTTCTGCGAGAATAAGTATTCGAAATTAAGATCCTTCTGCGAGAATAGGTAATTGACTTAGGTCCCATCAGACAATGCAACGAAAGCCGGAGGATAGAGTTTTACCTTATAATAGCCAAACATGCTCGGTACGTTTAAAACAAATCATTTTGATACTATTATAATGTAAAGTGTATGAAAAAAACTTCAAATATAAATGTATCAATCGTAGACGGCATAGTTCCCTATCCCACTATGTCGCCATACTAGGCTCTACAAATAAAACTGAAATGTCACGTATTGAAAATTGGATTTACATCATGACTTGAGGCCAGGGATGGCCGCTTCGAGACACTCTAGCAAATGTCTCAGGACTACACACTCTGGGTAACACCTGGATCTTCAGGGTTGGTCCTCTGTTACGTTTGAGGATTAGTTATTCATGAAACATGTTTCTCGGTCCTATCGGACCCATCCATTGGCTCCGTAGAGACTGATATATCCGAGGCGCCTCGCATTCCAACAACCGCATAGGTAAAAATAATATAAATGTCAGGGCTTGTAAAACGCTGATACCACCATAGCTAGACAGAAACGTCGTGCACTCCCTATAGTCACGATCCCATTTTTGACTCATACCGAGGTGTGAGGCTCGAGAATTAACGCTATACACAAAGCTACGTTGTATTAAAGCCGTGCTTTGATCATCAACCACAAGACTTTGCTTTCCAACAAAAGCCTTGATCACTGCATCTCAGCATGCCACACATGCAATTCATGCCATGCGACTAGTATCTATCAATATATAATCTCTGAGCTCGTACGTCCCAGAGAAGGGCGTTAAGCAAGAGAATAAATTCTCCGCTGCCAAACAGATATATATTTAATAGAAATCAATCAACACAGAATAAAATCCAATGTTAGACACACATTCCATTTACAAGTTCGTTCTGGATCTGAACTGTAGGATCTAAATTAACCCTGGAGGGGGGGTGAATAGGGTTTATCGCAGATTTTCACAGAGTAATTAAATAATCACAACACAGATAATAATCAGAAGAAATGCAGAAAATAAATAACACACAGATATACCCAGCTTCGGCAAAACCCTGCCTACTGCTGCATTCCCCAAGGTTTCTACTAGGAGTTAAAACAATCTCTACGCTTACAATCCCCTGTAAACTCGCGACACTCGCTCCCAACTGTTCTTAACCCTACGCTCAAAACCCTGCACTGGTTTTTATCCCCAAAACCAGATTTCCCCGAATTACAATTCCCGTAATTCGTCTCCCTAGTTTTAGAGACAAACTAGAAAACTCTGGACTGATTACAAAGTTGAAAAACAAAAAATAAAATAGAGACCCTAGTTTAAAACCCTAGTTTTGTTTTTTTTTTAAATCCTTCTTTTTAAAAAACTTAGTCTTTTGATATAGACTTTTGGCCGGTCCCTTTTTTTATTTTGCTCCACCACTTTTTACTTGAGCCCGACTTCCTTTTGTTCTTTCTGGAAATAGAAATGGCGGCTAAAAGAAAACTAGGGTTTCTCTTGAACACACTGAATCGAGATGCCTGGTTGATGAAAATCAGTTGTCTGCTACTCGATTCTTCGGCTTCAATCTCTGGTGACTTGTATCATCTTCGATTGAGTTTATGGACTCTGATTTGGATCCAAGTTTTCTCGATTTCTGGTATGATTTTACTATTCGATTTTTATGCTTTAATTGTGCTTGAACTAGGATGATTATAGCCGATGATGATGTGGGTGTTCTTATAGGGTTTTGAAACCCTAATTTTGTGCTCTGATTTCGTATTACACTTTTGTTATGATATATACGGAAATATTGGGACTTTAAATCATCGTATGTTCTGGAATTTTTGATTAAGTCTTGATCTTTGAAACCCTTGATTTTAAAATTTTGAGGCTTTTGAAATCGGCTTTTATTTCTTGAATTTCTGGAAATTTCTTGCGGCTGATCTGGAACTTTTGATTGAGTCTTCCTTGACTTCGAATTCCTTGATTTGAACTTGTGATTAATATATATTTTGCGTGATGAATTCTTCCTAGCCTCGTATGCTTCTGGAACTTTGAATTGGTCTTGAAATAAATTTAAATCCTGCTTTCTGGAATTTAAAAAATTCTTTGAATCATTCTAAAACAAAAACCATTTTTTCTGTCTTTAAATCTGATATGAACAGTTGCTTCTTTTGAAAAAAAAAATCTGGACAGATGCTTCGCTTGACTTCCTTGACTTTGAATTTGTGTTTTTCTTTGATAAGAGCCTTGATCACTATGGTAACTCTTTATTGATCAGAAATGGGTACTGCTTTTGATCTTCCTTTGAACAGAATCAACACTTGAACTTGCCAAACTTTTTAATTGATGTCGCACTTGATATTTGCTTTTTAACAAAACTTGATTACTGAATTTGATTTAATACTTGACTGTTTTTGAACTAATAAGAACAGCTGCTATCTTATTGAACAGATTTGCACTTGAACTTGCTTTGCCGAGAACTAAGAACTGATGCTATACTTGATCATACAAATGCTCTTCTAACTTGGTTAAATGCCATTTTCATTTTGCTGTTATTGAAACATGCATGCTTGAATTTGCTCCCTTTATACTTGTTTCACTTCCATGTTTCTTGTAGTTGAGCTTGAGTATTCTTGAACCACTTTGGACTGTTTTGACTTGCAATCCACGGCTCGACCACATTGTCTTCATTGCTGTATGTTGTGCACTTATGTGTACATTATCACCATCCAAGTGATTTCACTCTTGTATGAATGTTGTCATTTCTGATTTGTATAAGGTTGTAGCATTCTTTTCTCTGCATCATTTTGATGTTCTGGCTCTACTCATGTTTCAAGACCTTGTCTGTTTCATATGCTTTTTATTTGGACTTTATTTTATATGTATTGCATGTCACTTCCCCTTAGAACATGCTGTGTACATTACATGTATATATGAATTTCAACACTGCATAAACTTCATCATGTTGTTCACTGCCTTGTTTTCAACCTGACCCACTTGAGTTATCTTGTCTACACTTGCCTTTGTCCATAGTTGAATCTGCTTGAACTTGTAAACAACTTTGCTATCATATTGACTTGTGCTCGACCATTTGCCCATGCTGCCCGTGTTCACTTGAACTTTCTGAAAGGTTTTGCTCCTGTATGTTGCTCCTCTAGTTTTTCCATCAAGTAGTTGCACCATGACCATGCTGTGTTGAATATGTCTGAACCCTTTGTGCTGCCTTGTTATGCCTGCTTGTATTTTAATACTTAACACTTGACATTGAACTGTTGCTATTCTTTGATAAGAGCAGTCACTACATTTTGCCATTTTAATATATGTGCATTCATGTTTATTGGCTTGGCTGACGATTGCTATGTCCATGCGGCTTTGTATAAGTTGTTTGCTTTCTTTTGAACTTAAACACAGCTAGACTTCTGTGCACAGAGTACATGCTATCCTTGATTTTTCTTGCTGATTAGTTGCACTGACTTCTTGCATGTATCACCATATTTCTGTTTTGCTCCTTGGTTAATATTTTTTTTTTTAATGTCCACTGAGTCGAGACGGTCCTTGTGGCTACTCCTCAGTCGCGACACTGGATTAGCGTGGCAGTGCACACGTGCACACATGTGTGTATATGCAGCCATCCAGACGAGTTTTTCAGCCCCTGCATATCAGACCATGTCTAGAAAAATGATGAGAAACACACCGTAATTCTGAGGCAAATAAAATTTAAAAAATAAATTTTTATTTGCTTTTATTTAATTTTATTTTTGTTGCAGTCTACTGTGTGTGTTCTTTTTGTATGAACAGGTATGAAGATGACTGAATTGACTGTGGAATGCTGTGAAGTCAAGAAGACTGAAGACGATGATATTCATATGTGTCGGTATATACGAGTGAACTGTATAGAAATGTAGTATATATGAAAGTGTAAGTGTTGTAAAGAGGAGCTAAGTACGAAATTGAATATATTGTAATGTATATTAGTGATGTATGTACAAATAGTGGAGTTGTAAATCTATACTGTTTAAATATCGAAATAAAATATTCTTATTCAAATAAAATACTATGTGAATATTCAAATTTCTGTATAGTTGTATTTTATTTAAATAGAAATATTATATTCCTGTCTGATGTATAATATACCAGTACAGTTACAAACACATTCAATAATAAAATATATTTGGTTGTTATCATCAAACAAAAATCATATAATTGTGTATACAACACTGTTATATACAACAATCTCCCCCTTTTGATGATGACAAACAAATAAAAGATTTTTAATGTGTTTTGAACGTGAAATATATTACTCCCCCTATTTGTATACTCCCCCTACAACTGAACTCCCCTATATATGTGGAAAAATATGAATGATGTAATCCAGTTGACCATTCTCCCTCTAGATATTTAACTTTCAATCTTAAAATATTTTTGAATTAATACTCAACAATCAAAATCTTGACCATTCTCCCCCTTTTGTTATCAACAAAAGGAAAATAGAAATCGAAACAGTGATGAATATAGACTAAAAATATAAATTCATATTCAGAGAGAGAATATATATCGTAAAACCCATTTAATCAAACAAAAATCATAATAATCTTTAAATCAGAAGCAAATTTCACTTTCAGAATGAATGGATTTACGATGGATTTTATCGAATGAGGAGAGTTCAATAAAAATTGAATATTTGAATATGAATTTTAAAGATTTTAAATATGCTAAAAAAGTGTTAAGCACTTTCTAACCACGCATAGCCCAAAGGTCTTTTAAATGGGGTTAGTAGTAACTTAACTTTATCCTCTCTAATGAGTTCCATCCATGCACAGCCCGAAGGTCTTTTAAGTGAGAATGGAAGCACATAGAAATTAAGGTAATTCACCCACGCATAACCGCGAGGATTTTTAAATGGGAGTGAATACCAAGGATAAATTATTTATTTATTTATTTATTTATTTTTAATTTCAAGAATAATTAGAACTCCCCAAATTAAATAAAACCATGATGAATGACAGAAATATGGTAGATATAGAAGATGGTTGTGAAATAAGCTCTAATTCAAAGATATTATAAAATCTGTTTAATCATCATGAGATTTAAAATAATATCTCTTCTAGTTATGAATTATACCATAGTCGCAACTCATCACAGTTTCATAAATCTATCAATAATTTTGATGAGTCCCAAAACGGTTCAAATTAATCAATAATTTCAATTTTTGAATAAATAATCAAAAATAATTTTAAAATTGAAAATATCAATTTTAAGAGGAGTTTTCGAAAAATGCAAGTTGAAAATCAACTTAAAAAAATCAATCAGTTAAAAAATGAAATTTTCTAATATTTTTAATACTGATTGTTCCTAGACAATTTTTTAAAACTATTTATATATTAATTTGATTCAAATTGCCTATGAATTTTAACTAAATTCAGTCACTGATTTTCAAACTTATCATTTAATTGCCAATGAATCAAATCAATTTCCTTATCAGAGCAGCACAAGATCATTTTCAAAGTAAGAATCACAAGTAACATCCTCAGAGAATTTTTAAACTCAAGAAACAGTCAACTTATCAAATCTGAAGATAATTGTTTGAAATCATTAAAAAAAATCAATTTTTTTTTATAATCCAAGAATTTCAATAATCCATAATGAATGATTTCAAAAACAGCCAAGTAAAAATAAACTAAAAGGAATAATAGTACGAGTTTAGAGATCATACCTGACTTACCATAATCAATGTGATGCAATGAATCTCCAACTCTGAATCTATGGCTAAGGAACTCCAAATAATTCGATATATGAATCATCTTGAATTTTATCTCACTAACGTACAGTTGTTCCTTAGCCTCCAATGATACCTAAATGTTTATATGATCAAGTGTCTAACAAACATTGTTTTACCACTCTTATCTTTGTTTACACGTTTTGGTACCCAAACCCGTTTATATAACAATCCATTATTATTCACTAGCGTACCCTTTGGAACCCAAATTTGTTTAGATTTGCTTAAATTTATTTTGTTAATTTTTGGAATCCAAACAGATTTAAATGAATTGTTTTTAAACGAGTTATCAATTTGTTTATGATTTAAAAATCCTTTGAAATTATTAAATTTCAAAAATTCAGTTTGATTGTTTTCAAAGCCAATTAAAGGATTTTTAAAATCATTAAAATTTGGTCTTTTAACTTGATCAGATTCAAATCCAAGTCCTTTTTTATTCTGAACAAAAAAATGATTTTTTAACAACATATTCAACGATTTCTCTCCTTTAGAAAATTTAGTCAAAGCTGACTCAAGTCGTTGAATTTTAAATTTAAGATTTCTATTTTCTTTCATTTAATTTGAACAACGATTAATAGCAATTTTCCTCTTTTCAGCGTCAGTTTGTTTTAAAATCAAATTTTCGTTTTCAAGTGCTTTGATTCTAGCATCGGACTTGGAAATTTTAATTTCAAATTGTTTTCTTTTTTCAAAATCAAGTTTTTCAGATTCTCTAAACTTTTCAATCACCTTTTCAAAATCATGATTTTCATTTTTCAAATTCATGTTTTCACTTTTAAGTAGTTCAAGATCAGTTTTTAATTTCAAAAAATCGTTACTCAAAGATTGACATTTTTCGCATTCTGAAAATGGTGAATTCTTAACTTTTTCAAGTTTTGTTTCTAAACTGTCATTTTCTTGAACTAGTTTTGATCTATCAGATTTTAATTTCTTAACTTTTAGTTCAAGAGAATCAACGGTTTTTGTGAGATCGTGACACATTAAAATTAATTCTTTATAAGTAAAACTCGATACCTCACTTGAATCCTCTTCACTACTTTCTGAAACAGAATGAGCCATAAGACACAAATTAGCTTCCTCTTCTTCACTTTCAGAAACTTCTTCTCCTTCTTCGTCATCCTATGTAGCAGCAAAGGCTTTCTTCTTTCTTCTGAACTTCTTCTTCTTTTCATTTTTAAGATGTGGGCAATTTGGTTTGATATGTCCGGATTTCTTGCAATTGTAGCAAAACACTTCATCGTTTGAACTATCTGAACTTTCAGACTTGTCGGTTTTTGAATTCTTCTTTCGTGGTTTGTATTTTCCTTTGGCCCACTTTTTCAAAACCATGGCTAGCTCTTCAGCGGGATTATCATCATTACTTTCAACAGAATTATTTAGAGCGATCGTCTTTTTCTTTGATTCAGAATCCTTTCGTTCTTCTCTTGCTTTTAACTCCATCTCGTAAGTTATCAGATTTCCGATCAACTCTTCCATGCTTACTTTATTCAGATCTTTTGATTCTTGAATCGCCGTCACCTTTGCTTCAAAATTCATCGGTAGCACTCTCAGTATCTTTCTGATCTATTCCACTTCGGTATAGGTTTTGCCAAGAGCTTTTGCATTGTAGACCAGTGATGAGAAGCGTCCATACATCTCTTTTATATCTTCGTCTTTTGCATTGAAAAATTTTCATATTCGTTGCTGAGTAGAGCGAGACGAGATTCCTTTACTTGAGATGTCCCTTCGTGTGTGACCTCCAACGTATGCCATATTTCCTGTGCTGTCTCACAATGAGAAATTCGATTAAATTCAGTTTTATCAAGAGCATAAATTAAAGCATTCATTGCTTTGGCATTAGTTGAAAATAATTTTTTATCATTAGCATCCCACCTATCTTTTGATTTAGGAATTTCAACACCACTAACAATAACAGTGGGAGATCTATAACCCGTTTCAATAATATCCCACACATCATAATCGACAGAACTTAAGTAAATTTTCATCCTAGCTTTCCAATAGGCATAATCAGTTCCATTAAACATTGGTGGCCTAGCTATGGACTGACCCTCAGAAAAAGCGTTGTTTGACAAATTCATGACTCTAGAGTTAAAAATACCTGCTCTGATACCACTTATAGGATCTAAATTAACCCTAGAGGGGGGGTGAATAGGGTTTATCGCAGATTTTCACAGAGTAATTAAATAATCACAACACAGATAATAATCAGAAGAAATGCAGAAAATAAATAACACACAGATATACCCAGCTTCGGCAAAACCCTGCCTACTGCTGCATTCCCCAAGGTTTCTACTAGGAGTTAAAACAATCTCTACGCTTACAATCCCCTGTAAACTCGCGACACTCGCTCCCAACTGTTCTTAACCCTACGCTCAAAACCCTGCACTGGTTTTTATCCCCAAAACCAGATTTCCCCGAATTACAATTCCCGTAATTCGTCTCCCTAGTTTTAGAGACAAACTAGAAAACTCTGGACTGATTACAAAGTTGAAAAACAAAAAATAAAATAGAGACCCTAGTTTAAAACCCTAGTTTTGTTTTTTTTTAAAATCCTTCTTTTTAAAAAACTTAGTCTTTTGATATAGACTTTTGGCCGGTCCCTTTTTTTATTTTGCTCCACCACTTTTTACTTGAGCCCGACTTCCTTTTGTTCTTTCTGGAAATAGAAATGGCGGCTAAAAGAAAACTAGGGTTTCTCTTGAACACACTGAATCGAGATGCCTGGTTGATGAAAATCAGTTGTCTGCTACTCGATTCTTCGGCTTCAATCTCTGGTGACTTGTATCATCTTCGATCGAGTTTATGGACTCTGATTTGGATCCAAGTTTTCTCGATTTCTGGTATGATTTTACTATTCGATTTTTATGCTTTAATTGTGCTTGAACTAGGATGATTATAGCCGATGATGATGTGGGTGTTCTTATAGGGTTTTGAAACCCTAATTTTGTGCTCTGATTTCGTATTACACTTTTGTTATGATATATACGGAAATATTGGGACTTTAAATCATCGTATGTTCTGGAATTTTTGATTAAGTCTTGATCTTTGAAACCCTTGATTTTAAAATTTTGAGGCTTTTGAACTCGGCTTTTATTTCTTGAATTTCTGGAAATTTCTTGCAGCTGATCTGGAACTTTTGATTGAGTCTTCCTTGACTTCGAATTCCTTGATTTGAACTTGTGATTAATATGTATTTTGCGTGATGAATTCTTCCTAGCCTCGTATGCTTCTGGAACTTTGAATTGGTCTTGAAATAAATTTAAATCCTGCTTTCTGGAATTTAAAAAATTCTTTGAATCATTCTAAAACAAAAACCATTTTTTCTGTCTTTAAATCTGATATGAACAGTTGCTTCTTTTGAAAAAAAAAATCTGGACAGATGCTTCGCTTGACTTCCTTGACTTTGAATTTGTGTTTTTCTTTGATAAGAGCCTTGATCACTATGGTAACTCTTTATTGATCAGAAATGGGTACTGCTTTTGATCTTCTTTTGAACAGAATCAACACTTGAACTTGCCAAACTTTTTAATTGATGTCGCACTTGATGTTTGCTTTTTAACAAAACTTGATTACTGAATTTGATTTAATACTTGACTGTTTTTGAACTAATAAGAACAGCTGCTATCTTATTGAACAGATTTGCAATTGAACTTGCTTTGCCGAGAACTAAGAGCTGATGCTATACTTGATCATACAAATGCTCTTCTAACTTGGTTAAATGCCATTTTCATTTTGCTGTTATTGAAACATGCATGCTTGAATTTGCTCCCTTTATACTTGTTTCACTTCCATGTTTCTTGTAGTTGAGCTTGAGTATTCTTGAACCACTTTGGACTGTTTTGACTTGCAATCCACTGCTCGACCATATTGTCTTCATTGCTGTATGTTGTGCACTTATGTGTACATTATCACCATCCAAGTGATTTCACTCTTGTATGAATGTTGTCATTTCTGATTTGTATAAGGTTGTAGCATTCTTTGCTCTGCATCATTTTGATGTTCTGGCTCTACTCATGTTTCAAGACCTTGTCTGTTTCATATGCTTTTTATTTGGACTTTATTTTATATGTATTGCATGTCACTTCCCCTTAGAACATGCTGTGTACATTACATGTATATATGAATTTCAACACTGCATAAACTTCATCATGTTGTTCACTGCCTTGTTTTCAACCTGACCCACTTGAGTTATCTTGTCTACACTTGCCTTTGTCCATAGTTGAATCTGCTTGAACTTGTAAACAACTTTGCTATCATATTGACTTGTGCTCGACCATTTGCCCATGCTTCCTGTGTTCACTTGAACTTTCTGAAAGGTTTTGCTCCTGTATGTTGCTCCTCTAGTTTTTCCATCAAGTAGTTGCACCATGACCATGCTGTGTTGAATATGTCTGAACCCTTTGTGCTGCCTTGTTATGCCTGCTTGTATTTTAATACTTAACACTTTACATTGAACTGTTGCTATTCTTTGATAAGAGCAGTCACTACATTTTGCCATTTTAATATATGTGCATTCATGTTTATTGGCTTGGCTGACGATTGCTATGTCCATGCGGCTTTGTATAAGTTGTTTGCTTTCTTTTGAACTTAAACACAGCTAGACTTTTGTGCACAGAGTACATGCTATCCTTGATTTTTCTTGCTGATTAGTTGCACTGACTTCTTGCATGTATCACCATATTTCTGTTTTGCTCCTTGGTTAATAATTTTTTTTTTTAATGTCCACTGAGTCGAGACGGTCCTTGTGGCTACTCCTCAGTCGCGACACTGGATTGGCGTGGCAGTGCACACGTGCATACACGTGCGTATATGCAGCCATCCAGACGAGTTTTTCAGTCCCTGCATATCAGACCATGTCTAGAAAAATGATGAGAAACACACCGTAATTCTGAGGCAAATAAAATTTAAAAAATAAATTTTTATTTGCTTTTATTTAATTTTATTTTTGTTGCAGTCTACTGTGTGTGTTCTTTTTGTATGAACAGGTATGAAGATGACTGAATTGACTGTGGAATGCTGTGAAGTCAAGAAGACTGAAGACGATGATATTCATATGTGTCGGTATATACGAGTGAACTGTATAGAAATGTAGTATATATGAAAGTGTAAGTGTTGTAAAGAGGAGCTAAGTACGAAATTGAATATATTGTAATGTATATTAGTGATGTATGTACAAATAGTGGAGTTGTAAATCTGTACTGTTTAAATATCGAAATAAAATATTCTTATTCAAATAAAATACTGTGTGAATATTCAAATTTCTGTATAGTTGTATTTTATTTAAATAGAAATATTATATTCCTTTCTGATGTATAATATACCAGTACAGTTACAAACACATTCAATAATAAAATATATTTGGTTGTTATCATCAAACAAAAATCATATAATTGTGTATACAACACTGTTATATACAACATGAACGAAACCGAAGGCACCTTGTTCCTCTTCCCGTATGTCCGATACAAGAGAGAGGTCCTTGCATATCCGGTCGATCTCCAAGTACGTCTGGACGATCACCACTTGTTACCTCGTCTTGGATGTACAGCCCAATCAAGACATCGGTAATCATCCAAACGATGCGAAGACCTCCGGTCTTCAACCACCGTCTTCATCATTGACATATCATCGAATCAGTTATTCAGAATAGGTATAAACCCGGCCTTTCTGAATAACTCGCATATACAATAAACAAGTGTTATAAAAACACAACATACGCCTCATTCCAATTCAGGATATTCTTTTATTCAAATATTCACATTCTTTGGGAAAGGTTCCCATTAATTTTATGAAAGATAAAGTCTTTTAAATTTATTCTTTAATCTTCCTTTGGATGTCAATTCAAAAAATGTTCGGTTTTCCAAACTAGTCGAGATTAGCGCACCTTATCGAAGTAACCATTTATTTAATTTCCCAATCCCAACCTATTCTTCTCATGGAGCAAAACTGGTATTACCCCATAACTAACACCACAGTGTTATCGGTAAATTTAAATACCATTTCCCATTCAAATCTAATTAAAGATTTAACTATCGCTTGGAGAAAAATTGGTGACACTCCACTCTCGATCACTTCCCAAATTTGATAATTTAAATTATCAATTCACATTTTAATCTAATCAAAGACTCATTAAAACACCACTTGGTTTTAATCTTTCCAAAAATCAATATTAATGATTATTTAACTTTGGAAAATCAAACATGTCGCATCGACAATCTACACCGTACTATTGATTTCTGCCGATATATAACCTCAGAGCTCGTACGTGTCAGAGAAGGGTGTTAAGCAATAGATCTCCACCACCAAACAAATATATATTTAATAGAGATCAACGATACAGTTCGAAATACAACGACAGATATGTACTCCTGTCTTTAACCGGATTAATGAACTAATGTCATTTAAAACACAGTTCACGATAAACCCAAATCATATTTCATTAATTATGGAATCTTTACGGAAAAACAAATCAGTATATAATCGATATCAATTTCCGTATCCAACCAATAATATAAATGGAATAACGACAAAGCCTTTTAAATTCCATACGTATTAACAGTCTTCCTCCACAGAAGTTCATTTCGATTATTACAAAATCGAATTTCATTCCATTCCAATTAAATATTAATTAATTGGAAATCTTTACTTTGGAAAACCCCATTAAATCTTAATAAAAGATTTATATATTCCAAATCACATTACACTATAAATCGGGTTAAAGAACGAATGTCGTTAAAAACACAGTTCACAATAAACCCAATTCACATTCCGTTTTCAGCTCCAATTAAATATTAATTAATTGGTAATTCTTCTTCAAATCTTAATTAAAAGATCTATTCTATTCAAACGGGGTTCAAGAACAGTATTATTTAAGACACCATTCACGACAAACCCAAAATCACATTCCATTGTTAATCAGGTTAAAGAACAAGTGTTATTTAAAACACCGTTCACGATAAAACCAAAAGCCAATTTGATATTAAATGCAAGGCTCTGAATAGAAAATATATCGGCTTATATTCATTATCAAATTCTGAAATCAACAAATATTGTATTGGAATAACTATATATATATATCTTCCAAATTCCTCCACAATATTCGTATAATCACAAAATCCAATATCTAAATATTCCAAAGATAATTTCGATTAAAATCCATTCCAATTCATATATTGGAAATTCTGATTTTTTTTAAAACCATTTCAAATCCCATTTATTTATTTAAAAATATTAGATTATAATTCTAGTTCATAGCTAGTTCATTTTGATAAAAATATATTTTTATCCTTTCAAATACGGAATTTTTCATCCCAATTTTTTCCAAATCATTTGTTAGGATTTTACACAAATTATTGATATTTTTAATAATTTTATGAAGGCCCCGTACAGTCGATTTCCATAAACAGCCATCGAACTGCACTTACAGCGACCTTTTCCAAATTTGATTTGGACATGATTCCAAATCCAACCATTAGATTTCAAATCTCTTGTATTCGTTGGAAAGCTCTTTTCAATACGAACCCAACGGCTCCAGTTTTTGGAGAATCCGACGGTCGGATCTCCCATAACATCTATTCGAAGTCAATGGTCGAAATTCGCGAACTGCCGCGGCGCGGCGCGTTCTATTCAAGCCATTATATATAATATAATATATATATATGTAAAATCCCGTAACTTCCCCGTAAAGGAAAGTGTCGGATAGTTCGAGAACAAGCCACAACAGAACGCATACAGAAGAACATTTCGTTGTATATTACAACAATGCATCAGATTACAAGAATATACATAGTAAAAATGAATATTACGCAGAAATATCAGAGATTTAAATTACATTTAAATACATAGCAGCGGAAAATAATACAATACCCAACTAGAAGGAGATATACGGATACAAAGCTTTCCAGATATCGTTCCATCTGTAAACCAGGATCCTGTGAATATAAATCTGCAAAACCAAAACTACTAGCTGCCCGTGTCAAAAATAAGGGCACCCAGAGTTTAGGTCAAAACAATAAACTCCAGGTCAGTCATGTGATTGGTGTGAGAACTAAAACCGTTATTAATCTTTATTTTAAATCATTAGGTAAATCAAGGGACCACGCCGTATAACACAGAACGGGTTTCCTCTCAAGAATACCAGTGCATAAAACAAACAGCACAATGCTAAATAAAGAAAAATGAAGCTGTTATAAGACCCAGGTCCCATCACACAATGCAACGCAGCCGAGGATAGGGTTTTCCCTTATAACAGCCAACGAATGCTTGATACGGTTAAAACAAATCGTTTGATATTATTATAAGTGCATAGTGTATAAAACAACTTCAAATCATAAGTATCAATCATAGGCGGCATGAGCGCCCCATCCCACTATGTCACCATATATAGGTTTACAAATAAAACCGCAAAGTCGCGTATTTGGAAATTGGATTTCCGTCTATGAACCGAGGCCACGGATCGTCCTCTACCGATTCGAGACAATCTAGCCTACCATGTATCAGGAACAGCCGCAACTGCCCCCTGGATCGTCAGGGCCGGTCCACCGATGTGGATTATTATGCCTGAACAATACGTCTCCCCGCCCTTTGGGGCGCAAACAAGCCAACGAATGACTCCATCGGACCCGGATCGTCCGATCAAACCGAGGCGCCTCGCAACAGCAACAACCACATAAGTCAAACTCGTCAGGGCGTGTAAAACCACTGACGCCACTTTTAGCTAGAAAGAAACGCAAGTCCTCCCTGAGGTCCATCTCCCGTTTTTGGTTCATACTGGGTGTGACACTCGCGAAGTAAACGTTACACAAAGCTACGCCACAAAGGCTGTGCTTTGATCATCACCACAAGACTTTGCTTTTCAACAGAAGCCTCGATCAATTGCCACTTAGGCATGCCACACAGGCAATTCACTCCATGCGTTTGATATCCATCAATATATAACCCCTGAGCTCGTACGTCTCAGAGAAGGGCGTTAAGCAAGAGAATAAATTCTCCGTCGCCAAACAGATATATATTTAATAGAGATCAATCACACGGACTAAAATCCAATGCCAGACACACAGTCCATTTACAAGTCCGTTCTGGGTCTGAACGAAACCGGAGGCACCTAGTACCCCGCATATCCATCGATCTCCAAGTACGTCTGGACGATCACTAACTGTTTCCATCTTCTTGGGTGTACAGCCCAATCAAGATCATCAGTAATCACCCAAACGACGTGAAGACCTCTGGTCTTCGACCATCGTCTTCATCTTCGACTCATCGTCGTATCAGTTATTCAGAGTGGGATAAACCCGGTCTTTCCGAATAACTCGCGTATATTTTAAATAAGTGTTACACAAACACAACATACGCCTCATTCCAATTCATCAGTCACTAACCGTAAATTAATCAAGAGAATAATTCCCCAAATATTAACCCCGAAGGCCGAAACCAACATCAGATCAATATCCAGAAAACCATTCTGCTTAGCTAACCGACAGTTAGTTTCTAAATTTCACATTCATAGGGAAAGGTTCCCATTAATTTTATCAAAGATAAATCCTTTAAATTTATTCTTTAATCTCCTTTTGAATTTCGATTCAACTAGTCGGGATTAACGACGCTTACCGAAGTAATCATTTGTTTTAATTTCCCAATCCCAACCTATTTATCCCATGAAGTAAAACTGGTAATACTTCATATCTAACACCACGGTGTTATCGGTAAATTCAATTACCATTTCACATTCAAATCTAATTAAAGATTTAACTATCTCCTGGAGCAAAACTGGTGATACTCCATTTCGATTATTTCAATCTAATTAAAGATTCATTATAACTCCACTTAGTTTTAATATTTGACTGGGTTAAAGAATCAGTGTCATTTAAAACACGGTTCACGATAAACCCAAAATCACATTCCATTAATTATCGGGTTAAAGAACGAGTGTTATTTAAAACACTGTCCATGATAAACCCAAAAATCAATATCAATTCAATTCCAATTAAATATCACTTAATTGGTACACTTCATTAAATCTAAATAAAAAGATTTAATCTTTTCTCAACTGGGTTCAAGAACAGTGTTAGTGAAAACACCATTCACGACAAGCCCAAATCACATTTGATATTCAATACAAGACTCTGAATAGAAAATACATCGGCTTATATTCAATATCAAATTCTACGATTTACAAATGTCGTATTAGAAATAACGATATAAATATATATCTTTCAAATTTCCATAACAACCTCTGTATAATCACGAATTCCAACATCGAAATATTCCGAAGACAATTTCGATTCAAATCCACTCCAATGCAATCATTGGAAATCCTGGTTTTTTTTAAAACCCTTTTTAAATTCAATTTATTTATTTAAAAATAAATAGAATTATAATTCTAGTTCAAAACTAGTTCATTTCAATAAAAATCTATTTTTATCTTTTCAAATATGGAGTTTTTCATCCCAATTCTTTCTAAATCATTTCTTATGATTTTACACAAATTATTACCATTTTTAATAATTTTATCAAGGCCTGTACAGTCGATTTCCATCAATGGCCATCGAACTGCACTTACAGCGACCTTTTTCAAATTTGATTTGGACATAATTCCAAATCCAACCGTTAGATTTCAAATTTCTAATATTCATTAGAAAGCTCTTTTCGATACGAACCCAACGGTTCCGGTTTTAGGAGAATCCGACGGTCGGATCTCCCGTAATGTCCGTTTGAAATAAATGGTCGAAATTTACGAACTGCCGCGGCGCGGCGCGTTCTATTCAGGCCATTATATTATATGTATAATATATATAATATATATTTCCTCGATTTCTATTTAAAACGAATTATATAAATAGTTTTAAAATTCGTTTCAAAAGCAACTTCAACTTCCATTTCAATTCAAATCAAAATTGAATTCTTCTTTATAAATTCGTTTTAAAATTCATTTCTATTCAAATTTCAATTCAATTTGAATTCGTTTTCAATTCGCTTTCAATTCAATTTGAATTCGTTTTCAATTCAATTCATTTCGAAATCGTTTTCAATTCAATTCCTTTCGAAATCGTTTTCAATTCAATTCATTTCGAAATCGTTTTCAATTCAATTCATTTCGAAATCGTTTTCAATTCAATTCATTTCGAAATCGTTTTCAATTCAATTCATTTCGAAATCGTTTTCAATTCAATTCATTTCGAAATCGTTTTCAATTCAATTCATTTCGAAATCGTTTTCAATACAATTCATTTCGAAATCGTTTTCAATTCAATTCATTTCGAAATCGTTTTCAATTCAATTCATTTCGAAATCGTTTAAAATCGATATAAATATCGTTCACGTCAAAATGGCGTCAATCTAATCAACACGGCTTCATAAATTTCTATTTTCAAATATTCTATTTCAAAATAGTGATTTATTATCAAAATATTTCGTTCAACACATGACCAATCTCAATGGATGAGTACTGTCAACACATGAACCTTTATTTTATATTGATAAAGATGTAAATTTTATTACTAAAATATTTCGTTCAACACATGACCAATCTCAATGGATGAGTACTGTCAACACATGAACCTTTATTTTATAAAATTCTTTATTTTCTAAATTGGAATGAGGCCCAATCAATTACCATATAAAGTTAATCATATGGATTTTCACACATCACACGTACATAATAGCATTGAAAAATAATCAACCATTAACCAAAGTGCACTACACTGTATAAGCATCAAATATAGATATCTAACGCTTATAACAGTCTGTCAATCAACCGATCGACATATTAAATCAATCAGGATGAGTGAACTTCAAATTTCATCCCAACACCCGTGTGGGGTTTCAAACAATCAAACACAGATTTTATTTGTGCAGTTGGGCGATGTGTAAAATTTATCGTCCCAATCAATGTCAGTCAAATCAGTGTATATAAACAAATCGGCCGATTTGTTTATAAATATTTATTTGTTCACTTTCACGTTAAAAATTATATTCTTAACGATAAAACATTTTTTTCAACCTATGAAAATATTCTATTCAGTTCATTTATTCAATAAAATGATACTTTTATTTTCTAACATATTTTAGAAAATTTCGGCGGCATAACGGCACGATACTAGAAACGGGACGAGGCCTAGCCTTATCCCCGGTCTAGTGAAGGCCCAAGCCATTCACATCAATCAAAATCACCAAACAACCAAATTCAGATCAAATCATATAACAAATCTATGCAACCAAACAAACAAGTCCATGGTCTGTGGACGATTGTGTCGGGTGCTACTAAGCACCGTCTGCATCCTAGTATATATATATATATATATATATATTTAACTAGAAAAGAAATTGAAGAGTGAGAAATTCTCACAAAGGGTTCCACTCCGCCGTGCTTTGCTTTTGAACTGCTGAACCATCTGGATCTGTTTGAAATGCCAACGTCGTCTTTTCACGCTGTTCATATATAAAAATTATAATTTTATTATTGCATTTCAACAAATAAAAATCATATTTTTATTTCTTACTTATATATCTTTACAACGCTTCTTTCTATATAAAAATTATATTTTTATATTTCTACTTCATATATAAAGATCAAATTTTTAACTTCACTTCATATATATAAAAATCATATTTTTATATTGCTCTTCTCCTAATAAAGATTATATTTTTATTACTCTACATGAATAAAAATCATATTTTTAATATGCCACTAGTATAAAAATTATATTTTTAACCTTTACATATAATAAAAATTATATTTTTAACCTTTACATATAATAAAAATTATATTTTTAACCTTTACATATAATAAAAATTATATTTTTATTTTCTCTATTATATAAAAATCCTATTTTCAATACTCTACCTATATAAAAATAATATTTTTATTACTATACTAATATAAAAATTATATTTTTATATCCTTTCTAATATAAAAATTATATTTTTATATCCTTTTTACATCTAAAAATTGAACATTTTAATTTCAGAAATAAACTAATCTCTGTATTTAAAAAAAATAAAACCGAATTTAAAACAAGGTATTTAAATCAAAACTGAATTTAAAATAAAAAGGGCTCACTTTTTTCTCGGTGTACTGAAGAGAGGGAGGGGGATCTGCTGTGCGTGGTGGCGGGCTCCAGGCGATGGTCGGCGCGGTGGTCAGGTATGGGTGCGGTAGGGTTTCAGGGGCGCGGCGGAGGAAGGCCGTTGGTGGCGCGCCGTTGCTGGTAAGGGGCTAGGGCTTGGATCGGATTTGATTTGGTGGAGGGAGCTCGACGTGGTGCTGTAGCAGCGGCGGAGGGAGGAACGACGATGGAGGATTGAAGAGGGGCGACGGCTAGGGCACAACGGGATTTAAAATTTCTTTTTGGGCGTTGACTTCTGAAGAGAGGGAGGTGTAGGAGGGAATATATATAATTATATATTTATATTATTTTAATTTTCCAAATAAAGTTACTTTTTATTTCGAACTCGGATTCGAACCCACAACTACCAGCCCTAGCGTATTACCCACATTCCGAACACAATGGGATATGTATCGTGAGCCAGTTCGACTGTTACGATCAGTTTTCGTTGAATTTTCATTTAAATCATTATATTGGATTTTAAACGTACATTTCAAATTACCGGGGTCACATACTAACTCTAAAAATTCTCGAAAAATATTTTCTAGCTTCGTATTGACGATACGGTTCTAACAAAACTAGTTTCGCCGAATTCTGAGACCGTTAGAAAAATGGTCATTTTCCAGTCGATTAAAATCAATTGAAACTGGTCAAACGCGTTTTCCTTTGCCACGCTCACATATTGAATCGAAAAATTATGAAATTTGAAAACTAGCAATAACTTTACATCCCGGATCCAACAAAAGTGGTTTCGTCGAAATCCGAGGTCGTTTGCAAAATGTCTATTTTTAAGGGCCTGAATTCCATAGCGACTATTCAGAATTTTCAACTGGACATATCTTTTGATTCCCGCTATGAAATTTCGATTTTTCGGATTCGTTGGAAAGATATTATCAATTAGATCCTAATGTTTTTGGTTTCACTAAAATCCGGATTGTTTTGCACCCGGTACATTCAATTGAAGTTTGAAATCGAATTATCGAACTACCGCGCCATTTTCAATTCTATTTATAATTATATATAATTATTTATATTCTAACGACGACGTATATAATATATACGTTCGAATTCTATTCAAAATAAATTTCTCGTCGATTATTATTTAAAATAATTCATTTTAAATAATCAAAATTCGCTAAAATTGCCAAAATAAAAATTTTAAACTGGCCCAGATTTTCGGGTTGTTACAATATATATATATATATTTCATCGATTTCCATTTAAAACGCAATTTATAAATCATTTTAAATTCGTTTTCAAATCGATTTCAACTTCACATTCAATTTCAAACCAAAATTTAATATTCCATATCATCGATATATAAATGATAGTATTTTCAAAACATTATATTTCGAAATCATTTCCTTTTCGATATTCATTATAGAAATGAATAAAATCGATATAAATATCGTTCACGTCAGAATCGCGTTAATCTAATCGACACGGCTTCATATATTTAAATATATTCGTGTCCATCCCAAATTGGACATCAAAATCAGATGTTGATCTTTTACTGAATACTATTTTAAAATATTCGTTATTTTAAAGTAATCATTATTTTAAAATATTCTTTAATTTAAAATATTTGTTCTCTATAAACTGGAATCAGACACAGTCAATTACCATATAATGTTGATTATATGGATTTCATAAAACACACGTACACAACAACAATCAAACACATTTAACCATCATCCAGAGTGCATTCTACATTGCATAAGAATTAAATATAAATATTCAATGCTTACACAGCTTGTTAACCAATCGATTGACATACAACTAAATATTGCGATTAGTGTATGTCCAATATCATCCCAATACCCGTGTCGGGTTTCAACCAACAGATAATGAATTTTATTTGTGCAATTGGGCGATGTGTAAAATATATCGTCCCAATCAATATCAGTCAAATGTGTGTAAATAAACAAATCGTCCAATTTGTTTATGAATATTTATTTTATTTTGTTCATATACATGTTAAAAATTATATTTTTAACTATAAAATATTTATTCCATTCTACATCACACAATCAATTTTCATAACACAATCAAACAAACAAACAAGTCGTCCATGGTTTGTGGACGACGGGTGTCGGGTGCTTCTAAGCACTGTCTACATCCTAGTATATATTTTAACTAGAAAATAAAATAAAAGTGAGAAGTTCTCACCTTTGGGATCCACTCCGCCATTCTTTATTTTTATCGCTCAGATTCGCTGCTTTGATTCTAACACAATCTGTTTCACACGATTTTTATATTAAAAATCATATTTCTATTTAGCTACTACATAAATAAAAATCATATTTTTATTTCGCTATTCCTATAATAAAAATCACATTTTTATTCTGCTGTTGTATATGTAAAAATCCAATTTTTATTTCAAATCTCTTCATATAAGAATCGTATTTTTATTTAACTAAATATCGTATTTTTAATTCACTATTATACATATAAAAATCGAATCTTTTTATATTTCAAAATCTAATATTTTCAAATCTAAAAATCTGATCTTTTCAAATCTAAAAATCTGATCTTTTCAAATCTAAAAATCTGATCTTTATAAATTATCTCGTCTTGTTATAAATAAAAATCTTATCTTGTCGCTTTAAAAATATAATCTATTTCATATAGAAAATATAATATTCATCTAATAAAAGTATAATCTTTATCTAATAAAAGTATAATCCATTCAACCTAAGATAATTTAGCCTCAAACCTCAATTAACTTTCCATTTGTTATCCAGTTTCTTTTGAAAACTGTTAATCCATTTTTTATTCATTTTAACCATAGTTTTGATTTAAAATGATTTCCCAACATTAATTTTTTAATCTTAATTGAAAGATTATAATTCAATCCCTTACTTTAAATTTACTCAAATCAAAGATTTGATTAAATCCCTAAGTTATGATATGAATTTCCATAGCTCAATCTCATCGGGTTTCAAGAATGATATTATTAAAGATACCATTCACAACAAAACCCAAATCAATCGATATTGAACATAAGTTACACAGAAATTGTATCCACTTATATTCGATATCAATTCTTATAATCAAGGAACAATATTAGTGGAATAACGATATAATGATATCTTCCAAATTTCTTAAATAGTATACTTTTACACCACAGACTTTCATATCAAATATCTGAAAATTATTTCTATCCAACTTTCTCAATCAAATCAGGAAACTCTTATCTTAGTTCAAAATTTTATCAAACCCCTTGATATTGGATCTAGATAGAAATACCAACAACTTATCCTCAACATTAATCTTTGTATCCAACTCATACTATAAGCGGAATAACGGTAAACTACCTTCTAAATTCCTCGAATAATAAGTTTCCTCATCAACAGAATTAATATCAAACATCCAAAGATTTATCTACAATTATTTAATATTGGAAAACCTTTTTAATTTAAATAAATCAATTTAAATTCCAAATATAATATTTTTAATATTTTTAAAACCTTTGAAAATATTTCACAAATCATTTAGAAATGATTACTTTTTGTTCAGAAAACAATTTATAGGTTAAAACTTTCAAAATAGATTATTTCTAAAAGAAGTGTTACATTAGCATTTCAAAAGCGCTGCCAAAGTGTTACAAAACAGTTATCTTAACTACATGGTCAAAATATCGTTTATCTTAGCCAAAACCTAAAATTTCCAATTCAAAAAACTTTTGAATAAGTTATAATACTTTTACATAATTTTTCCATATTTTTAAAATATTTAAAATAGTTGTTTACATTTATAGTTGACAAACTGCACGTACAGCATCCTTTTGCAAAATAGTTTTAAACATAACTTGAAAACTATAAGTCGAAATTAAAATATGCTTTCACTCATTTGAAAGCTCTTGTTAATAGAAATCAAACCTTTACGTTTCGTGGAAGTCCGATTTATGTTGTAAGAGTTATAAGCGTTTAAAGTTTGCAACTAAAACATGCGAACTGCCACTGTGCGCCAAGCCCTATTTTGACCATAATAAAAATTATTTTGCGATACTTCGAAATACCTTAGAAAACCATTATATACTTATATAAACCATTTAAAGTTATTTAAATTGACTTTCCAAATTATTTTGGGTTTAAAATTCAACTTTTATTTTTTCACTTAATATTAAATTAATTTCCAATTTATCTCTAAATTCAGATAATTTCAAACTAAATTTTGAATCAGCCATCCTGTCCGCCGAATCAGTTAGGGAGAGCAGGAAACTATATTTTCCAAACCCAAACCTAGATACTATCCTCTCTATTATCCTAGAACACTCCGGTATTTATTTATTTAATTTTATTTTTCTTGAAAGAAACTTCATCAATATATATGTATTCATACGCATGTGTCTTTCCAATTATTAACCTTCAATTTCAATAACAATATTGCTTCTAATTACGAAGGAAAATTGTCGATCACCAATGTAATACCATAACTGTTGTGTCATAGTGTGTGCGAAACAACATCAACAACCATTATAAACATCCATAGCAACCATCATTAATATAATTTGATAAATAATAACTATGCACAAGCGTTATAACGCTAATGCTTAATAGTGTGTGTGTTCAAAATTATGCAACCATCATCCATTACAACAAACATCAACCATTAACATCTTTCACCAATTCAAACTGATTACATTAGTTAACTATCCAATTAATTATAATTAATTCTTCACTAATTAGTGTACAATAAACTAGTGTATAAGTTTAAGGAGTTCTCACCAATATGGCTTTTCAATCCTTCACGGTAGGCGAGCCTAGCTGACTGCAAATGAACCATAGGACAATATTTTGGCACACCGTCTTCTTCACCAATATATATATATATATATATATTAATATATATTAATTTCTCTCTTTATAAAGGAGAAGGAGAAAAGATAGACTCTTGGCCGAACCAAGGTGGAGGAAGGAGAAAACCATGGCCAAGAGCTTTAGAAAGAAGAAGAGAAGAGAGGAAGTAAGAATGAATGAAAAAGTAGGAGGAAAATGCTGCTTATATAGGAAATGGTGAAGCTTAAGAGAGTGACATATCAATGGACACTTGTCCCTTAAGGAAGCCTCTCTTACATGCATGGTGACACATCAAGGTACATATGGCATTCATGCATGAAAGGGTGCATGCAAAATGAAAAGTGTCCTAACACTTGTCTTAAGGAGGAAAGTGAACTTTGGTAGCATTTCCCCTTATGCTATGAAAACTAAGGGCAACACTCAATTCTTATGCTAACAATTCATATTATCAACTATTTAGTTCATAAGAATAAACTTTTTCAAGTAAAAGAAACTTTATATTTATCATATATACATATATATTGACAAAAGATTACATTAACAAAAATAGTTTGACAAATATGTTTTGACAAATTTGTTATGACAAAAGACGATAACTCTTTATCAAAATCATACCATTATATTTGACAAATTTGTTGTAACAAAAGCTTGATAATTTTGACAAATTCCTACTTAATATTTTATGTTACATTTTGATTAAAAAAATCAAATATTCAACAATACCAAATATTTTTTTTTTGCGTAAATGATCAAATCAAATTTTTATTTAAATCAAATTAAACTTATTTTATATCCAGAAAATTCAGATTATATATCCAAAACTTTAGTTTTAAATTGGTAAAAATTCTGGATCGTCACATCATACAGCTATAAAGATATATAAATCACGTAACATAAACCGTATATATCAAGAATAATGACAAAGTTAATTAGTAAATTAATTATGATTCATTTATATCAAGAATTTATCATATATTATATTATAAAAAATATGAACATTGGTAACTCCACACAAAAAAATTATATATTTTTTTGCAAAATTCTTTTCAGTTCTTCCTGCTATGTTATATAGTTAAACTAACTTTGTAACTTTATATTTAACTTATTTAAATGGATTCTATTAAATAGTATTTATTAACTCATCGGATAAATTATTAACATACATCAATTTCAACTTGAATGTCTATACTAACAAAATTATGTTCTTTTGGCTCCAATACACTTCAATTTTTCCATAATAATTTATCCATAAGGACAACATACAAAAGATAAAATTATACGGTATCATTATATGAAAAAGTTAAGCAAAACTGCACATTGTCCTTCTCACCGAGTTTTTGTCCTTATGGTATATTTAATCGAAAAGTTTGTCCTTCTCACTAAAAAATTAAGTGCATGTCTTTAAGGCTAAAAATGAATAAATTTTTCCTTCACATTATTTTCATGAACTATATTTAAATAACTTTAGCCAAATGTTTTTTTCGTCGATTGGCCTAATAAATCATATCAGGTTCATCATATTCATATTAACAAAAACGAAAAAAAATCAAATATATAAACATGCCAATCACATAACATAAATTATACACATAAACGACCATCACAAGTTCAAACTTGAACTTTTTTAAGTCAATATATTTATCTAATATTAATGTCAAATACCTACATTTTAAAATTTATTTAGTTAATTATAAAACAATGCACAATATCACTTAACATTGTGCGTTTAAGCCAACATGTTTAAAATAATTATGTGGTTCTGAATTTAACCAATAAAATGTTGTTAATTCATCTAATTAACACTAAGTGTGATGTTCTAAAATATACATCATGTTCATATCAATAAAAATGCCAAAAATCAATCTTTCTTTCAAATATAAAATTAAATAAACCATTCAGTTTAAATAATATATGTTGAAAAATAATGGTTGAGTCACGTACAAAGTCGCTCTCTTGAAGACGTTTCGGCGATCTGCCCAATGGTGCAAAGTAGTTCATAACTTTTGTCTACACCTCTAAGGTAAAACATCCTCTTCTATAATATCAATTCGCTTGCACAGCGAATTGGGCCTGATTTGCACTCAAGTTAAAAAATTGTACTGCTCTTTTATATAGTATTAAAATTTCAATAAATACAAGAGAGTTTTTTTAGAAAGAGAGAAAAGAAAAGGATTGTTGTATATAATGCTTTGTCTATTCTATCCTTACATAGATAGAAGAAAAGAGTAACATTAGCTAGGTTAGTGGGAGGAAAATTGGACTGCAATTAATACCATACTAAATAAAAGAAACGTTCAAAAAAGTTGCAAAATTTAACATGTAAATTGCATATGTTTCAAAAGAGATGAATGATAATAAATCATAATTGATTTTGATTCATAGCAATATTTTAATACCATTTACTTTTGTAATAGCTCCATAAAAGGTCACATAAATATGTGACCGTTGTGGTAGTGTGATTGTTCAATCACAATAATGGCTTATAAATATATTTACATATACGTAAATATATTTACATATATGTAAATATATTACCATTATAACTTTCAATGGCTCTATTGCATTAATTGCTCTATAATAAATTTTTGGTAATTTCAATTAATATTTAAATAAATTCATTACATATATAAAACATTTTCCACAATCCCCAACTTGAATTTTTTAAAAATACTTTTCGAGCAGTTTCTAAAAAGAATATAAGATTGTGAATAAACAAAGTTGTCTTCCGACTTGAACCTTTGCCTAGTGGATAAGATTTAGGTTTTACTAGAGTGACACGTGGTCTTGAACACTATTCCTGACATTAGACCACACACAACCTTTTCTATAGTGCAATCAAATGAGCCCGTGCGTTAATGGTCATGCACGTGTATCCTAGTTTAGTGAATGCTCTAGAAGTTTTGCTCAAATATTCCTAGGAAACAACCATATTTCTACATTCACATAGGTGATTCTATCAAGAGCACTCCTGAAGGTAGGTACTCCACTCCAAATAGAGTATAGATCTCATTAAGAGTTTCTTTTTTTTAACTCATCCTCTAATCACTTCAGAAATACATGCTTCTTAATATACAAAAAATAACGTGTTCAACTACTATCACTACACAACTTGTTTTTAGCCATTGAACCTAATTCTTGGGTTCTCCGGTCATTAGGCGAGTAACCATTATGCGTGACTCCACAATCTAAGGGCAATAGTCCCATTCTTTTAGAAATATTGAGGACTTTCTCTATATACAGTCCTTTCATCAAAGAATCTACCAAATTTTCATCACTACGTACATAATCCACTCTAACAGTACCTAAAGAGAGTAGCTCTCTAACCATACTATTCTTATGAAATATTTGTACCATTATAATAATGGTTCTAAACTTTTTCAATAGCCGCGGTACTATCGCAATGGATCAATACAGCTGGTATCGGTTTTTCCCATAAAGGAATCTCAGCTAGCAAATTTCTCAAGTACTCGGCTTCTTCACTAGCTATGGCTAGTGCTATCATCTCAGACTCCATAGTAAATTGAGCCAAAATAGTGTGTTTCTTAGATTTTCAAGAAACAGCTCCTCCAGAAATGCTAAATATATAGCCACTAGTCTCTTTTGAATCATCAGATAAATTATTCCAATTTGCATCAGAATATCCTTCAAGTACAGCTAGAAACTTTTCATAATGTAATCCAGGATTCATTGTTCGTTTTAGGTATCTCATGACCCTCTCAATAGCATGTCAGTGCTCTTTACTAGGTCTACTAGTAAACCAGCACAATAATCCCATGACATAGGCAATGCCGGGTTGGAACAACCCGGAATTTCAGATCCAATTTAAAATTTTGAATTGAGCTATTTTGGAGAATATTGAAGGTAAATTAACTATTTTTGCTAAATAAAATTTGAGAATGACTTAAAAATTAGTTTTTATATTTTATTTCACTTAAAACAAACTCAGTAAAATTGTTAAATTGATTTATAAATCTAGAATTTAAAAATTCGATTTTTAAATCATCGCATAGCCCTTAAAAAGTAAAATTTGACTAGCAAGCTCAGAATTCGATGAAACCAATTTTTTTGGATTTGGGATAGCAAATCATTGTTAAGTTTCAAATTTCACAATGAACAGAGTTAGTATGTGGCCATGCTCGAAAACCCATTTAGGGTAAAACTAAGGATCAGTTTACAAAGGAACGTTGTGGAGACGATCTCGGAATCCTACTACACCTTTTTTTGGATTCATATCATCAAATAGTGAAAGAATCCTAAGTTTCACTATTTATGGAGTTACCATTTGGGCATACAAGAAGAAAATGTACACTAAAATCGGATTTTTGAAGCTAATTTGAGCACAATTGAGAATTTAAATGGAAGGTCAAACGAACTCGGAATTCAACGAAACTTGATTGGTTGGATTCATAATTCTGTGTATTATCTCCTGCCGAAATTTAGTGGCAAACGGAGACAGTTTGTAGTCGGGTAGTTGAAAAGAGAGAGAGTACTTAAACCCCTTTTCTTTACCTTTCTTCCTCACTTTCTCTCTTCATCTTTTGATTCTTTCTTCCAAAATTAATGGTCTCCCCTAAACTCTAGCTCCCCTACCCCACGTTGCACCCTACCCCCACCTCATGTAGTCCTCCTCATTCCCTTGCACATGCAGCCCCTCATTCCTTTCCTCTTTTCTTCCTCTACTTACTTCATGACATGAAAAGGAGCTTCCTTTAAGGTTCCTAGCTTCACTCACCTACCTCTAGCAACTCTTTGGTGAACCTTAAGTGCTCGAGACAACTTGTGGAGCATTCTAGACCTCTCTATAATTTCGAACAGCAAGAGTTTGAGCTTCGGGGAACACTAAGAGGCAAAATATCCTTCACTTCCTACTTCGTTCACTAGTTGGAAGGTGTATTGAAGTTGCCATGGAGTTTGAAGGCATCCCAAGCAAAAAAAAAAGGCGAGATTTTTAGGCGGTAGTAAGCACCGAAACGTCCAACATTTCTGTGTGCAATTTTCTAACGGTTGGGGTGAGATATTCTTGCCTTAATTAGTACACTAGAGTAGTTTAATTAGTTATGAAAAATTAATTAGTTATGCATTTTAAGTTATAAGGTAATGCGGTAAAATTTAGTAAGTTGCAAGTTAGAAAATCGATTATTTTACAATCAGAACGACATTTGAATAGTTCATATAGTTATATTACCCATTGCATGTGATACCCCTTTTTTGAGTTCAACACATGAACTACTCATAAATCATTTGCATTAGATGTGTTGTATGAATATGTAACACTCGCATTTCATACTACGTGGATGGACACTTTGTGGCGCCGTAAATTGCAATGGATGATTGGTTATGTTGTGATATAGATGAGAAATTAAAATAATTAATTCATGTTGTTTGTAGTAATGAAATTGGAGTAAAAATACATTTACAAGTTGAATGGCTTGTTTATGTTCACTTATTTAAATAAAATCAATGTGATGAAATAAATGATTCATTAAGTAATTATTAAATGGTTGAAAAACTCACATATGTCTGGGAATGATTTTGATCTAACATCTCTCTACTTTGTAGTTCGCGTGTTAATCGTTGGGTTAAACAGGCGAGATTAGCCTCAATGAATTATATTGACGCTTGCATGAGAATAAATGCATATTAGATGTTATTTGAATGTCAAATAGTTGTCTGCAACTATTGTTGGATGTGTATGAGAAAATTTGCATGATATTTGGGGTGAATTTCATTTTAATTTAGAATAAAATGGCATATTTCAAGAACATAAATTATGAGGTAAAAATGAAAATAAATTCGATGTCCGATTTTGGATGGACACTTTTATATCAAAATATCGATGAATATTCATAACTGTGATGAATGATTTTGAAGTATGTTAATATACTTTTGGCTATTCAAAGTATTTGAATTTTAAATGAATAGTATCTTTTCAAAGTGAAGTTCGATTCGAATAGGTACAAATGTTTGAGAAGAGATTTTCTTTCGAAAGTTTCTCATACATTTTTATTATGACTGTAAGGAGATTTGGGGCGTGAACGGATGACTTTCGAAAAATAATATTATTTTATTTCTTAGAATAATGTAAAATTGACCAAATCGTAAAATATTTGAATTTGGAGCTAAACAACTGGAATAATTTTATATCATTAAATAAAGAAGTTTAGAAACATTTCGATTTATTTATAAATTATAAAATCGATTTGGGTTTGAATAGAATGCGTCGTACAGTGACAGTTCGCGAACGTCAACCCGTAACTTAGAGCTGACGTAGCGGGAGATCCGACTGTCGGATTCTCCCTAAATCGGAACCATCAGGTTCGTATCAAAAAACCTTTCCAGTGAATTTAAGTGGTTTAAATTTGAACAGTTTGATCTTAAATTATATTCAAATCAGTTTTGAAAAAGGTCGCTATGGATGCAGTTCGGTGGCCAATATTGGAAACCGACTGTAAGGGTCTTAATAAAATTATTAAAAATATATGTAAATTATGATTAATCATAATAAGTGGTTTGGAAGGAGTTTAGGTGAAATATTCCACAGTTTGCAAGATAAATAGGATTTTTGTCTAAAATTTCTATTTTAGCAATTACGGTGAGATTTAATGTATGAACGTAATAAATTAATTTGAGGTTCGTCGTGAATGGTATCTTTAGAAATATTGTTCTTGAACCCAGCTATGAAAAGTAGAATTAGGGAATTATCCCCAATTTATTAAATCAAACCGGATTTGTGTAAAAAGTCCATAATGAATGGAAAATATTATTTTGGGATAATAGTGAACAAGGCTTTTAAATATTAGTTGTTCTTTAACCCAGGTATCATAAGATTTATTTTTAATATTTGGTTCGTCCTTGAAATATGATTTTTTGAAATAAAAGAATTTATCTCTAATAAAACAATAACCTGTTTCTAAAGAGTAGGAATATTTAATTAGAAGAATATTATGGATTGAAATGAAATGAGTGTTATCTTTGTGTATTTGACACATGATTACAAAGATACGCAAGTAATTTGGAAAGACCGGGTTTTACCCATTCTGAATAATTATTATGACGATTAAAGGCAATGATGAAGACGGCGGTTGAAGACCAGGGATCTTCACATCGTTTGAGCTACTGCTGATGTATTGATTGGGTCGTACATCCAAGACAAGGTAGTAAATGGTGGTAGTTTAAAAGGTACTTGGAAATCGACCAGATATACGAGGGTCTCTCTCCTATATTGAAAAAATGGGATGAGGAATAAGGTGCCTCCGGTTTCGTTCTGACCTAGAACGGACTTGCAAATGAATTGTATGTCTGACATAATACTTCAAGCTTTATTCGTTGATCTCGGCTAAATATATATTTGTTTAGTGGAGGAGAATTTATTCTTTTGCATAGCACCCTTCTCTGAGACGCACGAGCTTAGAGATTATATATTGGTGGAAAATCAATGGTATAGTATGGATTGACAATGTGGCATACTGAAATGTAATGATCAAGGCTTTTGTTGAAAAGAAGGGTCTTGTATATGATGATCAAAGCATGTCTTAATCAGCACAGCTTTGTGTATAGCGTTAATTCGCGAATTTCACCCCCCGGTATGAGTCAAAAATGGGATGAGGATAGCAGGGAGTGCATGCCTTTCTTTCTAGCTGAGAGTTGTGTCATGGTATGGAGCCCAGATGTTTTGTTTATGTGAATGATGGATTGCGAGGCGCCTCAGATATAAAGCCGACTAAAAGGCTCAAATGGTCGACGTACTGACCAAATTGTTGGTCCGACAGGACCAAAAATGTATTGTTCAGGAGTAACGAATCCACAAAAGTTAGGCGTGGAACGATCCTGCTGCTAACCAAGGGTTGCCCATAGGTGTGATCCTGGACATCTTGCTAGAGATGTTCCGAAACTGGTGAGGAAGATCCCTTGCCTCGACTCATAAAACGAATCCAATTTCCAATACGCGACTTTTCGGTTTTAGTTGTAAACCTATATGGTGACATAGTAGTATGGGGTACTATGCCATCTATGATTGATACATTTATGTTGAAAGTGGTTTTATACACTATGCACTTATAGTAAAATGAAAATTATTTATTTTAAAGCATACTAAGCATATTTGGCTATTACAAGGTAAAATTCTATCCTTTGGCATGCGTTGCATTATGTGATGGACCTGAGTCTTATAATAGCTTCATCTTTCCAAAAAGTATTGTGTTGTTTTTAAATTTTTTATTTTAGAGTATTCATGGGGGTAAAGTCCGTTCCGTGTTAGAGGCATGGTCTCGTGAATTACCTTTTTTTAAAGTTAAGTATAATGATTGTTTTAGCTCTCACACCAGTACCATGACTGAGCTGGAGTTTATTGTTTTCGCATAAACTCTGGGTACCCATACTTTCCACACGGGCAGCTAGTAGTTTTGATTTTTTTGCAGACTTCTATTTTTTCCAAGATCCTGAATTACAGCTAGAGCTATATTCGGAAAGCTTTGTATCTGTGTATTGGTTTCAACTATGTTAGTTTATGTATTTCCGTTGTGCATTGTATTTATACATTTTTATTTCCGCTGCTATATAAATTATTAATCTTTGATATTATTTTTCCGCTATATGATATTTATTCGCACTCTGATATTCTTATACTTTGATGTAGTGTGTTCTAATGTATCGTGTTCTCTCATTATCCTTATTTTTCCGTCTCTCTGAAGTTTGGGGGGATTTCGGATCGCGACACGTGTCTATACAATCAGTGGCATGCCGAAGGCTGCCAATGATGCTCGCATAACCAGACTGTCTTACACCTTCACCGGTGTTTTTAAATAGCTTCACACTGGGGTCATGGTGTACATGTAGGTTTATAGTCAAATTAATTGTATTTCTTTAGAATCTTCTCAATATAGAGGGATTGATGCAAAGAAAGACCTTTTTTGGACCTAGTAATTTTAATGCCAAGGATTACACTTGCCTTACCTAGATCTTTCATATCAAAGTTGGCGCTTAGCAAATATTTAACATTTTTTATGGCATGAATATTTGACTCCAAAATCAGTGGGTAATCTACATAAAGACATATAATAGTATAAATGTCATTATCATATTTGTAATAAATGCATTTATCACATTCATTAACTTTAAAACCATGTGAAATGACTAAGTTATCAAATTTTTCATGCCATTGTTTAGATGCTTATTTTAATTCATATAACGATTTATTTAATTTGCATACTTTATGTTCTTGACCATGTACTATGAATCCTTTAGGCTGGTCCATATAAATTTCTTTGTCTAATTCACCATTTAAAAATGCGGTTTTGACATCCACGTATTATTAAATTATGAATAAAAGCAAGTATGATTAATACCCAAATGGATGTAATTCTTATTACAGGTGAAAAAGTGGTGAACAAATCTACATTTTCTCTTTGTTTAAAACCTATTGCTAATAGACAGGCTTTATATTTATCGACAGTGCCATCAGGCTTTAATTTCTTTTTAAGCACTCATTTACAGCCTACATATTTACAACCAATTGGTAAATCAACTAAGTGCCAAGTCTTATTGGATTCCAAAGAATCAATCTCATTATTTATAGCCTTTTGCCAAAAATCGGCATCAGGTGAAGATAAGGCCTCTTGGAGGTTTAAAGGATCCTTCTCTATAGTAAAAGCACAAAAATCTGAACCAAAATCTTTTGCGGTTCTTGCTCTTTTACTTCTTCTAGGTTCATTTTCAGAATGCTCATTGGGTTATGTTCTTACAGGTAATAAATTACTTGATGAGCCCCCACTATTCCTTAATTTAAAAGAAAATTTTGTTTCATAAAAATCAGCATCATTTGATTAAATTATATTATGTGTGTTTATGTTATAAGATCTGTATGCTTTGCTATTAACTGCATAGCCAATAAATACACATGTATATGCTCTACTTGCTAATTATATCTCTTAGGGTTTGGAATACGAACATATACCGAGCATCCCTAAGTTCTAAAATAGGACACATTGGGTTTGCAATTTTTCAGAATTTCAAAAGGTGAAATTTTACCTTTTGATTTAGGGATTCTATTTAGTACATAACATACTATTAATAATATATCCCCCCATTAATGTTTTGCTGCACAAGAATTTAATAAAAAGGCAACTGCTAATTCGGTAAAGGTCCTATTTTTTCTTTAATCTTTACCATTCATTTCAGGTGAATAAGGTTAGTTCTTTCATGTATAATACCATGTAGTTTATAGAAATCCAAAATAGAACTAGATTCATGTTCGATTCCTCTATCACTACGAAGTCTTTTAATTTTCTTGTTGGATTGATTTTCAATTTCAGATGTCTTAAAAATATCAAATGCTTCACTTTTATTTTTCATGAGATATGCATATGTGAAATCAAAGCAATCACCAATAATAGTGATAAAATAGCGATGTCTAGTCAATTCGCCATCAAGCTTACATATGTTAGAGTAAAATAAATATAAGGGTTCAGATACTCTATCAATAGACTTATGAGGTTTCTTTGTGATTTTAGCTTGAGTATAGAATTCACAATTATCAAAATCAGTTTCTGACATTTTAGAAATCATATCTAAAGTGCTCATATTGTGAATTATGCATTTGTTTACATAACACAATCTAAAATGCTAAATATTAAAATCACACAACATATAAGCATAATTTGTTACTTTATTAGATTCAACATTCAACTTAAACATACCCTCATAAGCATAACCCTTTCCCTCAAAAGTTCCCTTATAAGTTAAGGTACAAAATTCAGCTCCTATAACTTGAGTAAAGCCAGCCTTATTCAGAAGAAAGCCAGAAACCGTATTCTTTCTCATCCCTGGAGTATGCATCAAGTCTTTCATAATCACTGTCTTTCCAGAGTTAAACTTGATTTCCACATTTTCAACCCCAACAACTTTAGTGGTGTGAGAATCTCCCAACAACACTTTCTGATTATCAGCGGCCGTGTATGTAGTAAACATATCACGATCCTAGCAGACATGGCGAGAAGCACCAGTATCTACCCACCAACCCTCTGATTCACCAACAAGGTGAATCTCAGTAATCATAGCCGTTAAAGGCTGCACGGCCAGGTTAGCCTGTGATGCAGGGCCTAGTCTGTTCCGACACTTACGTGCCATATGACCTGGTTTTCCACAATTGTAACAGAGAAATAACTGGCTAGATTCACTCTTTTGGCTAGTTGCTGATGTCCTTTGTGGTTCCCTTGCGGGTTCCAATTCTGTTTGTTGCGATGATTTTGAGTTTTAAATACTTTCGCATTCAGTTTCAAAATAGTTGGTTTGGCCTTTTTTGTGTTGTTGTTTGTGACAACCAGCACTTCCTCTTTCTGATCCTATTTGCATGCCTCCTCCTCAATACGGAGGTGAGTGATCAAGCTCTATACGGAAAATTTCTTAGTCTTATGCCTCAGCACATTCTGAAAATCTTTCCAACCTGGGGCAATTTGTCAATTATTACAGCCATACGAAACTGTTCATCCAAAGCCATACCTTCGGAGATGATCTCATGAGCTATTTTCTGAACCTCATGAGAGTGCATCTCTACTGATTTGTCATCTGTCATCTGATTTTAAGGTAGCGGCTGATTTCGTACTTCTTTGCGCCTGCCTCTTCAGTGTCGTACTTCTTCTTTAAAGCCTCTCATATCTCCTTTGCTGATTTGTCTAAATTGTAATAGTTGTACAAATCGTTGTTGAGGCCATTGAGGATGAAGTTCTTGCACTTGTAGTCCTGCTCAGTCCAAGTGTAACGATCCAAGGATTTTCGGCCCCGAAAATCGACATAAATACAATTCTATATCTCATGCCGATCTTCCAACCACCGAAAACACTAGATAGTTATTAGAAAGAAATTTGAGGGTGAGATAAGAAAGAAAGAAATATTAGAATAGAAGAAGAAGAACCAACACAACACAGAGTCTCACATCGCAGCGGAACAAAATATATCTTTATTGAGGCTTTTAAAGATACTTACAATCATCAGAGTACATCAACACATCTGGACTGTTATAATAATTTGCCCCATATACAACACAAAGCGGAATACACATCATATACATAATACGTCTGAACTCCTCCAGCTCGTCTCTGGACTTCGCAACATCCGATAACCCTGAACTGTACAACCCGGTCTAACCCGAGCATTTACAGAACACCGGGTCAGTCTAGTGAACCAGAGCGAGAAACACTCGCAAAGTTTTAAGGGAATCATCGAACTTGATTTTAAAGTTAAAATCCTTTTGAAAGAAAAGGATAATCGTAAGAATAAATCCACACATATATATGAACAGTTTTTACCTTACGATAACCCAAAACATTTTTGAAATCAATATCTTTTATGATATTATAATAGTGTCTAAATACAAGTATATATCAATCTAGTGGAACATTTGCATCTCACGCTCCACGTATATAGCATACAATCAAAACCGCGGGCGCTTATTGGAGATTGGATTCCGACTATGACAAGGTATGGAACCACCTGCCGATAGAGTTTCCCTAGAAGGGAATACACTGGGTTCAACAAGAACATCTTGCGACCCGGCCCACACATGACCGACCACTCATTTCGCTTGAGTGTATCGAATGTATATCACCAACAGTTGGGCTCAAACCACCGTTTCCCGAAAGGGACGGCATCGAAATTGATTAAAGAAGGAAATGAATTTTCTCTAGATAGGTGATTATACACCCTAATGGGAGCCCACATAGCCATGCTGCCTGCCCTATTTTTGTCATTTCCCGGTTGTGAGGCTTGAGGTTTGAGTTACTTTTTGGAACATCTTGTCACCATTCACTTTGAATGCCACATTGTTAGATCCGCCAGATATCACTAATTGATGTCCACAAAAATACTCTAGTCGGGAGCTACCCAACTATGGCACGTTTGAAAAAATCAACGTACGCGATCCCTTTGGAAATACTTTGTCAGACATCCGTCCATACAAGTCACCCAGGAACAGGATGAACCGAAGGTACCCTCCTACCACATCCAAGGAATCACCCTATAGATCAGTAGCGAGTAATCCTTGCAAATCTGTAGATTCCAACCACAATAGAATCACAACTTATATCTGCTTGCAAGGAAGAGAATATTAGTGGTTCTTCTGTTTATGAAGATCCACGGTCTTCAATGCTCCATTTCATTTATCTTCTGATATCTTCACGTATTTGTTGGTCGGAATGGGTTTCGAATATAAATCGATCCCGTTCTTTCCGTACCAATAATCGTATTGGACAGATTTGATAGTTGGTGATTTAACTATCAAAATAAACAGTGATTCAATCATGAAAATCCAATGAGTTCACTGGTTCAGTATTCAGCATCACTTGGCCTTTTAATTACAGACTAATTCACTTCTGTTTAATTAAAACTTCTAACTCTTTTAATATTTTAAAAATACGATAATTGAATTCTTATTTAATATAATAAAGCCCTCCAAACCATTTCATTATAATACTTAGTAAAATAACTAACCCATATTCAATTTCCACTTAATTCCCCTTTCAAAACATTTGTTACATCATTCTTTATTATTTAAATTTTGGGAAATCCATTCAACTTATCATTCATAAAACAACGTTACGAAATATCTTTTATTCCATTCTTTAATAATAACTAATATTTATTTGTATAAAATAAAACTCAACTTTACATTTCCTTTCTAACTCAGGAGTATCGTCATAACTCACGCAATCCCCTTTTTATTTCCCTTTTACCTTAGCATATATATATATATATATGTATATTTCCCAAATTTTCACCAAAAATGTTGCGTTATTATTTCTCTAGTGAAACCATAAATTATTATTAAACCTTTTTACCATTACCAACTAATAACGTCCTCAGATAATTCTGAAGTCGTTCAAGTTAGGGTATTTCAATTACCTCTCAGACCTTTATCAACAACGTTCATATCTTTAAGACAGAACGACTTGTAATCCATAAAAAACGATATTTAACTCGAATCTCAATACAACTTCAATTTAACTATTTTATCCAAATTACAGTTTCATGAAACCGTCTTACTTTTTGAAAATCCCTTTCTCGGTTATAACCATATTTCTTAATTCCATAATTAAATATTTCCTTATACAACGTCATCTTTTAACCTTTACCTCTTAAACAAATTCATTTTTATAATTCAGATTTGATACCAAAAATCCTATGACTCGCTTCTTTTACCAAATTCACTTTTACCAATCCCCTTTCCAATTCCATTCAATTAATTCCCACCTTGAAAATCTTATTTTCATTTCCCACTTTTACTTAATCCCATTATTAAATAACGTTAATGGTCAAATTAACGCTTTAACACTTTAAACCTCTTTTATATAATCCTGGTTTATCTTAAACCCTTTTATCTAAATTTCCATTTTTCTTAATTCAAATATTTAAGTAACATTCATTTTAAACCATGGAATCCACTTAAAACTTCTTTAATAACTTTGTTATAAACTCGGTTTTAAAATAAAACTTGCTCATCAACTCCTTTCACCATTCAATTGGAATTTATTTCACTTTCATTTACTTTTTAAATGAATTTCAATTAAAAAGTAATTCCCTAATTTATTATTAACTAAAATAATAATTTAATTCGTTCATTAACTGCCTAAATGGTTAATTTCTATATTCACTAAAATAAATAGTAAATTCCCCTTTTTAACCCTATTAAAATTAAACAAATATTATTTAAACTATTTTATTAGATTAATCTAAACAAACTAATTTAATAATTAATTCCAGTTAAAATGGTCATTTTAGTCAACTCTAAATACGGTTATCTCGTTAACCATTCCAGTTAGTACTCTCTCTAAATTAATTAATAGTAATATAATTAATTTAAAGAATTCCATTTAACTGTTTCTTAGCGAAACAATTATCCAATTTAACTGTTAGATTTTATTACTCTTCACTTGTTTATAAATCTGATTAACATCAGAATTTTTTATAAAATCAATTAATTATTTATTTTAAATTAAATAAATAACAAATATTTATTTCTTTTTTATAAACTTTATTTCACAATAATATATTTCAAAGACTATTTCCAGTTATAAAATAAATTTTATAACTTCAGTCCTATCAATCCACCTGACGGTAAATCAGTATAAAACAAAACAGTTTATCCTTAGGCCATTTACTGTCGATTACTCAACCAATATTGCCCATTGGTTAAAACAAAACACAGGTTGAATTCTCAGTCAATGATCACTAATCAAATCAGTCACCCAATCATGACAGTTCATATATGATAATATGAAAATTAATAACATATTTGAGGAATCCGGTTGGATCCCTCCAACCTATTCTTCCCTGTATTCAAATTGGTTATTTCGAATCCGATCATTAGATTCCATTTAACTAATAGTTTCTATAACAACAAACAACAACTATTTAATATCAACCAATTAACAAAACAATTCAATCAATTAAACACGTTTATTTTATAAACGTGACCAACAAGGTAAGTTACCTGTATTAGATCCAATCGTTAAAATAACGATTTGGTATTTAACTGAAATTAAACGACGGTTTAATTTCCTCAGTTAAATCAACAAATAAATATATAACTAGCAAATAATCAACCATTATTAAGGAGAGCACACAAAATAAAAACCTAATTTATATAAAATATAAATGGGAAGAACTGAGTGAGTTTAACTCATCTTGATATGATTCACTGTTGAAACAGTTTGATTAAGTTAAATTAAATGGTCGTTTAATTTAACTGAAAATTTCACAGTATCCAGCTCTGTCTAGATTAATTTCAGGATGTAGAGTTCAATCATACGGTGCCAACTCTTTTCGTTCTGTTCAGTTCTGTCAATGGAACAAGAAATTTTTAACATTTAAGTACTTGATTTAAATTTATCAATTAAACTCCTTAATTAGATAATTAAATAATCTAATTACTTTTGCAAATAATTTATCAGGTCGGTCTATTCTTCTGTTCCTTCCATAGTGTTAGTTCCATGATCAAGACCGATATCAGTCCAATTTTCAATGAACATAATTAAATCATTTAATTATATATGTTATTAAGTAATCAGGTTTTAAATCACCCATTACATGTTAAACATGCCAATAACTTTCTCGGCACCGTTCCAATATACTGCTTCCTTTTTGTTGTTCAGCACAATTTCACCCAATCCATCCTACCCCTGTCATGATTTCACCATTAAAAATCGTTTAATAACTTTAAATATGATTAACTGTTTGAGTTAAAACTAATTAATTTTAAATCTAATTATTTAATCACTTTACTTTTGAATTTGCTGACTCATTGTTTACTCCTTCAAATTTTACAGTGCTCAAGCGATCAGTTTCTTTGCTGAACCTGTTAGAAAGCCCGATATTAGCACAAACATAATAAACTTCTTTAGTCAAAATTAATATCACCCAGTTATTCTTTTACGTAGGTTAACCAGTGAAGGTTGATCGATTTCCTTCATATTCTTGCTTTGTTTGCACCACTATCCTACGTTATAAACTCAAGGATGATTTCCTTCTTCTATTTCTCATCATCCCCAGGTTTCATCTCAATCCTCACGCATGCCAACAAGTTTTAATTATGGGTCGATCCCTTTTATCGCTTCCACTTTTATCTTTAACGCTGGAACAAGTCCCAGGAGTACTGCACAGTGTAAATTACCATATAAATTTATAGTTTTTAAAATTAATACTTCCCTAAGTTGTAACACCCCACGTCCATTAACGTCACTCACAAAGGGAATGCATTAACTTCCATGGAGGTTTTAAGTGAATATAGAACAGTAAAATTACAACAAGACAGATATAAAATAGTACTTGGAAATTCAAAAACTTTATTTCATTGTAGCAGAAGTCAAAACATGTTTGATTACATCATAACACCACATTCAATGTCAAGTACAATATCTATCTTGATAAAACAAGTACATAATCCCATTACATGAATAGCCATTAAAAAGAAAGATAACAAGCTGGACTTTACTTCAGCAGTCCAAGCTTTCCAGAAGATAAGCAATCCAACTAGACTCCACTAGAACTTGGCCCAACCTGCGGACCTGAAGGGAGAAAAAGGATGGAAAAGAGGGGGTCAGACATAAAGTCTGGTGAATATGATAATTCTACAATACTATTACCAAAATAACTGGACTAAGGCATAAGCTGGAAAACAAGAAAATGTCTATGAAGAGCAGATTAAGGACATAGACAATCGCTAAAGGCAACGTTATAGGCGCTCCTAAATACAAAAGGATAAACACTATACTGCACCACACCAGTCACCCTAAAGATTCATCCCACTTAGCTTCACTTAGAAACTTTCCCAATGGCTTTACGTACCCCTAGCTGACTACATAGGTGCCGCCTGCCCCTATCTCCACTAGGTGTACCCTACTTCCCATTATTCGATCGGCTCCCTAACTCGTAGATACCCGTGCTGGCCCCACAGTGGGGTGTATCACTCCCCTAAAGTGGCAACCTGATACAACGGACATGCACGGCTTATACCTACACGATGCAACAACGTCTTACCTACCAGCCCGGGTCCACACACGCATATGAAACCCGTTGGACTTGCGTTGCCACCGCTCCCTGTTTTGGCCTCTTATAGTCAAACCCAGTATGCGTGTCCGGTCCTCGACTTAGGTCGAGCCCACAAAGATACGTTTTGGGATACTGGTTGAAATGGGCCCCCACTATTTACCACAAGCATTCCACCTAAGCTTGTCCCCATTAGTCCATCCCACTTAACCCACTTAGTCATGTTCATTTACATGTGTGTTTGGTTAAGTCTAATCGTATTTCAAATGCCTCTAAAGGCAACCACCAGATTCCTCATGCCACCCAAGGCACCTACTTAACCCCCATGTCCCACCTTACATGATTATCTGGTTAAGTATTTCTTAGTTCATTAAGGCCATAACCTCATAAAGACCTCTCACATTAGACTGGCATTTATGGCAGCTGGATTTGCCGGGCGGGTCCGGGCAGTCTTACACCATAAAAGAGTCTAACCTCGTGTCTTTACAACTGTTATGCTTTAGTTTGGGCCTAGGACCTCTCACATTGGGCCGACATTTGTGACTACTGGATTTGCCGGGCGGGTCCGGGCAGGTTTACATCACAAACGGGTCCAACCTCGTGTCCTAAGCATTGATTATTAATAATAATCCACTTTCCCCCAATTTTAATAATTCCCTACTTGAATTATTAATTACTTCCAATTTTTAACAATGTCCATAATTGACTCAATTATGGACATTCATTCATGGTATGCAACATCTTACAAAATTGCACCCAATTTATTAATTCCTAATATTACCCCTACCCCACGTTTGAACGTTTATTCGCAAAATATATGTTAGACTCGAATAGCCTAACTCATAGCATAAAAGAGATTATCATAATAACAACATGTATATGTGACCAAATGAATCATAATAAGGGGTGAAACTTGCATATGTCCACCTTGCATAGATTATACATGTCATGGACCTAAAGGTGTCAACTTGTTCAAAATTCACCTAATATGATCTCAATCAATTTTCATAAACTTACATATGAACATGTGTGAATCAACATCATCTAATTTTTTTTTAACAACATGGTTTTATATGGGTACACCTAACTCAATAGGCAAATTCCCATAATCAAGTTTTATTTAATTATAGTTTCAAGTTTATGGGTACACCTAACCTAATAGGCAAATTCCCATAAACAAGATCCATTTAAATTAAGAAAAAAAAACATAACTTTAAGCATGATCCAACAACATGATTTTTTCAACATAATATAGCATGATTTATAACATGGCATAGTATAATAGTATAACATAGCTTGACATGATTCTCAACATAGCACGACATAGCATAAGAGGATTTACAACATAGCATGACATAGCATATATAATTTACATCATACGACAACATAATAACATAATAAGAGATCCACAATATATAGAATTTACAATTACAAATCACATCACTTTCTTGTGATCCATTCATAACTGAGTCAAATTAGTTTGTAATAGTCTTGTGAGAATCATCATACTCACCAACAAAAGAAAAGAATTAGAGAAAGAGAGATCTTTTGATTTGATTTGTGTAGATTTAGTTGTAGATGATTAGGCTTCCTCTTCTTAGTTTGTGACGGCTATGCTGAACTCCATGGCAGCAGCATGACGGTAGCTTCTCTAATTTTACAAGTGATTTAGGTCTAGGGTCTACCCACTTATTTATAGATTTTAGAATTCATTTAGGCCATTAGATTTAACCTAGAAATAACCGCAGCCGTTCAGACAAGATGGGGTTTATCTTGTTGACTCAGCAATGAGTCAGAAGTGACTCAGCAAACACTCAGCATATTAATAAACTTCTATTCATGTCATAAATATATATATTTTTTCTACAATGTACATATTAGATACATCCCCCTTTACTTATTATTGTTTTTATATACATATTAGATACATCCCCTCTCTCACACACTTATTAATATTTTTATATTCATATTAGATACATCCCCTCTCTTACACACTTATTAATATTTTTATATTCATATTAGATACATCCCCTCTCTTACACACTTATTAATATTTTTATATTCATATTAGATACATCCCCTCTCTTACACACTTATTAATATTTTTATATTCATATTAGGTACATCCCCTCTCTTACACACTTTTTAATATTTTAGCAACTTTAGTGTTAATAGAAAATTCGGGGTGTTACATAAGTTATAGATCTTATTACACCAACCACTTTACCAAAACAGAATCCTTCTTCCAGTACTTTGTTCTTCACTTTCTCATTTCAGCCATACTTTAACATTCTCGTTCGCACCCAAGAACTTGCAACCGACTTTCCTGCTTTGCGTCCATCTCCATTCCAGACAACCGTACTTGCTTTAAATTCATACTTAGTGTTGAATAATTTAGTCCATCGGTTATAAGTTATAACCTTATAGGCTTCTTCGTTCTGTCCTAGGCTTCATATTCGCATTATGTCCATCTTCGCCAAGCTACCATCGTCGTTCCCATTACCCAGGCCTCGATCGAATGTTGCTGCCAGGAGCGCCCCACTGCCCATAACCTTCGACACTAGCCTCGCTGAACTCGATCTCGTAATCCAGCCGTAACAGCCTAAAACGCGCGAGACTTTGAAGCACGATTCTGGCCAGTATGATTCGAGAAGCATGATCATATCCATTCACCATGTTGATCTCGATGAGCTTTATCAATTCACCGTTGAACAATCCTTGGAAAAATCATCTAATCGAGAAAAATTTAGGAAGAAGAGTGGAAGATTGGTGCCATTGAAATGTTTTCAGTGGCGGCTCGTTGAGGAGTTGACCACGTTTAGACAAGAATAATGGTTGTTGACCAACATATGTTATTTATAGAGAATGAAATATTATATTTTAATATAAACTAAAACTTCACCGTGAAGTAATTGACAAAAATAATCAAATACGATCCCCGTTTTTGACAAATTAATGTAATTCTAACATAAAAAAATATTCCGGACCCAATGGGACAGGTTTCGTCAAATTCTGAGGTCGTTTGTGAAAAGTCTTTTACCATTATCGATGAAAAATCAAGTATTTAAAATTCCTAAAATTATAGAAAAAAATCCAATAAATTTGAAACCTTGAAATTATACTAGACCTCTGCCTTACAGATCCAATGAAATTTATTTCACCCAAATCAGAGTTTATTTGGCCAGTCGTTTATTCATTTAAAATTACCCTTTTTTGAATTAGCCAAAATAATATAATTGATTTGGGCATTTATCGTTGCCACGATCAAACGGTAAGTCCGATTCACACAAAAATTGAAATCATATAATAATTAATTAATACGAATCCAACGGCGCCAGTTTCATCGCATTCCGAGACTATTTCCCAGTACGCTATTTTTATACGCATGGAAACGCTATTTTGGGCACCAAATTATCCGGTCTTCAAAAATAAAAAATTATATACCTATCCTGACTCTAAATGTTGATACGGATTCAACGGAATTGGTTTTGCGGCCTTATTCGATCGTCTGCTCAAGTTACACTCAAATGCCCCTCTATTGCATTAATTACACGCTATAGAAATTGAACGGGTGTTTACAGTTGTCGTGGTCACATACGACATCGGTTTCCCACGAATTTTAATACTATGCAATAATTTAACGTTACGGTTCCAATGAAACTAATTTCATCGAAAACGGAGACCGTTTGCAAAATGACTATTTTAAAGGCCTATAATTTAATCATGATTTCCATAGCGACTATTTCAAATTTTGATTTAGCCATAATTAACAATCTATAACACGGAATCTGGATTTTTCTCTTTCATATGAAAATTATCATCAGCACGACTCCAACGTTTCTTGTTTCACAGAAATCTGACTTATACCGCACTCTATATATTCAGTTGAAGTTTAAAACTCCATTTTACGGACTGCAGCGCCATTTCGAGCTCGATTTATAATTATATAAATTATAACATTCAAACTACATTTTAAATAAAGAATTAAATATTAAAATCTGGTCGTTACATTCTTCCCCCCTTAAAATAATTTCGTCCCTGAAATTGCTAAGGTGAGAAAAATGCTACAAATCCCAATAATTTCTGAATTTAATTTATTTTAAACCAAAACCTATTTCCATATCGTAGATAAATATTTTCCCAAAAATATCGAAAATTTCTAACACATTAAATTCCCGGAAAAATTCGGTAGTCTCCCTTGTACTGAGTGACATCTACTATATCGCAAGAACAAATAATATATATACATCGACCCACACGGTCGGAAAACAAAAATCAAAACCTAAAATTTTATATTTTTGTATAGGCGTACCTTTTACGAGTGCTATTGAGCATTCTTGCTCAATGTATATGAGATTTGCTTAACCAATATCAATCTACCTAGCCATCTGGCACCTGTACTCAACTCAATTCACATAGTAATAAATATAAAGTTCTTAAATAATATTTCACTAACAAGTATAACTACACCAATTCCAAAATCAAACAGATAGCATCAATTTATTATCAAATACAAGGTTAAATCATAAGTTCCAATTCATATGCAGTTTCACTCCAGTTTAATTATAATGGAAATTATTCTTTCGTCCATAATTCATTTAGCTCCATTAAAATGTTGATTATTCCCTTTCAAACAATCTATCATCTAGTAACAAACAATTCACAATCAATAGCCAATACATAACCAAATCAATTGAATTTACATTCAATATTAATATTTTATTTTGGTTTCACATATTTGAACATCAATCGATTAATATCCGATTGATATCTATTTGATTATTATTTATTCAAATTCCAAAATTATTTATTTTAATTTAATATCATTATTAATTAAATTTTCACTTAACCAGGTTAAGTTTCAATTCAAATGTTCAAATCCAATTTGAATTCCATTCAAATCAATCAAACACACTAATATCTTCATAATCTGATAAAATTATAACTTTTTTATACAAAAATATAATTTGGGTAAAATTATTCCATTTACCCTCTTTACAAAACAATACTGCATTCATCTACCTGTCCAATGCTTCTCAACACTTGAACCGATCAACAAACACAATACAAAACACTTGTATATAAAATCTAGAAATACGCTCTCATATATATACACTCAATCTCGATCTAGGGTATTACTAACCATATCTCCACCGAGTTATACCGCAGAGCCAAGGTTATTACTAAACCAATAGCTCTGATACCACTGTGACAACCCAAGGATTTTCGGCCCTGAAAATCGACATAAATACATTTCTATATCTGATGACGATCTTCCAAACACCGAAAACACTGGATAATTATTAGAAAGAAATTAGAAGGTGAGATAAGAAAGAAAGAAATATTAGAATAGAAGAAGAAGAACCAACACAACACAACGTCTCACATCGCAGCGGAACAAAATATAATACAGAAATATATCTTTATTGAGAGCTTTTAAAGATACTTACAATCATCAGAGTACATTAACACATCTAGACAGTTATAATAATCTGCCCCATATACAACACACAGCAAAATACACATCATATGTATAATACATCTGAACTCCTCCAGCTCGTCTCTGGACTTCGCAACATCCGATAACCTGGACATGTACAACCCTGCCTAACCCGAGCATTTACAAAACACCGGGTCAGTCTGGTGAACCAGAGTGAGAAAAACTCGCAAAGTTTTAAGGGAATCATCCAACTTGATTTTAAAGTTAAAATCCTTTTGAAAGAAAAGGATAATCGTAAGACCAAATCCACATATAAATACGGATGGTTTTTACCTTATGATAACCCAAAACATTTTTGAAATCAATATCTTTTCTGATATTATAATAATGTATAAATACAAGTAGATATCAATCTAGCGGAACGATTGCATCTCACACTCCACATATATAGTATACAATCAAAACCGTGGGCGCTTATTGGAGATTGGATTCCGACCATGACAAGGTATGGAACCATCGGCCGATAGTGTATCTGTAACACCCCGTATTTTCTATGAACATTAAAGTAATGAATTAAAGAATACTTAATTTTAAAAGTGGTAATTAAGGGAAACGGGTTACGCCATTACGTTCATCTCGGAATTCTGCTCGAGATAGAGTCCGAGTTTGCGTATATCAGACTACGTATGAAGAAGTTATGGAGTTCAAAAGATTTCAAGTTCAAGCAGAAAATAAATATAAATAAATATAAATAATAAAAAATAGTTCAAAATTCAAAATCGGTTGAGCAGGAAATTTCCCGCTCAGAGTGTCGATCTCCCCCCAAGGGGAGTCGACATAGGTGTCGACCCCCTATAGGGGAGTCGACATAGGTGTTGACCCCCCTGTAGGGAGTCGACCCCTCCCAGATCCAGCTCCTGTGACGAATTTTTACAGCCCTGTGCTGATGTGGCCTTCTCTGATTGGCTAATGACTGATTTTTGAGGTATTTGGGTATATGTTTCATGCTACGGTTGGCTGGATGACACGTCTCTTTGGTTTGATGGCTCTGATTCCTCCTAGACTAACCTAAAGGCTTGAATTGAACCTAAACTTCTGTATAATCACCTTAAACCTCAACCCTAGAACTCAATCTATGGAGCCAACATGTTGTTCGTCTACAAAATGGCCTAGCCTCCATTCATCTACCCCAAACTAGAGAATCAAATTCAAACTCGGAATCAATTAGAAGAACTAGAGAATCAAATGTCTACATCAAGGATAGCTTTTCAAATTCAGAAATCAGATCCCAGAAATCAAGATCCGTCCTTTTTCTGTAAGTACAGTTATTGTTTAGATGTGAATACCTAATAAGAAATCATGACTGTAATAACTGGATCTAGAACTATGCCTAATTCTATTCGTCCCTATCCTTTTATCAATTCTGAATTGCTCATGCCTATTGGACTGTTGTGACTAACATAGTAAAGCCCATCATGCCTATTGGACTGTTGTGACTGACATGGTAAAGCCTATCATGCCTATTGGACTATTGTGACTAACATAGTAAAACCTATCATGCCTATGAGACTATTTGGTACTGATACCATTGAACCTATCATGTTGTATTAAATTTGTGGTTCTTTTATGTATGTAAGTTACATGCTAAGTTATGTTCATACATGTTATATGTTTAGATCCAAGCTAGTACCCATGTTTAAGATCTATATAAGTTCATGTTTATACAATTAGACTTACGCAAGTTCGCATGTCAATTGGATCTAACTTAAATGCAAGATCACGTTTATATGCTTATTTAAGTTTATGTCGTTCTATGCCGAATTTATATTACACATATTAATCTATGTTGTTTTATGCCTGTTGGAATGTTACATGTCTGTTTTCTTTTCCCTTTTTGTTTATGAGTTAGGCTAATTTGCGAGCCTAACGTTCTATGTGAATTGTGCGAACGAATAACGGGGGAGACGTTGGGTGAAAATATTAAATTATATGCTATTGGCATAGATTGGCTCATAATCACGTAAATGATTAGTAGCATGAAATGACATAATTTGGACATAATTTAGAGGGTAAATGGAACATGACTTGATTTGACAACACTTGTGAATAATTTGCATATAAACATGAATGGTAAATATGTAAATTAATTAAAGGATGAATATGCCTAACCCAAGGTTAGATTGAGTTGCGGTGTAAGACTGCCCGGAACCGCCCGACACATCCAGCGACCGCAACAATTCAGATCTAATGTGAGAAGTTAGCGCATTAAGCCCGAAAAACCCGAGTTTAGATTGAGTTGTGGTGTAAGACTGCCCGGAACCGCCCGTCACATCCAGCGACCGCAACAATACATATCTAATGTAAGAGGTTGGTGCTTTAATGAATGAATTAAAGCTAAGGAACAGACAGGCTAAGAATAGTAGGGTTAAGTTAACTAAGGCAACACTTAACCAATACAACATGTTAATCTAACAGACGGGTGAGGTTAGGTAAAATGGAGAACACTTAACCATTATAACATGTTGATTAGGAAACCCTAGTAACGGGGACCTATTTCAGCAGTAACCCACATAGATGTAGCATGGTACCCTGAACTAGGCAGGGTGGGGCACAATTACTGGGCTGATTATAAGCGGTCAAAATAGCGGCAGGGGTTGCAGCAGTGTAGTTCCGACGGAATATGGACGTGCACGTACTCCGGAGTTGAAAAGCAGGCACTGGGCATCAGTAGTATACACTATGCATCTTGAATTTGTGTCGGTTTTCCACCATAGGAATTGATACACCCCATGGTGGAACCAGCACAGGTATCTTCAATTGAGCGGGCCGAATGACACAAGTAGCAAATGCATGCAGTAGAAGCCAATCGGGAAAGGGATCACTTTGCTATGAACACATGATGGTAGTTGAAACATTCGTAGTAGGTGCAGAGAAATAGAAATGAGTACGATAGTATATTCAGTTTATCCCCCCCCCCCCCCCCGGTCCGTAGGGAGGGAATACTTTAGCTTAGTGCAGACCTTTTTCCAGTTTGAAGAGAGTAGATGTATTGCTTGGATTCTTTCTTCTTGGGCTATGGCTATGGTTACACTTTTATTAGGGATTTATGCTGCTTTATTACTGTTTTATGCTTCTTTATGTACTTGGAGTTTTAAATCAAGATAGATGTTTCATTGTAATAATTTAGAAGTCGGGTTTTGAGACAATGCTTGTAATGTTTTAACTAAACCACGCCATTTAATAAATAATTTAAGTTTTCCACTGCTTATACATCTGTCTTGTAAATTATTTGTGTCTTTTACCTAAAATGCTTCACCAAAGTCAATGCAATCCCTTTGTGAGTGACCTTAACAGAGGTGGGGTGTTTCACTTGGTATCAGGGCAATGGTTTACTAGATCAGATAAAAGTTTGAAAACTATTTTTCAAAAAGAAGTTTAATGAAGCATTTTCAAGAAAAGTGTTGTTTTATTATAAAGGCATAATCCTCAAAGCCATATGCACTATCTTTCTATCCTTTGTTTTGAACCTTTTCTTTTCGTTTCAGCATGTCCGGGGATCTTAATGTTCCGGAGGGCATACCGGTACCTGGTTGGTTCAGAAGGTACCTGAAGGTTAGGGCTAATGACGCAGGCCTAGCAGACGTCCTCTTCCCCCAGTTGCAGCTGTTCCTCCTCCTCCTCCTCCTCGTGTGAATGCTTTCTCGAAGATATGTAGTGACTTTTGAGCCATAGGTGGAAAGAACTTTAATGGGGTTGAGTCATTTGTGGAAGCAAGAAACTGGCTCAAGGAAACAGAAGATTTGTTTGTTATCTTCGAAGTGGACGATAGGCAGAAGATACAATTGGTTGTATGGTTACTTAAGGACGAGGCCTCTTACTGGTGGGAAGTTACTAATGCTGAGAGACCAGTTGAAACTTGGGAGGATTTCAGAGGGAGATTTGAAATGAAGTTCCTCTCACAAGCTGAACGAAACCTATAGATGGGGAAGTTCTTAGCACTCAAATAGGGAAATCCATCAGTTAAGGAATACGTCAACCAATTCAACCAGCTGGCTAGATTCGGACTGGAGTTGGTAAACACTCCACATAAAAAAGCTCTCCATTTTGTGAGAGGGTTGAATGAACCGCTGCACAGCCTAGCTATGTCCCATATACCTATGGGTGCGAATTTTGATAGAATGGTGGACAAGGAACTGTTACAGGAGGAAGACAAGGGTGGCAAGAAAGAGGCAAAGGTGGATGAACCTCTAGACAAGAAAGTGGAGGGATCGCAGAATAAGAAGACGGATTCCAAGAAAGGCGGGAAGAATAACAAACCCCGCAATAAGGGAAAGTGTAAATTTTGTGGCATACTTGGACATCTGATTAAGGACCGCAGAAATAAGAAAAGGAAGATGGGTGGTTGCTTTCAATGCGGCGAGATAGGACATATGGCTAAGGATTGCCCAAAAAGGCAAGGTCAAGGGCAGAGGACTGGATCCACTTCTAGAGGTCAGGTTCACGCTCTCATGGCACCTCCGTAAGAAAGAGGTAGAAATAATTATGTTGAGAGTTTAGTTTATCTTTCTGATCATCCAGTTCGTACTCCTTTTTATTCTGGCGCATCGCACTCTTTTATATCTACTACTTTAGTTGAATCTCTGCACCTAGATACCAGTATAGTATAGGATCCCATGGTTGTTTCAAATATAATTGGGGGCTCGACTTACTTGTCCATGATTTGTTTGGATTTGGAAATTTCTATACTAAGCGTTGGGTTTAGATGTAATGCTTATGTTTTGGGCTTCACGGGCTATGGGTTGATTCTAGGCATGGATTGGTTATCCAGAAATGGTGCCATCCTCGATTGTGAAAAGAGAGTGGTTAGGCTTATGACTCGCCTCGGTAACACTCTCGAAATCTCTTGTAATCCCATGAATTCTGTTATGCTTAGTTATCTAGAATCTCTTGATGCGTTTTTTGAAAACTTGCAATCTGTTAGAGTAGTCCGTGAATACTCGGATGTCTTTGAAGAGGTGAAGGGCTTACCTCCTAAGCAAGAGATAGACTTCTGCATATACCTTATTGACAATGCAAAACCTATTGCCTTACCCGTTAGACATATGGCCCCAAGGGAAAGGAAAGAGCTCAGCAAGCAAGTCAAAGAGTAGCTTGAAAAGGGGTTCATAAGGTGTAGTATTTCTGAATGGGGTGCTCCAGTGGTGTTTGCAACCAAAGCAGATGGTTCACTTCGTCTGTGCGTGGACTATAGGGAGCTAAACAAGCTGACCAAGAAGAATAGGCACCCAATTCCTAGAATAGACAACTTATTTGACCAACTCATAGGTGCCTCGGTTTTCTCCTAACTAGATCTGGCCACCAGATTTCATCAGCTAAGAGTGGATGAAGACAACAGAGATAAGACCGCGTTCAGGACCACGGATGGTTTATTCGAATGGCTTTCATGCCTTTCGGCTTGACAAATGCACCGACCTATTTCGTGGACCTGATGAGTTGGGTATTCAGAGAGTTCCTTAATAAATTTGTAGTAGTCTTCGTGGACGACATTTTGGTTTTCTCAAAAAGTGAGGAAGAACATGCTCTGCATTTAAGGGAAGTTATGGATACTCTTCGTGCACACCAGCTGAAAGCAAAATTCTCCAAATGCCATTTTTGGAGAGAAGAAGTAAGGTTTCTTGTACATGTGGTGTCCAAAGAGGGGATAGTTGTGGATCCCGCAAAAAGTAATTGCGGTGCAAGATTGGAAGATCCCCCGGAATGCAACCAAAGTACGAAGTTTTCTCTGGCTAGCGGGCTTTTACAGAAAGTTCATTAAGGACTTTGTGAAGATCTCAGCCCTACTAACTATGCTGACAAAAAAGAACCTAACTTTTGCCTGGGATTTGGATTGCGACATTGCTTTCCAACGATTGAAAAGGGCTATGACAACAGCCCCAGTTCTGATATTGCCTGACGGAAGCAAGATGTCTACCATATACACAGACGCATGCGGTACATGGTTAGGCGCTTTCTTGATGCAAGAAGGCAAAGTAGTTTGCTATGGAGGAAGACAGTTGAAAGTACATGAGAAGAACTACCCAACTCATGATTTAGAGCTAGCTGCCATTGTTTTCGCTCTTAAGTCATGGCGTCATTACCTACTAGGAGAAAGGTTTGAATTGTTTACTGACCATAAATCGTTAAAGTACCTTTTCTCACAGAAAGATCTTAACTTAAGACAACAAAGATGGATGGAATTTCTTGCCTCATACGATTTTTAGATTGCTTATACCCCTGGCAAGGGAAATGTGGTAGCAGACGCCTTGCGTAGGAAAAAGCTGACCTTGAGTCCTCTCTTTGTAGAAAGGCAAAGCTTGGAGTACATAGCAAACTTTGACTTTAGACCCTCCTTTGAATTTGTACTAGTTTGTTAGCATTGCTAGAGGTGCAGCCTACGCTTTTAGACTCAATAGGAACCGCGCAACGTGAAGATCCTCTGCTAGTTGATGTGGTGGATAAGCTAATTAGAGGTGAGACTTCTAGTCACCTCAATAGATACTCCATCGATGACAAGGGTTGGGTGAGACGGGATGGAAGACTATGCGTCCCACAAGCAAGGGATTTGGTGAAAACCGTTCTCGAAGAAGCACACCATTCTAAGTTGACCATACATCCAGGTGGGGACAAGATGTATAAAGACATAAAAAGGGTTTTCTTCTGGAATGACATGAAGAAGGATGTAGCTAAGTTTGTCTCTACATGCTTGATATGCCAGCAAGTCAAGGCAGAGCAGAAGAAGCATGGTGGTCTGCTTCATCTTCTATAGGTCCCACAGTGGAAATGGGATAGCATTTCGATGGACTTTATTGATGGGTTGCCTAGATCAAGAAGGGGCAATACCAGTATTTGGGTAATAGTGGACAGGCTCACTAAAAGCGCTCACTTTATACCTGTTAAAAGTAGGAGGACTGCCTCATCGTTAGCATCCATTTATCTTAAAGAGGTGGTTCGACTGCATGGAATACCCTCTAGCATAGTAAGTGATCAAGATCCTATTTTTACGAGCAAGTTTTGGAAGAGTTTGCAAGAGGCTGTAGGCATACAGCTATGCTTAAGCACTGCCTATCACCCTCAAACCGATGGTCAGACGGAAAGGGTGAACAGAGTATTAGAAGATCTCTTGAGATTGTGCATTCTTGATTTTGGGGGAACATGGAAGGATCACCTTCCTTTGGTGGAGTTCGCCTACAACAATAGCTACCAAGCCACCATAGGCATGGCACCCTTTGAGGCTTTATATGGAAGACCATGCCGATCACCAACTTGTTGGTGGGAGTCTACAGACAAGCTCGTACTTGGGCTTGACATGATCAGAGAAACTTCAGAGAAGGTGGACTTGATACGAAGACGAATGAAAACCGCACAAGATAGACAGAAGTCCTACGCTGATAAAAGAAGGACCGACTTTGAGTTTTAGGTTGGAGATAGGGTTTTCCTTAAAGTATCTCCTTTGAGGAATGTCGTTCGCTTTGGGTCTACAGGAAAATTGGCACCAAGATTTGTAGGGCCATTTCCTATCATTGAAAGGATTGGGAAGATGGCTTATAAAGTAGAGTTGCCTGAAAGAATGGCTGGAGTTCATAATGTTTTTCATGTCTCTCATCTACGAAGGTGCTTACATGAGTCGGTAGAAGTTGTGGAGCCAAGCATAATAGAGGAAATAGAAGTGGAGCGAGAAGTGATGGTGAGGAGAGTTCCAACTCGTATCTTGGGTACAGAAGTTAAAAGGCTACGCAATAGTGAAGTCAAGCTAGTTAAAGTACAATGGAGTGATGCAGAGGAAGACGCGACTTAGGAGACTGAGGACAAGATACGTGCAACCTACCCTTATCTTTTTGAGGGTACATCTTTGATCTCTTGTTTTCCATAAAGTTTATGCATGCTTATATCTATCCTTTTAAGTATATCTCCTCGGTCCTAGTCTTGATCCCTAGGTAGAAACCAATAGATGTAAACATGTATTTGAAACATGTTATGATTGATGGTTGCAAGTGGTTGCTCGTGGATGCATACACACACACACTAGGTACAAGATCGGCTCAGTCACTTTCATATTGCATATGCATATATGTATTTATATATGGATTGGAACTTGATGTGTTATCATGTGGTCGTTGCATTTGTATGAATAATTGTGCACTCATGTAGAAAGTATAAATAGGCATAATTGCATACATAATGGACTCATGACACTGACATGATTTGCATCAAGGAGGTCAACTGAATTAGTGGACCGCCTGATTTTGCATTAGATAAGGACATATACACACACTATGCATATGATCATCAAAGCATTAGGAATCTTTTTAAGGATAATGGATGCTTGTGATTGATGGTTGAGTAGATGGATGTTGGATGTTAGGATACATTCTTCTTAACTTAGAGGTTTCGGGGACGAAATCCTTTAAGGAGGGGAGAATGTAACACCCCGTATTTTCTGTGAACATTAAAGTAACGAATTAAAGAATACTTAATTTTAAAAGTGGGAATTAAGGGAAATGAGTTATGCCATTGCGTTCGTCTCGGAATTCTGCTTGAGATAGAGTCCAAGTTTGCGTGAATTGGACTCCGTATGAAGAAGTTATGGAGTTCAAAAAATTTCAAGTTCAAGTAGAAAATAAATATAAAAAAAATAAAAAAAATAAAAAATAGTTCAAAATTCAAAATCGGCTGAGCGGGAAATTTCCCGCTCAGCGTGTCAACCCCCTCCCCCCCAGGGGGAGTCGACATAGATGTCGACCAACCCATAGGGGAGTCGACATAGGTGTCGACCCCCCTCCACCCGTAGAGTGTCGACCCCTCCCAGATCCAGCTCCTGTGATGAATTTTTACAACCCTATGCTGATGTGGCCTTCTCTGATTGGCCAATGATTGATTTTTGAGGTATTAGGGGATATGTGTCATGCTACGGTTGGCTGGATGACACATCTCTTTGGTTTAATGGCTCTGATTTCTCCTAGACTAATCTAAAGGCTATAATTGAACCTAAACTTCTATATAATCACCCCAAACCTCAACCCTAGAACTCATTCTATGAAGCCATCATGTTGTTCGTCTACAAACTGACCTAGCCTCCATTCATCTACCCTAAACTAGAGAATCAAAATCAAACTAGGAATCAATTAGAAACACTAGAGAATCAAACGTCTACATCAAAGGATAGCTTTTCAAATCCAGAAATCAGATCCCAGAAATCAAGATCCGTCCTTTTTTTGTATGTACTGTTATTGTTTAGATGTGAACACCTAATAAGAAATCATGACTGTAATAACTGGATCTAGAAGTATGCCAAATTCTATTCGTGTCTATCCTTTTGTCAATTCTGAATTGCTCATTGTTGGATCTAGAATAACCCTAGAGGGGGGGTGAATAGGGTTATTGACAGTTTTTAACTGAATTAAAAATCAAACGAGATAAATAAAAATAAACAGATTACAGAATATAGCAGAAACAAAAATGCAGAAAATAAATCACACATAGATATACCCAGCTTCGGCAAAACCCTGCCTACTGCTGCATTTCTAAGGTTTCTACTAGGTGATAGAATAGATCCCGCATACAAGACCATGTACACTCGCAAACCCTGCTCCTATTCTAACCCTACGCTCAAACCCCTAGACTGATTCAAACCCCTGAATCAGATTTTCCCCAGATTACAAACCCGTAACACGTAACACAGATTTTACAGACTCTGAAACTGACAGTCAGCACCCTGACTGGATTCCTAGACTTTACAGATCTAGACACTGTTTGAATTTGGTTTACAAAACAAAAACAAAACACAATAAAAAAAATTAAAAACAAAAACAAATTAAACCCTAGGATTTAAAAATATAAGGGTCATCCCCTTTGTAAATTATGGCCGGCCCACTTCATTTGTTTTTGCCCGATTGCTTTGTCCTCTGAAAAAAAATGGCGGCTGATTAATTCTAGGGTTTCTGAATCTTCCCCCAAATCGACTCGATGGCTTCTGGAATTGATGAAACTGAGGCTCTCTTCTTTGTGGCTACGTGATTCTCCACGTTGGCTTTTTCTGATTTGGGAGTTAGGGTTTTCTACACTCCAAATCTCGAACGTATGCTTCTGGAACTAAATCTCTGCTGCTTCGAAACTATGCATGGCTTTTGTACTTCGATTTGGATGTGGTTATGATCGAAAACTTGGTGAGTGATTTCTGAATTGATTTTTCCTCTTCGATTTATGCTCTGAATTTTTGATGCTTGGATTTTCAATTTTTTTTTTCTACTGCCGATGATGAATTGGTGTGTATTATATAGGATTACAAATCCTTTTAATTCCTCTGATTTCACGCCGAACTGATTTGGTCTGATTGTGTGTTGCTTTCCCTTTTTGCGTGTTTTATTCATCTCGGCTGAAATGGAATTTTGTTGCCTTGTATATGAACCTGATTTCCTCGGCTTGAAATGATTTGGCAGATAATTTGCGATTTCCACTTTTGAATTTCTTGAATAAATTCGGCCTTGATAAAAAATGGAAACAAAATAAAAACTTCCCAAAAACAAGATTTTAGATTAATCTGTGAATTTCTGAAGTTTAAAATTTTCCCAAAAAATGTTTGTATAAATCTGGAAAGTTAATTTTTGGAAACACATTTGATATCCTCGGCATTGATATAATTTGTTGCACCACTTGAATACTCGAGCAAAACTGGAAACTGATCAATCACACTGTGATTTCCTGGACACAATATTACTCCTGCATGATTCTTGAATCAAATATAAACCTTTGTGCTGTTAATTTTCTGAAAACATGATTTGTGGATTTAAACACCTGCGTGAATATTGCATTTGCTATGAGACCTGATATTTCCTTTGACCCTGAACCTGACTTGCCACCCATGCTTGATCATTTTGAAACTGTCATGTTTCACTTGTGCTTGTTGCACCTCAAACATTTCTTCTTGAAAACATACTTATCCAGTTTGCACCATTTGCTTTACTGTGTTGGTGCTTAAACTAAACTGCCCTGTCACATTGAATCTTGAGTCTGAACTATGCTCACGACCATATCACATGCTGTTTCATTAGTCTTGTATGTAAAAAAAAATACACTTGCACCCATGCGTATGCTACTCCTCAACATGTTTAGGAATCACCATACAAGTCTGCACATAGATATACTTGCTGAAATATGTATTCTCCCTTGTTTATCCTTGCATGTTGAAAACTTTGTTCAGTTGACCTGAATTGCTCCTGTGCTTGTGCTCAACTGCTTTGACATTCATGTTGGCTTGCTCATGTAGCTAGTACACCATCATAGAAACTGCTGTAGCCTATGATTGATCACTGTGCATTCCTGTATACTTGAAAGTGATTTCAGTATGAAACATAGCTGCAGTTTTGTCTATGTTTACTTTTTCTTCATCATGTATACACATTTGCAGCTAAACTTGTGATGAGACTTGTTTGCCTTCACTTCTGCATGTACCCAGCTTGACCACTTGACCATGTATTCTTGATTGCTTGGTATTTGAACTGTCTATTGAATTCATGCATTTGGACATGAAAAATGCAGCACCCATTGCTATTGCACGTCACACATTTTATTTGCACCATCCATGTATAAGTGTACCCATGCTTTTTGATTTCTCTGTCATGAAAATTCTTTTATGCTCGGCCATTTGAGAAACTTGAACAAGTTGTACATGAGTTTGTTGTTTCCTTTAAGCTGATGCATGCTGCTCCGTTCTGAAACATTGCATTTGCATGAGTTTGTCTTTGCACTTTTTGCTTCATGCTCGAACCCAAAACTTGTGATTTCTGTGTTGTTACTGGCTCGACAATTTTGATATGTTTTGACCACTTTGACATGACACTTGCTGTTTCCTTTACTTTGACATTTCAGACTTGGTGGACTTGAAAAGTGTGATCTGTTATGATTTCCATCTTGTGTTTGCTGATCTGAAATTTTGCACTTCCATTTCTCTTTTGATTTTTGACCTGTCTTGTATACTGAAAAAAATATCAGCAGACTGATTGTACTGTGTTGGGGCTGGTCAGAATCAGCTGAGTTTGATGCTGGTTCTGATCAGCAAACCAGTATGGTTATGTCGAGGTTGATCAGTGGGTACTGAAAATATATCAGATCAAGTCATGAAAGATGATGAGAAACACACCAGAAATCTGAGGCAAATAAATTTTTAAAATAAAAAATTATATCTGCAAGAATATGAAATTATTTTTGTTCTAGATACTGTGTGTGTGTTTCATGTGACAGGTAAGCATGAAGATGACTGGACTGACTATGCTGGCTGGCAGAAGACTGAAGACTGAAGCTGACAGTAAAAAATATACAAAAGCATCTGTATATGAGTGCAAGTCTGAAACTGTATATGTGAGAGTGTATAAAAAACAATGAGTCTGTATATGAGTCAATGTGAAACTAAGTGAATGTATGTGTAGATGCAAACTGTACTGAGTGTGAGAGCTGTAGTGAAGAGATTGTACAGTTTATTTGTAATAGACAAATTGCTTGAAATAAAATATTATTTTATTCGTCAAACAAAATTTGTTTATCGTATACTGTGTATTTACAAGTACTGAGAAGTGATTAAATAGTGGAGTTGTAAATAATTGTACTGTTCGAGAGTTTGAAATATAATATTTAATTTAAATAAAATACTGTAAGAAAATATGAATATCTATACAGTCGTATTCTATTTAAATATAAATATAATATTACTGTATGTGATGTGGAATAACAGTACATTTTCAAACACATTAATAATAATATTTATTTGGTTGTTATCATCAAACAAAAATCATATAATTGTGTATACAACACCGTTATATACAACAATCTCCCCCTTTTGATGATGACAAACAAATAAGAGATTTTGTATATAATAAATGTGTTTGTTCGTGAATATTTGAAATCCCCCTATTTAAATGCTCCCCCTATAACTGTGCATGAGTGAAATGTATGAATAATAATAAATTTTCAAAATTAAAAATATTTATAAAATATTCACTCATAAATCAAAATCCAATCCATCCAGTGCATGAGTGAAATGTATGAATAATAATAAATTTTCAAAATTAAAAATATTTATAAAATATTCACTCATAAATCAAAATCCAATCCATTCTCCCCCTTTTGTTATCATCAAAAGGATACAGATTTTAAAATACAGATGAAAATTGACTAAAAAATATAATTTCAGCTTAAGAGAAAGAACGATCATCATAAATTTCAATCAGTCAAACAAAAATCATAATATTCTAAGAACAGGTGGCATATTTCACATTGTAGAGAATGACGAATATACGAAGAATTTTATATAAAATGGAGAGAGTTTTAAAACCAATTCATTTCCAATCATTTTCAAAGTAAAAAAATAAAGCTCAAAAACAGTGATGGATTTTGGACTATAATTATAGATTCAATTTAAGTGAAAAAATTGTATAATCTCAAATCCCAATACTTATCAATTAATAAATCATAATATATCATAAGATTTCAATACATTTCACAAATAGAAAATGGATTGATAAGCTAGTTTTTATATACCAAGGAGAATTTCATATACAAATTTATTTAGCAAATTATTTTCTTTTCTTTTTCTTTTAATTTAAGAGCACACTGACCACGCATAACCAGATCTTGGATTTTTAAATGAGATCAGTTGCAGCTTAAATATAAGTAATCTCATAACCATGCATAACCAGAGCTTGGATTTTTAAATGAGGTTAGAGAAATACTTATGAATATTATATTATTATTATTTTCAGTTTCAAAATGAAAAACTCCTCAGTATACAAAATTAATATGTATGATAGAAATGTGGTAGGTACAGAAATGGTTTGTGAAATAAATTTCTAAATTAATCATATTATGAAATATAATCAACTGTACCGAGATCATTGAAAATTTTCAATTATCACTAATTTTGAATAGTAACATAGTCCCATTTCTATCACAAATATTTTCACTGTTTTAAAACAAGATAATTTTTAAAAATAAACTCTCCACATTAATAAAAAAACATGATGGATGGCAGACGGGTGATAGAAGAAGAAGATGATAGTGAAATAATTGCCAGTTCAAAGATATTATAATAAATATTCAACTATCATGAAAATATAAATAAAATCTCCTCTTATTGTGAAATATACTGCAGTCACAATTCATCACAATTTCAAAATCTGATAAAATTTTTGATGAATTATAAATACATTTCAATTTGGATATTGATTTCAATTTCTGAAAGAATAATCAATAAATAATTCTAAAATTGAAAATCAAATACTAGAGAAATATGTTGATCTATACACGACAAGAGGGAAAAAATGTGTACAAGACAAAAAAAAATGTGGATTTATACATGGTGAAGATTTGAATCTAAGTACAGATGGGTGAGACAAAAATAAGTGCTTCTGATACCACTTGTTCTCGCTTTCTCGAGGATTTTACCAAGACAATGGAGACAAACTATGATATCACAGACAACAGAAATTTAAAGCCCAAGCAGACAAATCAAACAATAAGCAATTATCTAAGAACAGTATCAGAGCAGTGCAGAACACAATATCACATCAGACTTGTCTGAGGATGGTCACATAAGAACATTCATGATCCAAGATTAGAACTACCGTTTATTTGAAATCATTTGAGGAATATGAAAAATCTCTAGATTCAATGAATCGATCACACCAAATTATTATTTTCACATTCAGAATATGTGTGTGATTCAATAACTCAATAATTTCAAATGATTTTAAACAAACAATCATTCAAATCAAATAACCATGAAATAGTAGAGAGATTTAACACCAATTTTTCAAAGAATGTTTCACAAGAATTTCAGACAAGCCCAAAGAAAATCAGATCATTTACATCAGATTTGATAGATATTCATGATCCAAAATAATTTATTTGAAATCACTTGAATCATTGTCAAGTTTTGAAATATAATGAATCAGTCACACAAGGTTGATAATTTCAAATTTAGGAGGTGTGTGATTATTCAAAATATTAATAGTTTCAGATGATTTCAAACAAACAAATTCTAACCATAATGATCATGAATGACAATGATTTTTAAGATGTATCACTGAGATTCTAGACAATTTAAAAGAATTCAAGCCAATCTGAATATTTCTGAAATTATCACAACTAATGAATGACAAAGTGCTGTAATGAGTATAATATATTGAGCTTTTCTAAAATAGATTAGAAGAGACTCAAAAACAGCAGAGGTGTGTGAAATTTCACTAAATTTTCAGATTTTCAAATTTTTTTTGAATTTATACTAACAGTGTTCAAGATATGATATGAATGCTTCAGCACTATTAGAATTTCAAAAAAATAAAAATAAACTCCAAAACAACTGCAGATATATACAGGTTTAAATTCAGATTCTGGAAGAATTAAAACATGACAGTTTTATACAGATTAAACGAATTTCCAGAAAATCATAAGTACTGCAATCGGAAGTTAATGAAGCGTAGAATAAGAAGAATATGGCAGTGTCAAATCAACTCAGGACAAAACAAAAAGAAAGAGAAAAAAAAATAAAAAGGAAAGGGGTAGAAGAAGAAATAAAAAATATTTACAAAGACAAGTTCAGAGATCATACCTGAAATCAGTGTAAACCAGAATCTCTGACTCAGTAAATCTTGGCCAAGGAACTGTAAAGAATACAGAAATATAGAACAGCTTGAAATCAATCTCTTTTCAGCATAGCAGTTCCTCAACCTTCACTGGTACCTAGCAGTTTAGTGGATCAAGTGGTCTAACAAAATTTGTAAAACCACTCTGAAATTTGTTTACCACTTTTGGTACCCAAACCTGTTTGTATAACATCCCATTCGAATCTATCTTTGTGCCTTTAGGAACCCAAACTTGTTTAGTTTTTCCAAAAATCATTTTATTTCCTTTTGGGGTCCACATCTGTTCAACTGGATTGTTATCAAACCAATTCTTGTCTCGTTTGTGATTTAAAAACCTTTTGGAATTGTCAAAATTCAAATTTTCAGAAAGACCCTTTTTAAAGCAATTTAAAGGTTTTTTAAAATCACAAGAATTCAATTTTTCAAAAACACTTGTTTTTCCAAAACCAATACCTTGTTTATGACCAACCGAAAATTGGTTTTGTAACAGCATATTCAACGATTTTTCTCCATTCGAAAATTTATTCAAAGTTGATTCTAATCGTTGAATTTTGGATTTAAGATCAGAGTTTTCTTTTATCAGATTTGAACAACGATTAATGTTGATCTTTCTCCTTTCAGTATCATTTTGTTTCAAAGACAAATTTTCGTTTTCAAGAAGTTTGATTTTGGTCTTGGGCTCAAAGATTTCAGATTCAAAATTAACTTGTTTTTCAAATTCAAGTTTCTTGAAATTCTCAATCTCTTTTTCAAGCTCGTTTAAAATTAAATCACTTTTCAACAAGCTTTCTTTCTCAGCAATTTCATGTTTGGAACTTTTGATGGCCTTAAAATTATTAAATTCTTTTTGCAAAGAATTGTTTGAATCTTTTAGCTCAGCCTCGTTATCTTTTAAAATCACAATTTCCTCTTTAAGTCTTTGAATATTTTTATTGTGATGAACGAGGTCAGTTTTCAATTTCAAACAACTTTTACAGTCAGAATTTTCTAATTTCATGACATTTGTAGATTCTGATTCCAAACAGTTAATTTTGCTATTTAACTCGTGATTTTTAGATTTCAAGTATTTGTTTTTACGATGGAGTTTATCAACGATTTTTGTTAAATCAGTACACATATAAACCAACTCTTCATAAGAGAAGCTTTCAGTCTCATTGTCTGTTGAGTCTCCATCGTCTGATCTACTTGAATTTTCATTTGTTTCTTCTCCTGAGCATAGATCTGAATCTGAGTTGACCACTTTGGGTTTTGAGCTGCTGTTGTCGATCTTTCCATACTTTGTATTTAGAAAATCCCATATTTCCTGCGCAGTCAAGCAATGAGAAATGAGGTTATATTGGACATCATCAATATAAGAATACAAAGTGTGAATAGCACGAGAATTAAATCCAATATCGTTCCTATTGACCATATCATAACCATTAATAACAGTATCCCAACATTTAATATCAATAGATTTTAAATATAATTCCATTTCTAATTTCCAATTTGAAAAATCTGTACCATTAAAGATAAATGGAGTACGACTGGACTGATTCTCAGAAGACTGACAACTAGAATTCACCATTTCTCTAGAGTTAAAAAATACCTGCTCTGATACCAAATGGTGTCTCCATTTACGAGGAATTTTAAATCACCCCGGTGGCCACCAAAGATACCTCAGACACTGGTTTCACGTCCTGCCTCTCGACACGGACAACCACCCACGGGCATGTAGGGGCAAGAGTCAATACTTCGCCACATGATCATACAGCGAGAACCCCCTATCATGCTGTTACCTTAAACCAGCTCTGATACCACTTGTTGGATCTAGAATAACCCTAGAGGGGGGGTGAATAGGGTTATTGACAGTTTTTAACTGAATTAAAAATCAAACGAGATAAATAAAAATAAACAGATTACAGAATATAGCAGAAACAAAAATGCAGAAAATAAATCACACACAGATATACCCAGCTTCGGCAAAACCCTGCCTACTGCTGCATTTCTAAGGTTTCTACTAGGTGATAGAACAGATCCCGCATACAAGACCATGTACACTCGCAAACCCTGCTCCTATTCTAACCCTACACTCAAACCCCTAGACTGATTCAAACCCCTGAATCAGATTTTCCCCAGATTACAAACCCGTAACACGTAACACGGATTTTACAGACTCTGAAACTGACAGTCAGCACCCTGACTGGATTCCTAGACTTTACAGATCTAGACACTGTTTGAATTTGGTTTACAAAACAAAAACAAAACACAATAAAAAAAAATTAAAAACAAAAACAAATTAAACCCTAGGATTTAAAAATATAAGGGTCATCCCCTTTGTAAATTATGGCCGGCCCACTTCATTTGTTTTTGCCTGATTGCTTTGTCCTCTGAAAAAAAATGGCGGCTGATTAATTCTAGGGTTTCTGAATCTTCCCCCAAATCGACTCGATGGCTTCTGGAATTGATGAAACTGAGGCTCTCTTCTTTGTGGCTACGTGATTCTCCACGTTGGCTTTTTCTGATTTGGGAGTTAGGGTTTTCTACACTCCAAATCTCGAACGTATGCTTCTGGAACTAAATCTCTGCTGCTTCGAAACTATGCATGGCTTTTGTACTTCGATTTGGATGTGGTTATGATCGAAAACTTGGTGAGTGATTTCTGAATTGATTTTTCCTCTTCGATTTATGCTCTGAATTTTTGATGCTTGGATTTTCAATTTTTTTTTTCTACTGCCGATGATGAATTGGTGTGTATTATATAGGATTACAAATCCTTTTAATTCCTCTGATTTCACGCCGAACTGATTTGGTCTGATTGTGTGTTGTTTTCCCTTTTTGCGTGTTTTATTCATCTCGGCTGAAATGGAATTTTGTTGCCTTGTATATGAACCTGATTTCCTCGGCTTGAAATGATTTGGCAGATAATTTGCGATTTCCACTTTTGAATTTCTTGAATAAATTCGGCCTTGATAAAAAATGGAAACAAAATAAAAACTTCCCAAAAACAAGATTTTAGATTAATCTGTGAATTTCTGAAGTTTAAAATTTTCCCAAAAAATGTTTGTATAAATCTGGAAAGTTAATTTTTGGAAACACATTTGATATCCTCGGCATTGATATAATTTGTTGCACCACTTGAATACTCGAGCAAAACTGGAAACTGATCAATCACACTGTGATTTCCTGGACACAATATTACTCCTGCATGATTCTTGAATCAAATATAAACCTTTGTGCTGTTAATTTTCTGAAAACATGATTTGTGGATTTAAACACCTGCGTGAATATTGCATTTGCTATGAGACCTGATATTTCCTTTGACCCTGAACCTGACTTGCCACCCATGCTTGATCATTTTGAAACTGTCATGTTTCACTTGTGCTTGTTGCACCTCAAACATTTCTTCTTGAAAACATACTTATCCAGTTTGCACCATTTGCTTTACTGTGTTGGTGCTTAAACTAAACTGCCCTGTCACATTGAATCTTGAGTCTGAACTATGCTCACAACCATATCACATGCTGTTTCATTAGTCTTGTATGTAAAAAAAAATACACTTGCACCCATGCGTATGCTACTCCTCAACATGTTTAGGAATCACCATACAAGTCTGCACATAGATATACTTGCTGAAATATGTATTCTCCCTTGTTTATCCTTGCATGTTGAAAACTTTGTTCAGTTGACCTGAATTGCTCCTGTGCTTGTGCTCAACTGCTTTGACATTCATGTTGGCTTGCTCATGTAGCTAGTACACCATCATAGAAACTGCTGTAGCCTATGATTGATCACTGTGCATTCCTGTATACTTGAAAGTGATTTCAGTATGAAACATAGCTGTAGTTTTGTCTATGTTTACTTTTTCTTCATCATGTATACACATTTGCAGCTAAACTTGTGATGAGACCTGTTTGCCTTCACTTCTGCATGTACCCAGCTTGACCACTTGACCATGTATTCTTGATTGCTTGGTATTTGAACTGTCTATTGAATTCATGCATTTGGACATGAAAAATGCAGCACCCATTGCTATTGCACGTCACACATTTTATTTGCACCATCCATGTATAAGTGTACCCATGCTTTTTGATTTCTCTGTCATGAAAATTCTTTTATGCTCGGCCATTTGAGAAACTTGAACAAGTTGTACATGAGTTTGCTGTTTCCTTTTAGCTGATGCATGCTGCTCCGTTCTGAAACATTGCATTTGCATGAGTTTGTCTTTGCACTTTTTGCTTCATGCTCGAACCCAAAACTTGTGATTTCTGTGTTGTTACTGGCTCGACAATTTTGATATGTTTTGATCACTTTGACATGACACTTGCTGTTTCCTTTACTTTGACATTTCAGACTTGGTGGACTTGAAAAGTGTGATCTGTTATGATTTCCATCTTGTGTTTGCTGATCTGAAATTTTGCACTTCCATTTCTCTTTTGATTTTTGACCTGTCTTGTATACTGAAAAAAAATATCAGCAGACTGATTGTACTGTGTTGGGGCTGGTCAGAATCAGCTGAGTTTGATGCTGGTTCTGATCAGCAAACCAGTATGGTTATGTCGAGGTTGATCAGTGGGTACTGAAAATATATCAGATCAAGTCATGAAAGATGATGAGAAACACACCAGAAATCTGAGGCAAATAAATTTTTAAAATAAAAAATTATATCTGCAAGAATATGAAATTATTTTTGTTCTAGATACTGTGTGTGTGTTTCATGTGACAGGTAAGCATGAAGATGACTGGACTGACTATGCTGGCTGGCAGAAGACTGAAGACTGAAGCTGACAGTAAAAAATATACAAAAGCATCTGTATATGAGTGCAAGTGTGAAACTGTATATGTGAGAGTGTATAAAAAACAATGAGTCTGTATATGAGTCAATGTGAAACTAAGTGAATGTATGTGTAGATGCAAACTGTACTGAGTGTGAGAGCTGTAGTGAAGAGATTGTACAGTTTATTTGTAATAGACAAATTGCTTGAAATAAAATATTATTTTATTCGTCAAACAAAATTTGTTTATCGTATACTGTGTATTTACAAGTACTGAGAAGTGATTAAATAGTGGAGTTGTAAATAATTGTACTGTTCGAGAGTTTGAAATATAATATTTAATTTAAATAAAATACTGTAAGAAAATATGAATATCTATACAGTCGTATTCTATTTAAATATAAATATAATATTACTGTATGTGATGTGGAATAACAGTACATTTTCAAACACATTAATAATAATATTTATTTGGTTGTTATCATCAAACAAAAATCATATAATTGTGTATACAACACCGTTATATACAACAATCTCCCCCTTTTGATGATGACAAACAAATAAGAGATTTTGTATATAATAAATGTGTTTGTTCGTGAATATTTGAACTCCCCCTATTTAAATGCTCCCCCTATAACTGTGCATGAGTGAAATGTATGAATAATAATAAATTTTCAAAATTAAAAATATTTATAAAATATTCACTCATAAATCAAAATCCAATCCATCCAGTGCATGAGTGAAATGTATGAATAATAATAAATTTTCAAAATTAAAAATATTTATAAAATATTCACTCATAAATCAAAATCCAATCCATTCTCCCCTTTTTGTTATCATCAAAAGGATACAGATTTTAAAATACAGATGAAAATTGACTAAAAAATATAATTTCAGCTTAAGAGAAAGAACGATCATCATAAATTTCAATCAGTCAAACAAAAATCATAATATTCTAAGAACAGGTGGCATATTTCACATTGTAGAGAATGACGAATATACGAAGAATTTTATATAAAATGGAGAGAGTTTTAAAACCAATTCATTTCCAATCATTTTCAAAGTAAAAAAATAAAGCTCAAAAACAGTGATGGATTTTGGACTATAATTATAGATTCAATTTAAGTGAAAAAATTGTATAATCTCAAATCCCAATACTTATCAATTAATAAATCATAATATATCATAAGATTTCAACACATTTCACAAATAGAAAATGGATTGATAAGCTAGTTTTTATATACCAAGGAGAATTTCATATACAAATTTATTTAGCAAATTATTTTCTTTTCTTTTTCTTTTAATTTAAGAGCACACTGACCACGCATAACCAGATCTTGGATTTTTAAATGAGATCAGTTGCAGCTTAAATATAAGTAATCTCATAACCATGCATAACCAGAGCTTGGATTTTTAAATGAGGTTAGAGAAATACTTATGAATATTATATTATTATTATTTTCAGTTTCAAAATGAAAAACTCCTCAGTATACAAAATTAATATGTATGATAGAAATGTGGTAGGTACAGAAATGGTTTGTGAAATAAATTTCTAAATTAATCATATTATGAAATATAATCAACTGTACCGAGATCATTGAAAATTTTCAATTATCACTAATTTTGAATAGTAACATAGTCCCATTTCTATCACAAATATTTTCACTGTTTTAAAACAAGATAATTTTTAAAAATAAACTCTCCACATTAATAAAAAAACATGATGGATGGCAGACGGGTGATAGAAGAAGAAGATGATAGTGAAATAATTGCCAGTTCAAAGATATTATAATAAATATTCAACTATCATGAAAATATAAATAAAATCTCCTCTTATTGTGAAATATACTGCAGTCACAATTCATCACAATTTCAAAATCTGATAAAAATTTTGATGAATTATAAATACATTTCAATTTGGATATTGATTTCAATTTCTGAAAGAATAATCAATAAATAATTCTAAAATTGAAAATCAAATACTAGAGAAATATGTTGATCTATACACGACAAGAGGGAAAAAATGTGTACAAGACAAAAAAAATGTGGATTTATACATGGTGAAGATTTGAATCTAAGTACAGATGGGTAAGACAAAAATAAGTGCTTCTAATACCACTTGTTCTCGCTTTCTCGAGGATTTTACCAAGACAATGGAGACAAACTATGATATCACAGACAACAGAAATTTAAAGCCCAAGCAGACAAATCAAACAATAAGCAATTATCTAAGAACAGTATCAGAGCAGTGCAGAACACAATATCACATCAGACTTGTTTGAGGATGGTCACATAAGAACATTCATGATCCAAGATTAGAACTACCGTTTATTTGAAATCATTTGAGGAATATGAAAAATCTCTAGATTCAATGAATCGATCACACCAAATTATTATTTTCACATTCAGAATATGTGTGTGATTCAATAACTCAATAATTTCAAATGATTTTAAACAAACAATCATTCAAATCAAATAACCATGAAATAGTAGAGAGATTTAACACCAATTTTTCAAAGAATGTTTCACAAGAATTTCAGACAAGCCCAAAGAAAATCAGATCATTTACATCAGATTTGATAGATATTCATGATCCAAAATAATTTATTTGAAATCACTTGAATCAATGTCAAGTTTTGAAATATAATGAATCAGTCACACAAGGTTGATAATTTCAAATTTAGGAGGTGTGTGATTATTCAAAATATTAATAGTTTCAGATGATTTCAAACAAACAAATTCTAACCATAATGATCATGAATAACAATGATTTTTAAGATGTATCACTGAGATTCTAGACAATTTAAAAGAATTCAAGCCAATCTGAATATTTCTGAAATTATCACAACTAATGAATGACAAAGTGCTATAATGAGTATAATATATTGAGCTTTTCTAAAATAGATTAGAAGAGACTCAAAAACAGCAGAGGTGTGTGAAATTTCACTAAATTTTCAGATTTTCAAAATTTTTTTGAATTTATACTAACAGTGTTCAAGATATGATATGAATGCTTCAGCACTATTAGAATTTCAAAAAAAATAAATAAACTCCAAAACAACTGCAGATATATACAGGTTTAAATTCAGATTCTGGAAGAATTAAAACATGACAGTTTTATACAGATTAAACGAATTTCCAGAAAATCATAAGTACTGCAATCGGAAGTTAATGAAGCGTAGAATAAGAAGAATATGGCAGTGTCAAATCAACTCAGGACAAAACAAAAAGAAAGAGAAAAAAAAATAAAAAGGAAAGGGGTAGAAGAAGAAATAAAAAATATTTACAAAGACAAGTTCAGAGATCATACCTGAAATCAGTGTAAACCAGAATCTCTGACTCAGTAAATCTTGGCCAAGGAACTGTAAAGAATACAGAAATATAGAACAGCTTGAAATCAATCTCTTTTCAGCATAGCAGTTCCTCAACCTTCACTGGTACCTAGCAGTTAAGTGGATCAAGTGGTCTAACAAAATTTGTAAAACCACTCTGAAATTTGTTTACCACTTTTGGTACCCAAACCTGTTTGTATAACATCCCATTCGAATCTATCTTTGTGCCTTTAGGAACCCAAACTTGTTTAGTTTTTCCAAAAATCATTTTATTTCCTTTTGGGGTCCACATCTGTTCAACTAGATTGTTATCAAACCAATTCTTGTCTCGTTTGTGATTTAAAAACCTTTTGGAATTGTCAAAATTCAAATTTTCAGAAAGACCCTTTTTAAAGCAATTTAAAGGTTTTTTAAAATCACAAGAATTCAATTTTTCAAAAACACTTGTTTTTCCAAAACCAATACCTTGTTTATGACCAACCGAAAATTGGTTTTGTAACAGCATATTCAACGATTTTTCTCCATTCGAAAATTTATTCAAAGTTGATTCTAATCGTTGAATTTTGGATTTAAGATCAGAGTTTTCTTTTATCAGATTTGAACAACGATTAATGTTGATCTTTCTCCTTTCAGTATCATTTTGTTTCAAAGACAAATTTTCGTTTTCAAGAAGTTTGATTTTGGTCTTGGGCTCAAAGATTTCAGATTCAAAATTAACTTGTTTTTCAAATTCAAGTTTCTTGAAATTCTCAATCTCTTTTTCAAGCTCGTTTAAAATTAAATCACTTTTCAACAAGCTTTCTTTCTCAGCAATTTCATGTTTGGAACTTTTGATGGCCTTAAAATTATTAAATTCTTTTTGCAAAGAATTGTTTGAATCTTTTAGCTCAGCCTCGTTATCTTTTAAAATCACAATTTCCTCTTTAAGTCTTTGAATATTTTTATTGTGATGAACGAGGTCAGTTTTCAATTTCAAACAACTTTTACAGTCAGAATTTTCTAATTTCATGACATTTGTAGATTCTGATTCCAAACAGTTAATTTTGTTATTTAACTCGTGATTTTTAGATTTCAAGTATTTGTTTTTACGATGGAGTTTATCAACGATTTTTGTTAAATCGGTACACATATAAACCAACTCTTCATAAGAGAAGCTTTCAGTCTCATTGTCTGTTGAGTCTCCAACGTCTGATCTACTTGAATTTTCATTTGTTTCTTCTCCTGAGCATAGATCTGAATCTGAGTTGACCACTTTGGGTTTTGAGCTGCTGTTGTCGATCTTTCCATACTTTGTATTTAGAAAATCCCATATTTCCTGCGCAGTCAAGCAATGAGAAATGAGGTTATATTGGACATCATCAATATAAGAATACAAAGTGTGAATAGCACGAGAATTAAATCCAATATCGTTCCTATTGACCATATCATAACCATTAATAACAGTATCCCAACATTTAATATCAATAGATTTTAAATATAATTCCATTTCTAATTTCCAATTTGAAAAATCTGTACCATTAAAGATAAATGGAGTACGACTGGACTGATTCTCAGAAGACTGACAACTAGAATTCACCATTTCTCTAGAGTTAAAAAATACCTGCTCTGATACCAAATGGTGTCTCTATTTACGAGGAATTTTAAATCACCCCGGTGGCCACCAAAGATACCTCAGACACTGGTTTCACGTCCTGCCTCTCGACACGGACAACCACCCACGGGCATGTAGGGGCAAGAGTCAATACTTCGCCACATGATCATACAGCGAGAACCCCCTATCATGCTGTTACCTTAAACCAGCTCTGATACCACTTGTTGGATCTAGAATAACCCTAGAGGGGGGGTGAATAGGGTTATTGACAGTTTTTAACTGAATTAAAAATCAAACGAGATAAATAAAAATAAACAGATTACAGAATATAGCAGAAACAAAAATGCAGAAAATAAATCACACACAGATATACCCAGCTTCGGCAAAACCCTGCCTACTGCTGCATTTCTAAGGTTTCTACTAGGTGATAGAACAGATCCCGCATACAAGACCATGTACACTCGCAAACCCTGCTCCTATTCTAACCCTACGCTCAAACCCCTAGACTGATTCAAACCCCTGAATCAGATTTTCCCCAGATTACAAACCCGTAACACGTAACACGGATTTTACAGACTCTGAAACTGACAGTCAGCACCCTGACTGGATTCCTAGACTTTACAGATCTAGACACTGTTTGAATTTGGTTTACAAAACAAAAACAAAACACAATAAAAAAAAATTAAAAACAAAAACAAATTAAACCCTAGGATTTAAAAATATAAGGGTCATCCCCTTTGTAAATTATGGCCGGCCCACTTCATTTGTTTTTGCCCGATTGCTTTGTCCTCTGAAAAAAAATGGCGGCTGATTAATTCTAGGGTTTCTGAATCTTCCCCCAAATCGACTCGATGGCTTCTGGAATTGATGAAACTGAGGCTCTCTTCTTTGTGGCTACGTGATTCTCCACGTTGGCTTTTTCTGATTTGGGAGTTAGGGTTTTCTACACTCCAAATCTCGAACGTATGCTTCTGGAACTAAATCTCTGCTGCTTCGAAACTATGCATGGCTTTTGTACTTCGATTTGGATGTGGTTATGATCGAAAACTTGGTGAGTGATTTCTGAATTGATTTTTCCTCTTCGATTTATGCTCTGAATTTTTGATGCTTGGATTTTCAATTTTTTTTTTCTACTGCCGATGATGAATTGGTGTGTATTATATAGGATTACAAATCCTTTTAATTCCTCTGATTTCACGCCGAACTGATTTGGTCTGATTGTGTGTTGCTTTCCCTTTTTGCGTGTTTTATTCATCTCGGCTGAAATGGAATTTTGTTGCCTTGTATATGAACCTGATTTCCTCGGCTTGAAATGATTTGGCAGATAATTTGCGATTTCCACTTTTGAATTTCTTGAATAAATTCGGCCTTGATAAAAAATGGAAACAAAATAAAAACTTCCCAAAAACAAGATTTTAGATTAATCTGTGAATTTCTGAAGTTTAAAATTTTCCCAAAAAATGTTTGTATAAATCTGGAAAGTTAATTTTTGGAAACACATTTGATATCCTCGGCATTGATATAATTTGTTGCACCACTTGAATACTCGAGCAAAACTGGAAACTGATCAATCACACTGTGATTTCCTGGACACAATATTACTCCTGCATGATTCTTGAATCAAATATAAACCTTTGTGCTGTTAATTTTCTGAAAACATGATTTGTGGATTTAAACACCTGCGTGAATATTGCATTTGCTATGAGACCTGATATTTCCTTTGACCCTGAACCTGACTTGCCACCCATGCTTGATCATTTTGAAACTGTCATGTTTCACTTGTGCTTGTTGCACCTCAAACATTTCTTCTTGAAAACATACTTATCCAGTTTGCACCATTTGCTTTACTGTGTTGGTGCTTAAACTAAACTGCCCTGTCACATTGAATCTTGAGTCTGAACTATGCTCACGACCATATCACATGCTGTTTCATTAGTCTTGTATGTAAAAAAAAAAAACACTTGCACCCATGCGTATGCTACTCCTCAACATGTTTAGGAATCACCATACAAGTCTGCACATAGATATACTTGCTGAAATATGTATTCTCCCTTGTTTATCCTTGCATGTAGAAAACTTTGTTCAGTTGACCTGAATTGCTCCTGTGCTTGTGCTCAACTGCTTTGACATTCATGTTGGCTTGCTCATGTAGCTAGTACACCATCATAGAAACTGCTGTAGCCTATGATTGATCACTGTGCATTCCTGTATACTTGAAAGTGATTTCAGTATGAAACATAGCTGCAGTTTTGTCTATGTTTACTTTTTCTTCATCATGTATACACATTTGCAGCTAAACTTGTGATGAGACTTGTTTGCCTTCACTTCTGCATGTACCCAGCTTGACCACTTGACCATGTATTCTTGATTGCTTGGTATTTGAACTGTCTATTGAATTCATGCATTTGGACATGAAAAATGCAGCACCCATTGCTATTGCACGTCACACATTTTATTTGCACCATCCATGTATAAGTGTACCCATGCTTTTTGATTTCTCTGTCATGAAAATTCTTTTATGCTCGGCCATTTGAGAAACTTGAACAAGTTGTACATGAGTTTGCTGTTTCCTTTAAGCTGATGCATGCTGCTCCATTCTGAAACATTGCATTTGCATGAGTTTGTCTTTGCACTTTTTGCTTCATGCTCGAACCCAAAACTTGTGATTTCTGTGTTGTTACTGGCTCGACAATTTTGATATGTTTTGACCACTTTGACATGACACTTGCTGTTTCCTTTACTTTGACATTTCAGACTTGGTGGACTTGAAAAGTGTGATCTGTTATGATTTCCATCTTGTGTTTGCTGATCTGAAATTTTGCACTTCCATTTCTCTTTTGATTTTTGACCTGTCTTGTATACTGGAAAAAAATATCAGCAGACTGATTGTACTGTGTTGGGGCTGGTCAGAATCAGCTGAGTTTGATGCTGGTTCTGATCAGCAAACCAGTATGGTTACGTCGAGGTTGATCAGTGGGTACTGAAAATATATCAGATCAAGTCATGAAAGATGATGAGAAACACACCAGAAATCTGAGGCAAATAAATTTTTAAAATAAAAAATTATATCTGCAAGAATATGAAATTATTTTTTTTCTAGATACTGTGTGTGTGTTTCATGTGACAGGTAAGCATGAAGATGACTGGACTGACTATGCTGGCTGGCAGAAGACTGAAGACTGAAGCTGACAGTAAAAAATATACAAAAGCATCTGTATATGAGTGCAAGTCTGAAACTGTATATGTGAGAGTGTATAAAAAACAATGAGTCTGTATATGAGTCAATGTGAAACTAAGTGAATGTATGTGTAAATGCAAACTGTACTGAGTGTGAGAGCTGTAGTGAAGAGATTGTACAGTTTATTTGTAATAGACAAATTGCTTGAAATAAAATATTATTTTATTCGTCAAACAAAATTTGTTTATCGTATACTGTGTATTTACAAGTACTGAGAAGTGATTAAATAGTGGAGTTGTAAATAATTGTACTGTTCGAGAGTTTGAAATATAATATTTAATTTAAATAAAATACTGTAAGAAAATATGAATATCTATACAGTCGTATTCTATTTAAATATAAATATAATATTACTGTATGTGATGTGGAATAACAGTACATTTTCAAACACATTAATAATAATATTTATTTGGTTGTTATCATCAAACAAAAATCATATAATTGTGTATACAACACCGTTATATACAACACTCATGCCTATTCGACTGTTGTGACTGACATAGTAAAGCCTGTCATGCCTATTGGACTGTTGTGACTGACATAGTACAGCCTTTTATGCCTATTGGACTATTATGACTGACATAGCAAAACCTATCATGCCTATGAGACTATTGGAACTGATACCATTGAACCTATCATGTTGTATTAAATTTGTGGTTCTTTTATGTATGTAAGTTACATGCTAAGTTACGTTCATACATGTTATACGTTTAGATCCAAGCTAGTACCCATGTTTGAGATCTATATAAGTTCATGTTTATACAATTAGACTTATGCAAGTTCGCATGTCAATTGGATCTAATTTAAATGCAAGATAACGTTTATATGCTTAATTAAGTTTATGTCGTTCTATGCCGAATTTATATTAAACATATTGATATATGTTGTTTTATGCCCGTTGGAATGTTACATGTCTCTTTTCTTTTCCCTTTCTGTTTATGAGTTAGGCTAATTTGCGAGCCTAACGTTCTATGTGAATCGTGCGAACGAATAACGGGGGAGACGTTTGGGAAAAATATTAAATTACATGCTATTGGCATAGATTGGCTCATAATCATGTAAATGATTAGTAACATGAAATGGCATAATTTGGACATAATTTAGAGAGTAAATGGGACGTGACTTGATTTGACAACACTTGTGGATAATTTACATATAAACATGAATGATAAATATGTAAATTAATTAAAGGATGGATATGCCTAACCCGAGGTTAGATTGAGTTGCGGTGTAAGACTGCCCGGAACTGCTTGCACATCCAGCGACCACAACAATACAGATATAATCTGATAGGTTAGCGCATTAAGCCCGAAAAATCCGAGGTTAGATTGAGTTGCGGTGTAAGACTATCCGGAACCGCCCAGCACATCCAGCGACCGCAACAATACATATTTAATGTGAGAGGTTGGTGCTTTAATGAATGAATTAAAGCTAAGGAACAAACAGGCTAAGAATGGTAGGGTTAAGTTAATTAAGGCAACACTTAACCAATATAACATGTTAATCAAACAGATGGGTGGGGTTAGGTAAAATTGAGAACACTTAACCATTATAACATGTTGATTAGGAAACCCGAGTAACGGGGACCCATTTCAGCAATAACCCACATAGATGTATCATGGTACCCTGAATTAGGCAGGGTGGGCCACAATTACTGGGTTGATTATAAGTGGTCAAAATAGCGGCAGGGGTTTCAGTAGTGTAGTTCCGACGGAGTATGGGCGTGCACATACTCCGGAATAGAAAAGTAGGCACTCGGCATCCGTATTATACATTGTGCATCTTGAATTTGTGTCGGGTTGCCACCATAGGAATTGATACACCCCATGGTGGGACTAGCACAGGTATCTACAATTGAGCGGGGCCGAATGACACAAGTAGTAAATGCATGCGAGTAGAAGCCGATCGAGAAAGGGATCACTTTGTTATAAACACATGATGGTAGTTGAAACATTCGTAGTAGGTGCAGAGAAATAGAAATGATTGTGATAGTATATTCAGTTTATCTTATCTTATGTTATCTTTTTCTATGGTATTATCCTATATTCAGTTCATTCATGTCATGATCCTTTTACCTGTTTACATGTTGAATAATCACTGGACTTACTAGACTTTTGTCTAGCCTATTTTCTTTCCCCTTCTTTTCTTCCGTTCCCCCCCTCCCGAGGTCCGCAGGGAGGGAATACTTCAGCTAAGTGCGGACCTTTTTCCAGTTTGAAGAGAGTAGATGTATTGCTTGGATTCTCTCTTCTTGGGTTATGGCTATGGTTACACTTTTGTTGGGGATTTATGCTGCTTTACTATTGTTTTATGCTTCTTCGTGTACTTGGAGTTTTAAATCAAGACAGATGTTTCATTGTAATAATTTAGAAGTTGGGTTTTGAGACAATGCTTGTAATGTTTTAACTGAACCACGCCATTTAATAAATAATTTCAGTTTTCCGCTGCTTATATGTCTGTCTTGTAAATTATCTATATCTTTTACCTAAAATGGTTCACCAAGGTGAATGCCTTCCCTTTGTGAGTGACCTAAACGGAGGAGGGGTGTTTCAGTTTCTCTAGAGGGGAATACACTAGGTTCAACAATAATATCTTGCAACCCGGCCCACACATGACTGACCACTCATTTCGCTTGGTATATCACAAATGGTTGGGCTCAAACCACTGTTTCCCGAAAGGGGCAGCATCGAATTATATTAAAGAAGGAAATGAATTTTCTCTAGATAGGTGATTATACACCCTAATGGGAGCGACCTATATAGCCATGCTGCCTGCCCGATTTTTGTCATTTCACAGTTGTGAGGCTTGAGGTTTGAGTTACTTTTGGAACATCTGGTCACCATTCACTTTGAATGCCACATCGTCAGATCTGCCAGATATCACTAATTGATGTCCACAAAAATACTCTAGTTGGGAGCTACCCAACTATGGCACGTTTGAAGAAATCAACGTACTCCCTTTGGAAATACTCTATCCGACATTCGTCCATGCAAGTCATCCAGGAACAGGATGAACCGAAGGTACCCTCCTACCACATGCACGGAATCACCCTATAGATCACTAGCGAGTAGTCCTTGCAAATCCGTAGATTCCAACCACGACAGAATCACATCTTATCACTGCTTGCAAGGCAGAGAATATTAGTGGTTCTTCCGTTTATGAAGATCCATGGTCTTCAATGCTCCATCTCGATTATCTTCTGATATCTTCACGTATTTGTTGGTCAGAATGGTTTTCGAATATAAGTTCGATCCCGGTCTTTCTGTACCAACAATCGTATTCGACAGATTTGATAGTCGGTGATTTAACTATCAAAATAAACAGTGATTCGATCATGAAAATCCAATGAGTTCACTGGTTCAGTATTCAACATCACTCGGCCTTTTAATTGCAGACTAATTCACTTCTGTTTAATTAAAACTACTAACTCTTTTAATATTTTAAAAACAGATAATTGAATTCTTATTTAATATACTAAAGCCCTCTAAACCATTTCATTATAATACTTAGTAAAATAAACTAACCCATATTCAATTTCCACTTAATTCCCCTTTCAAAACATTTGTTACATCATTCTTTATTATTTAAATTTTGGGAAATCCATTCAACTTATCTTTCGTAAAACAGCGTTACGAAATATCTTTTATTCCATTCTTGAACAATAACTAATATTTATTTGTATAAAATAAAACTCAACTTTTCATTTCCTTTCTAACTCGGGAGTATCGTCATAACTCACACAATCCCCTTTTTATTTCCCTTTTACCTTGGACTCCTTAGCATATATATATATATATATATATATATATATATATATATATATGTATGTATGTATGTATATCTCCCAAATTTTCACCAAAAATGTCGCATTATTATTTCGCTAGTGAAATAATAAATTATTATTAACCCTTTTTACCATTACCAATTAATAACATCCTCAGATAATTTCGAAGTCGTTCAAGTTGGGGTATTTTAATTACCTCTCGGACCTTGATCAACAACGTTCTTATCTTTAAGACACATACGAGTTGTAATCTACAAAAAACGATATTTCATTCGAATCTCAATACAACTTCTATGTAACTATTTTATCCAAATTACGGTTTTATGAAACCGTCTTACTTTTTGAAAATCCCTTTCTTGGATATAACCATATTTCTTAATTTCGTAATTAAATAATTCCTTATACAACTTCATCTTTTAACCTTTACCTCATAAACAAATTCATTTTTATAATTCGGATTTGATTCCAAAATCCTATGACTCGCTTCTTTTACCAAATTCACTTTTATCAATCCCCTTTCCAAATCCATTCAATTAATTCCCACTTTGAAAATCTTATTTTCATTTCCCACTTTTACTTAATCCCATTATTAACTTACGTTAATGGTCAAATTAACGCTTTAACACTTTAAACCTCTTTTATATAATCCTGGTTTATCTTAAACCCTTTTATCTTAATTTCCATTTTTTTAAATTCAAATATTTAAGTAACATTCATTTTAAGCCATGGAATCCGCTTCAAACTTCTTTTATAACTTTGTTATAAACTCAGTTTTAAAATAAAACTTGCACATCAACTCCTTTCACCATTCAATTGGATTTTATTTCACTTTCGATTACTTTTTAAATGATTTCAATTAAAAAGTAATTTCCTAAATTATTATTAATTAAAATAATAATTTACTTCATTCATTAACTACCTAAATAGTTAATTTTTTATTCACTAAAATAAATAGTAAATTCCCATTTTTAACCCTATTAAAATTAAACAAATATTCTTTAAACTATTTTATTAGATTAATCCAAACTAACTAATTTAATAATTAATTCCAGTTAAAATGGTCAATTTAATCAACTCTAAATATGGTTATCTCGTTAACGATTCCAATTAGTTCTCTCTTTAAATTAATTAATAATATAATTAATTTAAAGAATTCCATTTAATTGTTTCTTAGCGAAACAATTATCCAATTTAAATGTTAGATTTATTTCTCTTCACTTGTTTATAAATATGATTAACATCAAAATTTTCTTTATAAAATCAATTAATTAATTATTTACAAATTAAATAAATAACAAATATTTATTTATTGTTTATAAATTTTAATTCAAAATAATATATTTCAAAATCAATTTCCAGTTATAAAATAAATTTTATAACCTCAGTCCTATCTATCCACCTGGCGGTAAATCAATATAAAACAAAACAGTTTATTCTTAGGCCATTTATTATCGATTACTCATCCAATATTGCCTATGGGTTAAAACAAAACACAAGTTGAATTCTCAGTCAATGATCACTAATCAAATCAATCACCCAATCATGACAGTTCATATATTATAATATGAAAATAAATAATATATTTGAGGAATCCGGTTGGATCCCTCTAACTTGTTCTTCCCTGCATTCAAATTGGTTATTTCAAATCAGATCATTGGATTCCATTTAACTGATAAGTTCTATAACAACAAACAACAACTATTTAACATCAACCAACTAACAAAACAATTCAATCAATTAAACAAGTTTATTTTATAAACGTGACCAACAAGGTAAGTTACCTTTATTAGATCCAATCGTTAAAATAACGATTTGGTATTCTATTGAAATTAAACTACAGTATAATTCCCTCTGTTAAATCAACAAATAAATATATAACTAGCAAACTGTCAACAATTAGCAAGTAGAGCACACAAAATAAAAACCTAATTTATATAATATAAATGGGAAGAACTAAGTGAGTTTAACTCATGATCCGATTCGCTGTTGAAACAGTTTGATTATGTTAAATTAAACGATCATTTAATTTAACTGAAAATTTCCACTGTATCCAGCTCTGTCCAAATTAATTTCAGGATGTAGAGTTCAATCATACGGTGCCAACTCTTTTCGTTTCATTCAGCTCTGTCACACAACAAGAAATTTTAACATTTAAGTACTTGATTCAAATTTATTAATTAAACTCCTTAATTTGATAATTAAATAATCTAATTACTTTTGCAAATAATTTATCAGGCCGGTCTACTCTTCTGTTCCTTCCATTGTGTTCGTTCCCAGATCAAGGCCGATATCAGTCCAATTTTCAATAAACATAATTAAATCATTTAATTATATATGTTAATAAGTAATCAGGTTTTAAATCACTCATTACACATTAAACAGACCAATAACTTTCTCGGCCTAGTTCCAATATACTGCTTCCTTTTTGTTGTTTAGCACTATTTCACCCAGTCCAGCCCAACCCTGCCATGATTTCACCATTACAAATCGTTTGATAACTTTAAATATGATTAACTGTTTGAGTTAAAACTAATTAATTTTAAATCTAATTATTTAATCATTTTACTTTTGAATTTGCTGACTCGTTGTTTCCTCCTTCAAATGTTATGGTGCTCAAGCGACCAGTTTCTTTGCTGAACTTGTTAGAAAGTCCGATATTAGCACAAACATACTAAACTCCTTTTAACAAAAATTAATATTACCCAGTTATTGTTTTACATAGGTTAACCAGTGAAGGCTGATCGATTTCTTTCATATTCTTGCTTTGTTTGCACCACTATCCTGCATTATTAACTCAAGGACGATTTCCTTATTCCATTTCTCATCATCCCCAGGTTTCATCTCAATCCTCACGCATGCCAACCCATTTTAATCACATGCCAATCCCTTTTATCGCTTCCACTTTTGTCTTTAACGCTGGAACAAGTCCCAGGAGTACTGCACAGTGTAAATTACCATATAAATTTACGGTTTTTAAAATTAATACTTCCCTATGTTATAGATCTTATTACGCTAACCACTTTACCAAAACAGAATCCTTCTTCCAGTACTCCGTTCTTCACTTTCTCGTTTCAGCCATACTTTAACATTCTCGTTCACACCCAAGAACTTGCAACCGACTTTCCTGATTTGCGTCCATCTCCATTCTAGACAACCGTACTTGCTTTAAATTCACACTTAGTGTTCAATAATTTAGTCCATCGGTTATAAGTTATAACCTTGCAGGCTTCTTTGTTCTGTCCTAGGCTTCATGTTTGCATTATGTCCATCTTCGCCAAGCTACCGCCGTCGTTCCCATTACCCAGGCCTCGATCGAATGTCACTGCCAGGAGCGCCCCACCGCCCATAACCTTCGACACTAGACTCGTTGAACTCGATCTTGTAATCCAGCCGTAACAGCCCAAAACCCGCGAGACTTCGATGCACGATTCTGGCCAGTATGATTCAAGAAGCATGATCATATTCGTTCACCATGTTGATCTCGATGAGCTTTATCAATTCACCGTTGAACAATCCTTGGAAAAATCATCTGATCGAGAGAAAATTTAGGAAGAAGAGTGGAAGATTGGAGCTGTTAAAATGTTTTTAGTGGTGGCTCGTTGAGGAATTGACCACGTTTAGACAGGAATAAGGGTTGCTGCCAATGTATGTTATTTATAGAGAATGGAATATTATATTTTAATATAAACCAAAACTTCACCATGAAGTAATTGACAAAACTAATCACATAAGATCCACGTTTTTGACGAAGTAATGTAATCCTAACATAAAAAAAATATTCCGGACCCAATGGGACAGGTTTCATCAAATTCCGAGGTCGTTTGTGAAAAGTCTTTTATAATTATCGATGAAAAATCAAGCATTTAAAATTCCTAGAATTACAGAAAAAATCCAATAAATTTGAAACATTGAAATTATACTAGACCTCTTCCTTACGGATCTAATGAAATTTATTTCGTCTAAATCGGAGTTCATTTGGCTAGTCGTTTATTCGTTTAAAGTTACTGTAATGACCCGCATTTTCCATGGGTATAATTAATTTATTTAATTGTTTAAAATAGTGATTTTGGGAATTTAATCGTCGTTAATTAAATTATAGTGAATATTTAATTAAATTAAATAATTAAATAATATATTTAATTCAGAAATAATCAAAAATATTGGAAATCACAATATTCTGTGAACGGGGTCGTCCCTAAGATTTAATTCAGCTTAGAGTTGAATTATATTGACGAATATATTCAATCGACGACAGTTTGAACGTATAGTTATAATATAATTAAAATCGAGCTTGAAATGGCGCTGCAGTTCGTAAATTGGCAATTTGAACTTCAACTGAATGTACAGGATTCGTTTTAAGCCAGATTTCTGTGAAACAAGAAACGTGTGGAGCTGGTGGAGTATATCTTTCTAGTGGAAGAGAAAAATCGGGATTTCGTCGTGTAGATTTTGAGTTACGTCCAAATCAAATTTCAGAAAAGTCGCTGTGGAATTCCTTTATAATTCGTAACGCTTTATATACGTTATTAAAGGGATTTTCAATGTAAATTGAATATTAAATCAATCTGGACTCGGAATAGCGAGTATACAAATATACTGGAGCTGTATGATATTCCTCGGTGAATATATACGAGAATATATATTTATTTATATTTAATTTAATTTTATTTAAATATATTTATATATTTAAATGGGTCATTCAGAGCTTTAAAATAGCCGGTTTTGCAAACGAAGTCGGAATTCGACGAAACCAGTTTTGTTGGATCCGCAGTATCAAATAGCTGTTAGATTTCCAATTTCGTGCTTTTTAGAGTCAGGGTGTGGCCGTACGGATTTTTAGAGTGGAAAACAATCAGTATTTTGATAGTTAAAAATACGCTGTGTGAGCATACGGAGTTGGAATTCGACGAAACTAGTTTCGTTGGGACCGTAATGTCAAACTCTAGCTACGGGTCCAGTTTGGTAATTTTTAGGTATCGTGTGTGAGCACACGGATTTTTAGAAGTTAAAAACAAATATAAAATGAATATTATATAAAATATCCTAACAAATATCTAGGATAAATATCTAACTCCCTCTTCCTATAAATAACCCCCTTCATACCTCTGACCTAATTCTTTTTCCTCCTTCTGGTCAAAGGCAAATCACGCCGTCGGCTATTCCTTCCAAACCCCTTTCATTCTCTTTCAAAAACAAAATCAAATCAAAGTAAAACCTATAAATCACTAAACCTATATAGTTGGCATCCTTGAAAGATGAGCTTCGATTCCAGGTGATTATTGATGGGATCGACGACGAGTTTTGTCGCTGGTTTTGAGTTCAGCGATATGGGTTTCGGCAGCTAGGGTTGGTGTTCGATCGAATTACAGAAAGTTTTAGTTTGAGTTGATAATGAATTTGAGGTTGTTGCGAGAAGTAGCAGCATTTGGGTGATTTTGGGTTTATACGGTGCTGGGGGAAAATTGCGGGTTCCCTATACTGTAGCACGCAAGTCAATGACGGAAAATGCTAGGGGACGTCGAGGTGAGGATGTGTGGTACCAACGAGAAGAGCATTCGAACAGGAGATGTGTGGTGATCTTAATTTTTGGATTCATGAAGTTTTGAGTTCGGTTAAGGCAAGCAAAGGGGTGGAGGAATTTACTGTAAATGTGTTTGGAGTTTGGGGAGGCCACGACAAGGTTTGGGAAGAAGAATAAAAGGACCGGGCTGGTAATTAGGTGAGGGTATGGGCCAGTTTTAATTTAAGGCCCAGTCATAAATTAAAATCCAAGTCTATTTTATTTAAATTTGTATTAACTTGATAACGTGATATCTAGTTCATACAAAGTCGGAATGACGAACCGTCAGTCGCGTTGGAATCGTAGGGACGTTGGCTACACCATGAGACTGACCAGGAGTGGATCAGAGACAGTTACAATTTATGGAGAAATAAACTGTTTGATTCAGATCAAACAACAGTTTATCGTTCTTTAACGATGAACTGCCAATGTGAGTAAATCTCACCAACTCTGAACAGTTTATAATTTCACGTTGTATTTTTAGAACTGTTAATCATCTGTTGATTGTTGTGTGTTGGTTGATTAATTGAACTGCTAGTTAGTTTGTAGAAATTATATATATATATATATATATTTATATATATATATATATAAACCGTTAAATATTTATGTGCCGATTCTGTTTATCAGAATATTTCACAGTGAAGTGAAATCGATGTTAATTATATTGTCTAACATCTGTGATGCAGGGAAACAGGTTGGAGGAATCCGACTGGATTCCTCAACAGTTATTTTATTGTTTTTCATATATTTTGATATATGATGTGAATTATAACCTGTTGTTGATTGTGTGTGTATGGACGATATTGAACATCGTGATTTGATATTATTGAATGCCATAACATGCCGGAATGTTGATAGAGGAACTTTCAAAGTGATATTGAAAATAACATATTTATAAAGTGGAATATTTATAAATAAGAAATGTTTATAAATTGGAATATTTATAAATAGGAGATATTTGAAAAGGAAATAAATTCAAAACATTTCTTTTTGAATGGAAAGGCCTGTGTGGCGAGTTTGGGGATTTTCCCGATGCTCCCGTTACAAAGGAGGTTATGGGGAATTTTCCCGGGAATTTAAGGAGTTAGAATATTTCAAGAATAAATTTGAAAAGGAAATATTTGTAAACCATTTACAAATAGAATTGGAAAGGGAACATTATAAAAAGGAAATCATTTTTAAAGTGTAGAACCGTTATTTAAATGTAAATCTTTTCAAATGAATAAAACGTTGTTAAAAAGGAAATCTTTATAAAGTGAATAAAGTAAATCGAATATGACATTCAAAAGGATTTAATCGAATATGGTATTCGAAGTTAGTTAATCGAATATAGACATTCGAAAGGAGTTAATCGAATATGGTATTCGAAGTTAGTTAATTGAATATAGACATTTGAAAGGAGTTAATCGAATGTGGTATTCGAAGTTAGTTAATCGAATATAGACATTTGAAAGGAGTTAATCGAATATGGTATTCGAAGTTAGTTAATCAAATATGGTATTCGAAGTTAGTTAATCGAATATAGACATTCGAAAGGAGTTAATCGAATATGGTATTCGAAGTTAGTTAATCGAATATAGACATTTGAAAGGAGTTAATCGAATATGGTATTCGAAGTTAGTTAATCGAATATAGACATTTGAAAGGAGTTAATCGAATGTGGTATTTGAAGTTAGTTAATCAAATATAGACATTTGAAAGGAGTTAATCGAATATGGTATTTGAAGTTAGTTAATCGAATATAGACATTTGAAAGGAGTTAATCGAATATGGTATTCGAAGTTAGTTAATCGAATATAGACATTCGAAAGGAGTTAATCGAATATGGTATTCGAAGTTAGTTAATCGAATATAGACATTCGAAAGGAGTTAATCGAATATGGTATTCGAAGTTAGTTAATCGAATATAGAAATTCGAAAGGAGTTAATCGAATATGGTATTCGAAGTTAGTTAATCGAATAGGGTATTCGAAAGTTAGTTAATCGAATATGTTATTCGAAAGGGGTTAGTCAAGTCGAGTTAGTCAAATAGAGTTAACCAGTTAGAGTTAATCAGTTAGAGTTAACCAGTTGGAGTTAATTAGTTAGAGTTAACCGATTAGAGTTAAAACGAACTAGAGTTAATCAAATATAGTTATTTGAAACAGAGTTAGTCAAACATAGTATTCAGGGTAAGTTGCCATCTTGTACGACTGCTAGCGTAATTCGCAGGGCTGTAAATAGCCTAAGGCGGTCGGATGTTTCCTGAGGGAATCAAGTGTAACCATTTGTGATCGCTGCGATCTAGAGTCAAACGAATGGAGTTAAATCGAATATTAGTTATTCGATAGGAGTTAATCAAGTTGAGTTAAATAAAACCAAGTTAGTCAAGCCTAGGTTAATCAAATCGAATTGGTCGAACCAAGTAAGTCGAGTTAGTTCGAGTCAAGTTAAGTTAGTCGAGTTAGTCAAGTTAAGTTCGTCGAGTTAAATTTATCGATGTTAGTTTCATCGAAAGGAGTTATCGATGTTAGTTTCATCGAAAGGAGTTATCGATGTTAGTTTCATCGAAAGGAGTTATCGATGTTAGTTTCATCGAAGGGAGTTATCGATTATAGTTTAATCGAAGTGAGATTTTCAAATATGAGATATTTGAAAAGAAAGAGTTATCGAATATTAGTTATTCGAAGAGAGATTATCGAATATCGTTTATTCGAGAAGGAGTTAATCGAATATAGGTTATTCGAAGAAGAGTTAATCAAATAGAGATTTCTCGAAGAGAGTTAATCGGCAAATTCGATTATATCGAATTCGGGAAAGTACTTATACTTTCCAGTGTTTAAATAGAGATTTATTTATTTATAAATAAATGAGTGTTAGGTTAATTATTCACTAATAAGAATAGAAGTTATAATTAAAGTTAGATAATTCGAAAGTAGGGATTATAACGTTATCGTTATAACCAATGTTTTAAATATAGAAGTGGATTAGTAAAATTGAATCCGAGAAAGGCGTAAAGAAGTTGTTAAAGATTAAAAGATAAACTTTGACCATTTCGAAGTTATAACGTTGTTCAGTTAAGGTCTGAGAGGTAATTATACCCCAACTTGAGTGACTTCCTTCTTAACTAAGAAATGGTAAGGTTTGATCGTAAAGGAGTTTTGGAAATGTTTTCCAAACGAGAATCAGAAATGTTTTCTGATAAAAGAAAAATAAGAATTTAGAATATAGGGAAACAGGAGATAAGTAAATAAATGAACTAAAGAGATTAATGTTAAATGATGTTTGTTCGATATAATTTCCATTTGGAAATAATATCGTTGTTTGCACACTTGTTTTTCTTTGATAGTTAACTCACCGACTATCGAAGTTTTGACCATTTTAACGTTGTTAATATGGAGAGACCGGTTGGATTATTATCCATAGAACCACTCTGTATTGGCATAAGCGTTGCGAATCATATATGTCAAAGATAATTGAAGACGGAGTAAAATGCAAGGGCTATCCTGTTTACAGAATAGTGCCTTCGGTTTGTCCAGTCCCAGGACAACTTGTATGGACGAAGGTCTGACAGAGTATATCCAATAGATCGCGTAAGTTGATCTGTTCAAACGTATTCACGTTTGGTGGCGGAGGAATTCGTTTCTCTTAGCTGTATACCCGTGTTATTTTTGGATAAGTCAATTTGTGATTTGGCTAGTATGACGATGTGACATTTTAAGTGAATGAAGATGGATGTCTGACAGAGTATTTCCAGAAAGGTCACGTACATTGATTTTTTCAACCGTACCAAGAGTGGAAGTGGAGAAGGAAACTTCTTTAGCTAACACGTAATGTATTGTTATAGACGTCAATTAGTGATTCTCGATGGATCTGACAATGTGGCATTCGAAGTGAATCTGATGTGCTGATAAAGCGTAGCTTCTAGCCTCATCAACCGGTAAATGACAGAAATCGGGCAGGCAGCATGGCTAAGTCGGTCGCACCGAAGTAGGGTGTATAATCACCTATCTAGAGAATATTCATTTGTTTCTTAATTCTATCAATGTTGTCCCATATATATACGAGAACGGTTGCTGATCCCAACCGTTGGTGATGTACATTCGATACACTCAAACGAAATGAGTGGTCGGTCATGTGTGGCTGAGTTGCAAGATGTTCTTGTTGAACTCCAGTGTATCGTTCCTAGAGTACACTGATCGGAAGGTGATTCCATACCTTGTCATAGTTGGAAATCCATTACCCAATACGTGCTTGCGATTTTGATTGTATACTATATATGTAGAACGTGAGATGAAAGCGTTTCTGCTAGTTGATATCTATTCGTACATAGATATTATTATAATATCAAAAGGTTTTTGATATAAAGATATTTTGGATTCTCATAAGGGAAAAACCCGTTCCGTTCTACGGCGTGGTCTTATGAGATATCGTTTACTTGTTCATATACCTGTTTAAACTGTTTTACTCACACCAGTCCCATGACTGACCCGGAGTTTACTTTGTTGTTTTCCCTAAACTCTTGGGTGCCTAAATTTGTACGGGCAGTCAAGTAGTGCAGGATTTTACAGATATACTTGGAGAGCTTGGAGCAGGAGGCTTCAAGATCATATAGCCATAGTTATTTCTGCTGTGTTGTAAGTGTTGTACTCTGATAAGTGCTATTGTATACATAACTGTTATATTTCAAAGTTATGTTATATATTATATGTTATTCGTTCCGCTGTGAGGTTCGTGTTACTCTGATGTTGTGTTCTTCTTCTTCTTCTATTCTAAGTTTCTATCTTATCTATTCTCACCTTCTAATTTCTTTCATAAATTACCGGGATTTTTCGATGTTTTGGTTATCGACGTCGTGCTTACGTCGATAACCAAAGCCGCTCAAAATCCGGGTCGTTACAGTTACCCCTGTCTGAAATGGCCAAAATAATATAATTGATTTGGGCGTTTATCGTTGCCACGATCAAACGGTAAGTCCGATTGACACAAAATTGAAATCCTACAATAATTAATTAATACGAATCCAACGACACCAGTTCGTCGCATTTCGAGACTGTTTCCTGGTATGTTATTTTTATACGCACCGAAATGTTACTTTGGACACCAAATTATCCGGTCTTCAAAAATAACAAATTATATACCTATCCTGACTCTAAATATCGATACGAGTTCAACAGAACTGGTTTCGTGGCCTAATTAGATCGTCTGCTCAAGTTACACTCAAATGCCCCTCTATTACATTAATTACACGCTATGGAAATTGAACGGGCGTTTACGGTTGCCGTGGTCACATACGACATCGATTTGCCACGAATTTTAATACCGTGCAATAATTTAACATTACGGTTCCAATGAAAATAATTTCATCGTAAACAGAGACCGTTTACAAAATGACTATTTTAAAGGCCTATACTTTAATAACGATTTTCATAGCGACTATTTCAAATTTTGATTTAGCCATAATTAACAACCTATAATACGGAATCTAGATTTTTCTCTTTCACATGAAAATTATCATTAGCACGACTCCAACTTTTCTTGTTTCACAGAATTCCGACTTATACCGCACTCTGTATATTCAGTTGAAGTTCAAAACTCCATTTTACGAACTGCAGTGTCATTTCAAGCTCGATTTATAATTATATAAATCATAACGTTCAAACTTCGTTTTAAATAACGAATTAAATATTAAAATCTATTAATATTCCAAGTATAATATTTAAAATAATAAATTAAATTAAATATTTGACTGCCAAAAATACGGGTCGTTACACTAAGTCTGCAACTGGTTCGATTTCTCAGTCTAAACCGCCATCTGATCTGCATCGGCTTCATTTGATTTCTCTGGCAATGGCGATTTCTTGGTTGATAAAGCGCTAACGACATTTTGCATAATCAGAAAAAACTCCATTTTTTGTCGCGAGCGTTTGAAGCGGAGACCTTCAAACATGAAAGGTGCGACAATGACAAGTGGGATCTGGAACATTGATGCAGGCGCGACATCGTCGGTGTTTTTGCAGCGGCAGGGGAAGCGGAAGCCATTAGTTGTTTGAACGTCTTCAATTTGTTCGAAAACTAAAGGTTGAGTCACGTACAAAGTCGCTCTCTTGAAGACATTTCGGCGATCTACTCAATGGTGCAAAGTAGTTCGTACCTTTCGTCGCCGCCTCTAGGATAAAACAGTCTCTTCTACAATATCAATTCGCTTGCACAACGAATTGAGCCTGATTTGCACTCAAGTTAAAAAATTGTACTGCTATTTTGTATTGTAATAAAAAATTCAATGAAGACAAGAGAGTTTTCTTTCTTTCTTTCTTTCTTTTTTTTTTTCTGAGAAAGAGAGCATTGAAAAAAATTGTTGTATAAAATGCTTTGTCTATTCTATTATTTATATAGACAGAAGAAAAGAGTAACATTAGTTATGTTAGTGGGAGAAAATTGGACCGCAATTAATACCATACTAAATAAAAGAAACATTAAAAAAAGTTGCAATTTTTAACACGTAAATTGTATACGTTTTAAAAGAGATAAGTGATAATGAATCTTAATTGATTATCATTCATAGCAATATTTTAATACCATTTATTTTTTGTACCAACTCCATAAAAGGTCACATAAATCTATGACTGTTGTGCTAGTGTGATTGTTCAATCACAATAATGGCTCATAAATATATTTACATATATGTAAATATATTACCGTTGTAACTTTCAATGGCTTTATTGCATCATTTGCTCGATAATAAATTTTTGGTAACTGCAATTAATTTTTAATAAATTCATTACATATATAAAACATTTCCAACAATATATGTCAACAATAATAAAAAAAATTAATATATTATATATTTATCTCAATAAATCTGCATTTTGACATTTCTACAATTATTTGTTGAAGCTTCTCAATTCTTTCATTATATTTTATATTTTAATCCATATGTTTAAACTACTCATGAAATATCAAATTCTAATTATTTAATTAATCTTAGAGTGTGTTTAGTTCATTTTCTTAATAGCTCTTAAAAGTATAAGTCAATTTTACTATGCATATTCATATTGGAAAAAAATGTAGTTTTCCATGCAACTATAAAGTTGTATAAATCACATAACATGAACCATGCAAATCAACAATAATGACAAAGTTAATTTGTGAATAAGTTACAATTCATTTATATCAAGAATTTACCATAAATTATATCATCAATTTTTTTTAACATCACTAATAACTCCATGATAAATTTATACATCTTTTTGCAAATTTCTTTTCAATTCTTTATGTTACGCTATACAGTTAAACCAACTTCATAATATTACATTCAACTTATTTAAACAAATTTTATTAAATAATATCTGCTAATTCTTCGAATAAATCACTAACATACATTGATTCCAACATGTATATCTACATAAAGAAAAATGGTTATGAAATTTCCAAATACACGCACATAAATATAATTTTTATAAGCTGCAGAACATAAATTATACACCAATAATAATAATAATTCTAACTAATAGTTTACGTATCTCACATCAAATTTATAATATATTGCATTAAAAAGTTTCAATTTTAACCTTAAAATAATAAATACTGTTTTTTAATAATATTATCGTATGCAACGCACGTGTTACACATTAGTATCTAAAGAAATCTAAGAATAACAGAGAAAATCTCCATAGTTAATGAAAGAACAAAAAGTTCTTCTGCTTTATATCTATGTTAATCCAAAAATAATAACATGACAGAAATATGTTTTTATCAAATTCTACACCAAAGACATAATTATAGAGAAGACCACGTGTTAAATTAGCATATTACCTCTTTGAATTCCTTCAACTAAACTCAAATCTTTAATAATAATTCAAATACCTTTGATGTCACATTTTTTCTTGTAAACGTGAACTACCAAAAATGCCCTTATATATATTAGTAGATCATAATATCGCTTAAAGATAAGATCTTACACAAAAATTTATTTACAAATTCAAAACATTCATCTATAAATATTAACAAGTCTTAATATCGCTTAAAATTTGGATCTTACAAATAATATATATATATACATATATAAATTATTTATATATTAATAAAGTGTGATGCTAGGGACACCCCAATTTCTTGTTCCTATTGCCACAACTAAAAAATTAAAACACATTAAATTTTATGCTTCCTAATACAACATTGATCTTAGAACAAATAAAGTCAACCGAACGAACGGTAATCAACCGCCGACGAAACAAATATACGCACGACGATTAACCATCGTTGGAAAATACTGATCGCGGTAAGAAAGCGTCGTTCAATCAATTTCATTCACGTCAAATGACACTCGGTGCAATCTTCATCCAAACCAAAATTAAGGTTAATAAACTTACCTGATTGAATAGATTGTGGCTGAGACGACGATGCATCTGCAGCTTTTTTTTTTCTCGGGATTAGCGATGTCGAACGATTTAACAATGATCAGAGTTAAATCTACGATTTTCAAAAGAGAGAATGAGCGAATTGAAGCTGAAAGTGAGAAATAAGTATAAACGGTGATAAGCCCCTATTTTTTCATGTGAGGTATATATACTAGAAAGAATGAAAAAGTAATTTTTATGGTATTTTTTAGTTGTGGTAATAAAAAGAGAAAATTGGGGTTGCCTTTGACAATACACTTAATAAATAATAGAAATGAAGATTTACACTTCAAAATCATAAGTATTGCATTAAAAAAATTAAAAAATACATTACCTTAACACTAAAATATACATGTAAATAATTTAATTTTGAATTGGTTGATAAACTAAGATTTTTTTTAAATAAAAATAAATAACTCACGCGCGAAACACATGTTAATGCGTTGTACTGTTATGATATTTTAACGAAATAAAAAAGTTGTGATTAAAAACATTCTAATATTCTCCTCACTTCATGTTTGGGATTAAAAACATTCTAACATTCTGATCAAATATATTCTTTGACAAATTCTATTTAGACCACCAAAACTGCTGAGTTGCCCCCGTTTTTTATTTAAAAATTTCGCTGGACAAAAATACCCTTCGTTGAATATTTTTTTTTATATGTTTTCATCAACCACGCAGTGCGGGTGCGGGGATTGTGATTCATCCACGCATTAGGCCTACGAGGTTGATATCATAACCTCGTAGGGGCCCTACGAGGTTAGCAACATTACCACGTAGGCTACCTACGAGGTAAGCAACATAGCCTCGTAGTGACTCTACGAGTTAAATGGTATTTTGGTCATATGAAAGTTTTTAAAAAAACATGGGCCAACTCGGTAGAAAAGGTGGTGTAAATAGAATTCGCCATATTCTTTTCCTGAACGGGGGCATAATTGGGATACTTCCTATCACATTCAATCAAATGAATTCCATCTCATGAATTCATGTTTAAAGCCACACGGAAGCAAATCAAAATCGCGTCTTTTTGCAAATCAGTAATCTCTCTGATTCTTCTTCTACACTCTCCTCACTTCAGATCCGAATCTCGAGTTGCTAAATTATGTCGATATGGACTGACTCGATATTTTATCGTGAACTAATGAAACGCACGTCGATCTTCAACCTCCGCCTCTACGTCGTCATCTGTGTCATCGCCGGCTTTGTTTTGGTGCTTTTATTTGTCATTTGCCTCCTATGTTGCTGCTGCCGTTCCACGTCCAGAAAATCAAAAAAATCCAGATACAAACAGAGCCCACCAAGGAACTCCTCTCAAAATCAAGTCTCGCAGCCACCGCCACTGCCACCGCAACCGCCGCCACCTCCGCCTTCACTGGAGGAATTTCCGCCTGCGCAAAAAGAGATTGCAGTGGACATAGGTTTCCATCAGGCAGATTATAACATACACAGTGAAGATCTTATAAGACGATACAATGAAAATCAAGTCTTGCAGCAGCGAAAACCGCAGCCGCTGATGCATGTGCCGGAAGATTTGGTATTGGACATTGATTCCGATAGAGAAGAGGAAAAGGCTGCTACTCATCTGTCCCAATTGCAGCCCAAATCAGAGGCCCAGTTGCATCCTCAAATGCAACCGGAAGCGATCAGATTGGGAGCGGGGTGGTACACGTTAAAAGAACTGGATGACGCAACGAATAAGTTCAGTGATGAAAACGTGCTTGGTAAAGGTCGTAATGGGACTGTCTATAGAGGTGTTTTGGATGATGGGACTCCGATTGCTATCAAGAATTTGCTTAATAATAAGTAAGTTTTTATATATATCTAATTTTGCATTGGTTTATCTATGTAGTAGGATACTAAGAATTGTGCTTAATTAAAACCTAAAAGCTGGATTTTTGATGTTCAGTGGTAAACTGTGATTTGCGTTCCAGGTGTTTAAGATACCAATATTTAAATGAAAAAACCGTACAAATAACTCGTACGTTGTATTTAATTATACAAAAAGGCCTCGTGCATCCAATACTGCATATGAACCACATGCTGAAAAAATTATAATATCAAGGAACGAATCAAATTGGTATTCAGGTTATCTTCCAGTTCACCTTCTTCTGAAAATATGGACAAGTTTTGCTTATAGGGCCAGAAACAACCTATTTCAGGTTTAAGCCTCACAAAATTGATTACACCTGGTTTTCGATCGGATAGGATTAGGATTTGCTCAAATTCGGATTGTGCAACTGTAATTTTATAGTACGTTTTGAATGAGAGTTATTGTTGAAATATGTTTTTTCTCCAGGCTAGAAGCAATATTTGTCCTATAAACATACCATCTTCTATCCTAGATTTTAACTCCTGGCTGTTATCATTCAATACAACCATTTTTGTACTAAATAAAATTTTCCATTTGCACCTAAAATTTTCTCTCTCAAATGTTCATCCTTGGACTGACATTGTCTTAATACTATGTTTGTATTGCAATATACAATTGGGGCTACAAACTCCGATTTAAAAGTCCGCCCAATATAAGAAGTTGCTTGAAGTTTTCTTACCTTTGAAAATCTATATGAAAAGACATCTAGACACGTATTAATCACACTTATATTAATTCTATATGAGTTCTTTTTTTATTGTTTGAAACCAGTTACTTAGGAAAGAAGGCAAATCTATATTGAGAAAAAGATAAATTCTTTTCTGTTTGGGAAATAATAATTGTTGAAAGAAGGCAAATCTATATTGAGAAGACAATAATTCCTTTTGTGTTTGGGAAATAATAATTATATTTTATAAGAAAAACACAACATTTCAATCATTAATTCTAGTTATGTTGGACTATAATGCAACTTACAAGTAAACAACACTTCAGCTGGATGATTGGTTGATCAGAGGTTTATCTGCCGTCGAATCTCACAAGAACCAACAGTTTTAGAAAGGAAATGCGTTTTTCCATATAGAAAAAACGATCCTGTATTCAAACCACGTAATGACCTAGCATAAACTAACTGCAGTTCATATAACAATCCAAGCATCGCAACGACCCTGTATTGCTTTCGAATCATTTATTTACTACTAAGCATTTGAAAACAAAAAGTACATGGGGTTGGAATTACAACTTAAATTGAGATTGAAGTACCTGAATCTGGACTATGATTTCCCTTCATCTGATCTATGCTTTAAACCGTATCCAGTTATCCAATAAATGGACTGAGTGAAGTAACAAAATCAACATTTGATTGACGAAGACCAATAGTTTCAAAATGAACGCATTGTCTGGTTCCTCTTGTATGGTTCTTATTTTTCCTCTTTTTCTTCTTTCTTTGGGTCCTTTTTTGTTCCTTTTCATTTTCAGTTTTAAGCAATTTTATTTTACTTTTAGAAACATGTTTGGTTTAATATAGGATTTCTTTTAGAAATGGAAATTGAACTCATATTTTGTTTTTCCTGCCTTTTAATATCGTATTCCTGATTTCATATTTGAGTTTTAAAATTAACATCGTGGCTACGTTAAACTGAAATAAGGGGTCAAGCAGAAGAGGAATTTAAAGCAGAGGTGGAAGTGATTGGCCGGGTCAGACACAAACATCTTGTCAAACTACTTGGATATTGTGTTGAAGATGAATGCAGGTTAATTGCTTAAACATCTGCCTTTTTTTTTCTTTATATATTTACATCTACTGTAACACGTGCAATAAATAGGAACTTAGTTTATATGTATTTTCTTGTTAGAATGCTTGTTTATGAGTATGTCAACAACGGCAATTTGGACCAATGGCTTCATGTTAATGTAGCAGGAGATGACAGCCCACTTACATGGAATACTAGAATGCATATTATTCTAGGTGTCGCAAAAGGGTATAAACTATATTCCATTAAGTAATTTAGCTTTTTATTTATGCTCTCCTTCTATCTATGAATTCTAATTTGCTTTGCAGCTTAGCTTATCTTCACGAGGGGCTTGAGCCGAAAGTTGTGCATCGTGATGTAAAAGCAAGCAATATACTTCTTACTGAGAATTGGGTTCCTAAAATCTCCGATTTTGGGCTTGCTAGACACTTGGAATCTGGGGTGTCTCATATTACGACTCGTGTTATGGGAACATTCGGGTATGTTTGTTGATATTTCGGCCACTTAAAAGTATTTAATTTTAAGAGTGCATATCCATTGAAACATATACTAGCTCTTACACGTCCTTAATTTATCCACAGCTATGTTGCACCAGAGTATGCTTGCACTGGAATGCTGAATGTGAAAAGTGATGTATATAGTTTTGGCGTGCTCATTATGGAGATTATATCTGGAAGAACCCCTGTGGATTACAGAAGACCACGAGATGAGGTATCTCTTCTTCACAGGCATATTAATTTTTTAATGCAGTATTTGTTCCTTGTTGATAATTGGTAGTTCAATTATCATGGTCTGTACAATCGGCGGCAAATGTTGGATTTAGTCATGACTTGAGCTTTATAATTACGAGCGTTATGGCATTATGCGTTTCGCTTGTGATCATGTCATATGTCTTGCATGTGAATTGTTTTTTTAACAAACTGTGTATATTTAACATATTTTTTTTTTAAAAAAAAATCATTTACATGAATATTTAGTTATATTTTTCTGTCGTAAGTATACGTGTTGTTAGCTTGAATATTTATTTCTGAATTGCAATGTTTTTTTTTTAATGTGTATTATTAATTAGCGAAAAACGATTTTGTAATATAAGTTTATTAGATCATATTTTTAAGTATTTTTCAAATTCGTTATTATTTGATGAAAGACGGTTTGAATTTGTAAAGAAAAACATAATTATTAAATTTGATTTTTAAAGGATACATATATTTTAATGTGTCTAAAGCGGTTGTAAGGAGATTTTTGTTTCCTAGTTTGTTGGGAAGATCATACGAAATTGTAACTTAATATGCAGAAGGTTACACGTGGGGGTATTTTGGAATGTTCGCGGTCGGACCCAACATCTGCGCTTCTAACACAACTATTGATAAATATAAATTATGTCAACAACCACAAAACAACATTTTATTTTTCTTTCTGTGAACCTAAATTTTAATTTGATTGAATCTGAAGTAGCTGAGAAACAATCATGATAACAATATTTTATCAAAAAGAAATTAAATTATTTGAATGTATTTCCCAAATAATGTTTTACCACTTTTATTTGGGTTTTGTTAGCGACCAAAGAAGCTGAAGGGAAGAAAACTGCACCAACGTAACAAATGAACATAGGACAAAATTATTAAGGATAAATAGGGTTTCCAAGAGCATATCCATCAACTAAGTGTTTAATATTTAGCACTTGAATATTAAGCCCTAGATTCAAGAGGTTTGGCCAACACTTAGGCGCTTATTTAATAGATATCTGAGATTCGGAAGCTTATTGAATAGGTGTTTGGTATTCATGCGGTTACTTAGTAAATGCCTAATCTTCGGGAATCTAGAGGTCATAGGCCAAAGGAGTCGGTTAATGAGAACAGTTCAAAGCTAAAGTTTAATCATGCTATATTGTTAGATGTCAATTAAACAAGCATTCAACGCTGGATGCCTATTTTTAATGGGTGTAATATACGTCCGAGACTAATTCAGCATCTGTCCTTGAATATTATGTGTAATATTCCCTGTTGGTGAGGTTGCATTTAACATGAATCGTTGATCGAAGTTTTTTGGAGATGCTTTAAGATAAGTTAGTTGAGTTCAAGGTTCAAGATTTCAATCAGAATGTCGGAATTCCAGCTGTTCCGGCCCTGTTCTGGCGTTGACCGGGCCGGAATCACCTCCGAAAACTGGTTCCCGTAGATGAGGGCAAAAAGCAAGAGTTTTTTCGTTGCTAGAGACGATGGTAAAGCTATACGGAAAGGGAAAATTTGAGATTCTTTATTCTAAAAAGTAAGAAATGACACGTGTAATGTATTTTGTAGTCCGAAAAAGTCAAACTCCATTTTAATAAAATGAAGTTAGACATATATACACAACTTGAAGTGGAGAGTTTATCATTTGCATTTTCCAACACATGTCTGTGTTCAACGTTGGATAGTTAAGTGTAAAGTTTCAAAGCATAGAATTTGTATTCATTTTTTATATATTTTAGTTCAAGTCTGATGCCCTGGTTATGTAGGCCATATGGTAATGAAAGGCAGCATGCTATATTCTAACACTTAAGTAGGCAACAGGTTTAATTATGTTAGTATCCATTACTTTGTTACTAATGTATTATTCAAAATTAATCTCAGAATTGACAAACTGAAATTAAAGTAGATTTTCCAAGAATTCTTAAGGGAAATAATACATACTCTCGCAATAAAGAAGACAAACCGAAATTAAAACAGAATTACCGGAATGGAACTGAAACCTCGAATTTCGGGATGACCGGAACGAAAGCTGACAACGGAATTTTAAACCTTGGTTGAGTTACCATCCAACTTAATATTTATTTCTATTAGTGTTTCAAATATTGATCTGAGCCGTACATAGCTCGGTAGTCTTTGCTTTACATCTGTCTTGTAGGGAATTCTCATTTTGGCAGCTTTCAAGCTTTGATTAATTGGGTTTGAACTGTGAAAAATATAAATTAGATCCAATTGGTAGAATGGCTAAAAGACATGATTGGAGATAGAAGATACGAAGAAGTACTAGATCCTAAAATGCCTGTAAAACCATGTCGGAAGGCGCTCAAACGGGCTCTCTTAGTCGCGCTTCAATGTGTAGATCCTGATTCTGATGAGAGGCCCAGTATGGGAAGTGTCGTTCACATGCTCGAGACGGACAGCATTCTCTTCTCCGAAGTAAGCCTCTTTTCTTCCTTCTTAATTATTCTTTCACTTTGACTGCAAAGTTACTAGAACTACTTCAGTTTTCTATGTACTTCAGTTCAGTTGCCCATTGTGTTGCAGCTACATGCATGTTTTCACTTTTTCTTCTTCTTTGCCCACTGTAACTGCCGTCTATGAATTCATAACCAAAACGGTTGGAAATTGAAACCTTGTATATTCTATATTTTACAGGAAAAAGGACAATCGAGACGGACGTTTAGTTCTTCCAGCAGTACTCTTTCCATTGAAAAGAAATCACCAGATATATATGCACAAAATGTAGACGAACGCCTTCCCCATGAATGGATATAATGTCAGAGTTCTTGAGAATTTTTCAAATATTCATTTATTTATGTTTTACAGAAATTCACAAAGGTGGTCAATGTTTTTTTTTTTTTTTTACATCCTTTGTATTCATTTGTAGTGGTATATGAGTATATTCAATGTTGCATATACAGGTACAAGTTCTTCCAACATATCCGGAATGCGTACCTATATATTAATGAAGATTCTAATTTTTGATATTATGTTTATTGGACTTTTTATTGAGCAGATCGTAAAATCACCTATATTTAGTTACAACCATAGTCTAATTTTCTACCTGAAAGATGTATTTATGTTATAATTACCTTTTAAGTTACAACCATATTGTGCTAAAATATTTTACTCATTTTGTGTTTACTCTCTACGTGCATGCTAAACATTCTAATCTAATCCTACATGCAATAAAACAGTCATTCCTTCACGTAAATCAATTAGATTAAAAAATTAACAGAATTAAATCAAGGCAAAAGTGGTATAACAATTATGGAAAATTAATAATAAAATGTATGCATGTATGTAGAACATGTTCATTATCACAAGATGTAACAGATTGTGTAAGTTTTGGTTTCGTTCGTATTGATTTATATAAATCGTTAATTGATTTTTCTTTTCTTTTTTAACAAAAAAAAAAGCTATTTTTTTGGTTGAAAAGATCAAAAAATAACTTATTTTAGTCGATCTAAAACAAAACTTGGTTAGTCGCAGTTGTGGTCACAAACAAAGTATTGTACGTTATTTTTCATGATAGTTACCATATAATATGGACTTGTGCAGCTAATGCCTGGTTATCACAAGATGTAGCATGAAAAAATGTGTATGTTATATTACCCACGTGCACGTTCACGTACCCATCAGAACTAATGTTAAAGAAAATATTTCCTAGGTTGTACTATTATTCTGTTAGGCATGGCAACAACTGCAGCTGTGGTGTCATCTAATTCATATGTGCGCATATCATTATCCACCCGTTCGAAATTGGTTATCCTCCAGACTGGTTAATGTATCGCGTATAAGAATAAAGATTTCAAAAAATGCAGATGTGCTCTGAAGATCCATATTTTACGTGTCGGATAACCGTAAAATATTTTCTTTTTTTATATCATGTGACTCTTTAATTTTTAGAAAATAAAGTATACGGGTCGCTTGTATTTTTAGCCCATTGTATTTTATTTTTGCCTATAAATATAGTGCAAAGCCGAACCATTGAATTACCAATCTCAATAGAAATAAAGGTTTTATTTTGCTGTTCTTTCAGAGATATCCATAACTTAAATATTTCACTCAGCATTTCTAACTTGCTATTAAAGCTAATTCAAAGCTCAATGGAAAATTGAAATCGAGTGATTCAACAAACAAATGATCAGTTTTTTGTGCATATCATTTGAGTTGTTTTTCTTTCTCATAAGAATATTTCTTTATTACTTAAGAAAGAGAGTCAATTCTAACCATCAGTGCCTCGCCAGCGATATGTCTCTTAATTAACTGCAACATATTTCAATGTCTCGTCAAAGAAATAGTTAGTGACTGCATCAAACAGTCACAGTCAACCCTTATTTTGATCAAGATTTAAGAAATTAAGATCAAGAACTAATAAATTCACCAAAATATAAACTGTGCATCACCAAAAATATCATCTAAAAGAGAAAATTCATCATTTCAGTTACATGAATGCTTTAGCTTTCCCTGGAGAACTTTGTAACAACCCACTCGGAATAGACCAAAATTCCAACTTAAAAAAGACCCATCGGAACTTAGAGTCATTTTAAATGGATTGTTGGTTCCTATAAAGAAATGCTAAGATATTACAAAACAATCTAAACTGAAGCAGAATCTCACACAACGGAAGTGATAAAGTATAATATCTCATAAATAGATGTACCATAAATGTCAAATACAACAAGTCTCAGCAGATAATAGGTACATCAATAATTATCCCAATTACATAATGATAAAAAGAACAATAATAATACCACTGCCATAAATAACTAAACCTTCATCGTAAGGCTCCACCTCTGAGCAATCATTAATCATTACTAATCCAGGGTACACACCTACTAACCTGTTTATGTTAAGAGGAGGGGGTCAGAACATAATGTTCTGGTGAATGAGAAACATATAAGTTTATAAATGACTATTTTATATATTTGGCAGTGTTAATTCTTCATGTTGTCTACGCAAACAAACATACACAACAAAACATATGAGGCAAGCCTCCTTATAGTCACTTAAGGCCTACATGTAAATCTAAGGCAGACTCTCTTACAGTCACTTGATACCCCACGAGGCGGTCTATACCTAGTCATTTCAGGCTATTACTTAATCCTATTAGGGTGGACATCTCTATAGTCACTTAATACCCTCTGGCAGACCTCAAGCCACTTAAGATCTCATCTCTAATTTGCACATCATAAAATACATTGCAGGGTGAGAAATAGTAACGACCACTTAATATCAGGTTTGGGGTGGGAACACAACATCATTTAAGACTCTCCTGGCTGACTCTCTTGTTACTATTTAGCTGTTCCTACGAAAGAACTCCTAGCCATATAATACTTCTTTTAGACGGTGGTTCCTTAGGCTATATATATATATATATATATATATATATATATATATATATATATATATAGTCCCTAGATCATCCCTCACTAGCCCTTAGATAAGAAGAGATCATTATTTGCACTACAAGAAAACACTGATTTTGTAGTGGAAAAATCCATCGCTAAAGGGTATTTAGCGATGGATTTGCAGCAGAATAAATCACGTCGGTATTTTAGGCACAATTTAGCGATGGAAATTAGCATCGATTCTCCGTTACTATACCGTCATTCAGTATTTCCTTTCCGTTCTGTTTATATATTTTTTTTTCCATCTTTCACCGTTACTAGTGCATGTACATAAAATGAGCGACATTAACAAAAAGTAAAATGCAATTACTAGTTTTTTTATCACAATAATATTTTTTGATTACAGCTAATATTCCATAAATAATACTGTCCATAATCGTCCATCAATTCGTTCATACAGTAGACTGAATTATAACCAACAAAACTATTCAGCTAGTGCTAGGTATACCATAAAAAACATCTTTACTCATAAAAGAAGCATTTACAATAAAATATATCCAGCTACCATATCCGAGTAACTCATGAAGATGACGATGGCAAAGGATCTACATAATCAGATTCATCATTTCTATGAAGCATTGCCATCACTTGTTTCATTTGTGCTTGAAAGTTTCCTCTATCTGCTTTTTCTTGTTGTGCAAGCCTTGCCTGCTCTTCCTCAAGTCTTTGGCAATTAGCTCGCTCACACTCTCTCTTTGCCTCAATCCTAATCCGCTATGCTCTCTCATTCTCGAGCTCTAAGCGCATTTCCTCATTGGTTTCTTGTAGCTCATGAACATCATCTTCATTGTCAACACATTGATGCTTTGAACGTTGAGAAGAGGGAAGCTGTAAAGATATTACACAAAAATAGTGTAAAAACAACGGCATAAAACATTACGTTCTAAGTGGAATATACTAAACAACAGTATAAAAACAACAATACAAAAAATATAGCCTAAAATATATTACATTACGTTCTGAGTTTAGATAGCCTGCATTTTAGCCAAATAAGTTATGGAAATGTTTAAAAGCTAGTTAAACTTAATGTAGTTTCACTAGCTTTATTGTATTAGAGACAACCACGGAAGAACAGTAAAACATAATATAATAACTACACAACTATAGTGCTTGATGCCAAAATATATGCTAAACATCAATGAAAATGCATGATGTAGCTAGTAAACCTGCATGTTTTCCTTTTTTCTGTAGAACAAGAAAAACATAAGCGTGGGTCATATTTATCATTTGTTCTCATAAATTAACAATGATAATGTAGGTCATGACAAATCAGGAAGCGGTAGACTGCATAAAAGACATTAAAAATCCTCAGTCTGCTGCTAAGCATCTGACCGAATAAGCCGTTGCGAGAAAAAGCAGAGATGGCATTTTTTGTATTGTGGTCAATTTTGTTTCTTGACACATCTGGTAGCTAGCATGGTGCAGCAACTTATGTTGGGCTTTATATATTTACATCTTCAAATAAAGTGTTGATATCCGATTTAGTACTTAAAATGGTTAAGTAAAACATGCGACTCTTTGCCAACATTACAGCATTACTTCCATTATTTACATGCATGAGTGGACGGAAACACAACACTAAGACATTATAAGGTTATATATGCATTCTTATAATAACTTGAAAAAACTGTTTCAGTTTTGAAAATGCTCGATGCAGAATTGCACTATAACATGCACAAACAATTGGTGTTAGTTGAAAACCAGCTTAGTGATTCTATCATTATTAAGTTGGATTAAGACTTCAGACTTCACAACAGAATGAGAAATTAGATGTATAAATAGGAAAAAAAAACATGAAGTATGTCTAGATTCCCAATGGGATAAAAACGGTTTTTTTTTTCATTTGGCACCACAAGTGATTCGAATATGTCATCAGCTGTCTCTGGTGGCAACTCCAATGTGTCATCACCGGTTGTCTCTCGAAGTGATGTTAGTTTCTCTGTGCAAGCTCTCGTGAAATTGTCCAATTAGAAAATAATTTTTTTTAGAAACTAAGAGAAGAGCTAGAGCTTATGATGGTTATGATAAGATGAATACACTTTTAACCATATATCCAATATACCCAGTTTCGGTCAGAGCACAGCTTAGCATCAAACAAATAAAGCAACACCTTTTATCCATAAACCCAATAATAATAAAATTGAAATTTATGTATTATATTGTATTGGTTCAGCAACAAAATCAGGTTTCTGCATTAGCTTATGGTCACATCATTTTGAATTTTGTATTGTAGATACGCTTTAATGTGAATCTGTGATGTAACTTTGAAAAAATTGTCAGGATTATATAATAAATTGTGCGGTGGAATTCCAAGACTTCATAAATATAGATATTGCCATCCCAGAGCAGAAAACCTGCATGGATACCCATTTTTTATGACAAAACATGCAAACCTTTTCCCATAAAAGTTACAGGTTCAAGTTTCAGTGATCAATACAGCACTAAGCACATATGTGCCTGAGACAAGCAACTCAATACACATGAATAAATCAAAAATGTAACATAGACAAGAAAGTGCAGAAGCACTTATACACAAATACACATATTCATGTGCAAATACAAGAAAGTACAATAAAAAGAAAGAAGTTCAGGTGACTTAGTTTAGTAGAACAAATCAAGAGTGATAAAGTTCACTACAGGTAAAAATTCAAGCAGGGTGATCAAGTGTAGCACATGTTATAGAGTGTAACAATTGTTCGAGTTCAAGTGCAGCATCAGGTCGAGCTTGCACAAAGAACAGTTCAATAAAGATATGTTATACTAAAAAATAAAAAATGATCAGATACAAAATTTCAAAATCACATTCAAGTCGAAAGAGTCATACTGAATAAAATAATGTATAGTCAGAGCCAAAATCAAGTTATCGAAACCAAGTCAAATATATACGATTGGGTTTTTTCACCATAGGCCAAAAGTACATGGTAATCACCAAGTGAACGAAATAAGAGAAAAATACGTGGATTAAAAATCCTAGAAATACCAAAATCATCACAGGGTAAATGTAAAAAAAAGTCGAGCAGATTCAATTCGAAAAGGAGCAAAATCCATTCTAATTTATTTTCATACCTTAATTAACTTTGATATTTTTTATAAACTTAATTCGTATAAAAATTAGTCAATTTAAATTTTAAGTTAATTTTTATAAAACTTAAATAACTGTATTAAATTTTTTTAAAATTTTATTATTTTTTATACATTATTTTATTATCCCTAAAATTTTATCGATATTTACGTAACTACAATGAGAAAACATGTAACTACAATGGGAAATTACTTACGTAAAACGTTGCCGCTTTAGGATCTACCCAAGTAGGTGGAGTGGAGCCATCCTTACTACGCGTTGCAGCTTTGATGCGAGTACGCTCAAATACCTCTAGCACACGAGCAGGCCTACCATGCTCCTTACTCTAAATTTTTATTTTTATTTTTTCATTCTTTGAAGTCAAAATAAATAAGTACAGTGGTGAAGAACAAAATTATTACCAATCTTTCGGCATGCTCCTGTATAGAAGTAGACCCACAACTGTGCAACGTCATATTGCAATTTCTATTGGTTGAAGCTTTCTTTGATTTCTCTTTAACTTCTGGAAGATCCCAGTGTTTGAGCCATTCGTCCAAAATAGCTTGACTCGTGAATATTGGTTTTGCATTCTTTCCCTTTATATCACTAACCATATCCAAATATCTTTTGCTAACCTTTGTTTTCCAATGTTTTCTTATAGTCTCTATTGGATAAGCACCATAACCATATACTTGACCCTGTAATAAAATAGTTATAGATGAAGCTTTTGACATTTTAGCTAAGGATGATCGAGGCTCGAGAGAAATATGGTTTTTCCCTTAGTGTGCTAAAATGAAGAGGCTGGAGCCTTGGCGATGAGAGAAACCAGTTGAGTAATGGAGCAAATATAATCTACGGGTATGTCTGGGTTCGGATTAGACAAAGTTCCCGGACGAGAAGAGGTTTGAGGGGTATAAAAATACACTAAACTGCGAAAGCAAAGAGATATTTGAAGAAGACAATAAATGAGATTCAGAATAGTTCTTTGTAGTAGCCCGACAATCATTAGAAAGAGACTACGGAGAATCACTACAACATCTGCTTGACTGGAGAGAATATTGCAAGAATCGGAAGCACGACTGAAGTAGATGAAGTGGACTGCATGGTGGTTCCTCCTCGAAGAGAAGATCATCATCATCGACATCAAGACCCTAGCAGAAGAGCACATTATAGGGGTCTTTGTAAAATCAACATAAGCGGCTTGCAGGGTTTACCACGAGGCCGCTTAACAAGGAGGAAGCCCGCAAGAGGCTGTAGATTCGACGATAGGGTCAAGAAGGGACGAGTCAGACTAGGGTTAGGAAGGGATATAGAGTGAGGGGTATGTAGTAAGGGTGTTGAGGCTGCAGCTTGGACATGCATAAAGCGGAATGAAGTGAAAGTCATGAGACGATCACGTATAGTGGGAGACCACTACGTGGTGATGGAAGGAGAAGAGTGGTACCAAGACCACGACAACACGATGGTAGCCAAGTAAAGCTCAATCTGCCAATGAAACACTATGGAATCAGGAAAATCACATTGTAGATGTGAATTGCCGAATAGCAATTAATCGAAATTCAAGGATTGTTGAAATTTGGGGAGATTAAAAGAAAAAATTATGGAAGGAACATTGAAAAGGGGACTCTGATATTGATTAGATTTTTTGGATAACAAAGTAGCATCAAACATTAAATCATTGGCATGAAATTCAGACATGATAGGGGAATTAACATGCGGTTCAAATATGTGGGGTGCAATATGACGTGAGTCATGCACGAATGCTTAGGTATAAAGTTTGAGGGTGAAAAGTGTAATACCCAATTAGCATGGAGCGCCACTTGCGCAGAAGCATGAAGGCTAAGCGTAGTGTATGTTTCACTCATCAGTGAAATAGCAGTAGTTAATTCAGAGACAAAAGCAATTTGTGGCACCCACTAAGTGGACAGTTGTAGTTGAGGCATCAGATGAAAGAAGGGTCTGATTTGTATAGATCATGGTTGGGACTTGAGGGTAAACAACTAGAGCACTCGAAGGACAGGAAAAGTTCATTAGCACTGGAAGCACGTCGGACGGTATGCTTATCAGCACAAGGAACAATAGGTTTTGAGGAAGATGTATCAGTGGAAAAAATTAGATATTTTCTCTTGGGTTAATATTATTCTATACATACAGAATATAACATCATGATGTCGTGCTCAAATAAGAATATTTACCTCATTAGAAAATACTCTGTACACACAACATACATAACAAAATACTCTGTATACAACATACATACAATTATTTTTCCTCTTCTGAACAAAGACATGAGAACCTCTATATATAAATAAAAGTCCATTAAGATGATTCAACTAATTATTTTTTGTAAAGTCTAAGTACTATTATATTAATGGTTTGGCATAAAGTTCATTATAAAACTTATTTCCCATTATTTGGACATAAAAAATACAAATGAAAGAAAACAGAACTATGATCTGAAAATTTAAATGTTGTCAAAAGTCGTTATTCTGTTATTAGTTTATCATCTTGATAAGAATGTAATAATATGACTAATTTTATAAGCATCAATTCCATTTATATTGTATGAAAAGCTTGCTATTTACATACACTACAACAATTTTATTCTATTGCAAGTCGATTTGGTGGTGTTAGGGAACACATTGTTCTTGTTCAACATGGGTTCGTCGGCAACAATTGATTTACTAACAATACCTAAAACACAGTACCAAAATTATATGTTAAAATGTGAATAACAGCCAATCCACATACATATCATAATTGGAACTTACCAAAAAATCTTCGAAAAGTAGCTCCTTATAATCGGACGATATCTTTCCAAAAGTGGGTCAAAAATCAACCAAACGTTTATGTAATGAAGCAATGATTCTCTTTGAAAGTTCACTAGAAGGATGCATCGAAAAAGTGATGTATATAGTATTTATTGTATCATAATGTCGGTCAAAGAATATAAATATACATATAGCACGGTAAAACAAATACTTATCTTTTGTTTCTACTAGTCGAAGTTCAATGCGACCTGATGTATTGATCGACTTTGCCGTTGAAATCGTTGCGCCTCCATGTACATTTGGACGGTTATGCTCGTTCACAATGTTATGTGAGGAAGAACGCAGAGGAGGAAGGGAAGGAGAAACACCGTGCCTGGGTTGAGGAGTTGGTTAACGTCTAGATTGGGGAGTATCTTCGCTTTGATGAGAAACACCATTGGAAGTTTGTCGTGGAGGAGCTATTGGCATAGGATTGGGCTGTGGAGAAGCTAACTGCATAGGATTGGGCTGTGGAGAAGCTGATGGCATAGTATTGGGCTGTGAAGAAACTGATGGCATTGGATTGGGCTGTGGAGGAGCTAACTGCATAGGATCGGACAACGGAGAAATATGCTGTCGATTAGGCTGTGGGGGAATTGGTTGGGAAGGAGTTGACTTTGGAGAAATATGCTGGGAAGTAGTACTAGAGGATGGCTCGGCTATTGTAAGCTGAAATGGAAGAGTTCGTGCAGTCAAACTATGATGCAATGATGTCGCGTGATTATTTTTGATATTACTTTGAGGTATGGTTTGATAGTATGACTAGGTGGTAAAGTAGACTGAATAAGTGGGAGGTCGCTGTGTCCCCGTCCCCATCGCCGAATTTTTTTTTCTTGTCCCAGTTCTTGGGAAGCATAGTGGTGTCCACGTGTAGCACCAACCATATCTGTAAATTATGCACGATACTTCAATGGTTATACTGTCATAACACATGTTGCATAACACATCATGCTAAGTGTTCAAATAGCAGGAAATAACACATCATCCCAACCATATATTCTTCTTTTAGCTTGGAGCATAATACTAATCTATACATACAAGTTCTGATTACATAATCCATATAGCAGGAAATAAAACCCCTTGATCTTGACCATTAACTACCAGATCAGACTTTGTGTGCTAGCAAAAAATATAATGTTTAAAGCAATGACAGGAGCAACAATATTTATCATGTCATTGCTTGAAGTTGATGTAGTGTGTGACATGAGACTACGATTGTGTATCATTGATAAGCAATGATAGGAACATCAATAATACTACCATATTATACTTGTGCTATGATTCTATTAGTGATACACAATCAATGATACTACCATACACAATCAATGATATTGTCATACACAATCATAGGATCATCAATGATACACAATCAGTAAAGCAATGACAGGAGCATCAATGATACTTGTACTAAATAATAAAAATTAATTAAGAAATGTTCTTCATTCTATGAATATGTAAAAAAAAAAAAAAAAAATTAAATGCATGTGACATCGTTATTTACGGATAGCTTTTGTCAAATGCTAAATGATACTAGCATTCACCTGATTTAGTTCATGTTTTAGATGATATAATATAAAAAACCATTTTTAAATTATAAACCTAGATTCATTTAGCTTCGAGGTGCTTTGTCCTAGATGTTTGTGGTAAATTTATTAACTAACATATTTTTGGATCATTTTAATCTTTAAATTTTGATGTTTATTTTTCATCTTTTTAATTAATTTAGTAAAAATTATAAATTAAAGTGAACTTGATGTTGTCATATTGTAACTTGATTTTTGTCATTGATCTTATTACTAAAGTTAATTTTGCTTAAATCTTTTTCTTTTACATATGCCTTTGAAGCTAAATAAACCTTTATTTTACGATTGTGCAGTTTAACTTAGATTGTTCTAGGCTTATCCCTCACCTTTTACTTCGAGCTTGGAATAAGCATTGTTCAAATAATGAGTAAACACAAAAGAACATGGATAAAAGATTTAAAATCAAATCAATAAGCAATTGCGCTTGAAGAATTAGGAGTTATTTGACTATTGTTTTTGTTTTCAACATTAATTTTGAAATAGAAGAAAAGTAGAGGTGTGACAGCGAAGACATAAGAAAGATAAAACGGATTACAGAGAAGAGTAATAAACTATAGAATGACAAATTATTTCACATATTTTGGTTATTATCTAACACATGAAAAATATAAACAAAATTGTTTTCTGCTTTATGTTTTAAGTTAATTGTTTAAATTTAATATTTTTCATGATATATATACGTTGTGTGCAATCATATATACAAATTGAGAACTAAAACGGAAAATTAGTGGAATCCTTTCTTTCTCGGGTTTTCAGTACTAATTTTATTTTGACTTTTTAATAAGACATGATTTGGTCGTTATGAAAAGCTAGCTTCAAATGAAAATTTCAGCAATGCATTCCACTTAGCGTTTTGTTTCTTTTTCATGTTTTTAATAAGGCGATGTAAATAATGCATCAATGATAATAGTGCATTGTTTAAGCTTTAAAGTGGAATATTAATTAATTTTTACAAATGAATCATGACAGATTGTTATCCCATCATGCTTGCATTTCAGATATCTGACAAAAACTGCATGGCTTAACCATGTGTTTGCTTCCAATATCCAAATGTGTTTGCAACTTCCCATGAACTGACGTTAAACGATAAATGATAAACGATAAACAATGCAACTAAAGTCTGGAAAGTGATGAAGGCACATCAACTTGCTTTGGGCAGCTAAAATAGGTTGTATCCATTTCTTTGGCTTTCAAATGTTTAATTCAAAGAAGAAAACCAAAAAGTAAGTGAACGACTCATAAATAAGAATAAGGAATTTTTCAAAATTGAATGGAAAACGCTGAAGAAAAAAATAGCAAGATAACAGGAATTACTACTCCAAACTGCCATAGAAGAGTAACTTCCAATCTATAATAGAAATGGGTCGGTAAACATTCTTTTTATTTTTTCCTCACCTACACAAGGATGCAGGCTTTTACTTGCTTCCCAATATGGTAATATAGAAATTTATTTGTCATTCCATATATATTGTTCTTATTTATTGTTCTAAATTTCGTTTTGTCAAACATTTATAGAAATTTTGTGAAACAGAGATTGATGGACTGCATTTTGTTAAAAAATAATCTTGGTCATCCATTGTTTAATTACCTAAAAGCTGCAAAATCATGAATTTTCACATTTTCAGTAATTAAGTACCCTTATGCTTATCTAAAATATGTTATATTTTTAATGTTAATGTCAGTTTTACAGCTAATCATCGTTTATATATGAAAAGGTTTTGATGCATTACTTCAAAATCATCATCTGTTTTCCACGCTATGTCCACTCCAAATAAACAAATATGAGTTTTCACAGTACTACATATGGCAGACAATTAGGATCCAATATATCAGCACAATTGTTTGTTTATTTTTGAGGAGTTGCATGAGCTGATAATAAATATTTTGGTGAAAAATGGTAAGATTCAAAATAGAATGGGTGCTCTTAGAGAATATACAGATTACTTTGTAATCATGACCTTAGTTAACTATACTAAAGTTTTTCACTTCATAATCCACATTTTCATAGTAAACATTATAATTAAACATGCATAGTCATATTTATTCCTCAACTGTTAAATCTGTAATAATAGTACAATAATTATCAAATAGTACTGGAGAAATTACCTAACCTAATTTAATATAAAAATAGTAATAAAGACTTGGGTCAATAACAATATTGTGTACCTTTGTTAATGAGTAATCCAAATTGTGATTTACCACCCTAATTCAGGCTGGTCCTATAAGTAGAGATGTCGATGATGCTTTGACTACAAATACCAAAAGTGAAAGTTTACTAGAGAAGTTTAATTAAGTGATATTTAATGAAATTTAAAATAAGTGTAGTTAATGAGTTATATCAAAGGAAACTTACTGATAATGGGATTGGTTGCACGAATGGTTGATTTTTTGATAGCAAATCCTCGTATATTGTGCGCCAACTGCAAAAAATCCACAGAAATTAGGTAAATTTATTTGCAGTTATTTGAATCCACAGAAATTTGATAAACTTACTAATAAACATCAATGCCAAATGATTCATATTATGAAAATGAACGTAACCCAATGTAAGCAATTATTTGTAGTTTTACCTGCAAATATATATATATATATATATATATATATATATATATGCATTTAAACATGCCAAAATAATCCGCAACTTCTATTAGCACTACAGTTTTTATTGAATCAACTATTTGATTTGATTTTATTTTATTTTTCTACAAAAATGTTTTTAAACAAAAGAAAAGAATTTTCCTTTTTATTGGAAAATGGTCTCTTAAAGATGAAAAGATGACAGACCACAAAAGGTGATAGAATTGTAAGCAAGAAACATGCAAGTGTGAATGATATACAGGTGCATGAAGCTTATATTAAATACCCTCTCAAAACATAGATATACCGCTGACAAGTGTGATTAATCATCGTTGAATAATCAACTCAGGTGATACAGACAACAAAAAAATCTACAGAATTTAGAAAAATTCAAACTTGTGCAGATATAAAAATCCTGAAATTTGAGCAGCCGAGGACTTAAAAAGATTACACATGTTTTGATCAAATATAAGGAAACTGAATTTATAAACTGTTTTACTTTTGATTTAAAGCTCAATAAACATGAGGGTTGAACAATTATCATAAGACATCATCGTCAATCTTCATTAACGTTCAATTCTTCATTCTCGATGCTTTCATTTTCACTCTCATAGTATTTTGCTATATTATCATCTTCTTCATCCTCATCAAATGCTTCTGTAACACGAACGCCATCATTAAGTGGTCCGAAATCAGCTCCATTTGTCCACAATGAATTCATTATTAGATCTAGGTCTGCTTGATAAGCTTGATCATCTAAAACATTTGTGTCAAACATATACCTAGCTTTTGTTTTACATACAACCCGCCAATCATTTTACTTACTCCAATCCTATGGATACGTCACATAATAGACTTGAATTGCTTGTGTTACCAACACAAATGGATCATAGGCCTTATACTTGGATTTATGATTTATTTCACTAAGATTGTACAAAGGATGCACGTTGATTCCAATTTTAGGTGTATTGTCAAACCAATTACATTTGAATAGGAAAGTTTTCTGCTCTGGATCGATATAGTATCACACCTCATAAATTTCCTTTAGAACACCATAATAGTCTTGCATATGCACTTCTGGGTCATTACTACCTTTAACACATACACCACTATTATAAGTTGACTTTCCATAACAATACTCTTCTGTTTGAAACTTATACCCATTAACGAAAAAAGTTTTGCATTTTCTCACTTCTTTTTTAGTCCCAAATGCTAAAAACTTTAATCTTTTGTCCATCACATTATTAACAAGGTCACAAACCTGTTAATAAAACAAGCATAAATGAATATATCTAAATGAATGTGATGCATGCCTAATTAAATGCTAGTTGGAATTTTATTATGTTGCTCTTACATAACTGAGAAACCAATCACTAAAATTGGATGCAAGTGGAATATCAGGATTCACTTCCTCAAAAATACTGCAAAAGCATCAAAGTATGTGAGATACTTATATTTTGAAAGCAAAATCATGAAATGATATTTATATTTACCTTATAAAAGGTTCTACTTCTTTGCAGTTAAGAAGTATGAAATTTCGGACAGCATGGAACTCTTCATCGTTCAACCAATGGTTGGCAACCAATGTTTTTACCAACAACCATAAGGGTGCCCTTCTTTCTTAAATACGGATAATGACCAATCATTGGAAAATTCTTCTATGTTAGGATCATTACGCGAGATAGAGTTGTTCATTTTTTTTACATGATCCTCAAAATAATAGGAAAAGAATGTTGCCGCTTCTTCCATGATGTAGGCATTACAAATTGATCCTTCCACACATGCTTTATTAGTCACTTTTATCTTCAAGTGCTTTATGCACCTTGTTGGAGAATGGAATTTTGATGACAACAACCTTATTTAAATTATCACTGATTATAAAATATATGCTAACACTTTTTGTATAGAATGTATGTATATATATATATATATATATATATATATATGTACAGGAATTATATACAGGAAATATCGCTGAAGACTGTACAGTTTTAAAGATGATAGAGATTCAAAGTTTAGAGAAATTTCAAGACTCATGAGTAATAAAGATTTCAAGAGTTCAATATTAATATAGTTATAGGGTCTATATTTTGTAAGACTCTAAATAGCACTCCAGGTTCAAATTCTAATTCTAATTTTCAAATTCTGATTTTCAATTCTATCCTCAATCTTCTCTATTTTATTTTTCTATTTGTTTCTATTTCTATTTTTATTCTTCTTTGTTTTTTCAAACTTAACTTTTATATTTATATTTTATATTTATATATTTTAAAACCTTATAAAATTATAAATATGTTTATATGATTTAAAATTATGATTTCATATATTTTTCTAGTTTATAATATTAATTCATATCATTATATTTTAATTCAAGAATTATATTTATATCAAAAACATTTGAATTTTTTTTCAGAATTTAAATTTTCAAAGGAGTATGTAGACATAACAAAAACTCCATGTCGACATATAACTGTCACTTTTTCTAATTTTGAAAGGAAGTGTCTTTTCACTATTTGAAACGATTGAGAACCGTTGCAACCTTTCATACTCTATAAAAAGGAGTTAAAACCGAAATTTTTATCATCTCTTCTTCTCTAACTTCATCCTCTTTCTCTACACCATTATTCTTAATCATTTTTATGGTTTTTACACTTATACTCTGCCGAATTAAGTTCTTTTTTGATTAAACTTCTTCTGTCTACACTCTCTGAATCAAGTGTTATTGAAGAGTTAGAGGGCTGTTTGTAATTGCTTGGGTTGAATAAACCTTGTTTGTGTTAAGTCAAAAAGGAATCAGTGTGTCCTTGTAGCCGTGAAATCAAAGAAATAGGGGTCGGTGTGTCCTTGTTGAGCCGTGAAATCAAGGAAGTAGGAATCGGTGTATCCTTGTTGAGCCGTGAAATCAAGGAGGTTATACTTGTATATTGGAAATAGTAATAAAACTCTGTGCAATCCAGCGTTGTGCGGGACTGGACATAGGAGAAATCTGAACCAGTATAAAATCCGGTGTGTTCTTTCCTTTTCTGCATTTTTGTTTCTGTTTATTTTGCATTTGTGTTTGAATCTGTGTCTGTGATTGTGTTTGTGGTGTTTGATTCATCCCGTAGTTAACATTAATTTTAGATTTTGTTTAAATTCTTACAAACACTATTCACCCCCCCTCTAGAGTTTGCTTTGCCTTAACGATCCATTCTACATTCCCTAATAATTGGTATCAGAGCAAGGTTTTTCAAAAAGTTCATAATCTGATTTTTGAAATATTGGTAAAATGGGAAATTTTGGAATCTCTAGCAATACCAGTATCAATTCATGCATTGCATCGATGTTAAAAGAGTCTACATATATTAATGTTAAAAAAGCATATGATCTACTGAAATATTGTTCAATACAAAAAAGGATGAGTTCTATGACTTTTGAAAAATCAAAAGTTGAAAAGATGGGTAAAGTGGCTATTGGCAATTCAAATTTTGAAAAGATGGCTATTGAAAATTGAAGTCTTGAACTACTGTGTTACATAGCTGTTGAAAATTCAAATTCTAGAAAGCAATTGGTGGAAATGAAAAAGGACCAATCGATACTGGATAGTGGCTGTTCGAGACATATGACTGGAAATTCAGAACTACTCAATAATCTGAAGTATGAAGATAGTGGATTGGTGAACTTCAGAGATAATTCAAAAGGATACATCATTGGAATCTTCATTGTCGGTAATTCTGAAACTCCTACTATTTTTGATGTTTTATTAGTTAGGAAATTAAAACACAATTTACTAAGCATAAGTCAACTTTGTGATAAAGGTTATAAAATAAATTTTGAAAAGAATAAATGTTTCATAGAAGATAGGAACTCAAAAATTATATTTGAAGGAGATAGAAAGAAAAATATTTATATATTAAGTATGAAAATCTCCAATAATAATTTATGTCTTATGGTCAATACAAGTGATCCCTGGATCTAGCATAAGAGATTCGGTAATACAAATTTCAAACATATTTCTAGAATTTCTAAATTAGATTCATTTAGAGGATTACCCAAAATGAAATTTAAAGTTAACAACTTATACGATGCTTGTCAATTTGGAAAATTAAAGAAGAGTTCATTTATATCAAAAGAAGAAATTACTACTTCAAAACCATTAGAGTTAATACACATGGATTTATTTGGTCCATCCCAAGTTCAATCAATAAATCATAACAGATATGTTTAGGTAATAGTTGACGATTTTTCTAGATTCACTTGGACTTTGTTTCTTAAAAATAAAAGTGATGCTTTCGATCAATTTCAAATCATTTCTAAAAGAATTCAAAATTTATAATCACTAAAAATTAAAATAATACGTAGTGATCATGGCGGGGAATTCAAAAATGAGAATTTTTGAAAAATACTGTAATAAAAAAGGAAAAACTCACAAATTTTCAATTCTAAGAACTCCTCAACAAAATGGAGTAGTTGAACATAAAAATAGAACGATACAAAATGTGCAAGAACTGTGTTATCCGATAGTAATTTACCAAGGAATTTTTGGGCTGAGGCAGTCGCAACAGCTGTTATATTATTAATAGAATTTCAATAAGAACTTTAACTCATAAAACTCCATATGAACTTTTATATAACAAGAAACCAAAAGTATCTTATTTTAAAATATTTGGAAGTAAATGTTTTATACTTAATACAAAGGATAATTTAGACAAATTTGATTCAAAATCCGATAATGGTATTTTTATTGGATATTCAGAAAGAAGCACGGCTTATAGAGTTTTCAATACTCGAACCAAAACTATAGAAGAAACATTAAACGTATCTTTCGATGCAAACTATAAATGGATAACTCTAAACAGTGAAGATGATTGTGAAAATGAAATTAATGAAATAAATTATGAAGATAACCAACCAAATAAAAGAATTAGATTATTTAGGGACCATCCTATAGAAAATATCTTAGGAGATATTGAATCCGTTGTTAGAACTCGTATTCAATTAAATAATATGAGTAATACTGCATTTTTATCAATTATCGAACCTAAAAATCCAAAGGAAGCTTCTTCCGATGATTCATGGATACTTGCTATGCAAGAAGAATTGAATCAGTTTACTAGGAATGAAGTATGGGAACTTGTTCTTAGACCAGAGGATATAACAATAATAGGAACCAAATGGGTCTATAAAAATAAAATGAATGAACACGGTGAGGTAGCAAGAAATAAGGCATGACTAGTAGCACAAGGTTATACTCAAGAAGAAGGAATCGATTACGATGAAACTTTTGCCCCCGTAGCAAGGCTAGAGGCTATTAGAATTTTACTAGCTTTTGTAAACTATAGTAATTTCAAATTATATCAAATGGATGTCAAAAGTGCGTTTCTAATTGGATTTGTCATGGAAGACATATATGTAGAGCAACCACCCCTATTTTAAGATGAAAAATTACCAGATCACGTATATAAACTGAAGAAAGCGTTATATGGATTAAAACAAGCTCCTAGGGCTTGGTATGATAAATTACGATATTATTTATTACAATCAAAATCTGAAATAGGTAAATTAGATAATACTTTGTTTATCAAGAAAAATAACAAAGATATACAACTAGTACAAATATATGTCGGTGATATAATCTTTGGGTCAACAAATGAAAAAAAGAACAAAGAATTTTCGGATATTATGACCAAAGAATTTGAAATGAGTCATATGCGAGAATTATCATTCTTTTTAGGTTTACAAATTCAACAATTAAAGAATGGAATATTCATTAATCGAGAGAAATATGCAAGAGATTTAATTAATAAATATAGTTTAACAACAACAAATGGAAGACCAACACCTATGGCAACTAATATTGCTTTAAGTAAAGATGATACATCAAAAGACGTTGATCAAAAACTTATAGAGGAATGGTAGGATCATTATTATATATGACCACTAGTAGACCAGATATAATGCATAGTGTATGTCTCTGTGCAAGATGTCAATCACAACCCTGAGGAAACTCGTTTAACAGCCGTAAAACGTATTCTGAGATATGTAAAGCATACGTCAGATTTTGGATTATTTTATCCCAAGAATGATTCGTTCGGTTTTCTTACTGTGACGCTGACTATATGGGATGTAAATCCGATCGTAAAAGTACTAGTGGAACATGTCACTTCCTAGGACATTCCCTTGTATCATGGTTTATTAAAAAGAAAAATACTGTTTCTTTGTCAACAACTGAAGCAGAATATATATCAGCTGCTTTGGCATGTTCACAAGTAATATATGTGCAACAAACTTTAAATGATTTTGGTTTAAGTATAAATAAATCACCTATATACTGCAATAATAAAAGTGTTATAAATATCTCTAAAAATCCTACTCATCATTCAAGAACTAAACATATTGATGTGCAACATCATTTTCTAAGAGATAATGTAAGTAGAGAAAAGATTTCACTTGAATTTACAGAAACAGATAAACAAATAGCAGATATATTAACTAAACCATTAAATGAAGCAACATTCACTAAATTTAGGAGAGAATTAGGTATATGTTCATTAAGTGAGTTAGAATAATTAAATAATAGTATATATATACATAAAATTAGGAATCCAAATAATCAAATTTAAAACAAGACTATGTTGATATAAAGTTTCTGGTATGTCAACATATGACTGCCAAAAATTTAAAATTAATTCCCACCAGAAGTTAGTTATTTCAACTATTTAAATCTTTTAATTCGACTTTTCTTCTTCAATTTCATTCTTCTTCTCTGTAAAAACTCTAAATTAAAAATTACAATGGCTTCCACTAATCCAAATACTTAAAACAACTCTGATTCATACGCTGGACCATCCGAGGGTCCATTTGAACGATCTACGCTTCCCACAGTGATCAAAATCAAAGAAAAAAATGGAGTATCTACTGTAAATAGTGGTTGAGATGCAAGTACTCCAAATTAGAATAAGTCAAGAGCAAAACAGATAAGGAAAAGTAATGAGAATTCTCTAAAAGTTTATAATGGATAATGAGACTGATCCGATTATTGTCAATGATGATAATCAACCCGTGGAAGAAGAGGAAGAACCAGAAGAGGAAGAAGAAATGATGGAGGAGGAAGAACAAGAGACTCAACCAATGGTTACGGACGAAGATGATAAAATTGAGTGCATAGGAGAGATTCTATTTGACGAAAATGGGAATGTGATTGAACAGAATGGAGAATTCTGTCTCCATTATCCAAATTGTCCAATTCACAAATCTCCCATTATCAAATAATTAAGTGTTTAAGGATTTTTCTTGTTATTTCGTTTTATTATGTTCCTATGATAAGTCGTATATGTATAAATTCGTGTATATGTATAAGTGATTGTTTAATAAAATTGTCATTTATGGTTTAAATAGTTATAACCTTCTAAAACATAAATATATGAATATCTGATTAAGGGGGAGTATTTTTATTGGGATAGTTACTTATGTTCTATTCAGAGAATTATACAATTTAGGGGGAGTATCTTTAGGATTTCTTTTTGATAATGCCAAAGGGGGAGAAATTATAAAATATAGGCATAATTTATAGGGTTCTTACAAACAGGGGGAGTATAGAAGGAACATCATCACACAGGTATCTACAGGTATGATATTTTATAAACTAAGGTTGTCATCAACAAAAAGGGGGAGACTTTTGGAGAATGGAATTTTGATGACAATAACCTTATTTCAATTATCGTTGATTATAAAATATATGCTAACACTTTTTGCATTGAATATATATATATATATATATGCATAGGAATTATATACAGGAAATATCACTAAAGACTGTACAGTTTTAAAGATGATAGAGATTCAAAGACCAGATAAATTTCAAGCCTCGTGAGTAATCAAGATTTCAAGAGTTCAAGATTAATATAGCTATAGAGTCTAGATTTTGTAAGACTCTAAATAGCACTCCAGTTCAAATTCAAATTCAAATTCAAATTTTCAAATTCTGATTTTCAATTCTATCCTCAATCCTCTCTATTTTATTTTTCTATTTGTTGCTATTTCTATTTTTATTCTTCTTTGTTTTTTCAAACTTAACTTTTATATTTATACTTTATATTCTTAATTTATATTTATATACTTTAAAACCTTATAAAATTATAAATATGTTTATATGATTTAAAATTATGATTTCATATATTTTTCTAGTTTATAATATTAATTTATATCATTATATTTTAATTCAAGAATTTCTAGAATTATATTTTTATCAAAAAAAATTGAAAAATATTTCAAAATTTAATTTTTCAAAGGAGTATGTCGACATAACAAAAACTCCATGTTGACATATAACTGTCACTTTTTTCAATTTTGAAAGGAAGTGTCTTTTCACTATTTGAAACGATTCAGAACCGTTGCAAACTTTCATACTCTACAAAAAGGGGTTAAAACCGAATTTTTTATCATCTCTTCTTCTCTAACTTCATCCTCTTTCTCTACAGCATTATTCTTAATCATTTTTATGGTTTTTACACTCATACTCTGCCGAATTGAATTCTGTTTTTATCAAACTTCTTCTCTCTACAATCTCTTATCTCTGAATCAAGTGCTATTGAAGAGTTATAGGGCTATTCGTAATTTCTTGGGTTGAATAAACCTTGTTTGTGTTAATTCAAAAAGGAATTGGTGTGTCCTTGTTGCCGTGAAATTAAGGAAATAGGAGTCGGCGTGTCCTTGTTAAGCCGTGAAATCAAGGAAGTAGGAATCGGTGTCTCCTTGTTGTGCCATGAAATCAAGGAGGTTATACTTGACTATTGGAAATAGTAATAAAATTCTGAGCAATCCAATGTTGTGTGGGACTGGACGTAGGAGCAATCCGAACCAGTATAAAATCCAATGTGTTCTTTCTTTTTTTTGCATTTTTGTTTCTATTTATTTTGCATTTGTGTTTGAATCTGTGTCTGTGATTGTGTTTGTGGTGTTTGATTCATCCCGTAGTTAACATTAATTTTAGATTTTGTTTAAATTCTTACAAACACTATTCACCCACCCCTCTAGAGTTTGCTTTGCCATAACGATCCATTCTACATTCCCTAACAATACCTAATGTAATATGTATAAGAGAACTTGAAAATTTATAATATATATATATATATAAACATGATATGAATTTATAAGCAACCTTTCAAATAGATACATCCATCCATATTGAACAGGTCCTCGCATTCTATCTTCAAAAGGAAGATGTATTGGAAGATGCTCCATTACATTAAATAAACCTAGAGGAAATATTCTCTCCAACTTACAGATTAATTGTGGTACGATCTTCTCAAGATTACCATTTGTTCCAATGTTAACGTTGTTGTGCGTAACTCTTTGTAAAAGAGACTAAGCTCCGTTATATCACACCAAACTCTATGCGGAAGCAGCTCCTTGAAAGCAATTGGAAAAAGGTTCTCAAATATACATGACAATCATGAGTTTTCATTCCATTCATTCTCATACTATTTAAATTAACCCATCTACGTAAATTCGAAGTAATACCATCGGGAAATTGTAAGGTTTCAATCCACTTCAACATAATTCTACAACTTTCTCGACTAAGCTCGTAACATGCTTTAGGTTTAAAATTACTGTTTTCTTCGTTCAGCTCAAGCTCAGGACGTTTGCAATAAAGTCGAATATCACGTCTTGACTTCAAATCGTCATTAGTTTTACCTTTCACATTGAGAACCGTATTGAATACATTTTCAAAAACATTTTTTTTCATTACGCATAACATCGATATTATGACGGAGTAGTAAATTTCTCCAATATGACAACTCCTAAAATATGCTTTGTTTGCACCAATTATTACTCAAGCCTTTGCCATCAATTGAGAAATTTAATCCATTTGGATTATTGTATATCTTTGGAAAGTTTGCACGCGATCATAAATTTCTTCACTAGAACACATAGGTGGTGCTTCAACGGTTACTATTATGTTTCTTCGAAAATCCTTCTTGTTTTGTCTACATGGATGATCAAAGTCTAAAAAACAATGATGATAATCAAACCAAGACATTTTCCCTACATTTGCTAAATGAAACGACGATGTCCACTCCATGCAATATGGACACGCTAATCTACCAGCCGTACTCCAACCAGAGATCATACCATATGCTGGAAAATCACTAATAGTCCATAATAAAGATGCACGCGTGATAAAATTATTCTTTTTTGACACATCGTAAGTAAGAAATCCATCATTCCAAAGGAGAATCACCTCATCAATTAGTGGTTGCAAATATGCATATGTGCCTTGTTTAGGTTCTCTAGGCCCAGGAATGATTAGAGTTAAGAACATGTAAGGAATTTTCATACACATCCAAGGTGGAAAATTGTACGGTGTCAGAATAACTGGCCATGAAGAATATTACTTTACAAATTGGTCAAATGGTGCGAATCCATCGGTACAAAACACTAATCTAAAAATATGTGCCTCTTTTGCAAAGTCAGGATATGTTTTATCAAAATATTTCCACGCTTCTCCATCTAATGGATGACATAACAATCCCTCATTATAATTTCGAACGACATGCCAACTCATGTGAGATGCAGTTGCCATAAATGAATACATGCTTTGTAACCTAGGAACAAGCGGCAAGTAATGCCACCTTGTGTATGACACATCTTTTGTTTTATTTTTCTTTCCCTTGTATCTTTCGGTGGAACAATATTTGCAACATCTAAGCTCCTTATCATTTCACCAAAATAGCATACAATCATTTCGACATGTATCTATTTTATGATATGGCATTCCAAATGCAGTTACCAACTTCTTCATCTTATAATAACTGTTACCCAAGACATTACCAGAAAGTAACATCTCTTTACTAGCCTTAAGATACTCATCAAATTTGTTTTCTGAACTATTATATTTTGCTTTAATTGCAATATATCTAGCAGTTACAAATATTTCTATATGAATTTCACAACCATTCCACAAAGGTCGATTCGCAGCATGTAATAAATCAAAAAAATTCTTTGCTTCTGCATTGGGAGGTTCCTCCACATCTAAACCCCTCTCTGACACATTGCGGAGGAGTGGACCTGCGGCATCATAAACCATGGATTCCATCCTATTTTCTTAGTTATACCTCCCACTATGATCAAAAATATTACTCTCATTGTCGTTAGTGCTAGTTGTACGGGTCAATTCTCCTTGAAATGTCCACAACTCATAATCAAGTATAAAACCATATTTGCATAAATGACATTTAACGGCATCACCATCCCAAAGAGCTTCGTTTTGACATTTTTTGCAAGGGCATCTAATTTCTTGATCTCCAAACTCTCTAGAAGCAAAATTTACAAAAACATCAATATACTTGAAAAAAATCCTCCAATACTACACCTTGTCCATCTTTTCGATTGTACATCCAAGTATGATCCTTCATATAATCCATTTCAACTGCATTGCACAATGTTGTAAAAATATCTAATATGTTTCTTTATGAATAAATTAATCCAAGTACTATACATTTATTTATATGATTATGACTTTTTGACAGAGTTTAAAATTCATACGTACCAGATGTATAATGAAATTTTGATGATGTCAATCCGATTTATAAATATTGTAGCAAATACATATATCGATTAACACCTACTAAATTACAAATTAGCATTTAATAAAACAAAAGCAATAAAAATTTCAAACTAAACATCCAAACTTGCAGCACATGAATTACAAACTAAACATCCAAACTTACATCAAATACATATACATATATCGATTAACACCTACTAAATTACAAACTAAACATCCAAACTTGCAGCTCATTCTAAAATTATTTAGATAATTAACTATACATATACATTTTTTATTTTATCACAACAAAAAATAAAAAATAAAATGAAATTTCTTGAATTAATCATGTACATTAACCATCACATTAACTATAAACATGTATACATTTTCTTGCAATTAGCACATGTATATACATTAACCAGCACATTAACTATAAAATGCAATTTCTTTTTAACCAGCACATGGATATATGTTAACCAGCACACTATATGCTGGTTAATATATTTTAATTCAAGTTAACCAGCACATTAACTATAAAATGCAATATATATATACATATATTTTCTTGCAATTAGCACATTTTCTTGTATTACATATATATACATGTATATATGCTAATCATCACATTTTCTTGCAATTAGCACATGTATATACATTAACCAGCACATTATCGATTAAAAAATAAATAGAAAATGCAATTAGCACCCATATATACATTAACCAGCACATTATCGATTAAAATAAAAAAATAAAAAATAGAAAATGCAATTAGCACATGTATCGATTAACACCTACTAAATTACAAACTAAACATCCAATTATGTGATGAAGCCATAGACAACCAGTGGACTAACATCAATTTAGGTGTGTATAACTCAAATGGTAATTCCAATTTTTATTTTGCGATTAACATCAATTTAGGCGAACAACTAATAATTTAGGCGATTAGCCAATGGAATAACATCAACGTATCAATTAACATCAATTTTGGCGAACAAGATTATGGATACCTGCTTAGTGAAGGAAAGCAATAATGGAACAGATCCGGGAAAACGAGGTAGGCGATGGAGGCGAGCAAACGTAGTGAGCAATGGGGGAGAGCAAGCGCTGATAGCGGATTAGGGTTAAAACCATAAGCAAACGTGGTGAGCCGTGGAGGAGAGCAAACATGGTGAGCAGTGGAGGAGATGACCGAACGAACGACAGATGGGGGTTACGGGTTTATTTTGTGGATGCGGCTGCAAATGGGGGTTAGGGGTTTATTTTGCAATGGTTTATTTTCATATGGGCGTAACCGGTAATTTTATTTTTAATCAACGATAAGTTATTACATATATGGTGAATTAAAACCGTACACAAACAAGTAACCGTTATAGGCATATGTTACAACTGTTGCGCAAAAATATAAAATATAAGTATCAACTATAATTATCAACTTTAACTATTAAATATAATTATTTAAAATTAATTATTGAGTGCTAGATATGATTTCTAAGTCTTAAATTTTATTATTAATTATTAAATAATTATTATAATAAATTGATATTTTCATTATTTAGGATAATAAATATAAAAGAACAATTTAAAATTTTAAGATTTAGCATAAAATATATTGCCATAATGACTGAAATTTGTGATGAAAACAGAGAACTTAATTAAGAATTTAGTAATTACATCGGTTATGAGCAAAGATTATTTTGCTAATTCTAAGTAAGCAATTATTATAAGTTATTTAATAAAACGTAAATTATTATTTATTACTACTTATAAATCATTAATAGAACAAATTAATTATTAATTATTGAAAATTTTAATAATTATTAAAAAATAACACTAAAGTATATCTTAAAAAAATAATATAAAGATCTCTTGCAAATCTGCTGGAATTCTACTGCTAAATAGCTTCTATTAATATTCATCGGTAATCTGCTTGTATTTGCAGCGGAAAATAGCGATAGAAATTTTCTGTCAGTAATTTGACGCAATTTACGATGGATTAGTGAGGGGTGACAGAATACAACGGTAATAAAAAAAAAGATTAAAAATACAAAAAACTATCCCTTAAATATCACATGGAAATCCGCCGCAAATTAGCGATGGAAAATTCCGCTTCTAAAAATTTAACGCTAATTCAGTGTTTTCTTGTAGTGTTAGAGAACCACCCTACTCATAGATTATTATCTATAAAGACCAATTAATACCTTATAAAGAGAAATGCACACCCAATGACCACTTAAGATCTTTGTAAGGGTGAGTCCTATGACTTGGGTTCTAAACCAAGGAGTGAACCTTAGGATTGTACCTAGTCCTAAATGCTTAATACCCAAATAAGGTAGGACAGCCACTTAATACCTTTTTCAAGGCAGGCCTACTTCACACACAATTATATATATACACTGGACATCTCACATTAAATTGTCCACCCGTAGATGTTGGATTTACCGGACGGTTCTGGCAGGCTTCTACTGCAAGTTGGACTTAACCTCGTGTAACACCTCATAATTTTAACGACACTAAAGATGATAAATTAAAGAATAATTAATTTAATATTCATTATTAAGGGAAATGGACTATGCCATTGCGTTCGTCTCGGAATTCTTGTCAAAATAGACACCTGGTTTGCATAAAACGGACACCATATGAAGAAGTTATTAAGGTTTGATGTTTGTATACGCATAAGAAGAATATATATATATATATATATATATAAAATCAACCCAGAATTTAAAATAGTTCAAAATTTGAGCAGAAGGGGGAAGCGGGAAAATTTCCGCCCATGGGTGTCGACCCCATCAAGGGGGTGTCGACCCCTGGGTTGACCCCATAAGGGGGTGTCAACCCATGAATCGACCTCATAAGGAGAGGGTCGACCCCCCCCTCCGTGGGCCAGATCCGAGGCAGAATTCATTTTTCTAAACGTGGACTCGTTTCTTGACCAAATTCGTTGATTCTAGGCTATAAAATAAGACCCTATACCCATTGTTTTATTCATTCTAAATCAATGGAGAACTAGATGCTGCGTCTGCCCGGATTAAATCAAGTCTTTTCTTCTTTAGCAATCAACTAGAGTTTAGAGATTTGTGATTCAACATATGCAACCTTTCTTCTACTTTCTTAGATCTAATTACAATAAGTCTATGTTAATATTAGATCTAAATATTTAAAAAGTAAATCTTGACATGACTGTAACTTGGATCTATGCCTGTGACTATTTGAATCATATCAGATCTGCTATAACCTGTTTATCTAGGTTATTCTGACATGACTATGAACTAGATCTGAAACTATACCTATTTATCATGTCAGATCTGCCATTGTTTGTAGAACTAATTCACCGTTTAGATCACATCATGCCTGTTACTATTATGTTTGTGGCTAAATCAGATCTGTTGCTAGTTGGCTATCTAATTCATTGTTTAGATCTCATCATGCCTGTGATGATGTCCTTATTATGTTAGAATCAGTTCTATTGTCACATGTTCATTAGATCTGTTCCTATATGCCTATCTTGCCACTATGCCATTATACGTTTATGCCTATTTCTACCATTATATGTCCACTTTGTTAGTGTGATCATTCATGTAACACCCCACCTCCGCTAGGATCACTCACAAAGGGAATGCCCTAGGTTTAGTGAAGCATTATCGAGGTAAACATGCACAGAAATATTACAAGACAGAACATACATAAAACAGCGGGAGTAAAATAAATTTCATTACCTTATAAAATAAGGTCTAAAGCCTTTTACATCAGAATACATCAAAACCTGTCTTGCAATAGTAAAGAAGCATAAAACCTTTTCATAAATTATTCCCCAAAATAAAGCGGTGAAGCAGCCATAGCCAAGAGAAGACCAAGCTATACATGATGACCTTCAAGTATAAGAGGTCCGAACTAAACAACATCATTTTCTCCCTGAAAACTTGGGGGGGGGGGGGGAAACGGAAGACAAAGAGGCGAAAGAAAACAGGATCAGTCATAAAGACTGGTAAGTCCTATCTACTTCCAGTATAAAAACAGGTAAAGGTAACATGACATGCATAAACTGAAAGTAAACATAAGGATGACGACAAGATAGATAAGCTAAACCAAGATAACTGGATGAACTACTGTAGCAAGATAAACTAAGGTATCATGATAAACTACGGTGTCAAGATAAATCAAGGTATCACATTGTCAGGTTTCTATCAAGTATACTATCCCAAGGTATCTATCATGTATAACATCCCACGGTATTTATCATGTATATTTGCTCTGCACCTCTCGTACTAGTATCCCAACCCGCGTTATGTGTTAACTATGAATGTCCCTTGCCCAATGTCATGTAATGGTCCATGTCAACCTAATATATAACATATGTAGGTTTTTCCCAACTCGTATGTTTCTTTCCATGTATAAGTTCAGTCCTTTGCCGTAGGCCGTACGGGCTTTCCCATGTAAATCTATACCACCTCAACGTAGTACCATTTTATCCTTGAAGTTGTTTTGGACTGCTGCCCTTGATCTGGTTATGTTTTCTTACCATGAACTATCGCGTGTTCACTTAGGATTTATGCCACCTAGGACCACTAGGGATTATGCTACCTAATGAATGTTTCCGTGTCTCGGTTTGGGTTCAAGCCACCTAGGGCCACTAGGGATTATGCCACCCGTCAACCACGCCCTTTATCCCACGTATGTATCGTGAATCGTTTTCCAGGTCTAGACGCACAAGTATCTCAATGTGCCATCCGAGTTCCGTGCCAGGGAAAATCAAGAAATACGGAACTCGGTCGGGAGCTTTAAGTCATCTGCCGATGCAGATATCAAGGTCTGTTTTTGTATCCGTGGCTATGGTCCTACGTGACCCCTCCCTCAACAACCGAAAGGCAATCCAAGAAAAATCATGTATGAGAACTACATCCCGGCCCCACTATGCCCCACTTACCTATTGGCCAACCTCACCCATAACTCGATAGCAAGTATATGGTCTGTTGGGAGTTCTCTGCCTTTCCGTACGTACACGATTGACTAAAGATGGTAGGTAGTCGACGACGCGCTATCCAAGGCAAAAACAAGAATCGTCGACTCCATGCTAATCCATCCCAGTCTTTAGGTCGCTCGCATAGCAACCAAGGCATACTCTTGGTTCTTCTACCGCAGACCTTAACCTCTTGTGAGCCCAGGCGGATCATCTGCAACCTCACAGAGGGATACTAAGAGTATCCTCACGTCCCCCGAAGCTACCGCTTCGTCACCCAGTTCGTTGGAGCCTTTATCTAAGTCAGATAATTCGCTCCTCCACGTGTGTTCAAGCGATGACCTACCGTATCGGGTTACTCATCTATCTGTGAACTGGTCCAATTTCCTTGACTAAGAATTATTACTTAGTTATCCTTAACTAAGGTTTACCACTTAGCTTCTCTTCCCGCTACCCTTGTTAACTACGATTTTCAACCTAGTCCCCTGAGCTAGGGTTTTGTCTAATGGGTTAAGTGTTGTCATTCAAGTTCATGACTTAACCCGCCTACAAATCATGTCAAGCTTTGGCTAAGTATTCAAGTCGAAGACCTAGCCCTACAAGTTGGTTAAGTATACCAAGAAGTTCATGACTTAACCCTATTCAATCATCAAGTCAAATTGGTTAAGTATTTGTTTATCTTAACCCTATCAGATTATCGTGTTAGATTGGTTAAGCATAGATTATCTTAACCTCATCAGATTATCGAGTTGGATTGGTTAAGTATAGGTTAACTTAACCCCATCCACTAATCGTATTAGAATGGTTAAGTATATTTAAACGGTCTTGTGACTTAACCCTATCAAGTATGGTTGCTTAACCTCATCAAATCATCATGTATAATTGATTAAGTATAAGTTACTTAACCCCATTGAATTACCAAGTTTAGATCGGTTAAGTGTTTAACTTAACCCCATCGAATTACCGTGTTTAGATTGGTTAAGTGTAAGTTACTTAACCCCATCTAATTACCGTGTTTAGATTAGTTAAGTCTAAGTTACTTAACCCCATCTAATTAGCAAGTCGGATTAGTTAAGTGTAAATCACTTAACCCCATCCCCTAATTATCTTATATGGTTAAGTGTCATTAAGAAATCAAGTCCGGTTCCACTTAACCTACCCATTCGCGTCATATCAGTTAAGTGTCATTAGTCAAAATTACTTAACCTTTTCATGTGGCATTAATTAGATTAATGCACCCCAACCTCTCACATTAGACTTTGTTGTGGTTACTAGTTAAGCCAGGCGGGTCCGGGTAGCTTTACACCACAACCTAGTCTAACCTCGGTTTTTAAGTGCTATTTGACCAATTACTCACATTGGGTCCTATTGTTTGTAGCCACTAGTTAAGCCGGGCGGGCCCGGGTAGATTTATGCTACAAACTCAACCCAACCTCGAGTTGGCCACTTTCATGTTTGGTCTAGTGTCATATTACACTTACAACCCATACGTGTCTAGTTTCAAGTCCCATGTTTACCCCACATGTCATGTCCACATTTAGGTGTATCATGAGTGCCATATTTTCATGAAATCCCATGTCAAATTATCATGTCATAATCACGCACGTCTAACCTACCCCAAATCGTGTTTCCAACCCAAGTAAAAGCGAGTCAACATAGTAAGGATACTATGCTACATATTGGCCTCAAAACATGCACGATGTCAAAAAGGGATTGGCCACAAACATGCATGGTATCATAAGGTGTTTGGCCTTAAAATATGCATAGCATCATAAGGGGTTTTTGGCCTCAAACATGCATAATGTCACAAGGGGATTAGCCACAAACATGCATGATATCATAAGGGGGTTTGGGTTCATTTACATGCATAAGCCCTAAGTCATATTCATGTGCATATTTCACAAGTCAAAGTGGTTTCAAGTATTCATGCCAACATTCCGCAAGTAAAGATTCAATCTTTCATGATGGACTAAGTTAAACATAACATAAGTGGAATGATTTAGTCACTAAGCATAGCCAAAAGTCATAGGTTCAAGCAAAAGAGGCATGACAAGGTTCATATAGGCTAGCATACTTGGTTTAATCTCGTTTTATTCCATGCCATCATTAAAACTACCGTTTAGATCTAGAAGTAGCTAGAACTTACATAGCGTGGCAAGAGGGCTAGGAGCATGAATCGTCTTGACGAAGAAAGGTGGCTCCTTTGTTGAAAAATCGTCATGAAATTTGCGTAGCAACATTGATCTACCATTGATTTGATGTAGAAAGCTTGCACCTTTTGATTTGAACCCGATTTGAATGCATAAGCCCTTGGAGTTGGAGATGGAGGCCATGATCAAGATAGATTTTGGCAGCACTTAGTTGCTAGAATGATTTTTAGTGATTTAGGTTAGGTCCTAGGGTGTTTTTATAGAGATTACGAGTAGTTTAGGCCATAGGATAAACCCTAGGATAGATCTGAGCCCTCAAAATCCGTCATAGGCCCATAAAACCGAGCCAGGACAGCAGCAGGTGCACCCAGGCTCAAGTGGTCGGACCACCCAGGTCGACACCCGTGTCGACTGGGCAGTCGACCTGCCCCTAGGCGTGTCGACTCCCCAGTCGACACCCCAGTCGACCTGGGGCTTGGGCGGGAATTTTCCCGCCCAGTTCGTTTGGCTCCAGATTTGAATTTCGAACTGTTTTTGAACTTGAATTTTTCTGAAGACTTTGACGGGCCATAACTGGGTCATACGGACTCCGATTTTCGAAAACTCGGACTCTATTTCGCGTATTTTTCCGAGACGAACGCAATGGCCCAATCCGTTTCTCCTGATTCAGATTTTATAATTAAATTCTGACTTGATTCTTGTCTTAGCATGTTGTAAAAATCCGGGTTGTTACATTCTCCCCAACTTAAAGGATTTCATCCCCGAAATCTCCAAGTTAGGAAGAACGTATCCTACCATCCATCATCCATCTACTCAAAACATCATCCACAGGCAACCATGGTACTTAAAAGACTCCTAATGCTTTATGAACACATGCAGAAAGTGTGTGTATATGTTCCTTAGCTAATGCTAATGATCAGGCCTGAATGATCTTTCTAATGCAAAATATGTTTAGTTCCATGAATCCAACATGTATGCAAATAGTCTTAGTCATATAAACACTATATGTGTGCACAACCATTCATCCACATTCAACATCCACAGGATAACATATTCAATTTCATCCATAAACAAGTACAAATACTCGTGCATATGCAATATGAAATGTGACTGAATCGACCTAGTGTCTAATGTGTATTCGCGCATCCACGAGCAACCACTTGGAACCATTTGCAACCATATCAATCATAACATGTTTCAAATACATGTTTACATCCATAGGGTTCTACCTAAGGTTCCCAAGATAGGATCGAGAAGATAAACAAGACAAAACTCCTTACGGGGTTTGTAACAGAAACAGGATCGAGAGGATATCCACCAAGCGATAGCATGCAAGCAAGCTCTACAGGAGAACCAGGGATCAACGATATACTCTTAAAAAGAGACATGATGCGCGCGTCTAAGCCGCATTTCCCTGAGCTTAATTCCATTGTGCCTTGACCGCCTTTGACTTCATGATTTCGTAGCTCCTTGATTCCTATTTCCAAGGTATGAGTTGGAACTCATTTCACTGTCGCCTCTCGTTTCACTTTCACTTATTCTTTCCCTAGTATGCTCGGCTCAAACATATCTGCGTACTCATGCAAGCTCTCCAAAATTCACTAGTGAATTCTGGATCTCGTTTACCGATGCCAATCCATGTTACCACGTGCACTTACTAGGGTGATTCCTATAACCCATGCTTAAGCGGGATGAACCATCCGCCTTATTGGCGAACGTTACTCGATCGGATCAGAGATTTCCGATAAATGCATCAAGAGATTCTAGGTAACTAACCATGACAGAACTCATAAGGTTACACGAGACTTCGAGGGTATTACCAAGGCAAGTTAAGAGTTTAACCGAGAATGGCATCCCTTACTGGATAACCACTTCATCCCTAGAATCCATCCATAGCTCAACAATAGTAGCATTGTTTCTAATCTCAACACTTGGCATTCACACTCTCAATTCCAAACAAGTCATGAATAAATGGACCGACTCTCCAACCAGATTTTGGGACAAAAGTGGGATCTTCTACCATGCTAGTACTAAGGTACAGAGACTTAACTATCGAAGCAGACTTAAATGATGCGATGATCAAAACAAAGTCTAGACGGGATGATAGAAAAGAAAGGCTAAACCTTCAACAGAAACGGTACCATCCCTCTTAGGTACGCTAGAAATGAGAGCATACAATTGCCCTCTCGATGATCTTGTCCTCGTCCCATAACACTTAACTATGCGTCCCGTTTTACCATGCCAAAGATACTCTCTCGTCATGGGTTTTATTGTTCCACTTTTTCCCTCCTTTGTGGATTAAGCCATATCGACAAGTTGCTTATCTTTAAGCTCGTGTCCTCTATCCTTGCTCTTATTATCCTTCCTTATAGCACGGCAACAGGTCTCTCGAGGACTCCCTCCATCGTACGGAAAACTCTTACTTAGCTTAGACAAGGATTAGTCGCAGTTAAAACTACTGTGACTACGAATGGAGGAAGGAAAGGAAAAGAGACTCGATCAAGGAAACAAAGGATAGTGCTAATGGCTTTTGGGGAATAGCCTTTAAAAACTTTTCTTGAAAAATGCTTCTTTGTAAACGGTTCTCAAATAGTTTTCAGAAGGTTTTAAAAACTTTCGCTCAGTCTGGTAACCTTCTGCTCTGATACCAAATGTAACACCCCACCTCCGCTAGGGTCACTCACAAAGGGAATGCCCTAGGTTTGGTGAAGCATTATCGAGGTAAACATGCACAGAAATATTACAAGACAGAACATACATAAAACAGCGGGAGTAAAACAAATTTCATTACCTTATAAAATAAGGTCTAAAGCCTTTTACATCAGAATACATCAAAACCTGTCTTGCAATAGTAAATAAGCATAAAACCTTTTCATAAATTATTCCCCAAAATAAAGCGGTGAAGCAGCCATAGCCAAGAGAAGACCAAGCTATACATGATGACCTTCAAGTATAAGAGGTCCGAACTAAACAACATCATTTCCTCCCTGAAAACCTGGGGGGAAAACGGAAGACAAAGAGGCGAAAGAAAACAGGATCAGTCATAAAGACTGGTAAGTCCTATCTACTTCCAGTATAAAAAAGGTAAAGGTAACATGACATGCATAAACTGAAAGTAAACATAAGGATGATGACAAGATAGATAAGCTAAACCAAGATAACTGGATGAACTACTGTAGCAAGATAAACTAAGGTATCATGATAAACTACGGTGTCAAGATAAATCAAGGTATCACATTGTCAGGTTTCTATCAAGTATACTATCCCAAGGTATCTATCATGTATAACATCCCACGGTATTTATCATGTATATTTGCTCTGCACCTCTCGTACTAGTATCCCAACCCGCGTCATGTGTTAACTATGAATGTCCCTTGCCCAATGTCATGTAATGGTCCATGTCAACCTAATATATAGCATATGTAGGTTTTTCCCAACTCGTATGTTTCTTTCCATGTATAAGTTCAGTCCTTTGTCGTAGGCCGTACGGGCTTTCCCATGTAAATCTATACCACCTCAACGTAGTACCATTTTATCCTTGAAGTTGTTTTGGACTGCTGCCCTTGATCTGGTTATGTTTTCTTACCATGAACTATCGCGTGTTCACTTAGGATTTATGCCACCTAGGACCACTAGGGATTATGCTACCTAATGAACGTTTCCGTGTCTCGGTTTGGGTTCAAGCCACCTAGGGCCACTAGGGATTATGCCACCCATCAACCACGCCCTTTATCCCACGTATGTATCGTGAATCGTTTTCCAGGTCTAGATGCACAAATATCTCAATGTGCCATCCGAGTTCCGTGCCAGGGCAAATCAAGAAATACGGAACTCGGTCGGGAGCTTTAAGTCATCTGCCGATGCAGATATCAAGGTCTTTTTTTGTATCCGTGGCTATGGTCCCACGTGACCCCTCCCTCAACTACCGAAAGGCAATCTAGGAAAAATCATGTATGAGAACTACATCCCGGCCCCGCTATGCCCCACTTACCTATTGGCCAACCTCACCCATAACTCGATAGCAAGTATATGGTCTGTTGGGAGTTCTCTGCCTTTCCGTACGTACACGATTGACTAAAGATGGTAGGTAGTCGACGACGCGCTATCCAGGGCAAAAACAAGAATCGTCGACTCCACGCTAATCCATCCCAGTCTTTAGGTCGCTCGCATAGCAACCAAGGCATACTCTTGGTTCTTCTACCGCAGACCTTAACCTCTTGTGAGCCCAGGCGGATCATCTGCAACCTCACAGAGGGATACCAAGAGTATCCTCACGTCCCCCGAAGCTACCACTTCGTCACCCAGTTCGTTGGAGCCTTTATCTAAGTCAGATAATTCGCTCCTCCACGTGTGTTCAAGTGATGACCTACCGTATCGGGTTACTCATCTATCTATGAACTGGTCCAATTTCCTTGACTAAGAATTATTACTTAGTTATCCTTAACTAAGGTTTACCACTTAGCTTCTCTTCCCGCTACCCTTGTTAACTACGATTTTCAACCTAGTCCCCTGAGCTAGGGTTTTGTCTAATGGGTTAAGTGTTGTCATTCAAGTTCATGACTTAACCCGCCTACAAATCATGTCAAGCTTTGGCTAAGTATTCAAGTCGAAGACCTAGCCCTACAAGTTGGTTAAGTATACCAAGAAGCTCATGACTTAACCCTATTCAATCATCAAGTCAAATTGGTTAAGAATTTGTTTATCTTAACCCTATCATATTATCGTGTTAGATTGGTTAAGCATAGATTATCTTAACCTCATCAGATTATCGAGTTGGATTGGTTAAGTATAGGTTAACTTAACCCCATCCACTAATCGTATTAGAATGGTTAAGTATATTTAAACGGTCTTTTGACTTAACCCTATCAAGTTCTCATATTAGATTGGTTAAGTATGGTTGCTTAACCTCATCAAATCATCATGTATAATTGATTAAGTATATGTTACTTAACCCCATTGAATTACCAAGTTTAGATCGGTTAAGTGTTTAACTTAACCCCATCGAATTACAGTGTTTAGATTGGTTAAGTGTAAGTTACTTAACCACATCTAATTACCGTGTTTAGATTAGTTAAGTCTAAGTTACATAACCCCATCTAATTACCAAGTCGGATTAGTTAAGTGTAAATCACTTAACCCCATCCCCTAATTATCTTATATGGTTAAGTGTCATTAAGAAATCAAGTCCGGTTCCACTTAACCTACCCATTCGCGTCATATCGGTTAAGTGTCATTAGTCAAAATTACTTAACCTTTTCATGTGGCATTAATTATATTAATGCACCCCAACCTCTCACATTAGACTTTGTTGTGGTTACTAGTTAAGCCGGGCGGGTCCGGGTAGCTTTACACCACAACCTAGTCTAACCTCGGGTTTTAAGTGCTATTTGACCAACTACTCACATTGGGTCCTATTGTTTGTAGCCACTAGTTAAGCCGGGCGGGTCCGGGTAGATTTATGCTACAAACTCAACCCAACCTCGAGTTGGCCACTTTCATGTTTGGTCTAGTGTCATATTACACTTACAACCCATACGTGTCTAGTTTCAAGTCTCATGTTTACCCCCACATGTCATGTCTACATTTAGGTGTATCATGAGTGCCATATTTTCATGAATTCCCATGTCAAATTATCATGTCATAATCACGCACGTCTAACCTACCCCAAATCGTGTTTCCAACCCAAGTAAAAGCGAGTCAACATAGTAAGGATACTATGCTACATATTGGCCTCAAAACATGCACGATGTCAAAAAGGGATTGGCCACAAACATGCATGGTATCATAAGGGGTTTAGCCTCAAAATATGCATAGCATCATAAGGTGTTTTTGGCCTCAAACATGCATAATGTCACAAGGGGAGTAGCCACAAACATGCATGATATCATAAGGGGGTTTGGGTTCATTTACATGCATAAGCCCCAAGTCATATTCATGTGCATATTTCACAAGTCAAAGTGGTTTCAAGTATTCATGCCAACATTCCGCAAGTAAAGATTCAATCTTTCATGATGGACTAAGTTAACCATAACATAGGTGGCATGATTTAGTCACTAAGCATAGCCAAAAGTCATACGTTCAAGCAAAAGAGGCATGACAAGGTTCATATAGGCTAGCATACTTGGTTTAATCTCGTTTTATTCTATGCCATCATTAAAACTACTGTTTAGATCTAGAAGTAGCTAGAACTTACATAGCGTGGCAAGAGGGCTAGGAGCATGAATCGTCTTGACGAAGAAAGGTGGCTCCTTTGTTGAAAAATTGTCATGAAATTTGCGTAGCAACATTGATCTACCCTCGATTTGATGTAGAAAGCTTGTACCTTTTGATTTGAACCCGATTTGAATGCATAAGCCCTTGGAGTTGGAGATGGAGGCCTTGATCAAGATAGATTTTGGCAGCACTTAGTTGCTAGAATGATTTTTAGTGATTTAGGTTAGGTCCTAGGGTGTTTTTATAGAGATTTGGAGTAGTTTAGGCCATAGGATAAACCCTAGGATAGATCTGAGCCCTCAAAATCCGTCACAGGCCCATAAAACCGAGCCAAGACAGCAGCAGGTGCACCCATGCCCAAGTGGTCGGACCACCCAGGTCGACACCCGTGTCGACTGGGCAGTCGACCTGCCTTTGGGCGTGTCGACTCCCCAGTCGACACCCCAGTCGACCTGGGGCTTGGGCGGGAATTTTCCCGCCCAGTTCGTTTGGCTCCAGATTTGAATTTCGAACTGTTTTTGAACTTGAATTTTTCTGAAAACTTTGACGGGCCATAACTGGGTCATACGGACTCCGATTTTCGAAAACTCAGACTCTATTTCGCGTATTTTTCCGAGACGAACGCAATGGCGCAACCCGTTTCTCCTGATTCAGATTTTATAATTAAATTCTGCCTTGATTCTTGTCTTAGCATGTTGTAAAAATCCGGGTTGTTACAATTCATGTCTTCTACCCTCTATCTTTTTCCCTTTTTATTTTTATATAGCCTGGCTACCTTCGAGGCTACGCATGCCGCTGAAATATGAGAACACGTTAAATTGGGAATGAGGGGAAAACGTTAAATTTAGCCATAACTTGAATGAAATATATGAATATGAATTTGGAGTATAAATCAAATTGTGATTAAAGACCTTAGTTTGTGGCACGTGGTTCATTATGAACATAACTTGGGAAACGGGCATGAAAACCTATAACGATATAGGAATAATTGGTTAATAATTGAAATGCCAAGAATTACAGTAATTAGTAACTGTAACCATGCTTAGGCACGAGGTCAGATTACACTTATGGTGGAATTTTGCCCGGAACCGACCGACATATCCAGCAACCACAAATGGTGAATCTAATGTGAGGGGTCCAAGTGCATGAACATAAGACGTGCTGAAACACGAGGTTAAGTCTGATTTGTAGAAGAAGTCTATCCGGAACCGAACGGCACATCCAGCATCCACAAATGGTAGGCCTAATGTGGTAGGTCTAGCACATAATAACCATAAATGAAATATGGTAATGAATTGGAATACTTAACCTAGTTGAATCCATAGGGATTATATGAATATAACTTGAGTAGTGGTTAAGTAAACTTTTTTGAAACAGTGGGTGGGTTAAGTAAATCTTGGGTGGGTGGGTAATATTTATATATATAGGCCCACACACTTAACCTGTGGGGTTATGCAATCTTTTACTCTAGTATGGCATAACCAGTGGAAAACCTAGTGGGGATGCAAGCGTAGGGGGAAGCTGGTATCATCTTGTGTGTGGGACCCGTTTCAGTCAGTAACCCATATATAGGTATCAAACGAGTACTCCGAACTAGGTCGGAGTCAGGGAATTCTTACTAGGCTGATTGTAAGAGATCCAAACGTGGGGGACGGTGCGGGCGGCGCATTCTGATGGAGTCATATGCGTGCATGTGTCCGACAGAGGTGGTTTAGACGTTGTGACACCTATATATATGATTGTGCACATCCTGAAAACAAAGGGTTGCCACTTTAGGGAGTGATACACCCTACTATGGGGCCAGCACATGGTATCTACGGAGTAGGGAGCCGATCGATTAGGGTAGTAATTAGGGTACATTTAGACTCTGGTATGTTGGGGAGCCCGTTAATGCCCTTAGGGGTAACTCCGGTATGTTGGGCTGCCTATTGATGTATGGGGTGAGAACCTCTCTGGAAGTACACCTAAGTCTACCATATTATACTTGTTGGGGATCATCTTATTAATAAGACACTAGTATTGGTGCAGAGAGAGAGAGAAATCATTAGAGAATCATAATATACTCTATCATGTCTATCCTGTTTACCTTGTCATAGCTGCTTTTATGATGTTATCTCTCTTATCCACTTTATATGCATGTCATGATACTTTTACTATTTATATGCTAAAAGCAACTGGACTCGCCAAACTTTATGTCTGACCCATTTTGTTTCCTCTTCTTTCTCTTCCGTTCCCTCCTCAGGTTCTCATGGTGGGAATACTCCAGCTTGATCAGGATTCTGCTTTCATCTTGCTTGGAGCTACATAAATGTACTGCTCAATTGCACGATTCTCTACTATGGCTATGTTTTGGGAATTATACTTTTATTGTACTCTGATGTTTTATGTACAAGATAGAAATTTTTAAGATGATGTACTGGGTTTATGTATTTTCATACTTATAATGTTTTGAACCACGATGTTATGCTTTCTACATTAATAAAATTTTAAATTCTGCTGCTATTTTCTATCTATCTTGTAATGTTTCTGTTTTTGTTTACCTATAACGCTTCATGAAACTTAATGCATTCTCTTAATGAGTGACATTAACGGACGTGGGGTGTCACGCTTGGTATTAGAGCTAAAGGTTACCAGATTGGATAAATGATTTTGAAAATTATTTTCAAAAAGGTTTTAAAAGAAAGCATTTTCAAAAGAAAAGTCTGCTTTGAAAAACATATTTCCCAAATCCATACGTAATATCTTTCGATCCTTTCTCTGAATCCCTTTCCTTTTCTTTTCAGCATGTTTGGGGAACCTAATATTCCTGAGGGCCTGACGATACCAGGCTGGCTCCGTAGTTATCTAGAGGCCACGGCACCTTCCGGTGGTCAAGCAGGCGTTCCTCCCACTGCTGCCCCCGTCGTTCCTCCTCCTCCTCCTCCTCCTCCGCGTGAAGATAATTTCTCTAAGATCTGCAAATATTTCTATGCTATGGGAGGAAAGCCATTCCGTGGAACCGATACGTTCGTAGAGGCAAGGAATTGGCTCAAAGAGACGGAGGGTCTGTTTGGAATTTTCGAAGTGGATGATCGTAGGAAGATTTAGTTAGCCGCCTGACTACTGAAAGATGAAGCTTCGTTCTGGTGGGATGTGATGCAAGCAGGGCGTCCAATGGAGACTTGGGATGATTTTCGACAAAGGTTTGAAATGAAATTTCTTTCTCAAGCTGAGAAAAGCATGCAAATGGAAAGGTTTCTGGCACTCAATCAAGGAGGCATGACTGTCAAAGTGTATGTTAACAAATTTAACCAACTAGTGAGATTTGAGTTGGAGCTAGTGGATACCCCGCATAAGATATCTTTGCAGTTTGCTAGAGGACTGTATGAACCCCTTCATGGGTTAGCTATGTCTCATATTCCAATGGGAGCAACATTTGAAAGGCTCGTTGATATGGCCTTGATGCATGAGGAAGATAAAGCTGAAAAGAAAGAAGTTAAGGTTGAGGAAACACAAAATAAGAAAGTATGGCCCAAGAAGGGACAACAACAGCAACAACAACAACAAAAGAAAGGAGGAATGTAATGGCCAGAAAAAAAATTTGACGCTCGAATTTTCAACAGTAACACAAAATCCTATATCACTTGTCGAAATTCTAAGTATCGAACTCTGACTGTTAATGGAAAGAAATTAGAGGATGAGAGAAGAAAGAAAGAAATATTAGAATAGAAGAATAAGAAGATCGGAGTCTCCCAGCGGATTGGACAAAGTATAATAATCAATAATACTTTATATAAAAGAACTGTATATATATTACAACATCATAGTATACATTCAAATCAATATAACAAACAATGGAAATATACTAGTACCGGTATATATATGGAATACTTCTCGACTTCAACTCCTTCTCTGGAACCCCAACACTACACCAGAAATGCCAATTAAGCAGTGCTTTGAGCCGTATCAAAATCGATTTTGCAGTGCTCTGAGCCGTATCAAAAAATGGCGTCTCTGTTGCTTTGATACGGACTTAACCCGTATCAAATTCATGAATTGATACGGCTCTATGCCGTACCAAATTCATGAATTGATATGGCTCTAAGCCGTATCAGTTCATGAGTTTGATACGGATTAAGTCCGTATCAAATTTAATAAAAGATACGGCCATTAGCCGTATCAAATTGAGAATTTGATACGGCTCATGGCCGTATCAAATTTAAATAAATAAAATACAAATTATTGTGCTCTCCAACAAGCTTTATTCTGCTCTCCATGATCATCATATTATTATACATATAATAAAAGTTAATAACACATACTATTCTATTCACAATTAAACTTTTTACAACAATGGAAGAATACAGTTCATGGTTGTTTATCTGAAGCCCGATTTTCTGAATAGCTGTTCTTTGACCACTCCTTATACCTACAGGTTTTAAAGTAGAGAATTAACACCTCAAACATATCTATACTATTGATTTGCAAATGCAAGATGAGCAGGTAGGGTGATAATGTATAAGTAATAACTTCATAGCAGACCAATGCCAACGTGTATAAGTAACAACTTAGAGCATTCGTCATGCATTCAAAATTGGGAACGTAGGAAAGTATCAAATCTTAATAGCTATATCATGTTTGTATCGCAGATGGCTATACAGTTCTGATTGAAACATATATATAGGTATCAAAGTAATGCAAATTTCATCTACGGTTAGATTTTAATGGTTGAGTGAAGTGCGGATTGATTAAGGTGTAGCAAATAAAATTTGATACGACTATGAGCACAATCAATTTTGATATGGCTTAAAGCCGTATCAAATCTCTAAATGGTGGTGTGTCAAATTTGATGTTTTGGTGTAGTGCAAGCGATACCTAACCTAGAAATATACTTAGTCTAACCCGAACACATTTGAAGCAAAGCAAAATTCACCCGGATCAGTCTGGAATACTTTCAGTGATAAATTCATATAGCAACCAACTTGTTTAACTTTAGAAATCCTTTTGAAAGAAAAGGATAATAGTAAGACCATTCCACACATAAACACGGACGGTTTTTTACCTTACTATAACCCAAAACATTTTGATATATCAAAAATCCAGTGATATTATAATAGTGTCTATTAAATCACAGTTAAATAAGCAAACAACAAAACACTTGCATCTCATGCTTTACATATTTATTATATAATCAAAAACCACTTGGCGCTTATTGGAGATTGGATTCCAACTTTGACAAGGTGTGGGACCACCTTCCGATAAGTGTACTCTAGAGGGACATACAGTGGGGTTCAACAAGAACGTCTTGCTACCCGGCCACACATGACAGACCACTCATTTAAATGGAGTGTATCGAATATATTGTCACCCTACGGCTTTTATTGCGTGCCTTCCGTGATTCCCAGGAGATACAGAAATGAAAAGAAGTAACAAATATGGATGTTCTCTAGATTGGTGACAATACATCTTGCTTGGGTATGACCCACCTGCCAAGCTGCCTGCCCGATTTTTGCCATTTCCCGGTTGATGATGCTAGAGGATATTTTTATTCTCCTAGATAATATGTCCATCATTCACTTTGAATGCCACATCGTCAGTTCCGTCAATTCACTAATTGACATCCACAAATACACTCTGTGTGTTAAGCAAGAGGATTTCTCCGCCACTAAACTTGGTATATTTGTAAAAATCAATGTACTTGAGTTTTCGGGAAATACTCTGTTAGACATTCGTCCATACAAGTCATCAAGGAACAGGATGAACCGAAGGCACTCTCCTACCGCATCCTAGGAATCACCCAAAGGATCAATAGCGAGAAGTCCTTGCAATCCACATATTTCAATCACGATGGAACCAAAATATATCTCTAGGGATCAGCTAGAGATTGTAAGTAATTCTTCCGTTTATGAACATCTGTGGTCTTCAATGCTCCATCTTTATCCTTGCATATTAGTTTCGTATGCAACATTGATTCGAAGTGGTTTTGGGTCTAGTACCCATCCCGGTCTCTTCGGAAAAACATATCACAAAGGTCAAGTAATATATTTCATTGATAGTTTGGTGTTTTAACTATCAATCTCAAAACAATACAGTCGAGCATATGGGCAGCTCAGGTCTTATCATTCAAAATCGTTTCATTAATTCTTTTATCAAATCTCAGAACTCATTTCTCCGATTAATATTAGTTCCATTTATTAATCCCGACAAATCATAGTTATTTCCATTAATTCGGAAACATTATCTATATCCCAATTTCTTAAATTAACATATATACCAATCTCCTATCCATTCATCTTTACTTCGAAAATATCACCACAATTCTATAAACTCTTTTCATTATCTATGTGTATCATTATACTTCAAAATCTTCTTATCAATGTTTAAAATATACATCATTCTTTAAAACCCACTATATTTATCGCATTTTAACAATATTGTAAATATTTTCGAAATATTCTTTTTATGGAATAATAAATTTAATTTCGACATCTCTTACTGTCACAAACTAATACCATCCTTCAATAAAGTGAAGCCGTCCAAGATGGGGTATTTTATTTACCTCTCAGACCTTGGTCGACAACATTCTTACCTCGAGATGAATAATAGTTCGTAATTAAAATCTCAAGCTTATTTTCTATATTATTTAGTCCATGGTTTCCTAACCATAACCTTACTTTGAAAACTCGGTCGATTATGACTATTTTATATTAACATTACGTTTTACACTTCGTTATACAAATTCATTTTTTTAGTTAGAATAATCTTGTGACAATCCATTAAGGATTACTTAACCTAAATATTGAATATCATATTATAAAACTAATTAAGATTTTAATCAAAATCCATTTAACTATTTATAAACCATTAACATCATCCTTCTTTGTTCTGCCGACCTTCTCTTTCGATTCAAATCAATTACTAAATTTATTTTAAGTAAAACACTGTATCGAAGACTATACTCTAATTCTTTTGATAACTCCTCCTAAAATGTTTGGAAGAGAACCTCTTTACACATATTTCAAAAATCAATTTAGACCTTAGTTTAAACTCGGTTGCTTTCTTAAATGAATATCATTTAAGAAATAGTTATTTTGATGATTAGAATAATAATCACTTTCCTACCCCTTATTATAAAAGTAGATTTTTGGATTTTATAATTAAAATCCATTTAACAATCTATAAGTAGTTTATATTTGGAAACCTTCCCTTTTTATCTCAATTCACTATTTAATAGAATATTTATTTTAATGTTTATCGCATCAGCCCAATCTCCGTTTATAACTTCATTTATTTTGTTCGATCTCTTCATAAATCCCTTTCAAAATTTGCCAATCTTATTACACAATCGATTATCTTCTTAAATAATTTCATTTAAGAGGAAATTACTTCGATTATAGTTAAATCCTTTATTTACTAAAGTAAAAATAGTTTATTTCTTCATTAACTAAAACCGCTTAGTTAATCACCTTTGAAATTATTAGAAAATATCTAATTATAATATAAATCTTTAAATATCATTAATTAATAATAAATTACATTGAAGAAATTTTATTAAATTAAACAACTAATTATTAATAACCACTTCTGATCGAACAATTGATTTGGTCACTTTAAATCATTGGTTAATTCCTTAACCATTTTCAATTACTTCTTTTTATTAGATTAATATAATTAATCTAATAATATTTACTAAACTATTTATTTAAATATAATTATTCTAAATAATAACTGGTATAAACTGATTTAACCGTTCAAACCTAACCATCCAATCATTTTATACTACTTTATGGAAAACCAATTCCTAACATTTATTTATTTTTAACATCATTATATCGTATAAGATATAAATAAAATTCCACTTCAGTTATAAAATAAATATTATAACTTCACTTTGTTAATTCACCTAACGACAAATTAATGTTTAAACAAAACGGTGGATTTTGGACCATTTGCTGCCAATCCCTCCATCAATACTGTATATTGATTTAAATCACAACAACGTTGAATTTTAATTCAACGATCAATAATCAAACAGATTTTAACATCCATGGGTTTAATCAGTTCATATATAAATAATGTTATATAAACAGATACAAATAATTGAGGAATCCGGTTTGATTCCTCCAACCTGTCCTTCCCTGCATCACAGATCATTATAATATTTAATAACATCATATAATCTAAATTCAATACTTTAACGACTAAAATATAATTAACAGCAACCATTCAATCAACGATGGGCATCCAAGGCAACCAAACATCCAATTATTAAAGATTAAATTTAATTATCTGAATTTAATCACATCATAGCATTTCAAAAGGTATGAGAATTAACTCACCTTTATTTTTCGATTGACGGTTATCATTGTTCATTTAATTTTAAACGAGTGTTTAAAATTAACCGGAAACTCCGCCTGTGTAGTTTTCTATGCAGCTTGTCCCAAGCCAGGATAAAGGAGGAGGGTTGAGATTGGCGTGGCAAGCCAACGTAAAAACTTAGCCTCTCTTATGGATATGGAGAATTCAAGCAGGATGGGTGAAATGGCGGCTAGCATCTGGCATTCTCTGTGATAGGAAGATTCCTCCGAAGCTTAAAGGAAAGTTCTATAGGACAGCAATCAGGTCTGCAATGTTATATGGTGTAGAATGTTGGCCTACTAAGAGGCAACACGTGCAGAAGATAAGTGTAGCAGAGATGCGGATGCTGCGTTGGAGCTGTGGGCATACCAGACGAGATCGGATTAGAAATGAGGATATTCGGGAAAAACTTGGAGTTGCACCTATTGAAGAGAAGTTAGTCCAACACCGCTTGAGATGGTTTGGACATATCCAACGTAGACCACGCGATGCTCCTGTGCACGTTGGAGTTATAGGTCGTGCCGAAGGCCCAAAGAGAGGTAGAGGTCGACCTAAAATGACATGGGAAGAGATAATAAAGAGAGATCTAAGAAATTAGAGTATATCTGAAGAGCTTGTGGTAGATAGAAGTGCATGGAAGTTGGCAATCCATGTACCAGAACCTTTGGTTTTTTTTTTTTAAATATATATATATATATATATATATATATATGTTAATTATTATTATTTTTAGATCTGTTTAATTATTTTAATTTTTCTTAAGGACTTTATTTCACTTTTATTGAACCTTTTTACTTTAATCTGTTTGGTTATTTTAAACTCTTTTTATATATTATTATTAGTTATTTTACCTTAATTTTGGGTTCCATATCTAGCCAACCCCAACTTGTTTGGGATATATTGCTTTGTTGTTGTTGTTTAAAATTAACCGGAAACCCGGTCGTCTCCAACCCCTTTCGAATCGGCACACCGGCGTTGTACCCTTCATTGCGATCCCAATCGCTATCATAATTTTCAACGTGAATTAAACGAAATTATAGTACCTTAAATTAATTTATGTAAACTAATACCTTGATTATTTTGGCTAACTATCGCGTTTAGTGAATTGATCGCGTATTAGTCTCACTCGTTTCCCCGAATTAGATTTCACCAACAACCCAGTTGAAACTCGTTGCTTCCCCATGCCGTGACTTTGTTTCACCTCTTTTTTTTTCTTCTTCTTTTGCTTTTTACTAATAAGGCCCAAGGCCCACAGAAACTTGAGCCTGCCAACTTAAACCCTCCACGTAACGTTTTCCTCCTCCGATGAAATAAACGGAACCTGCAACTTCACGAAACATTCCACTCTTCCCCGAAATCTTTTATTCATAGTGTCCCACTCCAGCATTCACGTCCACTTTTTAAAATAATCCTCCTTTCTCACCGTAAACATCATCTTCCCCCTACAGACTTTTCGTAAAAGCCATGTATAGAATTCCCTTTGCTGTCCTTCATTTACACCTCTCCAATTTCCAACGCCATGCCACTTTCACTGATGAACTCCTCGACACAGCGCCTAGTCCCACTGGAAAAACGCCCTGAAACCCATTCCTCCATAACCGCACGTAAGAAAGGCTCCATCCATGCATGGCAATTTTGCACGCTCCATGTTTCTCCTTACAGCAAAGCAACTCTAGTTCACTCCAGTATTTAACCTTGCTACGAAACAAGTCTGCAATCACCTTTGTCGTTCACTGGAACCAATCCTCTACCCTTCTTTTCCTCCCCGGCCCTTTGCGAACTCACCCCGTCAGCCGTCCCCATCCTGACGACCCGACCTCGACGTCAAGTCATTACCCCTCGAATCACGATCTGGAACTTGTCAGTGGCAACACCACCATTGCATCTACCTGGGATCACCAATGTCAGTCCTTACGCCTCTCAGCTTGTTTGGATACGAGCTACTCCTTATAGTCACTGGCATTTGCTTCACCCCCAGCTTGACGCCTAGCCATCCAGTTAGATCTCCGATCACCGAGGACTTCGAACAACTCGCTACCCTCCTATCGCTCGAGCTCCAACAACCCCTGTGACGATCCCAAAATCCGAGGGGCGGTATTAAGGATAATCATTAGGAAATAACACATTAATCATCATAGCAGAGTACAGATAATAGCAGAAACAATAAATAAAATAATTTTACATGGATATGACAGCGGAATCACAACATGTAGGAATATCAGAATAGCATAACGTGGGGATACACTTAGTAAAAAGAAAAGGAAGTGATCAGTCATCATCGCCAGAGGCGGAATACATACATGCAGTGACATAATAAGAGTATCAGTCTTCATCGCCGAAGGCGGAATACATATACATATAGTCAAAAATACGGAAAGTAAATCAGTCTGCATCGCCAGTGGCGGAATCATAAACATAAATACAGGAATGGCGGAAAATATCTAAGTCATCTCTATGAAGTCAGCCTCGCCATGAGCCAAAAGTGCATGCTATGCAGCAGTGCAGAACCAAAAATCACCTGTCACCTGTGTACTAGGCTGCCCGTGTGAAAATAAGGGCACCCGCGTTTGCAAAGTGAAACAAACAACGAGTCAGTCATAGGGACTGGTATGAGGAATCCATTTAACAGTTAAACAATAGTAATAGCAAATCATAGGACCACGCCACTTTCGCGGAACGGGTTTACTCCAGTGATTGCTAGTGCAATTAAAACAAGGTAAATTCTTTTTAAGACAATCGCAATGCTTTTAGAAAGAATGAAGCTATTATAAGACTCAGGTCCCATCACACAATGCAACGCAAGCCGGAGGATAGAGTTTTACCTTATAATAGCCAAATATGCTTGATACGTATAAAGAGAAATCATTTGATATTATTACTAGTGCATATATGTTTCAAAAACGAATAGCATCATAAATATCAATCATAGGCGGCATAGCTACCATATACTATGTCACCATACTAGTACTACAATCAAGCCCGTTATTTCGTATTGGAAATTGGATTTCCGTCATGAGTCGAGGCAAGGGGCAAGCTCCTCTCCGCTTCGAGACACTCTAGCAAATGCCTCAGGATTACGCACACTGGGTAACCCCTGGATCTTCAGGGCCGGTCCTCACTTACGTTAGAGGATTAATTATGCCTGAACACACGTTTCCCGGTCCTTACAGACCTATAATCGAGGCGCCTCGCATTCCAACAACCACAAAGGTGAAAAGTAGATATATATGTCAGGGCTGGTAAGTCACTGACACCACCATAACTAGAAAGAAACGTCGTGCTCTCCCTGCAGTCCGTATCCCGTTTTAACTCATACCGGGGTGTGAGGTTCGCGAATCTACGAAATACACAAAGCTAGGCCACGTAAGCCTTGCTTCGATCATCATCCACAAGACTTTGCTTTGCAACAGAAGCCTTGATCACAGCATCTTGGCATGCCACATAGGCAGTCCACTCCATACGATTGATTTCCATCGATATATAACCTCTAAGCTCGTACGTCTCAGAGAAGGGCGTTAAGCAAAAGAATAAATTCTCCGCCGCCAAACAGATATATATTTAACAGAGATCAATCAACACAGAACAAAATCCAATGTTAGACACACAGTCCATTTACAAGTCCGTCCTGGGTCTGAACGAAACCGGAGGCGTCAAATTCCTCGTATATCCGTCCAATCAACATACACGTTCAGACGGCTACTACTTCCGTCCCTTTCCGGTAGCTACTCCGGTTAGGAACCTCAGTAGCGCCCATCCAACCGATACGAAGATCGTCGGTCTTGAATCGTCTTTGCATCTTCCAATTCGAATCGCTCGATGAATTACTTGAAATGAGGGTTAGCTCGGCCTTTTCAAATAACTCACGTCATTAGAATTTAAATCGATTCTTTATATGGTTATACTATTCGACATCCATCTTTCAGTTCTTTAGTGTTATTTTCATGTCATACACATACAACCATCAAATATCAAACAATCCAAGCCCAACTGGTTTATTTGCAACCTATGTTGCTTATAATATTTTATAACGATTTTTCGCCATTTTTATTTATTTAAAAATGGCCATATTTAATTAAACGACGTTTCAGGTCGTTTCGCGTCACTGGCGCTGTTTTTCCCTTAATTTGTTTTACACATATCGGAAAATCTAACCGTTGGATTTCTACAAATTTTACACCATTAGAAAGGTCTCTTCAAAACGAATCCAACGATTCCAGTTTTGGGAAAATCCGACGGTCGGATCTTCCACACTAATCGTTTGAAGTTAAGGTTTCAATTTACGAACTGCAGCGTCGTAATTCGATTAAATTTAATTATATTTATATATATATAAATATAATCGTTTCTGGCGCTGTTTTTCCTTAATTTTGAATTAAACATTCTAGACAATCCAACCGTTGGATTTTTACAAGGTTGGTGCCGTTGGAAAGATTATTCCAAGGCGAACCCGACGGTTGAGGTTTCGGGAAAATTCAATGGTCGGATTTCCCGCACTAGTCGTTTGAAATCACGGTTTCAAAATACGAACTGCACGGCCTCGTTTCGTTTTAATTTTATTTATATTTATATGTTTATATAAATATAGTTCATTCGACGATTTCTATATCGTTTTCACTTCAAATATTTTTCTAACTCCCTAAATTTTGGGAAAAATTTCGCCATAACCTCCCCTGTACCGGGGGCATCGGGAAATCGCAAATAGCGTCCCGGTCCTTCTAATCTCAAAAAGAAAAAGAAGAAGCCAAGCGGCTAGCCAATAGGCTCAAAATCATCACCCAAACAAATTAGTAAATGTGTACCTATTTGTCGGGCACAAATTTTATTCCTCTTCTCTAGCCCCTTTGCTATAACCTGTTCAAAGAATATGCATGTACATATATATACAGTTCTTATCAATTATCATTTTCTATTCAACTTCATATTTGATTTCTGTTTGGTTTAAAAACACCATTCATTCTAATGTTACATAAATAGGTGCAAATCATTTCATTAGCTAATTAATGAATATTTCAACTCATATATGTTTATTTTGAACAAGTGGCTATTTTTAACACTTCACATTTCAACGACTTGGTGCTTACAATAAAAATGTGATTTTTATTGTAAAACAATTCATTTCAAAACACTATTCTTCTATATAGTTCAAGTTGGTGATAAAAATGGGATTTTTATCATAAAACAATTTCTTTTAAGACGAGATTATTTTACACAGTTTATATAGTCAATAAAAGGTGATTTTTATTATCAAACAATTTATTTCAAAATATGAATATCATTCAACACATGAATTTCTAAACAACGAATGAATAGCTATTCAACACATGAATGTTTTCTATAGTTTCTATATATAGATAAAAATGTGATTTTTATTATCGAACGGTTTATTTCAAATTATGAATATCATTCAACACATGAATCGCTAAACAACGAATGAATAGCTATTCAACACATGAATGTTTTCTATAGTTTCTATATATAGATAAAAATGTGATTTTTATTATCGAACGGTTTATTTCAAATTATGAATATCATTCAACACATGAATCGCTAAACAACGAATGAATAGCTATTCAACACATGAATGTTTTCTATAGTTTCTTTATATAGATAAAAATGTGCTTTTTATTATCGAACGGTTTATTTCAAATTATGAATATCATTCAACACATGAATCGCTAAACAACGAATGAATAGCTATTCAACACATGAATGTTTTCTATAGTTTCTATATATAGATAAAAATGTGATTTTTATTATCGAACGGTTTATTTCAAATTATGAATATCATTCAACACATGAATCGCTAAACAACGAATGAATAGCTATTCAACACATGAATGTTTTCTATAGTTTCTTTATATAGATAAAAATGTGCTTTTTATTATCGAACGGTTTATTTCAAATTATGAATATCATTCAACACATGAATCGCTAAACAACGAATGAATAGCAATTCAACACATGAATGTTTTCTATACAATGGATAAATATAGTTAAAGCATATGAAAATAATTCAAACACAAGAATATTATTCAAAATTTCGGCAACATAACAGCAGGGTAGTTACACCGGCACCGTCCCTAGTACGGCTCCTCGCTCTACCTTAAAACCTCGCGGTTTTTGACAATGGGAATCATGCATCTAATTCGCACGCAGGCGGCATGTTTATATTTTTTTCATTTCCACAACTAATCCTATGTGGTTTCAACCAAATATTTTCCAATCACAATTGGGTATTTTTCAACCGCAATCAACCAATATCAATCACAAACAATCCCAAACAATCAATATATTCCAACCAATAAATATCGTCCATGGTTTGTGGACGAGGGGCGTATATATATATATATAGATATTTATATATAGCAGTTCATTTTCAACTCATATATAATATTTATAAAAAGGAGTTGAAGAGTGAGAAATCCTCACCAATAGCTATCCACTCACACGATTGATTTCTTTAATAGAAACTTCGTCTACTTCGCCTTCTTGTTGCTTTCGTTGACTGTATCCTCTACATAGGTAAAAATCGAATTTCACTATGTTATTCAATATATATAGATTGCATTTTGACTTCGCTATTAAATATAAAGATTATATTTTTATTATTCTTTCAAAACTGCTTTTATAATCTTTTTTTTTCTTTTAAATAAATGCAGTTTTTTTTTTCTATTCTTTTAAAAATGCAGTTTTTTTCTCATCTATCAAAAATGCAGTTTTTTTCTTTTATTAAAAATGCAGTTTTTATTTCTTAAAAATGCAGTTTTACTTTTATTTTATCTTTTTCAATTGCAGTTTTTGATTTCTTTTTAAAAACAGTTTTTGAATCTCTTTTTAAAAATGAATGCAGTTTTTATTTCTTAAAAATGCAGTTTTACTTTTATTTTATCTTTTTCAATTGCAGTTTTTGATTTCTTTTTAAAAACAGTTTTTGAATCTCTTTTTAAAAATTCTGTTTTAACTTCTTTTAAAACTTTGTTTAAAAACCCTTTTTAAAAATTTCTGTTTATGCTTCTTTTAAAACTTTGTTTAAAAACCCTTTTTAAAAATTTCTGTTTATGCTTCTTTTAAAACTTTGTTTTAAAATTCTTTAAAAAAAAATTTCTGTTTTTAAAACTAAAAGAAATCAGTTTTTAAATTTATTAAAAATACAGTTTTTTTATTTCTTTTAAAACAAACAGTTTTTCAATTTTAAATTTCTGTTTTGATTTCTTTTAAAAACAGTTTTTAAAACTTTATAAAAAAACAGTTTTTATAAGTTTCTTCTTTTAAAAATTCTGTTTTAAAAACTTAAAACAAAAATCAGTTTTATAATTCATATATATAAAAAAAAACAGTTTATACATTCTGTAAAAAAAAACAAAAAGCAAAAATAAAATAAAATCAAATTAAACGCTCACCGAGCTTCGAATGGGAGGAGAAGATTGGTCGGCGGTGGCTCGTGGCGTTCGGAGGTGACGGTGGTTCAGGGGGGCTCGCGTCTGGGTTCGAGGGTTGCGACGAGGGTGCTGCTTCGATTTGCTAGGGCGTTGCTTCGATGTGTCGTTCGGTGGGAGGAGGTTGCGAGGGCGGCTCAGGCGAAGGGTTCGGCGGTGATGGGTTCAGGCGGCGGCTCGATTTGGGTTTTAGGGTTTTGTCTCTTTTTTTTTTTTTTTTTCGTTTTATAATTAACTGATCGGGGGGGGGGGGCCAAACAGACAAGAAAAGGAGGAGAAGTAATTTTTTTTTTATTTTATTATTTAATTATTAAATTATGCACAAGGGTTGACTTTTACATATGACCTCGAAATGAGGTCCACCGCCTGTCGTCCATAGCGTTTTACCCCCATTCCGAACACAATGGGATATGTATCGCAAGCTGGTTTGATCGTTACAATCAGTTTCCGTTGAATTTACAATTTAAATCCTTATATTGAATTTTAAACGTACATTTCAAATTACCGGGGTCACATACTAACTAGAAAAATTCCAGAAAAATATTTTCTAGTTTCGTATTGACGATACGGTCCTAACAAAACTAGTTTCGTCGAATTCTGAGACCGTTTGAAAAATGGCCAATTTCCTGTCGATTAAATTCAATAGAAACTGGTCAAACGCGTTTTCTTTTGCCACGCTCACATATTGATTCGAAAAATTATGAAATTTGAAACCTAGCAATAGTTTGACATCCCGGACCCGACAAAAGTGGTTTCGTCGAATTCTGAGGCCATATGCAAAATATCAATTTTCAAACTGACTTACTATTTCTTAACTCACTAATTTATTGAAATATTCTATATTTTATGGGACTAGGCTATTCTAATCATTCAAATTTCTTGTTAATAACCGAATTTAAAAATTTTAAACTGGTTCACATTTTCCGGGTTATTACAATCTCCCCCACTTAAAACTTTTCGTCCTCGAAAAGGAAATAATAGTTAAGCAGGAAATAAAATGTAAATGCAAAGTATTGTAAAGGTACCTTGCACCGGAGTTAGTCAGAGATGTCCACTCTGCATTTGGGATAGGCTCGTTTAATGCTTTCCTCAGTTTCCCAAGTACAGTCTCTAGGATCACTACTCCACTGCACTTTGACTAAGTGAATCTTTTTCCTCCTTAGCTCTCTGGTTTCTTTGCCAACTATCTTTAATGGATCTCTCTTGAGTGCTAATTCTGGAGTTATGTCAACATCCTGTTGTGCTGCTTCTTCCACAACAAGATCTGGATCATGAACATGTTTTCTGAGTTGAGATACGTGGAACACATTATGTACACCAGGCAACCAATCAGGTAATGAAACCCTATATGCTAGAGTTCCAATCCGTTCAAGTATAGGAAAGGGACCAATAAATCTCGGTGCCAACTTCCCAGTCTTGCCGAATCTGATTACTCCTCGCATTGGAGAAACTCTTAGATAAACATAATCGCCAACGGCAAACGATATATCCCTTCTTCTCGCATCAGCATAACTTTTCTGTCGGCTCTGTGCGGTTTTTAATCTCTTCTTAATGGAATCGACTTTATCCGATGCTTCTTGAATCATATCGGGCCCTAACACTAGTCTGTTGCCAGGTTCTACCCAACATGCGGGAGATCTGCACGGTCTACCGTATAGTGCTTCAAATGGGGACATTCCCAAACTTGCTTGATAGCTATTGTTGTAAGAGAATTCTGCTAAATGTAAATGATCTTCCCATGAGCCTCCAAAATCAATAACGCAAGCCCGCAGCAAATCTTCTAAAATTCTATTCACCCGCTCAGTTTGGCCGTCTGTCTGAGGGTGATAAGCGGTGCTTAGATTCAATTTGGTTCCCAATTCTGTCTGGAATGCTTCCCAGAATTTGCTAGCGAACAGGGGATCTCTATCGCTGACTATATTGAGCGGTACTCCATGGAGTTTAACAATTTCTTTGAAGTAAATTTGCGCCAGACTTTGAGCCGTTCTGTTGGATCGGACAGGGATAAAATGGGCAGTCTTCGTGAAGCGATCTACGATCACCCATATACTGTCGTTTCCTTTTCTAGTTCGAGGCAAGCCATCGATAAAATCCATCGAGATTTGTTCCCACTTCCAACCTGGAATTTCTAATGGTTGTAATAATCCAGCCAATTTCTGCTGATCACTCTTGACTAGTTGGCAAGTGGAGCATCTGCTAACATATAATGAGATATCTCTCTTCATTGACCTCCACCAGAATGTGCGTTTAATATCGTTATACATTTTGCTCACACCGGGATGGATACTTAATTTGGATTTGTGGCCTCATCAAGTATTTCTCTCCTGAGCTCGGGAAGGTTTGGGATGCAGATCCTACCCTTTAATCTTAGAACTCCCTTGTCATCGAGTCTAAAACTTGTGGATTCACCTCCTTTGATTCTTTGACTGATTCTTTGAATAAATTCATCGTCTTTCTGTAGAATAGCAATCTTGTCTATTAATGAAGACGTGATGACAAAACTGGCGATGATTTCATTTTTCCTGCTGAGCGCATCTGCTACAACATTGGCTTTCCCTGGAGTGTATATAATTTCAAAATCGTATGCTGCAAGGAATTCTAACCAACGCTGTTGCCTCAGGTTTAAATCTTTCTGGGTGAACAGGTATTTCAAGGATTGATGATCGGTGTACAGTTCGAATTTCTCGCCCAATAGATAATGCCTCCATATTCTTAAAGCAAACACGATAGCTAATAACTCAAGATCATGAGTAGCATAGTTTCTTTCATGTGGCTTTAGTTGACGACTGGCATATGCAATCACTTGGCCTTTTTGCATTAACACTGCTCCTAGGCCTCTAATAGAAGCATCTGTCCATACTGTCAAGTCTTGGTTACCTTCTATTATTGTCAATATCGGAGCGGTTGTCAACTTCAGTTTCAGCTCCTGGAAAGCTTCTTCACATTCGGGAGTCCATCTGAATTTCTCATGCTTCTTTGTAAGCTTTGTCAAAACTCCTGATATCTTTGAAAAATCCTGAACGAATTTCCGATAGTAACTAGCTAATCCAAGGAAACTTCTAACTTCAGTGGGTGTAGTGGGTTGTTTCCAGTTCTGAATCGCTGTAATTTTGCTTGGGTCTACAGTTTTGATACGACGTGCCCAAGGAATTTAACTTCATTCTGCCAGAAGACACACTTAGAGAATTTAGCTTTCAAGACATTTCTTCCTAGAATTTCCAACACTTGTTCTAAATGTCTTGCATGTTCTTCTTCCGACTTAGAGTAGATTAGAATGTCATCGATGAAGACTAGAACAAATTTATTCAACACACCACGGAACACTCTGTTCATAAGATCAACGAAGTATGCCGGAGCGTTGCACAAACCGAACGGCATTACTAACCATTCGTAGAATAAATCAGGACCTCTGAAGGCTGTCAAAGGAACACAGTCTTCGGCTATACGCAATTGGTGGAAACCTGTAGCTAGGTCCATTCTGGAGAATACGGTTGCTCCATTTAATTGATCTAACAGATCGTCTATTCGGGGCAAAGGATATTTGTTCTTCAGTGTTTGTTTGTTGAGATCCCTGTAATCGACGCAAAGTCTTAGAGTACCGTCTGATTTAGGGACAAATACTACTGCGGCTCCCCATGCTGAAAAGCTTGGTCTGATCAGACCTTTCCAAAGTAATTCTCGGGTTTGGCTACTTAGCTCTTCTTTTTCTTTCGGGGCCATTCTTCTTATTGGATGAACTACTGGTCGAGCATTCGGAATTAGATCAATTCTAAATTCAATTTCTCTTTGCGGTGGTAAGTTCTCTACTTCTTCAAACACATCCGCATAATTTTTCACGACCGGTATCTTTTCTATTGAAGGGGGAGTAATTTCTAAAGAAGCCCAGAATTCTGTTCTATTAATTTCTGCACCGAGACAAGGTATAGTGATATGCCCAGATTTTGTTTCAACTTTAACGATTCTTTCGGCACATCGAACTTCGGCCTTATATTTTGTTAACCATTCCAGACCGAGAATAACATCGTATTCTGATAAATCCATGATAATTAAGTGGATGGGAAACTTGTAACATGAATAAGAGATAGGCACTCTGCAGTATAAACTGAGACTAACAGAACCTCCTATCGGGTTTTGAACTTTAATCGGTTCCTTTAGAATTCTTTGTTTTAATTTTAACTTGTGTACAATTTTACCAGATATGAAGCTACGTGATGCACCAGTATCAAAAAGTACAGAAACAGGAATATTTTTGATAGTAAGGATACCTCCCAAGACATCGGGTTTACCTGAGCCGTCGGTGATAGCTGGCGGGGTATTCCCGTCATAAACATGGGCCACTTGTGCGCTCTTCTTCAAAGGACACTTATTGCTGTAGTGCCCCTTCTGGTGGCAGTTGTAGCATTCAACTGAGTCACTGGCCCTTGGCTTCTTTGGAGCTTTGCATACATTTGAGAAATGACCGGGCTTCCCGCAATTGTAGCAGTTGCCTTTTGGGATCTTTGCGGGTTTTTGAGTCGCGGCCGCGGTGATGCTAGATTCAGGTTGGTCAGTTGAGGTCTTGCGCTTAATCCCTGCTTGGCTCTTAGCGCGGTCTTGGCTAGCATGCCTCTCATCCATGTCCTCATAGTTGCAAGCCATCTCTACAAGTTCTGAAAAAGGAAGTTTGACGTTGCTCATAGCCCTATCATGATATTTGCGCTTCAGCCCAAAAATGAATCTTTTATTCTTCGCTTTGTCGGTCAAAACCAACTCTGGGGCATAGCGCGATAGCTGAGTGAACTTATTCAGATAGTCTTGAATTGAGAGGTCTCCCTGCTGGAGATTAGCAAATTGCTCCCGCATCCTCTCAAGAGCTTGTTCTGGCACAAACTTCTCATTGAATAAAGTCCTGAACTGCTCCCATGTTCGGATAGTACCAGCTGCATCTCCAGAAGTAATGGCGTCCCACCACAGCTCTGCCTCTTCCTGCAGAAGCCATATGCCAAGTCGGGCTTTATTGTTAGTTCCCATGCCCATACCTTCGAAGATTTTTTCGCAGGTCTTCAGCCAAGCGATAGCTTCAGTCACTGTGCCTGTGCCTGTAAAAGGTTTTCCTCCAAGATTTCGGTATCTCTTTGCCACTTTGTCCAGCTCAAAGTCTTCTGGTGCTAGTGCCTGAATAATAGGGGCCTCTGCAGCTACGGGGATATTCCCCCGTCCTCCTGCTGCATCTCCTCGGCCTCCTCTGGCTGCTGCTGCTCATGTAGCCATCTAAGAATACTGTATAAGCAAGAAAAGAGTCAAGCTCACAGATTTGATAATTTTCATAAATGATAAAGCAAGGAAATACAAGGAAAGATAATGATGATGTACTGATCAAATTGTTTTGCTAATCTGTTTAGCTCATTCTAGGATATTGCTAATCCTATCTCTAATGAGCTACTCGCATTAGAACACTACTGATTCTATTCTGACGAGGTGTTTAATGTGTCAGATCCCAGAACTAAGGTTAACCAAAGCTCTGATACCAACTGTGACGATCCCAAAATCCGAGGGGCGGTATTAAGGATAATCATTAGGAAATAACACATTAATCATCATAGCAGAGTACAGATAATAGCAGAAACAATAAATAAAATAATTTTACATGGATATGACAGCGGAATCACAACATGTAGGAATATCAGAATAGCATAACGTGGGGATACACTTAGTAAAAAGAAAAGGAAGTGATCAGTCATCATCGCCAGAGGCGGAATACATACATGCAGTGACATAATAAGAGTATCAGTCTACATCGCCGAAGGCGGAATACATATACATATAGTCAAAAATACGGAAAGTAAATCAGTCTGCATCGCCAGTGGCGGAATCATAAACATAAATACAGAAATGGCGGAAAATATCTAAGTCATCTCTATGAAGTCAGCCTCGCCATGAGCCAAAAGTGCATGCTATGCAGCAGTGCAGAACCAAAAATCACCTGTCACCTGTGTACTAGGCTGCCCGTGTGAAAATAAGGGCACCCGCGTTTGCAAAGTGAAACAAACAACGAGTCAGTCATAGGGACTGGTATGAGGAATCCATTTAACAGTTAAACAATAGTAATAGCAAATCATAGGACCACGCCACTTTCGCGGAACGGGTTTACTCCAGTGATTGCTAGTGCAATTAAAACAAGGTAAATTCTTTTTAAGACAATCGCAATGCTTTTAGAAAGAATGAAGCTATTATAAGACTCAGGTCCCATCACACAATGCAACGCAAGCCGGAGGATAGAGTTTTACCTTATAATAGCCAAATATGCTTGATACGTATAAAGAGAAATCATTTGATATTATTACTAGTGCATATATGTTTCAAAAACGAATAGCATCATAAATATCAATCATAGGCGGCATAGCTACCATATACTATGTCACCATACTAGTACTACAATCAAGCCCGTTATTTCGTATTGGAAATTGGATTTCCGTCATGAGTCGAGGCAAGGGGCAAGCTCCTCTCCGCTTCGAGACACTCTAGCAAATGCCTCAGGATTACGCACACTGGGTAACCCCTGGATCTTCAGGGCCGGTCCTCACTTACGTTAGAGGATTAATTATGCCTGAACACACGTTTCCCGGTCCTTACAGACCTATAATCGAGGCGCCTCGCATTCCAACAACCACAAAGGTGAAAAGTAGATATATATGCCAGGGCTGGTAAGTCACTGACACCACCATAACTAGAAAGAAACGTCGTGCTCTCCCTGCAGTCCGTATCCCGTTTTAACTCATACCGGGGTGTGAGGTTCGCGAATCTACGAAATACACAAAGCTAGGCCACGTAAGCCTTGCTTCGATCATCATCCACAAGACTTTGCTTTGCAACAGAAGCCTTGATCACAGCATCTTGGCATGCCACATAGGCAGTCCACTCCATACGATTGATTTCCATCGATATATAACCTCTAAGCTCGTACGTCTCAGAGAAGGGCGTTAAGCAAAAGAATAAATTCTCCGCCGCCAAACAGATATATATTTAACAGAGATCAATCAACACAGAACAAAATCCAATGTCAGACACACAGTCCATTTACAAGTCCGTCCTGGGTCTGAACGAAACCGGAGGCGTCAAATTCCTCGTATATCCGTCCAATCAACATACACGTTCAGACGGCTACTACTTCCGTCCCTTTCCGGTAGCTACTCCGGTTAGGAACCTCAGTAGCGCCCATCCAACCGATACGAAGATCGTCGGTCTTGAATCGTCTTTGCATCTTCAAATTCGAATCGCTCGATGAATTACTTGAAATGAGGGTTAGCTCGGCCTTTTCAAATAACTCACGTCATTAGAATTTAAATCGATTCTTTATATGGTTATACTATTCGACATCCATCTTTCAGTTCTTTAGTGTTATTTTCATGTCATACACATACAACCATCAAATATCAAACAATCCAAGCCCAACTGGTTTATTTGCAACCTATGTTGCTTATAATATTTTATAACGATTTTTCGCCATTTTTATTTATTTAAAAATGGCCATATTTAATTAAACGACGTTTCAGGTCGTTTCGCGTCACTGGCGCTGTTTTTCCCTTAATTTGTTTTACACATATCGGAAAATCTAACCGTTGGATTTCTACAAATTTTACACCATTAGAAAGGTCTCTTCAAAACGAATCCAACGATTCCAGTTTTGGGAAAATCCGACGGTCGGATCTTCCACACTAATCGTTTGAAGTTAAGGTTTCAATTTACGAACTGCAGCGTCGTAATTCGATTAAATTTAATTATATTTATATATATATATAAATATAATCGTTTCTGGCGCTGTTTTTCCTTAATTTTGAATTAAACATTCTAGACAATCCAACCGTTGGATTTTTACAAGGTTGGTGCCGTTGGAAAGATTATTCCAAGGCGAACCCGACGGTTGAGGTTTCGGGAAAATTCAATGGTCGGATTTCCCGCACTAGTCGTTTGAAATCACGGTTTCAAAATACGAACTACACGGCCTCGTTTCGTTTTAATTTTATTTATATTTATATGTTTATATAAATATAGTTCATTCGACGATTTCTATATCGTTTTCACTTCAAATATTTTTCTAACTCCCTAAATTTTGGGAAAAATTTCGCCATAACCTCCCCTGTACCGGGGGCATCGGGAAATCGCAAATAGCGTCCCGGTCCTTCTAATCTCAAAAAGAAAAAGAAGAAGCCAAGCGGCTAGCCAATAGGCTCAAAATCATCACCCAAACAAATTAGTAAATGTGTACCTATTTGTCGGGCACAAATTTTATTCCTCTTCTCTAGCCCCTTTGCTATAACCTGTTCAAAGAATATGCATGTACATATATATACAGTTCTTATCAATTATCATTTTCTATTCAACTTCATATTTGATTTCTGTTTGGTTTAAAAACACCATTCATTCTAATGTTACATAAATAGGTGCAAATCATTTCATTAGCTAATTAATGAATATTTCAACTCATATATGTTTATTTTGAACAAGTGGCTATTTTTAACACTTCACATTTCAACGACTTGGTGCTTACAATAAAAATGTGATTTTTATTGTAAAACAATTCATTTCAAAACACTATTCTTCTATATAGTTCAAGTTGGTGATAAAAATGGGATTTTTATCATAAAACAATTTCTTTTAAGACGAGATTATTTTACACAGTTTATATAGTCAATAAAAGGTGATTTTTATTATCAAACAATTTATTTCAAAATATGAATATCATTCAACACATGAATTTCTAAACAACGAATGAATAGCTATTCAACACATGAATGTTTTCTATAGTTTCTATATATAGATAAAAATGTGATTTTTATTATCGAACGGTTTATTTCAAATTATGAATATCATTCAACACATGAATCGCTAAACAACGAATGAATAGCTATTCAACACATGAATGTTTTCTATAGTTTCTATATATAGATAAAAATGTGATTTTTATTATCGAACGGTTTATTTCAAATTATGAATATCATTCAACACATGAATCGCTAAACAACGAATGAATAGCTATTCAACACATGAATGTTTTCTATAGTTTCTTTATATAGATAAAAATGTGCTTTTTATTATCGAACGGTTTATTTCAAATTATGAATATCATTCAACACATGAATCGCTAAACAACGAATGAATAGCTATTCAACACATGAATGTTTTCTATAGTTTCTATATATAGATAAAAATGTGATTTTTATTATCGAACGGTTTATTTCAAATTATGAATATCATTCAACACATGAATCGCTAAACAACGAATGAATAGCTATTCAACACATGAATGTTTTCTATAGTTTCTTTATATAGATAAAAATGTGCTTTTTATTATCGAACGGTTTATTTCAAATTATGAATATCATTCAACACATGAATCGCTAAACAACGAATGAATAGCAATTCAACACATGAATGTTTTCTATACAATGGATAAATATAGTTAAAGCATATGAAAATAATTCAAACACAAGAATATTATTCAAAATTTCGGCAGCATAACGGCAGGGTAGTTACACCGGCACCGTCCCTAGTACGGCTCCTCGCTCTACCTTAAAACCTCGCGGTTTTTGACAATGGGAATCATGCATCTAATTCGCACGCAGGCGGCATGTTTATATTTTTTTCATTTCCACAACTAATCCTATGTGGTTTCAACCAAATATTTTCCAATCACAATTGGGTATTTTTCAACCGCAATCAACCAATATCAATCACAAACAATCCCAAACAATCAATCAATTCCAACCAATAAATATCGTCCATGGTTTGTGGACGAGGGGCGTATATATATATATATATAGATATTTATATATAGCAGTTCATTTTCAACTCATATATAATATTTATAAAAAGGAGTTGAAGAGTGAGAAATCCTCACCAATAGCTATCCACTCACACGATTGATTTCTTTAATAGAAACTTCGTCTACTTCGCCTTCTTGTTGCTTTCGTTGACTGTATCCTCTACATAGGTAAAAATCGAATTTCACTATGTTATTCAATATATATAGATTGCATTTTGACTTCGCTATTAAATATAAAGATTATATTTTTATTATTCTTTCAAAACTGCTTTTATAATCTTTTTTTTTCTTTTAAATAAATGCAGTTTTTTTTTTCTATTCTTTTAAAAATGCAGTTTTTTTCTCATCTATCAAAAATGCAGTTTTTTTCTTTTATTAAAAATGCAGTTTTTATTTCTTAAAAATGCAGTTTTACTTTTATTTTATCTTTTTCAATTGCAGTTTTTGATTTCTTTTTAAAAACAGTTTTTGAATCTCTTTTTAAAAATGAATGCAGTTTTTATTTCTTAAAAATGCAGTTTTACTTTTATTTTATCTTTTTCAATTGCAGTTTTTGATTTCTTTTTAAAAACAGTTTTTGAATCTCTTTTTAAAAATTCTGTTTTAACTTCTTTTAAAACTTTGTTTAAAAACCCTTTTTAAAAATTTCTGTTTATGCTTCTTTTAAAACTTTGTTTAAAAACCCTTTTTAAAAATTTCTGTTTATGCTTCTTTTAAAACTTTGTTTTAAAATTCTTTAAAAAAAAATTTCTGTTTTTAAAACTAAAAGAAATCAGTTTTTAAATTTATTAAAAATACAGTTTTTTTATTTCTTTTAAAACAAACAGTTTTTCAATTTTAAATTTCTGTTTTGATTTCTTTTAAAAACAGTTTTTAAAACTTTATAAAAAAACAGTTTTTATAAGTTTCTTCTTTTAAAAATTCTGTTTTAAAAACTTAAAACAAAAATCAGTTTTATAATTCATATATATAAAAAAAAACAGTTTATACATTCTGTAAAAAAAAACAAAAAGCAAAAATAAAATAAAATCAAATTAAACGCTCACCGAGCTTCGAATGGGAGGAGAAGATTGGTCGGCGGTGGCTCGTGGCGTTCGGAGGTGACGGTGGTTCAGGGGGGCTCGCGTCTGGGTTCGAGGGTTGCGACGAGGGTGCTGCTTCGATTTGCTAGGGCGTTGCTTCGATGTGTCGTTCGGTGGGAGGAGGTTGCGAGGGCGGCTCAGGCGAAGGGTTCGGCGGCGATGGGTTCAGGCGGCGGCTCGATTTGGGTTTTAGGGTTTTGTCTCTTTTTTTTTTTTTTATTTCGTTTTATAATTAACTGATCGGGGGGGGGGGGGGGCCAAACAGACAAGAAAAGGAGGAGAAGTAATTTTTTTTTTTTTTATTATTTAATTATTAAATTATGCACAAGGGTTGACTTTTACATATGACCTCGAAATGAGGTCCACCGCCTGTCGTCCATAGCGTTTTACCCCCATTCCGAACACAATGGGATATGTATCGCAAGCTGGTTTGATCGTTACAATCAGTTTCCGTTGAATTTACAATTTAAATCCTTATATTGAATTTTAAACGTACATTTCAAATTACCGGGGTCACATACTAACTAGAAAAATTCCAGAAAAATATTTTCTAGTTTCGTATTGACGATACGGTCCTAACAAAACTAGTTTCGTCGAATTCTGAGACCGTTTGAAAAATGGCCAATTTCCTGTCGATTAAATTCAATAGAAACTGGTCAAACGCGTTTTCTTTTGCCACGCTCACATATTGATTCGAAAAATTATGAAATTTGAAACCTAGCAATAGTTTGACATCCCGGACCCGACAAAAGTGGTTTCGTCGAATTCTGAGGCCATATGCAAAATATCAATTTTCAAACTGACTTACTATTTCTTAACTCACTAATTTATTGAAATATTCTATATTTTATGGGACTAGGCTATTCTAATCATTCAAATTTCTTGTTAATAACCGAATTTAAAAATTTTAAACTGGTTCACATTTTCCGGGTTATTACAACCCCGGTTGTTGTCGAACCCTACTTTATACTTGCAGGCGTGAGTGAAAAGTGTTGGGAAACAATGGCTGAGTCGCGGACCAGGTCGCTTTCTTGAAGACGATTCAGCGATCTGGTCGGTGGTGCAAAACCAGTTCGTACTTTCGCCGCCGCCTCTAGGATAAAACAGCCTCTCTGAAATTAATAACTGATTTGCTTTGCACTAACAAATCAGTGCAGATTTGCACTTTCTGAATTTAACTGCTCGAAAATTTCTGTAAGAATATTTTAAAGGCGGTGGAAGAGAAAAGAGAAAAAAACAGTTTTTTTTTTTTTAATCTATGTTCATCTCGTCTAATCTGAAGATAATAATATATAGACGAGGATTAGGTTATTCGAAAATACTGGTCAGTGGAGGAAAATACTGGTCAGTGGAGGAAAATAGGATCTGCGAAATACTTTGTCAAAAGTTTACCGTTTCAAATTAAATTTGGTTCAGAAATATTTTCTGTAATTAAAAAACGGTTCGAAAAAATCAAGTTTTTCTGGTCTAAAAATATAAGTGTCTACACCACATAGCCAAGGCCCAAGGCCCAAGCCCAATACCGAACCGAGCCGGGTCGGTCGGTCGGTCGCGCGCGCGTGTGTGGTGGTCATAATGCATGGGCTCCCTCCTCACAACAAAGCATGTATTGGGAGCCCCAAGGCCCCATCAAAGCTTCTTAGAAACAAGTATAAATACTTGCTTCTTTCATATAATCCCATGATGTGGGACTATTCACATTAAGGAGCCACTCATACACTTATTCAAATATTTTAATAATTCACACAAATTTCCAACAATCCCCCACTTGAATTTTTAAAATATTATCGAGCAGTTCCAAAAAAAACATAAGACTGTGCATAAACAAAGGTGTCATCCGACTTGAACCTTTGCGTAGTGAATAAGATTCAGTTTTTACTAGAGTGACACGTAGTCTTGAACTCTATTCCTGACATCAAACCACACACAATCTTTTCCATAGTGCAATCAAATAAGCCCGTGCGTTTATGGCCATGCACGTCTATCCCAGTTTAGTGAACGCTCTAGAAGTTCTGCCCAAAACTCCATAGGAAACGACCACATTTCCACATTCACATAGGTGAGTCTATCAAGAGTACTCCTGAAGGTGGTACTCCACTCCAAATAGAGTATAGATCTCATTAAGAGTTTCTATTAACTCATCCTCTAATCACTTCAGGAATACATGCTTCTTAGTTTATTAAATAGCATGTTCTACTTCTATCACTACACAACTTGTTTTTACCCATTGAACCTATTTCTTGGGATCTCCAGTCATTTAGGTCAGGTTACCATTGTGCGTGATTCCACAATCTCAGGGCAATAGTCCCATTCTTTTAGAATTATTAAGGACTTTCTTTCTGGTCAGTCCTTTCGTCAAAGGATCTGCCAAATTATCATCACTTCATATGTGATGTTCTCTAACAATACTGTGTATACGACTATCATTTCTTACCGTTGTAATATCGGTTCTGTTTTCCTTTCAATAGTCGTCGAATTTTTCATCACTATGTATGTGATGTTCTTTTACAGTATTGTGCTTACGACGTCGTTTTCTACCGTTGTTATAACAGTTCTATACCTTTTGTAATAACCGCGGAACTATCACAATCGATTACACCACTGGTGTCTTTTTTTCCTTTATAGGGATCTCAAATAGCAGATTTCTTTAGTTCTCTGCTTCTTAACTAGCTGTAGCTAGTGCTATTATCTCAGTCACTATAGTATACTGAGTCAGGATATTCTGTTTCTTAGATTTCCAAGAAACAGTTCTTCCAGCAATGCTAAATATATAGCCACTGGTCGCAATAGAATCATCAGATAAAATATTCCAGTCAGCATCGGAATATCTTTCAAGTACAGCTTGAAACTTTTCATAATGTAATCCAAGGTTCATGGTTTGTTTAAGGTATCTCATGACCCTTTCAATATCATGTCAATGCTTTATACTAGGTCTACTGGTAAACCTGCATAATAATCCCACGACATAGGCAATGTCGGGTCTAGTACATTCAGTGGCATACCGTAGGCTGCCAATGATGCTCGCAAAATCAGACTGTCTTACACCTTCATCAGTGTTCTTAAATAACTTTACACTGAGACCATATGGTGTACATGCAAGTTTACAGTCAAAATAATTGTATTTCTTTAGAGTATTCTCAATTTAATGAGATTGATCCAAAGAAAATCCCCTTTTTGACCCAGTAATCTTAATACCAAGGATTACACTCGCCTTACCTAGATCTTTCATATCAAAATTGGCACTTAATAAAGATTTGACTAAATTTATGGCATGAATGTTTGACCCAAAGATGAGTAGGTCATCTACATAAGGCATATAATAGTGCAAATGTCATTCTCAGATTTGTAATAAATGCATTTGTCACTTTCATTAACTTTAAAACCATGTTAAATGATTAAAGTTCTCAAATTTTTCATGCCATTGTTAAAGTTCTTGTTTTAAACCATATAATGATTTATCTAATTTGCACACTTTATGTTCTTGACCATGTACTACAAATCCTTTAGGCTGGTCCATATAAATTTCTTCGTCTAATTCACCGTTTAAAAAGACGGTTTTAACATCCATTTGGTGTATTCATAAATTATGAATGGAAGCAAGTGAGATTAATACCCGAATGGATGTTATTCTAGTTACATGTGAGAAATTGTCGAAGAAGTTTATATTTTCTTTTTGTTTAAAAACCTTTAGCTACTGATCGTGCCTTATATTTATTAACAGTGCTATCAAGTTTTAATTTTCCTTTAAGTACTCATTTACAGCCTATAGATTTACAACCAGAAGGTAAATCTGTCAAATGCCAAGTCCTATTGGATTCCAGAGAATCCATCTCATCATTTATAGCCTCTCGCCAAAAATCGGCGTCTAAATAAGATAAGGCATCTTGGAGGTTTAAGTGATCCTCCTCTATAGTAAAAGCACAAAAATCTGAACCAAATCTTTTACGGTTCTCGCTCTTTTACTTCTTCTAGGTTCAACTTCAGAACTTTTATTAAGTTCTGTTCTAATAGGCATACTTGTTGTGCCCCCACTATTCCTTAAATTAAAAGGAAATTTCGTTTCATAAAAATTGGCATCATTTGATTCAAATTATATTATGTGTATTTAGGTCATAAATTCGGTATGCTTTGCTATTAACAGCATAGCTTATAAATACACATTCGTATGGTTTTCTTTGCCAATTTTATTCTCTTAGGGTCTGGAATGCGAATTTATGCTAAACTACCCCAAGTTCTAAAGTATGATATATTGTATTTATATTTCTTTAAAATTTCATAATGCAAAATTTTATTCTTGGATTTGGGGATTCTATTCAGAACATAGCATACAGTCTATAAAATATCCCCCCACTAATGTTATGCTACACCAAAATTTAATAAAAATGACAATTACTAATTCGGTAAAGGTCCTATTTTTTTTTCAGCTTTACCGTTCATTTCATGTGAATATGGTGCAGTTCTCATATGTTCAATATATCTCATAAAAATCCAGAATAGAATTAGATTCATATTTTGTTCCTCTATCACTACGTAGTCTCTTAATTTTATTATTAACTTGATTCTCAAATTTCAGTTTTGAATGTTTTAAACATGTCAAATGCATCTCATCTTTTAAGAATCATTGTCTTTCTAATTATAAGCTTTATTTCCACATTACCAATCTCTATAGCTTTAGTGGTGCGAGGATCTCACAACACACTTTCTGATCATCAACAACCATGTATATTGTGAATATATCACAATCATAGCAGACACGGCGAGAAACACCAATGTCTACCCACCAACCATCTAATCCACCAAAAAGTGAATCTCAGTAATCATAGCCGTTAGAGTCTTCTTATTCAGGTTTGCCTGCGGTGCAGGGCCTTACCTGTTCCTACACTTTCGTGTCATATGATCTGGTTTTTCACAGTTGTAACGTAGAAACAACTGTCCAGAATCACTCTTTTGGGTTGGTTGTTGTTATCCTTTATGGTTTCCTTACGGATTCCCATTCTATTCTATACTGACTGGTCGTGGAAGCTTATTAATGTTAAAGATGTTCATATGTTTGAGAATTCATATTTTATCGTATAGAAAAATATACGTAAACTCAGAGACTAACGTAAGTGAATCTCATAAAATATTATTTTCTGCATTTTCGAAAAATTCAGCATGTTCTTTTGGTTTGGCTCAAGGAGTCACAATTTACATGTTGTCCTCCATATTAGGCTACAATGCAGTCTAACTCATGTAGAAATATTGAATACATATGTATGCAACAAAGATGTTCTATATTCTATCTTTTCACTTGTATGCATATAAACTATGTCAATTTATTTGATGCAAAAAACCTATTCATCCAATTAATGTCGATTCTTAAGGACATTATCAAATAACATACACATTCTATTAATGTCAAAAATTTTAGTGACATTTCCAAATAATATATGTGTTCTATTAATGTTAATTTTAATGACATTTTCATATAATCATATGTATTTCAGTAATGCCAAAATTTTAATGACATTTTCAACATAATTATGCACTTAAATAATGTCAATTTATAATGAAAACATTTTCACTATTTGCATTCAAATAGTGCCTCCTCTAATGACACTTTCAAAATAAAACTCATTAAATCATATGATTTAGCTCAAAATAGATCTGAAATAATCAGCTGAAAAGAAAGGCGAAAACAGAACCTGAGCATGTAGATCCATGGTCCACAGTTCAGATTTCATCGCGTTCAATCGTTGCAAAGTGATTTCAGTCGTTCGATATGCCTGGCCGCGGCGATGATGCGGCATCCAGCAGCAGCGAGATCTGTTACAATGACTGATGACGCGCCAATGATCATCGCGACTGTTCCATCCAGATCATTTTAGTGTCCTCCCATTTATTAATTGTCTGTAGGGTAGCAACCGCCTCCATCTAGGACTGCAACGAAGCCATTGTTTTTTTTCGTCTTTAAATTGTTGGGAAACAATGGCTGAGTCGCGGACCAGGTCGCTTTCTTGAAGACGATTCGGCGATCTGGTCGGTGGTGCAAAACCAGTTCGTACTTTCGCCGCCGCCTCTAGGATAAAATAGCCTCTCTGAAATTAATAACTGATTTGCTTTGCACTAACAAATCAGTGCAGATTTGCACTTTCTGAATTTAACTGCTCGAAAATTTCTGTAAGAATATTTTAAAGGCGGTGGAAGAGAAAAGAGAAAAAACAGTTTTTTTTATCTATGTTCATCTCGTCTAATCTGAAGATAATAATATATAGACGAGGATTAGGTTATTCGAAAATACTGGTCAGTGGAGGAAAATAGGATCTGCGAAATACTTTGTCAAAAGTTTACCGTTTCAAATTAAATTTGGTTCAGAAATATTTTCTGTAATTAAAAAACGGTTCGAAAAAATCAAGTTTTTCTGGTCTAAAAATATAAGTGTCTACACCACATAGCCAAGGCCCAAGCCCAATACCGAACCGAGCCGAGCCGGGCCGGGTCGGGTCGAGTCGAGTCGGTCGGTCGGTCGCGCGCGCGTGTGTGTGGTGGTCATGATGCATGGGCTCCCTCCTCACAACAAAGCATGTATTGGGAGCCCCAAGGCCCCATCAAAGCTTCTTAGAAACAAGTATAAATACTTGCTTCTTTCATATAATCCCATGATGTGGGACTATTCACATTAAGGAGCCACTCATACACTTATTCAAATATTTTAGTAATTCACACAAATTTCCAACAAAAAGCCTTCGCGAGTTTTCTTTCAGATGCGAGGACAAGATAAAGGAATCATGTTGCATATAAGTATTTCTTTTATGACATTTAAAAAAGAAACGCTTTTCTGGAGATGGGTTAGATTTTATACTTTGTTTTGAGGGAATAGAGAAGCTATATTTGGATGAGGAAGATGGAATAAAACGAGGTGTTATTATATAGCAGAAGAAGCTTCACAATGAAGGAAACGGAAGTCGTGGGATGTCAGAGATATTTTTTTTCTTTCTGTGTGCTGAAATGTTGTGGGCGACAACTTGTTTTGAAATTTTTCAAAGAGATTTTTCTTTGTTCCTAAAGCTTAGAGTTATGGTGTCTAAAAATAGAGTTTGACATTTATATTATTTATTTTTTGTTTGATTTAATTTCAGCAACAATGACTAAGGATTTTTTCCTTTAAAGTTAGCGTACCCCATTATATAAAGCTCTGTCGGCATAAGACTCGCTATCGACAGAAATAAATATACCGTCACGCTCAACAGTGTGCCACGATCACAAATATATAATAAAATAGACAAGTTGACTATTCTGTGAAACCCCAAATTGCTGATACAGGGTGTAAAATACTCCAAATAAAAAGTTGCTCAATTTTCAAATTAAAAATTACAGTAAAATTCTAAAAATTAAATTATAACTACGTCTTGAAAATCATATCCAAATTCGAAACGGATATTTAATTATATTAAATTATCATTACGGCTTATAAACGATTCCATTTCGACTATTTCGGAATTATATCATTATTCTATAAATTATTCTAGATCGTTAAATTCAATTATTTAAACTCCCAAAACAATATTTAAAACCATATTTAAATATTAAATAATAAAGTTAGAATCTGGGATGTTACACGGAAAGAAGGACAAGGCTAAGGATAAGAGGAAGTGCCATAATTGCAGACGCGAGGGTCATTTGATCAAGGACTACAAAAGGAGGAAGAATGCTTTCTTCAGTTGTGGAGAGGTCAGACACTTTTCTAAGGAGTGCCCAAAGAAGCAAGGACAAGGTCAAAGGGCAGGAGCTTCTGGAGGGCAAGTGCATGCTCTCGCGATCAGTGCCCCAGATTGAGGTAGGAAAGTTTCCGTGGAAGGTTTGATTTCTCTTTCCAATCATCCTATTAGAACTCTTTTTGATTCTGGCGCTTCGCGTTCATTTATATCTGATTCTGTCGTTGAGTCTTTGCACCTTAATACTAGTATGGTAGTGGATCCCATTGTTGTATCAAACCCCACTGGTGGTTCGGCTCATTTGTCCATGATTTGTTGGGGTTTGAGAATATCAGCGTTAGGCATCGAGTTTGAGTGCAACTCATATGTGCTCAGTTTTACGGGCTATGGTTTGATTCTAGGGATGGATTGGCTAGCTATGTATGGTGCCATTTTGGATTATGAAAGGAGGGTCGTTAGAGTTTTGACTTGCCATAAGAGGATCCTCGAGATTTCTTGTGACCCGAAGGGGTCTGTCATGCTTAGTTTCCTAGAGTCTCTTGACACATATATTGAAGATCTGCTATCTGTACCAACAGTCCGTGAATATTCTGATGTTTTTAAGGAGGTTCGGGGCTTACTTCCGAGGCGCAAGATCGATTTTCGTATAAACTTGGTAGACAATGCAAAGCCAGTTGCATTATCTGTGCGCCATATGGCTCCTAGGGAAAGGAGGGAGCTTAGTAAGCAAGTAGGAGAGCTACTTGAGAAAGGTTTTATTAGGCGAAACATATCTGAAGGGGGTGCTCCTTTAGTATTCGCAACTAAGGAGGATGGTTCGCTTCGCTTATGTGTAGACTATATAGAGTTGAACAAACTCACCAAGAAGAACAAACACCTACTCCCGGGGATAGATGATCTTTTTGACCAGCTTGTTAATGCATCAGTATTCTCTCAGTTAGACTTGGCCACGGGGTATCATCAGTTAATGGTGGTTGAGGACAGTATAGACTAGACAACTTTTAGGACTCCAGATGGTTTCTTTGAATGGCTCGTTATGCCTTTTGGGTTGGCAAATGCACCCGCCTATTTTGTTGATCTGATGAGTAGGGTGTTTCGGGAGTTTCTAAATAAATTTGTTGTGGTCTTTATTGATGGCATCTTAATTTTCTCAAAGAACAAGGCAGAACATTCCCAACATTTGAGAGAAGTTTTGAAAACTCTGCGTGCGCATCATCTTAAGGCGAAATTCTTTAAATGTCCTCTTTGGAGAAAAGAGGTGAGATTTCTAGGGCATGTGGTCTCTAAAGAAGAGGTAGCAGTAGATCCTGCAAAGGTAGTTGGCAGTTCAAGATTGGCAAATCCCAAAGAATGCTATGGGGGTGAGAATTTTTTTGGATTAGTAGGCTATTATAGGAAGTTCATTAAGGACTTCGCAAAGATATCAACCCCACTCACTAGGCTAATGAAGAAGAATTTGATGTTTTCGTGGGATATAGATTGTGATGTTGCTTTCCAGCGATTAAAGAGGGCTTTGGAAATAGCCCCAGTCTTGACCTTGCCCGATGGAAGCAAAGTGTTTACAGTATACACCTATGCATGTGGTACAGGGCTTGGTGCGGTTCTGAGGCAAAAGGGAAGGGTAGTATGTTATGGAGGTAGACAGCTAAGAATTCATGAGAAGAATTACCTTACCTATGACTTAGATCTAGCTGCCATAGTATTTGCACTTAAGACGTGGCGTCATTATTTGCTTGGAGAGAAGTTCAAGTTGTACACTGATCATAAATCTCTCAAGTACTTGTTTTCGCAGAAGGATCTTAATTTAAGGCAACAAAGATGGATGGAGTTCCTAGCATCTTACGACTCTGAGATTGCTTATACCCCTGGCAAGGGTAATGTGATGGCAGACACACTGAGTAGGCAGAGGATGGCCTTAAGTCCTCTATTTGTGGAAAGGAAAAGCTTGGAGTTTATATCGACTTTTGACTTTAGACCCTCCACAGAGTTTTTGCCTGGCTTATTTGCATCACTGGAGGTGCGACCTATTCTTATGGATCATATAGGAGCTTCGCAGCGAGAGGGTCCATGGATTTCAAACATCTTAGAAAGGCTCGGGAAAGGGGAGACTTCTAGTCACCCTAGTAGATATTCCATAGACGATAAAGGGTGGTTACGATGAGATGGGAGGCTTTGTGTTCCCCAAACTGGGAGTTTGTTGAAAACATTCCTAGAAGGAGCCCATTATTCTAAGATGACTATTCATCCAGGAGGTGATAAAATGTATAGAGATATGAAGAGTGTTTTCTTTTGGGCTGGGATGAAGAAATATGTGGTAGAGTTTGTTTCTCAATGTTTGATTTGTGAGCAAGTCAAAGCTGAGCAAAAGAAGCCCGGTGGTTTGCTTCAACCGTTGGAGGTTCCATAGTGGAAGTGGGAGAGCATCTCTATGGATTTCATAGATGGTTTGCCAAGATTGAAGAAAGGAAACATCAGTATTTAGGTTATAGTAGACAGACTTACTAAGAGTGCTCATTTCATTCCGGTTAAGAGAAAGAGGACGACATTATGGTAGGTAGCAGTTTGTAACACCCCACGTCCATTAATGTCACTCACAAAGGGAATGCATTAACTTCCATGGAGGTTTTAAGTGAATATAGAACAGTAAAATTACAACAAGACAGATATAAAATAGTACTTGGAAATTCAAAAACTTTATTTCATTGTAGCAGAAGTCAAAACATGTTTGATTACATCATAACACCATTTTCAATGTCAAGTACAATATCTATCTTGATAAAACAAGTACATAATCCCATTACATGAATAGCCATTAAAAAGAAAGATAACAAGCTGGACTTTACTTCAGCAGTCCAAGCTTTCCAGAAGATAAGCGATCCAACTAGACTCCACTAGAACTTGGCCCAACCTGCGGACCTGAAGGGAGAAAAAGGATGGAAAAGAGGGGGTCAGACATAAAGTCTGGTGAATATGATAATTCTACAATACTATTACCAAAATAACTGGACTAAGGCATAAGCTGGAAAACAAGAAAATGTCTATGAAGAGCAGATTAAGGACATAGACAATCGCTAAAGGCAACGTTATAGATGCTCCTAAATACTAAAGGATAAACACTATACTGCACCACACCAGTCACCCTAAAGATTCATCCCACTTAGCTTCACTTAGAAACTTTCCCAATGGCTTTACGTACCCCTAGCTGACTACATAGGTGCCGCCTGCCCCTATCTCCACTAGGTATACCCTACTTCCCATTATTCGATCGGCTCCCTAACTCGTAGATACCCGTGCTGGCCCCACAGTGGGGTGTATCACTCCCCTAAAGTGGCAACCTGATACAACGGACATGCACGGCTTATACCTATACGATGCAACAACGTCTTACCTACCAGCCCGGGTCCACACACGCCTATGAAACCCATTGGACTTGCGTTGCCACCGCTCCCTGTTTTGGCCTCTTATAGTCAAACCCAGTATGCATGTCCCGTCCTCGACTTGGGTCGAGCCCACAAAGATACGTTTTGGGATACTGGTTGAAATGGGCCCCCACTATTTACCACAAGCATTCCACCTAAGCTTGTCCCTATTAGTCCATCCCACTTAACCCACTTAGTCATGTTCATTTACATGTGTGTTTGGTTAAGTCTAATCGTATTTCAAATGCCTCTAAAGGCAACCACCAGATTCCTCATGCCACCCAAGGCACCTACTTAACCCCCATGTCCCACCTTACATGATTATCTGGTTAAGTATTTCTTAGTTCATTAAGGCCATAACCTCATAAAGACCTCTCACATTAGACTGGCATTTATGGCAGCTGGATTTGCCGGGCGGGTCCGGGCAGTCTTACACCATAAAAGAGTCTAACCTGGTGTCTTTACAACTGTTATGCTTTAGTTTGGGCCTAGGACCTCTCACATTGGGCCGACATTTGTGACTACTGGATTTGCCGGGCGGGTCCGGGCAGGTTTACATCACAAACGGGTCCAACCTCGTGTCCTAAGCATTGATTATCAATAATAATCCACTTTCCCCCAATTTTAATAATTCCCTACTTGAATTATTAATTACTTCCAATTTTTAACAATGTCCATAATTGACTCAATTATGGACATTCATTCATGGTATGCAACATCTTACAAAATTGCACCCAATTTATTAATTCCTAATATTACCCCTACCCCACGTTTGAACGTTTATTCGCAAAATATATGTTAGACTCGAATAGCCTAACTCATAGCATAAAAGAGATTATCATAATAACAACATGTATATGTGACCAAATGAATCATAATAAGGGGTGAAACTTGCATATGTCCAACTTGCATAGATTATACATGTCATGGACCTAAAGGTGTCAACTTGTTCAAAATTCACCTAATATGATCTCAATCAATTTTCATAAACTTACATATGAACATGTGTGAATCAACATCATCTAACTTTTTAACAACATGGTTTTATATGGGTACACCTAACTCAATAGGCAAATTCCCATAATTAAGTTTTATTTAATTATAGTTTCAAGTTTATGGGTACACCTAACCTAATAGGCAAATTCCCATAAACAAGATCCATTTAAATTAAAAAAAACATAACTTTAAGCATGATCCAACAACATGATTTTTCAACATAATATAGCATGATTTATAACATGGCATAGTATGATAGTATAACATAGCTTGACATGATTCTCAACATAGCACGACATAGCATAAGAAAATTTACAACATAACATGACATAGCATATATAATTTACATCATACGACAACATAATAACATAATAAGAGATCCACAATATATAGAATTTACAATTACAAATCACATCACTTTCTTGTGATCCATTCATAACTGAGTCAAATTAGTTTGTAATAGTCTTGTGAGAGTCATCATACTCACCAACAAAAGAAAAGAATTAGAGAAAGAGAGATCTTTTGATTTGATTTGTGTAGATTTAGTTGTAGATGATTAGGCTTCCTCTTCTTAGTTTGTGACAGCTATGCTGAACTCCATGGCAGCAGCATGACGGTAGCTTCTCTAATTTTACAAGTGATTTACGTCTAGGGTCTACCCACTTATTTATAGATTTTAGAATTCATTTAGGCCATTAGATTTAACCTAGAAATAACCGTAGCCGTTCAGACAAGATGGGGTTTATCTTGTTGACTCAGCAATGAGTCAGAAGTGACTCAGCAAACACTCAGCATATTAATAAACTTCTATTCATGTCATAAATATATATATTTTTTCTACAATGTACATATTAGATACATCCCCCTTTACTTATTATTGTTTTTATATGCATATTAGATACATCCCCTCTCTCACACACTTATTAATATTTTTATATTCATATTAGATACATCCCCTCTCTTACACACTTATTAATATTTTTATATTCATATTAGATACATCCCCTCTCTTACATACTTATTAATATTTTTATATTCATATTAGATACATCCCCTCTTCTACACACTTATTATTATTTTAGCAACTTTAGTGTTAATAGAAAATTCGGGGTGTTACATTCTCCCCTCCTTTTAGGATTTCGTCCCCGAAATCTTCAAGTCTGGAAGAATGTATATCCTACCATCCAAACGTCCATCTACTCATCCATCATACACAGGCATCCATTGTCCTTAAAAGACTTCTAATGCTTTATGATCATATGCAAGTGTGTGTACATGTCCTTACCTAATGCGAAATCAGGCGGTCTACTGATTCAGTTGACCTCCTTAATGCAAATTATGTAAGTGTCATGAATCCATTATGTATGCAAAAGATCCTAATTGCTTACATACTACTTCTATATGCGTGCACACCCATTGAACCGAATGCAGCATCCATATGATGGTACAACCATTATACATCCATTATACTAAATACATCCATATATATGCAATATGCAATATGAAGTGACTGAGCCGATCTAGTGCCTAAAGTGTGTGTATATATGCATCCACGAGCAACCACTAGCAAACACTTGCATCCATTTTGAATCCATCATACATAACATGTCTCAAACACATGTTTCAACCATAGGATTATCCTAACTAAAGGTCAAAGATACTAATGAGAGGACATACTAAAGATGAGATAAGATAAGCTAAGCGATAAAGGAGAAATTAAAAGACATACCCTCAAAAAGAAAAGGGTACAACGAACGCATCTTCTCTTCTGTCTCCCAAGTTGCGTTGCTCTCATCATCTCCCCATTGCACTTTAACCAGTCTGACCTCTCGATTCCTCAACTTTTTGATCTCCGACCCAAGAATGCATGTAGGAGCTCGTCTAATTGTTGCATCACGCTCTATTTCCACCTCTTTAAGCAAGCTCGGCTCTACCACCTCCGCGGTCTTGTGCAAACACTTCCTCAAATGTGATACATGGAATACGTCGTGTACTCCACTAAGTTTCTCAGGCAACTCCACCCTATATGCCATCTTCCCAATCCTGTTTTTTATAGGAAACGGCCCTACAAACCTTGGTGCTAATTTCCCCACGGACCCAAAGCGAACAACATTCTGTAACGGAGATACTTTGATAAAAACCATGTCCCCAATGTCAAACTCAAGATCTGTCCTCCTCTTATCAGCATACGATTTCTGCCTATCTTGTGCTGCTTTCATCCTCCTTCGAATCAACTCAATCTTCTCTGAGGTTTCCCTAACCATATCGGGCCCAAGTAGGATTTTATCGGTAGATTCCCACCAACATGTAGGCGAACGGCAAGGCCTTCCATAAAGAGCTTCGAAAGGTGCCATGCCAATACTAGACTGAAAGCTATTGTTATATGCGAATTCTACTAACGGAAGGTGCTCTTCCCATGTACCCCCAAAGTCTAGGATACAAAGCCTTAAAAGATCCTCTAGAATGCGATTCACCCTCTCGGTCTGGCCATCTGTCTGAGGATGATATGCGGTGCTCAAACATAGCTGAGTCCCTACCGCCTCTTGTAAACTCTTCCAAAATTCGCTAGTAAAGATGGGGTCACGGTCGCTTACTATACTAGAAGGAATACCGTGCAAACGAACTATCTCCTTAATGTATACAGAAGCCAACCACGGAGCAGTCCTCTTACTTTTCACGGGAATAAAATGGGCGCTTTTAGTAAGTCTATCTACTATAACCCAAATCCCCGTGTTACCCTTCCTTGATCTTGGTAATCCATCCACAAAATCCATTGAGATGCTTTCCCATTTCCATAGTGGAACTTCTAATGGGTGAAGCAACCCACCGGGTTTCTTTTGTTCTGCTTTAACTCGTTGGCACACCAAGCATCTAGCGACGTACTCGGCCACATCCTTTTTCATACCGGCCCAAAAGAAAACCCGCTTCATATCTTTGTACATCTTATCCCCGCCGGGATGAATGGTCATTTTTGAGCGATGAGCATCATCAAGAATGGCCTTCCTTAAGTCTTCGTCTTGTGGTACACAAAGTCTATTATCCCTTCGTAACCAACCCTTATCGTCTAGGGTATACCTACGAAGATGGCTTGACGACTCCCCCCCTTTGAGCTTTTCTACTATCTCAACCAACTGTGGGTCGTCTCGCTGTGCCTCACCAACCCGTCCTAGAAGTGTAGGTCTAACCTCCAAGGATGCTAACAGACCGGGTACTAAGTCAACGGAGGGTCTAAAGTCAAACATAGAGATGAATTCTAAGCTTTGTCGTTCAACAAACAACGGACTCAAGGACAACCTTTTCCTACTTAAGGCGTCTGCCACCACGTTACCCTTGCCCGGGGTATATGCTATTTCAAAATCGTAGGAGGCTAAGAATTCCATCCACCGTTGCTGCCTTAAATTCAAATCCTTCTGAGAGAATAAGTATTTTAATGATTTGTGGTCAGTGAACAGTTCGAATTTCTCACCAAGAAGATAGTGACGCCAAGACTCAAGCGTGAAAACAATTGCGGCTAGCTCTAAGTCATGCGTGGGGTAATTCTTTTCATGAACCCTCAACTGCCTTCCACCATAGGCTATTACTCTTCCCTCTTGCATGAGGACCGCGCCAAGTCCCGTCCCACAAGCATCAGTATAGATGGTAAACGGTTTATTCCCGTCTGGCAGCACTAAGACTGGGGCTGAAGTTAAGGCTCTCTTTAAACGTTGGAACGCATCATCGCAATCTTTGTCCCATGTAAAAACCAGGTTCTTCTTCGTTAACCGTGTTAATGGAGCTGATATTTTTGCGAAGTCTTTGATAAACTTCCTATAATAGCCAGCCAACCCCAAGAAACTTCTTACTTCGGTTGCATTTTTAGGGACCTTCCAATCTTGGATGGCCACCACCTTTGCGGGATCCACTGCTATCCCTTCTTTGGAAACCACGTGCCCTAAGAACCGTACTTCCTTCCTCCAGAAGTGACACTTAGAAAATTTTGCCTTAAGGTTATGCGCTCGAAGGGTTTCCAACACTTCCCTAAGATGTAGGGAGTGCTCTTCTTTATTCTTAGAAAAGACTAAGATGTCATCCACAAAGACTACCACGAATTTGTTAAGGTATTCCCTAAACACCCTACTCATCAAATCAACAAAATATGCAGGGGCGTTTGTCAAACCAAAGGGCATCACTAGCCATTCATAGAATCCGTCAGGAGTCCTAAAAGCAGTCTTATCTATACTATCCTCAGCCACTCTCAGTTGATGAAAGCCAGTGGCTAAGTCCAACTACGAAAACACTAAGGCGCCAACTAACTGATCAAAGAGATCGTCAATCCTCGGCAGTGGGTGTCGGTTCTTTTTAGTAAGCTTGTTTAGTTCTCTATAGTCCATACAAAGTCTAAGAGACCCATCCGCCTTTGTGGCAAAAACTACTGGAGCACCCCACTCCGATATACTACGTCTTATGAACCCCTTCTCAAGCAACTCCTTTACTTGCTTATTGAGTTCCCTCCTTTCACGAGGAGCCATGTGGCGCACTGGCAAAGATACGGGTTTAGCATTATCCACAAGATAAATTCGAAAGTCTATCTCCCGCTTTGGAGGTAAGCCCTTCACCTCCTCAAACACATCCGGATATTCCCGGACCACTTCTACCGATCGCAGGTTCTCTACAGACGCGTCAAGCGATTCAAGATAACTTAGCATAACGGAATTTATGGGATTACAAAAGATGTCGAGAGCATTACCAAGGCGAGTCACAAGCCTAACTACTCTCCTTTCACAATCAAGAATGGCCCTATTTCTAGACAACCAATCCATTCCTAAAATTAGCCCATAGCCCGTGAAGCCCAATACATAAGCATCACATCTAAATTCAACGCTAAGTATAGAGATTTTCAAATCCAAACATATCATGGTCAAATGAGCCGAACCCCCAATTGGATTTGAAACGACCAAGGGATCCTCTACTAAACTGGTGTTCAAGTGCAGTGATTCAACTAATGATGCAGAGATAAACGAATGAGATGCGCCAGAATCGAATAAGGTACGGACAGGATGATCAAACAGAAAAACTAAGCTTTCAACAGAAATTGTTCTACCTCTTTCTTGCAGCGGTGGGGCCGCAATAGCCTGAACTTGCCCCCTTGCCTGCCCTGGTGCCATAAGAGCCTGCACCTGTCCTACCGAGGTAGACCCTGCCCTCTGCCCCTTCTTGGGACAGTCCTTCACTAAATGTCCCGCATCTCCACAATGAAAACAACCAGTCTTCTTTTTCTTTCTACAATCTTTACTGAGATGGCCAGGCGTCCCACAATTGAAGCATTTCTTCTTCCCTTTGCCATTATTGTTTTTACCACCCTTCTTATTTTGCTGTTGGGGTTTCTTCTGATCCCCTTTCTTTTCAACTGCCTTATCCTCATGCATAAGTGCCATTTCTACTAGCTTTTCAAAGGTGGCTCCCATAGGGATGTGGGTCATAGCCAACCCTTGCAACGGTTCATTCAAGCCTCTAACGAACCTCAAAGCTTTCTTCTCTGGCGTGTTCACCAACTCCAAGCCAAACCTTGCTAACTGATTAAATTTATTGACATATTCCTTTACTGATGAGCTCCCTTTCTTTAGTGCCAGGAATTTTTCCATATTTAAGTTCTCTTCTGCCCTTGAAAGAAACTTTGCCTCAAACCTTCGTCTGAAATCCGCCCATGAATCAACTGGACGTTCCCCGTTAGTGACCTCCCACCAAAACGAGGCCTCTCCCTTCATTAACCAAGCAGCTAAACGGACTTTCCTCCCATCTTCCACTTCAAAGATATCCAACAATTCCTCAGTCTCCTTAAGCCAATCTCTGGCCTCCACAAACGTCTCAGTCCCTTGAAAAGTTTTTCCTCCCATAGCCTTGAATTCCTTGCACGTCTTTGCAAAAGTGTCAACACGAGGAGGAGGAGGAGGAGGAATGGGTGCAACTAGGGGTGGAGGAGTATCCGCTGGGCCTGCAGTGGTAGCCCTAGCCTCCAAGTATCTCCTAAACCACCCTGGAATCGTCACACCTTCTGGGAGATTAAGATCTTCAGCCATGCTGAAACGAAAAAGGAAAGATTCAAAATGGAGAATTCGAAAGATAAAGATAAGGATGTGGCTATTTGGGATTATGTTTTTCATAAAAACTCTCTTTAAATAACATGTTTTTTTTTGAAAGCACTTCTTCCAAAAATACTTTAGAAAAAAAAATATTTTTCTAAAAATTTTTTTTATCTGTTCTGGTAACCTTATGCTCTGATACCACGTGTAACACCCCACGTCCATTAATGTCACTCACAAAGGGAATGCATTAACTTCCATGGAGGTTTTAAGTGAATATAGAACAGTAAAATTACAACAAGACAGATATAAAATAGTACTTGGAAATTCAAAAACTTTATTTCATTGTAGCAGAAGTCAAAACATGTTTGATTACATCATAACACCATTTTCAATGTCAAGTACAATATCTATCTTGATAAACAAAGTACATAATCCCATTACATGAATAGCCATTAAAAAGAAAGATAACAAGCTGGACTTTACTTCAGCAGTCCAAGCTTTCCAGAAGATAGGCGATCCAACTAGACTCCACTAGAACTTGGCCCAACCTACGGACCTGAAGGGAGAAAAAGGATGGAAAAGAGGGGGTCAGACATAAAGTCTGGTGAATATGATAATTCTACAATACTATTACCAAAATAACTGGACTAAGGCATAAGCTGGAAAACAAGAAAATGTCTATGAAGAGCAGATTAAGGACATAGACAATCGCTAAAGGCAACGTTATAGATGCTCCTAAATACTAAAGGATAAACACTATACTGCACCACACCAGTCACCCTAAAGATTCATCCCACTTAGCTTCACTTAGAAACTTTCCCAATGGCTTTACGTACCCCTAGCTGACTACATAGGTGCCGCCTGCCCCTATCTCCACTAGGTGTACCCTACTTCCCATTATTCGATCGGCTCCCTAACTCGTAGATACCCGTGCTGGCCCCACAGTGGGGTGTATCACTCCCCTAAAGTGGCAACCTGATACAACGGACATGCACGGCTTATACCTACACGATGCAACAACGTCTTACCTACCAGCCCGTGTCCACACACGCCTATGAAACCCGTTGGACTTGCGTTGCCACCGCTCCCTGTTTTGGCCTCTTATAGTCAAACCCAGTATGCGTGTCCCGTCCTCGACTTGGGTCGAGCCCACAAAGATACGTTTTGGGATACTGGTTGAAATGGGCCCCCACTATTTACCACAAGCATTCCACCTAAGCTTGTCCCTATTAGTCCATCCCACTTAACCCACTTAGTCATGTTCATTTACATGTGTGTTTTGTTAAGTCTAATCGTATTTCAAATGCCTCTAAAGGCAACCACCAGATTCCTCATGCCACCCAAGGCACCTACTTAACCCCCATGTCCCACCTTACATGATTATCTGGTTAAGTATTTCTTAGTTCATTAAGGCCATAACCTCATAAAGACCTCTCACATTAGACTGGCATTTATGGCAGCTGGATTTGCCGGGCGGGTCCGGGCAGTCTTACACCATAAAAGAGTCTAACCTCGTGTCTTTACAACTGTTATGCTTTAGTTTGGGCCTAGGACCTCTCACATTGGGCCGACATTTGTGACTACTGGATTTGCCGGGCGGGTCCGGGCAGGTTTACATCACAAACGGGTCCAACCTCGTGTCCTAAGCATTGATTATCAATAATAATCCACTTTCCCCCAATTTTAATAATTCCCTACTTGAATTATTAATTACTTCCAAATTTTAACAATGTCCATAATTGACTCAATTATGGACATTCATTCATGGTATGCAACATCTTACAAAATTGCACCCAATTTATTAATTCCTAATATTACCCCTACCCCACGTTTGAACGTTTATTCGCAAAATATATGTTAGACTCGAATAGCCTAACTCATAGCATAAAAGAGATTATCATAATAACAACATGTATATGTGACCAAATGAATCATAATAAGGGGTGAAACTTGCATATGTCCAACTTGCATAGATTATACATGTCATGGACCTAAAGGTGTCAACTTGTTCAAAATTCACCTAATATGATCTCAATCAATTTTCATAAACTTACATATGAACATGTGTGAATCAACATCATCTAACTTTTTAACAACATGGTTTTATATGGGTACACCTAACTCAATAGGCAAATTCCCATAATTAAGTTTTATTTAATTATAGTTTCAAGTTTATGGGTACACCTAACCTAATAGGCAAATTCCCATAAACAAGATCCATTTAAATTAAAAAAAACATAACTTTAAGCATGATCCAACAACATGATTTTTCAACATAATATAGCATGATTTATAACATGGCATAGTATGATAGTATAACATAGCTTGACATGATTCTCAACATAGCACGACATAGTATAAGAAAATTTACAACATAACATGACATAGCATATATAATTTACATCATACGACAACATAATAACATAATAAGAGATCCACAATATATAGAATTTACAATTACAAATCACATCACTTTCTTGTGATCCATTCATAATTGAGTCAAATTAGTTTGTAATAGTCTTGTGAGAATCATCATACTCACCAACAAAAGAAAAGAATTAGAGATAGAGAGATCTTTTGATTTGATTTGTGTAGATTTAGTTGTGGATGATTAGGCTTCCTCTTCTTAGTTTGTGACGGCTATGCTGAACTCCATGGCAGCAGCATGACGGTAGCTTCTCTAATTTTACAAGTGATTTAGGTCTAGGGTCTACCCACTTATTTATAGATTTTAGAATTCATTTAGGCCATTAGATTTAACCTAGAAATAACCGCAGCCGTTCAGACAAGATGGGGTTTATCTTGTTGACTCAGCAATGAGTCAGAAGTGACTCAGCAAACACTCATCATATTAATAAACTTCTATTCATGTCATAAATATATATATATTTTCTACAATGTACATATTAGATACATCCCCCTTTACTTATTATTGTTTTTATATGCATATTAGATACATCCCCTCTCTCACACACTTATTAATATTTTTATATTCATATTAGATACATCCCCTCTCTTACACACTTATTAATATTTTTATATTCATATTAGATACATCCCCTCTCTTACATACTTATTAATATTTTTATATTCATATTAGATACATCCCCTCTTCTACACACTTATTATTATTTTAGCAACTTTAGTGTTAATAGAAAATTCGGGGTGTTACACAGTTTATGTTCGTGAGATAGTCGATCTTCATGGAGTACCATCCAGTATCGTAAGTGACCGTGACCCCATTTTCACTAGTGAATTTTGGAGGAGCTTGCAAGAAGCATTAGATACACAGTTGTGTTTGAGCACTTCTTATCACCCTCTGACCGATGGACAGACAGAAAGGGTGAACAGAGTTCTTGAGGATCTTTTAAGGCTGTATATCCTAGACTTCGGAGAGACTTGGGAAGAGCACCTTCCTTTAGTAGAGTTCTCCTACAACAATAGTTATCAAGCTAGCATTGGCATGGCACTCCTCGAAGTATTGTACGGATGACGCTGTAGATCACCAACTTATTGGTGGGAGTCTACAAAAAGACCTCTACTTAGACCAGATAAGGTTAGAGAAACTTCCGAGAAGATTGATCTTATTAGATGGCGAATGAAGACAGCTCGGGATATGCAGAAGTCCTACGCAGATTAGAGAAGGACTGACATTGAGTTTGAGGTGGGAGACATGGTTTTCATCAAGGTGTCACCTCTGAGAAATGTGGTTCGCTTTGGATCTGTAGGGAAATTGGAAACAAGATTCGTAGGGCCATTTCCCATAACAGAAAGGATTGGCAAAATGACCAATAGAGTAAAGCTACTAGAGAGACTATCCAACGTCCATGATGTTTTCCACGTTTCTCATTTGCGGAAGTGTTTACATGATACTGCAGAAGTAGTTGAGCCGAGTATATTAGAGGAAGTAGAGGTGGAATGGGAGGCGGCGGTAAGGCGAGTTCCTACCTGTATTCTTGGATCAGAATTTAAGAAGCTACGCAACCGAGAAGTCAAGTTAATAAAGGTTCAGTGGGGAGAAAACCCAGAGGATGCAACTTGGGAGTCCGAAGACTAGATTCGTGCTTCGTACCTTTTTCTTTTCGAGGGTACGTTCTTAACTTCCTTTCCAAAGCTTTTATTCATGCTTGTTTCTGTCATTTAAGTATATTCTATCGATCAAATTCTTCGACCTTTAGATAGGAATCCCATAGATGTAAACATGTGTTTGAAACATGTCATGTTTGATGGATGCAAGTGGATGCAAGTGTTTGCTAGTGGTTGCTCGTGGTTGCATACACACACATTAGGCACTAGATCGGCTCAATCACTCTCGTACTACATATGGATGTGTGTGCATTTTTCTTCTTTTATTAGATGAAAATGGAAGTATCATCATTTGGATGTTGCATTTGGACAGATAATTGTGCACACATATAGAACTTACATGTTATAATAGGATTATTTGCATACATGTTGGATTCATGGCACTAACATACATTACATTAAAGAGGTCGACTAAATCAGTAGACCGGCAGATATTCGCATTAGTAATGGGACATATGCACACACCTTTGCGTATGTTCATATAAGCATTAGAAATCTTTTAAGGACAGTGGATGCCGGTGATTGGTGGATGAGTAGATGGATGCGGATGGTAGGATATACATTCTTCTTAACTTAGAGATTTCAGGGACAAAATACTTTGAGTAGGGGAGAATGTAACACCCCGTAATTTTAACGACAATAAAGATGCTAAATTAAAGAATAATTAATTAATATTCATAATTAAGGGAAACAGACTACGCCATTGCGTTCGTCTCGGAATTCTAGTCAAAATAGACACCTGTTTTGTGTAAAATGGACACTGTATGAAGAAGTTATTAAGGTTTGAAGTTTGTATACGCATAAGAAGAATATATATATATGTATATATATATATAATCAACCCAGAATTCAAAATAGTTCAAAATTCAAGCAGAAGGGGGAAAGCGGGAAAATTCCGAGGAAGAATTCATTTTTCTGAATGTGGACTCCTTTCTTGACCAAATTCATTGATTCTAGGCTATAAATAAGACCATATACCCATTGTTTTATTTATTCTAAATCAATAGAGAACTAGATGCTGCCTCTGCCCGGATTAAATCAAGTCTTTTCTTCTTCAGCAATCAACTAGAGTTTAGAGATCTGTGATTCAACATCTGCAACCTTTCTTTTATTTTCTTAGATCCAATCACAGCGAGTCTATGTTAATTTTAGATCTAAATATTTAAAAAATAAATCTTGACATGACTATAACTTGGATCTATGCCTGTGACTATTTGAATCATATTAGATCTTCTATAACCTATTTATCTAAGTTATTCTGACATGAGTATGAACTAGATTTAAACCTATACCAATTTATCATGTCAGATCTGCCATTGTTTGTAGATCTAATTCACTTTTTAGATCACATCATGCTCGTTCCTATATGTTTGTGGCTAAATCAGATCTGTTGCTAGTTGGCTATCTAATTCATTTTTAGATCTCATCATGCCTGTTATGATGTCCTTATTACGTTAGAATCAGTTCTATTGTCACATGTTCGTCAGGTCTGTTCCTATACGCCTATCTTGTCATTATGCCATTATATGTTTATGCCTATTTCTGCCATTATATGTCCACTTTGTTAGTATGATTATTCCTGTCTACTTCCCCTTATCTTCTTCCCCTTTTATTTTTATATAGCCAGGGTACCTTCAAGCCTAGGCATGCCGCTGAAATATACGAATGCGTTAAATTGGGAACGAGGGGAAAACGTTAATTTGGGCATAACTTGAATGAAATATATGAATATGAATTTGGGGCATAAATCAAATTGTGATTAAAGACCTTAGTTTGGGGCATATGGTTCATTACGAACTTAACTTTCGAAAGGGGCATGAAAACCTATAACGACATAGGGATAATTGGTTAATAATTGAAATGCCTAGAATTACAGTAATTAGAAACTATAATCGCGCTTGGACACGAGGTTAGATTACATTTGTGGTGGAAGTCTGCCCAGAACCAACCGGCGTATCTAGCGACCACAAGTGGTGAATCTAATGTGAGGGGTCTAAGTGCATAAACATGAGAGTGCTAAGACACGAGGTTAAGTCTGACTTATGGAAGAAGTCTGCCTGGAACCGACCGATACATCCAGCATCCACAAGTGGTAGGTTTAATGTGGGAGGTCTAGCAGATAATAACCATAAATGAATATGGTAAAGAATTGGAATACTTACCCTACTTGAATCCATAAGGATTGTATGAACATATAACTTGAGTAGAGGTTAAGTAAACTTATTTGAAACAGTGGGTGGGTTAAGTAAATCTTGGGTGGGTAGGTAATATATATATATAGGCCAATAAACTTAACCCGCGGGGTCATGCAATCTTTTACTCTGGTATGGCATAACCTATGGAAAACCTAGTGAGGATGCAAGCGTAGAGGGAAGCTTGTATCATCTTGTGTGTGAGACCCGTTTCTGTCAGTAACCCATATATAGGAATCAAACGAGTACTCCGAACTAGGTCGGAGTCGGGCATGCTTACTGGGCTGATTGTAAGAGATCCAAACGTGGGGGACGGTGCAGGCGGCGCATTCCGACGTGGTCATGTGCATTCATGGGTCCGGAAGAGGAGGTTTAGACGTTGTGACACCTGTAGATATGGTTGTGCACATCCTGAAAATGAAGGGTTGCCACTTTAGGTAGTGATAACCCTACTGTAGGGCCAGCACAAGGTATCTACGGAGTAGGGAGCTGATCGATTAGGGTAGTAATTAGGGTACATCTAGACTCCGGTATGTTGGGGAGCCCGTTAATACTCTTAGGGGTAACTCCTGTATGTTGGGCAGCCTGTTGATTGTATAGGGTGAGAACCTCTCACTGGAAGTACACCTAAGTCTACCATCTTATACTTGTTGGGGATCATCTTGTTAATAAGACACTGGTATTGGTGCAGAGAGAGAGAGAAATCGTTAGAGAAGCATAATATTATCATGTCTATCCTGTTTACCTTGTCATAGTTGCTTTTATGATGTTATCTCTCTTATCCACTTTATATGCCTGTCATGATACTTTTACTATTTATATGCTAAAAGTAACTGGACTCGCTAGACTTTATGTCTAACCCATTTTGTTTCCTCTTCTTTCTCTTACGTTCCCCCCTAAGGTTCTCAGGGTGGGAATACTCCAGCTTGATCAGGATTCTGCTTTCATCTTGCTTGGAGTTGCATAAATGTACCTTTCGATTGCACGTTTCTCTACTATGACTATGTTATGGGAATTATATTTCTTTATTTATTGTACTCTGATGTTTTAAGTACAAGACAAAAAATTTTAAGATGATGTAATGGGTTTATGTATTTTCAGACTTATGATGTCTTGAACCACGATGCTATGTTTCCAACATTAATAAAATTTTAAATTCAGCTGCTATTTTTTATCTGCCTAGTAATGTTTCTATTTCTGTTTACCTATAACGTTTCACGAAACTTAATGCATTCTCTTAATGAGTGACATTAACGGACGTGAGGTGTCACACCCCGTGTCCCAGTGTCCTGATTATAATGACACATGGCACCTAGACCTCTCAAATTAATCAATATTACTTGTAGATGCTGAATATGTCGATCGATTATCGGTAGGCTTCTACTACAAGTAATGGTTAACCTCGTGTTTGTGTGCCATTGATTATAACTAAAGTTATTAAATCACACACATGCATACAAATTCCTACAGGGACATTCAAATTGTATTTTGTAGTTTAAACGTATTTAGCACGCTCTTAATATGCATAATATAACATTTGATTATGTTATAATTATATATAAATAGGCATGAATTATGCAAATGAGAATAACGACCTAACTACATTTGAAATGTCAATCCTAACAATCCCTATTAAGGTGTACAAGTTAATTTCCTATCAACTAACATGGTTTAACATGCATATCCGGAATAAATTATAAAAGGGAGATAACAACATATAATTACAAATTTTAACCAAGTCTTGAATGATTTCTTCAATAATAGGATAGAGACAAGGTTTAATATTCCTAATTACATAAGTAAAATTCTCTTTTTGGTATTAATCCACTTTTACGTAATTTTCATGGACAAATCCTAGTACTTTAATAATTTGCAAGTAATACGTTCAAATGATCAACTTAAGAAATAGATGTTTAAACCTATTCAATTTGCAATATTAAGTCCTTAAGCTTTTGCAACCAATATACATATATACAATTAGGGAATTAGACCATATTCAAGAATTTTACGAACACCCAAATGCCTTTTCTTCCATTACATCAATAATCCAAATGCAGCTATAATTGATTTACCATTTCTTTGTACAAACATATATAATGGAAGATTTGGGGGATTTGATATTATTTTCTTTTCATATGAATCCAAGTCTTCCTAGGCATAATAATCCAAATTTCTACAATCAAATCATAGTAAATAGCAAACTTAATTAATTTCCACTCACATTGATTTGAGATATAAACAGTAGAATTTGTTTGTAGAAATGAATCTGGATTCAGCCTATGAAACCGTGCTCTAATCCTTCCACAATATATATACACAAAAATTACAATCTCATATATATATATATATATATATAAACCAAATTCCACTGTATTAATTCTATACTGAACTTAGATTAGAGAAGGTATAATGAAGATAAGATTAGTAGAAGAGATACTAACCATTGGAAATTGCAGTAGGGCAGAATGAAGGCGTAGAGAGGAACGATGGTTTATAGTGTGGCTAGGGAGCTTTTTTTATAGTTGCAAGTATCAATATAGACCATTTGATTATTTAGATTAAAACAGGATGGTCTAATTGATGCAATTTGTATAAAATTCCCTAACAAAACACACAACTCCCACCTCTACACCAAAGAGGACGGTCGACCCCCTCTATAGAACGCTGGTCAACCCCCAGATCAACCCCCTCCTATCGGGGTGGTCGGGCCCCCTTCTAGGATCGGCTTGGATTTCAAATTCAAATTCACTTGAAAGATATACACACACAATTTCAAATTCACTTGAAATATTCCTTAATGCCAATCTCTAAACATATTCCGTATTTATATATAATCTATTTGAATTTCAAACCTTGTGTGTTAATATTTATGTACAACTTGCTTTATTAATATGTTCCAATACAGACTCCATTTTCAGTCAATAAAATATGAAAATATATCAGAATCTCGCCTCGAACGCAATAGCAGTACTTTCATGGCCTAATTCCCAATTATCCAAAATTCCATTTTAGCTCATTAAATTATTATTGATTATTATTAGTTATTTAAATTAAATTACCTTAGGTCTATCTTAAGTTGATTTTACAGGGTGTTACACTCTCCTCCCTTATTTTCGTCTCGAAATCTTTTGAAGGGGCAAAGAACACAAGCCCTCTAAACCACTATGTTATCTTATAATCATCCATAGACGTCCATAACTTAGAGTGATTATGAACCGCATACTTGCTAAAGTGAGCTCAGTTCTATAGAGTACGTGTAATAATGACATATGTATGAAAACACCCTAATACACATATAATTCTATATGAGTATATAGTGCTTTAGTGTTGCAACCATTTGCTACCATCCAATCTAGCAACCACAATGCAACTATAAAAGGAAATTTGGGAGGAAATAATTACCCGAGAAATGCTCTGAATGAGTTTGCATAATATTCTACTTAGTTCGCCAGGTGCTTTCCGTAGAGTTATCTCCCTACCGTACTAGGATTAGGCGAATAGATTTGTTGTGGAGTCTTTTGATTTGGTGCTCCACGATCTTTGCGGTGGCACGGGGAACCATAGACTTGAACTCAAAGCTTCCTAAGTCCCCAATATCATCTAACTCGAGCCTGGCACCTGAATTATGAAGGCATCTTCGAAGATGAGAAACATGAAAAATTAATCATGGACTCCTGATAAGCGCTCAGGAATGTCCACGTGATAAGCCATCTTTGCAACCCTATCCACGATCCTAAATGACTCGATAAGTTTGGGAGCCAATTTTCCAGTCTTCCCAAACTGGATTGTCTTCTTAAGAGGAGAAACTTTAACAAATACCAAATCTTCAATACTAAATTCTAGATCCTTCCTCCTCTTATCCACGGATGACTTCTACTGGTCTTGGGCAACCTTCATTTTCTATCAAAGCAAAATGATATTCTCCGTAGATTCAGGGATAAGGTCAGGTCCAAGTAGAATCTTGTTAGTAGTATGCCACTAACAAGTAGGCGATTTGCATGGCTGCTCATACAATGCCTCATTATACAAAAACTCGATTTAAATCTCACAATTTATTCCATTCCTTACATTTGGAATTCTATTTCCAAATTTCTCGATGAAAATTACTTCATCACATTTATAAACATTGTTCATAAATTAACTTCCTTATTAAAACAACTTCTATTTTAATAATCGATTTGAAACTAGATTCCCAATTTGGAATATTTTATCTTTATAACTTATATATATAAATAAACATGGAATCTATTTTCATATTAAATTTCAATTATAGTTTCTATTTAATATAAATCCAATATCCTTTCAGGAATTAAATATTTTTAGAAGTTCGTTATAGTCGAATTCTATTTATAAATCCTTACAGAATTATTCCAATTCAGTTTACATTCCGAACATCGGAAAAAATCACATCATTTCCTTTGAAAATGATCCAATTCCCTTTTTAAATTCATACCTGAATTTAAAATAAAATATTATCAAAAAAATCCTTTCCATTTATAAATATCGTTCATAAATTCAATACTTGTTTTTAGTACTGCAAACAAGATAATATTTTCTAACTCATTCAAAATTCAATTTTTGTTTCAAAAAATAAAATATCCCTTTTTAAATCTAAAAATCCCTTTTTATTATATTTTTTAAATATCATTATCTAAGGCCAGTGATATTTAAACATCCAAATACACAAACCATCGATTCAATTCAATACACCACACATATATAAATTTGTAAACAACAATAAATAAATATAGGAATCTAGTTGGATCCCTTCAACCTGTTTTCCCTGCATCCACAGATGTTAGACAATATAAATAATACCAATCTTGCTTCAAGGCAGGATATCACGGTATAGAAGGTTATCCACTTAATATATCGTGGGGCAATACGGTCATCCGCTAATGGTACTGCAGGGGATATCATATATATATATATATATAATACCCACAACCACCAAGAATAAATATAACTATTATATAATAATCACAATTTATCAATAAACAATGCAACCAATCAACCAACAAACAACATATAAATATTTGTATTAAATAAAAATTTCGATTATAACAAATTATAATCGAACCAGAGAGTGAGTTTACTCACCTTGATTTTATTTGTTGGATATCCAATTAAATGTCTTATCGTATCAGCTACGTATTTACTCAAATGAATTTATTTTGCACATATGATTATTTCATTTTAACTATCGATTAACATTTATTTAAATTAATTACTATCGTAAAATAATTTGTTCTAAGTATTTTTAAATTTTGGTAAAAATGTACATTATTGCCTTGCAACAATCTTGATCAACCACAAAGCAACTTTAAAAATCATCGATCAACTCCACTGAAAACATTTCTAAAAACTGCAGTTATCCACTTAGACATTTCGTCAAACATCACATAGACAATCTGTCATTCCTTTTGCTATCACATCTACTCACTGCCTATACTGCTGCACCATCTAAATTCAACCTCACCACTGTTGTAAACCTATCCAAGTCATCACGATCTCCCCATTATTGCCAGCAGCTCAGAATGGCCACTCAACAAACTATAGCCTCAAACCAAACATCAATTTCTCCATATTGATCCCTCCAGCCATCCACTGCACAATCAACATGATTTCCCCTTTATACATTTATTGTTGCAACCAAGTTTACCCATCTCAACTATCAACATGGAACTCCCCATCTCCACTGTCAAACTAAACAGTTACCTCCCCAAATCTTCCTAATATAACTTTATCAGTACACCGCTCCAGCTTCCATTTCCAGTAACCCGAGCTTCCCTATTCCCAAAAGTGAAAATTAGGGTCACATCCTAAAAGAAAACTAAATTCACGTCACATCCCTCCCAAGTTTGAAATACAAACCCGCCCCCTATTTTTAAACTGCCGCCTCCTATTTTTGTTCCCTCTGCCTCCTGTCATAATACTTCCTCCTTTTCCTTGTTCTAACCAAATTTTCAGACGCTACTACTTAAAAAATATATTCTAAAATCTATAAGTATTCCTGGAAGTCACAAAAATAAAAAAAAAGTTGCATACATGTATGCAACTATTACCTATAGTTGCATACATATGTGCAAATACTTTATAAGCTATTTTAGCTTAAAAAATCTAGACCAAAACTTGCATATATATGTGCTAATAGTTGAAAATTTTGCATGTATGTATGCATGTATTTGCAGGAAAAAAATCTAAGCCAATTATAGTTTGCGAATTTTTTCACACATTTATGCACAAATTATGTAATACGTGCACAGATGTATGCAAGTAATTCAAACACATATGCATGAATTGAAAACATGCATAGATGTATGTAAGAAAAATCAAATATTGCATCCCATTATGCATTTTACTACATTTTTCGCTATTTTCTGTTTTTTGGGTTTTTGATGTCATGTTTGATGTTTTCTTGATCTGAATTTTTTGTCGAGTGCATGTTTAATTTAAATATGAATTTATGTATTTTTTAATATTTCTCTAGTGAAGTTTTGAAAAATAGGGACTAAATTTACAATAAGTTTATGTCCAGATGTAAGCCTAATTTAAAATCTTAACAGGGACCTGTAAAAAACGCACCCTTCCCAAAAACCCAGACCCCGAACTTCCCACCAACCAATTGCTGAATCCCAGATCGCCAACAGAGAATCCAACTCCACCCAGTTTGATCTTCAGTTCGCCCCGTCCATTAGTAACGAACTCCATTCCTTTAGAAACATCACCCAGTTTTCGCCAGTACTAATTTCGATTTCCTAGCGTCGACATTCCTTGAATTGCAGTGCCTTTCTTCCAATCGCAAGTGCTTCCAACATCGTGACGAGCTTCAGAGAATTTGTGGTTTCAATCGCGACTTTTGATTTTTTTTATTCGAAGAAATCAATTTGCGTTTAACTGAAGAACGAAGGGTAGGAATGAACTAGAATGCCTTCGTTGTTTTTGGAATGGAGATATATGAAGGCAAGAGCTTCAATTTATAGTTGCAAAGAGAAAAAATCATACTAAGCCATTAAATCGATGTTTTCCTTGATATTGAAATGAGGAGACAATGTTCGTAGCTAAGAAGAAGTAGGTCTATGAAATGAAATGTTAGGATGGTATAAGTATGTGTTTAAGTCGGCCAAATTACAGTTTTAAATCTGTTTTGATTTTCGTTTATATATTTTATTCGAAAATATCCCGTGGTTCCGAACTCCTATTTGAACGTAACGACCCATGTTTCTAGGGTCTAACCACCATTCCGAACACACTGGAACGAATATCGAAGCCTGATTCAATCGTCTGAAAAGATATCAATTTAAATCGATGGATAAATTAAATTTATTTAAATTATAAATCAGTTTCAAACCATTTAAATAAATAAATAATTATTATCATTCTAATTCCAATAGAATTTATACTGATCGACTAAACTATTTCGATTAAGTTTTTTAACTGCGAATTCAATTGTTTGTTGATAACTCGATATATTCGAAATTAAATCGTATATTGATTATTAAATCGATAAATTTAATATAAAAATTCATTTATATTTCTAATTCAAAATTTAAAATAAATTGAAATGTTTAAAATTAGAGGACCAAAAATCCGGGACGTTACATAAAATTCAAGGAATTTATTTTAGAAAATAAGTTGTTTGGATAATTCAAATGTTTAGAATTTGTGATGGTTATAAATATATCTATATAATTTGAAAAAGAGATTTGTAATAAAAACCCGAGTATTTGAATCCTGGAATCAAAATTCAACATAAGCAAGTTAAATGGATTGAAATGGATAGAATGATTTAGAATCAATTGAAATTAGCCAAAAAGAATCAATGGCTATTTTATTAACCAAAGAATATCAAATATGCATAGGGAAATTTTCGTTTATCATAAACGAAATCAGTAAATTGACTTAAATCAATTTGAATGAATGTGAATGCATATGTATGAAATATGAATGAAATGCTAAGTTATAACAAAGTGGTCTTGGAAAATTTAATGGGTTTGTAGCATTTTTCTAGATTAGTAATTTTGGGGATGAAATTCTTTTAAGGGGAAAGGAATGTAAGGTCCCGGATTTTTAGTCCATTTATTTTGAACATTTAAATTAGTTTTGAATGTTGAATTGGAAATATAAATGAATGGTAATATGGAATTTATCGATTTAATAATCGATATACGGTTAATTTCGAAGATATTGAATCATCATAATACGAAAAGGAAATATAATTAAATTCGAAGTTAAAATTTAATCAAAATAATTCTATTGATTAATATAAATTCTATTTGAATTAGAATGATAATAATAATTTATTAATGATGAGTTTAATTGTTTGAAACCGATTATATTTTAAATCGATTTAATTTAACAGTGATTTTTGAAACCACCTCAAAATTTGACTAAACCAGTTCCATCATATCCGAATTAGTGTATTATTATTGGATTTCAAATTTAGCGATGTTTGGATTTATCGTTTGATCATAAGGTTAGGAAACGATTAGAAATAATTAAATCAAATAGCTGATTTAAATTAATATCTCCTGTATACAATCGAATTTAATTTCAGAACTCGTTACGTTGATTTCAGAGTAGCTAATAACGTTGGAGATGTCGGTCATTGTGATTAAATAGCGGTTTGGGATTCGAGTTAAGGGACCACGAGATATTTGAATTATTTAATTAAATCAAAATCTAATCAAAAATCTTTTCCATTTCTCTTTTAGCTGACCTACCTCTTTAAATCTCTATGCTAAAACTTAATCGCACAACTTGTTTTAATTCTCGAGAAAAAAAAAATTGTCTCCCTCGTTCGATATCTAGGAAACATGATTTTAATGGCATGTGTACTGTTGTTTCCTTCCTACATTATAAAATCATGCTCCTACAAATTCTCTTTCCAGTTGAAAATCGAAGCTTCATCAACTAAATCAAAATCGAAAACTTCAAATAGTGGCTGCACCCTTCCTATTGTAAATTGCGATTTCTTAACTAATTTTACGAAAACAAAAATCCGAAACTCGGTTTGTAACTGAAATTGAAAAATGGCCTCTCCCCGAATCTATTCGAAAACCGCTCCCTTATTTCTTCCGAACGAAATCATCCCTTCTCTTCTAAAAATAAAAACTAAATCGAAATCAATGCCAAAAAGGGCGAAACATATTCCTGCATTCGATTAAGGCTAGTCTTATATTTAATGGGTGATTAGAAGCATGCGATATAGGTAGAAGAGACCGTGATCGAGCAACATAGGTCTAGGGATGGTCGCGATTCATGGGAGAGGCTCATAATTTTGGTTATCGTGTGCGAGTTGATGGAGGGCGCATTTTGGAAGGTGTGATGCCCTAGGGTTATCGAGGGATTACAACAGCATTGCAAAGATCTGGCGGAGTTTGAGTGATTTTGGGTTAAAGTGGAATCGCGACTTTCACTGTTGCTCGTGTGGAAGGCGATGTACGGAATTTGTTAGAATCAATAGCAGCAGAGGGTCGCGATGATATCTGAAGCATTTTGAATGGTGATAACCATAGTTGCGGATGCTGGATGGCTACCATGGTGAGTCTGGTGATGGTCATGTAACGGTTAATGTAGTTAATGGATGCAGACTGAATATAGTAGTGAGAAAGAGGAGGCCAAGACGAGAAGTTGAATGTTGGTTTTGTGATTTTAATAGGGGAAGGAAGATTGCTAGTCGCTGGGATTCGGGAAGGGTTTCACATCAGGATTAAGGTATACATTTTACAAATTTTAAAAATACATAGAATAATTTATTTAATTATTTTAGTAGTTAGTTTAAATTAATAATTATTTAATAGTCAAATAAAATCGAAAAATCATAAGTGCAAGATAAATCGATTTGAGTAGATTCGTATAGGAGACGATATGGAATTAAACAGGATATTCGGCAAACAAAAATCAAGGTGAGTAAACTCACTCTCTAGAATTTGTTTATAATTTTTTATAAATGAATTTTAATTTAAAATAATTTTTATATGTCCTTTGTTTATTGATTAGATACTTTGAATAATTGTTGATGAATTGTGGTTATTATATATAATATATTAGTTATACTTAGGCTTTGTGGTTGTCGCTAGTATATGTATATATTTGGATATTTCCCGTTGTATCACTATCGGATGACCCTATGTGCCCCCCAATATATATAGTGGGTGACCTTCTATACCACAATATCCTACCTTGAAGCAGGATTGGTATTATTTATGTTGACTAACATCTATGGCTGTAGGGAAAATAGGTTGAAGGGATCCAACTAGATTCCTCAAATTTTATTTATGGTTGTTACATATTAATATATATGTGATGTGTTGAATTAGATTGATGGTTTGTGTATTTGGAAGTTTGAATATCGATGGCCCTGTATATTGATATTTAAAAATATCATAAAAAGGGGTTTTTAGATTTAAAAAGGGAAATTTATTTTTCCAAAGTGGAAATTGGATTTCAAATGGAATTTGAAATAGAAGCATGTTTTAATATTTTTAAAACAAGAAGTGAAATTTATAAACGACGTTTATAAGTAGAAGAGGAAAACTATCATTGGATAATTTTTAATTTAAAATGCAAGTATGAACCATTTTCAAAGGAAATGATGTAATTTGTGCCGATGTTTGGAAATTGAATTAGAATAAATCCATAAGGATTTTTGACTGGAATTTGACAATGTCAAATTTATAAAAATAAATTATTTCCAGAAGGGATATTGGAATTTATTTAATAGAAACTATAATTTAGAGTTACAACAAAATAATTTCTGTGTATATATAAATTAAAATAGTGAATTATTCCAGAATAGGAATTGGGTTTCAAATATATTTTGAAATAGAAGCTTGTTCTAAATATAAAACAAGGAAAGGAAAGTAACAATCATTGTATAATTTAGAATTTTAAATTCAAATGTGAATTTAAAAAGGAAAGTGGAGATCGTTTAAAAGGGAAACGACAAATTTATTCCGATGTTTGGAATATAAACCGAATTAAGAATAATCCAAGGGACTTATAATTGGAATTCGATTTCGTTGAATCGTATAAAATAATTATTTCCAATGGAATCAGAATTTAATATAGGGATAAAGTTGTAAATTAATTTAAACTAAGTTATGAAATTAAATGAAATAATCAACAATTTTGGATAATTAGAGTTTTCAAGTTAGATTTGGAAAACTAGCTTAATTTATATTAAAATGAAGTTGAAATTAATTTAATAAAGGAAGTCTAAACATTTATATTTAATTTAATTAAAACGAACTCGTCGCAACGCGGTAGTTCATAATTTGACGTTTCGAACTTCATATAACTCAATATAAATCGGAATTCGATGAAACAAGAAATGTTCGGACCTATTGACTATTGGTTTTCTAATGTAAGAGAAATTCTGGATTTTGTCTTATTAATTTTTAGTTATGTCAAACATCAAATTTTCAGAAAAACAGCGCTATAATCGTTTTCAAACCATAACGATTTATTTAATCAATTAAAAGGATTTTAAGTAAATAAAATCCGAATTTCCATTAGAAAAATCCAAATTTGAGTTATAAAATAAATGCGAAGTTCAGTGGAGTAAATGGATTGATTTTTGGAACAAAAATCAGATTTTTAATTATGGAATGAAGTTTACTGATTTTAAAGAAATTAGTTAATAGTATTTTGGATTGAACTTGACTTTGTTTAAGTGAATGGAATTCGTTAATTGAAATTGGGAATTCGAATATGAAACTTGGATTAGAATTTGGAAGCGAGCAGGGAGTTTGAGTTTGATTTGTGGATAAGTGAACACAAATATATTTGAACGTGATATGTTCAAATTAGATGTAGATTAAGCAAAAAAATTAATTATAAAATTTATTACTAAATGGGAAGCGATTAAAGTAAGAAGTGTTGAATTGATTTGATACAAATTGGCGATGGGCATATATATATACATATATATATGTGTGTGTTGAACAAGTATGGAACGAAGAGAATGAAGATTATAATTTGAGTGCACAACAAAAAGGTACATGTTTAAATTCCATATGAAATTTTAATGAGCCTATTTAGCAAGCCGCTTGGCATTTTGATGTTCTTTTTGAATGAAAAGGGCGTTGAGAGGCGAGCTGTAGTTGTACCGATTGAGCCGTACAAAGGAGAGGGTAGAGAAATTTTCTGGAAATTTAAGGAGAGAGAATATTTTTAAGAAAGTTCAAAAACTAGAAATCAAAATATCAATGTATATAGAATTCGATGAGGAAACAAACTTATAATAGAAAGTTATAAATTAATAAAGAAAAAAATCTATAATTTAAAATCTGGTAAGAATCAAAAGAGAACGTATACATGTTTTAAATGGATAATTGGTTTTATAGAATGTTGATTATTCGAGATGAGTATTCTTATCTGTTTTGAACTTAAGAATATTATTCAGTCAAGGTATGAGAGGTAAATTATACCCCAACACTGATGAATAAAATGATTCGGCCTCAAAGATCAATGTTTAAATAAGATATAATTGAATGTAATATTTTGGGTTGTTGTAACGATGTTTTGCACAATATCCGTTTTAACCTAAGTAAGTGAAATTTTGGAAATGTAATAATAAATATTTCCTTAGTATATATAAATGAATGGTCGTGAAAGAGAGAAGTAATTGGAAATGAGTTCCAATCATAAATAAAAGATATTTTTCTAAGTATTAAAAATAAAAGAAGATGGGATATGGAACATTTTCCAAATATCATAAGAGGTTAAAGTATTTTGACAATATTAGAATAAAGATATTGAAAGGAATATGGGAAATGATTAAATAAATAAAATACTAAAAAGGGCCAGCGATTGTTTAATGCTTAGCCAATAATATTTCCAGTTGGAAGTTTGAATTGATGTTTGTTTTTCTTTGATAGTTAAATAACCAACTATCGAAGTTTTTGACCATCGTTGTCAATACGGAGAGACCGGTTGGATTATTGGCCGAAAATCACTTCGTATAGGCGTAGGCATTGTAAATTAGATTATGCTGAAGGTAATTGAAGATATAGTAAAATGCAAGGGTTGTTATGTTTATAAGATAGTACCTTCGGTTTGTCCAGTCCCAGGTTAACTTGTATGGACGAACGTCTGACTGAGTATGCCTAACAGGTCACATAAGATAATATTTTCAAGGTATTAAGTTTGGTGATAGAGGAATTCATTTCTCTTAGCTTTTTATACCCATAATATTTTAGAGAAGATCAACTAGTGATTTGATGGGTTTGACAATGTAGCATTCAAAGTGAATGGTGCCCAGACGTTCTAAAAAGGTAAACGTAGCCTCAAGCCTCACAACCGGGAAATGACAAAAGTTGGGAAGGTAGCATAGCTAGTTGGGTCGCACCCAAGCACGGCGTATTATCACCGATCTAGAGAAAATTTATTTGTTCTTCTTTCGATTTTGTATCTTAAGGCTTACGGTTGGAAGGCTGACAACCGTGGGTGGTAATACATTCGATCCACTTAAGCTAAATGAGTGACCGGTCATATGTGGCTGGGTTGAAAGATGTTCTTGTTTAACCCCAGTGTATCCCTTATAGAATACACTGATCGGAAAGTGGTCCCATACCTTGTCATAGTTGGAAGACAATCTCCAATAAGCGCCCTGCGGTTTTTGATTTTATACTATATATGTGGAGCGTGAGATGCAAGCGCTCTACTAGATTGTTATTTATTTGAATATACATTATTATGATATTCACTGAATTTGGATATCAAAAATGTTTTGGTTATCATAAGGTAAAAACCATCCATATTTATGTGTGGATTGGTCTTACGATTACCTTTTCTTTCAAAAGGTTTTTCAAAGTTAAACAAAATGGTTGGAATTTACTAACACCGGCCCCATGACTGACCCGAAGTTTATTTTTTTTGTTTTACCCTAAACTCTTGGGTGTCTTATTTGTACGTGCAGTCAAGTGTTCTAGGATTTTACAGATACACTTGGAGGAGCTTGAAGCAGGAAGCTTCATCGTTAGTTATTAGGGTTATTTCCGTTGTGATGTATATGTGTTGTACTTTGATATGGTATGTATATACAATACAAATTTGTACTTCAAAGTTATGATATATGATATTACATTTTGTTCAGTTTCACTATGAGATTCCGATGTTCTCTTTGTTCTATCTTCTATATATTTCTATTTCTTTAACCCTAATGACTCATGTTTCTGTGCAATTTGAGTTGGACGTGTGGTGTTTTTAGTTAACTCAGATAGTACGGATCTGCAGGTTGTTACATCTACCTTTATTAAAATTAGTGACATTTTTAATAATATCATCTAATTTAATTTTTAGGCTAGTATCTAATTCTATTAATTTAGTCCTAGTTTTCAATTCATGATTCTCGGAAGTAAGCTGATTATTCATTTCTTTTTTAGTTTCAATTTCTTGATTCAATAAGAAATGTTGAGAATTTGCATTGGATAAAGATTCTTGTAGGTTTCTAATTTCATCTTCTAATATCTCTTTTTCATCTTTCAGCAAATCTCTTTCAAGTTCTGCCTTTTTGTAATCCTCATTTGCTTGTTTATATTTTCTTTTGAAATTATTTCTTGATTCTAATAATTCTGTATTAATTTCTGCCGTATCATCCAAAGTAAATCACTAACCTTGGTTTCTTTAGCCATGAAGCACACGTTAGCTTGTTCGTTACCGCTTTCACTATCACTTTTAGAAGATGAAGAGTCTGAATCATCTCAAGTTACTGAGAAAGCTCGTTTCTTAGATTTCTCCTTCTTGATTTTGTTGTGTTGTTCTTTCTTTTTTTCTAGACAATACTTTTGATAATACCCCATTTTGTGGCAGATGGAGCAGCTTAATTATTATTATCCTTGAGATTTCTTTTTCCATTGTTCTTGAATCCCTTCTTGTGTTTCAGAAATTTTCTGAAATTTCTGGCAATGAAAGCTAAGTCTTCTACTTCATATGAATCTAATTCATCCTTTTCAGCATGGAAAGCTAAATTATTTTTGTCTTGTGCATAAACCTTTTTTCCTGCAAATTTACTTCATACGATATTAGATTTCCTATCAAATCTTCTGGTTTTACGGTTGAAAGATCATTGGCTTCTTCAATAACCAGGACCTTCCATTCCTAATCTTCCATTAAATAATTTAGGATTTTTGATACTATATCATAGTCATAGTATTTTTCTCCTAAGCCCAACAATGAATGATAAATATTTGGAAATCTAGAATCCATATCGTTGATAGATTCATTTTCATTCATTTTGAAATTGATTTTTAAGCATTGATATCTTTCTTTGTTTAACCTTTCTAGTTCCTTCGTGTGTAACTTTGAGTGTTCACCAAATTTCATTTGCAGTATTGCACATACAAATTCGGTTAAACTCATTTCTATCAAAGGCACAATGCAATATATTCATGGCTTTAGCATTAGCATTAACTTCTGCTTTTTCATTGGTTGACCACTCAAAATAATTGGTAGTAGGGGTGTACATGCTTTTCGAGTAATATTCTGAGAGTCAAAACCATTTGCTTGCATATAAATTCTCATACGTGTAGCCCAGTAGTTATAGTTTATGCCATTGAAAAATGGATTTTGTGAAACTTGTGTTATTGCTGGTGTTAATGTTCGTGTTGTTTTACATATTATTGAGTATTAAATAACTGTTCTACAGTTATAAGATGTCTTGCTCTAATACCAAATGAAAATAGTTCTAGAGTAGGACTGAGTAATATGGATTGATATGAATATGTGGAAGCTTAGATAACGTGATATTCTAATCTATGCAATAGTAATGCAAGTAAATATTTAATAGACTAAATATAATGATATCAATAAATGAATGCAGTAAAGTAAAATAATTGACACTAGGAATTTTTATACCGGTTCGGAGCACCATCCTACGTCCAGTCCTAGACTTCTTCTGTCTTTTCGCTAGCAACACCCTCACTTCACTCGGGGAAACAGGTTAACAAAACATCCGAGAAACCGAATGGGATTTTACACCTGAGAAAACCGAACAGGAATTCAATAACACTCATGAGCAACCGAACAGGACTTCAACAATTCAACAAAAGCTTTGACTTTAATATGTGTTCTAAGCAACACAGATTAGTCACAAACTGAGTATACCCTTCCTATAATATTATCCTTGGATATCTGATGTGTGTGTGAAGATTTGAAGGAAGTATATTGATTATTGAATCAAGAAATATGAAATAGAATCATCGATTCAAAGCAATAAGTATGAATTTGAATGCATTTAGAATGCAAGAGAATATAGAAAGTAAGATAAAAAATTAGAATAAGAATCGGTGAGTTGGAAAGTGAAATTTGTGCTGTATAAATAGTATTGAAGAGTGTAATCATTCATGAAAAGATTCCATGAAAAGAAGCATTCATTTCTATTCAAAAATGGATTATACCTCTTCATGAAGGGAGATGCCTTTTCAGAAATATGACCATTAGGTCCGGATCAGTCGAGTGGTGAAAAAATGATCAGTCAACTGGTACTTGAAACAAACGTGTATGTATCGGCACACAAATCCACTGGGTTATGCACTTTGGTGCATACCAGTTTACTAGTGGATATTCCGCCAGTCGACTGGTCTGTGCCAAAGTGCACAATCCAGTGATTGTGTGCTACTACTACACACACACATATATATATTTGTGTTTTTGTGCTATGATATTTGGGGATAGATTTTAATAAATTCTAACACAATTAAAACATAAATAAATTATCATACTAAATCACTCTTCTTTTGATCTTCTATTCTTCGTTATCGTGAATTGATAATCTCATGAATCAACACAACCAAGTTTTGGGATCAAGCATTGGAAATGCCACTCAAGCGTCGATGCATGCAACTTTGGACACAGGAACTCCCATGGTTTCGAATGTTGGATTTGTGCCCATCGAGGCACCTCAAGTCAGGATCAAACGGGATATTTTTCTTGGCGCTCGACCTTTTGCTAAGGTTGGGTTTGATTTGCTAAGGTTGGCTTTGACGCTGGGGGACTTAGTGTCAATTTGCACATTCTGAATCAATTTCTCGGCATGGGCAGCGAAAGTTAGGTCGCCGATGTCATTTTAAGCTACGCCTGTGGTGGGGCAGCTCATGCCAGTTTGGACTGTGTTACCCGCAGCCCCTTCAATCAAGATATCAGGAATTCTCAAAACCTACCAGACTTCAAATTGTTGGTGTTAGAAGCTTTCGACTTTAGGTAGAATGCTACAATTCATCTTATGTGCTATATGGAAGTACATTCAGCCTCAGAAGGGCCAAATGCTTCCCATTTCACCTTACAGATATTGCTGCCCTATGGTTCAGACGGTTGGAACCAGAATCTATTCACAGCTGATGCATCTTGGTTGGGACCTTCGTTGAGCAATTCAGAGTTCATATCACTCAACCAAGGAACGTCATGACTCTAACATCAGTTAGGCAGCGGTCAGGTGAGATTCAACAAAAATTCCTCGAGTGATTCAATGTGGCAGTGACTCCATTGACAGGCCGTATCCATCCATGGTCCCAATGGTCATCGCGCTGGCATTCTTGACAAGGCATATTTCAAGGTCTCACTATGATGGGACCCGCGAAGAGATCTCGCTGAATTCTACTACGAGACTGAAAGATTTCTTAGGGAGGAGGACTCCCGCAATGAAAAACCCGTACATCAAACTAACTTTACAACAGGCTCAGGGTCGTCCACGCTTGAAAAGAGAAAGGGTAAATCTTGGGACAACCAGAGCTCATGGCCTCGCTTCGAGCCAAAGTTCCCAGCTTACATAGAATTCAACCAAAACTTGGAAAGGATTTATCTCGATATTTAGGAGACCGCACCCTTCCAAAAGCCACCTAAGAGGGACCCGACTCCGAGACAAGAAAGCTCTGACAAATATTGCCTCTTCCATGAGCTACCAGGTCACGACACTGACTATTGTAGGAAGTTTCAAGATCTAAAAGGAGCCCGCGCGAGGCACGACGAGTTACCGCAGTATGTCAGGAACCCCACGGCTGTAACACCTCCTGCTCTACTTCCAAGTACATCCCAGGACAGGGGCACAATTGGTTTCCCTTGGGGCATGGTCATCAACTGACCTCGCTCTATAAACCCTTTTGGCTTCGACGGACCCCAGTCTAGCACTTATGTTGTTTTTGTTGGCGACTTCACGCCTTTTTAACTCTTCTTATATGTAATCAAAGCGGCAACGTCGGCCCACACGCATGGAATCAGATTTTGGTCTCCAGTCATGATAGGGGTTGGACTAGTGACTGTTGTAGTCATTTGAGATTTATAAAATGCTACTTTGAGCTCCAGCTCCTTACTAGATCAGTCCAGTATAAAATTCGAGCTTCGGCTCCCCACTGGATCAGTACGATATAAAATTCAGGCTCCGGCTCCTCACTGGATCAGTCCAGTATAAAATTTAGACTTTGGTCTCCCCCGCACTGGATCAGCCTAGCATCAAATTCAAACTTTAGTCTCCCTCGCACTGGATCAGTCTAGTGTAAAATTCATACTCCGGTCTCCCCCGCACCGAATCATTCCAGTATAAAATTCAGACTCTAGTGTCTGTCGCACTAGATCAGTCCTTTATAAAATCCAGACTCTGGTCTCCCCTACATTGGATCAGTCCAGTATAAAATATAGACTCCGGTCTCCCCTGCGTTGGATCCGTCCAGTATAAACATAAGATTCTGGTCTCCCTGATCAGTCCGACATGAACTTTGAACTTCGGTTGTTCGCTTCGGGCCCCGGTCTACGACTTCCCCCAAAGATTGGGCATATCAGGTGTTAAGATCATCTGAATAAGTTTTACAAACATAAGAACTACCCGACTTGTTCTGCCAAGCAAGGGAGTTCCTTATAGCAACCCTATTATCACAAGGATCTTAACAGCCTGGCTTGTCATGCACATAACATAACATAACTTGGTCTGCCAAGCGGAAAGTCCTCTTTTGCAGGTACACACTTGCTCTGGAAAGACTCAACAACTACATAGCTTCATATTTTGTGGATTACAAGCATCACAGATTCAGCACTACATCTTAATACGATCTCGATGATCGCCGTACCTCTACTCTAAGCACGACCTTAGCAATCGACGAAGGTCTTTCCTATTGCGATCTTAGTGGTCGTCAGATCTCTGCTCAAATACGACCTCAGGGTTCGTTGGATTTCTACTCTTCCTCATCTTTGGTCTTCTTGCTTCGTAGGGCCATCTAGGAATTCACATACTCATTCTTAGTCGCCTTGCTCCGGTTAGGCTGCCTTGAACTTACATGGATATCTTGCCATACGGTTATCTTGGTATTTCGGTTTATTCCGGATATCTCTAAACGATCCATAGCGATCTTCGGCTTTAATTGGATTTCAGGCTTTCTGTATTTCTGGTTAAAGGATAATACAATCCAAAGTGATCATGGACTTTCGTCTAATACAATCCAGCGAGATCGTGGCTCTTTCGTTTTCTGCTTATAGTAGTTCACTTCGGGCTTCTCCTAGCTTTGGATCGGTCTTCTCGCAAAATAAATCTTCCTTCAAGAAGCAAGACATGTTTTAGGGAGCAAAGTGTTGACACGTTTTTTGATCAAAGCTGTCACACGTCAAGATTTTGGTTAGCGATGCGCTCAAGCGTAAATAATGTCATCTGAAAACACAAAGCGATTTGTCGAAGTCGCGATGTGTTCGAAAAAGGATTTGAAATGGCATCGATTAGTAAAATCAACGTCGATGGACTCGGAAAAACTGGCATAGTAAAAATATTTGATCGACTCTGTCCGATTAGCTCAAAACACTTGAGTGTGTCAGTCAGATCACATGGCAATACTCGTTGCACAAAAATACATGGTTATGGTAAAGCAGCGCCGCACACTCAAAAACAGCTGATCGACACGCAAGGATCACGATGAATGGCTTACGCGACTCACTGCATTGAAATCTAGTAGATTGGCAGAAAATGATCTGGCACGTTTAAAACTGCTTGATCGACACGGAGAAATCTTGAAAATCCACATGCAAAACACATGCCGATAAATTAAGCACTGAGGCGGATCTGGCACGTTTGGCATGATAAAAAACAATGGATTAACACAGTCAGATCACTCATTTTCACACGCATGAATCGAGTGGATCACCCAGGTTTTTCGGTCCAGAATTGGGCTTGGCAACCTGGCAAAATGGCATCACTTTTAGTATGCGAAAAAACACTTGATTGCATCACGGATTTTCGAAGTTACCCCATATACACATCGCATCCGAGTGACACGAAAAAATGGCCTGGCTCGACTCTGATTTTTGGCACCACATTTCCTACTGATTGCATCAGTAGGATGCGGTTTTTTAGCTAGTGTGACATGGGGAAATGTGATGCGAAATTTTAGGTTAGAGGAAGATCTGGCATTTTGGAGGGATGCGATTTTTTAGTGATCGCATAGATACAGATGCAATTTTTCTTGGATGCAGCATAAGAAAAATGTGATGCAATTTCTAAAGCGATGTTGGCAAAGTGGCAAATGCCAAAACTCTTGGCACGAAGGATCCAACGTGTGGATCACCTATTTTGCTCCGATCCGCACGTGGTTTCTACCCCTTTATAGGATGCGAGATGATCATGCTATGGGATGCGATATTTTTTACTTCGACATAGAAAAGTGATACTTTTTTTGAGATGCGATGTGAGGGATACAAAATTTTGTATCCCGCCTTCCATGAATGCAAAATTTCGTACTGTGGTCCCCAAATCTCACCTACTCTTACCTAACCCACTACCTATAAATACCCTCAACCTCCTACTTCAAAGGGGTTGGATTTTGGTTGGAATTTTGGACTTGTTAGAGCTCGCAAGCATCGTTAATGGCTTCCATCTTCTTCTTCATGACTATTGGACACGGCTTGGACCACTAAAACGTTGCACAAACGTTTCCATTAGGTTTTGGACATTCACAATGACATTTACACTGCTTTTGGAATGTTTTGGATATTTTCTGGTTTCTTGGACATTAAAGATACTTCTTGGACATTGTTGACCATGTCAACATATTTTTCACTCAATTAAGAAAAAGGGCATTTTGGTTAAACTTTAGAATTAACAATTATTTTGTTGTTCTATTGTAACGCTTTGTACATAGATATTGTCTGAACTTGTACAACTCTTGTAATCAGCAATTATATAACGAATGGTTACTATAAAGTGGACCTAGGCGTTAGTGCCATACCACCATAAAAAGTTATGTTCTCCCCACATTACATTACTTCGGATTTGAATTAGTGTGTTTCTACGACACATACTCTCGAGGGTTGGTGTGTGCTGAATCGACGAAAATTCCCCATGTCAACACTTTTTGTGATCCACGTCCTATCTACTTCCTTCCGGTCTATTATCGAAGTATTTCACCCATTAGGTTAAAACTCATGTCGGTCTATCACTGCGTTTGAGCAATCAACCTTCGACCCATCCCAAGTCTCCTCCGAATGACTTGAAAATTTGCAAGCAACCTTGATTTACCACCACGACGCCCCGCCAAAATATTGACGCCATATGACCCCTCTACATGAATCGGTACCATTCCATCGCCATGTACTTAGCGAATTTTGGCACAAATTTTTTTATGTCGTCTCCTCTCGCCTTCTAGAGCTCCTCCATTAAGTTTTGTCTAAACCCGATCATCTGAACCTCGAATTTGCTCTTTTCTTTAATCCTAAGATCTACAACAACCATTTCTAATAAACAACTCAAAAATGCAATTGATACAATCAAAACAATGATTGATTCATACAATACTGATAATATAAGCATGAATATATCACAACTATAGCATAAACATATCATAAACATGAGATCTAACATGATTAGGATCTAAACATATGCATAAACATGATTAATCTAACAATTATCTGATTAACATGATCAAGTTAGGTTCTCCTAAGACGTCTAAATCTGAGTTAAACATATATGATTCGATCTGGAATGAATTTAAAATATAACATATGAATTTGATCCTAATTTACACATATAACTTGTGGTTTCCGTATGAAAGATATCTATCACTCACCAATTCCTAGATCCAATGCAATACCGATGAAATCAAATTAGAGAGCAATAGTAAACCTCAAAAATTGATGAAACAGTTATGATCCAATCTCTTGGATGATGATCTAGCCTCTAGACATAATCTATGATGAATAGAAATGAAAAGAATGAAGAAATTAGGGATTAGATTGAACCAGAGAATCACAGGCGCCCAACCTAATGTTTGAATGAAGAGAGAAACTCTAATTCTCTTCCTAAACCTCCATGTTTATAACTGCAGTTCATTAACCTAATGGGTTTGACTAATCATCCCATTACAACTAATTAATCTGGCTGGATGAAACTGAAACTTAAAACATCAATTCCTCCCAAAATGCTGAGCCAAATTCTTTATGTGACCACTCTTCGAAATCATAAACCACCAGTCCAATCTAATGCGACCGGTTTCAGCGCCTGCTCTCTATCAAAAGTTATATCTAAAACAATATTCACAAGGGTAAAACGGCCACCATTAAGTTTGTAGAAAAAACATGCCTCATATTCCCATGAATTACATATTGAAAATATGAGAATGATCTGAACAGCAGGGAATTTAAAATAATTATTTTACGATCCACTGATACATAATACGGGTCGTTACAAAGATGCACGGAGGTTGGAAGGAAACAAGGCAGAAGGACCAATGGTTAGGGCACCTATTGCTAAGGTTTCGAAAGTTTAACCAAAAGATGCCCAGGTTATAGTTTGCACCAAAGAGTTACTATGACTACATTTAGGCATGTTTTTTTCTAAGGAGTCCCATTACTCTGGACAAAGGGAACAACTTCGAGCTTTTGGTTTAGCTTTAATAACTTCGCTTCTACAACAGTAAAGGGGAGTAAGTTTTGGAAGGTATTATTTCTTTTTTTGGCATTTCTATTCGTTTTTTATTTGGTACTAGTGCTCTTCTTGGTTTTTTTGTTAATGGACTAATTGACTTAGTAGTAGCTTTAGAATCTATTTGTGTGTTAGCCATTCTTAAGGATTGACCAGTCTTTTATAGATTACTTAAGAATTCTGATTTCTTGTTTTGGCAATCTGCCCCCTTTTGATTTGTATGTTCTGGATTATAGGGCTTTGATATCCTACTTTGGATGGATTGATAATCCCAGAATAATGTAATCCTAGATTGTGATAAACAAACAATGGTGCTGAAGAAATGATTGAAGGTTCTCACAGTTTCGTGTGATGGAACTAGTTCTTTTATGATTGGTTTCCTTTATTAATTGAATGTAGAAGAAGGAGAATTGGGTTCTATTCCTATTTATCGGAAACTTGCGGATGTCTTTAAAGAGGTGGAAGGTTCACCACCTTATAGAGAGATAGAATTTTGCATTGATTTGGTTAAAGATGAAAAACATATTGTGTTAGCTATTCGTAGGTTAGCATCGAAGAAGAAATTAGTGTTATTTATTCAAGGAGATGATTTTTTTGTAGAAGAGCTTGATCCAACCAAGTCGTTTGAGTTGGCAAGCACCACTCATCTTTTCTATGAAGGAAGAAGGTTCTTTAAGATGTGGACTATAGTGAGCTTAACAAATGAACTATTAGAAACAAGTATCCTTTATTTGAATAGACGAATTGTTTGATCAACTTCATGGAGCTTGAGCGTTTCTCAACTTGATTTTCTTATGGGATTCCATCAATTAACAGTGGTAGAGGGGAGTGTTCCCTTGAAAGATTTTGTGTAACAACCCGAATTTTTATAACATGTTAATACAAGAATCAAGGCAGAATTAAATTTTAAAATAAGAATCAAGAGAAATGGGTTGCGCCGTTGCGTTCGTCTCGGAATTCTGGTTGGAAACGAGTCTGAAATTTCGTAAATCGGAGTCCGTATGACCGAGATATGGCCTCTATAAGTTTCACGAAAAATCAGAAAACGAAAACAAATTTTCAAATTTCGAATTTAGCCCCAAACAGACTGGGCGGGAACATTTCCTGCCCAGCCCCAGGTCGACTGGGGAGTCGACCCCCCAGGACCAGGTCGACTGGGGAGTCGACCTGGTTGTCGACCTGGGGGTTGACCTCCTTGGTCGGGCCAGGTTGGCCTGGTGCACCTGCTTGCTCCTTTGGGTCTGTTCTGTTGGCCTGTGACGAGATTGGATGGTTCAGATCTGAACTAGGGTTAATCTAAGGGCCTAAACTAGTCCTAAATCCTATATAAACCCCCTGATGCCTAAACCCTAATTCACTACAACATGTCTAGCCACCGTTATACTGCTAAAATCCCTCTTGATCATGGCCGCCGTCTCTAATCTTCTTAAGCTCTCATACGCAATCCAATGCAAAGATGAAGACTTCTACAACGATTCAAGGAGATGAATCAACAACGCTACAACATCGATTTCAGTTCTTAAATTCGCTAGCCATGCTATGTAAGTTCTAGTTACTTTTTAGATTAAAATACTTAATTTTAATATGGCTATGGAATAAAATGTAATTAGATATAAGCATGTTTATCAATTCAGATCTATTCCTGTTTACCTTTGAACCTTGAGTTTTGAGACTTGTTCATCTCCATTCTTATGTCTAGTTCATGCTCTATTCAGTCGTTGTAAATCAGTTTCTTGGATTCATGTTGATATTATTATCAAGATCTAATCTTTATGCCTATCATGACGATCTATGCTGTTTTCTCCCTGATCTTGTTTCATTGCAACTTCTACCTCCCCCTATTTATTTTCCTTTGATGAACCTAGGTCAATTTCGGACCTAGGCCTAAACTGCGATTTATGTGCGATTGGATACGGGGGAAATACCGAGATATTGCCTAGTTAGATATATGTGTGTTTGGTAGAATCGAAGGCATAATATAGATTTGGATAATTGCGTATTGCCATTAAAATGGTAATTGTAAGAATTGGGATTGGCATAGTAATTTTTGGCTAGAACTGGATATGTGTAAATTGACATAAAAATTGACATACGTATAAAACGGCATGAACTGAACATATGTAGATTTGGTATGAATTGGGCATATGTTAAACTGATATGTAATCTAGAACTTGGGCATATGTTAATTATGTGAGATTTGTAGTTGAAACACATATGATAATTTATGTCTTGAAAAAGGCTAATATGAACACGCCTAAGTGGGTTTTGGGTAGTTGGCATGTAATAGCCTTAAAGGAGGGATAAATATAAATTGAGATAAGTTGCCTTTAATGGCATAAGATAAATTGTGATAAAATTGGTATGATTTTGCATACCATTAATTGATGAACATAATTGAGTCAATTATGGACATCGTTAAATTAGGAATTAATTAATAATTTGATTAAGGAAATTATTAAGACTGGGGTAAAAGATTATAAGCAATAATCAATGCTTAGGACACGAGGTTGGACTCATTTGTGACGTAAAACTGCCCGGACCCGCCCGGCGAATCCAGTAGTCACAAATGATAGCCTAATGTGAGAGGTCCTAGGCCCAAATTAAAAGCGTAACAGTTGTAAAGACACGAGGTTAGACTCTTTTATGGTGTAAGACTGCCCGGACCCGCCCGACAAATCCAGCTGCCATAAATGTCAGTCTAATGTGAGAGGTCTTTATAGGGTTACGACCTTAATGAATTAAGAAATACTTAACCAGATAAACATGTGGTGGGACATGGGGGTTAAGTGGGTGACATGTGGAAATACGAATAGTAATACTTAACCAACATAACATGGTAATTAGACCAGTGGATAGGGTTAAGTAAACTAAGAACACTTAACCAATATGGTATGAATGGGTGGGTTAAGTAATATGATTTGGCTAATGACACTTAACCAATATGGTATGAATGGGTGGGTTAAGTAATATGATTAGGCTAATGACACTTAACCAATATGGTATGAATGTGTGGGTTAAGTAATATGACCAGGCTAATGACACTTAACTGTTATGACATGAATGGTTGAGTTAAGTAAATCTTAATTAATGCCTAAGTGGGAATGATAACTTATGGAATAAAGTAAGTTAGGCGGAACAATAGATAAGATGAGATAACTTATGTAATAAGGAAAGATGTGCTTCATTGTAGATTAAGCAATATGTAAAGACAAGAATTAATTTACAATTGAAGGCGACATAAGTTATATTATAAAAAGGAACAAAACATTGGTTAAGTTGGATAATCCTCTGAGTATCAATCTGATGTTGATTCCGGTCTTCGGGGTTGGTATTTAGGGAATTATTCTCTCTCTCCAGTGTGTTTGTAAGTTAAGGGGTACTTGGTTGTAAAGATTGAATAAGAACATGTTATTGTACCATAACAGGGGTTAATGTATGAATCATAGGAATAACATGTTGCGGGCTTATTAATGGACTTAGTATAGTTAAGAATTGAATTAATAAGCAAGTTGAAGGTTGGTATAAATGGAAATAACCAAGTTAAATGATAAGACTGATGAGGTAGCACAAGCGCATAGTTAATGGATAGACATAGAGTCTAATGGCAGATAAAGCCAAGGCGCTTGGTTAAACCCAGACGTTGGGGGTAATATGAATGACATGTAAAATATAACCAATAAGCACTTAACCAAGATAAAGCATGTATTAAGACATGAGGATGATGTAGGGGTTAAGTGGAGGACATGGGTAACATGTAAGACATAACTGGTGTATACTTAACCAAAATTTAAGCATGTAAGTGGACATGAATAAGAAGGGGTTAAGTAAGAATTACTAGAGGGGACCAAGCATAGGAGGGAAGCTTGTGTCGAGGAAAGGGGACCCTTTTCAGACCAGTAGCCCATTACGTATCTTTGTGAGCTCGACCCATGTCGAGGACGGGACACACATACTGGGTTTGATTGTAAGAGGTCAAAACGGATTAGCGGTGGCAACGCAAGTCCAACAGATTTCATATGCATGTGTGGACCCGGGCTGGTAGGTAAGACGTTGTTGCATCATGTAGGTATAAGCTGTGCATCCTTAAGTTGTATCGGGTTGCCACTTTGGGAAATAATACACCCCACTGTGGGGCCAGCACGGGTATCTACGAGTTAGGGAGCCGATCACATGGGGGTTGGTGGGTACACCTAGTAGAGATAGGGGCAGGCGGCACCTATGTAGTCAGCTAGGGGTACATAAGACTAGTATTATGATTTCTAAGTAGTTGGTGGGTACACCTAGTGGAGATAGGGGCAGGCGGCACCTATGTAGTCAGCTAGGGGTACATAAGACTAGTATTATGATTTCTAAGTAGTGGGTGGGATCACCTTATTATATAACACGGACTACTAGTTGGGACACTGGTAGGGGGTAAGGATCCTTGTTACAGAGGACACTAGTTGGAGTATTAGTAAGAATACGGATCATTCCTTGCAAGACAATTGTATGGATGCTAGTTAGGTGGTGCAGAGCAAGTAGATCTCATAGAAATATTTTAATGGCGAAGTAGAGGAATCTTGTTATGTTTGATAGGAATCTTACGAAATTATACTTAGTTTATCTTGAATGGGAACCTTGCGATGTTACTTGACAAAAACCACATCATGTTAACCTTAGTTATCTTGCATGTTGCTTATCTTGTCATCATGCTTATGTTTACTTTCAGTTTACTCATGCCATATTATCCTTAACTATTTTTATGCTGAAAGTCACTAGGACTTACTCAGTCTTTATGACTGACCCGTTTTGTTTCGCCTCTTTTTCTTCCGTTTCCCCCCCCCAGGTTCATAGGGTGGGAATACAGCTTAGCTCGGACCTTATCAAGCTCCAAGGCTCTTTCATGCAAGGCTTGGATTTTTCTTTCCTATGGCTTGCTTTGCTTTATTGGGGAATACTATAACTTATTTTTATGCTTCTTTGTTTTTGAGCAAGACAGATATTTTAACTATGTAATTGGGTATTGGAAGTTGATGGGCTTTTATTGTAAACAATCATACTTTACTTTCCGCTGTTTTATATATGTATGTCTTGTAATATTTCTGTTCCAGTACCCATAATGCTCCATTGAAGTTAAGGCATTCCCCTTGTGAGTGACCTTAATGGATGTGGGGTGTTACATGTTCAATCAGTGTTGTGAGTGATTAATTATGTTGTTTGTACTAACTAACATTCCAAAATATTTCATGGAATTAATGAGTTAAGTTTTCTGAGAGGTCCTGAATAACTTTTTTCTTATTTTATTGATCATAATTGGTATACTCCAAGAACAAGGAAGAACATATGCACTATTTGAGGATAGTATTAGAAACACCGAGAGAGAACATTTTAAAGGCAAAGTTCTCAAAGTGTCATTTGTGGCATTCGAAAGATAGATTATTGGGTCATGTTGTTTCAACTGAATGCATTTCTGTTGATTTCGCGAAGGTCGTGTTTGTTTGGGACTAAAGAGACTAAAAAGTGCAATTGATATTAGAAGCTTTTTTGGTCTAGCAAGTTATTATAGAAGATTCATAGTGGATTTATCAAAGATCACTTTTTTCTTGATGATTTTGATAAAGAAAGTTTTCAATTTCATATGAATGGATAAGTGCAAGCAAGCCTTCTTAGGGTTTAAGTAATAGTTGACTAGTGCTCCTGTTCTCATTGTGCTGGATGGAGGTTGGTTTAACTATTTACGCAGACATGTATGGAAGATGCAACATTAAAGAGTTATTATTTGTGCGAGTTGGTAGCTCAAGCCGCATGAAACGAGATATGACACTTACTACTTGCAGTTGTTTGTGGGAATGTTTGCATCAAAGATATGGAGGAATCATTTTATAAGCAAGAAGTTTGAGTTGTATACGAACCGCACACCCTTGAAGCATCTTCCTCCGCATATGGACTTGAACATGAGGCATCAATGGTGGTTGGAGTTTCTTACGGCCTATGATCTAGAAATCTTATACACTCTATGAAAGCTTAATATCGTAGATAATCTACTAAGTATGAGGTATGCAATTACGGAAGATGTAGAGATTCAACTGACCTTGATTAGCGATACTATAAGGAATCAACTTAGAGATCTTAATCATGCTAGGATAACTAAGTAAGATAGGATTTTGATTTGGAGAAGTGACAAGGATTTGAAGTGGATAGCTATGGCATTTAAGAATGAACATTAGGTCATGTGTTTTGAATGTTAGTGAAATTAGGTAGAAGGTTCTGATGAAAAGTCATTATTTATGACTAATAATACATTCATGGGTTGCTAAATGTATCAGGCATAAAGAAGATATTTTGGTGATAGGGCATGAAAAAAGATGTTTCTACATTTGTAAGAAGGTTTTAAGCAGTGTGCTAACTGCCGACAAGTAAAGTACAATAACCAGAGGAACGTCAGACTACTTCATCCACTCGAGATTCCTAAGCATAAACAAAGTAAAATTCTACGGATTTCATTGAGGGTTGCCTAGGTCGAGGAGAGCTAACAAATTTATATGAGTTATTGTAGATCAATTAACGTAGAGTGTGTGGTTCTTATCGATAAAGGCAACAAAGACTATTTCTAGTTTGACATTGCGGTATATTAAAGAGATCATCGGGCTTCATGGTATTCCATATGATATCATGAATGATCAAGATCCGATCTTTATGAGTCAATATTGGAAATGTTTGCATGATGCATTGGGGACCGATCTCAGTTTAAGTACGCTTAACATCTGCAGAATGATGGGCAAACAAAAAGGGTGAACCAAGTGTTGAAGAACTTGCTTCGGGCATGTATTTCAGATGTTGGAGTCCATAGGAAGAGCACTTTCCATTTCTTATGTTTTCATACAATAATAGCTATCAGGCAAGTATTGGAATGACACCATTTGAGGCATTATATGGAAGGTCTTGCAAATATCCATTGTGTTAGATAGAACCAGGAGTTCATCTTGTGTTTGTGCTCGATTTGATTTGACAGGCATCAGAAAAGGTTGATATTTGAAAGCTAATTATGGAAACACATCATCAATCGAAGAGCTACGCGGATGAGAGACGAATCGATTAGATTTCGTTATCGGAGACTTCACATTTGTAAAGTTTACCCAATTAGACGTGTTAATTGATTTGGAAAGGCTGAGAAGTTAGCTTGAAGAGAACCACCTTCAATCCTCAAATTAACTATAATCAATTTGTTGTTTTTAATACTAATTCATTTCATGAGTCGCTATCTTAATAGGATTTTCCCTATTAAGTCCCCCAAACGCATCCATCCACCAATATAAAAATATTAGTATGACCAAAAATTTCATACTATATATATAACAATATATAGTATCATTTTCCCTTTGCGGATTTTTTAGCAAAATAAAGTGTGACGATCCCAAAACCCCATACCACGGTGTTAAGGATAATCATTGGAATATAACACATTAATCATCATTAGCAGAGTACAGATAATAGCATAAACAAGAAATAGAATAATTCACACTAATATGACAGCGGAATCATATATATCACCACATCAGAGAGCACAGTGCAGGATACTACTTAGTGCATAATAATACATAATCAGTCTACATCGCCAATGGCGGAATCATAATACATAAAGAGTACATAACTAAACATCAGTCTACATCGCCTGTGGCGGAATCATAATACATATACAATAATGGCGGAAAAGTCACAATCAACGCAATGTAATCAAGCCTCGCCATAAGCCAAAAGCGCACCTCTACTGCGGTGCCATGCCCAAAATATGTCAACTACCTGTAACTAGGCTGCCCGTGTGAAAATAAGGGCACCCGAGTTTGCAAGGTGAAACAAACTACGAGTCAGTCATGGGACTGGTATGAGAAATCTACTTAACTTACTAAACAACAATAATAATACAAATCAAAGGACCACGCCACTTTCGTGGAACGGGTTTACTCCAATGAGTGCTAGTGCATGAAATAAAGTAAACGGTTAAATCATCGCAATGCTTTTTATCAAAATGAAGCCAATATAAGACTCAGGTCCCATCACACAATGCAACGCAAGCCGAAGGATAGAGTTTTACCTTATAATGGCCAAAAATGCTTCATACGTATAAAACGAAAGTGTTTGATATTATTACTAGTGCATATATGTTTCAAAACAATTTCAATCATAAATATCAATCATAGGCGGCATAAATGACCCATCTATGTCGCCATACTAGTAATACAATCACATCCGCAATTTCGTATTGGAAATTGGATTCCATCATGAGTCGAGGCAAGGGGCAAGCTCCTCTCCGTTCGAGACACTCTAGCAAATGTCCCAGGATCGCACACAGCGGTCCTTGGAATCGGCTGGGCCGGTCCTCTCTTACTTTTGAGGATTAGTTATTCCTGAACACACGTTTCCCGGTCCTTACAGACCTATAATCGAGGCGCCTCGCATTCCAACAACCACACAGGTGAAAAGTATATATAAATGTCAGGGCTGGTAGGTCACTGACACCACCCTAGCTAGAAAGAAACGTCGTGTTCTCCCAGCGGTCCTTCTCCCTTTTTGACTCATACCGGGGTGTGAGGCTCGCGAATCCACACTATACACAAAGCTACGTCACACCGACCATGCTTTGATCATCAACCACAAGACTTTGCTTTGCAACAGAAGCCTTGATCAAATGCCACTTAGGCGTGCCACATAGGCAATCCACTCCATGCGACTGATTTCTATTTATATATAACCTCTGAGCTCGTACGTCTCAGAGAAGGGCGTTAAGCAAGAGAATAAATTCTCCGCCGCCAAGCAGATATATATTTAATAGAGATCAATCAACACAGAACAAAATCCAATGTCAGACGCACGGTCCATTTACAAGTTCGTCCTGGGTTTGAACGAAGCCGGAGGCACCAAATTCCTCGCTTATCCGCACAATCAACAATACGTTCGGACGGCTACTACTTCAGCTCCTTCAAGGTAGCTACTCCAATCATGAGCATCAGTAGCGCCCATCCATCCAATGTGGAGATCGTCGGTCTTCAACCGTCTTCAACTCTTCGACTTCTCACCGTCGATCGATTATTTGAAATGAGAATAAACTCGGCCTTTTCAAATAATCCACGTATATTTAGATTTTCAAATCAAATTTCCACATGGTTAAATCACTCAACATTCACATTTCAGTTCTTTAGTATAGTATTCATGTTAAATACATTCAACCATCACATATCAAGCAAACCAAGCAAAATCGGTTTATTTCCATTCTATATCGTCAATAATATTTTATAACGATATATCGCCATTTTTATTTATTTAAAAACAGCCATATTTAATTAAACGACATTTCAGGTCATGCCGATGCACTGGCGCTGTTTTTCACTAAATTTGTTTTACACATATCTGAAAATCTAACCGTTGGATCTTCACAAATTTTATATCATTAGAAAGATCATTTCAAAATGAATCCAACGGTTTCAGTTTTGGGAAAATCCGACGGTCGGATCTCCCACACTAGTCGTTTGAAATCACGGTTTCAAATTACGAACTGCAGCGTCGTTATTCGATTTAATTTAATTATATTTATATTTATATATAAATATAATCGATTCTGGCGCTGTTTTTCTTCAGATTTGAATTAAACATTCCAGACAATCCAACCGTCGGATCTTCACAAATTTTATATCATTAGAAAGATCATTTCAAAACGAATCCAACGATTTCAGTTTTGGGAAAATCCGACGGTCGGATTTCCCGCACTAGTTGTTTGAAATCACGATTTCAAAACACGAACTTCACGGCCATGATTTGTTTTAATTTTATTTATATTTATATGTATATATAAATATAGTTCATTCAACGATTTCAATATCGTTTTCACTTCAAATATTTCACTAACGCCTTTAAATTTTGGAAAATTTCGCCATAACCTCCTTTGTATGGGAGGGGCTGGGAAAATTCCCAAATAGCCACACGGGCGTCTCATCTCAAAAAGAAAAAGAAAAGCCAAGCGGTTAGCTAATAGGCTCATAAAATCATCACCCAAACAAAACAGTAAACATGTACCTATTTGTCGGGCACACAATTTTATTCCTCTTCTCTAGCCTCTTAGCTATAACCTGTTCAATAAATATGCATGTACATATATGCAATTTTCATCACTTATCATTTTCTATTCAATTTCATTTTCGATTCACTTTGGTTTAAAGTCACCCTTCATTCCAATGTTGCATACATAGGCAAAAATCACATCATTAGCTAATTAATGAATATTTCAACTCATGCATATTTATTTGAACAAGTGGTTATTTTTAACCTTCATTTCAAAAATGATAATTTTGGTGAACTAAAATATATTACAACACATGACTACTTTATTTAGTTCCTATGCATGTTAAAAACAATATTCCTTTCACAAATATTTATTTCAACGCTAGCATATATTTTTAGCAAATCACATATATGATCAAAATGGTATTTTCATCATCTAAAATATTTATTCAACACATGAATGTTTTTAACACTTCATAGTTTCAATAAAAATGTAATTTTTATTGTTCAATCTTTTATTCAACACATGAACCTTTCCAACACACACACTTCTCAACATATGAGCATTTCCACACATGGATATTTTATATAGTTTGTTCATATAAGAAAGATGAAATTTTTAATGTTGAAACTATTTATATATAAGGCGAATATTTTACATACTTCATATATATTATACAAATGTGATTTTTATTGTTTAAACACCTTATTCATTCACACATGAATTTAATTTTCACACATCACTTCTCAACACATGAGCATTTCCACACATGCATATAGTTTCAACACATGACTTTAGTTTCAACGCATGAAAATAATTTCAACATATGAAAATAATTCTAACACATGAATATTATTCAAAATTTCGGCAGCATAACGGCAGGGTAGTTAAAACCGGCACCGTCTCGAGTACGGCTCCTCGCTCTACCTTAAAACCTCGCGGTTTTTGACAATGGGGATTTCATGCATCTAGTTCGCACACAGGCGACATGTTTTATTTTCATTCCCACAATTATTTCAATTTTGTTTCAATCACCAATGGGTATATTTCAACCACAACCAAACAATATCAACCACAAACAATTCTATCAACCATTCGCATTATTCACCCAATTTTTCACACCAATTCTCAAACAATAAATATCGTTCATGGTTTGTGGACGGGAGGGTATATATTTTTTATTTTATTTTATTACCATTCAAACACACATATCATTTAAACAATGCATGTATAATTCATACTTCGCTCATACAACTTATACTACGCATGTATATGTGGTATACAACACGTATATAATTTATATTTCGCTTATATAATTTATACATGACATTTTCCATTCAATTTCATTTAATTTAGATTTTCACCTTGGTTTTCGGAGTGTTAAAAATCGTAGATGGCTCAGAAAAATCCGCGGTCTCTTCTATGGGGTAGAGAGCCTCCTTGCGGTCCCGATGTTTCCTGTTTCATCGAATTTCGTCAATACACGAAAAAGATATGATTTTTCAAAGTTTTGCAACACTTTAAAGTGTTAATTTTCAGTTCAGAGAATCAAACCTGTTACCTGCGTTGAAGGTTCTAAACTAGGTTTGCACAAATCTTCGAATCCGTTGCACGCTTGAACAATCGGCCTTCACCACAGTGGAGTGCCTCGAGAGGCGCGCCTGACCAGGGGGACGTGGTCCACTTCGATGCCACGTGGCAGGCAGGGCGTCGAACGGAAGTTCGAAACTTCCTGGGGGCGCTGCGCAATGGATTCGAGACGAGGGGCGATGAGACTGGTATTGATTTGGAGAGGAGAAAGAGGCGAACGAAAAACTCAACTGGAGGTGGGGCTGAAAGTGGACGTGGCGGCGGCGATTGGGTCGGGAAGATGGAAGAACTTCCGTCGTTCGTGGAGGAGGGAAATTGAGTTTGACCGGTCAAAAGTAAATGGGAGAGAAAAATAGTGATTGGTCCTTATATTTAATATTTAATTTATTTTAAATTCAAAAATATCTTCTTGACCAACCGAGCACCAATTCAAACCCAATGACTGTCTTCCTAGCTAAATACCCCCATCCCGGACACAATGGGATATGTTTCGTTGGCCAATTCGACTGTTACAGTCAGTTAATTTTCAAATTAAAGTATAAAACATTTAATATTCAATTTGAACGTACATTTCAATTTACCAGGGCCACAAACTGATTCGAAAAATTCCAGAAAAATAAATCTAGCTATGTTTTGATGCTACGGTCCCAACAAAACTAGATTCGTCGAATTCTGAGATCGTTTGAAAAATGGCCATTTTCTGGTCGATCCAATTTAACAAAAATTGACCAAACACATTTTCTTTTGCCACGCTTACATACTAGCTTCAAAAATTATGAAATTTGAAACCTAGCAATAGTTTGACATCCCGGACCCAAAAAAAGTGGTTTCGTCGAATTCCGAGGTCGTTTGCAAAATATCTATTTTCAAGGGCTATATATTCTATATAGCGACCTTTCTGAAAATTCATTTGGCCATAACTTTTGATTCCCACTATGAAACTTTGATTTTTCAGATTCATTAGAAAGGTATTCATAAACAGATTTAAATATTTTTGGTTTCACTAAAATCTGTTATACTTTCCACCCGGTACAGTCTGTCAAAGTTGGAATTCAAATTTTCAAACTGCCTCACTATTTCTAATTCATTCTTTTATTGAAATCTTCTATTTCAATTGTTCAAATTGCATTGAAATAACCAATTTAAAATTTTTAAATTGGCTCGTATTTTCCGGGTTGTTACAATCTCCCCCACTTAAAACTTTTCGTCCCCGAAAAGGGAACAACAGTAAAGTAGGAAACAAAATGTAAATGCAAAGTATTGTGAAGGTACCTTGCACCGGAGTTAGTCCGAGATGTCCGCTCTGCATTTGGGGTAAGCTTGCTTAATGCTTTCCTCAGTCTCCCAAGTACAGTCTCTAGGATCACTACTCCACTGCACTTTAACTAAATGAACTTTTTTGCTTCTTAGCTCTTTAGTTTCTTTGTCAACAATCTTTAATGGCTCCCTTCTGACTGCTAATTCAGGAGTAATTTCCAAGTCCTGTTGCGCTGCTTCTTCTACAACAAGATCTAGATCATGCACATGTCTTCTAAGTTGAGATACGTGAAACACATCATGCACTCCAGGCAACCAATCAGGTAATTGAACCCTATAAGCAAGAGTTCCAATTCGTTCGAGTATAGGAAAGGGACCAATAAACATGGGTGCTAACTTCCCAGTTTTACCGAACCGGATCACTCCTCTCATCGGAGATACTTTCAAATAAACATGATCACCAACAGCAAATGTTAAATCTCTTCTTCTGGAATCTGCATAACTTTTCTGTCGGCTTTGTGCGGTTTTCAATCTCTTCTTGATGAAATAGACTTTATCAGATGCTTCTCTAATCATATCGGGTCCTAACACCAGTCTGTTGCCAGGCTCTACCCAACATGCTGGAGATCTGCACGGTCTACCGTATAATGCTTCAAATGGCGACATTCTAAAACTTGCTTGATAGTTGTTGTTATATGAGAATTCTTCCAAATGCAAGTGATCTTCCCAAGACCCACCAAAATCAATTATGCAAGCCCGTAGTAGATCTTCTAGAATTCTATTCACCCGCTCAGTTTGGCCATCTATCTGAAGGTGATAAGCGGTGCTCATATTTAGTTTCGTTCCCAATTCTGTCTGGAATGCCTCCCAGAATTTGCTAGCAAAAATTGGGTCTCTATCACTGACTATGCTGATGGGGATTCCATGTAGCTTAACAATCTTTTTGAAATATATCTGTGCTAGACTTTGAGCGGTTCTATTGGATCTGACAGGTATAAAATGGGCAGTCTTCGTGAAGCGATCTACGATTCCCCAAATACTGTCATTACCTTTCTTGATTCGAGGCAAACCATCTATGAAATCCATGGAAATATGTTCCCATTTCCAACCTGGGACTTCCTACGGTTGCAACAATCCTGCTAGCTTTTGTTGGTCGCTCTTGACTAATTGACAAGTAGGGCATCTGCTAACATATAAAGAAATGTCCCTCTTCATTGCCTTCCACCAGAAAGTGCGCTTGATATCATTGTACATTTTGCTCACACCAGGATGGATGCAAAGCTTGGATTTATGGCATTCATCTAACACCTCTCTTTTGAGCTCAAGGATGTCGGGTACACAAATTCTCCCATTTAACCTCAGAACTCCCTCACTATCCACTTGGAAATTAGAGCTCCCACCCTCATGAATTCTTCTGATCATCTCTTTAACAAAATTTTCGTTTTCTGTAGCACAGAGATCTTGTCATTCAATGAAGACGTAATGATAAAACTGGCAATGATTTCAGTCTTTCCACTGAGCGCATCAGCTACTACGTTAGCCTTTCCTGGCGTATATAGAATATCTAGATCATACGCGACAAGAAATTCTAGCCAACGCTGCTGTCTCAAGTTCAGATCTTTCTGGGTGAACAAATACTTTAATGATTGATGGTCAGTAAATAGTTCGAATTTCTCACCCAGCAAGTAATGCCTCCAGATTTTCAAGGCAAAAACGATAGCTAACAACTCAAGATCATGAGTTACATAATTCTTCTCATGCGGTTTCAGCTGGCGTCTTGCATAAGCGACTACTTGGCCTTTTTGCATTAACACTGCACCAAGACCTCTAATAGAAGCATCTGTCCAAACCGTCAAATCTTGATTGCCATCGATAATGGTTAACACTGGGGCGGTTGTCAGTTTTGATTTCAATTCCTAGAAAGCTTCCTCACAGTCGAAAGTCCACTTAAATTTCTCATGCTTCTTTGTAAGCTTCGTTAATGGACCGGATATCTTCGAGAAATCCTTAACGAATTTCCGATAATAACTAGCCAACCCCATAAAACTTCTAACCTCTGTGGGTGTGGTAGGCTGTTTCCAGTCTTGAATTGCTGCAATTTTGCTCGGATCTACAGAAATCCCTTCCTTTGACACGACATGGCCAAGGAACTTCACTTCTTCTTGCCAGAAGACACACTTAGAGAATTTGGCTTTGAAGACGTTCTTCCTCAGAATCTCCAATACTTGTTCTAAATGTCTTCATGCTCGGGTTTTAATTTGGAGTAGATTAAAATATCATCGATGAATACGAGGACAAATTTATTCAGAACTCCCCTGAAAACTCTATTCATTAGATCGACAAAGTATGCTGGAGCGTTGCATAGGCCGAACGACATTACTAACCATTCATAAAATATGTATGGACCTATGAAAGCTGTCAAAGGAACACATTCTTCTGCAATTCTCAATTGATGGAAACTTGTAGCTAGGTCCATTCTGGAAAATACTCTCGCCCCATTTAATTGGTCTAGCAGGTCATCGATGCGAGGTAATGGGTATTTGTTTTTTAGCGTCTGTTTGTTGAGGTCTCGGTAATCAACACACAATCGAAGAGTACCGTCTGACTTTGGGACAAACACTACAGCTGCACCCCAATTAGAAAAGCTAGGTCTAATCAGACCCTTTCATAACAGTTGACGAGTTTGATCGCCTAATTCTTCCTTTTCCTTTGGAGTCATTCTTCTAATTGGATGAACCACTGGTTTGGCATTAGGAATTAGATCGATTCTGAATTCTATTTCTCTTTGCGGAGGTAAGTTTTCAACTTCTTCAAACACATCCGCATAGTTTCTAACAACAGGTATCTTTTCTAAGGAAGTGGGGATAACTTCTAGCGCAGACCAAAATTCTTTTCTATCTGGATTAGAACCATGGCATTGTACAGTAATATATCCAAGCTTCGTTCGAATTTTTACTATCCTTTCCGCACATTTTACTTCTGCTTCATATTCTGTTAACCAATCTAACCCGAGAATGATATCAAACTCAGGGAAGTCCATAACGACTAGGTTAAAAGGAAACTGGTATCAGGAAAAGGAAGCAGGTACTTTACAATACGAACCGAGAATAATAGAACCCCCTACTGGATTATGAACTTTAACCGATTCTTTAAGCTTTTTCTGTTTTAACTTTAATTTGTGCACTGTGTTACTAGCAATAAAACTACGTGATGCACCCGTGTCAAATAATACAGAAACAGGAATATTTTTAATTGTAAGGGTACCTCCCAAAACATCAGGTTTACCTGCTCCATCGGAAGCAGCTGGCGGGTTCGTCCCGTCATATACGTGAGCTACTACGACCTTCTTAAGCAAAGGACAGTCCCTGATAAGATGATTTGTCTTGCGGTAGTTAAAGCACGAGCGAGGGTTCTGGGAGCCTTGGCTTGAACCTTGAGAATTGGTCCTCTGTCATTTCGGGGCTGTGCAAACATTTGAGTAGTGCCCCGCCTTGCCATAGTTATAGCAGTTTCCTCTTGGCGGCCTACTGGTCTGTGGATTCGAGGATGCCGCTTGGCTTGACTCGCCTTGATTCGCAGCAGGCTTGCATTTATTCCCGGCTTGGCTTTTTGCATGATCCTGATCCAGGTGCCTTTGATCTAGGTCTTCATAGTTACACACCATCTCCACTAATTCATTAAACCCTAGCTTGATATGGGCCATTGCCCTGTCTTGGTACTTTCGCTTTAGCCCGAGGATGAACCTCTTGTTCTTGGACTTTGCGGTGGCGACGAGTTCGGGAGCATAGCGGGCTAATTGTGTAAACTTGTTCAGATAATCTTGCACCGAGAGATCCCCCTGCTGGAGGTTGGCGAATTCGTCGTGCATGCGCTCTAGGGCTTGTTCTAGGACATACTTCTCTTTGAATAATTCTTTGAATTCGTCCCAGGTTCTACCAGCATTTCTGTTCCTTGCGGTGAGAGCTTCCCACCATAACTCGGCTTCTTCCTGCATAAGCCAGACACCCATGAAAGCTTTATCTTGATCGCCCAGCCTCAGGCCTCCAAGTATCTTCTCGTATGTTTTCAGCCATGCCAAGGCCTCTATTACAGTGCCCATACCCGAGAAGGTTTTGCCTCCTAGGTTCTTGTACCTTTTAGCCACGCGGTCTAGCTCGAAGGGTTGAGCGGCCGGGGGTTGTATTAAAGGTCCGTCTTCTGCTGGGACTTCACCACGTCCTCTGCCACGGCCAGCTCGGCCTCCTCTACCAGCGGCTGCTCGGGTAGCCATTGTTCAAGTTCTGTATAAGCAAGAAAAGAGTCAGCTTACAGAAACGATAATTTTATTGTATGGTAAAGCAGAAGAACTTAAGGAAAGACAACGACGGACTGATCAAATTGTTTTTTCTATTCTGCTTAGCTCATTCTAGGACATTACTAGTCCTATCTCTAATGAGCTACTCGCCTTAGAATACAACTGATTCTATTCTGACGAAGTGTTTAATGTGTTAAATTCCAGAACTAAGGTTAACCAAAGCTCTGATACCAGCTTTGACGATCCCAAAACCCCATACCACGGTGTTAAGGGTAATCATTGGAATATAACACATTAATCATCATTAGCAGAGTGCAGATAATAGCATAAACGAGAAATAGAATAATTCACACAAATATGACAGCGGAATCATATATATATATCACCACATCAGAGAGCACAGTGCAGGATACTACTTAGTGCATAATAATACATAATCATTCTACATCGCCAATGGAGGAATCATAATACATAAAGAGTACATAACTAAACATCAGTCTACATCGCCTGTGGCGGAATCATAATACATATACAATAATGGTGGAAAATTCACAATCATCGCAATGTAGTCAAGCCTCGCCACAAGCCAAAAGTGCACCTCTACTGCGGTGCCATGCCCAAAATATGTCAGCTACCTGTAACTAGGCTGCCCGTGTGAAAATAAGGGCACCCGAGTTTGCAAGGTGAAACAAACTACGAGTCAGTCATGGGACTGGTATGAGAAATCTACTTACCTTACTAAACAACAATAATAATACAAATCAAAGGACCACGCCACTTTCGCGGAACGGGTTTACTCCAATGAGTGCTAGTGCATGAAATAAAGTAAACGGTTAAATCATCGCAATGCTTTTTTATCAAAATGAAGCCATTATAAGACTCAAGTCCCATCACACAATGCAACGCAAGCCGGAGGATAGAATTTTACCTTATAATGGCCAAAAATGCTTCATATGTATAAAACGAAAGTGTTTGATATTATTACTAGTGCATATATGTTTCAAAACAATTTCAATCATAAATATCAATCATAGGCGGCATAAATGACCCATACCACTATGTCGCCATACTAGTAATACAATCACATCCGCAATTTCGTATTGGAAATTGGATTCCATCATGAGTCGAGGCAAGGGGCAAGCTCCTCTCCGTTCGAGACACTCTAGCAAATGCCCCAGGATCGCACATAGCGGTCCTTGGAATTTGCTGGGCCGGTCCTCTCTTACTTTTGAGGATTAGTTATTCCTGAACACACGTTTCCCGGTCCTTACAGACCTATAATCGAGGCGCCTCGCATTCCAACAACCACACAGGTGAAAAGTATATATAAATGTCAGGGCTGGTAGGTCACTGACACCACCCTAGCTAGAAAGAAACGTCGTGTTCTCCCAGCGGTCCTTCTCCCTTTTTGACTCATACCGGGGTGTGAGGCTCGCGAATCCACACTATACACAAAGCTACGTCACACCGACCATGCTTTGATCATCAACCACAAGACTTTGCTTTGCAACAGAAGCCTTGATCAAATGCCACTTAGGCGTGCCACATAGGCAATCCACTCCATGCGACTGATTTCTATTTATATATAACCTCTGAGCTCGTACGTCTCAGAGAAGGGAGTTAAGCAAGAGAATAAATTCTCCGCCGCCAAGAAGATATATATTTAATAGAGATCAATCAACACAGAACAAAATCCAATGTCAGACACACGGTCCATTTACAAGTTCGTCCTGGGCTTGAACGAAGCCGGAGGCACCAAATTCCTCGCTTATCCGCACAATCAACAATACGTCCGGACGGCTACTACTTCAGCTCCTTCAAGGTAGCTACTCCAATCATGAGCATCAGTAGCGCCCATCCATCCAATGTGGAGATCGTCGGTCATCAACCGTCTTCAACTCTTCGACTTCTCACCGTCGATCGATTATTTGAAATGAGAATAAACTCGGCCTTTTCAAATAATCCACGTATATTTAGATTTTCAAATCAAATTTCCACATGGTTAAATCACTCAACATTCACATTTCAGTTCTTTAGTATAGTATTCATGTTAAATACATTCAATCATCACATATCAAGCAAACCAAGCAAAATCGGTTTATTTCCATTCTATATCGTCAATAATATTTTATAACGATATATCGCCATTTTTATTTATTTAAAAACGGCCATATTTAATTAAACGACATTTCAGGTCGTGCCGATGCACTGGCATTGTTTTTCACTAAATTTTTTTTACACATATCTGAAAATCTAACCGTTGGATCTTCACAAATTTTATATCATTAGAAAGATCATTTCAAAACGAATCCAAAGGTTTCAGTTTTGGGAAAATCCGACAGTCGGATCTCCCACACTAGTCGTTTGAAATCACGGTTTCAAATTACGAACTGCAGCGTCATTATTCGATTTAATTTAATTATATTTATATTTATATATAAATATAATCGATTCTGGCGCTGTTTTTCTTCAGATTTGAATTAAACATTCCAGACAATCCAACCGTCGGATCTTCACAAATTTTATATCATTAGAAAGATCATTTCAAAACGAATCCAACGGTTTCAGTTTTGGGAAAATCCGACGGTCGGATTTCCCGCACTAGTTGTTTGAAATCACGGTTTCAAAACACGAACTGCACGACCACGATTCGTTTTAATTATATATATATATATAGTTCATTCAACGATTTCAATATCGTTTTCACTTCAAATATTTCACTAACGCCTTTAAATTTTGGAAAATTTCGCCATAACCTCCTTTGTACGGGAGGGGCTGGGGAAATTCCCAAGTAGCCACACGGGCGTCTCATCTCAAAAAGAAAAAGAAAAGCCAAGCGGCTGGCCAATAGGCTCATAAAATCATCACCCAAACAAAACAGTAAACATGTACCTATTTGTCGGGCACACAATTTTATTCCTCTTCTTTAGCCTCTTTGCTATAACCTGTTCAATAAATATGCATGTACATATATGCAATTTTCATCACTTATCATTTTCTATTCAATTTCATTTTCGATTCACTTTGGTTTAAAGTCACCCTTCATTTCAATGTTGCATACATAGGCAAAAATCACATCATTAACTAATTAATGAATATTTCAACTCATGCATATTTATTTGAACAAGTGGTTATTTTTAACCTTCATTTCAAAAATGATAATTTTGGTGAACTAAAATATATTACAACACATGACTACTTTATTTAGTTCCTATGCATGTTAAAAACAATATTCCTTTCACAAATTTTTATTTCAACGCTCGCATATATTTTTAGCAAATCACATATATAATAAAAATGTTATTTTCATCATCTAAAATATTTATTCAACACATGAATGTTTTTAACACTTCATAGTTTCAATAAAAATGTAATTTTTATTGTTCAATCTTTTATTCAACACATGAACCTTTCCAACACACACACTTCTCAACACATGAGCATTTCCACACATGGATATTTTATATAGTTTGTTCATATAAGAAAGATGAAATTTTTATTGTTGAAACTATTTTATATATAAGGCGAATATTTTACATACTTCATATATATTATAAAAATATGATTTTTATTGTTTAAACACCTTATTAATTCACACATGAATTTAATTTTCACACATCACTTCTCAACACATGAGCATTTCCACACATGGATATAGTTTCAACACATGACTTTAGTTTCAACACATGAAAATAATTTCAACATATGAAAATAATTCTAACACATGAATATTATTCAAAATTTCGGCAGCATAACGGCAGGGTAGTTAAAACCGGCACCGTCCCGAGTACGGCTCCTCGCTCTACCTTAAAACCTCGCGGTTTTTGACAATGGGAATTTCATGCGTCTAGTTCGCACGCAGGCGGCATGTTTTATTTTCATTCCCACAATTATTTCAATTTTGTTTCAATCACCAATGGGTATATTTCAACCACAACCAAACAATATCAACCACAAACAATTCTATCAACCATTCGCATTATTCACCCAATTTTTCACACCAATTCACAAACAATAAATATCGTCCATGGTTTGTGGACGGGGGAGTATATATATATATATATTATTTTATTACCATTCAAACACACATATCATTTAAACAATGCATGTATAATTCATACTTCGCTCATACAACTTATACTACACATGTATATGTGGTATACAACACATATATAATTTATATTTCGCTTATATAATTTATACATGACATTTTCCATTCAATTTCATTTAATTTAGATTTCTCACCTTGGTTTTCGGAGTGCTAAAAATCGTAGATGGCTCAGAAAAATCCGCGGTCTCTTATATGGGGTAGAGAGCCTCCTTGCGGTCCCGATGTTTCCTGTTTCATCGAATTTCGTCAATACACGAAAAAGATATGATTTTTCAAAGTTTTGCAACATTTTAAAGTGTTAATTTTCAGTTCATAGAATCAAACCTGTTACCTGCATTGAAGGTTCTGAACTAGGTTTGCACAAATCTTCGAATCCGTTGCACGCTTGAACAATCGGCCTTCACCACAGTGGAGTGCCTCGAGAGGCGCGCCTGACCAGGGGGACGTGGTCCAATTCGATGCCACGTGGCAGGCAGGGCATCGAACGGAAGTTCGAAACTTCCTGGGGGCGTTGCGCAATGGATTCGAGACGAGGGGCGATGAGACTGGTATTGATTTGGAGAGGAGAAAGAGGCGAACGAAAAACTCAACTGGAGGTGGGGCTGAAAGTGGACGTGGCGGCGGCGATTGGGTCGGGAAGATGGAAGCACTTCCGTCGTTCGTGGAGGAGGGAAATTGTGTTTGACCGGTCAAAAGTAAATGGGAGAGAAAAATAGTGATTGGTCCTTATATTTAATATTTAATTTATTTTAAATTCAAAAATATCTTCTTGACCAACCGAGCACCAATTCAAACCCAACGACTGTCTCCCTAGCTAAATACCCCCATCTCGGACACAATGGGATATGTTTCGTTGGCCAATTCGACTGTTACAGTCAGTTATTTTTCAAATTAAAGTATAAAACATTTAATATTCAATTTGAACGTACATTTCAATTTACCAGGGCCACAAACTGATTCGAAAAATTCCAGAAAAATAAATCTAGCTATGTTTTGATGCTACGGTCCCAACAAAACTAGATTCGTCGAATTCTGAGATCGTTTGAAAAATGGCCATTTTCTGGTCGATCCAATTTAACAAAAATTGACCAAACACATTTTCTTTTGCCACGCTTACATACTAGCTTCAAAAATTATGAAATTTGAAACCTAGCAATAGTTTGACATCCCGGACCCAAAAAAGTGGTTTCGTCGAATTCCGAGGTCGTTTGCAAAATATCTATTTTCAAGGGCTATATATTCTATATAGCGACCTTTCTGAAAATTCATTTGGCCATAACTTTTGATTCCCACTATGAAACTTTGATTTTTCAGATTCATTAGAAAGGTATTCATAAACAGATTTAAATATTTTTGGTTTCACTAAAATCTGTTATACTTTCCACCCGGTACAGTCTGTCAAAGTTGGAATTCAAATTTTCAAACTGCCTCACTATTTCTAATTCATTCTTTTATTGAAATCTTCTATTTCAATTGTTCAAATTGCATTGAAATAACTAATTTAAAAATTTTAAATTGGCTCGTATTTTCCGGGTTGTTACATAAACTTCACAAGATAAAATAATTTATAACTGTATCTTGTGCAAAACATGGGGAAAAGCTATTCACTTATTTTCTTCTATTTATACTTAAACTGAATATCAATTTTGAATATGAGTAGATTATAAACATAACTATGATTGTATTTTGTAACACCCCGTATTTTCTGTGAACATAAGAGTAACAAATCAGAGAATAATTAAATTGTAACAAAGTAATTAAGGGAAATGGGTTACGCCATTGCGTTCGTCTCGAAATTCTGTATGAAGAAGATATGGCCTTTAGAAGTTTCAATTAAAACCAGCCCAAAATTAAAAATTCAAATTTCAAAATTCAAAACAGACACCCGGGCTGGGCGGGAAAATTCCCGCCCAGGACCGAGGTCGACACTAGGGTCGACCTGGGGGTCGACCTGGGTAAACAGGTCGACACTAGGGTCGACCTTAGGGTCGACTTCCCCCCTATTTCCAAATCCATGGACAGATGCATTTTTCTGTATTTAGACGCCCGTTCTAACTAGATTCGCGACCCCTATGCTATTTAAACACCCCCAAACCTAGCTTTCTCTCCACACAATTTCATTCTACCTATACTCTGCCTCTATTATAATTAAAAATAAAAATGGCGTGGCTACTCTGCTGGAATCAAAACTAGGATTAATGCATCTTCTTCCAATCTGAATAGAGTTAAAAGAGAACAACTATTTTCTAATCTAATCGATAGTCTACGCCAAAGGAGCGCAATTCAGTGTCAGAAAATAGATCCCAGAAATCCAGATTTACCTTTTCAATCGTGAGTACAGTTATTTTTAGATATGAAATTTAATAATTATCTTGACATTTTTGTGAATCTGGATCTGAGGTTATGCATACTTTTCTGTGGATCTATCTTGATTGTGACTGTTCTGTATCTGTTCCCTCTTTTCTTCCTTTTTGTTTATAGCCAGGCTACCATGAGCCTGCGCCAAATCTCATATGAGATTAATGCACGGACGCTAAATTTTGGGACAAATAATGGATAATGCATAAATGGGACATGACTGATCTTTGACTGATTTGAGCAATGGACATATTTTGTAAATTAGATCTAGATCTGTGTATACTCTGTAATTTGGAAGAAGAGGAATCATTGTATGATAACATATGACTTGAAACTTGGGGACATAATGCATACAAAAATTAAGATCTGATTTTGAGATTTTATAATTTAAAGATCTAGACTTTTGGGGTAAATTTTTATATAATGATTCACGACTTGAAAAAGGAATATGTGACTTAGGCGTAGAGACCTATATTATAATAGGATAACTATAAATGTGAATACGCCTAAAAGTGGATTTCTGGATATTTGGCATTAAAGGCTATAATTTGGCATAATTCATATGGTATATCATGATTTGGGCTTTTAGAGAATATTCTGTACTTTGCAAAGTTTAACTAAAAATTTGGGCATATGTTGTATTATGAATTATGACCATGATTTAGGCCTCTAAGTTTAGGCTTAATTTATAATTAGGCAAGATATGTAAATAGAATTTTAGAAATGTTTAATCTGTTGAATTGCCTAATCTGCTAAATCTGTTATGTGCTAAATCTGTTGAATTGCCTAATCTGCTAAATCTGTTATCTGCTAAATCTGTTGAATTGCCTAATCTGCTAAATCTGTTATCTGCTAAATCTGTTGAATTGCCTAATCTGCTAAATCTGTTATCTGCTAAATCTGTTGAATCGCCTAATCTGCTAGACCTGTTATCTGTTGAGTTGCCTAATCTGTTGAAAGATAAATAATTGTAATTTGGGTATGAAAATCCGTAGGCTCGATCTAAGATTGAAATTTGATTAATCTACTGTAACCTGTAAAGAATTTTAATCTGTTAAATGGACATAATTAGTCTGATATCTGTATAATCTGTATTGGAATAAATTGGCTATGACACGAGGTTAGACTCTGTTTGGGGTAGAAGCCTGCCTGGAACCGACCGGCTTAACCAGCAACCGCAAACTATCAGTCTAATGTGAGAGGTCGTAGGCATAACTAAAATATGCTTAGACACGAGGTTAAGTCTGGCTTGTGGCAGAAGTCTGCCCGAAACCGCCCGGCACATCCAGCGGCCACAAGCTACCGACCTAATGTGAGAGGTCTATGCATTAATATTTAATTAATGCAAATTTAAGAGAAATGCGGTGTCTAAAAATGTGTTGGGTGGATAGGGTTAAACAAACTGGACTGATGAATCTAATAAAACCGTTTCATGAATCTGTAGGCCCAATACAAAGTTAGACAATCTGTAAGTCTGTTAAATCCGTACATCTGATCTGTTAATCTGAAAACTAGTTAACTTGATGGTCTGATATGTGAACTAGTAATCTGAACTCTGTCTGAAACTTGTAAACAAGTTAATCTGAAATCTGCTAGTCTGGGGACACAAGGCTAGGAGGGGAAATACTTGTGTCATCTGTTGTTTGGGACCCATATTAGCCAGTAACCCTTTCTGGTATCAAAACTTTGACCCCACACTATGTAGGGGTCCGGGCATGCTTACTGAACTAATTATAAGTGGTTCATTCTGATAATGGCGAGGGGCGTTGATGGCGCGTTCCAACCGGGTCATGTGCATGCATGATTCTGGTCTTCTCTGAGGATGTAAGACACCGTGACATCTGTAAATAGGTCTGTGCCAATAGGTTGCCACTTTAGGGAGTGATACACCCTACTGTGGGACCGACACAGAGTATTTATGTATTAGGGAGTCGATCGCTTGGGCGTAGGACTTAGGGTACACTTAGTTCTGTCTGTTTCTGTTGGTACCGTCTATTCTATTGGGTGGTAACACCTGTCTGTTTCTGCATGGTACCGTCTGTTGGGCCGTAAAGGCCCATTACTAGTGTACACCAAATTCTAACATTCTGTTTTCGTAGGATTATTCTGTTTCCGTCTCTGATTCAATTTTCGGTTCTGTTTCCGTACCTTCTGTCTGTTGGGGTGGTAAAGGCCCATTAGTTGGGTGGTAAAGGCCCATTATTAGTATTCTGCTTCTGTACCTTCTATCTGTTCAGGTGGTAAAGGCCCATTACTAGCATTCTGTTTCTGTAGAGATTATTCTGTTTCCGTTTCCGTTTCTGTTTAAACATTAGGGTAACACCTAATCCTGTTATACTAGTATTAGTGCAAAGAAGTGAAAAGCTTAGCTTAGCCTATATCATTCCGTTTCTTCTATTAACCTGCTATTTATGTTATGGTTGACTCAGCACATGGATGTTGCATATGAATGAACGGTTGTGCACTCATTTAGAAATGGTATGTATCAAATAGGAAAATTGCATACATGTTGGACTCATGGCACTGACATAATTCGCATTAAGGAGGTCAACTGAATCAGTGGACCGCCTGATCTTCGCATTAGATAAGGAACATATACACACACTTTTGCATATGTTCATACAACATTAGAAGTTTTCTAAGGACAATGGATGCTTGTAGATGATGGTTGAGTAGATGGGGGATTGGATGGTAGGACACATTCTTCCTAACTTGAAGATTTCAGGGGCGAAATCCTTTAAGGAGGGGAGAATGTAACACCCCGTATTTTCTGTGAACATAACAGTAACAAATCAGAGAATAATTAAATTGTAACAAAATAATTAAGGGAAACCGGTTATGCCATTGCGTTCATCTCGAAATTCTGCTTGGAATAGAGTCCAAGTTTGCGTAAATCGGACTCCGTATGAAGAAGATATGGCCTTCAGAATTTTCAATAAAAACCAGCCCGAAATTCAAAACAGACACCCGGGCTGGGCGGGAAAATTCCCGCCTAGGACCCAGGTCGACACTAGGGTCGACCTGGGTAAACAGGTCGACACAAGGGTCGACCTCCCCCCTATTTCCAGATCCATGGACAGATGCATTTTTCTGTATTTAGACGCCCGTTCTGACCAGATTCGTGACCCCTATGCTATTTAAACACCCCCAAACCTAGCTTTCTCTCCACACAATTTCATTCTACCTATACTCTGCCTCTATTCTAATTAAAAATAAAAAATGCATGGCTACTCTGCTGGAATCAAAACTAGGATTAATGCATCTTCTTCCAATCTGAATAGAGTTAAAAGAGAACAACTATTTTCTAATCTTATCGATAGTCTACGCCAAAGGAGCGCTATTCATTGTCAGAATCCAAATCCCAGAAATCATGATTTACCTTTTCAATCGTGAGTACAGTTATTTTTAGATATGAAATTTAATAATTATCTTGACATTTTTGTGAATCTGGATCTGAGGTTATGCATACTTTTCTGTGGATGTATCTTGATTGTGATTGTTCTGTATCTGTTCCCTCTTTTCTTACTTTTTGTTTATAGCCAGGCTACCACAAGCCTGCGCCAAATCTCATAAGAGTTTAACGCACGAATGCTAAATTTTGGGACAAATAATGGATAATGCATAAATGGTACATAACTGATCTTTGACTGATTTGAGAAATGGACATATGTTGTAAATTAGATCTAGATCTGTGTATACTCTGTAATTAAGAAGAAGAAGAATCATTGTATGATAACATGTGACTTGAAACTTGGGGACATATTGCATATAAAAGTTAACATCTGATTTTGAGATGTAATAATTTAAAGATCTAGACTTTTGAGGTCAATTTTTATATAACGATTCATGACTTGAAAAAGGAATATGTGACTTAGGCGTAGAGACCTATATTATAATAGGATAACTATAAATGTGAATACGCCTAAAAGTGGATTTCTGGATATTTGGCATTAAAGGCTATAATTTGGCATAATTCATATGGTATATCATGATTTGGGCTTTTAGAGAATATTCTGTACTGTGCAAAGTTTAACTAAAAATTTGGGCATATGTTGTATTATGAATTATGACCATGATTTAGGCATGTAAGTTTAGGCTTAATTTATAATTAGGCAAGATATGTAAATAGAATTTTAGAAATGTTTAATCTGTTGAATTTCCTAATCTGCTAAATCTGTTATGTGCTAAATCTGTTGAATTGCCTAATCTGCTAAATCTGTTATCTGCTAAATCTGTTGAATTGCCTAATTTGCTAAATCTGTTGAATTGCCTAATCTGCTAAATCTGTTATCTGCTAAATCTGTTGAATCGCCTAATCTGCTAGACCTGTTGTCTGTTGAGTTGCCTAATATGTTGAAAGCTAAATAATTGTAATTTGGGTATGAAAATCCGTAGGCTCGATCTAAGATTGAAATTTGATTAATCTGCTATAACCTAGAAAGAAGTTTAATCTGTAAAATGGACATAATTAGTCTGATATCTGTATAATTTGTATTGGAATAAATTGGCTATGACACGAGGTTGGACTCTGTTTGCGGTAGAAGCCTGCCCGGAACCGACCAGCTTAACCAGCAACCGCAAAACTGTCAGTCTAATGTGAGAGGTCGTAGGCATAACTAAAATATGCTTAGACACGAGGTTAGGTCTGGCTTGTCGCAGAAGTCTGCCTGGAACCGCCCGATACATCCAGCGGCCACAAGCTACCGACCTAATGTGAGAGGTCTATGCATTAATATTTAATTAATGCAAATTTAAGAGAAATGTGGTGTCTAAAAATGTGTTGGGTGGATAGGGTTAAACAAACTGGACTGATGAATCCAATAAACCCGTTTCGTGATTCTATAGGCCCAATACAAAGTTAGACAATCTGTAAGTCTGTTAAATCCGTACATCTGATCTGTTAATCTGAAAACTTGTTAACTTGATGGTCTGATCTGTGAACTAGTAATCTGAACTCTGTCTGAAACTTGTAAACAAGTTAATCTGAAATCTGCTAGTTTGGGGACACAAGGTTAGGAGGGGAAATACTTGTGTCATCTGTTGTTTGGGACCTATATTTGTCAGTAACCCTTTCTGGTATCAAAACTTTGACCCCACACTATGTAGGGGTCCGGGCACGCTTACTGAACTAATTATAAGTGGTTCATTCTGATAATGGCGAGGGGCGTTGATGGCGCGTTCCAACCGGGTCATGTGCGTGCATGGATCTGGTCTTCTCTGAGGATGTAAGACACTGTGATATCTGTAAATAGGTCTGTGCCAATAGGTTGCCACTTTAGGGAGTGATACACCCTACTGTGGGACCGACACAGGGTATTTATGTATTAGGGAGTCGATCACTTGGGGGTAAGACTTAGGGTACACTTAGTTCTGTCTGTTTCTGTTGGTACCGTCTGTTTCTGTTGGGTGGTAACACCTATCTGTTTCTGCGTGGTACCGTCTGTTGGGCAGTAAAAGCCTATTACTAGTGTACACCTAATTCTAGCATTCTGTTTCCGTAGGGATTATTCTGTTTCCGTCTCTGATTCCGTTTCTGGTTCTGTTTCCGTACCTTCTGTCTGTTGGGGGTGGTAAAGGCCCATTAGTTGGGTTGTAAAGGCCCATTATTAGTATTCTGCTTCTGTACCTTCTGTCTGTTCGGGTGGTAAAGGCCCATTACTAGCATTCTGTTTCTGTAGAGATTATTCTGTTTCCGTTTCAGTTTCAGTTTCGACATTAGGGTAACACCTAATACTGTTATACTAGTATTAGTGCAGAGAAGTGAAAAGCTTTGCTTAGCCTATATCATTCCGTTTCTTTTGTTAACCTTCTATTTCTGTTACAGTTATCTCTTATCCAGTTTTATTTACATGTCATGATACCATTATCTGTTTATATGTTGAAAGTCACTGGACTCACCAGACTTATGTCTGACCTAGTTTGTTTCGCCTCTTTTCTTTCCATTTCCACCCCCAGGTTTTCAGGGTGGAAACATAGGAGCTTGATTCAGATTCTCTTTGCTTGAAGTGTTTGAAGTATTGCTTGGCTTTGGCCCTATCTTTCCATGGCAATTTATATTGGGGATTATGGCCTTAAAAACTATGCATTCTGAAGGCTTTTGTACAAGACCGATATTTATGTACTTGAATTCCGGTATTGTGATTTTGAAAGATGTAACCAAACTTATTTCTGTTTTTGTTGTAATAAAGTTATAAAATTTTCAAGTACTACTTTATCTATCCTGTAAATTTCAGTTCTGTCTACTTAAAACGCTCCTCCAAAGTTAAGGCATTCCCTTTGCGAGTGACCTTAACAGAGGTGGGGTGTTACATATTTCACTTAAAGCTACTGGAAATAGGAAATGAGCTTTTTAGAAAATCATTTGGTTTGGCATATGCGCATGTTATGTGCACCTGTGCATATTCTAAGCATTTTGACTTCTAGGAGCCCCTTATTTATCACATCCCACATACTTAGTTAATTTGAGTATAAATAGATATAGGAGTTTAATCAATGATTAACTAATCAGAAACCTATATTTAATAGTAGAAGGTGTCTAGAAAATTGAAATTTTATTCTGTCATATAAATACTTAGCAAAGCGTACGATGAAATGCCCCATTATTTTGAGTTACCTTCAGAAAATACATTCACATAATACTTATTTGAATTGCCTCCTTGTAATGCTAGCTACATGCCAAACTCCCCATAATTAAATTAATTAATCCTCCATATGCAATGGCACGCTGATTTCTAGTAACAAAATGTATACACTTATTTGTTACTCTGCCTCATTAACATCAATTTTTCCAATAAAAATCTAGCTGAAAGAAAATAATAAGTATGCGCTTATAAGTACAAATTTCAGCTTCATATTGTCATAGTTTTTAAAACATATACTGGCATGTAATGATCTATAATGTAATGCATAGCAAATATTGTGCGTTCAAGCATTTCAGTCCTCAAAAAACCAAAACTAAAGAGACTTCATCTATTACTGGTTTTCTAAGTACTTAGGCATTACATCAGTTCATCTCAAACAGCATACAGAATTTTAAGGCATTTAGCAAATATATACTGCATACACTTTGAGATGACCCACTTCTCATATTTTAAAGAGAAATACTTTGATTATGATATAGCATGTTTTTTAGTATAAATAGAAATAATCTTGTTGTGTCATCTTCTCAAAATGGATTTACCTCATTTAAAATATATTCCCACCTAGGATTTTCTCATTACTAATATAGAAATATCAGTTTACATCTTTATTTCTTATACACTTTCTTATATGAAAGGGTGAAAGCTCTTTGTTATTTAAAAATCAGAGTTATAAGCAGAATTAATCATTCATGTTATTGATCTGAAATTAATCTATTTTACAAAGCATAATAGAGTGATATGATGGGTAGAAACATATTTAAGAGTTATGATTTTCTTATAATCCAGTTTTTTTTCTTATATTCCCTAATCTCTTTTATGTGTGCTTAGGGTTTCAGCTTAACACTTTGGTCACACTTAAGGTTGTTTCTAAAATGTTTCTAGAATAAACAGTTAATACATTAATCCCCTTTCCAATTCTATTGTTATGTAGTTTACCCTTATCTCGTTTATTTAATGGATGAAGTCAGTAAATGGCTAAATAAACCCACTTAATATTGATTTAAACGTACTTTAGAAAGATTAAGAGTACCCTAACATAAAATTATTTCAAATAGCTTTTTAAAAAGCATTTCCAGGTTACTTTCAAAATCCTTTAAACTCTGCTTCATTCTGGGTACTCACATTTATACAAAAGCTTGTCAATGTATACCTGAAAGTATTCATAAATAATGTAACAACTATGCAGGTATCGTTTTTATATGGATACCCTTGCCAAGTTATATTTGTTGATAACTATAAATAATAGGCACTAAATTGACAATATGCATATTATATGTATGTATGCAGCTAGCATTCAGTAGCCCTATACAATATTGAATATATAAAATCCATGATTTAATAGGACATTTCATGCATAAACGGAGCAGACTTAATACTTCATCATTGCTTAATTTAGTTGAACTTGGAATCCTTGAGAACATCCAGTTTCTACTAAATAAATATCCATTAATTCTTACCTTCAATCTCTTCTTTAAAATCTATTCATTTCTAGAGCATTAAAATAGTCTATCTTCAGAAATTTAAGCAGATTACATCATAGTTCTTTCATCATAAACTAGGTACTCACTACTGAATACAAATAACACAAGCATTCAAATAAACTAGGTTCTTTCTCTTGTTCCTAATAGCTACTACAAACAGAAAATAAGCAAGCTAATTCATTCCAGGTTTACTTCTTTACTCCTCTATTCTTTCAGATTTCCTGCATTAGCAATTGAGGCTGCCTCACCATAAATGAGACACCCCAATTAGCATCAATGCAAATCGAGGCCAAACTTAAGTCTGGTATTAACACTTACTTAATATAAGTAGAAAATGACTAATTGTATCAGTCTACATTTATTTTTACCTCAAGGTTATAAACTGTATAAATAACAATGGTTTGATAGCATTTCTTTTATCAGGGTTTAAAATTTCACTTAATATATACATAGGTGAGTATATGCAAAGTTATAATCAGCGTATATAACAATCCAAAGAAATCAGCATAATTCAGCATATCATAAACATGGCATAATCAGTTTAAACAAACATATCTCATCCTACATTTGCACTTTAATGATGCTACTCAGCAGGCCTACATCATCAGTTTAACCATTTTGTGACTTATCAAGGTCAAAGCATTACTTGAATGCACTGGTGCACATTGTTTGGTCCATACATTACACCAAACACTTGGATCCTTGGGTTTAAACAAGCCATGTGCAAACTTGCATTATGTCCCATGCCAAGCTAATCAAGTGCTCATTAGATTTAAGTTTTTTGTTTGTTTATTTAATTTACCCCCCGTATTTTCTATGGTTCAATCATTTCTAACCATAAGGGTTTCATGGACTATTCCAGACATATCCTTTATCTAAATCGATAATTTCCAGCATCCATTAATCATCCAATATTTAATCATTTAGCATTTCAGGTAACATACCAACAGTTCATATAAACATGTCAATTTTAACTAAGGGTTACTAGGTATTATTATATGAGAATATAATTCTGGGTGTTAGATAACCTAATCTCCTTAATCTCTGTGTTAAATAAACTTCACTTATAAGACTGCATCTAAACCACATCATAAGTAATGGGAGATCACTAAAGAAACTTGAGGTTCAGCACATGTAAAAACATTGCACCTCTTATTCCTTATCTTATAAGGATAGTGGTCATAAGCTAGGGTGCTCTCCTGCAGCCCAATACCTTTTTTTTCCAAAAAAAATTCAAAAATAATAATATCAATGAACCATACACATAAACAGTCCTTTTAAGGTGTGATAATCATGGTTACACTCAACTGAAAGGTATATGAAACAAATATATATTAGTATACCCACAAATCAAAACATTCATAATATCACATGTATTAAACAAGAAGTTTAGGTTTTCTTAAGCATCAATATACAGTTTAGCTATTTTGCAATGCAAAGATAAGAACAATCGTGTTGCCTTAATACGGTTTTATTGCCAATATTTAAGTAAATGCTCACCAAATACTTTTTTCTTCTAAATATTCAAATATTTAGCAAGCCCCAATCCCTATGTATCTGATGCTATCTTACTTCTATTTTTAATGCAAAAACTATAACAGTCAAGGGAAATTGTAGGATCTCCTATTTAAACGAATTCATTCTAGGGTTCAGTGTGCCTGATGTCTAGAATACCCTACTAGGCATTCATATCCTCGAAATTTCATAGATGAGAACCCATTTGTTTACCCTATGCATTTTTCCAGATTATGATAAGAAAATGAGGTGTAAAGTAATATGGTTATATTACTTTGGGAAAGCTAATTTACAAATTGCCTTTTATATCCTTGATCACTCTATTTACATGATCCATTCCCACGGCTAGAGATTCAAATATGACAGTATAAAAAGTATTTTTTTTTCTTTTTTAATAATCTCTCATCCTATTCTTGCTGAACCTTATATACATATTTTAAATTTAAATCAATGGGTTACTCAACATATCTGGCTTTACTAGTCCTTGTTTTACTTATCCGAATCAGGTCTGCCTTATTTGCTAAGCCATGTTCCATATTCATTTATCATGTATTTCCATATTCTATACATAATTTAGTCAACCTTTTATCATTTTGGAAATCACAAGGCATATATATATGCCTTTACTCAAATAATTATCAACACAAATCCAAAATTAAAGCGGTAATCCACCTTATTTATCATGGTTTCTCAATGTGTAATTATTTAGGGATATTACACACTTTATTCAAGCACTAGTCCACTTAAGCTTTATTCCTATTGTAGCAAATCCGCTTGCATTAGCATCTTCAAATATCACATCAACATACTAAAGATTCCTTTCCTGAAGTTATTCCTTGAGTTGCCTCACCACAACATGAGACACCCAAAAGATTAAAAATACAACCAAATAGGGTCAGATAAAACCTCTGGTATGAGCATAAATTAGTATTTAATGAGCATATATAAACACCTTTACCATAGTGTTATGTGATATTCATATTATTAAGTAAATGTAATCAACAACACATCATATAACTTCATATATATGATCATCAATCCCCTTATAACATGTCATTATTCCCTCTAAGATCATGCTCTTCATACCCTGGACTAATTTACATTATTACAGTGGGTCACCAACGTAGAGAACCATGCACTGAACACTAGTGCACACTGTTTGGGTCTATCTTAATCCCAGCACACAAAGGCCTTCAGGGCTTTCATTAAGCCATGTGCATACCTAACATCCCAACTTAATGTTAGGTAAATCAATGCAACAGGTGAAAAGCACCACAACCAGACCCACTATCTTGTTTCTAGTTAGGATTTAGATTGTGTTAACCTAACCACCCCATACACCGAATTTGATGCATGAAAATCCCATCATAAATGGTGAACAGATATATATATATATATGTCTAATGTAAATTGATACAAACAATCATTTAATGGCACATCATTTACAATCAGATCATACATCCAAAATTATATTAACACATGGTAATAGTGGTTATATGTTTACTTTAACATCAGGCGTTCAGATATCAAGGACCATGTTAGTTTTACACATTGCCATGAGCATAAGATAGAGAAAATTAGGATATCTCTAGCCTTTATGATTTCTTCTTATCGAATATCAAGATCTGACTTAAAGAATGTCACAAAGCAAATAGATCAGCACATGAGTATTTTCATTACTCTATTCACCATTTTAGTTAGAAGTATATATAAGCTCAAACTCCCTTGTTCAAACTGCATACTCCCAAATATTCAAACCTTACCACATGGCAATATTTTTATAATCTTTATTATTTAGTTTTTGATGTACATACATAGATTTCATACCACACACTCATGCATATTTACTAAATCCATGAAAACATACAGAGTAAATTACATTAAGTATCTAGAAACTTTATAATAAATATAATACAGGCTGCCTATATAGGTCTTATTGCCTCATAAATATTGAAGTATACTAACTAACACTCTCTCTTCTTTTAGCCTAAGATTTTCCAGCTTTTCTCACTGTTTACTATGACTCCATTAATAGATATCTTTCAGTGATAAAATATTATTTCCTTATTTCCCTAAAAGGCTTTACTATAGGTTAAGTATACTCAGTAATATCTTAGGGTTTCCTTTTATATAAAATTCCTACATTATTCCTTGGTTTTTACCCATCTACAGTAGTTGTATATACAATATAATAACCCTTCTGCATAACATTTTGAGTATCTTGCATGCTACAGGCCATATATGGAATTATGCCAATCATATTATTTGTGTGACTACCAGGGTCAGTGGTCCTAATTCCTTATTATACAGAGGGATAGGTTATAACGATAATATATTTGAAATGAATTATTCAAGCATTATTTTCCCCAGGCACTTTATAAACCCTAAGGATAAATGTCACATGACTTCATGCCAATTAAGTTTTTTTTTTCAACTAAAGGCAATTAAGCATTTATATTTTCCACGTTCTAGAATTGTTATTTTATGCCTCTAGATCACCAATTTCATGTGTACCTACGTACATTTTTAGTATATGTTCTACATTGTATTATATGTGTATCAAGATTTTAACAAACATAAATCTAAAATGGGTTAAAAACTTGAGGTTATCACATTCACCCCTTCTTTTAGGAATTGTGTCGCCGCAATTTCTTCTTATCCTTGCATTATATTTTAAAATTATACAATATTCACTGATTTACTCCTTGCTTCTTAGTTTCAAACATAATGCATATTATACACACACACACACACATATATATATATATATATCTGGTATTAGCAAACAAACAGATATAGAATGCAAATATATAATAAATCAAAACACTTACGAAGAATCAATTCAGGCTCTTTTCATTATCAGAAAATAATCCTGGATACTTTGTCTTCATTGTATCTTCAACTTCACATATGCAATCATTTGCATATACACTCCACTCCACCTTAACCAGTTTTATGGTTTCATTTCTCAACCTCTTTTCTTCTCTTGCAGCAATCCCTATTGGCTCTTTTTCATAAGTCAAATCTGTCTTGTTTTTCACTGGAGTAGGAAATTCCAGAATAGTTTCTTTATCATGTACCCATCATCTAAGTTGTGATACATGAAATACATTACGTATCCCCTTCAATTCCTCTAGTAGTTTCAATCTATAAGATAATGTGCCTATTCTTTCCACTAATTTGTAAGGGCCTTGTAACAACCCGAAAAATCAGAACTAATTTAAAAATTTTATTTTTGCTATTTTATTGAATTTTGAATAGTTAAAATAATTTATTTTAAATAATAATGATTAAAAATTTATTTAAATCAAAGTTAAAATGAATATATTTATTTTAATTTTAAAAGGAGTTAGAAATAGCACGGCAGTTTGAAAATTTGAATTCGAACATTGACTGAATGCACAAGATTAAAAATAAATCGGATTTTAGTGAAACCCGAAATATTAAAATCTGTTTAAAAATATCTTTCCAAAGGATCTGAAAAATTGAAATTTCATAGCGGGGATAAAGAGTTATGGCCAGTTGAATATTCAGAATAGTCGCTATTGAATTTTATATAATATATAGCCCTTATATATAGCCATTTTGCAAACGACCTCCATTTTTTACGAAACCACCTTGGTTGGATCCGGAATGTCAAATTATTGAAACATTCCAATTTTCATAATTTTTGGAATTAATATGTGAGCGTGACAAAAGAAAATGTGTTTTGTCAATTTCAGTCAATTTGGATAGACTAGAAAATGACCATTTTTCAAACGGTCTCCAAATCCGATGAAATTAATTTTGTTAGGATGGTATCGTCAAAACATAGCAAGATTTATTTTTCGGGAATTTTTGGAGTCAGTATGTGGCCACGGTAAATTAAATTGTACGATCAAATTAAGTAATAAAATGTTTTATTATTTAATTTAAAGAAAAATGGACTGAAACGATCAAATGGGCTGATGAGACCTAGTCCATTGTGTCCGGAATGGGGGTAATTAGTTAGGGGCGACAATCGTTGGGCTCGTTTGGAGTCCGGACCGGTAAACAAATAATTTGTAAATTAAAATTATATTAAATAATAAATAAATATATATTAAAATAATAGAAAAACACATCGTCATCTTCCAAATTCGATACCCTTTCAAATTCAATGGCGGCTACGGCTCGCAACTTCTCTTCTTGATTACTCCTTCCACACTCAACGAAATCAATCAACCCTTTGGAGGATTCAGTAGATCTCGATCTCCTCTCCACGTCCATACCCAATTTGCCCCCTGTAATTGCGCATATCTCGATATCCGAGCCGCTGAACCCGCCGCGTTTGGACCGCTTCCAAAACCACCAAACGCCATCGATCTGGGCATCACCACGGCGATCGGAAGCTCTCTCCTCCCCCTTCGACGTGGTTAAACATGATCGACTCCTAGTGCAACGATTTGGAAGCAAATTCTAAACCTAGGTTTGAACAAAAACTGAAAGGTACGGCTGTTTCTAAATTAAATGGTTATAACACCTAAAAGCATTGTGAAATTGAGTTCAATCGTATAAAAATCATATCTTTTTCGTATGTTGTCCAAATCCAGTGAAAAAGGAGACATCGAGACCGTTACATCGCACACGACATTTCAGAACTGATAGGAAAATTTTTGGAGCCTTCTATAATTTTAGAAGAAATAAACAGCAATGTGAGATTTCTGAATCCAAATTAAATAAATAAAAATTATATTAGGTTGCAGACGGAGTTTAGAAACTCCTGACACCCGTCGTCTACAGACCATGGACGACTTGATTGTATTGTGGTGAATTTGATTGTGATTGTGGTTTATTGATTTTGGTTGAAACGAAATCGATCGTGTTTGTGGGAAATCCATTGTATAGTAGAAAAAAATTGTATTATTAAAATATGACCCTTGTATTGCCGCGAGGCCTGATTAGTGCGAGGAGTCGTACTAGGGACGGTGCTGGTTTTAATTACCCGGCCGTTATGCTGTCGAAATTTTCTGAAATATTTATGTGTTGTAAAATTTTCATGTTATAATATAAATTTGGTTGAATAATAAAGATTAGATTTTTGGTTAAATAAGAAAAGTGGAAAAATGATCATTACTGTGAATTAAGTTGTTTAACAATAAAAAGTTACATTTTTTTATTGTAAATAAGAAAAGTGGAAAAATGATCATTACTATGAATTAAATTGTTTAACAATAAAAAGTTACTTTTTTTTATTGTAAATAAGAAAAGTAGAAAAATGATTATTACTATGAATTAAATTGTTTAACAATAAAAAGTTACATTTTTTATTTAAATAAGAAAAGTGGAAAAATGATCATTACTATGAATTAAATTGTTTAAAAATAAAAAGTTACATTTTTTTATTGCATATAAGAAAACATGGAAAATGATTCATTGTTTAAATAAAAAGGTAAACAATAAAAATCTCATTTTTATTGTATATACAGAATATATGGAAATGAACATTAGTGGAATAGAAAGGTTGTTTACCAAATAAAAATACATTTTTTGTGTAATATAAAAAGTACTACATTTTTATGTAAGGTTAAAAAGAATTACATTTTTATGTAAGGTTAAAAAGAATTACATTTTTACGTAAGGTTAAAAAGAATTACATATTTATGTAAGGTTAAAAAGATTTACATTTTACGTACGATAAAAAAATTACATTTTTATACAATATAGAAAAGATAACATTTTTATGCAATATAAAGAGATTATATTTATATGCAATATAAAAAGATTATATTCTTATGCAACATTTGTTTAATGTAAAGAAGTTAACAATAAAAAGATTACATTTTTATTGTAAATGTGCAATATGATAAATGATTCAATGAAAAGATCCACTGTTTAATAAAATAAGTTAACATAGAATTTACATTTTATTTTAAATGAATAATTAGAAAAGATCCATTGTTTGATAAAATGAGTTGACATAAAAATTTACGTTTTTATGTAAGAATGAATTATTTAAAGAGATTCAAGTTTAAAAATATATTAACATCAAAAATATGTTGACATTAAAAATTTACATTATTAATGTAAAGATGATTCATAGAGAAAAGATTCTAGAAATGAAAAATATGTTAACATTTAAAGTTTACATTTTTAATGTAAGAAGAAGAAATCAACATTTGGTAAATATGTATTGTTAAATCAAAACGTTAATCGTTGACATATTAGTAAAGTTAGAAAATGGGCCATGTGTGAAAATATATTTTCATTAGATAAAATATTCTTTTTAACATGTGTATAAAGTGTAGAAAATTATTTAAAGAATAAATAATTGGAAATCATCGAACGAATGAAATATATATATATATATATATATTAAAATAAAACGAATCGCGCTGCTGTAGTTCGCGATTTGAAATCGTAACTTCAAACGATTATAACGAGAGATCCGACCGTCGGATTTTCCCAAAACTGGAACCGTTGGGTTCGCTTTGGAATGATCTTTCCAATGATGTAAAATTTGCTAAGATCCAACGGTTAGATTTTGAGAAATGTGTAAATAAAATTTTGCCAGGGCCGCGTAATGATCCGAAGCGTCGTTTAATTAAAAATGGCTATTTTATTTAAATAAAAATAGCGATAAATCGTTATAAAATATTACAAACTATATGGAATGAAAAGATTTGATTTGAATTAAATATCTTCGCGAATTATTTGAAAAGACCGAGTTAATTTTCATTTCAAATAATTAAACGATGATTAGAAGTCAAAGCTTTGAAGACGGTGGATTGAAGACCGACGATCTTCACATCGAATGGATGACTACTGATGCCCTGGATTGATTAGCTCCTAGGAAGGGGTTACAGTGGTAGTTGTTTGGACGTACTTGTTGATTGTCCGGATATGCGAGAGCCTCTCTTCCGTATTGGACATATGGAACGAGGAATAATGTGTCTCCGGTTTCGTTCAGACCCAGAACGGACTTGTAAATGGATGTATGTCTGACATTGGATTTTATTTTGTGCTGGTTGATTTCAATTAAATATATATCTGTTTGGTGGCGGAGAACTTATTCTCTTGCTTAACACCCTTCTCTGAGACGCACGAGCTCAGAGGTTATATATTGATAGTTATCGGTCGCATGGCGTGGATTGTCAATATGGCATGCCAAGATGCAAATGATCAAGGCTTATTGTTGAAAAGAAGAGCCTTGCGGTTGATGATCAAAGCACAACTTTAATTAGCATTGCTTTGTGTATAGCGTTACTTCACGAGCCTCACACCCCGGTATGAACTAGAAACGGGAGAGGACGGCAGGAAGGACATACGTTTCTTTCTAGATAGGAGTGGTGTCATGGTATGGAGCCCAGACATTTTTACTTATGTGGATGATGGAATGAGGCGCCTCGGATTTGAGTCCATGGTGGCTCTTTATTTACGGCCCATACGGCGGGGAAACGTATTGTTCAGGAATAACCAATCCACTAACGTATTTGTGGACCGGCCCTATAAGATCCAGGTGCAGTTGCGGCTGTATCCTGAGGCTCGGGCTAGAGAGTCTCAAATTCGATAAGGACGATCCCTTACCTTGGTTCATGATGGAAATCCAACTTCAAATACGACACCATGCGGTTTTGATTGTAAACCTAGTATGGCAACATAGTATATGGTAGTTATGCCGTCTATGATTGATATATTATGATTAAAATTGTTTTTGAAACATATAGACACCAATAATAATATCAAATCCATTTTATTGTATCAAGCTTTTTTGACCATTATAAGGTAAAACTCTATCCTCCGGTTTGCATTGAATTGTGTGATAGGACTTGAGTCTTATTGTAACGACCTACATTCTGCGCATCAGGGGATCGTAGAATATTTATTTCTTTCTCATGCGAAGTCATATAGTCATGTAACTTTGGGAGACGACTATTGGGGTCATTTCACATGTTCATGATTTTTGCCGATTTTTAAATGATCGTTTTGCCCCTAGTTGATCTGTTTCGACCATAACTTTTGATTGGTAAACGGTTTTGATATGAAACTATGTCCTCTAGATTCGAATGATGGTTTTCCTTTCCGTAGAGTGGTCACATTAGCCAAACGGACTCACCGTTTGGGAGAGATGGCCGAAACAATGTTTAGAAGGTGAAAAACAGCTTAATCGGGCCTAATTAGGGTGATTAGCAAGAGGGCCCATAACCCATTTCGGGATTAGGGTTATGGGGAGGCTGAGAATGGTAGGAAAACGATTTTTATTTCATTTTTCAGCCGCCTAAAACATTTCTCTAACCCTAGCCATGGCCTCCACCTTCTAATTTCATCCCAAATTGCTCCTAGTCGCTTTCTAATTGAAGATTAAGCCAAGCTACATCAAATCAAGGAAAATTAGCATGAAATTGGGAATAGAGCTGCTATGTTGCATAGAGATTCGACCCAAATCAGAGATAGTTTCAGGTCTAAAGTTAATTTATGGCTAAGGTGAGTGATTAGCATCTTTTTACACTAATTACGGCTAGTTAAGGGTGATTAGTGAGAATTAGCGAAATTATAACTCAGAAAAATCTAGAAAAAAAATTGCAAAATTCTAAAATATTATTTTATGCCACTGTTAGAAATTTGGGTTAATTTGATTAAGTTTTGTTAATCCTATCATTAGTTGTGCTTAAACATGATTAAGGGGAAAATATGGGTTTTGGGAAGTTTTGATCCATTTTTTTAACTTATTGAAATTTTTGTTTTGGTGTTTGTGGTTGATTATACATGTTGCTATGACTGTTTGGAATGTTTTGTGATTACGTACAACATTTAGAATGGTCGAAAACGCCATCGTGTGGCGTACAACAGTCGTTGGAAGTTGCAGGAAATTATACAGGGGACCGAATCAGATCGGTGGGGGAGGACCGGGTCGGTCGTGTAGCCCACCCACGAGCCGCCTCAAGTGCATGAACTGAACCGCCTACATGAAGTCATCAAACACCATCACGAACCAAACCGACCTGCTTGCATTGGAAGATCACGACCCGATGCTCTAGAGAGGAGTCACGATCCGAACCGATGCTAAGGCCCACGAGCCGAACCGATGAGGAAGTAGGACCTGGAGTTTACGATCCGAAGCTTCACCGAACTGAATGTTGACCACGACTCGAACCCAGTGAGGCACCACGACCCGAACTACTTGTTGGCCAAGAACCGGAGCTACTTACGAACAGATGCATCAAGTGATTTTAGGTAGCTAAGCCTAACTGATCCCTTAGGATCGCATGAAACCTCGAGGGTATTCCCGAGGCAAGTCAAAAGTCTAACTACCCTCCTTACACAATCACTAGCTAACCAATCCATGCCTAGAATCAACCCATAGCCCATGAAACCAAAAACATAAGTATTACACTTAGACTCAATACTTAATATAGCTATTCTCAAATCCTTACAAACCAAAGACAAATGAGCCGACCACAAATTGGATTTGAGACAATAATGGAATCTTCTGCTATACAAGTACTAGGGTGCAGAGACTCAACTATAGAAGCAGATATAAGCGAACGTGAAGCGCTGAAATCAAAAAGAGTACTAACAGGATGATCAAAAAGATAAACTAAGCTCTACCTCTCTCTCAGGTACGCTGGCGGTGAGAACATGCACTTGCCCTCCTAAAAATCCTGTTCTTTGTTCTTGCCCTTGTCCTTAATTATATGACCCATTATACCATAATAAAGACACTTCCTCTTGTTTTAGGTTTTACTATTCTTTGTAAACCAAGTCCATATCCCTGAGTTACTCATCCTTGGGTTGTGCTCCTTAGCCAAACTCCCTCATTCTCATCTTTGCCATCCTTGTGTAACTTGTTGACTAGTCTCTTGAAATCTGCCTCCATCACACGGAAAATCCTACAAAGCTCGAAAGAAAATTAGCCGTAGGTGAAACTACTGTGGCTATAGATGGAAGTTGGGCGCTTATTTGCCATTTGACAAGTGCCGTAGTCTCATCCAGCCTATGGAACCATGCCGCGATGAGGTTACCTCCCAGAAAGCTAAGAGCCCCAGAGACTTAATAAAGAAAGAAAACAAGGATTCAAATAGAGGATCAAAAGATAATGCATATGGCTTTGGGGAATATGCCTCCAAAAACAAAACTTTTCTTAAGAAAATGCTTCTTTTAAAACTGTTTTGAAAATAATTTTTCAAATCTTTTATCTGATCCGGTAACCTTCAGCTCTGATACCAAGTGAAACACCCCACCTCCGTTAAGGTCACTCACAAAGGGAATGCCTTAACTTTGGTGGAGCATTTTAGGTAAAAGATGCAGATAAATTACAAGACAGACAAATAAAGCAGCGGAAAATAAAGTCATTTTATAAACAATATGGTTCAGTCAAGCTTTTACAACAGTTGTCTCAAACATACTTAAAAGTAATACATAGAACTTCTGCCTTGATCTAAAAATTTCCAAATATAAAAGAAGCATAAAAACAACAATGATATTCCGCAATAAAGCATGAACCAGCCATAGCAGTGGAAGAGAGAGTCCAAAGCAATACATTGACTATCTTCGAGCTTAGAAAGAAAACTGAGCTAAGTGGTAACATTTCTCCCTGTGAACCTGGGGGGGGGGGGGGGGGGACGGAAGAAAAGAGGCGAAACAAAACTAGGTCAGACATAAGTCTGGTAAGTCCAGTGACTTTCAGCATATAAACAGGCAAAAGCATCATGACACGAATAAACTGAATATAAGACAATACCGTGATAACAGGGATAACAAGATAACATAGGATAAGCATAAGGTATGATAAGGCAAGATAAACTGAATGCGCTTCTACTCTTTCTCTGCTTCGCTACTACTTTGTTATTCTGCTTTCTATATCTATCTCTGCACCACCTAACTAGTGTCCCAACTAGTAATCTGTATAAAATGATAATATGATAACGTGATCCCAATCCCCCTAATTGTGGTAGCCTTCAGGTGTACATCTATCGTGAGGATTCCACCTCAATCTGACTAATTTCCATGAACATGTTAGATGTACCTTTACTACCCTATTGATCGGCTCCCTACTTGTATTAATTTCTCTTGTGTCTGTGTCAATCGGCCCTCTCTTGCGTGTAGATACCCTGTGCTGCTCCCATCATAATGCATACCAATCCTTATGATAGCGACCCGACACGATTCCAGATGCACAGTGTCTAACTACTGGTACCCAGTGCCTGTTTTTTCCCACTCCGGAGTACGTGCACGCCCGTAAACAGTCGGAACCTACACTGACGTACCCCCTGCCGTTGTTTTGACCGCTTATAATTAGCCCAGTAATCGTGCCCCTGCCTTCCTAGTTCAGGGTACCATGATACATCTATGTGGGTTACTGCTAAAATGGGTCCCCGTTACTAGGGTTTCCTATTGGTTAAGTTTGTGGGCCTATATTTACAAATATTACCCACCAACCCAATATGTACTTAACCCTTCCATCGATTCAAGCATGTTTATTTAATGGTTAAGTCTTGTGGGCCTATATTTACTAATATTACCCACCAACCCGATATGTACTTAACCCTTCCATCGATTCAAGCATGTTTATTTAACGGTTAAGTTTCGTGGGCCTATATTTACTAATATTACCCACTTACACGAGATGTACTTAACCCTCCCATCGGTTCAAGCATGTTCATTTAACGGTTAAGTTTTGTGGGCCTATATGTACTAATATTACCCACCAACCCGATATGTACTTAACCCTCTCGCACATTATGTCATATTGGTTAAGTGTTGTCCATTCCTGTTAACTTAACCCACCCATTCATCGTGTCATGTTGGTTAAGTGTTCCTATTAACTTAACCCTCCTCGCTTATTATATTGGATTGGTTAAGTGTTTCCTATTAACTTAACCCCGTCCGTTCATCAAGTTATATTAGTCAAGTGTTTTCTTGTTAACTTAACCCCACATGTTCATCATGTTGTATTGGTTAAGTGTCATCAACCAATTCAAGTTAACTTAACCCACCTACTTTTCATATTACTTTGGTTAAGTGTTGCCTTCTTGTGTTAACTTAACTCTACCAAAAATCAAGTTATATTGGTTAAGTGTTGCCTTCTTGTTTTAGCTTAACCTTACCACAAATCAAGTCATATTGGTTATGTGTTTCTTATTACTTAACCCTACCCATTCATCTTGTTATATTGGTTGAGTGTTCCTCATTAACTTAACCCTAGTCATTCATGTTATATTGGTTAAGTGTTCCTATGAACTTAACCCTAGTCATTCATCTTGTTCATTAGCATTAATTGATTTATTAATGCACCAACCTTTCACATTAGATATGTGTTGTTGCGGTTACTGGATGTGCCGGGCGGTTTCGGGCAGTTTTACACCACAACTCTATTTGACCTCGGGTTTTTCTTGGGTATGATGCACTAACCTCTCACATTAGATAGGTGTTGTTGTGGTTACTGGATGTGCCGGGCGGTTTCGGGCAGTTTTACACCACAACTCAATCTAACATCGGGTTAGGCATGTTCATCTTTAATCTACACATTTACCCTATATACCTAAACCTAGATTTTACATGCTAATTACCAAATTCACCAAAACTAGTCATGTTACATTTTACGCCCAATCTAGATTTAATGCTCAAGTTACTCCAAATTCGCAACAATAACAATTTTGCCCAAAACTTGATTTATATGCCAATTTCATACGTTGTCGTTCATGCCAATTCTAGGTTCAATATGTCAAATTACATATTCCATAATTCATGCCAAATTACCCCAAATTGCATCTTAACAGTCATGCCATACTACATGTTCCAAATTATGCCAAATAATGTCAATTCCATGTTATACCCAAATTACCCCCGCATTCATAATGTACGTATTTCGAGATTCAACCCAATATTCATAAAATAAGGGGAGAATCAAGATGGAACATCGTAAGGATAGGCATAGTCGTATGATGATAAGAACTATTAGTCCAATAAACTTGATGTACTAAAAAGACAAGTTTTTCATGGAATCCATTGTAGGCATATAGATATGATTATATCATGAACTTAAAAAGGGTTACAATTCCGATATACAATAAGGATAAATATGATTGGACCAGTTTCTTTGTCAAAAATGATTCCCAAAGATATATATATATATATACACACACACACACTCAAGCATAGATTTCAATGAAAGGATAGCTTACATCAGGCATATTCTCATTTCCATTTTATTACATGTCACAATTAGATTTAGGTGTTCAAATCTAAAAAAGTAACTGACTTACAAAACAAAGGCAAATCTTGTTTTCATGCCTAAGCCATACATCACTATACACACTAATCTTCTTTTTTTTTCAAATCATAAACTATAATATATATATATATATATATATGCCCCAATTTTAGATCTTAAACCACAACATGTACTATGCCTTATATTTACAGTTCAATTTACGCCCCAAATCCCAAGTCATATGTCCAATACTTTATGTCTCAAATCTCAAGTCATATGCCCAATACTTTATGCCTCAAATCTCAAGTCATATGTCCAATACTTTATGCCTCAAATCTCAAGTCATATGTTCGATACACTTTATGTTTTGAATACAACATGTGTTCTGTCCCCAAATCAGTTACAACTCAATTATGCCCAATTATACACAATTTAATTCTTTTTCCCAAATTTTAGCGCTGGTCATGTCCACATCATGTTTTATGCCCAATTTTATTTCCAACGTACGATCATCTCTTATGAAATTTGGCTCTGGCTCGCAGTAGCCTGGCTATAAAATAAAAAGGGAAAAAGGAAAGAAGAGACAAAGAATGGACATAACATTATCAATGTGATAGATCCAAAGGATATAGAAAGACAGATAGAAATAGGCATAATCTCAGATCTAGATTTATTACAATGTCAGAATCACAATTAACTTTTATTTCTGAAAGTAACGTGAACTTACAAATTATAGAACGGTCTTAAATTTTGGGATCTGTATTCTGAAACTGAATAGCTCTCCCTTGAAGTAGACTATTTGTTCTTCTAATTTAGATTTGATTTAATTCTTAGAAATAGTTGTTGAAGTCGTTGAATTAGCCTTTGAATCTCTACTTGAATTCTAACATGATTCAATTTGAGTAGCATAACCCCGTCTTTGATTTATTTTGATATGAATTAGGGTAGAGTATAGGCGTAATGAAGTTGTGAGAGAAAAATGTAGCCTTAGGGGTGTTTATATAGCATAGGGATCAACGAATCTGGTCAGAACGGGCGTCCAGATGTAGAAAAATGAATCTGTCCTCGGATCTGGAAATAGGTGGGAGGTCGACCCCCTGGTCGACCTGTCTGACCCAGGTCGACCCCCAGGTCGACTCCTCCCTGGTCGACCTGGGTCCTGGACGGGAAATTTCTCGCCCAGCCCGGGTGTGTGATTTGAATTTCGAATTTCAAACCTGAGTTGTTTTATTTAAATCCCTAAAACTTCTGAAGGTCATAACTTCTTCATACGGAGTCCGATTTACGACTCTATCTCAAGCAGAATTCCGAGACGAACGCAATGGCGTAAACCGTTTCCCTTAATTATTCTCTTAAAAAATAAGTATGCTTTAATTTGTTACTTTGACATTCACCGAAAATACAGGGTGTTACATTCTCCCCTCCTTAAAGGATTTCGTCCCGAAATCTTCAAGTTAAGAAGAATGCATATGCTAACATCCAACATCCATCTACTCAACCATTCAATCACAGGCGTCCATTGTCCTTAAAAAGATTTCTAATGCTTTCATGATCATATGCATAGTGTGTGTACATTTTCTTAGCTAATGCAAAATCAGGCGGTCTTGACCTCCTTAATGCGAATTATGTCTATGCCATGAGTCCATCATGTATGCAATTATCCCTAATCGTACTTTATAACTTCTACATTAGTGCATAATCATTCATACAAATGCAACATCCATATGATAACATAGCAAGTTTCAATTCATATGTATAAAAATTCACTCATGCATATGCAATACGAAAGTGACTGAGCCGATCTAGTGCCTAATGTGTGTATATGCATCCACGAGCAACCACTAGCAAACACTTGCAACCACTTGCATCCACCAAACATAACATGTCTCAAACACTTGTTTACATCCATTGGCTTCTACCTAAGGATAGAGGATAGGACCGAGAGGATATACTTAAAAGATAAAGACTAGCATGCAAATAAACTTTACAGAAAAAGAGGAATCAAGGATATACCCTGGGTATGATGCGCGTATCTAGTCTTCAGTCTTCTAAGTTGCATCTTCTTGAGCTTCACTCCACTGTACCTTAACTAATTTAACTTCACGATTGCGAAGCTTATTGACCTCCATCTCCGAAAATCACTAGTAAAGATAGGACCTCGATCACTTACTGTGCTAGAGGGTATCTAATGTAGTCGAACTATCTTTCCAAGATAAACAGATGTTAACCATGATACCAAGTGTATATACTAAGATGATTAGAGGTCTCTCCTCTACTTAGCTTGTCCACCATGTTACAAATCTAAGGGCCTAAAGCTAAAGGTTGCTATGTACTTTTTACCTCTCTTAAGGTCAGCCTAACTAAGGGCGCTTGCCACAACCATTTATTTCTCACGCAAACTATCCTAGTCGAACTCGACATCCCTCAAGTACAAGCCCCAAAGGCCTAAACCAATATCATACAAGCACCCAAGGAATACCTCCTCCGAATTAGGACGATTTATGTGAGATGATGCTAGCAAAACAACCAAACAATTGAGCACTTAACCGACTCTGGCTATCTTCGCCAATCTTGCTCCAAAACTATCATTGATCGCATAACTAGCTTTGCATTGTAAACTGGATATATGCAGAAATCTATCTCGAGTTTTAGGGGGAAAACCCTTAATTAAAAACATCTGCATGCTCATGGACTACTCTAACGAATCGCAAACCGTCGACAGATGCATCAAGTTATTCTAGGTAGCTAAGCCTAACTGATCCCTTAGGATCGCATGAAATCTCGAGGGTATTCCCGAGGCAAGTAAAAAGTCTAACTACCCTCCTTACAAAATCACTAGCTAACCAATCCATGCCAAGAAACAACCCATAGTGTAACACCCCACCTCCGTCAAGGTCACTCACAAAGGGAATGCCTTAACTTTGATGGAGCGTTTTAGTAGACAGAACAGAATATTACAAGAACATATACATAAAGCAGTACTAGAAAAATTTACAACTTTATTACAGCGGAAAACAGAAATCAGTTTGGTTACATCCTTCCAAATCACTTTACCAAAACTCAAGTACATATATATATATATATATATATATATATATATATATATATATATCAGCCCTTTTCAAAAGCCCTCATAGTACAAAACTTTAAAATCATAATCCCCACAGAAGCTGCCATAAGGAGTCAAGCCATACTTTAAGCACTTTAAGTACTTCAAGCAGAAGAAATCCGGATCAAGCTAAAGTATTCCCCCCTTGGAAACCTGGGGGGAACGGAAAGAAAAGGGGCGAAAAACAAACGAGGTCAGACATAAAGTCTGGCGAGTTCAGTGATTTCCAGCATATGAACAGATAATAATAATCATGGCATGCAAATAAAACTGGATGTGAGATAACAGTAACAGGAGTAGCAGATATACTTAGGTTAAACAGAAGAAACAGAATGATATAAGCTATTACTTTTCACTTCTCTGCACTAATACTAGTATAACAGGATTAGGTGTTACCCTAATGTCTAAACAGAAACAGAATAATGGGCCTTTACCACCCGAACAGAAGGTACAGGAACAGAAACAGAATAATCCTTACGGAAACAGAATGTTAGAATTAGGTGTACACTAGTAAATGGGCCTTTACCACCCCAACAGACGGTACCACGTAGAAACAGACAGGTGTTACCACCCAACAGAAACAGACAGTACCCCAACGGAAACAGACAGAATTAAGTGTACCCTAAATCTACCCCAAGCGATCGGCTCCCTAATACATAAATACCCTGTTCCAGCCCCACAGAAGGGTGTATCACTCTCTAAAGTGGCAACCTTTGAATGACACAGACCTAATTACAGATGTCACGGCGTCTTACATCCTCAGAGGCAGACCGGGATCCATGCACGCACACAGGGGCGGAGCCAGGAATAATTGTTGGTGAGGTCACAAGCGGGAAAAATGATGGGGGTTCGGGGGCGATAGCTCCCGAAAAAAGAAATTGACAATAAAATATAACATGTACAATTACTTACATTTCTTCTTCTGATGTGCACAATATTGTAGCTTTCTTTTCAACAACCTGGAAAAAAAACATAATTCTCAGAATGAAAAGCTAATAATAAATGAAAAAAACACCTAATAAGAAAGCACTTACCACTTAGTTTATGAGCCAAAATCAAAATGTCATGACATGAACATCTACAATGAGTTTGAATCAAAACTGAAACTCACAACAAACATACTAAAATCTATAAATAATATTTATATTCATATAATAATATTCTATTACAAAAACGACAACTATTGGTCTTTTCAAACAAAACAACTACACAAAATGTTCTAATAATTTAAAGTTGTCCACGTCGAGTTCTCATGTTTTGAAAACGATTGATAATTGCATCATTACTAACTTGATTAAATATATCTTTCTCAATGTATGCAACACAACTATCATTTAACCATTCATCTCCCATTCGATTACGTAGATCGTTTTTCACTATATTCATTGCAGAAAATGCTCTCTCCACACTTGCGGTAGAAACTGGCAGAATAAGCGACAAAGTTATGAGCTTGTACACAAATTTGTATACAACATTTTTTCTCGTTAATACCATTATCTTAGCCAAATCACTAATGCATTTTGCATCTTTGAATCTATCATTGGATTTCATATCAATCTCATAAATTTCCAGCTGATTAGAAAGATCCATGTGCTCCGCTTCTGAAAAATCATCTAAATAAAATTCGGATAAACGAACCAACTTTACTTTATCAAAAGCAGCAAATGAGTCAACCGGGCTAAGTGCCGACATACAAAGAAGAAGCTCAGAAGTCACTTCATCGAAATGATTATTAAGTTCAACGATTTGCTTATCTAAACATAGGTAGAACAAATCAACTCGATAATCTTGTAAGTTTTTAATAATCGAACCTCTTCTTGATCTACCCAAAAGAAGATAATCGTCATCCATATTTGAAATGGGAATATTATATTTCCTGCAAAAAGATACCACCTCATCCAAAAGAATATCCCATCCATCATCTCTCATTTTGTGCAAGCGTTGTTTGGATATTTTTACCAACATCAAAGCATTTACAATATCTTGATCTTTTTGTTGTAGTGCTTTGGAAAGGTCATTAGTAAAGGTAAGTACATTCTTCATCAAATGCAAAATAAATACGAAATCATAAGATTGTAGCACTTTTATCAAATTCAAAGGTTCTCCTTTTTTATCACCGGACAAATCATCTACAAGATCCATAAGGACATCAATAACTGAAGGAAACATGACAATCAAATTAAGTAATGTACCATAATGTGATCCCCAACGTGTATCACCCGGTCGTTTCAAACTCCGCTCTTGATTTAACCCCCGCCCACTAGATAATTCACCACTTTCTGGCTGACTAAATATTCTACTTGCTTCTTTGTCTCTAAGAATGTCTCGTCGCTTGCATGACGCTCCAGCAAAGTTAACCAAATTATTAACTAAGTAAAAAAACTCGGAGATGTGACTTATATCTTTAGCAACACGAACAAGTGCTAATTGAAGTTGATGCGCAAAAAAGTGAACATAAAATGCGGACTTGTTCTCATTCAAAATAATTGTTTTAAGACCATTGAATATCCCTTGCATATTACTTGCACCATCATAACCTTGACCACGTAATCTTGTCATGCTCAGTTTATGTTTGCTAAAAAATTCTTCAAGTGATGTTTTAAGAGAAATTGATGTTGTATTAGGAAGATGAACCATGCCTACAAATCTTTCAACAACACTTCCCGTTTCATCTACAAATCGCAAGACAATTGCCATTTGCTCTTTAATTGAAGAATCACAAGCTTCACCAATTAGCAATGCAAATAATCCTTTAGAAAGTTGCTTTAAAATAACATCTACAACTTTAACTGCAATACAATTCACAATATCCTTCTGAATATCCGGTGATGTCATTTTAAGATTTTGTGGTGCATTTTTTAACACAACCGCATTGACCATGGCTTTTTCATTAGCTAACCATTGTAGAAGTTCAAGAAAATTTCCCTTATTCATTGATTCATCGGATTCATCATTACCCCGAAATGACAAACCTTGATGTAAAAGATATCGAATGCAAGAAAGAGTTGACTCTAAACGAAATCGATAATCAATTTGACTTTGGGTTGATTGTCTCTCAATTACCATCTCGATATGTTGGTTTTGATTCATTAAGTTCTCACCCTTCATGTATGCAGCAATATGAGCATCCGCATTAGCATGAACTTGAAGCCTTTGATAGTTTTTCCAGTTTTTAAACCCACCTCGAATAAATGCGTCACTTGTATTTCTACTCATTGATTAAGGACGAAATAAATAACAAGGCAAGCAATATATAGCATCTTCTTTCTCACTATATTCCAATCAATTTTTGTAATCATTAAACCATGATTGATTAAAACGACGAGCTTTACCACCAATTATTGTTTGCGGAAACGATTGCAAAGAAGGCTGACAAGGACCTTTCAATAAATATGCTCTTCGAACTATGTCTTGATCATTTTGATCATAGTCACAAATTTGATGTCTTAAACTAGGATTGGAAGGAAGATCCGATAAATCAACTTCAATATGACTTCGCTTTACTAAGTTTGGAAGAGCATTGTTTTGACTATTATTTTTAGGGACATTATCTGTTGGAGTAGAAATTGTAGAAGAACCCACTTCATTTGAGATGTTTTCAAATGATCTTTTGAATTTTTTTTGCAAATCTAACAAACAAATAAATTAATTATAATCAGAAAATGTATAAACATGAAAAAATTGCAAGACATAAATAAATTGGCAGTAGCATAAAAATTGAATTGGTATACATAAAAAATTGCAAGACATGAATTGGCAGTAGCATAAAAAAAATAGCAGTAAGAAATTGACAGTAGAATAAATTGGCAGTAGAATATACTGTAAACAATTTAGACATTAAATTAAGTGGTAATTCACATGTCCAGGCAAACAATTCAGAATTAAATTTGGTTCACATGTCCAGGCAAACAATTCAGAATTAAATTAGGCATTAAATTTCACAAATATGAATTAAGGGATGGAGGGACATTAAATTAGGCATGAATTAAGGGACGGAGGGACTGGTACTAATACATCATACATGAATTGTTCCTCACATATCCAGGAAAACAATTCAGAAATTAAACTAGGGCTTAGAGGAGCATCAATGAAATTAAATTAGGGCTTACGGCTTACCCATCACCGAAGATTCGAGAGAGAATAGAAAGAGCAGCCACCGTGATGGAAGATTGAAGAGAAAGAGCAGCCGTCGCGATTTCTGCCGTGAATTCTTTTTCGTTCCTCTTTTGTTTGCATCACGGTTTTGATTTCTATCGCAATTTTTTTTAATTGATGCGTGCGTTCCTAGTGAGGTCACGTGACCTCACTAGACATTAGGGGCCTCCGTCCCTACACGCACATGACCCGGTTGGAACGCACCATCAACACCCCTCACCATTATCAGAATGAACAGCTTATAATTAGTTCAGTAAGCGTGCCTGGACCCTACCTACTGTTGGGTCATAGTTTTGATACCAGAAAGGGTTACTGACTAATATGGGTCCTAAACAACAGATGACACAAGTATTTTTTCCCACCTAACCTTGTGTCCCCAGACTAACAGATTTCAGATTAACTTGTTTACAAGTTTTTAGACATACAGAGTTCAGGTCAACTAGTTCACAGATCAGAAAATCAAGTTAACAGGTTTTCAGACTAACGAATCAGATGTACAGTTCTTAACAGACTTACAGATTGTCTAACTTTGTATTGGGCCCACCGACTTACGAAACGGGTTTGTTAAATTCATCAATCCGGTTGGTTTAACCCTATTCACCCAAAATGTTTTAAACATCATATTTATCCCAGATTTGCATTAATTAAATATTAATGCACAGACCTCTCACATTAGGTCGGTAGCTTGTGGCCGCTGGATATGTCGGGCGGTTCCGGGCAGACTTCTGCCACAAGCCAGACCTAACCTCGGGTCTAAGCATATTTTAGTTATGCCTACGACCTCTCACATTAGACTGACAGTTTGCGGTCGCTGGTTAAGCCGGTTGGTTACGGGCTGGCTTCCACCGCAAACAGAGTCTAACCTCGTGTCATAGCCAATTCATTCCAATACAGAGTTTTTTTTACAGATATCAGACTAATTCTGTTTACTTAACAGATTAGACTTCTTCACAGGATACAACAGATTAATCAAATTTCCATGTTTTACTAAATCTTAGGTCGGTCCTACGGATTTTCATACCTAGATTACCATTATCTAGTTTTCAACAGATCAGACAATTCAACAGATAGCAGATCTAGCAGTTTAAGCGATTCAACAGATTTAGCAGATAACAGATTTAGCAGTTTAGGCAATTCAACAGATTTAGCAGATAACGGATTAGGCAATTTAACAGATTTAGCAGATAACAGATTTAGCAGATTATATATATCTAAAACTCTATTTACATATCTTGCCTAATCATAAATTTAGCCTAAACTTACATGCCCAAATCAAGGTCGTAATTCATAATACAATATATGCCCCAAATTTTAGTCTTAATATTCCCATTTACAGTTCATGTCAAAACTAGATTTAATATTCTAGTTCACCATTTATGTCCAAGACTAATATACATGTTAATCATTCACTGTTATATCCAATTCAGATTATGCCAACATATTTATTATGCCAAATTAACTTAATTAAGCTACGCCCAATCCCGTATAACATGTTTCCACAAGTTCTCTAAGTACTCATGAAATGGCACTAACAAAAGGAGTAGGGGATAAGCACAAGAATTGATATAAAAGAATAGGCATGCAATAATGAACCAAATACAATAATAATGGCTCCAATACGCTCGATGTACATAACAGTGAATGGGAATAAACTAGCCAAGTTACACACAAATTATGAGATCTAACATAATTAAGGAAATGGGAATAAGAAACTAACTACAATAGTTATAGGCAACTAACCACAATAGTCATGGGCGACTAATCACAATAGTTTCTTATTCAATGTCATAGGCAATAGTCTCATAGTCATGAGTCATAGTCATAGGCAATAGTCTCATAGGCATGAATCATAGTCATAGGCAATAGTCTCATAGGCAACAGTTTCATGTCCAATTATGCATTATTCATTATTTGTCCCAAAATTTAGCATTCGTGCATTAATCTCTAATGAGATTCGGCGCAGGCTCGTAGTAGCCTGGCTATAGAACAGAAAGAAGAAAGAGGTACAGAATAGTCATAGAAAAACAGATCTGACAGATAAGAATATACATAACCTCATATTCAGATTTACAACTACGTCAAGATCATAATTAAAGTTCATATCTGAAAATAACTGTACTCACAATCAAAAAGGAATGTCTTGATTTCTGGTATCTGAGTTCTGACACTGTATAGCGTTCCTTTGGCGTAGACTATCGATTAGATTAGAAAATAGTTGTTCCCTTTTAATTTTATTCAAATTGGAAGAAGATCCTAGTTTTGATTCCAGCAGAGTAACGACGCCATTATTTTATTTAATAAGAACGGAGGCAGAGTATAGGAATGAAATTGTGCAGCATAAGAGAAGAATGGTGTAAAGAGAATGGGGCTAGGGGGCTGTTTATATAGGATTAGGCGGACGAATCTAGACAGAAAACGAGACCAGATACATCAGAATGAATTAGGTTCGAAAACTGGGTTTCGGGAACAGGTCGACCCCCAGGTCGACACTGTGGACGACTTGGCCCCTGGGAGGTCGACACTATGGTCGACCCCCAGGTCGACCTGGTCCATGGGCGGGAATTTTCCCGCCCAGCCTGTTCTGGGATTTTGAATTCGAATTTGAATTCGAATTTTCGAGCTGTTTTCGATTCTGAAAATCTCTGAAACTTCGGAGGGTCATATCTCCCTCATACGGACTCCGTTTCTCGAAAACTCGGACTTGTTTCCAAGAAAAATTTTGAGATGAATGCAATGGCGCAACCCATTTCCCTTGATTCTTATTTTAAAAATTAATTATTCTATGATTTGTTACTTATACGTTCATAGAAAATACGGGGTGTTACATTCTCCCTCCTTAAAGGATTTCGTCCCCGAAATCTTCAAGTTAAGAAGAATGTGTCCTACCATCCAGTCATCCATCTACTCAACCATCATCCACAAGCATCCATTGTCCTTAGAAAACTTCTAATGTTGTATGAACATATGCAAAAGTGTGTGTATATGTTCTCTATCTAATGCAAAGATCAGGCGGTCCACTGATTCAGTTGACCTCCTTAATGCGAACTATGTCAGTGTCATTAGTCCAACATGTATGCAATTTTCCTATTTGATATATATATCATTCTTATATGAGTGACAACCATTCATTCATATGCAACATTCATGTGATGAGTCAATCATTTTGCATCCACAAAAATTGAAAATGCTCACACATCCATATGCAGTATGAGAGTGTTTTCGAGCCGATCTAGTGCCTAGTGTGTGTATATGCATCCACGAGCAACCACTAGCAGCCACTTGCATCCACTTGCTACCATCAAACATAACATGTCTCAAACACATGTTTACACCCATTAGTTTCTACCTAAAAGTCGAAGGATAAAGTCGAGTGATAGAGGCAAGTATAATTAAAACTAAAGTTAGGTTTCCATTAGACATCGAGTTAAGAGAATAACTCCTAATTATCAACCCCGAAGATCAAAATAAACATCAGATTAATACTCAGAGAATTACTCCCATCAAACAAATGCCCAACTGGAAATCTATTTCACACACTGAGTAAAAACTCCTATCCTTTTCAGAAACCTACAGACTACTGATACAGATCAGATTACCAAATGTTTCTTAGGAAACAAAGCATGATAAAAACCCAGAATGCATGCGTCATAGCCAACTTAACGCTCAACATAGATACCCAACTTATCACAATTAGATGAGTCATAACCCTTATGGGTCTGAGTCTATTGTGGAATCATAAACAATACTAATATTAAAGTGCAGACTGTCGATCACAGAATCAAAATGCCAGAATCAGAAAAGAGCTTTAACTCCAAAAATCAGATAAATAAATTAAACCTCCTACATAAATTTTTCCTATTTCTATCCTATCCACTAGCCTCGAGAGTGTTCGTCTGCCCTCCAGAAGTTGGTCCTGCCCTTTGCCCTTGCCCTCGTTTCTTCGGGCAGTCCCTAGTGAAGTGTCCCATCTCACCACAGTTGAAGCAAGTGCCCTTTCTTTTTCTGCAATCCTTGTTCAGATGAGTCGAGCTTCCACAAGTAAAGCACCTTTTCTCCTTCTTATCTTCAGACTTCTCATCCTTCTTTTGTGTTTCCTTTTTGGGCCATGCTTTCTTGTTCTGTGGTTCTTCCTTGTAACACCCCGTAATTCTGTTAATATTAATATTTACAAATTAAAGAATAACTAATCTCAGACATGAGAATTGTGGGAAACGGGTTGCGCCATTGTGTTCGTCTCGGAATTCTAGTGGAGATAGAGTCCGAGTTTGCGGGAAACGAGTACCGGATGAAAAAGTTATGGACGAACGAAGTTTGGTGGCAAAGAAAGAAAAAATAAATAAATAAATAAATGCACTGGCGCACTTGGGAAGTGCGCCAGTACATATTTACACTGGCGCACCTGCCAAGTGCGCCCAGGCCGAGGCTGGAGCCTGCACAGCTTTCTGGTTCAGACTGACCCGTGTTGTTGAGTCCATTCTGACTCCTTGCTGAGTCATTAGGGCTGACTCATCACCCTATCATAATTAAATGATTTTGATTAATCCTAAGAACATCCGACGGCTTAAATTAATTTATAACTCTATAAAAAGACCCATATACACAAACCCTAAATCAGAAAATAAACAAATACCATGGCCGTCATGCTGATATTTTGAGACCTAGAGCAGCCGCCATCAAATTAAAGATAAAGAACAACAACCAAATCAGAACTACCCAACCCTAACAGCGATTCTTCGTCAAAAGAGCGCTAATTCGACTCTCTTTCTTCTATAATTGTGAGTATGATGATCTTAACAAGATTATTAACATTTTAATTAGGTTGAGTTATGAATGGATTATGAGTAGATGATGTGAATTATCATATATGTTGTTGTAAACCCCTTTTGCTATCATGTATATTGTAAATCCAATGTTATGTGATGATGATATCTTTTGTAAATCATGCTATGATGATGTTATGTATGTTGAAAGTTTCTATGCTAAGTTCTGATGAATCATACATGTTAAAAAGGCCATGATGTTACCATCTATGCTAGTTAGTTCATATTAATTAAATCATCATGTTTGGGTTATGTTGATCTATATGACAAGTCACATATGCAAGTTAGATTGGTTAGAAAAGTTATGAACATATGCCAAGACATCTATTATGACATCTAGAATTATGCTATGACATATGTGATATCCTATGCTAGTTCACACCATCATTATGTTGCCTAAAAACCCCATATGCAAGTTTATGTATAGATTTGGGCTATGATCATATCATGTAAATTGAGACATTTAACAAGTTGACACCTTTTGATCCTTAACATGTGTAGTTTATGCAAGTTTCACCCCTATTATGATTAGATTTATTTTAATTGTCTATATGTTGTGATAATTTATCTTTGTGCTAGGTGTTAGACTATACAAGTCTAGCCTATATCATGCGTTGAATAAGCGAACGTATAAACGTGGGGTATGGGTAATATTAAGGATTTGATATTAAAAAGTTGGGGTGCAATTGATATGATTTTGCATGCCATAAGTGGATGGCCATAATTGAGTCAATTATGGACATCATTAAAAGTTGACTTAATTAATAATTTGAATAGGGAATTATTAAAACTGGGGTAAAAGATTTTAAGTGTTAATCAATGCTTAGGACACGAGGTTGGACTCGTTTGTGACGTAAACCTGCCCGGACCCGCCCGGCAAATCCAGTGGTCACAAATGTCAGCCCAATGTGAGAGGTCCTAGGCCTAAACTAAAGCATAACGGTTGTAAAGACACGAGGTTAAACTCTTTTATAGTGTAAGACTGCCCGGACCCGCCCGGCAAATCCAGCTGCCATAAATGCCAGTCTAATGTGAGAGGTCTTTATGAGGTTATGGCCTGAATGAATTAAGAAATACTTAACCAGATAAACATGTAAGGTGGGACATGGGGGTTAAGTAGGTGCCTTGGGTGGCATGAGGAATCTAGGGGGTGCCCTTAGTGGCATGTGAAATACGATTAGTAAGACTTAACCAAACACACATGTAAATGAACATAACTAAGAGGGTTAAGTGGGATATACTAGTGACAAGCTTAGGTGGGTAGCTTGTGGGGGCCCATTTCAACCAGTATCCTAAACGTATCTTTGTGAGCTCGACCCAAGTCGAGGACGGGACACGCATACTGAGCTTGACTATAAGAGGCCAAAACGGGGAGTGGTGGCAATGCAAGTCCAACGGGTTTCATATGCGTGTGTGGACCGGGGCTGGTAGGTAAGACGTTGTTGCATCGTGTAGGTATAAGCCGTGCATTCTCAGTTGTATCGGGTTGCCACTTTAGGGGAGTGATACACCCCACTGTGGGGCCAGCACGGGTATCTACGAGTAGGGAGCCGATCGAAAGTGGGTAGTGGGGTACACCTAGTGGAGATAGGGGCAGACGGCACCTATGTAGTCAGCTAGGAGTACACGAAGTTACTTATAAAATTTCTTTTAGGGTAGTGGGGTACACCTAGTGGAGATAGGGGCAGACGGCACCTATGTAGTCAGCTAGGGGTACGTAAGACTATTTATATTGTTTCTGTGTGAAGCAAGTGGGATCAACCTTAGGGTGACTGGTGCGGTGCAGTGTAGTAATTGGCGCGGTGCAGTGTAGTAATTGGTGCGGTGCAGTGTAGTAATGTGCGGTGCAGTATAGTAATTATTCGTTAGTAATTAGGTGTGCCTTTACCGTTATCTTTAACGTCATCTTAAACGCTATATTTATCTTCCAAATAGTTCATAGACATTTACTTGTCTTCCAGCTTATGCCTTAGTCTAGTTATTTTGATAATAGTATTGTTAGAATTATCATACTCGCCAGACTTTATTTCTGACCCCCCTCCATTTCTATCCTTTCCCCCTCTAGGTCCTCAGGTTGGGCCCAGCTTTAGTGGAGTTTGATTGGATTGCTTTATCTCTCTTTGGAAAGTTTGGACCCTTGGAGTAAAGTCCAGCTTGTTATCTTCTTTAATGGCTATTTGTGTAATGGGATTATGTATTTTGTTTTATGAAGATGGATAATGTACTTGACTCTGATTAATGGTTTTGTGATGTAATAAACATGTTTCCGTTGCAATAAAATGAAGTTTTAGTTTTCAAGTACTACTTATTATCTGTCTTGTTGTAATTTTTCTGTTCTATATTCACTTATAACCTCCATGGAAGTTAATGCATTCCCTTTGTGAGTGACATTAATGGACGTGGGGTGTTACACGTGGTATCAGAGCGTAAGGTTACCAGAATAGATAAAAATACTTTAGAAAAATAGTTATTTTTGGAAGAAGTGTTTTCAAAAACATGTTTTAATGAGAAATTTAAAGAGGAAGTTTTTATGAAAAACATAACCCCCAAATAGCCATCTTTCGAATTCTCCATTTTGAATCTTTCCTTTTTCGTTTCAGCATGGCTGAAGATCTTAATCTACCCGATGGTGTAACGATACCAGGATGGTATAGGAGGTTGTTAGAGGATAGGGCCGCTGCGGGTCCGGCCAATGTTCCTCCACCACAAGTTGCACCCATTCCTCCTCCTCCTCGCGTAGATACTTTTGCAAAGACGTGCAAGGAATTTAAACCTATGGGTGGAAAACCCTTTCAAGGGTCAGAAACGGTGGAAGCTAGAGATTGGCTTAAGGAGGTGGAAGAATTGCTAGAAATCTTTGAAGTAGAAGAAGGGAGGAGATTTCGTTTAGCAGCTTGGTTGATGAAGGGAGAGGCCTCGTTTTGGTGGGAGGTCACTAATGGGGAGCATCCTGTTGACTCTTGGGCGGATTTTAGACGTAGGTTTGAGGCAAAGTTTCTCTCTAGGGCGGAAGAGAATCTATATATGGAAAGGTTCTTGACATTTAAGCAAGGAAGCTCATCAGTGAAAGAATATGTCAACAAATTTAATCGGTTAGCAAGGTTTGGCTTAGACTTAGTGAACACGCCGGAGAAGAAGGCTCTGAGGTTCGTTAATAGATTGAATGAACCATTGCAAGGGTTGGCTATGACCCACATCCCTAAGGGGGCCACCTTTGAGAAGCTAGTAGACATGGCACTCATGCACGAGGAGAAAGGCACTAAAGCTAATAAGGCACCCGAGAAGAAAGGGGATCAAAATAAGGGTGGCAAAGGCAGCAATGCTAAGGGGAAGAAGAAATGCTTTAACTGTGGGACACCAGGCCATTTTAGCAAGGATTGCCGAAAGAAAAAGAAGACTGGTTGTTTTCACTGCGGTGAAGCAGGACATCTAGTGAAGGACTGCCCAAAGAAGGGGCAGAGGACAGGGACTACCTCGGGAGGACAGGTGCAGGCTCTTCTGGCACCAGGGCAGGCAAGGGGTCAAGTTCAGGCTCTCGCTGTCCCACCGCTGCAAGAACGAGGTAGAACCATTTCTGTTGAAAGCTTAGTTTTTCTGTTTGATCATCCTGTCCGTACCTTATTTGATTCGGGCGCATCGCATTCGTTTATCTCTACATCATTAGTTGAAACACTGCACCTAGATACTAGTATTGTTACTGATCCCTTAGTAGTCTCAAATCCTATTGGTGGTTCGGCTCATCTTTCTATGATTTGTCGGGATTTGAGAGTGTTTATCTTGGGTTTTGAGTTTGAATGCAACGCCTTTGTCCTTGGTTTCACAGGCTGTAGTTTGATTCTAAGGGTGGATTGGCTAGCCAAGCGGGGTGCCATCCTAGACAGTGAAAGGAGGGTAGTTAGACTATCGATTCGTTGTAGAAAAACCCTCATATTTCTTGCGATCCTAGGGGTTCAGTGATGCTTAGCTGCCTAGAATCTTCTGACGCATCTAACGATGATTAGGAACCTGTTTGTGTGGTCCGTGAGTATGGAGACATCGTTGATAAAGCGCGGGGTTTACCCATAGGCGCAGAATAAGTTTTTGCATGTGCTTAATAGATTAAGCAAAGTCCGTTATGTAATCAGCGGTAGTTTTGGAGCAAGACTGGCAAGGACGGCCAGAGTCGGTCAAGTGCTCAATTGATTGACCATCTTATTAGTATCATCTCACATAGGTCGTCTGAATTCGAAGGAGGTATCCCTTGGGTGTTTGTCTGATATTGGTTTAGGCCTTTGGGGCTTGCACTTGGGGGATGTCGAATTCGACTAGGATGGTCTGCGTGAGAGATGGATAGTTGTGACGATTTTACATGGGATAATATCCTGGTTTTCTCTAGATGCAGAGAAGAGCATGCCCTATGTCTTAGGGAAAGCTTAGGGACCCTACAAGTGCACTAGCTTAAAGCTAAGTTCTCCAAGATACCATTTTTAGAGGAAGGAAGTGAGGAATTTAGGGCATGTGGTCTCTAGGGAAGGGAGATATGTTAAGGTGGATGGAGTTCTTAGCATCCTACGACTTCGAGATAGCATATACCCCTGGCAAGGGTAACGTGGTGGCGGATGCCTTAAGTAGAAAATGGTTATCCTTAAGTCCTTTGGTTGTGGAGCGGCGAAGCTTAGAATTCATTTCGATGTTTGACTTTAGACCTTCCGTTGACTTTGTACCCGGTTTGCTAGCATCCTTGGAGGTCAGACCTACGCTTTTAGGATGGATTGGCGAGGCACAGCGAGACGACCCGCAGTTGGTTGAGTTAGTAGAAAAGCTCAAAGGAGGGTAGTCATCAAGCTATCTCCGTAGGTATACCCTAGATGATAAGGGTTGGTTACGTAGGGACGGTAGACTTTGTGTACCAAAAGACGATGACCTAAGGAAGACTATTCTTGACGAAGCACATCGTTCGAAGATGACCATTAATCCCGGCGGGGACAAGATGTACATGGACATGAGACGAGTTTACTTTTGGGCCGGTATGAAGAGGGACGTAGCCGAGTATGTCGCTAGATGCTTGGTGTGCCAACAAGTAAAAGCAGAGCAAAAGAAACCCGGTGGGTTACTCCACCCATTGGAGGTTCCACTATGGAAGTGGGAAAGCGTCTCGATGGACTTTATTGACGGATTACCGAGATCGAGAAAGGGTAATACGGGGATTTGGGTTATAGTAGATAGACTTACTAAGAGCGCCCATTTCATTCCCGTGAAGAGTAAGAGGACTGCTCCATGGTTAGCTTCTGTATACGTCCGAGAAATAGTTCGTTTGCACGGTGTTCCTTCTAGCATAGTGAGCGACCGCGATCCTATTTTCACTAGCGAATTTTGGAGAAGCTTACAAGAGGCGGTAGGGACTCAGTTATGTTTGGGCACCGCATATCATCCTCAGACGGACGGCCAGACCGAGAGGGTGAATCGCATTCTAGAGGATCTGTTGAGGCTATGTATCCTAGACTTTGAGGGTACGTGGGAAGAGCATCTTCCATTGGTGGAGTTCGCATATATGTTAGACCAAAAAATGGTCCTAACACCCAAATCGTCATATTTTGAGCATAGGATATGAAGAAATAACTGAAAAATAGAGAAAAAAGCAAGACAACGAGATTTTTATAGTGGTTCGGCGTTAACGAGCCTACGTCCACTTCATATTTTCTCATTTCACTCATAGATTACAATTACAATGAATATTGTCTTTCAATCACTTGAATTCAATGAATAATTCTCTCCGAATCCATTGAATTTATTGAGGAAGATAGTGGTTATTCATGGAAAAGTGTTGGCCATGGCAGCCATGGATGAGGAGATGCCAAAAGTCCCCTGAAAATGCCCTCTGAAGGTGTATTTATAGCTGTAGGAAAGCTCCTGGGAGGACTGGTTCGTGATGGGGTACGTGGCAGGCGATCCAGAAAAATAGGAGAGCCAGTAGCCTTGAGAATAGGTCAAAACAAGCTGCGTTTGAACAGGTCCGAAGGTCGGATCGCGGTCATGGGTCGGATCGTGGTCATGGGTCGGATCGGATCGCGTAGGCAAGGGCGGATCGGATCGCGGTCATGGGTCGGATCGGATCGCGTAGGCAAGGGCGGATTGGATCGCGTAGGCAAGGGCGGATCGGATCGCGTAGGCAAGGGCGGATCGGATCGCGGTCATATGCCAGCTTACACTCGTTCACGGAAATGGGCGTAACTTTCAAACCGTAAGTCCGATTGAGCCAAACCAAAGCTCAAACTGAAGCTAATTCAAAGGGCTACGAGTATATGAGGTGAATAGATCCAAATGAGGTCATTTGATAGGGGTTTCGGGCCAGTTTATACTGATGTTGTGATTTTGACCAAACTGCCTTGTGTCTTCTTACGATGCTTCCAATGCCAGAGAGCGATGTTATCCAGAGATTCCATATCAGACAGCATTTACCGAGAGGTGTGTCAACATGATCTTTGCTTTGGGTAGCTTGGTCACAAAGCAGGCTAACAATATAATAACAGCTTTCAGTCCAGCATTGGTATGGCACCATTCGAAGCTCTTTATGGACGACCTTGTCGTTCACCTACATGTTGGTGGGAATCTACGGATAAGATCTTACTTGGGCCCGATATGATTAGGGAGACTTCGGAGAAGATCGACTTGATTCGAAGGAGGATGAAAGCAGCACAGGATAGGCAGAAATCTTATGCGGATAAGAGGAGGACAGATCTCGAGTTTGAAGTTGGGGACATGGTCTTTGTCAAAGTGTCTCCATTACGGAACGTTGTTCGCTTTGGGTCCGTTGGGAAATTAGCACCAAGGTTTGTAGGGCCGTTTCCTATTAAGGAGAAAATTGGACAGATGGCGTATAGAGTGGAGTTGCCCGAGAGACTTAGTGGTGTACACGACGTATTCCATGTGTCGCATTTGAGGAAGTGCTTGCACGAGACCGCGGAAGTGGTAGAGCCGAGCTTTCTTAGAGAGGTGGAGATAGAGCGTGATGCGACAATTCGACGAGCTCCTACGCGCATTCTTGGGTCGGAGATCAAGAGGTTGAGGAATCGAGAGGTCAAACTAGTCAAAGTGCAATGGGGAGATGATGAGAGCAACGCTACTTGGGAGACAGAAGAGAAGATGCGTTCATGATACCCTTTTCTTTTTGAGGGTATGTCTTTTAATTTCTCCTTTATCGCTTAGCTTGTACTTATCTTATCTTTAGTATATCCTCTCGCTAGTATCTTTGACCTTTAGTTAGGATAATCCTATGGTTGAAACATGTGTTTGAGACATGTTATGTATGATGAATGCAAAGTGGATGCAAGTGTTTGCTAGTGGTTTCTCGTGGACGCATATACACACACTGTTAGGCACTAGATCGGCTCAGTCACTTCATACTGCATATTGCATATAAATGGTTGTATTTAGTAAAATGGATGTATAATGGTTGTGCTATCATATGGATACCGCATTTTGGTGAATGGTTGTGCACGCATGTAGAAATAATATGTAGCATTAGGGAACTTTTTGCATACATAATGGACGCATGGCACTATCATGAATTGCATTAAGGAGGTCAACTGAATCAGTGGACTGCCTGATTTTGCCTTAGATATGGACATATACACACACTGTGCATTTAAACATGAAAGCATTAGAAGTCTATAAGGACAATGGATGCCTGTGTTTGATGGTTGAGTAGATGGTTGTTTGGATGTTAGGATATACATTCTTCTTGACTTGAAGATTTCGGGGACGAAATCCTTTAAGGAGGGGAGAATGTAACACCCCATAATTCTGTTAATATTAATATTTACAAATTAAAGAATAACTAATCTCAGACATGAGAATTGTGGGAAACGGGTTGCGCCATTGTGTTCGTCTCGGAATTCTAGTGGAGATAGAGTCCGAGTTTGCGGGAAACGAGTACCGGATGAAAAAGTTATGGAGGAATGAAGTTTGGTGGCAAAGAAAGAAAAAAAATGCACTGGCGCACATGGGAAGTGCGCCAGTACATATTTACACTGGCGCACCTGCCAAGTGCGCCCAGGCCGAGGCTGGAGCCTGCACAGCTTTCTGGTTCAGACCGACCCGTGTTGTTGAGTCCATTCTGGCTCCTTGCTGAGTCATTAGGGCTGACTCATCACCCTATCATAATTAATTGGTTTTGATTAACCCTAAGAACATCCGACGGCTTAAATTAATTTATAACTCTATAAAAAGACCCCTATACACAAACCCTAAATCAGAAAATAAACAAAGACCATGGCCGTCATGCTGATATTTTGAGACCTAGAGCAGCCGCCATCAAACTAAAGATAAAGAACAACAACCAAATCAGAACTACCCAACCCTAACAGCGATTCTTCGTCAAAAGAGCGCTAATTCGACTCTCTTTCTTCTATAATTGTGAGTATGATGATCTTAACAAGATTATTATCATTTTAATTAGGTTGAGTTATGAATGGATTATGAGTAGATGATGTGAATTATCATATATGTTGTTGTAAACCCCTTTTGCTATCATGTATATTGTAAATCCAATGTTATGTGATGATGATATCTTATATGTTGTAAATCATGCTATGATGATGATATGTATGTTGAAAGTTTCTATGCTAAGTTGTGATGAATCATACATGTTAAAAAGGCCATGATGTTACCATCTATGCTAGTTAGTTCATATTAATTAAATCATCATGTTTGGGTTTTGTTGATCTATATGACAAGTCACATATGCAAGTTAGATTGGTTAGAAAAGTTATGAACATATGCCAAGACATCTATTATGACATCTAGAATTATGCTATGACATATGTGATATCCTATGCTAGTTCACACCATCATTATGTTGCCTAAAAACCCCATATGCAAGTTTATGTATAGATTTGGGCTATGATCATATCATGTAAATTGAGACATTTAACAAGTTGACACCTTTTGATCCTTAACATGTGTAGTTTATGCAAGTTTCACCCCTATTATGATTAGATTTATTTTAATTGTCTGTATGTTGTGATAATTTATCTTTGTGCTAGGTGTTAGACTATACAAGTCTAGCCTATATTATGCGTTGAATAAGCGAACGTATAAACGTGGGGTAGGGGTAATATTAAGGATTTAATATTAAAAAGTTGGGGTGCAATTGAAATGATTTTGCATGCCATAAGCGGATGGCCATAACTGAGTCAATTATGGACATCATTAAAAGTTGACTTAATTAAACAACCATCTACTCAACCATCAAACACATGCATCCATTGTCCTTAAAAATTTCTAATGCTGTATGAACATGAAAAAAAAAAGAATGAGAAAATAATAAATGTTTAGCATTGTTCTAAGGTTTGTAAGCAAAAGACTTAGTAGCTCATTTGGTTTGAACACGCGACTTGTATACAAGGGGTACAGAGTTCGATCCCCGCAGCGCCATATTTTTGTTTTAGGGGAATGGCTTATAATGGCTTAGTGTGAACACATTTCAAAAAGTGGTTTATTGTGAAAATGGGTAATTGGGAAGATCGACTTGATTCGAAGGAGGATGAAAGCAGCACAGGATAGGAAGAAATCTTATGCGGATATGAGGAGGACAGATCTCGAGTATGAAGTTGGGGACATCGTCTTTGTCAAAGTGTCTCCATTACGGAACGTTGTTCGCTTTGGGTCCGTTGGGAAATTAGCACCAAGGTTTGTAGGGCCGTTTCCTATTAAGGAGAAAATTGGACAGATGGCGTATAGAGTGGAGTTGCCCGAGAGACTTAGTGGTGTACACGACGTATCCCATGTGTCACATTTGAGGAAGTGCTTGCACGAGACCGCGGAAGTGGTAGAGCCGAGCTTTCTTAGAGAGGTGGAGATAGAGCGTGATGCGACAATTCGACGAGCTCCTACGCGCATTCTTGGGTCGTAGATCAAGAGGTTGAGGAATCGAGAGGTCAGACTAGTCAAAGTGCAATGGGGAGATGATGAGAGCAACGCTACTTGGGAGACAGAAGAGAAGATGCGTTCATGATACCCTTTTCTTTTTGAGGGTATGTCTTTTAATTTCTCCTTTATCGCTTAGCTTGTACTTATGTTATCTTTAGTATATCCTCTCGCTAGTATCTTTGACCTTTAGTTAGGATAATCCTATGGTTGAAAAATGTGTTTGAGACATGTTATGCATGATGAATGCAAAGTGGATGCAAGTGTTTGCTAGTGGTTGCTCGTGGACGCATATACACACACTGTTAGGCACTAGATCGGCTCAGTCACTTCATACTGCATATTGCATATAAATGGTTGTATTTAGTAAAATGGATGTATAATGGTTGTGCTATCATACGGATACCGCATTTTGGTGAATGGTTGTGCACGCATGTAGAAATAATATGTAGCATTAGGGAACTTTTTGCATACATAATGGACGCATGGCACTATCATGAATTGCATTAAGGAGGTCAACTGAATCAGTGGACTGCCTGATTTTGCATTAGATATGGACATATACACACACTGTGCATTTAAACATGAAAGCATTAGAAGTCTATAAGGACAATGGATGCCTGTGTTTGATGGTTGAGTATATGGTTGTATGGATGTTAGGATATACATTCTTTTTGACTTGAAGATTTCGGGGACGAAATCCTTTAAGGAGGGGAGAATGTAACACCCCGTAATTCTGTTAATTTTAATATTTACAAATTAAAGAATAACTAATCTCAGACATGAGAATTGTGGGAAATGGGTTGCGCCATTGTGTTCGTCTCGGAATTCTAGTGGAGATAGAGTCCGAGTTTGCGGAAAATGAGTACCGGATGAAAAAGTTATGGACGAACGAAGTTTGGTGGCAAAGAAAGAAAAAATAAATAAATAAATAAATAAATGCACTGGCGCACTTGGGAAGTGCGCCAGTACATATTTACACTGGCGCACCTGCCAAGTGCGCCCAGGCCGAGGCTGGAGCCTGCACAGCTTTCTGGTTCAGACTGACCCGTGTTGTTGAGTCCATTCTGACTCCTTGCTGAGTCATTAGGGCTGACTCATCACCCTATCATAATTAAATGGTTTTGATTAACCCTAAGAACATCCGACAGCTTAAATTAATTTATAACTCTATAAAAAGACCCCTATACACAAACCCTAAATCAGAAAATAAACAAAGACCATGGCCGTCATGCTGATATTTTGAGACCTAGAGCAGCCGCCATCAAATTAAAGATAAAGAACAACAACCAAATCAGAACTACCCAACCTTAACAGCGATTCTTCGTCAAAAGAGCGCTAATTCGACTCTCTTTCTTCTATAATTGTGAGTATGATGATCTTAACAAGATTATTATCATTTTAATTAGGTTGAGTTATGAATGGATTATGAGTAGATGATGTGAATTATCATATATGTTGTTGTAAACCCCTTTTGCTACCATGTATATTGTAAATCCAATGTTATGTGATGATGATATCTTATATGTTGTAAATCATGCTATGATGATGTTATGTATGTTGAAAGTTTCTATGCTAAGTTGTGATGAATCATACATTAAAAAGGCCATGATGTTACCATCTATGCTAGTAAGTTCATATTAATTAAATCATCATGTTTGGGTTATGTTGATCTATATGACAAGTCACATATGCAAGTTAGATTGGTTAGAAAAGTTATGAACATATGCCAAGACATCTATTATGACATCTAGAATTATGCTATGACATATGTGATATCCTATGCTAGTTCACACCATCATTATGTTGCCTAAAAACCCCATATGCAAGTTTATGTATAGATTTGGGCTATGATCATATCATGTAAATTGAGACATTTAACAAGTTGACACCTTTTGATCCTTAACATGTGTAGTTTATGCAAGTTTCACCCCTATTATGATTAGATTTATTTTAATTGTCTATATGTTGTGATAATTTATCTTTGTGCTATGTGTTAGACTATACAAGTCTAGCCTATATTATGCGTTGAATAAGCGAACGTATAAACGTGGGGTAGGGATAATATTAAGGATTTAATATTAAAAAGTTGGGGTGCAATTATATGATTTTGCATGCCATAAGTGGATGGCCATAATTGAGTCAATTATGGACATCATTAAAAGTTGACTTAATTAATAATTTGAATAGGGAATTATTAAAACTGGGGTAAAAGATTTTAAGTGTTAATCAATGCTTAGGACACGAGGATGGACTCGTTTGTGACGTAAACCTGCCCGGACCGCCCCGGCAAATCCAGTGGTCACAAATGTCAGCCCAATGTGAGAGGTCCTAGGCCTAAACTAAAGCATAACGGTTGTAAAGACACGAGGTTAAACTCTTTTATGGTGTAAGACTGCCAGGACCCGCCCGGCAAATCCAGCTGCCATAAATGCCAGTCTAATGTGAGAGGTCTTTATGAGGTTATGGCCTGAATGAATTAAGAAATACTTAACCAGATAAACATGTAAGGTGAGACATGGGGGTTAAGTAGGTGCCTTGGGTGGCATGAGGAATCTAGGGGGTGCCCTTAGTGGCATGTGAAATACGATTAGTAAGACTTAACCAAACACACATGTAAATGAACATGACTAAGAGGGTTAAGTGGGATATACTAGTGACAAGCTTAGGTGGGTAGCTTGTGGGGGCCCATTTCAACCAGTATCCCAAACGTATCTTTGTGAGCTCGACCCAAGTCGAGGACGGGACACACATACTGGGCTTGACTATAAGAGGCCAAAACGGGGAGCGGTGGCAACGCAAGTCCAACGGGTTCATATGCGTGTGTGGACCCGAGCTGGTAGGTAAGATGTTGTTGCATCGTGTAGGTATAAGCCGTGCATTCTCAGTTCTATCGGGTTGCCACTTTAGGGGAGTGATACACCCCACTGTGGGGCCAACACGGGTATCTACGAGTAGGGAGCCGATCGAAAGTGGGTAGTGGGGTACACCTAGTGGAGATAGGGGCAGACGGCACCTGTGTAGTCAGCTAGGAGTACACGAAGTTACTTATAAAATTTCTAAGAGGGTAGTGGGGTACACCTAGTGGAGATAGGGGCAGACGGCACCTATGTAGTCAGCTAGGGGTACGTAAGGCTATTTATATTGTTTCTGTGTGAAGCAAGTGGGATCAACCTTAGGGTGACTGGTGCGGTGCAGTGTAGTAATTGGCGCGGTGCAGTGTAGTAATTGGTGCTGTGCAGTGTAGTAATGTGCGGTGCAGTGTAGTAATGTGCGGTGCAGTGTAGTAATTATTCGTTAGTAATTAGGTGTGCCTTTACCGTTATCTTTAATGTCATCTTAAACGCTATCTTTATCTTCCAAATAGTTCATAGACATTTACTTGTCTTCCAGCTTATGCCTTAGTCTAGTTATTTTGATAATAGTATTGTTAGAATTATCATACTCGCCAGACTTTATGTCTGACCCCCCTCCATTTCTATCCTTTTCCCCCTCTAGGTCCTCAGGTTGGGCCCAGCTCTAGTGGAGTTTGATTGGATTGCTTTATCTCTCTTTGGAAAGTTTGGACCCTTGGAGTAAAGTCCAGCTTGTTATCTTCTTTAATGGCTATTTGTGTAATGGGATTATGTATTTTGTTTTATGAAGATGGATAATGTACTTGACTCTGATTAATGGTTTTGTGATGTAATAAACATGTTTCCGCTGCAATAAAATGAAGTTTTAGTTTTCAAGTACTACTTATTATCTGTCTTGTTGTAATTTTTCTGTTCTATATTCACTTATAACCTCCATGGAAGTTAATGCATTCCCTTTGTGAGTGACATTAATGGACGTGGGGTGTTACATTCCTTCTTTGCCTCTTTCTTGCCCTTGTCTTCCTCGTGTAGTAGTGTCATGTCCACCAATCTCTCGTAAGTCGCTCCCATGAGTACATGGGTCATGGCTAGGCTGTGCAGTGGCTCATTCAATCCCTTGACAAAACGGAGAGCCTTCTTATGAGTGGTATTCACTAAGTCCAGTCCAAATCGGGCCAGCTGATTGAATTGATTGACGTACTCCCTGACAGTCATACTTCCTTGTTTAAGAGATAAGAACTTTTCCAATTGTAGACTTCGTTCAGCTTGTGAGAGGAATTTCATCTCAAACCTTATCCTGAAATCCATCCATGTGTCAACCGGCCTCTCGGCGTTAGTGACTTCCCACCAATAGGAAGCTTCGTCTTTGAGCAACCATACCGCCAACTGTACCTTCTGCCTATCGTCCATCTCGAAGATAACGAACAGATCCTCAGTTTCTTTGAGCCAGTTCCTCGCTTCTACGAATGATTCAGTTCCCTTGAAATCCTTTCCACCCATGGCCCTAAAATATTTACAGATCTTTGAAAAAGCCATTGCACGAGGAGGGTGCGGAGGAGGAGGAATCGCTGCAGCCGGAGGAGGAATATCTGCTGGGCCTGCATCGTTGGCCCTAGCCTTTAAGTACCTCCTGAACCAGCCAGGTATTGGCATGCCCTCTGGAAAGTTAAGATTCCCAGACATGCTGGAATGAAAGAAAAAGATTCAAAACGGAGAACTGAAAAGATAGATATATGGCTCTTGGGGATTATGTTTTTCAAAATAAACATTATTTTTGAAAATACTTCCTTTTAAAACTTTTTTTTTTGAAAATAGTTTTTAAAAACTTTACCTAATCTGGTAACCTTCAGCTCTGATACCAAGTGTAACACCCCACCTCCGTCAAGGTCACTCACAAAGGGAATGCATTAACTTTGATGGAGCGTTTTAGTAGATAGAACAGAATATTACAAGAACAAATACATAAAGCAGTACTAGAAAAATTTACAACTTTATTACAGCGGAAAACAGAAATCAGTTTGGTTACTTCCTTCCAAATCACTTTACCAAAACTCAAGTACATATATATATCAGCCCTTTTCAAAAGCCCTCAGAGTACAAAACTTTAAAATCATAATCCCCACAGAAGCTGCCATAAGGAGTCAAGCCATACTTTAAGCACTTTAAGTACTTCAAGCAGAAGAAATCCGGATCAAGCTAAAGTATTCCCCACTTGGAAACCTGGGGGGAACGGAAAGAAAAGGGGCGAAAAACAAACGAGGTCCGACATAAAGTCTGGCGAGTCCAGTGATTTCCAGCATATGAACAGATAATAATAATCATGGCATGCAAATAAAACTGGATGCGAGATAACAGTAACAGGAGTAGCAGATATACTTAGGTTAAAAAGAAGAAATAGAATGATATAAGCTCTTACTTTTCACTTCTCTGCACTAATACTAGTATAACAGGATTAGGTGTTACCCTAATGTCTAAACAGAAACAAAATACTGGGCCTTTACCACCCGAACAGAAGGTACAGGAACAGAAACAGAATAATCCTTACGGAAACAGAATGTTAGAATTAGGTGTACACTAGTAAATGGGCCTTTACCACCCCAACAGACGGTACCACGCAGAAACAGATAGGTGTTACCACCCAACAGAAACAGACGGCACCCCAAAGGAAACAGACAGAACTAAGTGTACCCTAAATCTACCCCAAGCGATCAGCTCCCTAATACATAAATACCCTGTGCTAGCCCCACAGAAGGGTGTATCACTCCCTAAAGTGGCAACCTTTGAATGACACAGACCTATTTACAGATGTCACTGCGTCTTACATCCTCAGAGGCAGACCGGGATCCATGCACGCACATGACCTGGTTGGAACGCAGCATCAACACCCCTCGCCATTATCAGAATGAATCGCTTATAATTAGTTCAGTAAGCGTGCCCGGACCCTACCTACTGTTGGGTTATAGTTTTGATACCAGAAATGGTTACTGACTAATATGGGTCCCAAACAAAAGATGACACAAGTATTTTTCCCTCCTAACCTTGTGTCCCCAGACTAACAGATTTCAAATTAACTTGTTTACAAGTTTTTAGACATACAGAGTTCAGGTCAACTAGTTCACAGATCAGAAAATCAAGTTAACTGGTTTTCAGACTAACGGATCAGATATACAGTTCTTAACAGACTTACAGATTGCCTAACTTTGTATTGGGCCCATCGACTTACGAAACGGGTTTGTTAAATTCATCAATCCGGTTGGTTTAACCCTATTCACCCAAAACGTTTTAGACATCATATTTATCCCAGATTTGCATTAATTAAATATTAATGCACAGACCTCTCACATTAGGTCGGTAGCTTATGGCCGCTGGATATGCCGGGCGGTTCCGGGCAGACATCTGCCACAAGCCAGACCTAACCTCGTGTCTAAGCATATTTTAGTTATGCCTACGACCTCTCACACTAGACTGACAGTTTGCGGTCGCTGGTTAAGCCGGTTGGTTCCGGGCTGGCTTCCACCGCAAACAGAGTCTAACCTCGTGTCATAGCCAATTCATTCCAATACAGATTTTTTTACAAATATCATACTAATTCTGTTTACTTAACAAATTAGACTTCTTCACAGGATACAACAGATTAATCAAATTTCCATGTTTTACTAAATCTTAGGTCGGTCCTACGGATTTCCATACCCAGATTACCATTATCTAGTTTTCAACAGATCAGACAATTCAACAGATAGCAGATCTAGCAGTTTAAGTGATTCAACAGATTTAGCAGATAATAAATTTAGCAGTTTAGGCAATTCAACAGATTTAGCAGATAACGGATTAGGCAATTTAACAGATTTAGCAGATAACAGATTTGGCAGATTATATATATCTAAAACTCTATTTACATATCTTGCCTAATCATAAATTTAGCCTAAACTTACATGCCCAAATCAAGATCTTAATTCATAATACAATATATGCCCCAAATTTTAGTCTTAATATTCCCATTTACAGTTCATCTCAAAACTATATTTAATATTCTAGTTCACCATTTATGTCCAAGACTAATATACATGTTAATCATTCACTATTATAGCCAATTCAGATTATGCCAACATATTTATTATGCCAAATTAACTTAATTAAGTTACGCCCAATCCCCGTATAACATGTTTCCACAAGTTCTCTAAGTACTCATGAAATGGCACTAACAAAAGGAGTAGGGGATAAGCACAAGAATTGATATAAAAGATTAGGCATGCAATAATGAACCAAATACAATAATAATGGCTCCAATAGGCTCGATGTACATAACAGTGAATGGGAATAAACTAGCCAAGTTACACACAAATTATGAGATCTAACATAATTAAGGAAATAGGCATAAGAAACTAACTACAATAGTTATAGGCAACTAACCACAATAGTCATGGGCGACTAATCACAATAGTTTCTTATTCAATGTCATAGGCAATAGTCTCTTAGTCATGAGTCATAGTCATAGGCAATAGTCTCATAGGCATGAATCATAGTCATAGGCAATAATCTCATAGGCAACAGTTTTATGTCCAATTATGCATTATTCATTATTTGTCCCAAAATTCAGCGTTCGTGCGTTAATCTCTTATGAGATTCGGCGCAGGCTCGTAGTAGCCCGGCTGTAGAACAGAAAGAAGAAAGAGGTACATAATAGTCACAGAAAAACAGATCTGACAGATAAGAATATACATAACCTCAGATTCAGATTTATAACCACGTCAAGATCATAATTAAAGTTCATATCTGAAAATAACTGTACTCACAATCAAAAAGGAAAGTCTTGATTTTTGGTATCTGAGTTCTAACACTGAATAGCGTTCCTTTGGCGTAGACTATCGATTAGATTAGAAAATAGTTGTTCCCTTTTAACTTTATTCAGATTGGAAGAAGATCCTAGTTTTGATTCCAGCAGAGTAACGACGCCATTATTTTATTTAATAAGAACGGAGACAGAGTATAGGAATGAAATTGTGCAGCATAAGAGAAGAATGGTGTAAAGAGAATGGGGCTAGGGGCTGTTTATATAGGATTAGGCGGACGAATCTAGACAGAAAACGAGACCAGATACATCAGAATGAATCAGGTTCAAAAACTGGGTTTCGGGAACAGGTCGACCCCCAGGTCGACAGTGTGGTCGACTTGTCCCTGGGAGGTCGACACAATGGTCGACCTCCAGGTCGAACTGGTCCATGGGCGGGAATTTTCCCGCCCAGCCTGTTCTGGGATTTTGAATTCGAATTTGAATTCGAATTTATGAGCTGTTTTCGATTCTGAAAATCTCTGAAACTTCGGAGGGTCATATCTCCCTCATACGGACTCCGTTTCTCGAAAAATCGGACTTGTTTCCAAGCAGAATTTCAAGATGAACGTAATGGCACAACCCGTTTCCCTTGATTCTTATTTTTAAAATTAATTATTCTCTGATTTGTTACTTATACGTTCACAGAAAATACGGGGTGTTACACATAGCCCACGAAACCAAAAACATAAGTATTACACTTAGACTCAATACTTAATATAGTTATTCTTAAATACTTACAAACCAAAGATAAATGAGCTGAACCACAAATTGGGTTTGAGACAATAATGGGATCTTCTACTATACAAGTACTAGGGTGCAAAGACTCAACTATGGAAGCAGATATGAGCGAACGTGAAGCACTGAAATCAAAAAGAGTACTAACAGGATGACCAAAAAGATAAACTAAGCTCTACCTCTCTCTCACGTACGCTGGCGGTGAGAGCATGCACTTGCCCTCCTGAAAATCCTGTTCTTTGTTCTTTCCCTTGTCCTTAATTATATGACCCGTTATATCATAATAAAGACACTTCCTCTTGTTTTAGGTTTTACTATTCTTTGTAAACCAAGTCCATATCCCTGAGTTACTCATCCTTGGGTTGTGCACCTTAGCCAAACTCCCTCATTCTCATCTTTGCCATCCTTGTGTAACTTGTTGACAAGTCTCTTGAAAGCTGCGTCCATCGCACGGAAAATCCTACAAAGCTCGAAAGAAAATTAGCCGTAGGTGAAACTACAGCAGCTATAGATGGAAGTTGGGCGCTTATTTGCCCTTTGACAAGTGTCGTAGTCTCATCCAGCCTACGGAACCATGTCGCGATGAGGTTACCTACCAGAAAGCCAGGAGCCCCAGAGACTTAGTAAAGAAAGAAAACAAGGATTTAAAAAGAGGATCAAAAGATAATGCATATGGCTTTGGGGAATATGCCTCCAAAAACAAAACTTTTCTTAAGAAAATGCTTCTTTTAAAACCGTTTTGAAAATAATTTTTCAAATCTTTTATCCGATCCGATAACCTTCAGCTCTGATACCAAGTGAAACACTCCACCTCCGTTAAGGTCACTCACAAAGGGAATGCCTTAACTTTGGTGGAGCATTTTATGTAAAAGATGCAGATAAATTACAAGACAAACAAATGAAGCAGCGGAAAATAAAGTCATTTTATAAACAATATGGTTCAGTCAAGCTTTCACAACAGTTGTCTCAAACATACTTAAAAGTAATACATAGAACTTCTGCCTTGATCTAAAAATTTCCAAATATAAAAGAAGCATAAAAACAACAATGATATTCCGCAATAAAGCATGAATCAGCCATAGTAGTGGAAGAGAGAGTCCAAAGCTATACATTGACTATCTTCGAGCTTGGAAAGAAAACTGAGCTAAGTGGTAACATTTCCTCCTTGTGAACCTTGGGGGGGGAACGGAAGAAAAGAGGCGAAACAAAACTAGGTCAGACATAAGTCTGGTAAGTCCAATGACTTTCAGCATATAAACAGACAAAAGCATCATGAAATGAATAAACTGAATATAAGACAATACCGTGATAACAGGGATAACAAGATAACATAGGATAAGCATAAGGTATGATAAGGCAAGATAAATTGAATGCGCTTCTACTCTTTCTCTGCTTCTCTAGTACTTTGTTATTCTGATTTCTATTTCTATCTTTGCACCACCTAACTAGTGTCCCAACTAGTAATCTGTATAAAATGATAATATGATAACGTGATCCAATCCCCGTAATTGTGGTAGCCTTCAGGTGTACATCTATCGTGAGGATTCCACCTCAATCTGCCTAATTGCCATGAACATGTTAGATGTACCCTTACTACCCTATCGATCGGCTCCCTACTTGTATTAATTTCTCTTGTGTCTGTGTCAATCGGCCCTCTCTTGCGTGTAGATACCCTATGCTTGTAACACCCCACCTCCGCCAGGGTCACTCTTGCAAGTACACTGGCTTTGGAGGGGTGTTTGTCAAGGTAAACATGCATGAAGATATCACAAGATAGAACATATAAGTAAAACAGAGTAAATAAAGCAGCGGATAAAACTACTATTTCAAAACCATAGTCAACTTACATCAAAAGTACTAAGTCATTATTTTCCAACTACTACAAGTCTAGAAACATAAACTGAAAACTGGAAATAACATAAAGTAAACTATCCCCAAATTAGACGTGGTAAAGCCATAGCGAGCTCAAGTCCAAACCGTACATGAGCTGTCCAGAAAGCAAGCTAAAGATCCAAGCTAGGTGCTAGTGTTCCCACCCTGAAAACCTAGGGGGGGAGGGGGGGAAACGGAAGAAAAGAAGCGAAAGGAAAACGGGTCAGTCATAAAGACTGGTAATTCCTACCTACTATTAGTATAAAAACTAATAAAGTTAACTGGACATGTAAAACAGAGATGAAACATAGGATGATAACTAAACTGGCATGGTGAAAAGTTAACAAGATAGATCAAGTGTGGCATCACATATACAAGGTTAAGTTGCACCAAGTGTACTAGTATTCTAATAAGAAATGATCCCTTGGCCCAAAATTGGCCCAACATCATGAGATGACCTAAATCGAGGTCCAACTACACGGTCTAGTCGATCGGCTCCCTATAAGCCTAACTCGTCAAGTGTCGGTGTCATACGGCCCAACCGCGAGATGTAGTCGACTGTGCAAGGTCCACCCTAGGGTGTATCCGGGCCCTAGGGTGCCAACCACTGACACAAAACAAGCACGCACAGTCCAAGCCTACTGGTGCCCATGTCTGTCTTTCATCCCCGGACTATGTGCACGACCATAGTCCGCCGGAATCTACAATGGCGCACCTACCTAGCCGTCCCTTTTGGTCACTTACAATCAGCCCAGTAATCATGCCCCACCCCTAGCCTAGTCCCTAGGGTATCCCGATACTCCCTGGTGGGTTACCGCTGAAAAGGGCCCCACAAACTAGGGTTTCTAATGGGTTAAGTGTGGTTAACCCTATCCAAACCATGTATCAAGTTGGTTAAGTATACCCAAGTGGTTCATGACTTAACCCCAACAATCCATCGTGTTCAATTGGTTAAGTATTCAAGTGGTCCATGAATTAACCCTACCATGTGGCATTAATTAACTTAATGCACCCCAACCTCTCACATTAGACTTTGTTGTGGTTACTAGTTAAGCCGGGCGGGTCCGGGTAGCTTTACACCACAACCTAGTCTAACCTCGGGTTTTAAGTGCGATATGACCAACTACTCACATTGGGTCCTATTGTTTGTAGCCACTAGTTAAGCCGGTCGGTTCCGGGTAGATTTATGCTACAAACTCAACCCAACCTCGAGTTGGCCACTTTCATGTTTTCTACATGTCATGTCCACGTTCATGTTTTCAAGCATAATCACATGTCATATTTTCAAGTCATGTTTCATGTAATTTAAATTTACCCATAACGTAACCCCATCGCACGTAAGTTCGCATCAACACAAATAGATTGAAAGGGGGAACATAATGATATGATAAGTTGGGCATAAAGTGGCAAAGTCTATCACAAGTTTAACATGGTGATATATGAGGCAAAGGTGTTCATCACAACTAGCATATGGCATTATTGGCCTCAAACCATGTATGACATCAACTTAGCAAATAGATGATAACATGGTCATAGTTAACATAGGGTGTTAACTTGTGATTAGCATATAGTTCAACATCATATGCGAGTTAACATCAAGGTTATGAGAGGATCTATGTTGCATTATGCATAACTACCAAGTTCAATGTTGCATTATGCATAACCACCAAATAAAGCTCATAGCTTTCTACCCAAAAATCAAGGTAAATGATATTAGGTTCATGATAGTGCCACAATCATAGATCAAAAGAGTCATAAATGGATCTATGCATACAAATATAGCCCCAAGACAAGTATTATACCCAAAAGTCCCATTTCAACTTGCTACATGATCACATTAACTTCATAGTTTAAATCTAAGAGTAGAGTGGGGCTTACCAAGCGTGGCTATGAGAACTAGAACCAAATAGAACAAGATAGAGACGTTGTAGAAGCTCTAGGAATGATGTAGCAACGCAAATAGCCTTGAGAATAAGTAGCTCCTTTGATTTGATGAAGAAAGATGGCTCCTTTTTGCCTTAGAAGCTCTCAAGATGAAGATGGAGGCCATGATTAGGGAGCATTTTGGCAGAATTTAGTTGTAGGAATGATTAATGAGGGTTTAGGGTAGGTCTAAGGGTGCTTATATAGAAGTTTAGGTTAGTTTAGGCAATAGGATTAACCCTAATTCAGATCTGAGCCATCAAATCACGTCACAAGCCAACAAAACAAGACCCAGGAGCCAAAACAGGTGCACCAGGCCAAACTGGCCCGACCACCCAGGTCGACAGGGGTGTCGACTGGGCAGTCGACACCAGCTGGGGCAAGTCGACCCCCAAGTCGACTCCCCAGTCGACTTGGGGCTGGGCGGGAAATTTTCCCGCCCAGTCTGTTTGGCTCCAGATTTGATTTTCGAACTGTTTTTAAACTCTGGATTTTCGGAAAACTTCGACGGGCCATAACTGGGTCATATGGACTCCGATTTTCGAAAACTCGGACTCTATTTCGCGTATTTTTCCGAGACGAACGCAATGGCACATCCCGTTTCCCTTGATTCAGATTTTAACATTTAATTCTAGCTTGATTTACGTTATAACATGTTATTCAAAATACGGGTTGTTACATTCTCCCCACCTTTAAGGATTTCGTCCCCGAAATCTTCAAGTTAAGAAGAACGTATCCTACCATCCATCATACATCTACTCAAAACATCATCCACGAGCAGTCATTGTCCTTAAAAGATTCTAAATGCTGTATGATCATATGCGAAAGTTGTGTGTATATGTACTTATCTAATGCGAAAATCAGGCGGTTACTGATTCAGTAAACCTCCTTAATGCAAAGTATGTTAGTGAAATGAGTCCATATGTATGCAAATTCCTAACATAATTCATAATCTCTACATGAGTGCACATAACATTCATCCATATGCAACATCCGCGTGATAGCATAACAAGTTTCAGCCATGAATAAGTATAAGCACTCATGCATATGCAATATGAAAGTGTGTGAGCCGATCTTAGTGCCTAATGTGTATCATGCATCCACGAGTATCCACTTGCAAACACTTGCAAACATCAAGCATAACATGTTTCAAATACATGTTTCATCCAAAGGGTTTCTACCTAAGGTTCTCATGACAAGATTAACGAAATAACCGGATAAACATGGATAGCAAAAGAAAGATATGCTAGCTTATAGGAAAAGAGATTGAGAATGTACCCTGAAAAAGAAATGGGTGAAGCGTGCGCATCTTCTCCTCGGTTTCCCAAGTTGCGTCCTCTTCGGCTTCACTCCACTCAACCTTTACTAACTTGACTTCTCGATTCCTTAGCTTCTTGATCTCTGTTCCCAAGATACGAATCGGAGCTCGCCTCAGGGTTGCCTCTTTCTCTACCTCCACGTCTTCAAGAATGCTAGGCTCAACTACCTCGGCTGACTCATGTAGGCACTTTTGGAGATGCGAGACATGAAAAACATTGTGCACTCCGACCAGCTTCTCGGGCAATTCCACCTTATAAGCCATCTTCCCAATCCTCTCTATGATAGGGAAGGGTCCTACGAACCTTGGTGCTAGCTTTCCAACTGCTCCAAAACGAACCATATTTTGCAAAGGAGAGACCTTCACAAAGACCATATCTCCGACTTCAAACTCTAAGTCTGTCCTTCGCTTGTCTGCATAGGATTTCTGTCTGTCTTGGGCCGCTTTCATCCGCCTTCGAATCAACTCAACCTTCTCGGATGTGTCCCTTATCATGTCGGGCCCAAGTATAAGCTTATCCGTCATCTCCCACCAACATGTTGGTGACTTGCACGGCCTCCCATACAAAGCTTCGAATGGTGTCATCCCTATGCTTGCTTGGTAGCTGTTATTATAAGCAAACTCTACGAGAGGAAGGTGGTCTTCTCAAGTGCCACCAAAGTCAAGAATGCATAGCCTCAACAGATCTTCTAATAACCTATTCACCCTTTCGGTCTGGCCATCCGTCTGTGGGTGATAGGCTGTACTTAGATTCAATCGCGTACCCATCGCTTCTTGTAAACTACTCCAAAATTGGCTAGTGAAGATTGGGTCACGATCGCTAACTATGCTAGAAGGAACTCCATGCAATCGCACTAACTCTCGAAGATAAACAGATGCTAGCCATGATGTGGTCCTCTTGCTCTTTACTAGAATGAAATGAGCGCTCTTCGTGAGTCTATCCACTATGACCTATATGCTAGTATTCCCCTTCCTTGATCTCGGCAATCCATCCACAAAATCCATAGAGATACTTTCCCACTTCCACAGCGGGACCTCCAATGGATGCAGTAGCCCACCGGGCTTCTTCGACTCGGCCTTTACTTGTTGGCAAACAATGCATCTAGAAACAAACTCTGCCACATCCTTTTTCATCCCATCCCAAAAGAAAATGTGCTTCATGTCCCGGTACATCTTATCCCCTCCGGGATGTACAGTCATCCTCGAGTGATGCGCCTCCTCAAGAACTTTATTTACTAAGTCTCCCACTCGTGGGACACATAGTCTTCCATCACACCTTAGCCATCCCTTGTCATCAATGGTATATCTAGCGAGGTGACTTGACGTCTCACCCCGAATCAACTTGTCCATGATCTCGACAATCTGCGGGTCTTCCCTCTGTGAAGCCCCAATTTGATCAAGAAGTGTAGGTCTAAGCTCGAGGGATGCTAACGAACCAGTCATCGACCCAACAACAGGTGCTAAATCAAAGGTTGCCAGAACTCTAGGCTCTTCATCTCAACAAACAAGGGACTCAAAGTCAACCTTCTTCTGCTTAGCGTATCCGCCACAACATTACCCTTGCCGGGGGTATAAGCTATATCGAAGTCATATGATGCCAAGAATTCCATCCACCTCTGCTGCCTTAGATTCAAATCTTTTTGCGAGAAGAGGTACTTGAGCGACTTGTGATCAGTATATAACTCAAACCTTTCGCCTAGAAGATAGTGGCGCCAGGATTTGAGTGCAAAGACGATCGCCGCCAACTCCAAATCATGAGTGGGATAGTTCTTCTCATGAACTTTGAGTTGCCTACCCCCAAAGCATATAACTCTCCCTTCTTGCATCAGGACAACGCCTAATCCCATGCCACATGCATTGGTATACACGGTAAACAACTTCCCTCCATCGGGTAATGCTAGAACTGGAGCTGTGGTGAGGGCTTTCTTGAGCCTTTGAAAAGCAAGCTCACACTCTAAGTCCCATGCAAAGACTAAGATCTTCTTCGTTAACTTAGTATGAGGGGCTGAAATCCTAGCGAAGTCCTTAATGAACTTCCTATAAAATCCTGCCAGACCGAGAAAGCTTCTCACTTCAGTTGCATTCTTTGGAACTTTCCAGTCTTGTACCGCCACCACTTTAGCGGGATCCACAGCTAAGCCCTGCTTAGAAACTATATGCCTAAGGAACCGAACTTCCCTTCTCCAGAAATGGCATTTAGAGAACTTGGCTTTCAACTGATGAGCTCTAAGCGTATCCATAACCTCCTTGAGGTGTGTAGCATGCTCTTCCTCGTCCTTAGATAAGACCAGAATATCATCCACGAAGACAACCACAAACTTGTTAAGGAACTCCCGGAACACCCTACTCGTCAAATCAACAAAGTATGCGGGTGCATTAGTCAAACCGAATGGTATGACTAGCCATTCAAAGAATCCATCTGGAGTCCTAAACGCAGTCTTATCAATACTATCCTCAGCCACTCTAAGCTGATGGAATCCGGTGGCTAGATCGAGCAGAGAGAAAACAGAAGCACCTACAAGCTGGTCAAAGAGATCTTCAATTCTCGGTAGTGGGTGCCTATTCTTCTTTGTCAACTTATTCAACTCACGATAATCAACACCTAGACGAAGCGAACCATCCGCCTTAGTAGCGAATACCACAGGAGCCCCCCATTCTGAAATGCTTCGCCTAATGAAATTTTTCTCAAGCAACTCCTTGATTTGCTTGCTAAGCTATCTTCTTTCTCTGGGGGCCATGTGCCTAACAGGCAATGAAACTGGCTTGGCATTATCAACATGATAAATACGGAAGTCTATCTCGTGTTTAGGGGGTAACCCCTTCACCTCATCAAAAACATCAGGATATTCTCGGACCACCCTCACAGATTGAAGATTGTCAATAGACGAGTCGAGGGATTCAAGATAACATAACATGACAGGATCCAGAGGGTTACAAGAAATCTCTAGGGTATTGCCAAGGTGAGTCATAAGCCTCACTACCCTATGCTCACAATTGAGAATGGCTCCATAACTGGACAACCAATCCATGCCCAAAATCAACCCGTATCCCATGAACCCGAGAACATAAGCATTACATGTGAATTCTACGATCAAGATAGAAATCTTCAAATCCATACAAATCATAGATAGATGGGCGGAACCCCCAATTGGATTTGAAACACTAACGGGATCCTCAACTAGACTAGTACTTAGGTGCAAACTTTAAACAATATCAGAAGAAATAAAGGTATGCAATGCGCCAGAATCAAATAAAGTTCGAACAGGAAAACCAGAAATGTAAACAAGGCTTTCTATAGAAATACTACCTCGGTCCGGAACTGGAGCAGTGTTGAGAGCATGCATCTGCCCTCCAGAAGGTCCTGCTCGCTGAGTCTGTCCTTGCCCCTGCCCTTGCTTCTTTGCGCAATCCTTACTGAAGTGTCCAGACTCTCCGCAATGAAAGCATTCTCCCAACTTCCTCTTCTTCTTCCTACAATCTTTGGCTATGTGTCCAGTGATCCCACAGAAGTTGCACTTCCTTGTCTCCTTTGCCTTGTTGTTGTTGGCCTTGTTACCCTTGTTGTTCTTGTTGTTCTTGTTGTTCTGATTGTGGTTGCTCTGATTTCCTCGCCACTTGGAGTCCGCCTTCTTGGTTTGAGTCTCATTGGGCTTGACTTCTTTCTTGCCATTCTTATCATCTCCCTGGAGTAAGGCCATACCCACTAAGCTCTCAAAAGTGGCCCACATGGGTATATGAGACATGGCTAAACCTTATAATGGCTCATTCAATCCTCGAGCAAAGCGTAGATCCTTCTTCTGAGGTGTGTTAACCATGTCTAAACCGAATCGAGCAAGCTGGTTAAACTTATTCACATACTCCCTCACAGTCATGTCCCCTTGCTTCAAAGATATAAACCTCTCCATTTGCAGATTCTCCTCAGCAGATGATAGAAACTTAAGCCCAAACCTCATCCTAAAGTCGGCCCAACTCTCTTTAGGCCTAGTAGCGTTGGTGACCTCCCACCAATAAGCAGCTTCCTCTTTCAATAACCATACCGCCAACAGAACTTTCCTACGATCCTCTGCATCAAAGATAGCAAAGAGGTCTTCAGTTTCCTTCAACCAGTTCCTTGCCTCAACAAAAGTCTCCGTCCCAACAAAATTCTTGCCACCCATCGCCTTAAAGTCTTTGCAAATCTTTGCGAAATCCGCTTGTGGATGCTGAGGAGAAGGAGGAGGAGGAACCACAGGTACGGGAGGAGGAGTGGGAGTGTTTGCTGGGCCCGCATCGTTGCCCCTAGCTTCCAAGTACCTCCGGAACCATCCAGGTATGGGTACTCCCTCGGGAAGGTTAAGATCGGCCATGCTGAAAAAGGAAAAGATAGATTTAGAACGAGGAAACAAAGGATTGTGCCAATGGCTTTTAGGGAATAGCCTTTTAAAATAAACTAGACTTTTCTTGGAAAAATACTTAATTGGTTTTGAAAATAGTTTTTCAAAAGAGTTTTTAAAACTTTTGTCCGGTCTGGTAAAACCTTATGCTCTGATACCAAATGTAACACCCCACCTCCGCCAGGGTCACTCTTGCAAGTACACTGGCTTCGGATGGGTGTTTGTCAAGGTAAACATGCATGAAGATATCACAAGACAGAACATATAAGTAAAACAGAGTAAATAAAGCAGCGGATAAAACTACTATTTCAAAACCATAGTCAACTTACATCAAAAGTACTAAGTCATTATTTTCCAACTACTACAAGTCTAGAAACATAAACTGAAAACTGGAAATAACATAAAGTAAACTATCCCCAAAGTAGATGTGGTAAAGCCATAGCGAGCTCAAGTCCAAACCGTACATGAGCTGTCCAGAAAGCAAGCTAAAGATCCAAGCTAGGTGCTAGTGTTCCTACCCTGAAAACATGGGGTGGGGGGGAAACGGAAGAAAAGAAGCGAAAGGAAAACGTGTCAGTCATAAAGACTGGTAAGTCCTACCTACTATTAGTATAAAAACTAATAAAGTTAACTGGACATGTAAAACAGAGATGAAACATAGGATGATAACTAAACTGGCATGGTGAAAAGTTAACAAGATAGATCAAGTGTGGCATCGCATATACAAGGTTAAGTTGCACCAAGTGTACTAGTATTCTAATAAGAAATGATCCCTTGGCCCAAAATTGGCCCAACATCATGAGATGACCTAAATCAAGGTCCAACTACACGGTCTAGTCGATCGGCTCCCTATAAGCCTAACTCGTCAAGTGTCGGTGTCATACGACCCAACCACGAGATGTAGTCGACTGTGTAAGGTCCACCCTAGGGTGTATCCGGGCCCTAGGGTGCCAACCACTGACACAAAACAAGCATGCGCAGTCCAAGCCTACTGGTGCCCATGTCTGTCTTTCATCCCCGGACTATGTGCACGACCATAGTCCGTCGGAATCTAAAATGGCGCACCTACCTAGCCGTCCCTTTTGGTCACTTACAATCAGCCCAGTAATCGTGCCCCACCCCTAGCCTAGTCCCTAGGGTATCTCGATACTCCCTGGTGGGTTACTGCTGAAAAGGGCCCCGCAAACTAGGGTTTCTAATGGGTTAAGTGTGGTTAACCCTATCTAAACCATGTATCAAGTTGGTTAAGTATACCCAAGTGGTTCATGACTTAACCCCAACAATCCATCGTGTTCAATTGGTTAAGTATTCAATTGGTCCATGACTTAAACCTACCATGTGGCATTAATTAACTTAATGCACCCCAACCTCTCACATTAGACTTTGTTGTGGTTACTAGTTAAGCCGGGCGGGTCCGGGTAGCTTTACACCACAACCTAGTCTAACCTTGGGTTTTAAGTGCGATATGACCAACTACTCACATTGGGCCCTATTGTTTGTAGCCACTAGTTAAGTCGGTCGGTTCCGGGTAGATTTATGCTACAAACTAAACCCAACCTCGAGTTGGCCGCTTTCATGTTTTCTACATGTCATGTCCACGTTCATGTTTTCAAGCATAATCACATGTCATGTCCACGTTAATGTTTTCAAGCATAATCACATGTCATATTTTCAAGTCATGTTTCATGTCATTTAAATTTACCCATAACGTAACCCCATCGCACGTAAGTTCGCATCAACACAAATAGATCGAAAGGGGGAACATAATGATATGATAAGTTGGGCATAAAGTGGAAAAGTCTATCACAAGTTTAACATGGTGATATATGAGGCAAAGGTGTTCATCACAACTAGCATATGGCATTATTGGCCTCAAAACATGTATGACATCAACTTAGCAAATAGGTGATATCATGTCATAGTTAACATAGGGTGACAACTTGTGATTAGCATATAGTTCAACATCATATGCGAGTTAACATCAAGGTTATGAGAGGATCTATGTTGCATTATGCATAACTACCAAGTTCTATGTTGCATTATGCATAACCACCAAATAAAGCTCATAGCTTTCTACCCAAAAATCAAGGTAAATGATACTAGGTTCATGATAGTGCCACAATCATAGATCAAAAGAGTCATAAATGGATCTATGCATACAAATATAGCCCCAAGACAAGTATTATACCCAAAAGTCCCATTTCAACTTGCTACATGATCACATTAACTTCATAGTTTAAATCTAAGAGTAGAGTGGGGCTTACCAAGCGTGGCTATGAGAACTAGAACCAAATAGAACAAGATAGAGACGTTGTAGAAGCTCTAGGAATGATGTAGCAACGCAAATAGCCTTGAGAATAAGTAGCTCCTTTGATTTGATGAAGAAAGATGGCTCCTTTTTGCCTTAGAAGCTCTCAAGATGAAGATGGAGGCCATGATTAGGGAGCATTCTGGCAGAATTTAGTTGTAGGAATGATTAATGAGGGTTTAGGGTAGGTCTAAGGGTGCTTATATAGAAGTTTAGGTTAGTTTAGGCCATAGGATTAACCCTAATTCAGATCTGAGCCATCAAATCACGTCACAAGCCAACAAAATCAGACCCATGAGCCAAAACAGGTGCACCAGGCCAAACTGGCCCGACCACCCAGGTCGACAGGGGTGTCGACTGGGTAGTCGACACCAGCTGGGGCAAGTCGACTCCCAAGTCGACTCCCCAGTCGACTTGGGACTGGGCGGGAAATTTTCCTGTCCAGTCTGTTTGGCTCCAGATTTGATTTTCGAACTTTTTTTAAACTCTGGATTTTCTGAAAACTTCGACGGGCCATAACTGGGTCATACAGACTCCGATTTTCGAAAACTTGGACTCTATTTCGCGTATTTTTCCGAGACGAACGCAATAGCACAGCCTGTTTCCCTTGATTCATATTTTAACATTTAATTCTGCCTTGATTTACGTTATAACATGTTATTCAAAATACGGGTTGTTACATTCTCCCCACCTTAAAGGATTTCGTCCCCGAAATCTTCAAGTTAGGAAGAACGTATCCTACCATCCATCATCCATCTACTCAAAACATCATCCACGAGCAGTCATTGTCCTTAAAAGATTCTAAATGTTGTATGATCACAAGCGAAAGGTGTGTGTATATGTACTTATCTAATGTGAAAATCAGGCGGTTACTGATTCAGTAAACCTCCTTAATGCAAAGTATGTTAGTGAAATGAGTCCATATGTATGCAAATTCCTAACATAATTCATAATCTCTACATGAGTGCACATAACATTCATCCATATGCAACATCCACGTGATAGCATAACAAGTTTCAGCCATGAATAAGTATAAGCACTCATGCATATGCAATATGAAAGTGTGTGAGCCGATCTTAGTGCCTAATGTGTATCATGCATCCACGAGTATCCACTTGCAAACACTTGCAAACATCAAGCATAACATGTTTCAAATACATGTTTCATCCAAAGGGTTTCTACCTAAGGTTCTCATGACAAGATTAACGAAATAACCGGATAAACATGGATAGCAAAAGAAAGATATGCTAGCTTATAGGAAAAGAGATTGAGAATGTACCCTGAAAAAGAAATGGGTGAAGCGTGCGCATCTTCTCCTCGGTTTCCCAAGTTGCGTCCTCTTCGGCTTCACTCCACTGAACCTTTACTAACTTGACTTCTCGATTCCTTAGCTTCTTGATCTCTGTTCCCAAGATACGAATCGGAGCTCGCCTCAGGGTTGCCTCTTTCTCTACCTCCACGTCTTCAAGTATGCTAGGCTCAACTACCTCGGCTGACTTATGTAGGCACTTTCGGAGATGCGAGACATGAAAAACATTGTGCACTCCGGCCAGCTTCTCGGGCAATTCCACCTTATAAGCCATCTTCCCAATCCTCTCTATGATAGGGAAGGGTCCTACGAACCTTGGTGCTAGCTTTCCAACTGCTCCAAAACGAACCACATTTCGCAAAGGAGAGACCTTCACAAAGACCATATGTCCGACTTCATACTCTAAGTCTGTCCTTCGCTTGTTTGCATAGGATTTCTGTCTGTCTTGGGCCGCTTTCATCCGCCTTCGAATCAACTCAACCTTCTCGAATGTGTCCCTTATCATGTCGGGCCCAAGTATAAGCTTATCCGTCGTCTCCCACCAACATGTTGGTGACTTGCACGGGCTCCCATACAAAGCTTCGAATGGTGCCATCCCTATGCTTGCTTGGTAGCTGTTATTATAAGCAAACTCTACGAGAGGAAGGTGGTCTTCTCAAGTGCCACCAAAGTCAAGAATGCATAGCCTCAACAGATCTTCTAATACCCTATTCACCCTTTCGGTCTGGCCATCCGTCTGTGGGTGATAGGCTGTACTTAGATTCAATCGCGTACCCATCGCTTCTTGCAAACTACTCCAAAATTGGCTAGTGAAGATTGGGTCACGATCGCTAACTATGCTAGAAGGAACTCCATGCAATCACACTATCTCTCGAAGATAAACAGATGCTAGCCATGATGCGGTCCTCTTGCTCTTTACTGGAATGAAATGAGCGCTCTTCGTGAGTCTATCCACTATGACCCATATGCTAGTATTCCCCTTCCTTGATCTCGGCAATCCATCCACAAAATCCATAGAGATACTTTCCCACTTCCATAGCGGGACCTCCAATGGATGCAGTAGCCCACCGGGCTTCTTCGACTCGGCCTTTACTTGTTGGCAAACAATGCATCTAGAAACAAACTCTGCCACATCCTTTTTCATCCCATCCCAAAAGAAAATGCACTTCATGTCTCGGTACATCTTATCCCCTCTGGGATGTACGGTCATCCTCGAGTGATGCGCCTCCTCAAGAACTTTATTTACTAAGTCTCCCACTCGTGGGACACATAGTCTTCCATCACGCCTTAGCCATCCCTTGTCATCAATGGTATATCTAGCGAGGTGACTTGACGTCTCACCCCGAATCAACTTGTCCATGATCTCGACTATCTGCGGGTCTTCCCTCTGTGAAGCCCCAACTTGATCAAGAAGTGTAGGTCTAAGCTCGAGGGATGCTAACGAACCAGTCATCGACCCAACAGCAGGTGCTAAATCAAAGGTTGCCAGAACTCTAGGCTCTTCATCTCAACAAACAAAGGACTCAAAGTCAACCTTCTTCTGCTTAGCGTATCCGCCACAACATTACCCTTGCCGGGGGTATAAGCTATATCGAAGTCATATGATGCCAAGAATTCCATCCACCTCTGCTGCCTTAGATTCAAATCTTTTTGCGAGAAGAGGTACTTGAGCGACTTGTGATCAGTATATAACTCAAACCTTTCGCCTAGAAGATAGTGGCGCCAGGATTTGAGTGCAAAGACGATCGCCGCCAACTCCAAATCATGAGTGGGACAGTTCTTCTCATGAACTTTGAGTTGCCTACCCCCAAAGCATATCACTCTCCCTTTTTGCATCAGGACAGCGCCTAATCCCATGCCACATGCATCGGTGTACACGGTAAACAACTTCCCTTCATCGGGTAATGCTAGAACTGGAGCTGTGGTGAGGGCTTTCTTGAGCGTTTGAAAAGCAAGCTCACACTCTAAGTCCCATGCAAAAACTAAGTTCTTCTTCGTTAACTTAGTAAGAGGGGCTGAAATCCTAGCGAAGTCCTTAATGAACTTCCTATAAAATCCTGCCAGACCGAGAAAGCTTCTCACTTCAGTTGCATTCTTCGGAACTTTCCAGTCTTGTACCGCCACCACTTTAGCGGGATCCATAGCTAAGCCCTGCTTAGAAACTATATGCCCAAGGAACCGAACTTCCCTTCTCCAGAAATGGCATTTAGAGAACTTGGCTTTCAACTGATGAGCTCTAAGCGTATCCATAACCTCCTTGAGGTGTGTAGCATGCTCTTCCTCGTCCTTAGAGAAGACCAAAATATCATCCACGAAGACAACCACAAACTTGTTAAGGAACTCCCTGAACACCCTACTCATCAAATCAACAAAGTATGCGGGTGCATTAGTCAAACCGAACGACATGACTAGCCATTCAAAGAATCCATCTGGAGTCCTAAACGCAGTCTTATCAATACTATCCTCAGCCACTCTAAGCTGATGGAATCCGGTGGCTAGATCGAGCTGAGAGAAAATAGAAGCACCTACAAGCTGGTCAAAGAGATCATCAATTCTCGGTAGTGGGTGCCTATTCTTCTTTGTCAGCATGTTCAACTCACGATAATCAACACATAGACGAAGCGAACCGTCCGCCTTAGAAGCGAATACCACAGGAGCACCCCATTCTAAAATGCTTCGCCTAATGAAATTTTTCTCAAGCAACTCCTTGATTTGCTTGCTAAGCTCTCTTCTTTCTTACGGGGCCATGTGCCTAACAGGCAATGAAACTGGCTTGGCATTATCAACAAGATAAATACGGAAGTCTATCTCGCGTTTAGGGGGTAACCCCTTCACCTCATCAAAAACATCAGGATATTCTCGGACTACCCTCACAGATTGAAGATTGTCAATAGACGAGTCGAGGGATTCAAGATAACATAACATGACGGGATCCAGAGGGTTACAAGAAATCTCTAGGGTATTGCCAAGGCGAGTCATAAGCCTCACTACCTTATGCTCACAATTGAGAATGGCTCCATAACTGGACAACCAATCCATGCCCAAAATCAACTCGTATCCCATGAACCCGAGAACATAAGCATTACATGTGAATTCTACGGTCAAGATAGAAATCTTCAAATCCATACAAATCATAGATAGATGGGCGGAACCCCCAATTGGATTTGAAACACTAACGGGATCCTCAACTAGACTAGTACTTAGGTGCAAACTTTCAACAATATCAGAAGAAATAAAGGTATGCGATGCGCCAGAATCAAATAAAGTTCGAACAGGAAAACCAGAAATGTAAACAAGGCTTTCTACAGAAATACTACCTCGGTCCGGAACTGGAGCAGTGTTGAGAGCATGCATCTGCCCTCCAGAAGGTCCTGCTCGCTGAGTCTTTCCTTGCCCCTGCCCTTGCTTCTTTGCGCAATCCTTACTAAAGTGTCCAGACTCTCCGCAATGAAAGCATTCTCCCAACTTCCTCTTCTTCTTCCTACAATCTTTGGCTATGTGTCCAGTGATCCCACAGAAGTTGCACTTCCTTGTCTCCTTCGCCTTGTTGTTGTTGGCCTTGTTACCCTTATTGTTCTTGTTGTTCTTGTTGTTCTGATTGCTCTGGTTGCTCTGATTTCCTCCCCACTTGGAGTCCGCCTTCTTGGTTTGAGTCTCATTAGGCTTGACTTCTTTCTTGCCATTCTTATCATCTCCCTGGAGTAAGGCCATATCCACTAAGCTCTCAAAAGTGGCCCCCATGGGTATATGAGACATGGCTAAACCTTGTAATGGCTCATTCAATCCTCGAGCAAAGCGTAGAGCCTTCTTCTGAGGTGTGTTAACCATGTCTAAACCGAATCGAGCAAGCTGGTTAAACTTATTCACATACTCCCTCACAGTCATGTCCCCTTGCTTCAAAGATATAAACCTCTCCATTTGCAGATTCTCCTCAGCAGATGATAGAAACTTAAGCCCAAACCTCATCCTAAAGTCGGCCCAAGTCTCTATAGGCCTAGTAGCGTTGGTGACCTCCCACCAATAAGCAGCTTCCTCTTTCAATAACCATACCGCCAACAGAACTTTCCTACGATCCTCTACATCAAAGATAGCAAAGAGGTCTTCAGTTTCCTTCAACCAGTTCCTTGCCTCAACAAAAGTCTCCGTCCCAACAAAATTCTTGCCACCCATCGCCTTAAAGTCTTTGCAAATCTTTGCGAAATCCGCTTGTGGATGATGAGGAGGAGGAGGAGGAGGAGGAACCTCAGGTACGGGAGGAGGAGTGGGAGTGTTTGCTGGGCCCGCATCGTTGGCCCTAGCTTCCAAGTACCTCCGGAACCATCCGGGTATGGGTACTCCCTCGGGAAGGTTAAGATTGACCATGCTGAAAAAGGAAAAGATAGATTTAGAATGAGGAAACAAAGGATAGTGCTAATGGCTTTTGGGGAATAGCCTTTTAAAATAAACTAGACTTTTCTTGGAAAAATACTTAATTGGTTTTGAAAATAGTTTTTCAAAAGAGTTTTTAAAACTTTTGTCCGGTCTAGTAAAACCTTATGCTCTGATACCAAATGTAACACCCCACCTCCGCCAGGGTCACTCTTGCAAGTACACTGGCTTTGGAGGGGTGTTTGTCAAGGTAAACATGCATGAAGATATCACAAGACAGAACATATAAGTAAAACAGAGTAAATAAAGCAGCGGATAAAACTACTATTTCAAAACCATAGTCAACTTACATCAAAAGTACTAAGTCATTATTTTCCAACTACTACATGTCTAGAAACATAAACTGAAAACTGGAAATAACATAAAGTAAACTATCCCCAAAGTAGACGTGGTAAAGCCATAGCGAGCTCAAGTCCAAACCATACATGAGCTGCCCAGAAAGCAAGCTAAAGATCCAAGCTAGGTGCTAGTGTTCCCACCCTGAGAACCTTGGGGGGGGGAACGGAAGAAAAGAAGCGAAAGGAAAACGGGTCAGTCATAAAGACTGGTAAGTCCTACCTACTATTAGTATAAAAACTAATAAAGTTAACTGGACATGTAAAACAGAGATGAAACATACGATGATAACTAAACTGGCATGGTGAAAAGTTAACAAGATAGATCAAGTGTGGCATCGCATATACAAGGTTAAGTTGCACCAAGTATACTAGTATTCTAATAAGAAATGATCCCTTGGCCCAAAATTGGCCCAACATCATGAGATGACCTAAATCAAGGTCCAACTACACGGTCTAGTCGATCGGCTCCCTATAAGCCTAACTCGTCAAGTGTCGGTGTCATACGGCCCAACCGCGAGATGTAGTCGACTGTGCAAGGTCCACCCTAAGGTGTATCCGGGCCCTAGGGTGCCAACCACTGACACAAAACAAGCACGCACAGTCCAAGCCTACTGGTGCCCATGTCTGTCTTTCATTCCCGGACTATGTGCACGACCATAGTCCGCCGGAATCTACAGTGGCACACCTACCTAGCCGTCCCTTTTGGTCACTTACAATCAGCCCAGTAATCGTGCCCCACCCCTAGCCTAGTCCCTAGGGTATCCCGATACTCCCTGGTGGGTTACTGCTGAAAAGGGCCCCGTAAACTAGGGTTTCTAATGGGTTAAGTGTGGTTAACCCTATCCAAACCATGTATCAAGTTGGTTAAGTATACCCAAGTGGTTCATGATTTAACCCAAACAATCCATCGTGTTCAATTGGTTAAGTATTCAAGTGGTCCATGACTTAACCCTACCATGTGGCATTAATTAACTTAATGCACCCCAACCTCTCACATTAGACTTTGTTGTGGTTACTAGTTAAGCCGGGCGGATCCGGGTAACTTTACACCACAACGTAGTCTAACCTCAGGTTTTAAGTGCGATATGACCAACTACTCACATTAGGTCCTATTGTTTGTAGCCACTAGTTAAGTCGGTCGGTTCCGGGTAGATTTATGCTACAAACTCAACCCAACCTCGAGTTGGCCACTTTCATGTTTTCTACATGTCATGTCCACGTTCATGTTTTCAAGCATAATCACATGTCATATTTTGAAGTCATGTTTCATGTCATTTAAATTTACCCATAACTTAACCCCATCGCACGTAAGTTCGCATCAACACAAATAGATCGAAAGGGGGAACATAATTATATGATAAGTTGGGCATAAAGTGGCAAAGTCTATCGCAAGTTTAACATGGTGATATATGAGGCAAAGGTGTTCATCACAACTAGCATATGGCATTATTGGCCTCAAAACATGTATGACATCAACTTAGCAAATAGGTGATAACATGGTCATAGTTAACATAGGGTGATAACTTGTGATTAGCATATAGTTTAACATCATATGCGAGTTAACATCAAGGTTATGAGAGGATCTATGTTGCATTATGCATAACTACCAAGTTCTATGTTGCATTATGCATAACCACCAATTCATAGCTTTCTACCCAAAAATCAAGGTAAATGATACTAGGTTCATGATAGTGCCACAATCATAGATCAAAAGAGTCATAAATGGATCTATGCATACAAATATAGCCCCAAGACAAGTATTATACCCAAAAGTCCCATTTCAACTTGCTACATGATCACATTAACTTCATAGTTTAAATCTAAGAGTAGAGTGGGGCTTACCAAGCGTGGCTATGAGAACTAGAACCAAATAGAACAAGATAGAGACGTTGTAGAAGCTCTAGGAATGATGTAGCAACGCAAATAGCCTTGAGAATAAGTAGCTCCTTTGATTTGATGAAGAAAGATGGCTCCTTTTTGCCTTAGAAGCTCTCAAGATGAAGATGGAGGCCATGATTAGGGAGCATTTTGGCAGAATTTTGTTGTAGGAATGATTAATGAGGGTTTAATGTAGGTCTAAGGGTGCTTATATAGAAGTTTAGGTTAGTTTAGGCCACAGGATTAACCCTAATTCAGATCTGAGCCATCAAATCACGTCACAAGCCAACAAAACAAGACCCAGGAGCCAAAACAGGTGCACCAGTCCAAACTGGCCCGACAACCCAGGTCGACAGGGGTGTCGACTGGGCAGTCGACACCAGCTGGGGCAAGTCGACTCCCCAGTCGACTTGGGGCTGGGCGGGAAATTTTCCCGCCCGGTCTGTTTGGCTCCAGATTCGATTTTCAAACTGTTTTTAAACTCTGGATTTTCTGAAAACTTCGACGGGCCATAACTGGGTCATATGTACTCCGATTTTCGAAAACTCGGACTCTATTTCGTGTATTTTTCCTAGACGAACGCAATGGCACAGCCCGTTTACCTTGATTCAGATTTTAACATTTAATTCTGCCTTGATTTACGTTATAACATGTTATTCAAAATACGGGTTGTTACAATGCTAGTCCCACCATAAGTTGTACCAATCCTTATGATAGCGACCCGACACGATTCAAGATGCACAGTGTATAACTACTGGTACCCAGTGCCTACTTTTTCCAACTTCGGAGTACGTGCACGCATGTAAACCGTTGGAACCTACACTGACGTACCCTCTGCCGCTGTTTTGACCACTTATAATCAACCCAGTAATCGTGCCCCACCCTGCCTAGTTCAGGGTACCATGTGAAACACCCCACCTCCGTTAGGGTCACTCTCAAAGGGAATGCCCTAATTTTGGTGGAGGTTTATGAGTATAAGTCACAGATATACAAGACAGATATAAGAACACATATTTTTCGAAATAGCGGAAAACAACAACTTTTATTTCATTAAAATATGTGTTACACAATCCATGCCATAATTTGTTTTACAATACTTCCAAAAACATTCATAACTGTCTTTATTACATTATTTAAAGAAGCATAAAGGAAACATAAATAAACTGCAAAAATCCCATAGTTGCTGTCCAAAGCCATAGTCCAAAACGAAAAGATCCAAGCAATACATTCTTTCTCTTCAAGCTGGATATGAAGGCTGGTCAAGCTGCGGTATTCCCTCCCTGTGGACCTGGGGGGGAAACGGAAGAAAAGAAGACGAAAGAAAAGTAGAGTCAGACATAAAGCCTGAGTAAGTCTAGGACTATTCAGTCTATGAATAAAGAACTGGGTATGATAAGTATAAACTAGAAATGGGGAAAGCACCATAAACTTAGTTAAGTTGTCTAGGGTCGAATATACTATCGTACCCCATATCAATCTCTGAACCCATATAAACTAGTTCCCAACCGGCACCCCATAATCAGGGTGAAGTGATCCATTTTATGATGATCGGCTCCTATTCGCATAGTTACATGTGTCTTACGGCCCCCGATGTTGTAGTTACCTATGCTGGTCCCACCATGGGGTGTATCAAGTCCCATGGTGGCAGCCCGACACAATCCTAGAATGCACAGGTATGCTACTGGTGCCCAGTGCCTTATTTTTCTGTGCCGGAGTGTGTGCACGCCCGCACCCCGTTAGAACCTACACTGCTGCACCACCGCCGTCGATTTGACCTCTTACAATCAGCCCAGTAATCGTGCCCCACCCTGCCTAGTTTCAGGGTATCATGATACCTTGTAGGGTTACTGCGAAAAGGGTCCTCCGCTACTAGGTTTTCTATTTCTAGCCAACATGCTAAGTTGGTTAAGTGTTTTATAAACCTAACCCCCCAATCAGTCTGTTTAGTTTAGCATGTTCCATTTTGATTAAGTATTAATATAATTTACTTAATCCTATCAATCTTGACTTAGCCTTAATTGTCTTATTAAAGCCTTGACCTCTCACATTAGACAGGTATTGTTGTGGCTTCCTGTTGCCGGTTGGGTCCGGGCAGTCTTACGCCACAACTCAGTCTAACCTCGGGTCCTTATTGGGCTCCATGTTTAACCACCCACATTGGATAGGTATTGTTGTGACTACTGGACAGCCGGGCGGTTCCGGGCAGGTTTACATCACAACTCAATCCAACCTCGGGTTAAACACATCGTATTTTCTACATTTACATATTTTGTCTCTTTTCTTTATTTTCTTATATGTAAATATTTGCGGCCCATTATTCAAAATCAATTTATGCTAATGGTGTAAAGGTTTACACCAATCATGGGCCCAACCCATTCTTGAATTTGGGCCCATCTACTTTTATATTTTCATTTATTAATTAATTTGGCCCAACGCTATTTCCCCCGTTTAATACGTTCGTTTATTATAATATATGTTGGGCTTAGCCTTTTTAGCCCAACTTAGCCACGTGAAAAAGGGGAGGCTTAAAACGTGATTATATACACAAAAAGGGGAATGTGAACGCATGAACTTGCAACATAACGTTGGAACTACAAAATAGAAACTGGTGTACTTGCATTGTAGCAACATATACTTTGGTCATAAAGCATAAGTGACATGAATCAAACCATGTAAACTTGTAGTTAAGTTAAGAATCTAACTAAATTAGATATCATTATTGACACATAGTCTTAACTACAACATAAACCTATATTTTTACTTAGGCATAATGTCAAACATAAGCAAATCATGTTTATAAAATTACTATATGTTTACAAAGGTGCTTACTTTTGTTACTAATACAAAATTATAGTTCAACTAGAATTATTCCAACTTAATCATGATTTTTAATCTATTCACATAATCATGGCACAAATATACCCAAACATGAAATCATGGTTTTTGATCTATTCATGTAATCATGGCATAAATATTCCTAAACATGAAATCATGGTTTTTATTTTATTCATGCAAACTTGCAATTGGAACATCGTATAATCATGGCATAACATGAATCATTTTATCCACATAATCATAGCATAAACAATACTTAAACATAAATCATTCTGTTCATATGGTTAATGCATAGACAATACTTAATCATGGATTATTTTACTCATATGATTATGGCATAAGCAGTACTTAAACATGAATTATTCTAGTCATATGATAATGGCATAAACTTAAACATGAATCATAGGTTCAACTAACCATGTAAACTTGAAATTAAGAATCTAACTAAATTAGATATCATTATTATTGGCACAGGGTCTTGACTAGAAATATAAGCCTATATTTTTATTTAGGCATGATATAAACTAATCGTGTTCATAAAATCACTACATGTTAACAAAAAGGTGCTTACTTTTGTCACTAATACAAAAGTATGGTTCAACTAGAATTATCCCAACCTAATTCTTATATGAATCATGGTTTTCATTCTATTCATAGAATTATAGCATAAACATATCTACACTTACATCATGTTGTCATAACAATAGATCATGGACTTGCATGAATTCCAATTAAAATATCATAACATATAGTTGTTAACATGAATCATATACTTGCATGAATCTTAAATAAATTATTACAACATATAGTTGTTAACATGAATCATATACTTGCATGAATCTTAAATAAATTATTACAACATATAGTTGTTAACATGAATCATATACTTGCATGAATCTTAAATAAATTATTACAACATATAGTTGTTAACATGAATCATATACTTGCAATTATCAAATGGGTGTTGTAAATAACTACCACAAACATGTAGTTTTTCAATATGAATCATATGCTTGCATAAGTCTCAATCAATATTCCACAATATGTGGTTGTCAACATAAGCCACATACTTGTATGAATAATCCATAGTCATTGCCAAATCTTTTAGAATCAAAATAACATACAAATATAAGTCATTATCGCCACAATTCCATTTCGTTTCCAATGCAAATCGCGTACTTGCAAATATCCAATCGTATACCATAATATTCCCAAATCGTTTTGCATCAAAGCAACATACAAATATAGATTATTATCGCCACAATTCCATTTCTTACATTACACAAATCAACACAATTATTTAATTCATATCGGAATAGCACTCTACTTACAACGTATGGCGAATCTTTAATTCAGAAATCTGAATTCTGAATTCTGAATTTGGAGATGCTATCCTTTGTTGTAGGCGTTGATTTGATTTGTTTAAGTTTAACTTGTAGTTGCTTTATGCTTTAGAGTTTGTCTCCTAATTGTCTCTCAAATTGGTGGCTACTCCTAGTCGTTCCTCAACAGCATGATGGCCTCATTCTTATTTTTGAATGAATAGATTAGGTAGAGTCTAGGGTCATTTTTATAGAGTTTATGAACTGATTAGGACCGTCGATGTAGCTTGGGTTAATCGTAGCCATTCATTCGAAAGAGAGACCAATCAGGAGCTGACACCTAGCCCTCGTGACAAAGCAAGCCTCAGAAATTCGGACCCAGCACAGACCAGGCTAGCCAGGCCGACCAAGCAGGTCGACCTGCAAGTCGACACCCGTGTCGACTGGGCAGTCGACACGGGGGGGGGGGGGGGGTGTCGACTGGCAAGTCGACACCCCTGTCGACTTGTCCTGGGCGGGAACTTTCCCGCCCTGCCTCCCTACGTGTTTGAAATTCGAATCTTCGAGCTGTTTTCTGAATTTGAAATTTTCTGAAAACTTTGACGGGCCATAACTTGGTCATACGGACTCCGATTTTGGAAAACTCGGACTCTATTTCACGTATTTTTCTGAGATGAACACAATGGCACAACCCGTTTCCCTTAATTCTTTGATTTGTAATTAATTATACTTTAATTTGTGAATTTCACTGTTATAGAATACACGGGGTGTTACACCATGATACATCTATGTGGGTTACTGCTGAAATGGGTCCCCATTGCTAGGGTTTCCTATTGTTTAAGTTTGTAGGCCTATATTTACAAATATTACCCACCAACCTGATATGTACTTAACCCTTCCATCGATTCAAGCATGTTTATTTAATGGTTAAGTCTTGTGGGCCTATATTTACTAATATTACCCACCAACCCGATATGTACTTAACCCTTCCATCGATTCAAGCATGTTTATTTAATGGTTAAGTTGTGGGCCTATATTTAAGAATATTACCTACCTACACGAGATGTACTTAACCCTCTCATCGGTTCAAGCATGTTCATTTAACGGTTAAGTTTTGTGGGCCTAAATGTACTAATATTACCCACTAACCCGATATGTACTTAACCCTCTCGCATATTATGTCATATTGGTTAAGTGTTGTCCATTCATGTTAACTTAACCCACCCATTCATCGTGTCATGTTGGTTAAGTGTTCCTATTAACTTAACCCTCCTCGCTTATCATATTGGATTGGTTAAGTGTTTCCTATTAACTTAACCCCGTCCGTTCATCAAATTTTATTGGTCAAGTGTTTTCTTATTAACTTAAACCCACGTGCTCATCATGTTGTATTGGTTAAGTGTCATCAATCAATTCAAGTTAACTTAACCCACCTACTTGTCATATTACTTTGGTTAAGTGTTGCCCTCTTGTGTTAACTTAACCCTACCACAAATCAAGTTATATTGGTTAAGTGTTGCCTTCTTGTTTTAGCTTAACCTTACCACAAATCAAGTTATATTGGTTAAGTGTTTCTTATTACTTAACCCTACCCATTCATCTTGTTATATTGGTTAAGCGTTTCTCATTAACATAACCCTAGCCATTCATGTTATATTGGTTAATTGTTCCTATGAACTTAACCCTAGTCATTCATCTTGTTCATTAGCATTAATTGATTTATTAATGCACCAACCTCTCACATTAGATATGTGTTGTTGCGGTTACTGGCTTTCCGGGCAGTTTTACACCACAACTCAATCTAACCTCGGGTTTTTCTTGTGCATGATGCACTAACCTCCCACATTAGATAGGCGTTGTTGTCGTTACTGGATGTGCCGGGCGGTTTCGGGTAGTTTTACACCACAACTCAATCCAACCTCGGGTTAGGAATGTTCATCTTTAATCTACAAATTTACCCTATATACCCAAACCTAGATTTTACATGCTAATTACCAAATTCACCAAAACTAGTCATGTTACATTTTACGCCCAATCTAGATTTAATGCTCAAGTTACTCCAAATTCGCAACAATAACAATTTTGCCCAAAACTTGATTTATATGCCAATTTCATACTTTGTCATTCATGCCAATTCTAGGTTCAATATGTCAAATTACATATTCCATAATTCATACCAAATTACCACCAAATTGCATCTTAACAGTCATGTCATACTACATGTTCCAAATTATGCCAAATAATGTCAATTCCATGTTATACCCATTTACCCCCGCATTCATAACGTACGTATTTCGAGATTCAACCCAAGATTCATAAAATAAGGGGTAAATCAAGATGGAACATCGTAAGGATAGGCATAGTCATATGATGATAAGAACTATTGGTCCAATAAACTTGATGTACTAAAAAGACAAGTTTTGCATTTAATCCATTGCAGGCATATAATACAAGTTTTGCATTTAATCCATTGCAGGCATATAGATTTTATTATATCATGAACTTAAAAAGGGTTACAATTCCAATATACAACAAGGACAAATATGATTGGACCAGTTTCATAGTCAAAGATGATCCCCAAAGATATATATATATATATACTCAACACAGATCTCAATGAAAGGATAGCTTACATCAGTCATATTCTCATGTCCATTTTATTACATGTCACAATTAGATTTAGGTGTTCAAATCTAAAAAAAGTAACTGACTTACAAAACAAAGGCAAATCTTGTTTTCATGCCTAAGCCATACCTCACTATACACACTAATCTTCTTTTTTTCCAAATCATAAACTATCATATATATATATATATATATATATATATATATATATATGCCCCAATTTTAGATCTTAAACCACAACATGTACTATGCCTTATATTTACAATTCAATTTATGCCCCAAATCCCAAGTCATATGTCCAATACTTTATGTCTCAAATCTCAAGTCATATGTCCAATACTTTATGCCTCAAATCTCAAGTCATATGTCCAATACTTTATGCCTCAAATCTCAAGTCATATGTTCGATACACTTTATGTTTTGAATACAACATGTGTTATGTCCTCAAATCAGTTACAACTCAATTATGCCCAATTATACACAATTTAATTCTTTTTTCCAAATTTTAGCACTGGTCATGTCCAAATCATATTTTATGCCCAGTTTTATTTCCAACGTACGTTCATCTCTTATGAGATTTGGCTCAGGCTCACAGTAGTCTGGCTATAAAACAAAAAGGGAAGCAGGAAAGAAGAGACAAAGAATGGACGTAACATTATCAATGAGATAGATCCAAAGGATATAGAAAGACAGATAGAAATAGGCATAATCTCAGATCCAGATTTATTACAATGTCAGAATCACAATTAACTTTTATTTCTGAAAGTAACGTGAACTTACAAATTATAGAACGGTCTTGAATTCTGGGATCTGTATTTTGAAACTGAATAGCTCTCCCTTGAAGTAGACTATTTGTTCTTCTAATTTAGATTTGATTTGATTCTTAGAAATAGTTGTTGAAGTCGTTGAATTAGCCTTTGAATCTCTACTTGAATTCTAACTTGATTCTATTCGAGCAGCATAACCCAGTCTTTGATTTATTTTGATATGAATTAGGGTAGAGTATAGGCGTAATGAAGTTGTAAGAGAAAATTATAGCCTTATGGGTGTTTATATAGCATAGGGATCAACGAATCTGGTCAGAACGGGTGTCCAGATGTAGAAAAATGAATCTGTCCTCGGATCTGGAATTAGGTGGGAGGTCCACCCCCTGGTCGACCTGTATGACCCAGGTCGACCCCCTGATTGACCTGGGTCCTGGGCGGGAAATTTACCGCCCAGTCCGGGTGTGTAATTTGAATTTCGAATTTCAAACCTGGGCTGTTTTATTTAAACCCGTGAAACTTCTGAACGTCATAACTTCTTCATACGGAGTCCGATTTACGCAAACTCGGACTCTATCTCAAGCAGAATTCCGAGGCGAACGTAATTGCATAACCTGTTTCCCTTAATTCTTCTCTTAACAATTAAGTATACTTTAATTTGTTACTTTGACGTTCACCGAAAATACGAAAAGTGCGAGAATGCATTTAAGAGACTAAAGGAAAAGTTGACATGTGCACTAGTGTTAGTCATTCCTAAAGGGAATGAAGAGATGATGGTAAACACAGATGCCTGTGGTACCGGACTAGGTGCTGTATTAATGCAAGGAGGTAGGGTTGTAGCTTATGCTAGTCGGCAACTGAAACCACATGAGAAAAGATATCCTACCCATGATTTGGAATTGGCAGCGATTGTGTTCGCATTGAAGATATGGAGACATTATCTCTTGGGAGAAAGACTCGAGTTGTTTACCGATCATAAATCGTTAACGTATATTTTCTCTCAGAAGGATCTAAATCTCCGACTTCAAAGATGGTTAGAATTCTTGGCTTTCTATTATTTCGATATCGCATATACACCAGGAAAGGGCAATGCGGTTGCTGATGCATTGAGTAGAAGACATGCCAGTTTAGGGGCTATGTTTCTTGAGTGGAAGCAACTGGAGTACATCGCTGGGTATGATTTCAGACCAAAGTGTGAATTGGATCCAGAAACGTTAGCAAGTTTGACAATCAGACCCACTTTGATTGAGCGGATTGGTTCCAGTCAGAGGGACGACCCCAACTTATTGAAAATCATCTCCAAGTTAGAGATGCGTATCGATGAGGAGATGAGCGAGTATGGGCTTGATCGAGATGGATGGCTTAGAAAGAATGGACGACTGGTTGTACCCAATGTCAATGGATTGAGAGATGAAGTGCTTAGAGAATGTCATCACTCAAAACTAACTATACATCCCGGTGGTAACAAAATGTATCGAGACATGAAGCATACCTACTACTGGGAAGGAATGAAAAGAGACGTTGGGAAGTTTATATCCATGTGCATAAATTGCCAGCTAGTTAAAGCTGAGCAAAAGAAACCTAGTGGTTTGTTGCAACCATTAGAAATTCACAAATGGAAATGGGAACAAGTCCCAATGGATTTCATTGATGGGTTACCAAGGACTAGATCGGGCCATGATAGCATTTGGATGATTGTGGACCGATTGACCAAGAGTAAAAGGTTTATACCTATCAAGTCAAATAGAACGACAGCAAATTCAGCGGAACTATATATGAAGTGGGTAATGAGATTTCATGGAGTACCTAAAATCATTGTGAGTGACCGAGACCCGTTGTTTACTAATGGGTTTTGGAAGAGCTTATAAGAGGCTTTAGGGTTAGAATTATATCTCAGTACTGTGTATCATCCTCAAACTGATGGTCAAACAGAGAGGGTAAATCGTATATTAGAAGATCTCTTGAGAGCTTGCATATTGGATTTTGGTGGATCATGGGATGACCATTTGCATCTAATACAGTTTGCATATAATAACAGCTATCAATCTAGTATTGGTATGGCTCCATTTGAAGCTTTATACGGAGACCATGCAACACACCGTCATGTTGGTTAGAAATTGGTGAGAAGTTTGTGCTTGGACCAAATGTGATAAGAGAAACTTCAGACAAGATTAATATCATTCAACAGCGAATGAAGGCTGCCCAAGATAGGCAGAAGAGTTATGCTGATAAGAGGCAAAAGGATTTGAAATTCTTAATTGGTGACCTAGTATTTGTCAAGATCTCTCCATTAAAGAATGTTATTCGATTTGGAAGGAGAGGAAAACTGGCACCAAGATTTGTTGGTCCATTCCTAATCCTCGAGCAAGTTGGGAATTTGGCATATAAAGTTGAATTACCAGAGAAGATGGCAGGAGTTCATAACGTATTTCATGTTTCCCAGTTAAGGAAATTCGTACACAACCCGATATGACTATTTCACCTGATCAGTTGGATGATATCGAAGTAGAACCCGAGGCGGTTGGGAAACGCAAGCCGATTCGTATTGTCGAGCAAGATACGAAGCAACTTCGAAGGAAAGCGGTGAATCTAGTCAAAGTTCAATGGGGGCGAGAATGGGAACGACTGTACTTAGGAGACAGAGGAGAGCATTAGGAAGACGTATCTAGAACTCTTTGTCTGGTAAGATTTTAATTGCAATTTAGTTTTCCACATGCTAGGATAGACTTGTTTGTTGTTTTGTATGTTTGATTGTTGTGAATGGTTGGTAGGCATGCGGGATCCTTTTACTTATTTCTTAGTTAAGGAATTTTGGGGGCGAAATTTCTTAAGGGGGGAAGAATGTAACGACCCGCATTCTACGCATCAGGGAATCATAGAATATTTATTTCTTTCTAATGCTAAGTCATATAGCCATGTAACTTTGGGAGACGACTATTGGGGTCATTTCCCATGTTCATGATTTTTGCCGATTTTTAAATGACCGTTTTTCCCCTAGCTGATCTTGTTTCAGCCATAACTTTTGATTGGTAAGGAGTTTTGACCTGAAACCACTTCCATTGGATCTGGGTGATGCTTTACCTTTCCGTAGAGTGGTCGCATTAGCCAAACGGACTCACCGTTTGGGAGATATGGCTGAAACAAGGTTTAGAAGGTGAAACAGCTTAACCGGGCCTAATTAGGGTGATTAGCAAGAGGGCCCATAACCCATTTTGGGATTATGCTTATGGGGAAGCTGAGAACGGTAGGAAAACGATTTTTATTTCATTTTTCAGCTGCCTAAAACATTTCTCTAACCCTAGTCATGGCCTCCACCTTCTAATTTCATCCCAAATCGCTCCAAATCACTTTCTAATTGAAGATTAAGCCAAGCTACATCAAATCAAGGCAAATTAGCATAAAATTGGGAATAGAGCTACTGTGTTGCATAGAGATTCAATCCAAATTAGAGATAGTTTCAGGTCTAAAGTTAATTTGTGGCTAAGGTGAGTGATTAGCATCATTTTACACTAACTACGGCTAGATAAGGGTGATTAGTGAGAATTAGCGAAATTATAACTCAAAAAAATCTGGAATTTTTTTGTAAAATTCTAAAATATTATTTTATGACTCTGTTAGAAATTTGGGTTAATTTGGTTAAGTTTTGTTAATCCTATCATTAGTTGTGCTTAAACATGATTATGGGGAAAATATGGGTTTTGGGTAGTTTTGATCCATTTTTTTTAATTTATTAAAATTGTTGTTTTGGTGTTTATGGTTGATTATACATGTTGCTATGACTGTTTCGAATGTTTTTTGGTTACCTAGAACAGTTAGATTGGTCGAAAACGCCGTCTTGTGGCGTAAAACAGTCGTTGGAAGTTGCAGGAAATTATGTTGGGGACCGGATCGGTGGAGGAGGACCGGGTCAGGTCGTGTAGCCCACCTACGAGCCGCCTCAAGTGCACGAACCGAACCGCCTGCATGAAGTCATCAAACAACATCACGAACCAAACCGACTTGCTTGCATTGGAAGATCACGACCCGATGCTCTAGAGAGGAGTCACGATCCGAACTGATGCCAGGGCTCACAAGCCGAACCGATGAGGAAGTAGGACCTGGAGTTCACGATCCGAAGCTTCATCGAACCTAATGTTGACCACGACCTGAACTCAGTGAGGCACCACGACCTGAACTGCTTGTTGGCCACGAACCGAAGCTACTCACGAACCGATGGAGGACCCGAACCTATATGGTGATCACGAACCGAATGGAGATCGAACCAGGATGATGAAGACCAAAACCCGAGATGCAAAGGTAGTCCAAATAGGAAGTAGAACTCAGGATCCAGTTGGGAACCAACGAGTTAACTTCATGAGTTGGGCTTTGTTGTGGGACGTGTGCTAAGGGGTTGTCGACGTCTATAGCTTTGACTCACTACCAAGATGGATGTTAGGCTACGTATCAATGCAGTGGGGTAATTACTACTCCGTGGGGCAGAGTGATCGTAACATGGCTATGAGACAGTGTAGTGAAGTCTTCATGACTTCATGGGGCAGAGTTGACATAGCAAGGACTAGTGGCTATGGATCAGTGTAGTGAAGTCGCCATAACTCCATTGGGCAGAGTGATCATAGCAAGGATTTAGGTGATCAAAGCAGTAGATATCGTATGCTTTACGCACTGAGTAAGAAATGTGAGGATGGTTGCTATGCTTGATTGTTTGACATCACTATGACATGCACACCCCTCCCCCGTATCTTTACACCATATGTTAGTGTCACCTTAGAGTATTGTACATCTTGTTGTGCTAACTCTTTGGTTGCAGGTCCAGGTTTAGGTATGGTTTAGTATATCTGCTATTGTTGTATATAACGGTGTTGTATACACAATTATATGATTTTTGTTTGATGATAACAAACAAGTATATTTTATTTTAAATGTGTTTATTACTATACTGTTTCATATTCACATCAGACAGGAATATTATATTTATATTTAAGTAAAATACTACTGTACAAAAATTCAAATATTAACACAGTATTTTATTTAAATAAAATATTCTATTTCAATTTGAAACAGTACATCTTTTATAACTCCTCTATTTGACATACTTCAAATCATTCATATACAAATATCCTCATTACAACTCTGTCATTCACTCTGTACAACTATATTTATACAGACACTCTCATTAACTCATACATTGTTATTTTCACTGTCTTCTGTCTTTCATCTTCTGTTTTCACAGCATTCTTCAGTCAGACCAGTCTTTATACCTGTCATATACAGAAACACACACACAGTATATGGAACATAAATAATATTCAAAATTCATGCAAATATAAATTTTATTTTTAAAATTTTATTTGCCTCAGTTTTCTGGTGTGTTTCTCATCATTTTTTATGACTTGATCCGATTTGTTTTTCTATCCGTTTGTACCCACTGATCAGCCTCAACACACCACACTGGTTTGCTGATCAGAATCAGCGTCATAACTAGCTGATTCTGAACAGCCTCACCACAGTGCAGTGGTCTGCTGATATATATTCATATTTGTCAGCCACACATATATACATACATGTAACACATATGTATACAGGAATGCAAGTGTACATGGGTCAACATGAATGGTCAAATAATAAAATTTTCATCTCGACCCAAACAGCAAAATATATGGACAAATGTAAGAATCAAGACTAGCAAATCAAAATTCATGTCTCAAGTTTCAGATCAGCACAAAATCAAGTGATTTTAGTTGGCAAATCACTTTCTATTCAAACAGCATTGTACAAGCATGGGTACAACTTTTAATGGATATGCAAATGGTTCTTACAGCAGCTCATATACATGGTGGCATAGCAATATCAACTCAGATTGGTTCAGATTCAAGCAAGTATGGCAAAATCAATTCAGCAATGGTAATATAAGGCCTAACAAGCTTGGCAGTATACAATTATGATGGAACAAGGTGCATACAAGAAATTTCAACAAAGCAAGTGTCGAGCCAACATGAAGTACACAATAGCCAAGCATGGTGCAGCCAAGTACAATGTAAACATATGCACAAGTTTTTCAGTAAACCTCAAAGAGCACAAGTCTTGTTTCAAGTGTCACAGCATATACAAAAGAGCTCATGCCAAATCTGGTGGAACAAGAGTTCAGCTAGCATGGTTATGACAACACAACTACACACAAGCACAGGTTCAAGAATGATGAAATATGCATGATTCAAGAATGATAAAATATGCATGGTGAAAACTGAATTTGCATGAGTTAAGGATAGGAGTAAGTTTCATGTCAGCATGCAAGTTTGAGTATAGGAGACAGTGCATCTCAGTATGGACATGGTGGAAGAGCAAAGCAGAATGTCACATAACAGTGCAAATGGTCACTATAGAGCACAATCAAGAAATGCTTTTCAGTTTTAGGTTCAGGTTTGAAAAAGTTCTAAAAGTAGTCAAGCATGGGAGAAGAGCACAACACAGTAATGGTGAATGAAGAAGCTACAGCATAGATGGTGCAAGTGCAACACAAGTACTGATCAAGGGTGCACAGACCAGCATGGACCGAACAAGAACAAGGAAGTGTTTCATTTATAGCATTGCAATTTTGGCATAGTATCTATCATACAAATCAAGGATGGTAATCACAAATGGACAGTTTACTTTTTAAATGAAGCAAAAAAATCATTTTTGCTATCCAAGAATTTAGCATCCAGTTTTGGGACATATTCATGTTTGGCAAGCATGAATCAAGTGAAGAGTTTATCGGCAAGTATGTGATTGGCAAAAGCTTTTGTTTTGGCGAAGAGAAATTTTTTGGGAAGAATTTATCCAGAAAATTATAGAGTAGTGAATCAAAATTTTAAATCACGCAAATTCATTTTAGGCATGAAATCACTGGTTGCATTTCCAGAAATCACATAAACAATATTTGGCAAGATTTTAAATTGTTTCCTGAAATGTTAATACCATTTTTCTAAAGCCAAGAATCATTCTTTCCAGTTTTTTTAATCAAGGTCGATTCAAATTTAAACAGAGCAACATTTAAAGCCAAGAAATCAAATTCATTCGAGAAAAGCAAAAGTGGAAATGCAATAATCATGTCGTGTTCATCTTGAAGTTACTCAAGCATTCACAGTGTCATGCAAGCATTTCAATCAAGCCAAGGAAACATTTTAATTCGAGCCAATCAAAAGGGGAAAGCAATTAAAATCAGATCAATTCATCTAAGTGAAATCAAAGCTTAATCGATGGATTTTAAAATCCTATTTTACACAACCATTTCATCATCGACATAATCAAGAGATTGATCGAAAATAAAAGCAACTCGCAAGAAATTCAAAGCAAGAAAATTCAGAAATTTGCTCACTTCTGTTTTCGATCGAGAGCCACAGAGAGATATCCCAAATCGAAGCATCAGAGGACAGCTACACTTTCGAAGTTCATCAGTGATTCAATCAACGAAGTCGCAATTTCGATTTGGGTGCTATTCAGAAAACCCTAATTTTGAAGGAGCCGCCACCATTTCTGTTTTTCTCAAAGTAATCGGGACAAATGAAAAGTGGGTGCAACAATTTCAAAATGAGTCGACCTTCTCTATGCTTGGTCATGCAAATATTAAAGGGGATGACCCTTTAGTCTTTATCTCTTAGGGTTTTCTAGTTTTATTTTGTATTGTATTAATTTGAGTTATAAAACGATTCGATCAGTTTCTAGAGTTTTGTAAAAATCTAGGGATTCAGTTAGGGGTTAACTGACAGTTTTCTAGTGTCTGTAAAACTAGGGTAAAATCTGGTCTAGTGGATATAGACCAGTCTAGGGTTTTGAGCGTAGGATTAGAAAGGAGCGAGGGGCTCGCGTGTGTACATGGTCTTGTATGCGAGATCTATTCTTTTACCTAGTAGAAACCTTAGGAATGCAGCAGTAGGCAGGGTTTTTCCGAAGCTGGGTATATCTGTGTGTGGTTTATTTTCTGCACTTTTATTTTTGCTACATTCTGTGATTTGTTTATTATTTTAATATTCTGTCAGTTTTTTTAATTCAACGAAAAACTGTGATAAACCCTATTCACCCCCCATCCCCCTCTAGGGTTAATCTAGATCCAACAGTTATTGTTCTATTTTGCTGCTTATCACTTATATCAACTTTTTTCTGACACAGAGTTTTATGTCTCTTCTTATTACTCTGGGTGCTCTTAAACGGGCAGACTAGAGATAGGTTAGGGGGTATGCACGAGTAGCTGTACCAGAGATGAGCAGGAGGCTTCCACGTATGATATACATAAATATTCTCCTTGTGTCGTTGCTGGTCACTACTTTGGGCATTAGTAGAGTACCTTTCTTATTTTTCTTTAAAGACAGTTCTCCAAAGTTGTTATAATGATGATGTGGAACATAAGCTATATTTTGAATTTCTGCTGCTATGATGATTATGGTTTAATTCTCAGCTTATGCATTGTCTCGCCTGTTTTATGTCAAGTATATTATTATTTTATTTTTTTCCATGCACTGTGAGACATTCTACAGGTTCCTTGTTAGTTCAAATTCCCTTCTTTCCTTTCTTTGACGACTGTCCCGTGCTGGTCAGGCATAGGCACAACGCACTTTCATTGGAAATGTCGGCTGGTGCGGGGCGGGCCGTCACATTTATAATGGTTTCATTTTTCCAAAAAGCATTGCATTCTTTAACGATTTACTTTATTTCATGCGCTAGCAATGCAATGGATTAAACATGTTTCTGCGTTAACGGTGTGGTCCTGTGATTAGCCTTATTATTGAGTATGTTAAATAAGATTTCTCGTACCAGTCCCATGACTGACTCGTAGTTTGTTTCACTTTGCAAACTCGGGTGCCCTCTTTCCACACGGGCTGCCTTGTATTTAGGTTTTAGCAGACTCGTTCTGGACAGCTATTGAGCTGAAGGTGGATCCTATCATTTCTATTATGCTGTTCAGACTTCATTTAGTATATTATGTTTGATTCCGCTGCAGACATTTTATATTAAGTTGAAAACTGTATTTTGTACTAAGTATGATCCTATTATGTTGTGTAACTCTGACGATATATTATTCCAGGTATAATTTGATGTACATTATCTGCTGTAATTCTATATTTCAGTTCTCTGTTATTGTTTATGTGTTATATTCCAATGATTATCCTTGCTTTCGTAACACGGAAGTTTGGGGATATCACAGTTGGTATCAGAGCTTTGGTTAATCTTAGCTCCGGAATATAACATATAAATAACTCGTCAGAAATAGAATTAGCAGAATTCTAAAACGAATAACTCATCATAGATAGGACTAGTAATGTCCTAGAATGAGTAGAGCAGAATAAAATAAACCCCAATAGATTCACTTACATTTAAATATATGTCTCTATGCTTTACAATATCTATTCTGTTGGCCTGACTCTTTGTCTGCTATTTGCAGACATAGTAGAAAATTAGTGGTAGAAACAGAAGAAGTAATTCTTTGTTTCAGCAATCTAATGAGCCAGTCATGCTCCCACAACCAGAACCAGATCTAGAAGCTCTAGTAAAGAGGTATCGAAATTTGGGTGGAGTAACATTCTCCGGCAAAGAGACCGTTATTGAAGCACAAGCATGGATGCGTTCTTCTGATAGAATTTTTGAAGGCTTAAGGTAGAGAGATGATCAGAAAAGACTAATAGCATCTTGGGCACTAAAAGGCGAAGCTTTAATATGGTGGGAAACTGTTACTGAGTAAAATCCAGAAGGTAGTATTACCTGGGATAGATTTAAAGAAATATTCGCAGAAAAATTTATTCCTCCAGAAGTAACTGAGCGACTATATGATGAGTTTTATAATTTGAAATAAGGAGATATGACCATCCAAGAGTGTTAGAAGAAATTCAATGAACTTTCTCGTTTTGCCCCGAAGCTAATTGAGGATCCTAAAAGGAAGAATCTGATATTTTTACACGGACTTCAAAAGAAATACGAAGGTATAGTATTAGCTCATATGAATCTTCCATTTTCTGAGATGATACAAATGGCTTATCTCTATGAGTAAATTGAAGAGCAACATGGTTTGGAAGATGAAGAGGAAAGCAGTTCTCGCAGCAAAAGGAAGTTTGAAAATGATAGCCCTGAGGCAAGTACGAAACCGGAGGTCAGTAAGAAGCTTAAAGATGATAAGAAAAGGGTTAGATCCAAGAAGGAACCATTAACGACTACCATATGCAATAACTGTAATAAGCAAGGACATTTGTCGATAAATTGCAAATCTTCAAAGAAACAGAAGAATGATGGTTCTAAATCTAATAAGAAGTCTCAAGAGACCAGAGAATGCAATTTTTACCATAAGCCTGGACATGTAAAGCAGGATTGCTGGCTTTTGAAAACGACCAAAGTGGCTCAAGTCAATAAAGTGTTAGAAGTTCCAACACCCTCGACTAGTAGGGAAAGGGCAGATGTTTTGGAAGGCACTTTAACTGTCAACAATATCCCGGTTAAAGTATTGTTTGACACAGGTGCGTCTCAAAGTTTTGTTTTGAGTAATATGGTTAAGAAATTGAATTTGAAATTGAGGAATCTGAAGGAATCAGTTAGGGTTCACAATCTGATAGGAGGTTCCCTTGTTCTCAGTTTATATTGCAGGGTGCCCGTCTCTTATTCTTGTTATCGTTTTTCATTCGATTTGATTGTTATGGATCTTACTGAGTTCGATATTATACTTGGGTTGGATTGGTTAACCAAATATGAAGCCGAGGTTAAGTACGTAGAAAGAATCGTTAAGGCGAAGACCAAGTATAAAATTTTTATAACGATACCATGCATAAGTCCGAATTCGGATAGAAAATAATTTTGGTCTGCTCTTGATGTTTCTCCTGCTGCTATTGAAGATATTCCCGTCATAAAAAATTATGCGGATAGAAAATAATTTCACGAGTCGATATCTTAATAGAATTTTCCCCATTAAGTCCCACAGACCCATTCATCCACCAATATAAATATATTAGTATGACCAGAAATTTCATAACATATATGTAACACCCCAATTTCGTTAAGGTCACTCGCAAAGGGAATGCCTTAACTACGATGGAATGTTATAAGTAAGAAGAATAGAAATTTACAAAAAAGATAAAGTAGTACTTGAAAAATTTATAACTTTATTACAATAGAAACAGAAATAAGTTTGGTTACATCTTTCAAAACCACAATATCGGAATTCAAGTACATAAATTTTTGTCTTGTACAACAGCCTTCAGAATGCATAGTTTTTAAAGCCATAATCCCCAATATAAACTGCCATGGAAAGATAGAGCCAAAGCCAAGCAATACTTCAAACACTTCAAGTAGAGAGAATCAAGCTCCTATGTTTCCACCCTGAAAACCTGGGGGGGGGGAACGGAAAGAAAAGAGGCGAAAAAAACTAGGTCAGACATAAGTCTGGTGAGTCCAGTGACTTTCAGCATATAAACAGATAATAGTATCATGACATGTAAATAAAACTAGATGAGAGATAATCGTAACAGGAATAGCAGGTTAACAAAAGAAACGGAATGATATAGGCTAAGCTAAGCTTTTCACTTCTCTGCACTAATACTAGTATAACAGGATTAGGTGTTACCCTAATGTCTAAACTGAAACAGAAACGGAAACAGAATAATCTCTACAGAAACAGAATGCTAGTAATGGGCCTTTACCACCCAAACAGACAGAAGGTACAGAAGCAGAATACTAATAATGGGCTTTTACCACCCCAACAGACAGAAGGTACGGAAACAGAATACTAATAATGGGCCTTTACCACCTAACTAATGGGCCTTTACCACCCCAACAGACAGAAGTTACGGAAACAGAATCAGAAACGAAATCAGAGACGGAAACAGAATAATCCCTACGGAAACAAAATGTTAGAATTAGGTGTACACTAGTAATGGGCCTTTACCACCCCAACAGACGGTACCACGCATAAATAGATTGGTGTTACCACCCAACAGAAACAGACGGTACCAACATAAACAGACAGAACTAAGTGTACCCTAAGTCCTATCCCCAAGCGATCGGCTCCCTAATACATAAATACCCTGTGTCGGCCCCACAGTAGGGTGTATCACTCCCTAAAGTGGCAACCTATTGGCACAGACCTATTTACAGATGTCACGGTGTCTTACATCCTCAGAGCAGACCGGATCCATGCACGCACATGACCTGGTTGGAACGCGCCATCAATACCCCTCGCCATTATCAGAATGAACCGCTTATAATTAGTTCAGTAAGCGTGCCCGGACCCCTACATAGTGTGGGGTCAAAGTTCTGATACTAGAAAGGGTTACTGACTTATATGGGTCCCAAACAACAGATGGCACAAGTATTTCCCCTACTAACCTTGTGTCCCCAGATTAGCAGATTTCAGATTAACTTGTTTACAAGTTTCACACAGAGTTCAGATTACTAGTTCACAGATCAAACAACCAAGTTAACAAGTTTTCAGATTAACAGATTAACAGATCAGATGTACAGATTTAACAGACTTACAGATTGTCTAACTTTGTATTGGGCCTACAGATTCACAAAACGGGTTTATTAGATTCATTAGTCCGGTTGGTTTAACCCTATCCACCCAACATGTTTTTAGACACCACATTTCTCTTAAATTTGCATTAATTAAATATTAATGCATAGACCTCCCACATAAGGTCGGTAGCTTGAGGCCGCTGGATGTGCCGGGCGGTTCCAGGCAGACTTCTGCCACAAGCCAGACCTAACCTCGTGTCTAAGCATATTTTAGTTATGCCTACGACCTCTCACATTAGACTGACAGTTTACGGTTACTGGTTAAGCCGGTTGGTTCCGGGCAGGCTTCTACCGCAAACAGAGTCTAACCTCGTGTCATAGCCAATTTATTCCAATACAGATTATACATATATCAGACTAATTATGTCCATTTAACAGATTAAACTTCTTTATAGGTTACAGCAGATTAATCCAATTTCCATGTTTTACTCAATCTTAGATCAAGCCTATGGATTTTCATACCCAAATTACAATTATTCAGCTTTCAACAGATTAGACAATTCAACAGATAACAGATCTAGCAGATTAGGCGATTCAACAGATTAGCGGATTAGGCAATTCAATAGATAACAGATCTAGCAGATTAGGCGATTCAACAGATTAGCAAATTAGGCAATTCAACAGATTTAGCAGATTAGGCAATTCAACAGATTGGCAGAGTAGATAACAGATTTTGCAAATAACTAATTTAGCAGATTTAAATTTCTTAAAACTCTATTTACATATCTTGCCTAATCATAAATTAAGCGTAAACTTACATGCCCAAATCATGGTCATAATTCATAATACAATATATGCCCCCAAATTTTCGTTAAACTTTGCACAGTACAGAATACTCTCTAAAAGCCCCAAATCATGATATAAAATATGAACTATGCCAAATTATAGCCTTTAATGCCAATATCCAAAAATCCATTTTTAGGTGCATTCACATTAATAGTTATCCTATTTTAATATAGGTCTTTACGCCTAAGTCACATATTCCTTTTTCAAGTCATGAATCGTTATATAAAAATATGCCCAAAAATCTAGATCTTTAAATTATAACATCTCAAAATCAGATCTTAATTTTAAACATGCGTTATGTCCCCCAAGTTTTAGGTCATACGTTATCATACAATGATTCCTCTTCTTCCAAATTATAGAGTATACACAAATCTAGATCTAATTTACAAAATATGTCCATTTCTCAAGTCAGTCAAAGATTAGTCATGTCCAATTATGCATTATCCATTATTTGTCCCAAAATTTAGCGTTCATGCGTTAATCTCTTATGAGATTTGGCGCAGGCTCGTGGTAGCCTGGCTATAAACAAAAAAGAAGAAAAGAGGGAATAGATACAGAACAGTCACAATAATATTAACAGGAAAAGTATAAAAAACCTCATATCCAGATTCACAAAAATGTCAAGATAATTATTAAATTTCATATCTGAAAATAACTGTACTTACAAAAAGGGAATGATTCTTGATTTCCGGGATCTGTATTCTGACACTGAATAGCGCTCCTTTGGCGTAGACTATCGACTAGATTAGAAAATAGTTGTTCTCTCTATTCAGATTGGAAGAAGATGCACTAGTTCTAGTTTTGATTCTAGCAGAGTAGTGACGCCATTTTTATTTTTAATTAGAACAGAGGCAGAGTATAGGCAGAATGAAATTGTGTGGAGAGAAAGCTAGGTTTGGGGGTGTTTAAATAGGTTAGAGCTCACGAATCCGGTCAGAAAGGCGTCTAGGCGCAGAAAAATGGATCTGTCTCCAGATCTGGAAAAGGGGGGAGGTCGACCCTAGTGTCGACCTGTTTACCCAGGTCGACCCTAGCGTCGACCTGGGTCCTGGGCGGTAATTTTCCCGCCCAGCCCGGGTGTCCATTTTGAATTTCGAAATCTGAATTTTGAATTTCGGGCTGGTATTTATTGAAACTTTTGAAGGCCATATCTTCTTCTTACGGAGTCCAATTTACGCAAACTTGGACTCTATTCCAAGCAAAATTTCGAGACGAAAGCAATGGCGTAACCCGTTTCCCTTAATTATTCTGTTACAATTTAATTATTCTCTGGTTTGTTACTCTTATGTTCACAGAAAATACGGGGTGTTACAATATATAATGATATATAGTATCATTTTGCTTTTGCGGAATTTTTGGCAAAATAAATTTCACAATGTAAAATAATTTATAAATGTATCTTGTGCAAAACATGGGAAAAAGCTATTCACTTATTTTCTTCTATTTATACTTAGACTGAATATCAATTTTGTATATGAGTAGATTATAAACATAACCATGATTGTATTTCACTTAAAGCCATAAGTAATAGGAAATGAGCTTTTTAGAAAATCATTAAGTTTGGCATGTGTACATGTTGTGTGCACCTGTGCATATTCTAAGCATTTTGACTTCTAGGAGTCTCTTATTTATCCCATCCCACATACTTAGTTAATTTGAGTATAACTAGATATAGGAGTTTAATCAGTGATTAATTAATTTGAAACCTATATTTAGTATAAAGAATGTTTCAAGAAAGCTGAAATTTTATTCTGTCATATAAATACTTAGCAAAGTGTATGATGAAATGCCCTATTATTCTGGGTTACCTTCAGAAAACATATTTACATAACACTTGTTTGAATTGCCTCCTTTTAATGCTAGTCATATGCAAAAAAATTCATAATTAAATTAATTAATCCTCCATATGTACCGGCACACTGATTTTCGGTAGCAAAATGTATACATTTATTTGTATACTCTGCCACATTAACATCAATTTTTCCAGTAAAAATCTGGCTGAAAGAAAATAATAAGTATGAATTTATAAGTACCAATTTCAGATTTATGTTATCATAGTTTTTAAAATACATACCGGCATGTAACCTTCTATAATGTATTGCATAACAAATATGGTACATTCAAGCGTTCCAGTCCTCATGAAAACATAACTAAAGTGACTTCATCTGCTACTAGTTTTCTAAGTACTTAAGCATTACATCAGTTTAATACAAATAGCATACAGACTTTTAAGTCATTTAGCAAATATATATTACATACACTTTTTTCAAGCATTAAACTACTTAAGCTTTAGTCCTACTGTAGCAAATTCCCTTGCATTAGAATCATAGAACAACATCATCACATTAACCTACTTAAGCTTCCTTTCCTGAAGTGATTCCTTGAGTTGCCTCACCAAAAATGTGACACCCCAAAGATTGAAAATACAACCAAATAGGGTTAGACAAAACTTTCTAGTATGAGCATAAATGTCACAACCCGAACTTCCCCATGAAGGAAGGCACAGATTGAGTTGAGAACACGACAAATCAGAACACAAACAGAAGAACATTTCATTGCTTATTGCAACAATTTCATCAGAATACAAAAATATACAGAGTATGAATTACATATTACACATTATACATTTACTAAATATCAGATATTTAAATTACATTTAAATACATAGCAGCGGAAAAATAATACAAAACACAACTGATAGTAATGCACGGATACAGAGATTTTCGGATATCGCTTCAGCTGTAAATCAGGATCCTGTGAATATAAATCTGCAAAACCAAAACTACTAGCTGCCCGTGCGGAAAATAGGGGCACCTAGAGTTTAGGTTAAAGCAATAAACTCCATGTAACGATACGGATTTCGCCCGGACCTGTGGGTTATGGGCCCACAGGTCCGGGCGAAATCCGTATTGTCACAGCCATTCGATATATATATAATTCCCCAAATATTAACCCCGAAGGCCGAAACCAACATCAGATCAATACCCAGGAAACCATTCATCTTAACTAATCTTCAGTTAGTTGCTAAATTTCACATTCTTAGGGATAGGTTCCCATTAATTTTATCAAAGATAAATTCCTCAAATTTATTCTTTAATCTTCTTTTGAATATCGATTCAACTAGTCGGGATTAACGAACCTTACCGAAGTAATCATTTGTTTTAATTTCCCAACCCTAACCTATTCATCTCATGAAGTAAAACTGGTAATACTTCATATCTAACACCACGGTGTTACCGGTAAATTTAATTACCATTTCACGTTTAAACCTAATTAAAGATTTAACTATCGCCTGGAGCAAAATTGGTGATACTCCATTCCCGATCGTTTCAATCTAATTAAAGATTCATTAAAACTCCACTTGGTTTTAATCTTTAACTGAGTTAAAGAATCAATGTCATTTAAAACACGGTTCACGATAAACCCAAAATCACATTCCATTCTATCATCTTTTAACCGTAAAATAGCAAGTGAGCAATTCTCTAAGTATTTTATAAATCGTTTTAAATTCGTTTTCAAAACGATTTCAATTTCATATTCAATTTCTAATCAAAATTGAATATTCCATATCATTAATCGATAAATGATAATATTTTCAAAACTCTATATTTTGAAATCACTTCCTTTTCTATATTCATTATAAAAATGAATAAAATCGATATAAATATCGTTCACGTCAAAATGGCGTCAATCTAATCAACACAGCTTTTATTCAACACATGAATATTTATTCTATTCAACACATGAATATTTATTCTATTCAACACATGAATTTATTTTCTAAACTGGAATGAGGCCTATGTTGTGTTTGTGTAACACTTGTTTATTATATACGTGAGTTATTCGGAAAGACCGGGTTCATCCCATTCTGAATAACTGATACGACGATAAGTCGAAAATGAATACGGTGGTCGAAGACCGGAGGTCTTCACGTCGTTTGGGTGGTTACTGATGATCTTGATTGGGCCGTACACCCAAGAGGAGGGAATCAGTTAGTGGTCGTCCAGACGTACTTGGAGATCGATGGATATGCGGGGTACTAGGTGCCTCCGGTTTCGTTCAGACCCAGAACTAACTTGTAAATGGACTGTGTGTCTGACATTGGATTTTATTCCGTGTGATTGATTTCTATTACATATATATCTGTTTGGCGGCGGAGAATTTATTCTCTTGCTTAACGCCCTTCTCTGAGACGTACGAGCTCAGAGGTTATATATTGATGGATATCAAACGCATGGAGTGAATTGCCTGTGTGGCATGCCTAAGTGGCAATATGATCAAGGCTTCTGTTGAAAAGCAGAGTCTTGTGGTGGATGATCAAAGCACAGCCTGTGTGGCACAGCTTTGTGTAGCGTTGATTCGCGAGCCTCACACCCCGGTTTTGAACCAGAAACGGGAGAGGACCTCAGGGAGGACATGCGTTTCTTTCTAGTTAGAAGTGGCGTCAGTGGTTTTACACGCCCTGACGAGTTTGACTTATGTGGTTGTTGCTATTGCGAGGCGCCTCGGATATATCAGTGACTATGTGAAGCCGATGGAGTCATTCGTTGGCTCATTTACACCCCAAAGGGCGGGGAAACGCAGTGTTCAGGCATAATAATCCACATCGATGGACCGGCCCTGACGATCCATGGCTTGCCTGCGCGCTTGCCTGAGGCTCGGGCCAGAGAGTCTCGAATTCGGTAAGGACGATCCCTTGCATTGGTTCACAGATGGAAATCCAACTTCCAATACGTGATATTTCAGTTTTATTTGCAGATCTTACTATTGGCAGCATAGTAGCATGGGATGCTATGCCGCCTATGATTGAAATTGTTTTTGACACTATACACTTATTATAGTATCAAATGATTTGTTTTTAAACGTACTAAGCATGTTTGGCTATTATAAGGTAAAACCCTATCCTTCGGGTTGCGTTGCATTGTGTGATGGGACCTGGGTCTTGTAATAGCTTCATTTTTCTTTACTTAGCATTGCATTGTTTGTTTTATGCACTGGTATTCTTGGGAGAAAACCCGTTCCGTGTTATACGGTGTGGTCTCTTGATTTACGTAACTTTAAAATAAAGATTATTAATTGTTTTAGTTCTCACACCAGTCACATGACTGACCTGGAGTTTATTGTTTTAACCTAAACTTTGGGTGCCCTTATTTTTGACACGGGCAGCTAGTAGTTTTGGTTTTGCAGATTTATATTCACAAGATCCTGGTTTACAGCTGGAATGATATCCGGAAAGCTCTGTATCCATATATCTCTTTCAGTTGTGTTTTGTATTATTTTCCGCTGCGATGTATTTAAATGTGATTTAAATCTCTGATATTTTCTGTGTAATATTTATTCATACTCTGTATATTCTTGTATTCTGATGGAATTTTTGTAATAAGCAATGAAATGTTCTTCTGTCTGCGTTCGAATGTGACGGTCCGCTCCGCACCAGCCTGCATTTCCTCCGGAAGTGCGCTGTACACATGCCCCGACTAGCACGGAACGGTCGCCAAAGAAAGGGAAGAAGGGAATGAACTAATCAAGGAACCTGTAGAATGTCTCACAGCGCATGGAATAAAATATAATAATAACATACTTGACATAAAACAGGTGAGACAGTGCATAAGCTGATAACTAAAATCAACATCAATCATCAGAGCAGCGTAAATCCAAATACAGCTTATTACAATTTTCCAAATTTACCGTCTCTAAACAAAATAAAGCTAAAGTAGAAGATACACCACCAATGCCCAAGCAGTGATCTTCAACAACACATGGAGAATATTATATATATATATATATATTACATGGAAGCCTCCTGCTCGTCTCCGGATCATCTACCCGTGCATCACCAGCTAACCTGTCTCTAGTCTGCTCGTGTGAGCACCCAGAGTAATAAGAGGAGACATAAAACTCTGGGTCAGACATAAAGCCTGGTATGAGCGATAAACATCTAAACAGAATAATAACAGGTATACTAAACCATACCAGAACCTGCAACCAAAGAGTTAGTACCACGTACCGTACAATACTCTAAGGTGCCATAATAAATAGTGTAAGAATACGGGGGTGGGGTGTGCATGTCATAATGATAGCAAAAAAATCATCCATATCAACCATCCTCACATCTCTCACTCAGTGCGTAAAGCATACGATATCTACCACTTTGGAACACTAGACACATTGAGGTAACGACGAATCCCGACTTGTAGAAACCCTGCTGTGACCAAGCTAGACACATGGAGTCATGACCAAACATTTCAATGACCCACTTCATTGGTCGTAGCCCTTGGTTCTACCGATGCCATAATGGCCCTGAATCCACCTTCATACCTCCTACCATAGTGGTCCAAAGCTATAGACATCGATAACCCCTTGGCACGCGTCCCGCAGCAAAGCCCAATCATGAAGCGAACTCGTTGATTCCCATTTGAATCTTAAGCTCTAACTTCTCATTTGGACTTCCTTTGCATCTCGGGTTTGGTCGAATTGGAGTGGGTCTTCAGAAGAGTTGTCGTGCAGTAGCAGCTCTAGAATTCGGTTCGGTTCGGTAGTCATTACCCTCGTCGGTTCGGTTCGGTCCTCCTTCCTTGTCATCTTTCCATTCGGTTCGGATCGGGTACTTCACTTCGGGTCGGGTCGGTGTCCTCCTCCGAGTTGGGTCGGGTTGCTGTCTTCCTTCCAGTTCATGCTCCTTCTCCGATCAGCTCCCTCGTTTTCCATCTACTCCGATCCGATCCGATCCCTTCGCCTTACTCCAGTCGTAGCCTTCCATTCTTGAATCGATCCGATCTGGCCTCCATTATTCTTCCGATCCGATCCCCTTGTCCACTCCAACTCTAAGTAAACGGCCTTCCTTTTTGCCAAGTCTCTTATGTGCCAAACTCCAGTTCGGGTCGGGTTTTCTTGCCTAGTTCACATATCCGATCCGAGCCCTCATCCGATCCGATCCGAAGCCCTGCACAACTTTCTGCAACTTTTTCCAGCAACTTGTTTACGCCGTTCGACGACGTTTTTGACAAATCTAACTATTCTAATCAATCACAAATCATGTCAAATAGTCATAACAACATAGCAAACTAACCACAAACACCAAAACAATGAATTTACATGTCAAAATGGATCAAATGTGCCCAAACCCCTTATTTTCCCTTAAGCATGTTTAAGTAAATCTAATCATAGGGTTAACAAAACTCAACCAAATTAAACCAAATTTCTACCAGAGGCATAAAATATTATTTAAGAATTTCCAAACATTTTTCCAGAATTTATTAGTGTATAAATCCGCTAATCCTCACTAATTACCCTTAATTACCGTAATTAGTGCAAAAACTATGCAAATCACTCACCTTGGCCACAAATGAAACACCAAATCTGAAATACTCTCTGTTTGGGTCGAATTCCTATGTATAGCAGCAGCTCCAACCTTGCTCTGTTGCTATTTGGCCTTGTTTTGATGTAGTTTAGGCTTAATCTTCACTAAAAATGTGTTTTGGAGTGGTTTTAGAGGATGGAAGCCATTACTAAGGTCTCAAGAAGGTTTGTGGCGGCTCAAAACTGAAATGAAAGTGATTTCCTAACCTTAATCAGTCCTCCTATACCTCTAAACCCGAAATTCCCCTTTGAGCCTAGCTGCTAATCACCCGGTTAAGCCCAATTAAGCTGTTTTTCACCATCTGAAACTTGTTTCAGCCATATCTCCCAAACGGTGAGTCTGTTTGGCTAATGTGACCACTCTACGGAAAGAGAAACCATCATCCGGAGCCAATGGAAGTGGTTTCAAGTCAAAATTCCTTTCCAGTCAAAAGTTATGGCCAAAACAGTGCTAACTAGGGGTAAAATGGTCATTTAAAAATCGGGAAAAATCATGAACATGGGAAATGACCCCAATAGTCGTCTCCCAAAGTTACATGACCATACGACTTCGTATGTGAAAGAAATAAATATCCTACGATCCTATGATGCGTAGAATACGGGTCGTTACACTCTCCCCCCCCCCCCCCTTAAGAAATTTCGTCCCCGAAATTCCTTAACCCAATACATACAAAGGATCTCGCATGCCTAACAACCACATACAACAATCAAACATGCAAAACAAGCAAACAAGCCTATCCTAGCATGCGAAAAACTAAATCGAAGTCAAAATCTTACCAGGCAAAGAGTTCTGGGTGTGTCTTCCTAATGTTCTCCTCTGTCTCCCAAGTACAATCATTCTCGTCCTCGCTCCACTGTACCTTGACTAGCTTCACCGCCTTCCTTCGGAGTTGCTTCATGTCGTGCGCGACAATACGGGCCGGCTTGCGGTTCCCAACCGCCTCGGGTTCTACTTCGAAGTCCTCTAACTGATCAGGTGAAATAGTCATATCTGAGTCGTGAACGAACTTCCTTAGTTGGGAAACATGAAATACGTCGTGAACTCCCGCCATCTTCTCTGGTAAGTCAATTCTGTATGCCAAATTCCCGACTAGTTCAAGAACAGGGAATGGGCCAACAAATCTTGGTGCCAATTTGCCTCTCCTGCCAAATCGTATTACGCTCTTCAACGGAGAAATTTTGATAAACACCAAGTCACCCACGGAGAATTTTAGGTCTCTTCTCCTCTTATCAGCATAACTCTTCTGCCTATCTTGGGCAGCCTTCATTCGTTGTTGAATGATCTTCTGCCTAAATTGGCGATTCGAACTTCAATTAAGTATATAGAACTCAATTGAAGTCGGAATTCTTTGAAACAAGATTCGTCAGGACCGATTTGATAATAGTTTTCTAATGGAAGAGAATGATCTGGATTTCGTCGAATAGATTTTGGGTTATGTCAAAATCAAATTTTCAGAAAAACAACGCCATAACCATTATTAAACCATAACGGTTTTATTTAAATTAATAAAAGGATTTCAAGCAAATCAAATCCGAATTACCATTAGAAAAATCCATACTTGAGTTATAAAATAAATATAAACCCAAGTGAAGTATATGAAATGATTTTTGAAACAAAAATTATATTTTTAATTTTTGAATAGAATTAACTAAGTTAAAGAAGGATTGGTTAATTGAATTTTAGAACGAGTTTAACCTTAATTAGGAAAACGAAATTTATGAAATTTTATTCGTAATCGAATATGAAACGTAAATTAAAAATGGGATTTCAATTAGCTTATAAGCGAATTGAAATATTTTTGAACATGTTATGTATAAATATAAAAGTGAAATAGGCAAAATAACTAATTAGAGAATTAATTAGCAAATCGAGTTTAAAATGACCGGATTGAGTTGCAATAAATTGGGAATGGATAGATATATATTAGACAGGTATGGAATGAAGCGAATGAGGCTTATAATTTGGGTGCCCGACAAAAAGGTACACTTTTAAATTCCATATGAGATTTTATGCACCGAATCAGCAAGCCACTTGGCTTTTTGATTTTCTTTTTGAATGGAAAGGGCCTAGAGAGGCGAGTTGAGGTTTGAACTATTTGCCGGTACAAAGGAGGTTATGGCGAAATATTCCGGGAGTTTAAGGAGTTAGAATATTTTTAAGGAAATTTGATAGTTAGAAATCAATGTATCGATATATATAGAATTCGATAAGGAAATGAACTTAATATATAGAATATTACAAACAAAAAAATCTATAATTAAATTTGGTAAAAATAGAAAGAGAAGCGTATACGCGTTTTTTAAAATTAATAATTGGCTTTATATGATGTGGATTATTCGAGGTAAGTGGTTTTGTCCGTTTTGAAGTTAAGGATGTTTTCAGTCAAGGTCTGAGAGGTAGTTATACCCCAACTTGATAGATTTCATTTTTAATCGATAAATAACAAGATCCAGTCTCAAAGAGAAATGTTTGAATAAGAGTTAGTTGAATGCAGTGTTTTGGGTTGTTGTAACAATGTTTTATACAACATTCGTTTTAACCCAAGTAAGTGGAAATTTGGAAATATAATAATAAATATTTCCTGAGTATAGAAATAAATGAAGGGTCGTGGAAGAGATAAGTAATTGGAATGTTTTCCAATTTTAAATAGAATATATTTTCTAAATATAGAAAATAAAAGAAGTTGATATTTTGAAATGTTTTCCCAATAGTGTAAGAGGCCAGGATGATTGTCGAAATTATCGTGTTAACGAATAGTGATAAGGAAATGGAGAAGGGATTTAATTAATAAAATATTAATTAAGGGGCCCAGTGATTATTTGATGTTTGAATGGATGTTTGTTTTTCTTCGATAGTTAAATAACCGACTATCGAAGTGTTTGCCAATATCGTTGTCAATATGGAGAGACCGATTGGATTTTTATCCGAGAACCACTCCATATTGGCAGTTGCCTTGCGAATCAGATTATATGAAGATAATCGAAGACGGAGTAAAGTGCAATGGCTTTTTCCATTTATGGAAATAGTGCCTTCGGTTTCGTTCAATCCCAGAACGAACGTATATGGACGAATGTCTGACAAAGTATTTCCAATGATCGAATATGTTGGTCTGTATAAATATATATGGTGGCGGAGAATTTATTCTCTTAGCATAATATCCAGAATATATTTATGCAAATCAATTAGTGATTACGAATTTGACAATGTGGCATTCAAAGTAATTGTGCTATCAATGAATTGCAAGAAATCGTAGCCTCCGGCCTCAACAACCGGGAAATGACAAAAATCGGGGAGGCAGCATGGCTATGTGGGTCGCTCCCATTAGGGTGTATAATCACCTATCTAGAGAAATTCCTTTTACTTCTTTAATCTATCGATGCTGTCCCTTTTCGGGAAACGGATGCTGATCCCAACCGTTGGTGATATACATTCGATACACTCAAGCGAAATGAGTGGTTGGTCATGTGTGGGCCAGGTTGCAAGATGTTCTTGTTGAACCCAGTGTATTCCTCTCTAGAGATACACTATCGGAAGGTGGTTCCATACCTTGTCATAGTCGGAATCCAATCTCCAATAAGCACCCTGTGGTTTTTGATTTTATATTATATATGGAGCGTGAGATGCAAGCGTTCCGCTAGATTGTAATTTATTTGATTTAGACACTATTATAATATCACTGGATTTTCGTATCAAAGTGTTTTGGGTTATAGTAAGGTAAAAACCGTCCATGTTTATGTGCGGGCTGGTCTTAATATTATCCTTCCTTTCGAAAAGATTTTGAAAGTTAAAATGGTTGGAGTTTACTCACACCAGTCCCATGACTGACCCAGAGTTTATTTTGTTTGTTTTCCCTAAACTCTTTGGTGCCCAAATTTGTACGTGCAGTCAAGTAGTCGGGATTTTACAGATTCACTTGGAGGAGCTTGAAGCAGGAGGCTTCACCTGTTACCTATAGACTATCATATTTCCGCTGTGTACTATGTGGTATCTGGAAACAAGTGTTTATAACTGTTCCAGGAATAACTGTTGTGCTCTGATGATGGTATGTATATAAAGTTACTGATTTGTATTTCAAAAAGTTATCTTATGTAATATATTTTATTCGTTCCTCTGTGAGATTTGTCTTCTTTGTTTTCTTCTATTCTAACATTTCTTTCTTTCTATTTCTCTTCCTCTAACTTCTTTCTAATAATGATTCATATTTCTGTGCAATTTGGCTTTGGACGTGTGGTGTTATTAGTCGACTCAGATAGTACGGATGTGTGGGCCATTATAGCATAAAACAACAGCGCAATGCGAAATAAAGAACAATGAAGCTATTATCGGACTCAGGTCCCATCACACAATGCAATACAAGCCGGAGGATAGAGTTTTTACCTTATAATAGCCAAAAATGTTTGGTACGTGAAATTTCATCTTTTATTATTACTATAAGTGTATAGTGTCAAAACAATTTCAATTATAAGTATCAATCATAGACGGCATAAGTGCCCCCATGCCACTATGTCGCCATATATAGGTTTACAATTAAAAATGCAAAATGTCATATTGGAAGTTGGATTTCCATCTATGAACCAAGATAAGGGATCGTCCCTACCACTTCGAGACTGTCTAGCCCGAGCCTCAAGATCAGAGCTCGAGTGACCCTTGGATCGTCAGGGCCAGTCCACTCGATGTCGATTAAAATGCCTGAACACTGCGTTTCCCCGCCCTATGGGGTGTAAATGAGCCAAATGACTCCATCGGCCCTGGATCGACCGATATAACTGAGGCACCTCGCAATCCATCATCCACATAAGTAAAATGCCAGGGCATGCAAAATGCTGACACCACTCCTAGCTAGAAGGAAACGCATGCCCTCCCTGATGTCCTCTCTCGTTTCTGGTCCACACCAGGGTGTGAGGCTCGCGAATTAACGCTACACAAAGCTACGCCACAAAGGCCGTGCTTTGATCATCAACCACAAGACTCTTCTTTTCAACAGAAGCCTTGATCATTTGCATCTCAGCATGCCACACAGGCAATTCATGCTACGCAACTGATGTATATCAATCACATAGAATTGAATCCGATGTCAGACACACATCCATTTACAAGTTTGTTCCGGGTCTGAACGAAACCAGAGGCACCTTATTCCTGCCCCATATGTCCAATACAGGGGAGAGACCCTCGCATATCCGTCGATCTACAAGTACGTCTAGACGGTCACCACTTATTACCTCGCTTTGGGTGTAGAGCCCAATCAAGACATCAGTAACCATCCAAACGATTGAAAACCTCTGGTCTTCAACCACTATCTTCATCCTCGACATATCGTCGAATCAGTTATTCAGAATGGGATAAACCCGGTCTTTCCGAATAACTCGCATATATAATAAACAAGTGTTATAAAAACACAACATACGCCTTATTCCAATCCAGAATATTCCTTTATTCAAATATTCTTATACTTTGGGAAAGGTTCCCATTAATTTTATCAAAGATAAATTCTTTAAATTTATTCTTTAATCTTCCTTTGGATATCATTTCAATCTAATTAAAGATGCATTAAAACTCCACTTGGTTTTAATCTTCCCAAAAATCAATATTAACGATTGTTTAACTTGGGAAACCATATCTTGTCTTTAACTGGGTTAAAGAACCAATGTCATTTAAAACACGGTTCATGATAAACCCAAAATCACATTCCATTCTATCAGCTTTTAACCGTAAATTAGCAAGTGAACAATTCCCTAAGTATTAACCCCGAAGGCCGAAACCAACATCAGATCAATACCCAGAAAACCATTCAACTTAACTAATCTCCAGTTAGTTTCTGATTTTCTTAACTCCGTTGGGCCTAAGAACAGTAATATTAAAGATACCATTCATGACAATCCAAAATCACATTCCATTAACAATGGAATCTTCATGGAAAACAAATCGATATATATAATCGATATAAACTTCCATATCCAACCGATAATATAAAGGGAATAACGACAAGGCCTTTTAAATTCCATATATATTAACCGTCTTCCTCTACAGAAGCTTACTTCGTTTATTACCAAATCGAATTCCATTCAATTCCAATTTAATATATTAAATTGGAAAACGTTAACTTGGAAAATTCCCGTTAAATCTAAATAAAAAGATTTATAAATCCCAAATCACATTTCATTGTAAATCAAGTTAAAGAACAAATGTCGTTAAAAACACAGTTCACAATGAACCCAATTCACATTAGACTCTAACCGTAAATTCCGTAAATTAGTAAGAGAACAATCCCCTAAGTATTAACACCGAAGGCCGAAACCAACATCAGATCAATACCCCGGAAACCATTCAACTTAACTAATCTCCAGTCAGTTTCTAATTTTCTTAACTCCATTGAGTTTAAGAACAGTATTATTAAAGATACCATTCACGACAAACCCAAATTCCTATTTGATATTAAATACAAGGCTCTGAATAGAAAATATATCGGCTTATATTCAATATCAAATTCTGAAATCAATAAATATCGTATTGGAAATAACGATATATATATCTTTCAAATTTCTGTAACAATATCTGTATAATCACGAAATCCAACATCGAAATATTCCGAAAACAATTTCGATTCAAATCCATTCCAATTTATTTATTGGAAATTCTGGTTATTTTTAAAAACATTTCAAATCCAATTTATTTATTTTAAAAATAATTGAATTTTAATTCTAGTTCAAAACTAGTTCATTTCGATAAAAATCTATTTTTATCTTTTGAAATATGGAATTTTTCATCCCAATTCTTTCCAAATCATTTATTATGATTTTACACAAATTATCGATATTTTTAATAATTTTATCAATCCCCGTACAGTCGATTTCCATAAACGGCCATCGAACTGCACTTACAACGACCTTTTCCAAATTTGATTTGGACATAATTCCAAATCCAACCGTTAGATTTCTAATTTCTAATATTCGTTAGAAAGCTCTTTTCGATACGAATCCAATGGTTCCAGTTTTAGGAGAATCCGATGGTCGGATCTCCGTAATCTCCGTTCGAAGTCAATGGTCGAAATTCACGAACTGCCGTAGCGCGGCGCGTTCTATTCAGGCCATTATATATATATAATATTATATATATTTCGTCGATTTCCTTTTAAAATGTATTTTATAAATCGTTTTAAATTCGTTTTCAAAACGATTTCAACTTCATATTCAATTTCTAATCAAAATTGAATATTCCATATCATCAATATATAAATGATAATATTTTCAAAACATTAGATTTTGAAATCAATTCTTTTTCGATATTCATTATAAAAATGAATAAAATCGATATAAATATTGTTCACATCAAAATGGCGTTAATCTATTCAACACGACTTTACATATTTAAATATATTCGTGTCCATCCCAAATCGGACATCAAAATCAGATTTTGATTCTTTTCTGAATATTATTTTAAAATATTCGTTATTTTAAAATAATCGTTATTTCAAAATATTTATTCTTTCTGAACTGGAATCAGACATAGTCAATTACCATATAATTTGATTTATATGGATTTAATACACACATGTACACAACAATAACGATAAACAATCAACCATCATCCAAAGTGCATTCTACACTGTATAAGCATTAAATATAAATATTCAACGCTCATACAGCCTGTCAATCAATTGATCGACATACAGCTAATTATTGGGACTAGTGTACGTCATATCATCCCAATACCCGTGTGGGTTTCAATCAACAATAATGAATTTTATCTGTGCAGTTGGGCGATGTGTAAAATTTATCGTCCTAATCCATATCAGTCAAATGTGTGTACATAAACAAATCGTCCGATTTGTTTATAAATATTTATTTTATTAACATACACATTAAACATTACATTTTTTTTAACTATAAAATATTTTATTCCATTCCACATCACACAATCAATTTTTACCACATAAACAAACAAGCATACAAGCCGTCCATGGTCTATGGATGACGGGTGTCGGGTCCTGCTAAGCACCGTCTGCATCCTAATATATATTTTAACTAGAAAATAAAATAAAAGTGAGGTGTTCTCGCCTTTGGGTTCCACTACTCCATTCTCTATTTCTGAACGGTCTGGATTTGTTCGAAATTCCAACGCATCCTTTTCACGCTGTTCATATACAAAAATCATATTTTTATCGCTTCATTCCAATAAATAAAAATCATATTTTTATTTCTACTTCATATATTTTTACAACGCTTCTTCCTATATAAAAATTATATTATTATATTTCTGCCTCTTATATAAAGATCGAATTTTTATTTCGCTACGACATATATAAAAATCCCGCCTTTCTATATATAAAAATATCGACTTTCTATAGTTAAAAATATCGCCTTTCTATATATGAAAATATCGCCTTTCTATATATAAAAATATCGCCTTTCTATATATAAAAATATCTAACTTTCTATAGTTAAAAATATCGAACTTTCCTATTTAAAAATATCGAACTTTCCTATTTAAAAATATCGAACTTTACTACTATAAAAATATAATCTTTACTATGATAAAAATATAATCTTTACTATTAGCTAAAAATCATATTTTCTCTAGTCATAAAAACTGTATCTTTTATAACATAAAAATCTAATCCTTTATAAAGCAAAAATCATATCTTTCATGACACAAGAATCGTATACTTCATTTTAATGTTATATTTATAAAAATCACATTTTTATATTGCTATAATATATATAAAAATCATATCTCTACATTTACAACGCTAATTCATAAAAAGATTACATTTTTAATGTCGCGCTATATATACTTTATAAAAGCAATGCTTCTATATAAATTTCAGATTTTATAAACCAATAAAATATATATAAGAACTAAAAATTAACTAAAATTAAAAAGAAACTCACTGTTTTAGATGAAGAGGGAGGAGCCTGGGGGGTCGATCGTCGGAGCTGGGGTTGGCGTTGACGTCGACTTCAGGAGGTTGGGGTGCTGCTGGGTTTGAACGACGGCTTTGGGGTCGGGTCTTCGATGCAGGTGGAGGAGAGGAAGATGGAGGCGGGGGGCGCAGAGAGGGGGAAGGAGATGGAGGCGGCGGCGAGGTCCTTTGGGGGGGGGAGGGGCGACGACGAGGGATGGCGGCTAGGGCTTTCGTCACCCTTCTCTTTTTTTCTGATTTTTTTGACTTAACGTTGAAGGATGGAGAAAGTAAAAGGTGGGGGTCAATTATAAATATTTTTTTATTATTATTTTAAAATTTCAAAAAGCAACTTTTTATTTTGAACTCGAAATCGAACCCACTGACTGTCGTCCCTAGCTAATTACCCCCATTCCGAACACAATGGGATATGTATCGTAAGCTGATTCGGTCGTTTCGATCATTTTCCGTCAAAATCAAAATATAAATCAATATATTGAATTTGAACGCGCATTTCAATGTACCGGGGCCACATACGGATTCTAAAAATTCCAGAAAAATTATTTGTAACTTCGTATTGACGATACGGTCCTAACAAAACTATTTTCGTCAAATTTGAAGACCGTTTGAAAAATGGCCATTTTCTGGTCGATCCAAATTGACTAAAACTGAGAAAACACGTTTTCCTTCGCCACGCTCACATATGAACTTCAAAAATTATGAATTTTGGAATCTAGCAATCATTTGACATCCCGGATCCAACAAAAGTGGTTTCGTCGAAAACGGATGTTGTTTGCCAAATTTCCATTTTTAAGGGCCAAAATTCCATAGCGACTATTCTGAAATTTAATCTGGGAATAACTTTTTATTCCCGCCATGAAATTTTGATTTTTCGGATTCGTTGGAAAGATATTATCAAATAGATTATAATATTTTTGGTTTCACTAAAATCTGGTTTATCTTGAATCCTGCACATTCATTTGAAATTTGAATTTTGAAATTTGAAATCGAATTTTCGAACTACCGCGCCATTTTCAATTCCTTTTATAATTAAAATAAAATATTTATATTCTAACGATGATTCAAATAAATATATACGTTCCAATCCTATTCAAAATAAATTTCTCGTCGTTATTATTTAAAATAAATCATTTTAAATATTCAAAATTCATTAAAATTGCCAAAATATAAAATTTAAATTGGTTTGTATTTTCCGGGTTATTACAATAAATTAGTATTTATTGAGCATATAAAAACACCTTTACCTTAGTGTTATGCGATATTCGTATTATTGAGTAAATGTAAGCAACAACACATTATATAACTTCACATATATGATCCCCAATCCTCTTATAATATGTCATTATTCCCTCGAAGATCATACTTTTCATACCCTGGACTGATTTACATTATTACAGTGGGTCACTAACCTAGAGAACCATGCATTGAACACTAGTGCACACTTTCTAGGTCAACCTTTATCCAAGCACACAAAGGCCTTCAGGGCTTGCATTAATCCATGTGCAAACCTAACATCCTAACTTGGTGTAAAATAGATCAATGTACCAAGTGACAAGCACCACAACCAGTCCCATTAACTTGTTTCTAGTTAGGATTTAGACTGCGTTAACCTAATGTAATGTCCCGTATTTTTTGCAGCTGAATATTTAATTTAATTTATTATTTTAAATATTATATTTGGAATATTAATGGATTTTAATATTGAATTCGTTTATTTAAAACGAAGTTTGAACGTTAAATTTATATATAATTATAATCGAGCTCGAAATGGCGCGGCAGTTCATAATATTGAGTTTTGAACTTCAATTGAATGTACAGGATCCAATATAAGTCAGAATTTTATGAAACAAGAAACAATGGAATCTTGTTGATGATAATTTTCATATGGAAGAGAAAATCCATATTTCGTGTTATAGAATGCTAGTTATGTCCAATTCAAATCCTTAAATAGTCGCTATAGAAATCGTTATTAAAATATAACGTTTATTTAATATATTTTAAAGAGTTTAATATAATTTGGACATCGTTTAACTCCAAATTTACGATATTGAGCTGTATAATTTATATTTGAAGTTGTATATACATTCTGTTTGGATATATATGGTAAAAATAATTTATTATTATTTTATTGAATTATTTGGAGATTTAATTAATATTTAGTTGATATTATATAAGCGTTAAAATAGACATTTTTGCAAACAATCTCAGTTTTCGATGAAATTAGTTTCATTGGAACCGTATCGTTAAATTATTGTAAGAAAATCAAATTTCGTGGCAAACCGATATCGTATGTGACTTCGGCAGCCAAAAACGCCCTTGTTTTTATTTAATTGTTTAGATTATTTTGACAGGGGTAACTTTTAATGAATAAACGACTGGCCAAACGAACTCCAAATTTCACGAAACAAGATTCATTGGATCAGTTAGGAAGAGGTCTGGTAAAATGTCAAGGTCTCATATTTTTTGGATTTTTCTGTAATTATAGGAATTTTAAACACATATTTTTCATCGATATTTATAAAGGACTTTTCACAAACGACCTCGGAATTCGACGAAACCTGTCCCATTAGGTCCGGGATATTTTTTATGCTAAGATTACCTTTATTTGTCAAAAATGGAGGTCATATGTGAGTGTATGAGAGGATACTTCACATTGAAGTTTCAACTATATTAAAATATTATTATATGAATCCCATATCCCCTTATATATATGACATAGCCAAGTCAATACCTTAAATATTGCTCTCGGGTGGTCAAAGTAAAATGTCGCCGCCACCATATACAATGGACGAACCAAGATCTTCAAACCTTCCTACTGTTAAATCTCTTAATCCCTTAGTTTACCCAACAAGCTTTCAACTGTAAGATCGAAGAGCTCTACAATATGGGAGAGCTAAACGGTGATGATGGGTTTTTATTCACTGTGTAGGCCGGAACCTAAGCAAGGAGGCGCTGCGGTTTAACCTGTCTTCGATGGCGAAGGAACCACCGAGTCACACAGCGTTAAGGTTGACAGGTGAGTGGGTAACGGCGCATGAGATGGTGATCCCTGATCGGGATTCGAAGGTTGGACGGTGGCGCTACAATGGGAAGCCGAAGTCGAGCATGCCTGGAAGAAAACGCAGCGTGCTAAACTAATGTGATTGACATGTATACTGGGAAGAAACATGAAGTTGGGCAATTCAAACATGGGTCGTGAACAAAGAACTGTATCGACATTAAAACATAATAAGTATTGATAATTTATTATTAAACAATTTGTTAAGGGCTTAATTATAACGGTTATACTAATGATAAGTTAAGTTGCATGGAGAAGGATACCGGAACAGGAAACACGATGAAGGATGGAGGGTACTACAGTTCGGCGCTGGGTAAATAATAACCAAGTAACTGGACCACTTACCTCTAATTGAACTAATTAAACATATTTTAACTATAAATTATGTAATTAAATCATGACAGGGTATGAACAATTGTTCGTGCGTGCTTTGGAATGATGTCAAAATTGTATTGGGAATGAACATGCAATGGAAACAAAGGTGAATCAACCTTGTTATGAAATTAAAAAAAGTAATTAATTCAATAACTATTGTATAATTAACTATGTATTGTTTAAGTATTAGCTTATTAATTTAAAATAATAATATTATATACATGCGTACACAGTATTTAACGCGCCTAGCCAGATTTATTTTTCTGGAATTTTTAAAATCAGTATGTGGCCCCGGTAAATTGAAATGTGCGTTCAAATTCAATATATAAATTTATATTTTGATTTTAACGGAAACTGAAAGCCCGGATTGCTTTGAGAACAAGACGAATCAGAACACAAACAGAAGAACATTTCATTGCTTATTACAACAATTTCATCAGAACACAAGAATATACAGAGTATGAAAAAATAATATACATTTGATAAATATTAGAGATTTACAAATTACAATGCAGCGGAAAATAATACAAAAACACAACTGAAAGAGGTACACGGGTACAGAGCTTTCCGAATATCATTCCAGCTGTAAACCAGGATCCTGTGAATATAAATCTGCAAAACCAAAACTACTAGCTACCTATATGGAAAATAGGGCACTAAGAGTTTAGGTTAAAATAATAAACTCCAGGTCAGTTATGCGACTAGTGTGAGAACTAAAACAGTTATTAAAATTTCACTTTAAAAATAAAGTAAATCAAGGGACCACGCCGTATAACACAGATCGGGTTTCCTCCCAAGAATACCAGTGCATATAACAAAACAGCGCAATGCTTTTTGGAAAAATGAAGCTATTATAAGACCCAGGCCCCATCACATAATGCAACGCAAGCCGGAGGATAGGGTTTTCCCTTATAATAGCCAAACATGCTTGGTACGTTTAAAACAAATCATTTGATACTATTATAAGTGCATAGTGTATAAAACAACTTCAAATATAAATGTATCAATCCTAGACGGCATGGGTACCATATATCAGGTCGCAAATACTAGGCTCTACAATCAAAACCGCAATTGCCACGTATTGGAAGTTGGATTTCCATCTGTGAACCGAGGCAAGGGATTGTCCTTACTGCTTCGAGAGAATCAAACCCATGTCTCAGGCAAGTACTCAGTCAAGCCTTTGGATCGTCAGGGCCGGTCCACACGGAGTGGATTAAAATGCCTGAACACTGTGTTTCCCCACCCTACGGGGCGTAAAACTGGTCGGTATATCTACCAAACCATCCATCGGCTCCGTAGAGACCGAAATAACCGAGGCGTCTTGCTATCCATCATCCACATAAGTAAAAATATGGGCATGCAAAACCCAGACACCACTCCTAACTAGAAGGAAACACATGTCCTCCCTGATGTCCTCCCCCGTTTCTTGTTCACACCGGGGTGCGGGGCTCCCGAACAAACGCTATACACAAAGCTATGCTATATTAAAGCCGTGCTTTGATAATCAACCACAAGACTCTGCTTTTCAACACAAGCCTTGATCATTTGTATCTTAGCATGCCACACTGGCAATTCACGCCATACAAATGATGTTCATCAATCACACAAAATGAAGTCCAATGTCAGACACACATCCATACAAGTCCGTTCTGGGCTTGAACGAAACCGGAGGCACCTTATTCCTCATCCCATATGTCCAATACAGGAGAGAGGACCTCGCATATCCGGTCGATTTCCAAGTACGTCTGGACGATCACCACTTATTACCTTGTCTTTGGTGTACAGCCCAATCAAGACATCAGTAATCATCCAAACGATGTGAAGACCTTCGGTCTTCAACCACAGTCTTCATCATCGACTCATCGCCGATTCAGTTACTCAGAATGGGATAAACCCGATCTTTCTGAATAACTCGCGTATATAATAAACAAGTGTATAAAAACACAACGTACGCCTCGTTCCAATTCTGAATATTCTTTTTTTTAAACATTAATATCCTTTGGGAAAGGTTCCCCCTAATTTTATCAAAGATAAATTCTTTAAAATTTATTCTTTAATCTTCCTTTGGATATCAATTCAAACCAAATTATGGTATATCCAAACTAGTCGGGATTAGCGATCCTTACCGAAGTAATCATTTGTTTAATTTTCCAATCCCAACCTATTCATCCCATGAAGTAAAACTGGTAATGCTTCATATCTAACACCACGGTATTATTGGTAAAATTAATTATCGTTTCACGTTTAAATCTAATTAAAGATTTAACTATCGCTAGGTGCAAAACTGGTGATACTCCATTCTCGATCATTTCTTGAATTTGATAATTTTAGTTATCAAATTCAACTTTCAATCTATTTAAAGATTCATTAAAACTCTAATCCAGTTTTAATTTCCAAAAATCATTACTTAATGATTATTCAAAGTTAAGAAATAAATCTTATCTTTAACTAGGTTAAAGAATTAATGTCATTTAAAACACAGCTCACGATAAACCCAAAATCACTTTCCAGTAACAATGGAAGTTTCATGGAAAACAGATCGATATATATAATCGATATAAGCTTTCATATCCAACCGATAATATAAATGGAATAACGACAAAGCCTTTTAAATTCCATATATATTAGCAGCCTTCCTCCAATGAAATTCACTTCGATTATTACCAAATCGAATTACATTCCATTCCATTTTATTGTATTAAATTGGAAAACTTTACTTTGAGAAATCTCCTTTAAATCTTAACAAAAAATTTATAAATTCCAAATCTCATTTCACTGTAAATCGGGTTAAAGAATGAATGTCGTTAAAAACACAGTTCACGATAAACCCAATTCCTATTCCTTTTTCAATTCCAATTAAATGTTAATTAATTGGTAATTCTTCTCTACATCTTAATTAAAAGATTTATCCATCAGTCTCTAACCGTAAATTTGTAAGAGAACAATTCCCTAAGTATAAATCCCGAAGGCCAAAACCAGCATCAGATCAATACCCAGGAAACCATTCAACTTAGCTAATCTCCGGTTAGTTTCTAATTTTCTTAACTCCATTGGGTTTAAGAATAAAAATTTTAAAGATACCATTCACGACAAACCCAAAATTCAATTCAATTCAATTCCACTTAAATATTAATTAATTTGTAAACTTCATTAAATCTTAATAAAAAAGATTTAATCTTTTCTCAACTGGGTTTAAGAACAGTGTTTGGGAAGACACCGTTCATGACAAACCCAAAATCCCATTTGGTATTCAATACAAGGCTTTGAATAGAAAATATATCGGCTTATATTCAATATCAAATTCTGAAATCAAAAAATATCGTATTGGAATAACGATATATATCTTCCAAATTCCTCCGCAATGTCCATATAATCATAGAATCCAATATTGAAATATTCCAAAGATAATTTCGATTCAAATCCATTCAATTCATATATTGGAAATTCTAGTTATTTTTAAAACCATTTCAAATCCCATTTATTTATGTAAAAATATTGGATTGTAATTCTAGTTCATAACTAGTTCATTTCGATAAAAATATATTTTTATATTTTCAATTATGGAATTTTTCATCCCAATTCTTTCCAAATCATTTATTTTGATTTTATACAAATTATTAATATTTTTAATACTTTTATCAAGGCCTGTATAGTAGATTTCCATAAACGTTCATTGAACTGCACTTACAGCGACCTTTTCCAAATTTGATTTGGACATAATTCCAAATCCAACCGTTAGATTTTAAATATCTTATATCTGTTGAAAAGCTCTTTTCGATACGAATCCAACGGTTCCAGTTTTAGGAGAATCCGACGGTCGGATCTCCCGTAACGTCAATACGAATTCAATGGTCGAAATTCGCGAACGGTCGCTGTGCGGCGCGTTCTATTCAGGCCATTAAATATATATAATATATATATTATATATATTTCATTAATTTCAATTCAAAACGTATTTTATAAATCGTTTTTAATTCATTTTAAAAACGATTCCAACTTCGTTTTCAATTTTAAACCAAAATTGAATATTCCATATCATTTATATATAAATGATAATATTTGTAAAATATTATATTTGAAATCATTTCCTTTTCGATATTCATTATAAAAATGAATAAAACCGATATAAATATCGTTCACGTCAAAATGGCGTTAATCTAATCAACACGGCCTTATATATTTAAATATATTCGTGTTCATCCCAAATCGTACATCAAAATCAGATTTTGATCTTTTAATGAATATTATTCTAAAATATTCATCATTTTGAAATTATGATTCTATATCTACCCAGTATATTAAAACTTCGAATATACGTTCATGACGCGTATACGCAAAATCTTCATTTACTTGATTGTCCAAAATAAAATAAAATAATATACTCAAATACGTATAATCAGATTAACTTTTCAAAACAAAATTTGTTTTTTTTTTTTTAAATAACACTTTTTCGACTCATTCTAGGATGCTACTGATCCCATCTCTAACGAGTCATTCTTATTGGATATTACTAATCCAATCTCTGATGAATTCTTTCGTTCAGTACTAATCCAATCTCTGATGAATTCTTTCGTTCAGTTCTAACGTGCCTCGTTCTCGAGCTCTGTAAACCAAAGCTCTGATACCAAAATGAAACGACCTGAACTTCCCCATGAAGAAAAGCCTGGATTGCTTTGAGAACAAGACAAATCAGAACACAAACAGAAGAACATTTCATTGCTTATTACAACAATTTCATCAGAATACAAGAATATACAGAGTATGAACAAATATTATACATTTGATAAATATCAAAGATTTACAAATTACAATGGAGTGGAAAATAATACAAAAACACAACAGAAAGAGATACACGGATACAGAGCTTTCCGAATATCATTCCAGCTGTAAACCAGGATCCTGTGAATACAAATCTGCAAAACCAGAACTACTAGCTGCCCGTGTGGAAAATAAGGGCAACCAGAGTTTAGGTTAAAACAATAAACTCTAGGTCAGTCATGTGACTGTTGTGAGAACTAAAATAGTTATTAAATCTTTACTTTAAAAATAAAGTAAATCAAGGAACCACGCCGTATAACATGGAGCGGGTTTCCTCCCAAAGAATACCAGTGCATATAACAAAACAGCGCAATGCTTTTTGAAAAAATGAGGCTATTATAGGACCTAGGTCCCATCACACAATGCAACGCAAGTCGGAGGATAGTTATTAAATCTTTACTTTAAAAATAAAGTAAATCAAGGGACCACGCCGTATAATAGAACGGGTTTCCTCCTAAATAATACCAGTGCTTATAACAAAACAGCGCAATGCTTTTCGAAAAATGAGGCTATTATAAGACCCAGGTCCCATCACACAATACAACGCAAGCCGGACGATAGGGTTTTCCTTTATAATAACCAAACATGCTTAGTAGTTTAAAACAAATCATTTGATACTATTATAAGTGCATAGTGTATAAAAAAACTTCAAATATAAATGTATCAGTCCTAGACGGCATGGGTACCATATATCATGTCGCCAATACTAGGCTCTACAATCAAACCGCAATTGTCACATATTGGAAGTTGGATTTCCATCTATGAACCGAGGCAAGGGATCGTCCTTACCGCTTCGAGAGAATCTAGCCCATGTCCCAGGCAAGTACTCAGTCAAGCCTTTGGATCATCAGGGCCGGTCCACACGGAGTAAATTAAAATGCCTGAACACTGCGTTTCCCCGCCCTATGGGGCGTAAAACTGGTCGCTACATCTACCAAACCATCCATCAGCTCTGTAGAGACCGAAATAACCGAGGCGCCTCGCTATCCATCATCCACATAAGTAAAACATTTGGGTGTGCCAAACCCAGACACCACTCCTCGCTAGAAGGAAATGCATATCCTCCCTGATGTCCTCTCCCATTTCTAGTTCACACCGGGGTGTCAGGCTCGCGAACTAACGCTATACACAAAATTATGCTATATTAAAGTCGTGCTTTGATCATCAACCACAAGACTCTGCTTTTTAACAGAAGACTTGATCAATTGCATCTTAGCATGCCATACTGGTAATTCACGCCAAGCAATTGATGTCCATCAATCACACAGAATGAAGTCCAATGTCAGACACACATCCATACAAGTCTGTTCTAGGCCTGAACGAAACCGGAGGCACCTTATTCCTCGTCCTATATGTCCAAAACAGGAGAGAGGTCCTTGCATATCCGGTCGATCTCCAAGTACGTCAGGACGATCACCACTTATTGCCTTGTCTTAGGTGTACAACCCAATCAAGACATCAGTAATCATCCAAACGATGTGAAGACCTCAGGTCTTCAACCACCGTCTTCATCATCGACTCATCGCCGATTCAGTTATTCAGAATGGGAAAAACCCGGTCTTTCTGAATAACTCGCGTATATAATAAACAAGTGCTATAAAAACACAACATATGCCTCATTCCAGTTCTGAATATTCTTTTATTTAAACATTCATAACCTTTGGGAAAGGTTCCCATTAATTTTATCAAAGATAAATTCTTTAAAATTATTCTTTAATCTTCCTTTGGATATCAATTCAAACCAAAATTATGGTTTATCCAAACTGGTCGGGATTAGCGATCGTTACCGAAGTAATCATTTGTTTAATTTCCCAATCCCAACCTATTCATCCCATGAAGTAAAACCGGTAATACTTCATATCTAACACCACGGTGTTATCAATAAAATTAATTACCATTTCACGTTAAAATCTAATTAAAGATTTAACTGTCGCTTGGAGCAAAACTGGTGATACTTCATTCTTGATCATTTCTTGAATTTGATAATTTTAATTATCAAATTCACCTTTCAATCTATTTAAAGATTCATTAAAACTCTAATTCAGTTTTAATTTTCAAAAATCATTACTTAATGATTATTCAAAGTTAGGAAATAAATCTTATCTTTAACTGGGTTAAAGAACTAATGTCATTTAAAACACAGCTCACGATAAACCCAAAATCACTTTCCATTAACAATGGAATTTTCATGGAAAACAGATCGATATATATAATCGATATAAACTTCCATATCCAACCGATAATATAAATGGAATAACGGAAAAACCTTTTAAATTCCATATATATTAGCAGTCTTCCTCCACAGAAATTCACCTCGATTATTACCAAATCGAATTCCATTCCATTCCAACTTATTGTATTAAATTGGAAAACTTTACTTTGAAAAATCTCCTTTAAATCTTAACAAAAAGATTTATAAATTCCAAATCTCATTTCACTATAAATCGGGTTAAAGAACGAATATCGTTAAAAACATAGTTCACGATAAACCCAATTCCTATTCCTTTTTCAATTCCAATTAAATGTTAATTAATTGGTAATTCTTCTCTACATCTTAATTAAAAGATTTATTCTTTTCACACGAGGCTTAAGAACAATGTTACTGAAGACACCATTCCATCAGTCTCTAACCGTAAATTTGTAAGAGAACAATTCCCTAAGTATAAATCCCGAAGGCCGAAACCAACATCAGATCAATACTCGGGAAACCATTCAACTTAGCTAAACTCCAGTTAGTTTCTAATTTTCTAAACTCCATTGGGTTTAAGAACAACATTTTTAAAGATACCATTCACGAAAACCCAAAATTCAATTCAGTTTAATTCCAATTAAATATTAATTAATTGGTAAACTTCATTAAATCTTAAATAAAAAGATTTAATCTTTTCTCAACTAGGTTTAAGAACAGTGTTAGTGAAGACGCCGTTCACGACAAACCCAAAATCCCATTTGATATTAAATACAAGGCGAATAGAAAATATATCAGCTTATATTCAATATCAAATTCTGAAATCAACAAATATCGTATTGGAATAACGATATATATATATCTACCAATTTCCTCCACAATGTCCGTATAATCATGGAATCCAATATCGAAATATTCCGAAGATAATTTCGATCAATCCATTCCAATTGATATATTGGAAATTCTGGTTATTTTTAAAACCATTTCAAATCCCATTTGTTTATTTAAAAATATTGGATTATAATTCTAGTTCATAACTAGTTCATTTCGATAAAAATATATTTTTATCTTTTCAAATATGGAATTTATCATCCCAATTCTTTCCAAATCATTTATTACGATTTTATACGAATTATTGATTTTTTTAATAATTTAATCAAGGCCCGTACAGTAGATTTCCATAAACGGTCATCGAACTGCACTTACAACGACATTTTCCAAATTTGATTTGGACATAATTTAAAATCCAACCGTTAGATTTTAATTTCTTATATCCGTTGGAAAGCTCTTTTCGATACGAACCCAACGGTTTAAGTTTTAGGTGAATCCGAGATCGGATCTCCCGTAAAGTCAATACGAAGTCAATGGTCGAAATTCGCGAAGGGTCGCTGCGCGACGCGTTCTATTCAGGCCATTAAATATATGTAATATATATATTTCATCGATTTCAATTCAAAACCTATTTTATAAATCGTTTTAAATTCGTTTTAAAAACAATTCCAACTTCATTTTCAATTTTAAACCAAAATTGAATATTCTATATCATTTATATATAAATGATAATATTTTCAAAATATTATATTTTGAAATCATTTCCTTTTCAATATTCATTATAAAAATGAATAAAACCGATATAAGTATCGTTCATGTCAAAATGGCGTTAATCTAATCAACACGGCTTTATATATTTAAATATATTCGTGTCCATCCCAAATCGGACATCAAAATCAGATTTTGATCTTTAACTGAATATTATTTTAAAATATTCATCATTTTAAAATAATCGTTATTTTAAAATATTTGTTCTTTCTGAACTGGAATCAGACAATGTCAATTACCATATAATGTTATTTATATGGATTTCATACAACACATGTATAGAACAATATTGATAAACAAACAACCATCATCCAAAGTGCATTACACAACTGCATAAGCGTCAAATATGAATAATCAACGCTTACAACAGCCTGTCAACCCATCGATTGACATACAACTAAATATTGGGATTAGTGTATGTCCAATATTATCCCAATACCTATGTGGGGTTTTCAAACAACAAACACCGATTATTATTTGTGCAGTTGGGCGATGTGTAAAATATATCTTCCCAATCAATATAAGTCAAATGTGTGTACAAAAACAAATCATCCGATTTGTAAACGAATATTTGTTCTCCTTCATATACATGTTAAAAATCATATTTTTAACGATAAAATATTTTACTTAACTCATGAATATTTTATACAATCCATTTCTACAATAATAATGATATTTTTATTCTTCAAATATTTTATTCAACCTATGAATATTTTATACAGTCCATTTCACATCACAATCAATTTCAACAACACAGTACAATCAAACAAACAAGTTGTCCATGGTCTGCGGACGACGGGGAGCAGTTCATATATGCAGTTATAAAATAAATAACTGTACAAAGAAAATTTTAGTGAGGAGTTCTCACATTGGTTTTCCACTCCGTCGATGTTTAATTCTGAATTTCTGGACTGTTCGTTTTTGAATTTTCCTGAAATTCTAATTGACTCCATTTTCGTTCTGGTCTGTTCCGTGGTGTAGAGCTTATGATCACGATTCCAATGAATTTCGTTTGATGGGATTCTATTTTGATATGAATAATTTATGGACACTAAAAATTATACGGTTTAATATAATAATTAATCTCTTAATCCAATAATTAATTAACTTAACCAATAAAACCGGCTCCCCTTGTTACTTTCTTCATCGACTTGCTTGGAACTTAACCCCTGTTGAAACCCATTATCCTCGTTCTACAAATCTCTAAATCGCACGCCCTCCGGCCACCTTAACCACGATCCAACGCCACCACACCTTTCGCCGATGCCCCACCTTCCTCCGTCGGTAGTTGCGCCCCATTCGAACCCCCCTTCTGGCTGGACATCACCACCAAACATGACGCCTTTGAGCCCAAAAATTGAGCAAACCGAATCTCGAAAATTCATCAAACCAATACGAAATGAAAGGCCACGAAAATTTCTGTGATTTTCGTTTTAAATTGTGGTTGAATTCAATTTAATTTGGGAGGAATTAATGGATGAAAATCGGATCGTTTTGGCCTTTGAAATAAGGCTGACGGCGCTGCTCGAGATGATTAGGGTTTGGGGAGGTTATAGTGGTATTAATATAATTTATTTAATAATATTAAATTCTTTAATTTCAAAAATATCTCTTTATCGCTAGGATCTCCAAATTGAACTCAACGACTATCGCCCCTAGCTAATTACCCCCATTCTGGAAACAATTGAAAATGTTTGGTAAGATAGTTCGGCTGTTTCGATCAGTTTTCATTTAAATTACAATATAAATCAACATATATTTAATTTAAACGTACATTTCAATTTATTGGGGCCACATACGGACCCCATAAATTCAAGAAAAATAAATCTAGCTATGTTTTGACGATAAGGTCCTAACAAAACTAATTTCATTGAATTTGGAGAACGTTTGAAAAATGGTCATTTTCCAATCGATTAAATTCAAACTGGAATTACCAAACATGTTTAAATCCTCCACGCTCACATATTGATTCCAAAAATTGGAATCTAGCAATAATTGGACATTCCGGATCCAACAAAAGTGGTTTCATCGAAAACGGAGGTCATTTGCAAAATCGCTATTTTAAGGGCTAAATTCCATAGCGACTATTCTGAATTTTCAACTAGACATAACCTTTTATTCCTGCTATGAAATTTCAATTTTTCGGGTTCTCGAAAAGATATTTTCAAACAGATTCAAATATTTCTAGTTTCACTAAAACCCGATTTATTTTGAATCCTATACATTCATTTCAAATTTGAAATCGAATTTTCAAACTACCGCGCCATTTCCAATTCCTTTTTCATTAAAATAAAATTTTGTATTCTAATTTCGATTAAAATAAATATATACGTTCTAATTCTATTCAAAACAAATTTCTAGTCATTATTATTTAAAATAAATCATTTTAAATATTCAAAATTCATTAAAATTGCAAAATAAAAAATTTTAATTGGTTCTGATTTTCCGGGTTTTTACAATCTCCCCCACTTAAAATCTTTTCGTCCTCGAAAAGGAATGGAGCTGAAAGTTGTTTTTCTAATCAACTCAACTTTTATTCTGGCTTTCATTCTTCAACTTTTCAGTTTCTAAGAATTTTTTAATTCTTCAAAAATTTGGCTAACACCCTAAATTTTCGAATTTTTTTGTCATAACCTCCTTTGTACGAGGAGCACTGGGAAAATCCCTAAACCGCCACATAGGCCCTCTCATCTCAAAAAGAAAAAGCCAATCGGCTCATAAAATCATCCAAACCCAAGAAATGTAATAAACATGTACCTATTTGTCGGGCATACAATTTTATTCCTCTTCTCTAGCCTCCTTGCTATGACCTGTTCAATATATATGCATGTACATGTATGAAATTTCAAACAATTTTCAATTCAGTTTCATATTTGACTTGATTTTGCTACATTTCTCTTATTGGTATTATTATTCCAACATTTTAGCTCAATCAAACTAATAATCATTCAATACAACTAGCAATCAATTAGTTGATTAAATTTTCAAATGCATAACTTTAATACATAGTCAAAATCAGGTTTTTGAGGCCAAATCACAACAAATAATCCTATGTAAGTTTTGGTTCTCACACCAGTCTAATGGAAATATACAGAAATTCCACTTTCGAAACTCGAACATAAATGCTGATGACGACTAGTCAATCATCAGAGTTATCTCTGGGCGACTAGAGTGTGATTCTATATCTACCCAGTATATTAAAACTTCGAATATTCGTCCATGACGCGTATACGCAAAATCTTCATATACTTGATTGTCCAAAATAAAATAAAATAATATACTCAAATACATATAATTAGACTAACTTTTCAAAACAAAATTTGTTTTCATTTTTATTTTTTTTAAAACAACACTCTTTCGACTCATTCGAGGATGCTAATGATCCCATCTCAAACGAGTAATTCTTATTGGATATTACTAATCCAATCTCTGATGAATTTTTTCGTTCGGTTCTAATGTGCCTTGTTCTCGAGCTCTGTAAACCAAAGCTCTGATACCAAAATGAAACGACCCGATCTTCCCCGTGAGGGAAAGCCCGGATTGCTTTGAGAACAAGACAAATCAGAACACAAATAAAAGACCATTTCATTTCTTATTACAACAATTTCATCAAAATACAAGAATATACAGAGTAAAAAACAAATAATATACATTTGATAAATATCATAGATTTACAAATTACAATGCAGCGGAAAATAATAAAAAAACACAACTGAAAGAGATACACGGATACAGAGCTTTCCTAACATCATTCCAGCTATAAACCATGATCCTATGAATATAAATATGCAAAACCAAAACTACTAGCTGCCCGTGTGGAAAATAGGGGCACCCAGATTTTAGGTTAAAACAATAAACTCCAAGTCATTCATGTGACTGGTGTGAGAACTAAAACAGTTATTAAATCTTTACTTTAAAAATAAAGTAAATCAAGGGACCACGCCGTATAACACGGAACGGTTTTCCTCCCAAGAATACTAGTGCATGTAACAAAACAGCGCAATGCTTTTTGGAAAAATGAGGCTATTATAAGACCCAGGTCCCATCACACAATGCAACGCAAGCCGGAGTATAGGGTTTTCCCTTATAATAGCCAAACATGCTTGGTACGTTTAAAACAAATCATTTGATACTATTATAAGTGCATAGTGTATAAAACAACTTCAAATATAAATGTATCAATCCTAGATGGCACGGGTACCATATATCATGTCGCCAATACTAGGCTCTACAATCAAACCGCAATTGTCACATATTGGAAGTTGGATTTCCATCTGTGAACCGAGGCAAGGGATCGTCCTTACCTCTTCGAGAGAATCTAGCCCATGTCTCAGGCAAGTACTCAATCAAGCCTTTGGATCTCAGGGCTGGTCCATACGGAGTGGATTAAAATTCCTGAACACTGTGTTTCCCCGCCCTATGGGGCGTAAAACTGGTCAGTATATCTACCAAACCATACATCGGCTCCGCAGAGACCGAAATAACCGAGGCTCCTCGCTATCCATCATCCACATAAGTAAAACATCTGGGCATGCAAAACCCAGACACCACTCCTAGCTAGAAGGAAATACATGTCCTCCCTGATGTCCTCTCCTGTTTCTGGTTCACACCGGGGTGCGAGGCTCGCGAACTAACGCTATACACAAAGCTATGTTATATTAAAGTCGTGCTTTGATCATCAACCACAAGACTCTGCTTTTCAACAGAAGCCTTGATCATTTGCATCTTAGCATGCCACACTGGAAATTCACGCCATGCGAGTGATGTCCATCAATCACACAGAATGAAGTCCAATGTCAGACACACATCCATACAAGTCCGTTCTGGGACCGAACAAAACCGGAGGCACCTTATTCCTCGTCCCATATGTCCAATACAGGGGAGAGGTCCTCGCATACCCGGTCGATCTTCAAGTACGTCTAGACCATCACCACTTATTATCTTGTCTTGGGCGCACAGCCCAATTAAGACATCAGTAATCATCCAAATAATGTGAAAACCTCTGGTCTTCAACCACCGTCTTCATCGTCGACTCATCGCCGATTCAGTTATTCAGAATGGGATAAACCCGGTCCTTTTGAATAACTCGCGTATATAATAAACAAGTACTATGAAAACACAACATACGCCTCGTTCCAATTCTTAATATTCTTTTATTTAAACATTCATATCCTTTGGGAAAGGTTCCCATTAATTTTATCAAAGATAAATTCTTTAATCTTCCTTTGGATATCAATTCAAACCAAATTATGGTTTATCCAAACTAGTCGGGATTAGCGATCCTTACCGAAGTAATCATATGTTTAATTTCCCAATCCCAACCTATTCATCCCATGAAGTAAAACTGGTATATCTAACACAACGGTGTTATCGGTAAAATTACATACCATTTCAAGTTCAAATCTAATTAAAGATTTAACTATCGCTTGGAGCAAAACTGGTGATAGTCCATTCTCGATCATTTGTTGAATTTGATAATTTTAGTTATCAAATTCACCTTTCAATCTATTTAAAGATTCAATAAAACTCTAATACAGTTTTAATTTCCAAAAATCATTACTTAATGATTAATCAAAGTTAAGAAATAAATATTATCTTTAACTGGGTTAAAGAACTAATGTCATTTAAAACACAGCTCATGATAAACCCAAAATCACATTCCATTAACAATGGAATTTTCATGGAAAACAGATCGATATATATAATCGATATAAACTTCCATATCCAACCGATAATATAAATGGAATAACGACAAAGCCTTTTAAATTCCATATATATTAGCAGTCTTCCTCCACAGAAATTCACTTCGATTATTACCATACATTCCATTCCAATTTATTGTATTAAATTGGAAAACTTTACTTTGAAAAACCTCCTTTAAATCTTAACAAAAGAATTTATAAATTCCAAATCTCATTTCACTATAAATCGGGTTAAAGAACGAATGTCGTTAAAAACACAGTTCTCGAAAAACCCAATTCCCGTTCCTTTTTCAATTCCAATTAAATGTTAATTAATTGGTAATTCTTCTCTACATCTTAGTTAAAAAATTTATTCCTTTCACACTGGGTATAAGAACAGTGTTACTGAAGACACCATTCCATCAGTCTCTAACCGTAAATTTGTAAGAGAACAATTCCCTAAGTATAAATCCCGAAGGCCGAAACCAACATCAGACCAATACCCAGGAAACCATTCAACTTAGCTAATCTCCAATTAGTTTCTAATTTTCTTAACTTCATTGGGTTTGTGAACAACATTTTTAAAGATACCATTCACGACAAACCCAAAATTCAATTCAATTCAATTCCAGTTAAATATTAATTAATTGGTAAACTTCATTAAATATTAATTAAAAGATTTAATCTTTTCTCAACTGGGTTTAGAACAGTGTTGGTGAAGACACCGTTCACGACAAACCCAAAATCCTATTTGATATTAAATACAAGGCTCTGAATAGAAAATATATCGGCTTATATTCAATATCAAATTCTGAAATCAACAAATATCGTATTGGAATAACGATATATATATCTTCCAAATTCCTTCACAATGTCCATATAATCACGGATACCAATATCGAAATATTTCGAAGATAATTTCGATTCAAATCCATTCCAATTCATATATTGTAAATTCTGGTTATTTTTAAAACCATTTCAAATCCCATTTATTTATTTAAAAATATTGAATTACAATTCTAGTTCATAACTAGTTCATTTCGATAAAAATATATTTTTTATCTTTTCAAATATGGATTTTTTCATCCTAATTCTTTACAAATTATTTATTATAAGTTTATTCAAATTATTAATATTTTTAATAATTTTGTCAAGGCCCGTACAATAGATTTCCATAAACGGTCATCGAACTGCACTTACAACGACCTTTTCCAAATTTGATTTGGACATAATTCCAAATCCAACCGTTAGATTTTAAGTTTCTTATATCCGCTCGAAAGCTCTTTTCGATATGAACCCAACGGTTCCAGTTTTAGGAGAATCCGACGGTCGGATCTCCTGTAACGTCAATACGAAGTCAATGGTCGAAATTCGCTAACGGTCGCTACGCAGCGCGTTCTATTTTGGCCATTAAATATATATATTATATATATTTAATCATTTCAATTCAAAACGTATTTTATAAATCGTTTTAAATTCGTTTTAAAAACGATTCCAACTTCATTTTCAATTTTAAACCAAAATTGAATATTCCATATCATTTATATATAAATGATAATATTTTCAAAATATTATATTTTGAAATCATTTCCTTTTCAATATTCATTAAAAAATGAATAAAACCGATATAAATATCATTCACGTCAAAATATCATTAATCTAATCAACACGGCTTTATATATATTTAAATATATTCGTGTCCATCCCAAATCGAACATCAAAATCAGATTTTGATCTTTTACTGAATATTATTTTAAAGTATTCATCATTTTAAAATAATCGTTATTTTAAAATATTTGTTCTTTCTGAACTGGAATCAGACACAGTCAATTACCATATAATGTTATTTATATGGATTTCATACAACACATCTATAGAACAACAATGATAAACAATCAACCATCATCCAGAGTGCATTACACAACTGCATAAGTGTCAAATATGAATAATCAACGCTTACAACATCCTGTCAACCCATCGATTGATATACAACTAAATATTGGGATTAGTGTATGTCCAATATCATCCCAATACCCGTGTGGGGTTTTCAAACAACAAATACCGATTATTATTTGTGTAGTTGGGCGATGTGTAAAATATATTGTCCCATTCAATATCAGTCAAATAAGTGTACATAAACAAATTGTCCGATTTGTAAATGAATATTTTTTCTGCTTTATTTACATGTTAAAAATCATATTTTTAATGATATTTTATTTAACTCATGAATATTTTATACAGTTCATTTCTACAATAATAATGATATTTTTATTCTTTAAATATTTTATTCAACATATGAATATTTTATGCAGTCTATTTCACATCACAATCAATTTCAACAACACAATACAATTAAACAAACAAGTCGTCCATGGTCTGTGGACGACGAGGAGCAGTTCATATATGCAGTTATAAAATAAATAACTATAGAATGAAAATTATAGTGAGGAGTCCTCACATTGGTTTTCCAACCGTCAGTGTTTAATTCTGAATTTCTGAACTATTTGTTTTTGAATTTTCCTGAAATTCTAATTGACTCCATTGACGTTCTGGTCTGTTCCATGGAGTAGAGCATCTGATCACGATTCCAATGAATTTCTTTTCACGGGATTTTGTTTTGATATGAATAAGTTATGGACATTAAAAATTATACGGCTTAATATAATAATTAATCTCTTAATCGAATAATTAATTGACTTAAGCAATAAAATAGCCCCCCCTGTTTCTTTCTTCATCGACTTGCCTGGAACCTAACCCCCGTTGAAACCCATTATCCTCGTTCTACAAATCTCCAAATTGCACGCCCTCCGGCCACGTTAACCACAATCCAACACCACCACACCTTTCGCCGATGCCCCACCTTTCTCCGCCGGTAGTAGCACCGCATTCGAACCCCCCTTATGACCAGAAATTACCACCAAACACGATGCCTTTGAGCCCAGAAATTGAGCAAAGCGTATCACGAAAAGTCATCAAACAAGTATGAGATGAAAGGCCACGAAAATCTCTATGATTTTCATTTTATAATTATGGTTGAATTCAATTTAATTTGGGAGGAATTAATGGATGAAAACCGGATCGTTTCCTTTGAAATAAGGGTGACGGCGCTGCTCGAGATGATTAGGGTTTGGTGGGTTATAATGGTATTTATATAATTTATTTAATAATATTAAATTCTTTAATTTCAAAAATATCTCTTTATCGCTACGATCTCCAAATTGAACTCAACGACTGTCGCCCCTAGCTAATTACCCTCATTCCGGACACAATAGAATATGTTCGGTAAGCCAGTTCGGCTGTTTCGATTAGTTTTCATTTAAATTACAATATAAATCAATATATATATTTAATTTAAACGTACATTTCAATTTATTGGGGCCACATACGGACCCCATAAATTCCAGAAAAATAATTCTGGCTATGTTTTAACGATACGGTCCTAACAAAACTAATTTTGTCAAATTTGGAGACCGTTTGAAAAACGGTTATTTTCCAGTCGATTAAATTCAAACTAGAATTACCGAACACATTTAAATCCGCCACGCTCACATATTGATTCCAAAAATTTTGATAATTGGAATCTAGCAATAATTTGACATTCCGGATCCGACAAAAGTGGTTTCGTCGAAAACAGAGGTCGTTTGCAAAATCGCTATTTTTAAGGGCTAAATTCCATAGCGACTATTCTGAATTTTCAACTGGACATAACTTTTATTCCCACTATGAAATTTCAATTTTTCGGATTCGTTGGAAAGATATTTTCAAATAGATTCAAATATTTCTGGTTTCACTAAAATCCGATTTATTTTGAATCTTGTACATTCATTTGAAATTTGAAATTTGAAATCGAATTTTCAAACTACTGCGCCATTACTAATTCCGTTTATAATTAAAATAAAATTTTATATTCTAATTTCGGTTTAAATAAATATATACATTCTAATTCTATTCAAAATAAATTTTTAGTCATTATTATTTAAAATAAATCATTTTAAATATTAAAAATTCATTAAAATTGCCAAAATAAAAAATTTAAATTGGTTCTGATTTTCCGGGTTGTTATAGGTTGACTGTTTGTTTTTTGTTAAATATATATTCATATATTGATTGAACTGAAGAAATTAAATGTTGTTTAATTTCAATCAAATACCAAATCGTTATTTTAACGGTTGAATCCAATGAAGTTAGCTTACCTTGTTGGTCACGTTTATAAAATAAACGTGTTAAATTGTTTGAATTGTTTTGTTAATTGGTTGGTGTTAAATAGTCGTTATTTACTGTTATAGAATTAATCCGTTATATTGAATTGATAGAATTTATGTGAGATAATCTATTTGAATGATGGGAAGTATAGGTTTGAGGGATCCAATGGGATTTCTCAAATATATTTAACATTATTTATTTTCATATTCTCATTATATGAACTGTTTAAACCCATCTGTTTGAATGATTGATTTGATTGTTGACTGTTGACCTGAAATTCACCATTTGTTTTGTTTAAACCAATGGGTAATATTGGTTGAGTAATTGGTAGTATATGGCCTATAAATCAATCGTTTTTCCAAATATTGATTTACTGTCAGGTGAACCTACATAACTGAAGTAATAAAATTTATTTTTGTGACTGAAGATAGGATTTTGAAATATATTATTTGGAATAAAATTTGTTAAAAGGAAATAAATATATTTTAATTATTAATTAAGCTTATAATTAATTATAAATTGATTTTATAAAGTAAATTGCTCATATTAATCATATTTATAAGCAAATGAACTAAAATTAACCTAACGGTTAAGAATTGGAATAATAGTTTTTAAGAAACAATTAAATGGAATTATTTAAATAATTATATTATTAATTAATTTAAAGGAAGGACCAATTGAATTTAGTTAACGAATTAATTGTGTATTGAGTTGACTAAATCAACTGCTTTAACAGAGAATAATTATTAAATTAATTTGTTTGAATTAAATTAATAAAATAGTTAATGAATAATGGTTTAAATTTTAAGAGAATTTAAAAAGAAACTTACTATTTATTTTAGTTAATTAAGAAATTAACTACTACTACTATAGTTAATGACTGAAGTAAATTATTATTTCAATTAATAATAATTATGGAGATTACTTTTTAATTCATTTAAAAAGTGATCAAAGTTGAAGTGAAATCGAACTGAAATGTGAAAGGATTTAATGGGTTTTATATTAAAAACGATTTTTATAACGAAGTTATAAAAGGATTATTAAGCAAATATGATGGCTTAAACTAAATATTTATTTAATATTTGAAATTAGAAAAAGGAAATTTAGAAGTGGGGAAATTGTATGAAATGGTTAAATGAGGGTCATTCCGAGGTTCAAAATGTGATATTCCGAAGTTCAAAATGGTTAACGAAGTGAGATTTATTCAACGGCGAGAGTATAAGCTAAGTAAAAGATTTTGGAAATGGTAATGAATATAAGTTGTTATAAATGATTTACAAACGATTTTTGTAAATGGAAGTTAAGATTTTAGAAATGTAATCAAAATGTTAATTTCGATAATAATTTACAAATGGAATTTGTAAATAAAGTAAGAGTTTTGAAAAATGAATTTGTAACAATTGTTACAAATAATAAATTAAACTATTTGATTTATAACTGCAGATCCTTAAAAATATCGCTATGGGATTTTCGACAATGCATAAGTTGTCACAGTGATTTGAAAAGAGTATAAATAAAGGAAACTAAAAAGGTTTTGAAATGAAATCAATAACGTTTGTTACAGATGAGTCAAATTATTTTGATATAAATAAATATAAGGATTCATAAAAGATATCAATATAAGAAGTTTATTAAGGCATTTGTATAAGATTTGAGAAGATAATTATTTGTTAAAGACAGTTATATATGGTTTAAAAACTAATATAGTATTTTTGTTGCAAATAGGTTGAAGAATATTTTTAAAGAGACGCTGATTTTTTTTTATAAAGGATTATATTTATAATGGAATCAAAACTCGAGTATAATATTAGAGAGGATTATCAAAGATTAATAGTGAAGTATAATAATAGTTTGCTTAATAATTAATTAACTAAACGGTGTTGAGATATAAATAAGGTTTTCAAAGGAAAACGTGTGGTTAATAAACTTCTATCTATTCTGAAGATATGAATGTTGTTGGTTAAGGTCTGAGAGGTAAATAAAATACCCCAACTTGAACGACTTCACGATAATCTAGGAATGGTATTAGTTAATAAACGAGAGAAAGGGAGGGAAATATAAGTTATGATTTCCGTAAATAATATTAAAGGTTGTGTTTGAATAATTTATCAGTGAATGAAATGATTTTAAGAATATTCTTATTTATAATGAGAAGTAAAAGGTAAAATCCAAATATTGGAATATTTAAAGAATGTAATTAACAGATTTTTAATTAAAAAGGCCAAGTAATGTCGAGCACTGAATCAGTAAACTCATTTCATTCTCATGATTATTTATTTGATAGTTAAATAACCGACTATCAAATCTCGCCAAATACGATTTTTGGTACAGAAAGAACAAGATCGAATTATATTCGAAAACCATTCCGACCAGCAAATACATGGAAGATGTTGATTGAAGATGGAGCATTGAAGACCGTGGATCTTCATAAACAGAAGAACCACTTGTTGAATTTCTCTGGTTTAGCGGCCGGAGATATTTCGACAGTGATTCTATCGTGAGTGAAATCTTCGGATTGCAAGGACTACTCGCTATTGATCCTTGGGGTGATACCTATATAGGATGTGGTAGGAGGTTACCTTCGGTCCATCCTGTTCCTGGATGACTTGTATGGATAAATGTCTGACAGAGTATTTTCAAAAGTGTCGCGTACATTGGTTTCTTCAAACATATTTCTATTGGTGGATAACTATCACCCAAAGTATTTTTAGGGATGTCAATTAGTGATATCTGGCAGATCTGACGATGTGACATTCAAAGTGGATGGAGATGTGATGTTCTAAAGGATAAGCTTAACCTCTAGCCTCATCAACCGGGAATTGGCATAAAATCAAGTTGGTCGCATGGCTATGTGGGTCATACCCATCAAAAGGGTACATCATTACCTGATCTGGTGAAATTAAATGCCTTCGGTTGTCCCTTTTATTTTTATATTATGTTATCGGTTCGGTTGGCTGGCCCCCAGCCATGGTAATGATATATTCGGTACTCTCAAGCGAAGTGAGGGGTCGTTCATGTTTAGCCTGGGTTGCAAGATGTTCTTGTTGAACCCAAATGTATTCATCTCCAAAGGTATATTGTCTGGAAGGTGGTCCCATACCTTGCCAGGAAATCCATTCTCCAATAAGAGCCCAAGGTTTTGATTGTATACTATATATGTAGAGCGTGAGATGCAAGCGTTCTGCTAGATTGATATTTTTTGTATTTAGACACTATAATAATATCAGAAAATATATTGATTTCAAAAACGTTTTGGGTTATCGTAAGGTAAAAACCGTCTGTATTTATGTGTGGATTTGGTCTTACGATTATCATTTTCTTTCAAAAAGATTTTGACTTTAAATTCAACTTGTGTGATAGCAATAAACTTATTGTGTTTTTTCTCACTCTGGTTCACCAGACTAGCCCGTCGTTTGTAATGCTCGGGTTAGACCGGGCCGTATAGGTTCAGGTTATCGGATGCTGCAAAGTCCAAAGATGAACTGGAGATGTTAAGATGTATGATATTATATATATACTATTCCGCTGTGTGTTTTGTAATAACCCGGAAAATGTGAACCAATTTTAAAATTTTAAAATTGATTATTGTCAAAGAATTTGAATAATTGAAATAGCATATTTCAATAAAATAATGAATTGGGAATAGTAAGGCAGTTTGAAAATTTGAATACAAACTTTGTCTGACTGTACCGGGTGGAAAATATAACGGATTTTAGCGAAACTGAAAATATTTAAATCTGTTTATGAATACCTTTCCAACGAACCTGAAAAATCGAAGTTTCATAACGGGAATCAAAAGTTATGGCCAAATGAATTTTCAAGAAGGTCGCTATATAGCATATATAGCCCTTGAAAATAGATATTTTGCATACGACCTCGGAATTCGACGAAACCACTTTTGTTGGGTCCGGGATGTCAAATTATTGCTAGGTTTCAAATTTCATAATTTTTGAAGCTAGTATGTGAGCGGGGCAAAAGAAAATGTGATTGGTCAATTTCTGTTAAAATGGGTCGACCTAAAAATGGCCATTTTTCAAACGATCTCAGAATTCGACGAAACTAGTTTTGTTGGGACCGTATCGTCAAAACAAAGCTAGATTTATTTTTCTGGAATTTTTCGATTCAGTTTGTGGCCCTGGCAAATTGAAATGTACGTTCAAATTGAATATAAATTGTTTTCATACTTTAATTTGAAAAATAACTGACTGTAACAGTCAAATTGGCCAACGAAACATATCCCATTGTGTCCGGGATGGGGGTATTTAGTTAGGGGCGACAGTCGTTGGGTTGGAAAAGGAGTTCGTTTGTAAAAACACTATTTAAAATTTACTATAAATCCTCGGCCAATAGGATTTTTTCTTTCAAAAAAAAACTACAGAAAACCCAGCCGCCTCCCTCGCTCTCAACGGTTCATCGCGCTCCAACCTTTCGCCCCCGATCGCCGCCGCCACAGCCATTATCGACGCCGCCTCCAGTTAGCAATTCCGACCGCCTTCCTCCCCTCTTCAAATCAAAACAAGTGTAATGACCCGGATATTTCGTCGGTAAATTTAGGATATTTAATATGGTTTAAATATTGAAATAAAATATAAAAGGAATTTTATATTTGATTATCGATTTAAAAATCGAAAATGGTTTATTTTGAATATGTATAATTATTGAAACACGAAATTGAATTTACTTGAATTCAAAATCAATACTGAAGTGGAAACAGTTCAGATAATCAATTCAAAACTCCTGTTTGAATTAGAAGAATAATATTAATTTATTTATCGAAGAATAAGTTGTCTGAAATTAATTTATATTAATTTAAATTAATATCTCCTTCAGATGATCGAATTGGACCTCGTGACATATCCCAGTGTGTCCGGAATAGGGGTATTATCCTAGAATTGACAGTCGTTGGGTTCAAAAAGGAGTTGAGAATCAGGGTGTATTTTTATTTAAAGGATACGGATTTTAAATTAATTAAAAACAAAATTTAATTAATGGCCCAAAACAAAATACGTGTTCTTCTCCATCTCCACAAAAACAAGGGCTCGCTGTTCATTTCAAACCCACCAGAGAAAAATCAAGAATAGCCTCGCTGTTCGAAATAAAACCACACCTCCTTCTATTAAATAACGAACGAAATTCCTTCTCCTTCATTTTCAAAACCGAAGCCCCACAGTTAAATCCTCTCCCTCAAAGATCGCTCCCATCTCCTCTTCTACAAATCGAGAGCCGCGAGTTCCTGGGAGGTAAACATCAAGGGCGCGAGGTCTTCTGAACTCGACGCCAGGGAAGAAGCGCGCGATTTCCGGTGGAGTTGAGGGGTTTCGTTCGAACGGGGTTTGGTGGTGCGCGACTGGTTTCTGGGCATGTGTCGAACTCGACTTAGGCTTCAGGGATTGGAGCGGTGTTGGCGTTGGCAGGAGAGGAGTCGCTCTGGGTATTGTCGAGTTCGAACTGGAAGCGGAAATAGGAAGTGCGGATCTGTGAGGTGAGGAGGGTGCGGTGCTCTGAAATCCGAAGTTCCAAGGCTTCCAGGGAGTCTGAGTGATGGTTCGAAGGGAAAACTGGAAAGAGCTCGACATCAGAAAACTGTAAAGGGGCATACACTGTTTTGGGGAGGGCGACGCAGGTTTCTGGGAGGCCTGGGAAGGTCGACGTCAACCTGGAGGCACGTCGGAGGGGTCAGTCCAGTCATTGGTGGCCATAAGAATGAACGACAACGTAATTTGGAGGTCGACCATGAGGTGTTCGATGTAATGTCGAAGTGTATGGTGCAAGAGTTAAAGCTGTTTGCAGTAATAATCAATAAGGTAATTAAATAAATTATTTAGTTCATAATTAATTTGTTTGGTATAGTAGTTAATATAATCGAAAAATCATTGATCGATAAATATAAAATAGGTGTACGATAAATTCATTTGAGAAGATTCAAGTAGAGGCTAGCCAAGACAATTCAAAAAGATGGATATTCGAAGATAAAATATCACGGTGAGTAAACCTCACTCACCATTTAATTAGAATTATTTCTAGTTGTTAAAAATAATTGCTATGCTTGTTTAAATATTGTTTGGTTGATTTAAAATATATATTAGTTATTTAGGACTATTATATATATATATTAGGTTGATGATTGGTTGGATTCCCGCAGTTTCATTAGCGGATGCCCGCAGTTTCATAGCGGATGATTACCCTATACGCCCCACGCTATGATTAGTGGATGACCTTCTATACCGCGATATCCTGCCTCGAAGCAGGATGGGTATTACTATGTTGACTAACGTCTGTGGATGCAGGAAAAAACAGGTTGGAGGAATCCAACTGGATTCCTCAAAATATATATTATCTGTTGTTTGTTTGATATCATATATGATGTGATAAAAATCAAATGATTGAAAATTGGCTGATTTGATTGTTTAAATATCACTGGGGCTTGGGATATTGATTTATAAAATTATCAAAAAGGGTATTTGAAATTTAAAAGGGGAATTCTATTTTTATAAATAGAATTTGAATTTTAAATGAAGTATAGAAACATTAACTTGTTTTGAATACATATGAACAAGGAATCGAATTTATAAACTTTGTTTATAAATGGAAATATGGAATTTGAATCGAATTTATAAACTTTGTTTATAAATGGAAATATGGAATTGGAATCGAATTTATAAACTTTGTTTATAAATGGAAATATGGAATTTGAATCGAATTTATAAACTTTGTTTATAAATGGAAATATGGAATTTGAACCGAATTTATAAACTTTGTTTATAAATGGAAATGTGGAATTTGAATTGAAGTTATAAACGTTATTTATAAATAATGCCGAGAATTCAAATGGACCTTGAATATAAGGAATTAAACTATTGATTTGAATATAGAAATTCAAACGGACTTTAAACTATTGATTTGAATATAGAAATTCAAACGGACTTTAAACTATTGATTTGAATATAGAAATTCAAACGGACTTTAAACTATAGATTTGAATATAGAAATTCAAACGGACATTAAACTATTGATTTGAATATAGAAATTCAAACGGACTTTAAACTATAGATTTGAATATAGAAATTCAAACGGACTTTAAACTATAGATTTGAATATAGAAATTCAAACGGACTTTAAAATATAGATTTGAATATAGGAATTCAAATAGACTTTGAATATAGAATTTGAAAAGAGAATTCAAATAGATTTGAATATAGTATTTCAAATGGAATTTGAAAAGAGAAATTCAAGTAGACTTTGAAAATAGAATTTGAATAATAGAATTCAAATGGAGTTTAACTATGGAATTTGAATATAGAAATTTAATAGACTTTGAATATAAAATTTGAACTATAGATTTGAATATAGAAATTCAAACGGACTTTTTATTTTAGGATTTTAATAAGAGAAGACAATAGAATTTGATATATAGAAATTGAATAATAGAAGCGAATTGGAGTTTGAATATAGAATTCAAATATTAAAAGGAGAAATAGACTAAAGAAATAATTAACGAATTGAGTTAAAACAATTTGGTATAGTTAAATAGATTGGGCAGGTATAGATACAAGAGACAGGTATGGAATAAAGTATAGAAGTGAAATAAATAGAATGCCCGACAAAAAGGTACGTATTTAATTCATATATGAGATTTTATGCGCCGTATCGGCAAGCCGCTTGGCTTTTTCTTTTTCTTTTTGAGATGAGAAGGACCGGGAAAGCTATTTGAAATTTCCCGATGCTCCCGGTACAAAGGAGGTTATGGCGAATTTTTCCGGGAATTTAAGGAGATAGAATATTTTTAAGATAATTTGATAGTTAGAAATCAACATATCAAATTATATAGAAGTCGATAAGGAAACGAACCTAGAAATAAATAGTATAATCAAAAAGGAAGTATAAGAAAAAAAATCTAGTAGAATAGAAAGAGAAAATGTATATGTGTTTAAAGGTGAATAATCAGTTGTATAGTATTGATTATTCGAGTAAGTAGTCTTGTCTGTTTTGACGTTAAATGTTATTCAGTCAAGGTCTGAGAGGTAATTATACCCCAACTTGGTTGATTTCATGATATACCGATAAGTAGCAAGATTCAGGCTCGAAGATCAATGTGGAATAAGAATTAGTTAAATATTGTATTTGGGTTGTCGTAACGATGTTTTACACAACATCTGTTTTAACCCAAATATGTGCAAAGCTTGGAAATAGAATAATGAATATTTCCTAGTATAGAAAATAAAGGAAGGCGATATATGAAAATGTTTTCCAAATAACGTATAAGGCCAATATGGTTATTGAAAATATTTGGTTGACAAATATTGATAAAGAAATAGAGAAGTGATTTAATTAATGGAATATTAATTAAAGGTTCAGTGATTGTTGGATGTTTGGATGAACACTTGCTTTATTCGATAGTTAAATCATCGACTATCGAAACACTTGTTTTTATTCGATAGTTAAATCACAGACTATCGAAGTTTTGACCATCGTTGTCAATATGGAGAGACCGGTTGGATTATTATCCGAAGAACCACTCCGTATTGGCAGTAGCGTGCGAATCAGATTATATAAAGATAATCGAAGACGGAGTAGAGTGCAAGGACTTTTTCTATTTATAGAAATAGTACCTTCGGTTCATCCTGTTCCTGGGTGACGTGTATGGATGAATGTCTGACAGAGTATTTCCAGAAAGGTCACGTACATTGATTTCTTCAACCGTACCAAGAGTGGAAGCGGAGAAGGAAACTTCTTTTAGCTAACACATAATGTACTATTGAGGACGTCAAATCGGTGATTCGATGGATCTGACGATGTGACATTCGAAGTGAATCTGGTGTGATGATAAAGCGTAGCTTCTAGCCTCAACATCCGGTAAATGACAGAAATCGGGCAAGCAGCATGACTATATAGGTCGCACCTATTAGGGTGTATAATCACCTGATCTAGAGTTTCATTTACTTCTAAAAATCTATTGTCGATGCTGTCCCATTCGGGAAACGGTTGCTGATCCCAATCGTTGGTGATATACATTCGATACACTCAAGCGAAATGAGTGGTCGGTCATGTGTGGCTGAGTTGCAAGATGTTCTTGTTGAACTCGGTGTATTCTCCTCTAGAGATATACCAGCGGAAGGTGGTCCCATACCTTGTCATAGTTGGAAACCAAATACCCAATACGTGCTTGCGGTTTTGATTGTACATATATGTGAAACGTGAGATGCAAACGTTCCACTAGATTGTTATTTACTTGATTTAGACATTATAATAATATCAAAAAGAGTTTTGATATAAAGATAAGTCAAGTGTATGGATTTTCATAAGGGAAAAACCCGTTCCGTGTTATGCGGCGTGGTCTTATGAGATATCATTTAGTTTTCTGAAACTGTTTTAAACTGTTTACTCATACCAGTCCCATGACTGACCCGGAGTTTATTTGTTTTGTTCTACCTAAACTCTTGGGTGCCTAAATTTGTACGGGCAGTCAAGTAGTTCAGGATTTTTCAGATATATCTAAAGGAGCTTGGAGCAGGAGGCTTCAGCGTTATCTAGTTATAGTGTTGTTCCGCTATGTTGTAAGTGTTGTACTCTGATAAGTGTATGTTATACAGTTAAGATTTTGTATTTCAAAGATATGATATATTATATTTTGTTCCGCTGCGATGTGAGATTCTGTGTTGTTGTTTCTGTTCTCCTTCTACCTCTTTCTTCTAAAAAAAAATGTTCCGTATTTTCGTGATATTTGGGTTGGACGTATGATGTATATAGTCAACTCCGATGTTACGGAAATCTGGGTCATTACAGTTGGTATCAGAGCCAGGTTGAGCGAATACCTAGGCTTGTTGGAATGTGCTCATTAGAGATAGGATCAGCAGTATCCTAGAATGAGTTGAGTGTATATATATACGAGAGAGCGTATTTGTATTTGATATAAAAACTGTTTTATATTGTGTTGACTAGTCTGTTGAGTGGATTATAAATTTTGGTCGAATCGTGGGACGCCACGATGTCGATAGGAGTTTATAAACATTTGAACAGAAGATTGGGCACGATATTGTTTTAAATAGTTAAGTTGATTGTTAGGATTATAATCAAATTAGATTATAAGAAATGAAATAGTTATATATAACCAATGGAATTTGTATATGAAATCAAATATACAAACGTGATAAATTGAAATTGAATTCTAACCAGAATTCAGAATTTAAAATCCTGGGAGTTGGGAAAATATTTTTTCTAAATGGAGTTTGAAAGAAATATAGCACTGAACTCATTCAGTAGCTGGGAAATAATTCTGATGATGGTCGCAACATCATTAGTGTTCATTTTCGAGTTTCTAAGTGACGAATTGCTGCCTTAGAAAATTTTTGATGAAAATTTGTTTGAAAGAAACAAGTTGGTTGAAAATTCAAATGTTTTGAATTTGGGATAGATACGAATATATGTATATATTTATATTACTTCAGAGGAATTTTGAAATGGGAATTGGAATATAGATTTCAAATAGAAGTAAATTAAAGGAATTTGAATATATATATATATATAATTCAAATAGAAGTGAAATAGAATTTGAATTCAAAGGAATTCAAATAGAAATATATGGCTTTGTTGTTGTTGTTGTTGAATTTGAATTCAAAGGAATTCAAATAGATTTGAATAAAGAAAAGTCAAATAGAGATTTGAATATTAGATTTCAAATGGAATTTGGTTAAATAGAATTTCAAATAGAATATAAAGTGGAGGTTGAATATTAGAATTCAAAGGAAATATAAAGTTTGAAATAGGATTTGAATTCAAAGGAATTTAAATAGAAATGGAATTCAAAGGATTTCAAATAGGATTTGAATTCAAAGGAATTTAAATAGAAATCGAATAAAGGATTTCAAATGGAATTTGAATAAGGGATTTGAAATGGATTTTGAATAAAGGATTTCAAATAGGAATTGAAAATAAGAAATTCAAATAGAATTTGAATAGAAGAAATTTAAATAGAAATTGAATAGAAGGAAATTCAAATATAGGGTTTGAATAAAGAAATTCAAATGGAATTTGAATATTTTAGATGTAGAGGACTAGAATATTTGAAGAGAAATAGATCGGGAATATTATGTTGGAATGGATTGGATATATATTAAAAATATATCAGAATGGAGTTGAATTTATTATAAACGAAGTTAAAACGTTTATATTTATAAATATAATTAAAACGAGCTCGCCATAGCGCGGCAGTTCGTAAATTAGCGATTCGAACTTCAATTTAGTATACAGAACTCAATTGAAGTCGGAATTCTTCGAAACAAGAATCGTCAGGACCGGTTGAACAATAGTTTTCTAATGAAAGAGAAAAATCAGGATTTCGTCGTATAGATTTTGAGATAGGTCAAAATCAAATTTCAAAAAGGTGCAGCGCCAGAAACCATTTAAAACCACAATGGTTTATATATGTATAAGTAAGGGGATTTTTAAAGTAAATAAAATCCGAATGGCCATGAGAAAAATATAGACTTGAGTTATAAAATGAATGTGAACTCAAGTAAAGTAGATAAAGTAATTTGGGAAACAATGATCATATTTCTGATTATTGAATAGAATTAACTAAATTGAAAAATAATTAGTTAAAGGAAAATTGAATCGAAATTGGGTTTTTGGATAAGTGAAAGAGATTGAGAATTTATATTCGAAATCGAATATATAACTCGAGTTGAAAATATAATTAGATTAGTCTATAATTAAGTTGACGTATATTTGAACAAGTTATATTCAAATAAAAAGGGTGAAATAGGCAAAACGGTTAATTAGCAACCTGTTAATGGGAATTTGAATGATTGAAATTAAATTTAACTTAAGTAAGTTAAATGGATCGAAATGGATAAACTGAGTAAAATCAATGTGAATATGAATTGGGAATGAATAAAGGAAAACCCAAAAGAGTTAAAAAGAAAATATATTTGTAAAGTAAATGTAAAGGAAATATATTTGTGACACAAATACAAAGGATGTTATGTGTAAACAAATAGAAGGGGAAATATTTGTAAAACATTTACAAATAGATTCAATGGAAATATTTATTTATAGAAAATAAATTGAATGTTATAGATGAGATATTTATTTGTTAAATAAATAGAATTTAATCAAAGGAATATTCAGAAGATGAATAGAAAATGGAAATCTGTTTTAACAGATAAATAGAAAAGATTAATTTATAAATAACAGTTTATAAATTAAATCAAATATTTATCATTGGATAAATGGAATATATAAGTCTGAACTTATATAGAGAAGAGATATTGGTTTTTAACACCGATAGTTTTAAATAGAAGGGGTACACAACACTTGTATAAGTGAAGTAACGTTATTAAAGAGAACATTTATAAAGTGAAATACCGTTACGAAAAAGTAAATTTTTGTAAATGAATACACGTTATCAAGTAGGAGTTATTCGAATAGGAGAAGTCAATTAAAGTTAGAAATAATCGATTAGAGTTAGAATTAACCAGTTAGAGTTATTCTAATGGAATTAATCGAGTAAAGTTATCGAATATCACTTATTCGAAGTAGTTATCGAATATAGTGTATTCGAGAGAAGAATAGTTATCGAATATAGTGTATTCGAGTGGAGAAATCGAATATTGTTCATCGAGTAGAGTTATCGAATATTATTTATTCGAAGAGCAGTTATCGAATATTGGTTATTCGAAGTTAGTTAATCTAAAGGAGTTAGTTAGTTAATCCAAAGGAGTTAGTCGAAGTTAATTTAAAGGAGTTAATCGAATATTGGTTATTCAGATAGAATTAAAGGAGTTATCGAATCGAAAGGAATTATCGAATTTGATTATTCGGAAGGAATTATCGAATTTGGTTATTCGGAAGGAGTTATCGATTATTAGTTAATCGAAGTGAGTTATAAAATATTGGTTATTCGAAGGAGTTATCGAATTTAGTTATTCGATGGAATTAATCGAAAAGAGTTAAATCCAATAGAGTAAATTGATAAGAGTAAATAGAATAGAGTAAATCGAATATAGTTTATTCGAAGAAAGGTTTTCGAATCTAGTTATTCGAAAGAGAGATTACCGAATATAGTTATTCGAAGGGAGGAGTTATCGGATAAGGATTTATTCGAAAGAGAGTTACGTAAGGAAGTTTGAAATGTTGAGTATCAACATAAAGTTTTGAATGGATAAATGGGTTTATAGCACTTTTTCTACCTTAGCAATTTCGAGGACGAAATTATTTTAAGTGGGGAAGAATGTAATGACCCGGATATTTCGTCGGTAAATTTAGGATATTTAATATGGTTTAAATATTGAAATAAAATATAAAAGGAATTTTATATTTGATTATCGATTTAAAAATCGAAAATGGTTTATTTTGAATATGTATAATTATTGAAACACGAAATTGAATTTACTTGAATTCAAAATCAATACTGAAGTGGAAACAGTTCAGATAATCAATTCAAAACTCCTGTTTGAATTAGAAGAATAATACTAATTTATTTATCGAAGAATAAGTTGTCTGAAATTAATTTATATTAATTTAAATTAATATCTCCTTCAGATGATCGAATTGGACCTCGTGACATATCCCAGTGTGTCCGGAATAGGGGTATTATCCTAGAATTGACAGTCGTTGGGTTCAGAAAGGAGTTGAGAATCAGGGTGTATTTTTATTTAAAGGATACGGATTTTAAATTAATTAAAAACAAAATTTAATTAATGGCCCAAAACAAAATACGTGTTCTTCTCCATCTCCACAAAAACAAGGGCTCGCTGTTCATTTCAAACCCACCAGAGAAAAATCAAGAATAGCCTCGCTGTTCGAAATAAAACCACACCTCCTTCTATTAAATAACGAACGAAATTCCTTCTCCTTCATTTTCAGAACCGAAGCCCCACAGTTAAATCCTCTCCCTCAAAGATCGCTCCCATCTCCTCTTCTACAAATCGAGAGCCGCGAGTTCCTGGGAGGTCAACATCAAGGGCGCGAGGTCTTCTGAACTCGACGCCAGGGAAGAAGCGCGCGATTTCCGGTGGAGTTGAGGGGTTTCGTTCGAACGGGGTTTGGTGGTGCGCGACTGGTTTCTGGGCATGTGTCGAACTCGACTTAGGCTTCAGGGATTGGAGCGGTGTTGGCGTTGGCAGGAGAGGAGTCGCTCTGGGTATTGTCGAGTTCGAACTGGAAGCGGAAATAGGAAGTGCGGATCTGTGAGGTGAGGAGGGTGCGGTGCTCTGAAATCCGAAGTTCCAAGGCTTCCAGGGAGTCTGAGTGATGGTTCGAAGGGAAAACTGGAAAGAGCTCGACATCAGAAAACTGTAAAGGGGCATACACTGTTTTGGGGAGGGCGACGCAGGTTTCTGGGAGGCCTGGGAAGGTCGACGTCAACCTGGAGGCACGTCGGAGGGGTCAGTCCAGTCATTGGTGGCCATAAGAATGAACGACAACGTAATTTGGAGGTCGACCATGAGGTGTTCGATGTAATGTCGAAGTGTACGGTGCAAGAGTTAAAGCTGTTTGCAGTAATAATCAATAAGGTAATTAAATAAATTATTTAGTTCATAATTAATTTGTTTGGTATAGTAGTTAATATAATCGAAAAATCATTGATCGATAAATATAAAATAGGTGTACGATAAATTCATTTGAGATGATTCAAGTAGAGGCTAGCCAAGACAATTCAAAAATATGGATATTCGAAGATAAAATATCACGGTGAGTAAACCTCACTCACCATTTAATTAGAATTATTTCTAGTTGTTAAAAATAATTGCTATGATTGTTTAAATATTGTTTGGTCGATTTAAAATATATATTAGTTATTTAGGACTATTATATATATATATTGGGTTGATGATTGGTTGGATTCCCGCAGTTTCATTAGCGGATGCCCGCAGTTTCATAGCGGATGATTACCCTATACGCCCCACGCTATGATTAGTGGATGACCTTCTATACCGCGATATCCTGCCTCGAAGCAGGATGGGTATTACTATGTTGACTAACGTCTGTGGATGCAGGAAAAAACAGGTTGGAGGAATCCAACTGGATTCCTCAAAATATATATTATCTGTTGTTTGTTTGATATCATATATGATGTGATAAAAATCAAATGATTGAAAATTGGCTGATTTGATTGTTTAAATATCACTGGGGCTTGGGATATTGATTTATAAAATTATCAAAAAGGGTATTTGAAATTTAAAAGGGGAATTCTATTTTTATAAATAGAATTTGAATTTTAAATGAAGTATAGAAACATTAACTTGTTTTGAATACATATGAACAAGGAATCGAATTTATAAACTTTGTTTATAAATGGAAATATGGAATTTGAATCGAATTTATAAACTTTGTTTATAAATGGAAATATGGAATTGGAATCGAATTTATAAACTTTGTTTATAAATGGAAATATGGAATTTGAAACGAATTTATAAACTTTGTTTATAAATGGAAATATGGAATTTGAACCGAATTTATAAACTTTGTTTATAAATGGAAATGTGGAATTTGAATTGAAGTTATAAACGTTATTTATAAATAATGCCGAGAATTCAAATGGACCTTGAATATAAGGAATTAAACTATTGATTTGAATATAGAAATTCAAACGGACTTTAAACTATTGATTTGAATATAGAAATTCAAACGGACTTTAAACTATTGATTTGAATATAGAAATTCAAACGGACTTTAAACTATAGATTTGAATATAGAAATTCAAACGGACATTAAACTATTGATTTGAATATAGAAATTCAAACGGACTTTAAACTATAGATTTGAATATAGAAATTCAAACGGACTTTAAACTATAGATTTGAATATAGAAATTCAAACGGACTTTAAAATATAGATTTGAATATAGGAATTCAAATAGACTTTGAATATAGAATTTGAAAAGAGAATTCAAATAGATTTGAATATAGTATTTCAAATGGAATTTGAAAAGAGAAATTCAAGTAGACTTTGAAAATAGAATTTGAATAATAGAATTCAAATGGAGTTTAACTATGGAATTTGAATATAGAAATTTAATAGACTTTGAATATAAAATTTGAACTATAGATTTGAATATAGAAATTCAAACGGACTTTTTATTTTAGGATTTTAATAAGAGAAGACAATAGAATTTGATATATAGAAATTGAATAATAGAAGCGAATTGGAGTTTGAATATAGAATTCAAATATTAAAAGGAGAAATAGACTAAAGAAATAATTAACGAATTGAGTTAAAACGATTTGGTATAGTTAAATAGATTGGGCAGGTATAGATACAGGAGACAGGTATGGAATAAAGTATAGAAGTGAAATAAATAGAATGCCCGACAAAAAGGTACGTATTTAATTCATATATGAGATTTTATGCGCCGTATCGGCAAGCCGCTTGGCTTTTTCTTTTTCTTTTTGAGATGAGAAGGACCGGGAAAGCTATTTGAAATTTCCCGATGCTCCCGGTACAAAGGAGGTTATGGCGAATTTTTCCGGGAATTTAAGGAGATAGAATATTTTTAAGATAATTTGATAGTTAGAAATCAACATATCAAATTATATAGAAGTCGATAAGGAAACGAACTTAGAAATAGAATAGTATAATCAAAAAGGAAGTATAAGAAAAAAAATCTAGTGGAATAGAAAGAGAAAATGTATATGTGTTTAAAGGTGAATAATCAGTTGTATAGTATTGATTATTCGAGTAAGTAGTCTTGTCTGTTTTGACGTTAAATGTTATTCAGTCAAGGTCTGAGAGGTAATTATACCCCAACTTGGTTGATTTCATGATATACCGATAAGTAGCAAGATTCAGGCTCGAAGATCAATGTGGAATAAGAATTAGTTAAATACTGTATTTGGGTTGTCGTAACGATGTTTTACACAACATATGTTTTAACCCAAATATGTGCAAAGCTTGGAAATAGAATAATGAATATTTCCTAGTATAGAAAATAAAGGAAGGCGATATATGAAAATGTTTTCCAAATAACGTATAAGGCCAATATGGTTATTGAAAATATTTGGTTGACAAATATTGATAAAGAAATAGAGAAGTGATTTAATTAATGGAATATTAATTAAAGGTTCAGTGATTGTTGGATGTTTGGATGAACACTTGCTTTATTCGATAGTTAAATCATCGACTATCGAAACACTTGTTTTTATTCGATAGTTAAATCACAGACTATCGAAGTTTTGACCATCGTTGTCAATATGGAGAGACCGGTTGGATTATTATCCGAAGAACCACTCCGTATTGGCAGTAGCGTGCGAATCAGATTATATAAAGATAATCGAAGACGGAGTAGAGTGCAAGGACTTTTTCTATTTATAGAAATAGTACCTTCGGTTCATCCTGTTCCTGGGTGACGTGTATGGATGAATGTCTGACAGAGTATTTCCAGAAAGGTCACGTACATTGATTTCTTCAACCGTACCAAGAGTGGAAGCGGAGAAGGAAACTTCTTTTAGCTAACACATAATGTACTGTTGAGGACGTCAAATCGGTGATTCGATGGATCTGACGATGTGACATTCGAAGTGAATCTGGTGTGATGATAAAGCGTAGCTTCTAGCCTCAACATCCGGTAAATGACAGAAATCGGGCAAGCAGCATGACTATATAGGTCGCACCTATTAGGGTGTATAATCACCTGATCTAGAGTTTCATTTACTTCTAAAAATCTATTGTCGATGCTGTCCCATTCGGGAAACGGTTGCTGATCCCAATCGTTGGTGATATACATTCGATACACTCAAGCGAAATGAGTGGTCGGTCATGTGTGGCTGAGTTGCAAGATGTTCTTGTTGAACTCGGTGTATTCTCCTCTAGAGATATACCAGCGGAAGGTGGTCCCATACCTTGTCATAGTTGGAAACCAAATACCCAATACGTGCTTGCGGTTTTGATTGTATATATATGTGAAACGTGAGATGCAAACGTTCCACTAGATTGTTATTTACTTGATTTAGACATTATAATAATATCAAATAGAGTTTTGATATAAAGATAAGTCAAGTGTATGGATTTTCATAAGGGAAAAACCCGTTCCGTGTTATGCGGCGTGGTCTTATGAGATATCATTTAGTTTTCTGAAACTGTTTTAAACTGTTTACTCATACCAGTCCCATGACTGACCCGGAGTTTATTTGTTTTGTTCTACCTAAACTCTTGGGTGCCTAAATTTGTACGGGCAGTCAAGTAGTTCAGGATTTTTCAGATATATCTAAAGGAGCTTGGAGCAGGAGGCTTCAGCGTTATCTAGTTATAGTGTTGTTCCGCTATGTTGTAAGTGTTGTACTCTGATAAGTGTATGTTATACAGTTAAGATTTTGTATTTCAAAGATATGATATATTATATTTTGTTCCGCTGCGATGTGAGATTCTGTGTTGTTGTTTCTGTTCTCCTTCTACCTCTTTCTTCTAAAAAAAAAATGTTCCGTATTTTCGTGATATTTGGGTTGGACGTATGATGTATATAGACAACTCCGATGTTACGGAAATCTGGGTCATTACAACAAGCCTCGTCAGAAACCATCACCGATTCGCGTCGAATTTCCTCGAGGAAGTTCGCCCCTTTGAAACGCCGTCGTGCCACGCTGGAGCCACCGAGTTCGCCACCACCACCGTCGATCGGAAGCTGGTTCGTAGCCCTTCGACGCCGTGTAGTCTGATCTGGACAACGAGGTACAGTTTTGATTTAAAATCAAAACCTAGTTTTGAAGCTTTGCAAACCCTTCTGCTTTGAATTTCTGAAATGAAAATAACACTTTTAAGTGTTGCAAAACTTTGAAAAATCATATCTTTTTAGTGTGTTAACGAAATTCAATGAAACAGGAAACATCGGGACCGCAGGGAGGCTCTCTACCATCTAGCAGAAGCCACGGATTTTTCTGATCTTCCTACGATTTTTAGCACTACAAAAACCAATGTGAGGAATCTAAACTAAATTGTGTGAATGGAATCGTGTTGTATAAATTACATAAGCGAAGTGTAAATTATATACGCATTGTATACCTCATGTACATGTGTTGTATAAGTTATATTAGCGATATATAAATTATACAAGCGTTGTGTGAAACATATATGCTTTGAATTGTGATGAAATGCAAGTGAATTATAGAAATAATATATATATATATACTCCCCTCGTCCACAAACCATGGACGATATTTATTGCTAGTGATTGACGTGATATTATATGGTATGACGAATGGTTGGAAATAATTGTTTGTGGTTGATATTATGGTTGAAAAATACCGTTGTGGTTGAAAAATACCTTTGTGGTTGAAAAATACCCTCTTGTGGTTGAAACAAATTAGAATAGGATTGTGGAATTGAAAATAAAACATGCAGACTGCGTGCGAACTAGATGCATGATCCCCATTGTCAAAAACCGCGAGGTTTTAAGGTAGAGCGAGGAGCCGTACTAGGGACGGTCCCGGTTTTAACTACCCTGCCGTTATGTTACCGAAATTTTCTGAAATATTCATGTGTTAGAATAATTTTCATTTGTCGAAATTAATTACATATGTTTAAACCAAAATTCATGTGTTGAATATTATTCGACTTTAAACAAATAGATTTAAGATAAAAATCACATTTTTATATATATACAAACTATAGAGAAAATTCATGTGTTGAATTGAAATTCATTCGTTGAGTTGAAATTCATGTGTTGAATATTATTCGAATTTAAACAAATAGATTTAGCGATAAAAATCACATTTTTATATATATACAAACTATAGAGAATGTTCATGTGTTGAATTGAAATTCGGTCGTTGAGTTGAAATTCATGTGTTGAATATTATTCGAATTTAAACAAATAGATTTAACGATAAAAATCACATTTTTATATATATACAAACTATAGAGAATGTTCATGTGTTGAATTGAAATTCATTCGTTGAGTTGAAATTCATGTGTTGAATATTATTCGAATTTAAACAAATAGATTTAACGATAAAAATCACATTTTTATATATATACAAACTATAGAGAATGTTCATGTGTTGAATTGAGATTCGTTCGTCGAGTTGAAATTCATGTGTTGAATATTATCGTATTTTAAAATAAAATGAATAGACAATAAAAACTACATTTTTATTGTGAATATGAAGGGTTAAAAACATTCACGTGTTGAATAAATATTTTTGATGACAGAAATATTTCTTTTATCATGTATACGCCTTGATAAAAATACACACGTGTTGAAATAAATATTAGTTTGCTAGAAATATTATTATTAGCTTTGTTCTGCATATATATACATGTGTTGAACAGGGAAAATGGATTAGCTGCAGAGTAAAGAAATTATTTGTGTGCCGGACAAATAGGTAAGCCTTGATGAGTTGGCTACGCAATTTTATTTTTATATCAACTCCTGTGAATGCCATTGGATGCGGAGTGCTGGTTATTCTGTGTGATATAATAAACATCGCCATAGGATAGTAACAATTAATTTTGAACTACACTACATGGCATACTTCTTGACGATAGGCATACTTCATCATATTCTACATAAGCATTTGGAGCTTGTGTGACGAGGTGGAAGATTTACCATACGAGCGAGAGGCTTGTATGGCGATGATTTTATACTACAGGTTGAACTGATGACTGATATGGACTATATAAAATATAACGATAAATTGCCAGATTAATAAAAAACCCACACGGGTATGGAGTTGACAATAATCACGTCTCTCTAGTCATTAGATACGGCACATGGACTATTTATTTCCACACGGAACGGGGTAATGAGAATTTATTCTCTGGAGTTATTATCTATACACGCTCCCCCGTAAACACCAGAATATATCACTATAAATATGTGGATGCTTTATAGGATTTATTGGGTACCTAACACGGCCCAATAAATTTCCAAACCCCTTCCCGTACAAAGGAGGTTATGGCGAAATTTTTCGAAATATTAAGGCGTTAGTGAAATATTTGAAGTGAAAACGATGTTGAAATAAATGAATGAATTATATTTGAAATAAAGGAATGAACTATATTTATATATATAAATATAAATAAAATTAAAAGGAATCGAAGCCGTGCAGTTCATGTTTTGGAATCGTAATTTGAAACGATTGGTACGAGAAATCCGACCATCGGATTTTCCCGAAACCGCAACCGCTGGGCTCACCTTGGAAATATCTTTCCAACGGCACCAACCTTGTAAAAATCCAACGGTTGGATTGTCTGGAATGTTTAATTTAAATCTAAAGAAAAACAGCGCCAAAATCGTTTATATTTATATATAAATTTAAATAAATTAAATCGAATAACGACGATGTAGTTCGAATTTTGAAACCGTAACTTCAAACGACTAGTGTGGAATATCCGACCGTCGGATTTTCACGAAACTGGAACCGTTGGGTTCGCTTTGGGAATATCTTCCCACTGATATAGACTTTGTGGAAATCCAACGGTTAGATTTTCCGATATGTATAAAACAAATTAGGGGAAAAACAGCGCCAGTGCCACGGCACGACCTGAAACGTCGTTTAATTAAATAGGGCCATTTTTAAATAAATAAAAATGACGAAAAATCGTTATAAAATATTATAAGCAACATAGATTGGAAATAAACCAATTTGACTTGATCTGCTTGATATTAGATGGTTGTATGTGTTTGACACAAAAATTATACTAAAGAACCGAAATGTGATTGCCGAATAATATAACCATGGAAAGAATTGATTTGAATTCTAATTACGTGAATTATTTGAAAAGACCGAGCTAACCCTCATTTCAAATGATTGATCGAGCGATTCGAATTTGAAAATACAAAGACGATTCAAGACCGACGATCTTCGTATCGGTTGGATGGGCGCTGCTGAGGTTCCTGACTGGAGTAGCTACCGTGAAGGAACGGAAGTAGTAGCCGTCTGAACATATGTGTTGATTGTACGGATATACGAGGAATTTGACGCTCCGGTTTCGTTCAGACCCAGAACGGACTTGTAAATGGACTGTGTGTCTGACATTGGATTTTGTTCTATACTGATTGATCTCTGTTAAATATATATCTGTTTGGTGGCGGAGAATTTATTCTTTTGCTTAACGCCCTTCTCTGAGACGTACGAGCTCAGAGGTTATATATTGATAGAAATCAGTCGTATGGAGTGGATTGCCTATGTGGCATGCCAAGATGCTGTGATCAAGGCTTCTGTTGCAAAGCAAAGTCTTGTGGATGATGATCAAAGCATGGTCTACGTGGCCTGGCTTTGCGTATGGCATGGATTCGCGAGCCTCACATCTCGGTATGAGTTAAAAACGGGATACGGACCGCTGGGAGAGCACGACGTTTCTTTCTAGCTATGGTGGTGTCAGTGACCTACCAGCCCTGACATTTACATCTACTTTTCACCTTTGTGGTTGTTGGAATGCGAGGCGCCTCGATTATAGGTCTGTAAGGACCGGGAAACTTGTGTTCAGGAATAATTAATCCTCAAACGTAAGAGAGGACCGGCCTAGCCGATCCAGGAGTTACCCAGAGTGTGTAGTCCTGAGGCATTTGCTAGAATGTCTCGAAGCGGAGAGGAGCTTGCCCCTTGCCTCGACTCATGACGGAAATCCAATTTCCAATATGAAATAACGGATACGATTGTAGAACTAGTATGGCGACATAGTATATGGTAGCTATGCCGTCTATGATTGATATTTATGATGCTATTCGTTTTGAAACATATATGCACTAGTAATAATATCAAATGATTTTGCTTTGCACGTATTAAGCATATTTGGCCATTATAAGGTAAAACTCTATCCTCCGGCTTGCGTTGCATTGTATGATGGGACTTGAGTCTTATAATGGCTTCATTCTTTTTAAAAGCATTGCGTCGTTTCCAAAGAATTTACTTTGTTTTAAATGCACTAGCAATCACTGGAGTAAACCTGTTCCGCGAAAGTGGCGTGGTCCTATGATTTGCTTATTACTGTTGTTTAACTGTTAAATAGATTTCTCATACCAGTCCCCATGACTGACTCGTTGTTTGTTTCACTTTGCAAATGCGGGTGCCCTTATTTTCACACGGGCAACCTAGTTCACAGGTGACAGGTTGTTTTTGGCTCTGCACTGTTGCATAGAGTGCATTTTGGCTCATGGCGAAGCTGACTTCACAGAGATGACTTTGACATTTTCCGCCATTATTGTACTTATATTATGATTCCGCCTTCGGCGATGTAGACTGATACCCTTATTATGTCTCACTGCATGTATATATTCCGCCTCTGGCGATGGTGACTGATCACTTCCCTTTTTTTTACTAAGTTATATCCTATGTTGTGCTATTCTGATGTTGTTACATGTTATGAATCCGCTGTCATATCTGTGTAAAATTATTCTATTTATTGTTTTTGCTATTATCTGTACTCTGCTATGATGATTGATGTGTTATATTCCAATGATTATCCTTAATACCGTCACATGGATTTTGGGATCGTCACAGTTGGTATCAGAGCTTTGGTTAACCTTAGTTCCGGGATCTAACACATTAAACACCTCATCAGAATAGAATCAGTAGTGTTCTAAGGCGAGTAGCTCATTAGAGATAGGATTAGCAATGTCCTAGAATGAGCTAAGCAGATTAGCAGAACAATTTGATCAGTACATCATTACCTTTCCTTATGTTCCCCTGCTTTATCATATATGAAAATTATCAAATCTGTGAGCTTGACTCTTTTCTTGCTTATACAGTACTCTCTCTGATGGCTACACGAGCAGTAGCAGCTAGAGGAGGCCGTGGAGGCCGAGCAGGAGTAGCAGGAGGACGGGGGAATATCCCCGTAGTTGAGGAGGGCCCTATTATTCAGCCACCAGCACCCCAGGACTTTGAGCTAGACAGAGTAGCGAAGAGGTATAGGAACCTAGGGGGAAAACCCTTTTCTGGCCTTGGTACAGGGACAGAGGCTATTGCTTGGTTGAAGACCTGTGAAAAGATCTTTAAAGGCATGGGATTGGGGACCAACAACAAAGCACGACTAGGTATTTGGCTCCTACAGGAAGAAGCAGAGTTGTGGTGGGATGCCATCACCTCAGAAGATGTGGCAGGTACTGTAAGGACCTGGGAGCAATTCAAGGCCATGTTCAACGAGAAGTTTGTACCTGAGCAAGCCTTAGAGAGGATGCGAGAGCAGTTTGCTAATCTCCAGCAGGGAGATCTCTCTATCCAAGATTACCTCAATAAATTCACTCAGTTGTCGCGCTACGCTCCAGAGCTTATTATGACTAACAAAGCTAAGAACAAGAGGTTTATATTTGGGCTACGGCGCAAGTACCATGACAGAGCCATGAGCAACATCAAACTCTCCTTCTCAGAATTAGTGGAAATGGCTTGCAATTATGAAGATATGGATGAAAGACACTCCAACCAAGACCGCGCCAAAAGCCAAGCTGGAAATAAGCGCAAAGCTTCAGCAGATCAGCCAGAGTCTAGCATTACAGCGGCCGCTACTCAGAAACCCGGAAAAATACCGAAAGGAAGTTGCTACAACTGCGGGAAGACATGACATTTTTCTAATGTGTGCAAAGCCCCAAGGAAGATAAAGGCAAATCCAGACCACAGCTCAGCCGAATGCTACAACTGCCATAAGAAAGGGCACTATAGCAGGAAATGTCCTCTGAAGCAGAATGCACAAGTGGCTCATGTGTATAACGGGGAGACCCCGCCAGCTATCACTGATGGATCAGGTAAACCCGACGTCTTGGGAGGTACCCTTACCATTAAAAATATTCCTGTTTCAGTACTTTTTTATACCGGTGCATCACGTAGCTTCATTTCTGGTAACATTGTTAGTAAGTTAAAGTTAAAAGTAAGAAAGCTTAAAGAACCAATTATAGTTCAAAACCCGATAGGAGGTTCTGTTAGTCTCAGTTCATACTGCAGAGTGCCTATCTCTTATTCACGTTACAAGTTTCCCATCCACTTAATCGTTATGGATTTATCTGAATTTGATGTTATTCTCGGTTTGGAATGGTTGACAAAATATAAGGCCGAAGTTAGATGTGCCGAAAGAATCGTGAAAGTTAAAACAAAATTTGGGCATATCACTATACCATGTCTCGGTTCAGAAATTAATAGAACATAATTTTGGTCTTCTTTGGAAGTTACTCCCCCTTCATTAGAAAAGATACCGGTCGTTAAAAACTACGCGGATGTGTTTTAAGAAGTAGAAAACTTACCGCCGCAAAGAGAAATTGAATTCAGGACAGATCTAATTCCTAACGCCCAACCAGTAGTACAATCAATTAGAAGAATGGCCCCGAAAGAAAAAGAAGAGTTAGGTAGTCAAACCCGAGAATTGCTTTGGAAAGGTCTGATCAGACCGAGCTTCTCAGCTTGGGGATCAGCAGTGGTATTTGTCCCGAAATCAGACGGTACTCTAAGACTTTGTGTTGATTACCGAGATCTCAATAAGCAGACACTGAAGAATAAATATCCCTTACCACGTATAGATGATCTGTTAGATCAATTAAATGGAGCGACAGTATTCTCTAGAATGGACCTAGCTACAGGTTTCCATCAATTACATATAGCTGAAGACTGTGTTCATTTGACGGCCTTTAGGGGTCCCGATTTATTTTACGAATGGTTAGTAATGTCGTTCGGCTTGTGTAACGCTCCGGCATACTTCGTCGATTGTAACACCCCACGCCCGCTATAGTCACTCTCTAAGGGAATGCCATAACATTGGTGGAGTATTTTAAGTGAATATAGAACAGAAAATTACAACAAGACAGATATAAGTAATACTTGAAAACTTTAAAACATCATTTCATTGCAGCGGAGAGTAAACATGTTTGGTTACATCACAAAACCATAATAAGAGTCAAGTACAAAATATCCATCCTGATAAATAAAAGTACATAATCCCAATACATGAACTGATAGCCATAAAAGAAAGGGTAAGCTGAGCTCTACATCTATGGTCCAAGCTCTAAAAGAGAATAAAGCAGCCCGATCAAAGCCCACTCGTACTGAGCCCACTCTGATAACCTGAGGGTTGGGAAAAAGATAAAAACAACGGGGTCAGACATAAGTCTGAGCGAGTCCTATAACTTTAACAATACAATCATTAAAGTAACCAGAGAAGACATAAGCTTGATATACGGTAACGTCTGGGGATGAATGGCTACACTAAGCAGCTTGGTAGACTTAGGATAAACTAAGATAACCGAAAAGACGCATCTACCCACCCAAGGATAATTACTATACTGCACCACACCAGTCATTCCTACTTAAAGGTTGATCCCACTAAGTGTACTTAGTAATTTAGTAGTTTCGTGTACCCCTATCTGACTACATAGGTGTACCCACTACTCCCCAAGCGATCGGCTCCCTTACGTAGACACCCGTGCTGGTCCCACGATGGGGTGTATCATTTCGCAAAGTGGCAACCTGATAATATCAACGGTGCACGGCTTTATATCTACACGATGCAACAACGACTTACCAACCAGCCCGGGTCCACACACGCATATGAAACCCGTTGGTCCTGCGTTGCCACCGCTAACCCGGTTTGGCCTCTTATAGTCAAGCCCAATATGCGTGTCCCGTCACTCGACTAGAGTCGAGCCTACTAAGATACGTTTGGGATATTGGTTGAAATGGGCCCCCACAAGCTACCACCTAAGCTTGTTATTTCTAGTGAATCCCACTTAACCCTTTAACCATGTCCACTTACATGTTATACATTTTGGCTAAGTCATTTAATCATATTCTAGTTGTCATACAAGGTACCCACTAGATTTCCACATGCCACCCCAAAGTACTTACTTAACCCTTTAACCATGTTTTAATTACATGTTTCACTTTGGTTAAGTATTCTAATCGGATTTTCTATTGCCACCCAAGGCAACCCACTAGTCTCCTCATGCCACCCAAGGCACCCACTTAACCCCTCATGTCCCACTACATGCTAATATGGTTAAGTGTTTCTTAATTAATTAAGACCGTGATCTCCCATAAAGACCTCCCACATTAGACTGGCTTTTATGACAACTGGTTAAGCCGGTAGGGTCCGAGCAGTTTTACGTCATAACAGAGTCTAACCTCGTGTCTTTACTTTAATCGCGTATTTAATTTGTGCCTAAGACCTCCCACATTGGGCTAACATTTGTAGCAACTGGTTAAGCCGGTAGGGTCCGGGCAGTTTTACACTACAAATGAGTCCAACCTCGTGTCTTAGTCGATTAATTACACCTAAGTAATCACCCCCATATTTATTAATTATCCCTAATTAATATTCACATTTACAAGAATATGGGTAGACCTAACTCAATAGGTAAATTCCCAATTCCATAACATGGGTAGACCTAACTCAATAGGTAAATTCCCATGGGGTAGACCTAACTCAATAGGTAAATTCCCACTTATGCTTATTCATCTTATGGTATGCTTAATCATAACCATTTCACACCATTTCATTAACATGTCTATTAACCCCATCGTTTCCCACGTACTTATGCTAACACGACATATTTCCAAGAGAAGATTCTTTCACAATTAACATGGGTTTCACTTAGCATATATTAGCATTAACATGGGTTAAAAAGGTGTCCACTTACATCATGATATTAACCCAACTAGCATTACTAAATAACCCAACTTGCATGAACATACATATGTCATGTATAAAGGCAACTTGCATAAGTGTTCATAGGTTATACAAAGGTGAACTTGCATGTGTCCTAAAGGTGTGAACTTGCACAACATGTTACATGTTAACTTGCATAACATCATACACATAACTTGCATAATATCATAAACATAACTTGCATATCAACATACACATAACTTGCATAACATCATGCACATAACTTGCATAACATCATACACATAACTTGCATATGAACTTGCATAACAACATGCACATAACTTACATAACATCATACACATAACTTGCATAACATGTTGAACTTGCATATAAGCATACACATAACTTGCTTAACATGTTGAACTTGCATATATGACTTGCATCTTAAAGGAGGGTAAACATGCATATATATATATACATAGCATATAAAGGTGTCATCTTGCATATGTATGCATCACATTTAAAAGGGTAAACTTGCATGTCATGATTTATGCATAATACCAAACACTTAGCATGCATAAAACCACATACTTAGCATGCATAGAATCAATTACTTATTATGCATAAACCCACCACTTAACTTGCATAAACCCACATACTTAACTTGCATAAACCCACATACTTAACTTGCATAAACCCACATATCCAACTTGCATAAACATAGGATTAATATTAAACATAGATTAGCATATTCACATCATATCATATGACTTGAAAACCCATTAATCCTCATGCAAAACCATAGATCTCATCATATCTCATCTACTTAATTTAGCAATTGATCATCAAAGTGATAGAAACTCACAACTAGCAAATTTGCACTCCAAATGAAGAAGATTAAGACTCTTAGAATGGATTAGAGGTTGATTAGGGAGTGATTAGCTTGCAACCCTCTTCATAAATTAGTGGAGGCTCCTTCTAAGATTTAATTTGGCGGCATGTAGCCCTCAATTCTATTTTTAGTATGGATTAGGGTAGGTTTAGGGTGTATTTATAGATTAGGTGAGTGTTTTAGGCCCTTAGATTAACCCTAGATTAGATTAGGACCCTTAGATTTCGGAAATCTCTAGAACCCAGCCCAAGACTCAACCAAAAACCAGATCTGGTGCACCCAGATCAACAGGGCCGACACCCTGTGTCGACACCCCTGTCGACAGGGCTGTCGACACCCCTGTCGACATGCCTGTCGACACCCCTGTCGACACGGGGCTAGGCGGGAACTTTCCCGCCCCTTCCGCTTTTGGCTCCAAACTTGTTTTAGAACTGAATTTTAAATCTGTTTTTAACTTTGAATTTTCTAAAAACTTCTTTGGGCCTTAACTGGGCAATACGGACTCCGATTTACAAAATTTCGGACTCTATTCTGCGTATTTTTCCGAGACGAACGCAATGACGCAGCCCGTTTCCCCCAATTCTCACATTTGAGATTATTTATTCTGCCATTAGTGAATCTTAGCATTAACTGAAATACGGGGTGTTACATTCTCCCCTCCTTAAAGGATTTCGTCCCCGAAATCTCTAAGCTAAGGAGAATGCATATCCTACCATCCAAACAACCATCTACTCAATCCATCAAACACGGGCATCCATTGTCCTTAAAACAATTTCTAATGATGTATGAGCATATGCAAAAAGTGTGTGTATATGTTTCCTATCTAATGTATGAACATATGCAAACCATGATAGTGCCATGCATCCATTATGTATGCGAGAGAACCCTATCGACACATACAATATCTACATGAGTGCACAATCATTCACCAAAAATGCATCATCCATATGATAACACAATCATTATACATCCATAAATATAGCTACCTACGCACAATTTTATGCAATATGCAATATGAAGTGATTGAGCCGATCTAGTGCCTAAAGTGTGTGTATATGCATCCACGAGCAACCACTAGCAAACACTTGCATCCACTTGCATCCATCATACATAACATGTCTCAAACACATGTTTCAACCATAGGACTATCCTATCTGAAGGTCAAAGGTACTAACGAGAGGACATACTAAGGATAAGATAAGCACAAGATATGTGATGAAGGAGAAGCAAAAGGACATACCCTCCGAAAGAAAAGGGTACCTCGAACGCATCTTCGCTTCCGTCTCCCAGGTAGCGTCGCTCTCTTCATCTCCCCATTGTACTTTGACTAGTTGAACCTCTCTGTTTCTCAACTTCCAAATCTCTGACCCAAGGATGCAAGTAGGAGCTCGTCGAATCGTCGCATCACGCTCTACTTCCACTCCTCTAAGCAAGCTCGGCTCTACCACCTCTGCGGTCTCATGTAGGCACTTCCTCCCATGGAATACATCATGTACACCACTAAGTCTGTCGGGCAACTCCACCAATGGAAGATTCTCTTCCCATGTACCTCCAAAATCCAAGATACATAGCCTCAAAAGGTCTTCTAAAATACAATTCACCCTCTCGGTCTGACCGTCCGTCTGAGGATGATATGCGGTACTCAAACACAACTGAGTACCTACCGCCTCTTGCAAACTCTTCCAAAACTCTCTAGTGAAGATAGGATCTCGATCGCTCACTATACTGGAAGGTACACCATGCAATCTAATAATCTCTCGAATGTAAACTGAAGCTAGCCATGGAACAGTCCTCTTGCTCTTCACGGGTGTGAAATGGGCACACTTAGTAAGTCTATCTACCCCAACCCAAATCCCCGTATTACCCTTCCTTGATTTCAGTAATCCATCGAGACACTATCCCACTTCCATAGCGGAACCTCCAATGGGTGAAGCAACCCACCGGGTTTCTTCTGCTCCGCTTTCACTTGTTGGCACACCAAGCATCTAGCGACATACTCGGCCACATCTTTCTTCATACCGGCCCAAAAGAAAACTCGCTTCATGTCTTGGTACATCTCGTCCCTATCGGGATGAATGGTCATCTTCGACCGATGTGCTTCACCAAGTATAGCCTTCCTCAAACCCTCGTCTTGCGGTACACAAAGTCTACTATCTCTACGCAACCACCCCTTACCATCTAGGGTGTACCTACTCCAATGGCTGGACGACTCCCCCCCTTATGAGCTTCTCTACTAACTCAACCAACTGTGGGTCGTCTCGCTGTGCCTTGCCAATCCGTCCCAAAAGAGTAGACCTAACCTCCAAGGGGGCTAGCAAACTGGGTACAAAGTCAACGGAAGGTCTAAAGTCAAACATAGAAATAAACTTTAAGCTCCGTCGTTCAACGAATAATGAACTCAAGGATAACCTTTTTCTACTTAAGGCGTCCGCTACCATGTTACCCTTGCAATGGGTATATGCTATCTCAAACTCATAGGATGCTAAGAATCCCATCCAAAATCATCACAACTGTCCATCTCCCACGCAGACCATCCTAGTCGAACTCGACATCCCCCAAATGCAAGTTCCAAAGGCCTAAACCAATATCAGACAAACACCCAAGGGATACCTCCTTCGAATTCAGACGTCCCACGTGAGATGATACTAGTAAAAACGGCTAAACAATTAAGCCCCTTGTCCAACTCTGGATGTCCTTGCCAGTCTCACTCCAAAACCACCGTTTATTCCATAACTGGCTCGGCTCAACCTATTAAAACCATCCGGAGTCCTAAAAGCAGCCTTCCCTATACTATCCTCAGTCACTCTCAACTGACGAAACCCCGTGGCTAAGTCCAACTTGTGAAACTACTGAGGCGCTAACTAATTGGAAAAAGATCATCAATCCTCGGCAATGGGTGTCTATTCTTCTTTGTGAGTTTATTTAGCTCTCTTTAGCCTACACAAAGTCTGAGGGACCCATCCGCCTTCATAGCAAAAATTACCGGAGCACCCCACTCCGATATACTTCGTCTTCTAAACCCTTTCTCAAGCAAATCGCCTACTTGCTTATGGAGTTCCCTCCTCTCACGAGGAGCCACGTGGCACACTGGCCAAGACACTGGTTTGGCATTGTCTACCAGATATATTCGGAAGTCAACCTCCCGCTCCGGAGGTAAGCCCTTCACCTCCTCAAACACATCCGAGTATTCCCGGACCACTCTAACAGATCGCAAACTCTTGACCGACGTGTCAAGCGATTCTAGATAACTTAGCATAACAGATTCCATGGGATTACAAGAGATCTCGAGAGTGTTACCCAAGCGGGTCATAAGCCTAACAACTCTCCTTCCACAATAAGAACGGCACCATTACTGGATAACTAGTCCATGCCCAAAACTAACCCATAGCCTGTGAAGCCCAAAAAGCATCACATCTAAACTCAACGCTAAGTATAGAAACTTTCAAACCCAAACACATCATGGAGCCCCAATTGGGTTTGAAACAACTAAGGGATCATCTACTAACTGGTGTCTAAGTGCAGTGACTCAACTATCAATAATGAAATGAACGAACTCGATGCGTCAAAATCAAATAAAGTTTGACCCGGATAATCAAACAGAAAAACTAGACTTTCAATGGAAATAGTTCTACCTCTTTCCTGAATCGGTGGAACCGCGAGAGCCTGAGCTTGCCCCCTTGCCTGAGTTGGTGCCAAAAGAACTTGCACCTGTCCTCCTGAGGTAGATCCCGTTCTTTTCCCCTTCTTAGGACAGTCTTTCTCTAAATGCCCTGCTTCGCCACAGTGGAAGCAGCCAGCCTTCCTCTTCTTGCGACAATCCTTGCTTAGGTGGCCTAGTGTCCCACAATTGAAGCACTTCTTCTTTCCCTTGCCACCGTTTCCTTTCCTACCCTTATTTTGTTGTTGAGGTCTCTTCTGCTCTCCTTTCTTCTCGGGTGCTATAATAGCATTGGGGCCCTTCTCTTCCTCATGCATAAGTGCCATGTCTACTAGCTTCTCAAAAGTGGCCCCCTAGGGATGTGAGACATAGCCAATCCGTGCATCGGTTCGTTCAAGCCTTTAACGATCCTCAAAGCTTTCTCTTCCGGTGTGTTTACCAAGTCTATGTTGAACCTCGCTAACTGATTAAACTTGTTAACATATTCTTTCACCGACAAGTTCCCTTGCTTTAAGTTCAAGAACCTTTCCACGTGCATATTTTCTTCTGCTTTTGAGAGAAACTTTGCCTCAAACCTTCGCCTGAAATCCACCCAAGAGTCTACAGGGCATTCTCCATTAGTGACCTCCCACCAGAACGAGGCCTCTCCCTCCATTAACCAAGCGGCTAACCTGACTTTCTTTCCCTCTTCCACTTCCAAGATTTCCATCAATTCTTCCGTCTCATTAAGCCAATCCCTAGCTCCCACAAAAGGTTTTCCTCCCATAGCCTTAAACTTCCTACAAGTCATAGCAAAAGTATCCGCGCGAGGAGGAACGAGTGCAACGGGTGGAGGAGGAATATTTGCTGGACCTGCAGCGGCGGCCCTAGCCTCTAACAACCTCCTATACCATACTGGTATCGCTACACCGTCCGGACAATTAAGATCTTCAGCCATGCTGAAACGAAGGAGGAAAGATTCAAACGGAGAATTCAAAAGATAAAGATATGGCTATCGGGGATTATGCTTTTCTTTCAAAAACTTTTCTCTTAAAAGACATGTTTTTGAAAATACTCCTTCAAAAATTTTCTTAGAAAAATAGTTTTTCTAAAAAATTTATCTGTTCTGGTAACCTTTGCTCTGATACCACGTGTAACACCCCACGCCCGCTATAGTCACTCTCTAAGGGAATGCCATAACATCGGTGGAGTATTTTAAGTGAATATAGAACAGAAAAATTACAACAAGACAGATATAAGTAATACTTGAAAACTTTAAAACATCATTTCATTGCAGCGGAGAGTAAACATGTTTGGTTACATCACAAAACCATAATAAGAGTCAAGTACAAAATATCCATCCTGATAAATAAAAGTACATAATCCCAATACATGAACTGATAGCCATAAAAGAAAGGGTAAGCTGAGCTCTACATCTATGGTCCAAGCTCTAAAAGAGAATAAAGCAGCCCGATCAAAGCCCACTCGTACTGAGCCCACTCTGATAACCTGAGGGTTGGGAAAAAGATAAAAACAACGGGGTCAGACATAAGTCTGAGCGAGTCCTATAACTTTAACAATACAATCATTAAAGTAACCAGAGAAGACATAAGCTTGATATACGGTAACGTCTGGGGATGAATGGCTACACTAAGCAGCTTGGTAGACTTAGGATAAACTAAGATAACCGAAAAGACGCATCTACCCACCCAAGGATAATTACTATACTGCACCACACCAGTCATTCCTACTTAAAGGTTGATCCCACTAAGTGTACTTAGTAATTTAGTAGTTTCGTGTACCCCTATCTGACTACATAGGTGTACCCACTACTCCCCAAGCGATCGGCTCCCTTACGTAGACACCCGTGCTGGTCCCACGATGGGGTGTATCATTCCCCAAAGTGGCAACCTGATAATATCAATGGTGCACGGCTTTATATCTACACGATGCAACAACGACTTACCAACCAGCCCGGGTCCACACACGCATATGAAACCCGTTGGTCCTGCGTTGCCACCGCTAACCCGGTTTGGCCTCTTATAGTCAAGCCCAATATGCGTGTCCCGTCACTCGACTAGAGTCGAGCCTACTAAGATACGTTTGGGATATTGGTTGAAATGGGCCCCCACAAGCTACCACCTAAGCTTGTTATTTCTAGTGAATCCCACTTAACCCTTTAACCATGTCCACTTACATGTTATACATTTTGGCTAAGTCATTTAATCATATTCTAGTTGTCATACAAGGTACCCACTAGATTTCCACATGCCACCCCAAAGCACTTACTTAACCCTTTAACCATGTTTTAATTACATGTTTCACTTTGGTTAAGTATTCTAATCGGATTTTCTATTGCCACCCAAGGCAACCCACTAGTCTCCTCATGCCACCCAAGGCACCCACTTAACCCCTCATGTCCCACTACATGCTAATATGGTTAAGTGTTTCTTAATTAATTAAGACCGTGATCTCCCATAAAGACCTCCCACATTAGACTGGCTTTTATGACAACTGGTTAAGCCGGTAGGGTCCGGGCAGTTTTACGTCATAACAGAGTCTAACCTCGTGTCTTTACTTTAATCACGTATTTAATTTGTGCCTAAGACCTCCCACATTGGGCTAACATTTGTAGCAACTGGTTAAGCCGGTAGGGTCCGGGCAGTTTTACACTACAAATGAGTCCAACCTCGTGTCTTAGTCGATTAATTACACCTAAGTAATCACCCCCATATTTATTAATTATCCCTAATTAATATTCACATTTACAAGAATATGGGTAGACCTAACTCAATAGGTAAATTCCCAATTCCATAACATGGGTAGACCTAACTCAATAGGTAAATTCCCATGGGGTAGACCTAACTCAATAGGTAAATTCCCACTTATGCTTATTCATTTTATGGTATGCTTAATCATAACCATTTCACACCATTACATTAACATGTCTATTAACCCCATCGTTTCCCACGTACTTATGCTAACACGACATATTTCCAAGAGAAGATTCTTTCACAATTAACATGGGTTTCACTTAGCATATATTAGCATTAACATGGGTTAAAAAGGTGTCCACTTACATTATGATATTAACCCAACTAGCATTACTAAATAACCCAACTTGCATGAACATACATATGTCATGTATAAAGGCAACTTGCATAAGTGTTCATTGGTTATACAAAGGTGAACTTGCATGTGTCCTAAAGGTGTGAACTTGCACAACATGTTACATGTTAACTTGCATAACATCATACACATAACTTGCATAATATCATAAACATAACTTGCATATCAACATACACATAACTTGCATAACATCATGCACATAACTTGCATAACATCATACACATAACTTGCATATGAACTTGCATAACAACATGCACATAACTTACATAACATCATACACATAACTTGCATAACATGTTGAACTTGCATATAAGCATACACATAACTTGCTTAACATGTTGAACTTGCATATATGACTTGCATCTTAAAGGAGGGTAAACATGCATATATATATATATATACATAGCATATAAAGGTGTCATCTTGCATATGTATGCATCACATTTAAAAGGGTAAACTTGCATGTCATGATTTATGCATAATACCAAACACTTAGCATGCATAAAACCACATACTTAGCATGCATAGAATCAATTACTTATTATGCATAAACCCACCACTTAACTTGCATAAACCCACATACTTAACTTGCATAAACCCACATACTTAACTTGCATAAACCCACATATCCAACTTGCATAAACATAGGATTAATATTAAACATAGATTAGCATATTCACATCATATCATATGACTTGAAAACCCATTAATCCTCATGCAAAACCATAGATCTCATCATATCTCATCTACTTAATTTAGCAATTGATCATCAAAGTGATAGAAACTCACAACTAGCAAATTTGCACTCCAAATGAAGAAGATTAAGACTCTTAGAATGGATTAGAGGTTGATTAGAGAGTGATTAGCTTGCAACCCTCTTCATAAATTAGTGGAGGCTCCTTCTAAGATTTAATTTGGCGGCATGTAGCCCTCAATTCTATTTTTAGTATGGATTAGGGTAGGTTTAGGGTGTATTTATAGATTAGGTGAGTGTTTTAGGCCCTTAGATTAACCCTAGATTAGATTAGGACCCTTAGATTTCGGAAATCTCTAGAACCCAGCCCAAGACTCAACCAAAAACCAGATCTGGTGCACCCAGATCAACAGGGCCGACACCCTGTGTCGACACCCCTGTCGACAGGGCTGTCGACACCCCTGTCGACATGCCTATCGACACCCCTGTCGACAAGCCTGTCGACACCCCTGTCGACATGCCTGTCGACACGGGGCTAGGCGGGAACTTTCCCGCCCCTTCCGCTTTTGGCTCCAAACTTGTTTTAGAACTGAATTTTAAATCTGTTTTTAACTTTGAATTTTCTGAAAACTTCTTTGGGCCTTAACTGGGCCATACGGACTCCGATTTACAAAATTTCGGACTCTATTCTGCGTATTTTTCCGAGTCGAACGCAATGACGCAGCCCGTTTCCCCCAATTCTCACATTTGAGATTATTTATTCTGCCATTAGTGAATCTTAGCATTAACTGAAATATGGGGTGTTACATCGATCTTATGAACAGAGTGTTCCGTGGTGTATTGAATAAATTTGTGCTAGTCTTCATCGATGACATTTTAATATACTCCAAGTCGGAAGGCGAGCATGCAAAACATTTAGAACAAGTGTTGAAAATTCTGAGGAGAAATGTCTTGAAAGCTAAATTATCTAAATGTGTCTTCTGGCAGGATGAAGTTAAGTTCCCAGGCCATGTGGTATCAAAGGATGGGATTGCTGTAGATCCAAGAAAAATTACAGCGATTCAGAACTGGAAACAGCCTACTACCCCCACAGAAGTTCGAAGTTTCCTTGGATTGGCTAGTTACTATCGGAAATTCGTTCAGGATTTTTCAAAGATATCTGGTGTATTGACAAAGCTTACAAAGAAGCATGAGAAATTCAAATGGACTCCCGAATGTGAAGAAGCTTTCCAGGAGTTAAAACTGAAGTTGACAACCGCCCCAGTCTTGACAATTATAGAAGGCAACCAAGACTTGACTGTATGGACAGATGCTTCTATTAGAGGGCTAGGCACAGTATTAATGCAAAAAGGCCAAGTGGTCGCTTATGCCAACCGTCAGCTGAAGCCGCATGAAAGAAACTATGCCACTCATGATCTTGAGTTATTAGCTATCGTGTTTGCTTTAAGAATCTGGAGGCATTATTTACTGGGCGAGAAGTTCGAACTATTTACCGATCATCAATCCTTGAAATATCTATTCACTCAGAAAGATCTAAACTTGAGACAACAGCGTTGGTTAGAATTCCTTACTGCATACGATTTTGAAATTCTATACACTCCAGGGAAAGCCAATGTTGTCGCAGATGCGCTTAGCAGGAAGAATAAAATCATTGCCAGTTTTATCATTACGTCTTCATTAATTGACAGGATCTCGACCCTCCAGAAAGACGATGAATTTATTCAGAGAATCAGTCAGAGAGTCAAGGAGGGTGAATCCACAAGTTTCTGACTCGATGACAATGGAGTTCTTAGGTTAAAGGGCAGAATTTGCATCCTAAATCTTCCAGAGGTTCGAAGAGAAATACTTGACGAGTGTCATAAGTACAAACTCAGTATCCATCCCGGTGTGAGCAAAATGTACAATGACATCAAGCGCACATTCTGGTGGAGATCAATGAAAAGGAATATTTCATTATATGTTAGCAGATGCCCCACTTGTCAGCTAGTTAAGAGCGACCAGCAGAAATTGGCTGGACTATTACAACCTTTAGAAATTCCAGGATGGAAGTGGGAGCAAATTTCGATGGACTTCATTGATGGCTTGCCTCGAACTAAGAAAGGAAACGACAGTATATGGGTGATCGTAGATCGCTTCACGAAGACTGCCCATTTTATACCTGTCCGATCAAACAGAACGGCTCAAAGTTTAGCACAGATTTACTTCAAAGAAATAGTTAAACTACATGGAGTGCCGCTCAATATAGTCAGTGATAGAGACCCCCTATTTACTAGCAAATTCTGGGAAGCATTCCAGACAGAATTGGGAACCAAATTGAATCTAAGCACCGCTTATCACCCACAGACAGACAGCCAAACTGAGCGGGTGAATAGAATTCTAGAAGATTTACTGCGGGCTTGCGTTATCGATTTTGGAGGCTCATGGGAAGATCACTTACATTTAGCCAAATTCTCTTATAACAATAGCTATCAAGCAAGTTTGGAAATGTCTCCATTTGAAGCATTATACGGTAGACCGTGCAGATCTCCCGCATGTTGGGTAGAACCTGGCAACAGACTTGTGTTAGGGCCCGATATGATTCGAGAAGCATCAGATAAAGTCGATTTCATTAAGAAGCGATTGAAAACCGCACAAAGCCGATAGAAAAGTTATGTTGATGCGAGAAGAAGAGATTTGTCATTTACCGTTGGCGATTATGTTTATTTAAGAGTTTCTCCGATGCGGGGAGTAATCAGATTTGGCAAGACTGGGAAGTTGGCACCGAGATTTATTGGTCCCTTTCCTATACTTGAACGGATTGGAACTCTTGCATATAGGGTTTCATTACCGGATCGGTTGCCTGGTGTACATGATGTGTTCCACGTGTCTCAACTCAGAAAACATGTACATGATCCGGATCTTATTGTAGAAGAAGCAGCGCAACAGGATATAGACATAACTCCAGAATTAGCGCTCAGAAGAGAGCCATTAAAGATCGTTGGCAAAGAAACTAGAGAGCTAAGGAGCAAAAAGATTCATTTAGTTAAAGTGCAGTGGAGCAGTGATCCTAGAGACTGTACTTGGGAGACTGAGGAAAGCATTAAACAAGCCTACTCCAAATGCAGAGTAGACATCTCTGACTAACTCCGGTGCAAGGTACCTATGCAATACTTTGCATTTACATTTTGTTTCCTACTTTGCTGTTATTTCCTTTTCGAGGACGAAAAGTTTTAAGTGGGGGAGATTGTAATAACCCGAAAAATGTGAACCAATTTTAAAATTTTAAAATTGATTATTGTCAAAGAATTTGAATAATTGAAATAACATATTTCAATAAAATAATGAATTGGGAATAGTAAGGCAGTTTGAAAATTTGAATACAAACTTTGTCTGACTATACCGGGTGGAAAATATAATGGATTTCAGCGAAACTGAAAATATTTAAATCTGTTTATGAATACCTTTCTAACGAATCTGAAAAATCGAAGTTTCATAACGGGAATCAAAAGTTATGGCCAAATGAATTTTCAAGAAGGTCGCTATATAGCCCTTGAAAATAGATATTTTGCATACGACCTCGGAATTCGACGAAACCACTTTTGTTGGGTCCGGGATGTCAAATTATTGCTATGTTTCAAATTTCATAATTTTTGAAGCTTTTATGTGAGCGGGGAAAAAGAAAATGTGATTGGTCAATTTCTGTTAAAATGGGTCGACCTAAAAATGGCCATTTTTCAAACGATCTCAGAATTCGACGAAACTAGTTTTGTTGGGACCGTATCGTTAAAACAAAGCTAGATTTATTTTTCTGGAATTTTTCGATTCAGTTTGTGGCCCTGGCAAATTGAAATGTACGTTCAAATTGAATATAAAATTTTTATACTTTAATTTGAAAAATAACTGACTGTAACAGTCAAATTGGCCAACGAAACATATCCCATTGTGTCCGGGATGGGGGTATTTAGTTAGGGGCGACAGTCGTTGGGTTGGAAAAGGAGTTCGTTTGTAAAAACACTATTTAAAATTTACTATAAATCCTCGGCCAATAGGATTTTTTCTTTCAAAAAAAATAAAAAAATAAAATAAAACTACCGAAAACCCAGCCGCCTCCCTCGCTCTCGACGGTTCATCGCGCTCCAACCTTCCCCTCCCCCCCCCCCCCCCCCCGATCGCCGCCGCCACAGCCATTATCGCCGCCGCCTCCAGTTAGCAATTCCGACCTCCTTCCTCCCCTCTTCAAATCAAAACAAGCCTCGTCAGAAACCATCACCGATTCGCGTCGAATTTCCTCGAGGAAGTTCGCCCCTTTGAAACGCCGCCGTGCCACGCTGGAGCCACCGAGTTCGCCGCCAGCACCGTCGATCGGAAGCTGGTTCGTAGCCCTTCGACGCCGTGTAGTCTGATCTGGACAACGAGGTACGGTTTTGATTTAAAATCAAAACCTAGTTTTGAAGCTTTGCAAACCCTTCTGCTTTGAATTTCTGAAATGAAAATAACACTTTTAACTGTTGCAAAACTTTTAAAAATCATATCTTTTTAGTGTGTTAATGAAATTCGATGAAACAGGAAACATCGGGACCGCAGGGAGGCTCTCTACCATCTAGCAGAAGCCGCGGATTTTTCTGATCTTCCTACGATTTTTAGCACTACAAAAACCAATGTGAGGAATCTAAACTAAATTTTGTGAATGGAATCGTGTTGTATAAATTATATAAGCGAAGTGTAAATTATATACGCATTGTATACCTCATGTACATGTGTTGTATAAGTTATATTAGCGATATATAAATTATACAAGTGTTGTGTGAAACATATATGCTTTGAATTGTGATGAAATGCAAGTGAATTATAGAAATAATATATATATATACTCCCCTCGTCCACAAACCATGGACGATATTTATTGCTAGTGATTGACGTGATATTATATGGTATGACGAATGGTTGGAAATAATTATTTGTGGTTGATATTGTGGTTGAAAAATACCGTTGTGGTTGAAAAATACCTTTGTGGTTGAAAAATACCCTCTTGTGGTTGAAACAAATTAGAATAGGATTGTGGAATTGAAAATAAAACATGCCGCCTGCGTGCGAACTAGATGCATGATCCCCATTGTCAAAAACCGCGAGGTTTTAAGGTAGAGCGAGGAGCCGTACTAGGGATGGTCCCGGTTTTAACTACCCTGCCGTTATGCTGCCGAAATTTTCTGAAATATTCATGTGTTAGAATAATTTTCATTTGTCGAAATTAATTACATATGTTGAAACCAAAATTCATGTGTTGAATTGAAATTCATTCGTTGAGTTGAAATTCATGTGTTGAATATTATTCGAATTTAAACAAATAGATTTAAGATAAAAATCACATTTTTATATATATACAAACTATAGAGAAAATTCATGTGTTGAATTGAAATTCATTCGTTGAGTTGAAATTCATGTGTTGAATATTATTCGAATTTAAACAAATAGATTTAACGATAAAAATCACATTTTTATATATATACAAACTATAGAGAATGTTCATGTGTTGAATTGAAATTCATTCGTTGAGTTGAAATTCATGTGTTGAATATTATTCGAATTTAAACAAATAGATTTAACGATAAAAATCACATTTTTATATATATACAAACTATAGAGAATGTTCATGTGTTGAATTGAAATTCATTCGTTGAGTTGAAATTCATTCGTTGAGTTGAAATTCATGTGTTGAATATTATTCGAATTTAAACAAATAGATTTAACGATAAAAATCACATTTTTATATATATACAAACTATAGAGAATGTTCATGTGTTGAATTGAGATTCGTTCGTCGAGTTGAAATTCATGTGTTGAATATTATCGTATTTTAAAATAAAATGAATAGACAATAAAAACTACATTTTTATTATGAATATGAAGGGTTAAAAACATTCACGTGTTGAACAAATATTTTTGATGATAGAAATATTTCTTTTATCATGTATACGCCTTGATAAAAATACACACGTGTTGAAATAAATATTAGTTTGCTAGAAATATTATTATTAGCTTTGTTCTTCATATATATACATGTGTTGAACAGGGAAAATGGATTAGCTGTAGAGTAAAGAAATTATTTGCGTGCCGGACAAATAGGTAAGCCTTGATGAGTTGGCTGCGCAATTTTATTTTTATATCAACTCCTGTGAATGCCATTGGATGCGGAGTGCTGGTTATTCTGTGTGAAATAATAAACATCGCCATAGGATAGTAACAATTAATTTTGAACTACACTACATGGCATACTTCTTGACGATAGGCATACTTCATCATATTCCACATAAGCATTTGGAGCTTGTGTGACGAGGTGGAAGATTTACCATACGAGCGAGAGGCTTGTATGGCGATAATTTTATACTACAGGTTGAACTGATGACTGATGTGGACTATATAAAATATAACGATAAATTTCCAGATTAATAAAAAACCCACACGGGTCTAGAGTTGACAATAATCACGTCTCTCTAGTCATTAGATACGGCACATGGACTATTTATTTCCACACGGAACGGGGTGACGAGAATTTATTCTCTGGAGTTATTATCTATACACGCTCCCCCGTAAACACCAGAATATATCACTATAAATATGTGGATGCTTTATAGGATTTATTGGGTACCTAACACGGCCCAATAAATTTCCAAACCCCATCCCGTACAAAGGAGGTTATGGCAAAAAAATTCGAAATATTAAGGCGTTAGTGAAATATTTGAAGTGAAAACGATGTTGAAATAAATGAATGAATTATATTTGAAATAAAGGAATGAACTATATTTATATATATAAATATAAATAGAATTAAAAGGAATCGAAGCCGTGCAGTTTGTGTTTTGGAATCGTAATTTGAAACGATTGGTACGAGAAATCCGACCATCGGAGTTTCCCGAAACCGTAACCGCTGGGCTCGCCTTGGAAATATCATTCCAACGACACCAACCTTGTAAAAATCCAACGGTTGGATTGTCTGGAATGTTTAATTTAAATCTAAAGAAAAACAGCTCCAGAATCGTTTATATTTATATATAAATATAAATATAAATATAATTAAATTAAATCGAATAACGACGCTGCAGTTCGAATTTTGAAACCGTAACTTCAAACGACTAGTGTGGAAGATCCGACCGTCGGATTTTCACGAAACTAGAACCATTGGGTTCGCTTTGGGAATATCTTCCCACTGATATAGACTTTGTGGAAATCCAATGGTTAGATTTTCCGATATGTATAAAACAAATTAGGGAAAAAACAGTGCCACGGCACGACCTGAAACGTCGTTTAATTAAATAGGGCCATTTTTATATAAATAAAAATGGCGAAAAATCGTTATAAAATATTATAAGCAACATAGATTGGAAATAAACCAGTTTGACTTGATCTGCTTGATATTAGATGGTTGTATGTGTTTGACACAAAAATTATACTAAAGAACCGAAATGTGATTGCTGAATAATATAACCATGGAAAGAATTGATTTGAATTCTAATTACGTGAATTATTTGAAAAGGCTGAGCTAACCCTCATTTCAAATGATTGATCGAGCGATTCGAATTTGAAAATACAAAGACGATTCAAGGCTGAAGATCTTCGTATCGGTTGGATGGGCGCTGCTGAGGTTCCTTATTGGAGTAGCTACCGTGAAGGAACGGAAGTAGTAGCCGTCTGAACGTATGTGTTGATTGTACGGATATACGAGGAATTTGACGCCTCCGGTTTCGTTCAGACCCAGAACGGACTTGTAAATGGACTGTGTGTCTGACATTGGATTTTGTTCTATACTGATTGATCTCTGTTAAATATATATCTGTTTGGCGGCGGAGAATTTATTCTTTTTCTTAACGCCCTTCTCTGAGACGTACGAGCTCAGAGGTTATATATCGATAGAAATCAGTCGTATGGAGTGGATTGCCTATGTGGCATGCCAAGATGCTTTGATCAAGGCTTCTGTTGCAAAGCAAAGTCTTGTGGATGATGATCAAAGCACGGTCTACGTGGCCTGGCTTTGTGTATGGCGTGGATTCGCGAGCCTCACATCTTGGTATGAGTTAAAAACGAGATACGGACTGCTGGGAGAGCACGACGTTTCTTTCAAGCTATGGTGGTGTCAGTGATCTACCAGCCCTGACCTTTATATCTACTTTTCACCTTTGTGGTTGTTGGAATGCGAGGCGCCTCGATTATAGGTCTGTAAGGACCGGGAAACGTGTGTTCAGGAATAATTAATCCTCAAACGTAAGAGAGGACCGGCCCAGCCAATCCAGGGGTTACCCAGAGTGTGTAGTCCTGAGGCATTTGCTAGAATGTCTCGAAGCGGAGAGGATCTTGCCCCTTGCCTCGACTCATGACGGAAATCCAATTTCCAATACGAAATAACGGATACGATTGTAGAACTAGTATGGCGACATAGTATATGGTAGCTATGCCGTCTATGATTGATATTTATGATGCTATTCGTTTTGAAACATATATGCACTAGTAATAATATCAAATGATTTTGCTTTGCACGTATTAAGCATATTTGGCCATTATAAGGTAAAACTCTATCCTCCGGCTTGCGTTGCATTGTATGATGGGACTTGAGTCTTATAATGGCTTCATTCTTTTTAAAAGCATTGCGTCGTTTCCAAAGAATTTACTTTGTTTTAAATGCACTAGCAATCACTGGAGTAAACCCGTTCCGCGAAAGTGGCATGGTCCTATGATTTGCTTATTACTGTTGTTTAACTATTAAATAGATTTCTCATACCAGTCACCATGACTGACTCGTTGTTTGTTTCACTTTGCAAACGCGGGTCCCCTTATTTTCACACGGGCAGCCTAGTTCACAGGTGACAAGGTTGTTTTTGGCTCTGCACTGTTGCATAGAGTGCATTTTGGCTCATGGCGAGGCTGACTTCACAGAGATGACTTTGACATTTTCCGCCATTATTGTACTTATATTATGATTCCGCCTTCGGCGATGTAGACTGATACCCTTATTATGTCTCACTGCATGTATATATTCCGCCTCTGGCGCTGGTGACTGGTCACTTCCCTTTTTTTACTAAGTTATATCCTACGTTGTGCTATTCTGATGTTGTTACATGTTATGAATCCGCTGTCATATCTATGTAAAATTATTTTATTTATTGTTTTTGCTATTATCTGTACTCTGCTATGATGATTGATGTGTTATATTCCAATGATTATCCTTAATACCGTCACCCGGATTTTGGGATCGTCACATGTTGTGTATGAGGATAGGTTATTATAACTGTTGAAATGTGTGATGTACTTTGATAATTGTAAGTTTTTATTTCGAGCTCTCATTAAAGATCTATTTTTATATTATATTTTGTTCCGCTGCGATATGAGACTCTGATTATGTGTTGCTTCTTCTTCTTCTATTCTAATATTTCATTCTTTCTTATATCACCCTCTAATTTCTTTCTAATAACGTTCCCGTGTTTTCGATTCTTGAGCGTTCGACATAGTGTGTTGTTGTCAATTTTTGGGGTCGAAAATTCATGGTTCGTTGCACCTAACCACCCCATACACCCAATCCGATGCATGGAAACCCCATCATAAATGATGAACAGACTTTCATATATATATATATATATATATATATATATATGTACAATGTAAACTGATACAAATAGTCAATAAATGGCACATCATTTACAATCAAATCATCCATCCAAATTATATTAACACATGGTAATTGTGGTTATATGATTACTTTAACACAGGTGTTCAGATAACAAGGATCATGTTAGTTTTACACATTGCCATGAGCATAAGATAGAGATAATAAGGATATGTCCAGCCCTTATGATTTCTTTTTATCGAATATCAAGATCTGACTTAAAGAATGTCACATAGCAAATAGATCAGCACATGATTATTTTCATTGCTCTATTCACCATTTTATTTAGAAGTAAACATAAGCTCAAACTCTCTTTTCAAACTGCATACTCCCAAATATTCAAACCTTACCACATGGCAATATTTTTATAATTTTTATTATTTAGGTTTTAATCTACATACGCACATTTCATACCACACATTTATGCATATTTACTGAATCCATGAAAACACACAAAGAAAATCACATTAAATGTCTAGAAATTTTGTAATAAATATAATATAGGCTGTCTAGATAGGTCTTATTGCCTCATAAATATTGAAATATACTAACTAACACTCTCTCTTCTCTTAGCCCAAGATTTTCCAACTTTTCTTACTATTCTTAATAGTTATCTTTCAGTGATAAAATAATATTTCCTTTTTTCCCTAAAAGGCTTTTTGTGGGTTACTTATGCTTAGAAATATCCTAGGGTTTCCTTTTATATAAAATTCCTGTATTATCCCTTGGTTTCCACTCATCAACAATAGCTATATATACAATATAATAACCCTTCTGCATAACATTTTGAGTATGTTGCATGCTACAGGCTATATATGGAGATATGTTGTAACATCCCGCCTTTTCGACCGCTTTAAGTCGTTAATTAAACCAAATCAAATCGTTCGAAACGACAGATTGTTACTAGGTTCTGAGGTAAATAAGATAAATCACAGAATCACATATCACAGACACAGAGCAATATAATATCTCGCAGTGTAAAATTAATAATATAATAGTAGTTCATGAAACTACTATATAAAAAAATTAACAAAGTTTACATAAACAATACAGTGAAAGTCTAGTAAAATAATTCCTAATACAAAGATAAATGATAACAGTATGAAACATAAATGACAAGAGTAGCTGAACTGGATCAACTGAATCGGTACACACAAGTGAGCGAACCTGATATAAGCCTAATTCCAAGAGTGAATCTTGAAATCTATAATACTCGATCTAACCCGAGCAATAATGCAAAAACAAAACAACTCAGATCAGGACTAACATTCGCATGGAAGTAAATCAACTCAAATGAAATGTTCAATGAAATGCATCAGTAACTCAAAGGATGTTTGGGATCACCATCCTCTAAGGATCCATTAAACTTGATATTGTATACTACAATATGCTATTATAATAATGTCTATGGTTAAATATATTATTGAAAATAGTGTAAGCGGGATTATATTTTTACCCTTACACCGTTTATAATACCGTAGTCAATACAGATACCGTAAAGTTCACAATAACGTAATGGATATCAAAGGGCTCCCCATAGGTATGGTACAAATCAAAAACATAGGGGGCTCGATCAGGATAATATGACAAAGCACACAAGGAATGCCCAGAGTAGGAATATACTAGTTGCATACCCGGACTGGTGGTAACGCATAGCCGCGACTACCGCCCAATTCGAAACAACACTCCAAAATCAAGGATGTGCATCTATCAAATCAAATCAACCGAGGGGATATAGTAATAAAGGAAGAATTGTTGCCGATGGAGATAGCTAATACCTCTTTGTCCGGTATTGTAATAACCCAGAAAATCAGAACCAAATTAAAATTTTAATTTTAGCAATTTTAGTGAATTTTGAATTTTTAAAATGATTTATTTTAAATAATAACGACTAGAAATTTATTTTGAATAGAATTAGAACGTATATATTTATTTGAATCGAAGTTAGAATATAAATATTTATTTTAATTATAAAAGGAATTGGAAATGGCGCGGTAGTTCGAAAATTCGATTTCAAATTTCAAATGAATGTACAGGATTCAACATAAACCGGATTTTAGTGAAACCAGAAATATTTGAATCTGTTTGAAAATATCTTTCCAATGAATCTGAAAAATAGAAATTTCATAGCAGGAATAAAAAGTTATGTCCAATTGAAAATTCAGAATAGTCGCTATGGAAATATAGCCCTTAAAAATAGCCATTTTGCAAACGATCTCCATTTTCAACGAAACCACTTTTGTTAGATCTGGAATATCAAATTATTGCTAGATACCAATTTTTGTAATTTTTGGAATCAATATGTGAGCGTGGTGAATTTAAACGTGTTTGGTCAATTCTATTTGAATTTAATCGACTAGGGAATGACCGTTTTTCAAACGGTCTCCAAATTTGACGAAATTAGTTTTGTTAGGACCGTATCATCAATACAAAGCTAAAAATAATTTTTTTGGAATTTTTGGAGTTGTATGTGGCCCGGTAAATTGATATGCGCGTTTGAACTTAAAATATAATAATTTATATTTTAAATTTAACTAAAACTAATCATAACAGCCGAATTGGGGTACAAAACATATTCCTTGGTGTCCGGAACAGGGGTACTTAGCTAGGGACGACAGTCGGTGAGGGTGATTTCGAGTTCGAATTAAAATCTAACTTTTTGGAGAAATAAAGGAAAAATAATAATAATATAAAATATATATTGGGCCCCCTCTTTATCTCTCCCTCCTCCACGTTCTTTCTCTTAAAATCGCACAGATGACAAAAAAATTAAAATAAGAAAACCCACGAACCCCACCCATCACCACTTCCTATCACCATCGCGAGCCCTAGGGCTACCGCCGCTAGTCACTTCCCCCTTCCCAACCACCTCCTCTCTCCTCCCTCCTCCCTTAATCCAAGCCCTAGACCCAAAACAGCCCCAAAGACCCCCGCCACCGCCACTAACTTCCGCCACCAGGCTGCTGCACCACTCCTAGATGTCGGCGTCGCCCCCAATGCCACCAACTCCGACTGTAGGACCTCCTCCGACCAAAAACGGTGAGTTTTTATGATTTTTAATAATAAAAATAGTATTTTTATTTTATGTATTACATAATAAAAATAGGATTTTACTCTATGCATAACAAGATAAAAATTAGACATTTATATGTATATTAGCAAGATAAAAATTGGATTTTTATACACATAAAAGCGTTATGAAAATGCGATTTCTATACATATAGATTTGAAATAAAAATTTGATTTTTTTCATATGAACTTGCGAACAAAAAAATGTGATTTTTCATATGAAGTAGCGTAGGAAAATTTTGATTTTTTTTCATACGAAGTAGCGAAGGATTTTTTTTTTCATATGAAGTAGCGAAGGAAAATTTTGATTTTTTTTCGTATGAAGTAGCGAAGAAAAAATGCAAGTAGAGAAGGAAAATTTTGATTTTTTTTTCATATGAAGTTGTGAACAAAAAAATGTAATTTTTCATATGAAGTGGCGAACAAAAAATTTGATTTTTTTATATATGAAGTAGCGAAGGAAAATTTTGATTTTTTCACATGAAGTAGAGAAGAAAAAATATGATTTCATTGAAATGAAAAATATGATTTCATTGAAATGAAAAATACGATTTCATTGAATTGAAATATATGATTTCTTTGTAAATAGAAAATATGATTTCTTAGATTAGAAAAATAAGATTTTTCATTGTAGGAAAATAAGATTTTTCATTGTATAAAAATATGATTTTTATCGTATGTTTGAAATATTTTTATGAAGATAAAAATATGATTTTTATCGTATGTATGCGATATATAAAATAGTCACACTATAAAAATATTTTTAGAAAGGTAAAAATATGATTTTAAGAGTATGTATGTTATTTATAAAATGGTCATACATATGAATAATTATTAATAGGTTAAAAATATAATTTTTAACGTAGGTATGCTATTAAGATTGACAATCAAAGCACGGTGGAGTGGAAACCAAAGGTGAGAACTTCTCACTTTAATTTATTTTCTAGTTAGAAATATATACTAGGATGCAGACGGTGCTTAGTAGCACCCGACACCTTTGTTTGAAACCATGTTTGTTTGTTTGGTTGATTGGATTATTTGGTTGAATTTGGTTTGGAAAACGAAATGAATTGATTAGAATTGGTATGTACATGGTGCGAGCCATTATTAGGCGAGGGATAATAAGGCAAGACCTTATTCCGGTTTTAGTATCGCGCCGTTATGCTGCTGAAATTTTCTAAAATATTAAAACAATAAAAATATCATTTTTATTTTATAAATAAATATATTGTAGTTAAAAATATTATTTTTAACGTGTATATGAATAAAATAAATATTCACTTACAAATCGGACGATTTGTTTATGTACACACATTTGACTTATATGGATTGGGACGATATATTTTACACATCGCCCAACTGCACATGTAACGACCTGGCTTTTTGATCGCCTCAAGTCGGTAATTAAGCCAACTTGACCCGCTCAAAAGGTCAGGTTGTTACTGCTTATGAAGTTGAAATACAAATCATCACAGAATCAGAACATAAAATATCTCACAGCGGAAGAAAATATATACAACATTACAAAATCTTTTACATTTACATAATATCAGAGTACAGACTAAATATTGATACAGCGGAAGAATAAATATAGAATCATACTAGTATTCGGTAGTGGGCAAATATGGGCATAACCGAATATGACATGGTGGATGAACGGCTGGATCTCCAACGAATCTCAAGCTCTAATAGATATATCTACAAGCTGAAATACTTGGTCTGACCCGGGCATTTTGCAAGGAATAAAACAAAGTACATGAGTCAGGACTAATAGTCTCATATACGTGAATTAATTCAAATGAAGTGTTTACTGAAATGTATAATAACTTAGAGGATGTTTGGGATTTCCATCCTCTAAGGATCCGTGGAAATAATAAATGTAAAATAGTACGCTATTATTGTAATGTCTATTCAGTAAAGTAAATATACTGAAAATAGCGTAAGCAGGATTACCATATTACCCTTACGCAGTTTATAAGCATCACAGTCTTTACAGTACCGTAAATTCACTGCACTGGTGTTATCAGAGGGCACTCCATAGAAAGCAACGCTAAATCAAAATCGTAGGGGGCTCGTATAAGATAAATATGACAAGGCACACAAGACAATGCCCAAGGTAGGATTCTACCAGTTGCACTCCCGGACCGGTGGTAACGCATACAGCCACTACCGCCCACCTCGGAACACACTCCCAAATCAAAAGGGGATCCCCCAAATCAATCACAATAGTAATAGAGATGGTATCAAAGAAGCGTGTCCGATATGAGGTGCGACCTTAATTAGTCACGGTATAGCTCCTGTTTTAGTCATTTTAATTATGACCCGAAGGTCAAGGCCATTTCGTCATCGTTCGCCTTCTTCGATCCAGTGGTCGCCTCCAAGCCATCTTGCCGTCGTTCCGATACACCATCACGTATACAGTGGTTAAAGTGGTATCTGCACTGACAGAGAGTATGCCACTTACCGACTCCGGTCTCTTTAACAACCGACGCTTACATTTTTTTCACACCGTGACCATTAGATTTGAAAATCATATTTCAAATATCACAAATTGCTTTATTTCAAGTTTTTCCCCAAAAATCAATTATCTCAAATCATTCACAAATGGTTCGATTAGAATTTATAAACCAACATTCACCCTTGGATTCATTAAACAGGATTGGACATAAGTTTGTTCAAAATAAAATAAAAATAAAGTAAATACATTTAGAAAAATTAAGTTTTGAAAATAGTGTATGTACATTAACTTTAAAGTAATGTGTAAACATATATATATATATATATATATATATATATATTGGAAAACTATTATAAAATTTATATGGTTAAAATAATCAGATCATTTTATAAAGAATAATTATAAGACCGAGTAATTCGGAAAATAACTTTTATAAAAATTATAGTTCAAACAAGTAATATTAATCCAATCCAATTCTAAATCCATGTTTACAATTTCTTTCCCAACTAGAATTTATATTTAAACCCAATTCTCTTGATTTGGTTCAATTTCAACACTTCATCGTTAAAACGATTCTTGAATCATTACTTAACTTGAAATTCACATATCCATTCATATAATAAATCCCAAACCACTTAGCGTTAGCTATGGATCAAAATCCTTTGTATTCATTCACATGGCAAATATCCATTTGACAAATCATATATTAAAATAAGTTTGGAAAAATATTTAGCAAAGCTTTGCAAATATTTACATTAAATCCTTTAATTCAAAAATCATAAATTCATTACATGAACATAAAAGTAGGAAGAATTTATTTAAATAAATTAGTATTAAGTATAAATTTGCAAAAATCACTTTAAAATTTATTTTAATACAATTGGGATTTCTTACGAAAATCAAATTTAAGATTTGAACAATTTTTTTTTAAACCTTTCTTTATGCTTTAAAGAAGTTTTATTTAAAATTTCTTCTTATAAAAAATAGATAAAATATTTTATTTTATTGACCATGGTGTCTGTATAAAAATTTCTACCCTATGGTAAAGTGGTACGGATATCTATCATTTCAATCCGTTCTTTTAAAAATATTCGAACCCCGGGTATGTATCATTTCAACCCGCATCCCAAATCGATTCGAATACAAAGGGGGTTCGGGTATGTATCATTTCAACCAGAAATGGTTGCTAATCAAGGGGGAACTTGCATGATGAGAATATAACATAGCATAGCAAGCATACATCCATAGTGTCATATGAAAACAGTGTGTGTCATATGTGCACAACCACGAAGCAACCAAATCTAGAGCACCCTAACATTTCATTCAACATTTCAAATCTTTAATTCACTTAATGAAAATGTCAGTCCGTGAGTGAGAGAAAACTCACCTTCCATGACTAGAAGATGAAGGCGACGAAAATTCGACAGGAAATCCAAGGATGAGACGAGATAGTCTAACAACGAACGTATATCCAATAAACTTGTATACACATGTACGGATGTACATATGTACACAAATGTAATATCGGGAATGCATGAACCTTATTTCGACTCCACCCTTGATAACGAAATCAGCGATTCGACTGTGTTCAATTTCAATTTTGTCGATGCTTCAACTGTAGTTACCCAAACGACAAATCAAAATCAAATACTTAAACAAGAAATGATGACATGCATGTGAATTTTTATTGAACGAATTGAACTTACCAGCCTAAATTGGACAGACCGGCAAGGTGACTAACGGACCAAGACCTAACCTAATCATGAATTAGCTTGCTGTCCCTCCAAAATGTTCCAATCATTTTCAGCAGCCTTTCAGTCATTTCTCCGAGCACTTGAAGTGCTCATCACGAAAAGCTATGCTTACAAGCTCAGCTCTGATAGACGAGCTTCCTTTACCACCAACCCCCCCCCTTTTTTCTTCAATTGTAGTAGCGGCAGTTCAGCTGTGTGTAATATTAGGTCACCGATTTCACTAGTTGGAGATCAGATTATAACTGGATGGTACTGGCTAGGTGTACGGTAGAGGAGGCAAGGAGTTTTACTAGAAGTAGAGACTTCTGACGTGGTTCTCAGGCTATGCGCGGATTGTCAGTTATGGATGGGTGAAGGGCTCGACCGAGGCTCTACTAGCTTGCATGTCACTGGTGGACTGGGACGAAGACAGAGCTCGACTACCAAAGACTCGGTCTTGTGCATACGGCGACAACTGGAGCTCCGGATCCGAGTTCAACGTTAGTTGAGTTAGCATGTGCCCTAGTTATAGGCACTGGTTCCAGATCTTGAACGAAGCGAGAGAGGAATATTCTGGAATAGGACGAGAGGGGATCGAATGCAGTGGGGTTAGCCTGTCGTGGCGGCGGTACAACGCTTCTCAGGTGGTGCGAGAGAAGGAAAAGGAAGTGCGAATCCATTCACGGCGGTGCCCAATCACTTTTTCGAGGTCTGCCTTGGTTCTCCATTCCCCTTTTGCTGTGTTTGGTTAGAGCATAAAAGGAATAAGAATCGAGACAGATAAAAGGGCAGAGTTTTCCCCATTTTGATTTGATAATCTGAAGAAGAATTTGGGGGAACTTAGGTCCAGACATGATTTTGAACAAGAGGAAAAAGGCTTGTCCCTTCTCGTTTTGTGAAGACTCCTTTCTCTGAGTTGTAGACGATAGCATATAAGAGAAAAGAGAATAACAGCCAGCAGAAGAAGACAGATACGTGCAGTTGAAACCACATTGGATTCTCTGCACACGAAGATTTCAAAATCTTGGTGCACTGTTGAAAAATTGCGCAACCGACAGGGGAAGATTTGAAAATCCTGTACAGTGTTTTGCAATCCTTTCTTTACTGACAGGCAAGATTTAAGAATCTTTGAACACTGTAGAAGGAACTGTACAAGCACAAGGAGGGAGAACAACATGATAAAATATCTCAGATGGTGGAAAGACCCTAGTCAATTTTGTTTAGCATATTGAAAAGTATAAAAATTTAGTTGAACATTGTCTACCGTTGTAATATGTCTTGCAATTCAAAATCGGTGTTCTAACCATGTTTTTAAGAAAATTAAGGATACAACGGCTGGCGAAATGAACGTACTGACAATCTAATTTTTTTCACGCGCGCTACGGTTATGCAACGTTAAGAATTACAAAGCCGTTGAATCAATTTTCCCCGGACGTTAAAATTCAATTTTTTTTATTTGGAATAAAATTGCGAACTCATCACTAGTGAACGGACCGCGGCTGCATTAGACAACGTTGTTGCTTGTAATTTCTTCGTTCTTTCAACCCGATCATATATTGAAATTCAAATTTACTTTTATGTTTACCAATTGATGTTTAAATTAAATCAGCTCTTTAATCGTGAACAATTTCCAATGTTATATTTGAAATATTTTTTATCAACATAAATTAAATTATAAAATTTATATCTTCCAGTCGAATTCAAACATTTACATAATCCAATTTTTTTTTAACAACCCATTCGTATCGAGAATAAATTCCAAGCTTGTGAATTGTAACGGATTATATTTTCACATGAAAATCTAGGTTATGCTAGAGCGTTAGTTCAGTCACAATGTTTATATTAAGTCAACCATGTTCAAAATATGTGAAGTTCCAAATTTTATGTCGAAAATCCTTTATAAATGTTTATTTTGGCGTTAAATATTAATTTAATTTATATTTTAAAATGTCAAAATTACCGGTTCGTTACAGCACAAATAATAATCAGTGTTTGTTGTTTGAAAACCCCACATGGGTATTAAGATGATATTGGACATACACTAATCCCAATATTTAGTTGTATGTCAATCGATTGGTTGACAGGCTGTTGTAAGCATTAATTATTTATATTTAACGCTTATGCAGTAGTGTAATGCACTCTGGATGATGGTTGACTGTGTTTGATTATGGTTGTGTACACGTGTGTATGAAATCCATATAAATAACATTATGTGGTGATTGACTATGTCTGATTCCAGTTCAGAAAGAAGGAATATTTTAAAATAACGATTATTTTAAAATAATGAATATTTTAAAATAATATTCAATAAAAGATCAAAATATGATTTTGATGTCCGATTTGGGATGGACACGAAAATATTTAAATATATAAAGCCGTGTTGATTAGATTAACGCCATTTTGACGTGAACAATATTTATATCGATTTTATTCATTTTTATAATGAATATCGAAAAGGAAGAGATTTCAAAATCTAATGTTTTGAAAATACTATCATTTATATATCGATGATATAGGATATTCAATTTTGATTTGAAATTGAATATGAAGTTGAAATCGTTTTGAAAAACGAATTTAAAACGATTTATATAATACATTTTAAACGGAAATAGATGAAATATATATATAATATATATATAATGGCTTAAACTAAATCGAGTTAGAAGATTATGTCTTAAAGGTCTCAAATCATAGTATAGATCAATACTAAAATAATTAACTTCAATTCTATTTTATTTTAAAATAATTTCGTCAAAGTCCAAGTTCAAACTATTCGTATAATCATATTTTTCACCATATAAGTATTCTTTTTAAGTTGATTCATAAAATCCTACATTTTGGTTCAAAATCAGTTTCCATAATTCAAATCAAATCTTATATTTCAATTCAACAAATCGTAACATATTTTATAATTTCAAGTTGTACAGTTCAAAATCATTATTTATAAATTCAAATCATATGGTTAAAATCATTTTTGTAAATTCAATTTAACAAATTTTTAGTTCATGCCAAACGATTTATTAAATCAATTCCATATATAAACTTTATATATTTCAATTCACGTTTAGCCAATTTACAATTGAGTTCATATTCATATCAATTAATGATTCAAATTCATTTCCTTCAACGTAGAAATTCAAATTCAAAATAAATCTCACAATTCGAGTCCAACTCTTATAAGTTTATACCAATTAAAATTTCATATCTTAATATGAGTTCAATAGTTAAGTCAAGAATCATTATATAAATTTCGATCTTTAAAGCTCTAATTCAAATTGTGAAAATCCTAACTTATCCACCTTTTTGTTTATTAATAAAGTTTATAAAATATATAACATTAACTTTGAAAATAGATATAAATATAAGTTTATAAATTTATTAAATTTGATATAAAATAGCTTTATAAACATAAGTTTAATAATAATTTAGAAATGGTTTAAAAGAATTATTTATTATAATATTTTAAATTTAAAGTTTGAAAATACATATGTGATTAAATTATATGGTTTAAAATAAATAAATAAAATTATAAGTAAAATCTTAAATAAGCATTTAAATCCATTTTTACTCATAAAATCATTCTCAAACATATAATTTAAATTTTACAAATTTTAGAATATAAATTCTTTTAAATAATATATATACATATATAATCTTAAGTTATTATTTAAAAAAATCAAATTTCCAAATCACTTTGCTTAGAAAACATGACCAACGGTGTCTGTATATAGTTTTCTACTCTATGGTCAAGTGATATGGATATTTATCATTTCAATTCGCAATTTACAATTTTACGGGTATATATCATTTTAACCCAAAATCCCAAATTTAGTAAAAAATTGTTCAGGTCTATCGTTTCAACCCATAACGATTTTTCTCTATTCTAATGTCCGTTCGGGTATGTATCATTTCAACCCATAGTGATTTTCTAAAACTATGGTAATCAACAGCATATATAAACAATAGAAATTATCATGTATCATCCATATCATCACATCATAAGTCATATATCATCAGTGCACCTACGTCTCATATATATATATATAGGAAAGGTGTATACATATCAAACAAAATAATTTCTACTCGAAATCCTGTACATTTTACAATAGTTCATTTATGTTGAATTTAACACCCATGAAACAATGTAGGTCAAGTGTGAGATAAACTCACCTTTCATGGTATAGATTGGAGACAATGAATAGAATAACAAAGGATGAAGCGACGACTTCCAAACACGATTCAGAATGGATTTTATCACTGCACCCACTCAATATATATTTTATTTTATAAGAGGAGGTTAGGGAATTTCTCAACGGATTGGTACGTCTATTGGGTTTTGGGATGGTTTCAGAACTCAATACCAACTCAACTCAAAAAAAAAACACAACACTAACTCAATTTAACCAAAATTAAAACACAACAATTCTTTACATGAAATATTCTATATTTTTATGTATACGTGTACACATAATTTTTTTGACATATATATATATTTAAAAATCCAACGCACACCAAACCGATTATATATATATATATGTGTGTGTTTAAACAGAATTTATGTATATATAATTTTACAAAGCAAATAAATTTAAAAGTAACTCACACCACACATTGCAAACACACATAAAACCAATACCACACAACACAAATCACGCACACATATATGTACATTATATATATCATATAATAATACACTCACCACAGGCATATATATACAACACACACAAATACTAACACAAAAACACCCAAACAAGATTCACACATGCTCACACAACTCCGCACCACACACAGTATTGAATATACACACATGCACACATTCACGAACCCTCACACAATATACTATCCACGCAACACCAAAATACACCAGCAAGAACTTTCATGCAACACACAAAAGTACACACACACATATACTCACACACTCATACACACAAGAAGGCACAGGGGTATAGGTAAGTCATGATATGGGAAAGGGAATGGCGAGCTGCATTGGAAGCTTGGCATGTTCAAGGGCTTGGCAGTTTGGCTTCGGCTGGTTCGGTGGAGCTGGGCTGGTGGGCAAGGGCTTCGGTTTGGCAGCAGGCGGTTTCAATAGGCGAGATGAAGGGGAAGAACGGGAGACAGGAAGGTGAAGTATAGGAAGAAATTGTGGAAGAGATAAGTGGAGCTGCTGAGGAGGTTGTGTAAACGAGTGGCAGGAAAGGTCTATAAAAGGCCAAGAGGTGACGTATACAATAAATGCCGAGATTTTTGAGCAAGTTATGTCCAATGTATGGTATAAATTAACTACCACAAATTTTAAATATAGTGACAAAATAAATAGATTGATAGGGAAAAGATGTTACTGCCGTGATATATAAATGTTTAACGGTCCCAAAATTTTCTTTCAAGTTAATGAAAAATTGACTACAATAAATTTGTAAATGATGAAATGTAATTGTCTTTTTATTCCACGTTCCAAATTGGAAAGAAGGGAACGTATAAATTGAATAGGTTACATAATTTAATTACACATGAAAGGAAATAGGAAGAAATTAAATGCCATTAATTAATTGTATTAAACGCTATAAATATTGTAGTCGATAAATATAAAATCTACAACATATTCAATTGTTTCAAATTTCAAATATTCACATAAAACTTAGAATAAATTTATGTGGGATGGGAATAAAATGTGGAGATAGAAAGTGGGTAGCAGATGCCATATTTAATATTCAGGAACGATTTAAATTTTGAAAATAACGAATGTGTAAGGAAAAGAATAATACTAAGAAATGAACATTGAACTTTAAAAAGGTTAACATTGTTTACAAATAAAAGGAAACAATATAAAAATTTAATTCAAGGGAACGAACGGTTTTGGCAATATATATTTAACAAATGATTTTGCAAATCGAATAATAGACGATATCAAATGAGATTTAGATTTTGATATGGAAATGATGAACGAATAAATTTCCAATATTGTTTTCTATTATTGAATTCTATTCATATCAAAATCAAATTCAATTGTTATATAAAACCAAAATAAATTTGTTTTATATCACAAATCAAAATAGTTATCTTATAAGATTCTAAATCAATATGAGTCTTAAATCATTATTATTATTTCAATAAAATCCAAATTGTGACGGCCCGCCCCGCACCAGCCGACATTTCCCATGAAAGTGCGTTGTGCCGATGTCCAACCAGCACGGGACAGTCGCCAAAGAAAGGAAAAAGAAGAGAACTTACTGGTGAACTAACAAAGAAACCTGTAGAATGTCTCACATCGCATGGAATAAAATATAATAGTAACATACTTGACATAAAACAAGCAAGACAGTGCATAAGCTGAAAACTAAAACCATCATCATAGCAGCGGAAATCCAAAATACAGCTTATGATCCAACATCATTATTACAACTTTAAAACTGTCTCTAAAGCAAAAGAAAGTAAAAGAAGGAGGTACACTACTAATGCCCAAGCAGTGACCTTCAACAATACAGGGAGAATATCTATATATCGTACGTGGGAGCCTCCTGCTCGTCTCTGGTACAGCTACTCGTGCATACCACCTAACCTGTCTCTAGTCTGCTCGTTTAGGAGCACCCAGAGTAATAAGAAGAGACATAAAACTCTGGGTCATACAAAAGTCTGGTATGAGCGATATGCAACAAAACAGAACAATAACAGGTATAATCCAATCATACCTAAACCTGGACCTGCAACCAAAGAGTTAGCACTACACACCGTACAATACTCTAAGGTTCCACTAACATATGGTGTAAAGATACGGGGGAGGGGGTGTGCATGTCATAATGATGGGAAACGATCAAGCATAGCAACCATCCTCACATCTCTCACTCAGTGCGTAAAACATACGATATCCACTATTTGGTCACCTAATCCTTTGGGCCCTGACGGAGTCCAACCCCGTACAACTATCACTACAAGCCCACTATCCGTCTCTCAGTGGTGAACCAAAGTTATGAATACCGACAACCCCTTTGCACACGTCCCGCAGCAAAGTCCAATCGTGAAGTTAACTCGTTGGTTCCCAAATAGATCCTGATTTCTACTTCCTATTTGGACTTCCTTTGCATCTCGGGTTTTGGTCTTTATCCGGATCGGTTCAGATATGTGTAGTGCCTTGATCATCATCGGTTCGGTTCAGTGCCCGTAGTCCACGCTTGGGTTTGTCTCATGGAGTTCCTCGTGCGGCTCGGTTCGGAGGTTGCTTCCTGGTTCGTTTCGGTGGTTGCTTCCTGGTTCGGTTCAGTGGTTGCTCCCTCGTAGATATTCTGATCCGATCCCACTCCCTTTCATTAGCCCGATCCGATCTCACCCTCCTTCATTCGCCCGATCCGATCCCAATCCAACTATAGTGGCCTTCCTTTTTGCCATGCTTTATCTTGTGCTAAGTTCCAGTTCGGTTCGGTGCTCCCTTGCTCAGTCCACTATCCGACCCGAGCCCTTTCAACCGATCCGATCCGAAACCCTGCACAATTTTCCTGCGACTTTTCCAGCGACTGTTTTACGCCATACGACGGGGTTTTCGACCATTCTAACTTTTCTAAGCAATCATAAAGCATACCATACAGTCATAGCAACATAGAGAATCAACCATAAACATCCAAACAATAATATGATATGTTAAAATGGATCAAACATACCCAAAAAGCATGATTTTCCTCTTAATCCCCTTAATTATGGTTTAGCAATATGATTAGCAAAACATGTACAAATCAACCCAAATTTTTATCAAAGCCCTAAAATAATATTTTATAATTTTACAAATTTTTCCAGATTTTAAACATGTATAAATTCGCTAATTATCACTAATTACCCTTAATTAACCATAATTAGTGAGGAACTATGAAATCACTCACCTTAGCCTCAAATAAACTTTAGATCTAAAATATTCTCTGTTATGAGTCGAATCTCTATGTGTTCCAGCAGCTATGTTCCAAATTGGATATTGATTTTCCTTGATTCGATGTAGTTTTGCTTAATCCCTGATTAGAAAGTGATTAGATGCGATTTGGGATGAAATTAGAAGGTGGAGGCCATGGCTAGGTTGAGAGGAATGTCTTAGGCGGCTGGAAAATGAATTAAAAATTGTTTTCTAAACCCTAGCAGCCCTCTTATCCTCTTAATCCCGAAATTCCCCAGTGGACTTAGCTGTTAATCACCTGGTTAAGCCTAATTAAGCTATTTTTCACCATTTGAAACTTGTTTAAGCCATATCTCCCAAATGGTGAGTCCATTTGGCTAATGTGATCACTCTACGGAAAGGTAAACCATCATCCGGATCTAATGCAAGTGGTTTCAAGTCAAAACTCCTCTCCAATCAAATGTTATGGCCAAAACAAGATCAGCTAGGGGCAAAACGGTCATAAAAAAATCGGCAAAAATCATGAACATGGGAAGTGACCCCAATAGTCGTCTCCCAAAGTTACATGATCCTACGTCTTTGTATGTAAAAGAAATAAATATTCTACGATCCTTCAATACGTAGAATGCGGGTCGTTACACAAACACTCTTAAAATTGAGGTTGTTGCGTATGCCTATTCGTATTATTTGTGTGACTACTAGGGTCAGTGGTCACTATTCCTTATTATACAAAAGGATAGGTTATAATGATAATATATTTGAAATGAATAATTCAAGCATTATTTTCTCGAGGACTTTATAAACCCTAAGGATAAATGTTACATGACTTCATGCTAATTTAATTTTATTTTCAACTACAAGGCTACTAAGCAATTATATTTTCCACCTTTCAAAATTGTTATTTTATACCTCTAAATCACCAATTTCATGTATACCTATGTACATTATTAATATATATTCCAGTTTGTATTATACGTGTATCAAGATATTTAATAAACACACGTCTAAAATGGGTTAAAAACTTGGGGTTATCACATGGCTTCTCAGTATAATGGATCGTTTCGGTTCTAGAGATGAATGGTAAACTCGTGTATAGGGTCGAGTTACCGATTAGGATATCAGGTGTGCAAAATGTATCTAATGTGTCGATGTTTATACATGATCCTTCATTGATAGTAGAAGCGTCGCAGCAAGAAGACTTAGAGTTGAGCCGAATTCGGTTATAAGAACCTTTAAAATGACATTGGCCATTTATAAAATATCATTTGCAAAACTTTTAAAACATAGTAAATGATATTTATAAATAAATTTTAAAAACTTTTATACTATTCAAACAATAATGAATAAATCTTCAAGACATTGTAAATAAAGTAATTAAATAATTTCAAACTAATATTTTATAACTTAACAACACATTTTAGAAAAAATACTTTATTTGAAACATCATTACTTAATGGTTTTACCTTTAAACCTGACAAATAATTAATATTTCATAAAAAATAGGATTAATTATCAAGAATAATCCGAAGTTTAACGTGTCTTCCTATAATAATCCCAAGTTTGGATTATTTCTGAATAATCCGAAGTTTTGGGGGTGTCTTCCCATATTAATCCCATTTACTTGGGTCTTCCCCTATTGATCCGAAGTTTGCGAGTGTCTTCCCATATTGATCCTAAAATAACACGTCAGGGGGTCATAGGGATCAATATGGGTAGACACCCCCCAAACTTAGGATTATTCAGAAATAATCCAAACTTGGGATTATTATGGGAAGACACGTTAAATCTCGGATTATTCTTGACAATTAATCCTAAAAAATAAAGAATAATTAATTAATTAACAACTAAATCATGATTTATTAAATAATAATTAATTATCATTTAAATATAATTAATGGAACAATTATAAATTTGGACACTGTTTTTGAAACAATCATTAAATAATGATGATAAACTAATTAACTTTACAAACTCCTAATAAATCGTAAATGTATTTCCAAAACAGTACTAAATAAGATTGATTATTCTTGAAAACATCATAAATAGAATAACCAATGATTTAAAATATTTATTTCAAATGGACTTAGCAACAACAATTACGCAATGGTTATGTCTCTGTTTCAAAGAAACTATAAGTGATTATACCTAGTATTTACAATTTAAAAACATATATTGAATATGTCTTAGTGTCATGATGGTAATTAATTACGTTACTAATAATTCCATTCACTTCCTACTTTAACGCTGGTATTTACATTAGCAAGCCGATATGCACATAAATAACCAATCCGCAATCAACATCTAATATAACACATATTCAACAGCATAAACATATATGTCCAAATTAATATATTAGCAAAATGACGGTTTATTCTGCTATCATGACGTCATTATAAATAAGTTCAATCGGATTTATAGACAGTGTATTTTTGGATAAATAGATAACACTAAACATATACTTGCATTAATTATGTTATAACTAAATAAGGTAATCAAATCAATATTATTCAGCAGTTCACATATTACTAAATACAACTACAACAAGTTTGATTATAGAATAAGCTCATGTAATGTCTAATAGAAATGTGCGATGTCATAACGTAAACCTATATCAAGTTCAAACAATCTAATACCATTTCAAGATGCTATGTCGCAAATCCTAGATCCGTTACAAACGATTAACCAATTCGATTAGTTTAAGAAGATGTAAGTAAATTTTAATCTATAATGAGTAGTACTGGTAAATAAAAAAGGTGAGTTAACTCACCATTAGTCTAGTTGTCACTTCCACATTTTGGTTTAGTTTGATTTCCAATGGCATTCAAAATTATCAGGAATTTCAACTAGTATGGAATTCAACCAATCCAATTTCGAAATGTAGATAACAACAATTCGAATTTAGTACCACTGACCATGTTTGATTTGGACCTAATATGAGAGAGTTGTGAAATTTATAAGATATTTATTATTAAAATTATCATTAAAATATTAATTACAATTACATTCCACTAATTACTATTATAATTCTTCTTCCTTGTTTTAAAGAATTCCTACTCCAGGTAGTAGCCTTCAGTCAACATGGTCGAATTTTACCTCCCTATCATCTCACTTAAACTCCACCAAAAAAACACGAACTAAAATGCACTGATCTTCTCTATGCCTTAGCTTCCTTCTACCCCTAATATTACAACACCCGAAAATCACCATATGTTTTCTTCCGTAGCTTAATCGCACGTCCTCATAGCCTATGCGACTATGCATAAAGTTCCACAAAATTCAAAGCAAGGTGCTAATCATTAATGATTCTCAAACCCTAATTCCAAGCTTCTTATTGCTAAGAACATCGTACTCGCAAACAACATTGCATGCTACTTCTGGGTTGTAAGATTGAAGAGTATCCCAATATGAATTCAAAGATATAACAATTACCCTTTTTACTTTTTCTTTCAATTATTTTTTAAAGGAGGGAAGCTTCATTTGTTTTCTTGAATTTGAATGGAAAAAAAGATAGTTGCGTGTGAATTCGAAGAGGAATTACGGGATTTATAGATAATAAATGAAATGTAGGGGTAAGTAAAGTTTAAACGGAGATTACAAGCTTTTCGTTGCATATGTTTTCTATTCGCTTACGGACTCCAATCGACACAAAGAAAGTATTGTCCTGCTCAAAGTCTTGACATAATACTAAAGCAATAACAATATACACTAGTTATTAAATTTTGAAAAATCACCAAAACATTGCTATTTTGTTGAAAAATCATTGAATTTGTAACGGCACGGAAAAAATTCGACGCTCGAATTTTTGACAATAATATATAATCCCGTATCACTTGCCAAAAACCCAAGTATCGAATCCTGACTATTAATAGAAAGAAGTTAGAGGGTGAGAAAAGAAAGAAAGAAATGTTAGAATAGAAGAAAGAAGAAGAACACACATCAGAATCTCACAGCGGAACGAATAAATATAATACATCAAATCTCTTTATAAAGAAACTGTATATATATATACCAATCATCAGAGTACATCATATATCAGACACAGCGAAAATAACTTTGAATAACTAACGGTGAAGCCTCCTGCTTCTAGCTCCTGGAAGAAATTCCAAGCGAAACCTAACCTGTAAATATACTCGGTCTGACCCGAGCACATTTGATTTAAAACAAAATTTCACCCAGTTAGTCTGGAATACTTTCAGTGATAAATTCACAACACAAACAACTTGTTTAACTTTGGAAATCCTTTTGAAATAAAAGGATAATAGTAAGACCAGTCCACACATAAACACGGACGGTTTTTACCTTACTATAACCCAAACCAAATTTTGAAATCAAATCTTATCTGATATTATGATAGTGTCTATCAAACCACAAATAAATAACAAATTAGCAGAACGCTTACATCTCACGCTCTACATATATAGTATACAATCAAAAACCGCGGGCGCTTATTGGAAATTGGATTCCAACCATGACAAGGTATGGGACCATCTGCCGATAGTGTATCTCTAGAGGCGAATACACTGGGTTCAACAAGATCATCTTGCAACCCGACCCACACATGACCGACCACTCATTTTGCTTGAGTGTATCAAATGTATATCACCAACTGTTGGGCTCAAACCACCGTTTCCCGAAAAGGGACAAAATCGATAGGTTAAAGAAGCAAAAGGAATTTCTCTAGATAGGTGATTATACACCCTAATGGGACCGACCCACATAGCCATGTTGCTTGCCCGATTTTTGTCATTTCCCGGTTGATGAGGTTTGAGGCTACGATTATCTACTTTTTAGATCAACATATCACTTTGAATGTCACATCGTCAGATCCGTTAGAAATCACTAATTGACGTCTACAACAATACATTACGTGTTAGCTAAAAGAAGTTTCCTTCTCCGCTTCCACTCTTGGTACGGTTGAAGAAATCAATATACGTGACCGTCTGGAAATACTTTATCAGACACTCGTCCATACAAGTCATCCAGGAACAGGATGAACCGAAGGCACTCTCCTACCGCATCCTATATAGGAATCACCCCAAGGATCAGTAGCGAGAAATCCTTGCAACCCGTAGATTTCAACCATGATAGAACCCCAGTATATCTCTGCGTCGACTCAGAGACTATAAGTGGTTCTTCCATTAATGAAGATATACGGTCTTCAATGCTCCATCTTCATCGCCTGCCAATTAGTCGCGAATGTACAGTTGATTCGAAGTGGTTTTGGGTCTAGTTCCCATCCCGGTTTCTTCGAAAACAACACGTCAAAAGGTAGATAGAATATTTCATTTGATAGTCGGTTGTTTAACTATCAAATCTTAACAGTGTTGTTAAGTACATTGGCAGCTCAGGTCATCTATTTCAAACGCTTCATTAAACCACTTTATCAATTCTTATAATTGATTTCATAAATTTTATCTTGATAAAACTCCTATGATTTATTACTTTGAAAATATAAATCAATACTTGTTTCTGAATAACTTATTTATCAAACTTACTTTTATCTCCTTTGTTCGGCAATATTCTTTTATTCAATAAAACACATCTTTTATTTCTACTTAGCTTGGAAAAACACCATTTCTATTCTTAAACCCTTTCTGTATTCTCTTGTCTTAAAATATCGTTATCGCTTCATACTTCTTCCCATTTCATTAATCACTGGGAATGTCGTATATTTATACTTAACCAACAGGTATAACTTAAATTAAAAATCTTATATGTTTAATACATCGTCAAGTGACGTATTCCCTATAATATAACCTCAAAAGGGTTTATCCATTTTAAGAATCACGTTTTTAAACTTATGGTTTTATTTCAATATACGATTTCATTTCAAAACTAATATCGCTCTTTACTTCTCATTCCCATGAAAACCCAATGTCCTCTACCATTTCAAACCAATATCATCTTTTTGATAATAGTGAAGTCGCCCAAGTTTGGGTATTTTAATTACCTCTCAGACCTTGACCGACAACGTTCTTGTCGCAAGACAATAAGAGTTTACAACTCAAAACCCTGATATTCCATTCCCACTTCTATTCATTTTGATTTTTATAAATCATTTCATTTCATTTGAAAACCCACTTTACATTCTAATTCTCATTCCTTAATTAAGTAAACGACTCTACAAAATCTTATTTACCATTGGAATCAAATATGGTTTTATAACCCATTCTTCCATTGGTAATTCCCTTAGGATCTCTTAATTTATTAAGTAGATATTTACCAACCCCTTTTGAGTCAAAAACTTAACCATACCCATTTTACTTTAATTAAATAAATACTTGTTGGAATCCTCTCATTACTTACGAGTCACCTTTCACAACTTTGTTTGTAAATCCGAATGGAAATCCTATTATAACTCTTATTATACTTCAATCAAACTTATTTCCATTTGATCACTTTTCAATTTAATTCTCCATTAAAAATAATCATTACTATTATCATTATTTGAAATGATAATTTACTTTTGCATTAACCAGTTTAATTGTAGTTAATCCCATTATAAACTTGAAATAAAATAATTAATCCTTTTTAAAAGATCATTAAATAATAATTAACTTTATTAACCAAATTAACTTGATAATTATTTTTAAACCATAGTTAATCAACGATTAACTAATTTCTAACAATACTCATTAAGTTTAATGAATATTCAAGAACTATTAATTTGATTAATTTTAAATCAAATCATTCTAATTGTCAACTTTAGTTAACACAGTCGCCTTTGTCGACCGTCAACATCAGTTACCCATTAACTGATATTCACTCACTGTTTCCCCTTTTTAATTTAATTAATAACTTAATTAATTTAAAAATATCATTTTATTTGTTTTGTAAATCACTGATTCAATTTTACTAGTCAATATATTAGTCTCTGCTTTTCTGATCATTAATGACATTTTAACTCATTAGATAAAACCTTTAAATAAATTCTTTGATAAACACTGTAACACCCCACCTCCGCTAGGGTCACTCACAAAGGGAATGCCCTAGTTTTGGAGGGGTATTATCTAGTAAACAGGCACAGAGATAACACAAGACAGAACATAGATAAAACAGAGTATATAAAGCAGCGGATATAAATTTTAAAAACCAAATCTTATTACTAAAAAATAGAGTCAAAACCTCTTACATCAAATGTGCTTAGGAGATTATTTCATTACATCAAGTTCTAAAGAAGCAAAGTACTTAAAACAACATAAGTAAAATATTATTCCCCAAAAAGAGCATGAGTGCAGCCATAGCATAGCTCAAGACCAAACCGTACATGAGTTGTCAGAAAGCAAGCAAAGTCCAAGCTAAGAGCTAGAGTTTCCTCCCTGAGAACCTGGGGGGGAAACGAAAGACAAAGAGGCGAATGAAAACGGGTCAGTCAAAAAGACTGGTAAGCCCTGGTGACTATTAGCATAGAAACTAGTAAAGTTAACAAGACATGAATAAACTGGAATTAAACATAGGAATGATGATAAGTCTGACATGATAACTAAGCTAACAAGATAACTCAGGTCTAACATTGCGTATTCAAGGTTCGCCATACCAACTATACTGGTATACTAATCCCGTGTCAACTATAAATCAAGAAATAATCCCTTGGCCCAATATCGTGAAGTGACCCAATTCGGGGTCCAACAGTATGATCTAATCGATCGGCTCCCTACAAGTCTAGCTCGTCGTGTGTCTGTGTCATACGGCTCTATCACGAATGTAGTCACCTGTGCTAGGTCCACCATAGGGTGTATCAAGCCCTAGAGTGCCAACCACCGACACGAATCAAGAATGCACAGATAATCCCACCGATGCCCAATGCCTACTTTTTCAACTCCAGACTAAGTGCACGACCCTAGTCCGCCTGAACCTACAATGGCGCACCAACTCAGCCGTCGTTCTGGTCGCTTACAATCAGCCCAGCAATCGTGCCCCACCATGCCTAGTCCCAAGGTACCGTGATACATCTAGTGGGTTACTGCTGAAAAGGACCGCGTAACTAGGGTTTCGTTCAGCAGGTTAAGTTGTCATTTAAAATCGAGACTTAACCCCAACTACGTGTCATGTCAAATTGACTAAGTATGTCGTTCTAGTTCAAGACTTAGTCCTACGAATCATGTGTCAGGTTGGTTAAGTGTGTTCAAGCGGTTCATGACTTAACCCTATCAAATCAACGTGTCAAATTGGTTAAGTATATTCAAGTGGTCCATGACTTAACCCTATCCAGTGGCATTAATTTACTTAATGCACCCCTAACCTCTCACATTAGACTTGGTTATGGTTACTGGATGTGCCGGGCGGTTCCAGGTAGATTTACACCATAACCTAGTCTAACCTCGGGTTTCGAGTGCGATATGACCAACTACTCACATTGGGTCCTATTGTTTGCAGTTAGTAGATTCACCGGGCGGTTCCGAGCAGATTTATACTACAAACTCAACCAAACCTCGAGTTGGCCATGTTCAAGTTATCTAAGTGTCATGTCCACGCTTAATTTTTCATGTCAAGTTCAAGTTCGTGTTAACCATGTTCATGATTCAAGTTTTCAAGTATAATTTCATGTCAAGTTTACATGTCATGTTTTCATTTCATATCATGTTAATTTTATAGCCAATTTCAAGTTTGCCTAATCTACCCAAAACGTATCCCCAACGTATGTGAATTTGCATCAACAAAAGATATCAAGGTAGGGAATAACACAAAAAGGATAGTCATAGGATGGCAATTGTAACGACCCGCATTCTACGGATCATAGGATCGTAGAATATTTATTTCTTTCCCATACGAAGTCGTATGGTCATGTAACTTTGGGGGACGACTATTGGGGTCATTTCCCATGTTCATGATTTTTCCCGATTTTTAAATGACCATTTTACCCCTAGTTGGCACTGTTTTGGCCATAACTTTTGACTGGAAATGAATTTTGACCTGAAACCACTTCCATTGGCTCCGAATGATGGTTTCTCTTTCCGTAGAGTGGTCACATTAGCCAAACGGACTCACCGTTTGGGAGATGTGGCTAAAACAAGTTTCAGATGGTCGAAAACAGCTTAATTGGGCTTAACCGGGTGATTAACAGCTAGGCCCAAGGGGAATTTCGGGTTTAGGGGTATATAGGGGCTGATTAGGGTTAGAAAACATTTCTTTAGACATTTTCCAGCCGCCACTTTCATCCTTAGACACTCTAACAATGGCTTCCTACATCTAAAACACCCCAAATCACTTTCTAATTGAAGATTAGGCTTAGCAACATCAAATTAAGAAGAAAAAGCACCAAAGCAAGGTTAGAGCTGCTGTTGGACATCAGTATTCGCCCCAAATCAGAGAAGTTTCAGATCTGAGAATTTTATTTGAGGCCAAGGTGAGTGATTTGCATAGTTTTTGCACTAATTACGGTAATTAAGGGTAATTAGTGAAGATTAGCGAATTTATACACTAATAAATTCTGGAAAAATGTTTAGAAATTCGAAAATAATATTTTATGCCTCTGTTAGAAATTTGGTTCGATTTGATTAAATTTTGTTAACCTTATTGTTAGATTTTCTTAAGTATGCTTAAGGGAAAATATAGGGTATTGGCTATGTTTGATCCATTTTACATGCTATGATTTATGTTTTGGTGTTTTTGGTCGATACTATATGTTGCTATGACTGTATGGTATGCTTTGTGATTGTTTAGAAGTGTTAGTTTGGTCAAAAACGCCGTCGAATGGCGAAAAACAGTCGCTGGAACGAAGTGCAGGAAATACCCCGGACCGGATCGCCCCTACCCCATGCGAACCGATCCGATTGAAGCTCGCGCCACGAGACGACCCGATCCGCTCCACTTCGAAGGTCACGATCCGACCTGACGTCACGAGCCACTCCAAGCTCGACCGATGCCACGAATGGGTGAAGCACGATCCGATGATGGCGATCCGACCATTCGCGAAGGAGGACTGCGAACCGAACCGAAGGGGGATGATGACCACGAGTGCATCGCGACCCGACCCGATGCAGCAGGCGCGATCCGAATGAGCTGACGAATGGTGCGATCCGAATGAGCTGACGAATGGTGCGATCCGAATGAGCTGACGTAACAGGCACGACCCGATCCGAGCGAAGGCAATGGCCACGATCCGCGAGTCGAGCTGATGCGAGGGGGCGAGTCACGAACCGAACCAGGAGGTCGCGAACTGAATGAAGACCGATCCGGAAGTGAAGACTATAACCCGAGATGCAAAGGAAGTCCAAATGAGAAGTTAGAGCTCAAGATTCAGATGGGAATCAACGAGTTCGCTTCATGGTTGGGCTTTGCTGCGGGACGCGTGCCAAGGAGTTATCGACGTCTATAGCTTTGGACCACTATGGTAGGAGGTACGAAGGCGGATCCAGGGCCATTATGGCATAGGTAGGACCAAGGGATACAACCAATGAAGTGGGTCATTGAAATGTTTGGTCATGACTCCATATGTTTAGCTTGGTTATAGCAGGGTTTCTACAAGTCGGGATTCGTCGTTACCTCAGTTTGTCTAGTGTTCCAAAGTGGTAGATGTCGTACGCTTTACGCACTGAGTGAGAGATGTGAGGATGGTTGCTATGGATGATTTGTTTGCTATCATTGTGACATGCACACCCCACCCCCGTATTCCTACACTATTCATTATGGCGCCATGGAGTATTGTACGGTATGTGGTACTAACTCTTTGGTTGCAGGTCCAGGTTCAGGTATGGTTTAGTATACCTGTTATTATTCTGTTTAGATGCTTATCGCTCATACCAGGCTTTATGTCTGACCTAGAGTTTTATGTCTCCTCTTATTACTCTGGGTGCTCACACGAGCAGACTAGAGACAGGTTAGCTGGTGATGCACGGGTAGATGATCCGGAGACGAGCAGGAGGCTTCCACGTAATATATATAATATTCTCCCTGTGTTGTTGAAGATCACTGCTTGGGCATTGGTGGTGCATCTTCTACTTTAGCTTTCTTTTGTTTAGAGACAGTAAATTTGGAAAATTGTAATAAGCTGTATATGGATTTCCGCTGCTCTGATGATTGATGTTGATTTTAGTTATCAGCTTATGCACTGTCTCACCTGTTTTATGTCAAGTATGTTGTTAATATATTTTATTCCATGCGCTGTGAGACATTCTACAGGTCCCTTGATTAGTTCATTCCCTTCTTTCTTTTCTTCTGACGACCGTTCTGTGCTAGCTGGGCATGTGTACAGCGCACTTTCGGAGGAAATGCAGGCTGGTGCGGGGCGGGCCGTAACACTTGGTATCAGAGCCAGGTTGCGTAGTTAACCTAGGGAAGTTATCAGGGAGAGATAATATACATATACGAGAGAGCGTATTTGTGATTATTTTGATTTTTAAAAGCTATATATATACTATTAGTAGTATAAAGATGAAGTCGTACTGCACTAGCACCACTATGGAGTCGTTAATCGTTTCCTTTTTCAGATTGACGATGAGCCGATATGTTAGAGGTACAGGTAGAGGGGCCAATAATGGGAATGTTGCTGACATGAGGACGATGTTTACTGACCTCATGAGAGAGATGCTTAGAGATGTACAGAGGGCAGCTCCCAATGGTGGGAATGGTGGTGGTCCAATAGTGCAGGCACCAAGAGTCGACTTCGCCAAGCTGAATAAGGATTATACTAGCCTTGGTGGGAAGCCGTTCCATGGAACGAAGTCGGCTACGGATGTTCAGGATTGGGTGGATAGTTGCGAACGTATCTTCGAGGATTTGGGTATCGAGGATGCGATGAAGAGAAAGCTAGCGTCCCGTCAGCTGCAAGGGCGGGCAATGAATTGGTGGAATGCTATAAAGGCAGCTACTCCCGAAGATCAGATTACTTGGGAGCAGTTTAAGGCTCGCTTTAGCGAGAAGTTCATACCAGCTGCTCAGAAGTCAGTGCTGTTTAAGAAATTCTTGGAGCTCAAGCAGAATGGCAGAGCTGTCTTGGAGTATATTGCTGAATTTGACACTTTGTCAAAATATGGGTTATCTCTTATTGATACTGCCGAGAAAAAGAATGAGAAATTCATAACTGGTTTGGATCAGTACTTGGGGGAAAGACTTATTAACCACATCGATGAGACGTTTGATTCGATTGTGGGGAAAGCGTTAAGATCAGAAAGTCTCTACCCTAAGTCGAAGACTGAGGTTGCATCTGCAGAAGAGCCAAAACCACAAGAAAGTGGTGGAGGCAAGGGTGGTTCCCAGAATAAGAGAAAGCAGAACCAAGCTAAGGATGGCCAGAAGAAAAAGAACAAGCAAGATGTGGAGTGCTTCAGCTGTGGTAAGAAGGGCCATTATGCTAGTAATTGTCGGGCCAAGCCAGCGGATAGGAAGTGCTTCAATTGTGGCCAAATGGGACATCACAAGGACAAGTGTCCACAGCCCCCTAAAGAAAAGCAAATGGTGAAAGCCTACGCTCTTAATGCTATTCCTTCTTCGTCGAATGCCCCAACAGCGGCGGAGAAGGGAAAGAATGTCGTCATTCAAGGTATGCTTTCTGTTTATGATGTTCCTGTTAGAGTTTTGTTTGGTACCGGAGCTTCCAGTTCTTTCATATCTAGTGACCTGGTAGATAGGTTGGGATTGGAGCCCGAGATTGTCGATAGACCTTTAGTAGTGACGAACCCGATTGGTGGTTCGACTAGCCTCAGTATGATTTGTCGTAATTTGGTCTTATCGAGTCATGGATGCATGTTTGTTTGTGATTGCTTTGTTTTGGGCTTTACTGGGTTTGGCATTATTTTGGGAGTGGATTGGCTCCGAAGATACGGGGTGGTGGTAGACTGTGAGGGCTTTTTGGTGACAGCTAGAGCGGATGATGGGCGGAGGATAGTGTTTGGTGGTCTACCCAGTGAGGGGGTATTGGATAGTTTTCTAAACTCCCTCGACATTCCGCATAGTGAGTTGTCAGGTTTGCCCGTGGTTGGCCAGTATCCGGATGTTTTCAAAGAAGTGACCGGACTTCCACCACACCGAGAGATTGAGTTTCGTATTGATTTGGTAAAAGATGCCAGACCTATAGTGATGCCACTTCGTCGTATGGCACCAAGGGAACAGCGAGAGCTCGAGGTGCAAGTCAGCGATCTTTTGAAGAAGGGATTTATCAGAAGGAGTGTTTTTGAATGGGGAGCACCAGTTGTGTTTGCTACCAAGGCGGATGGTTCCCTTCGTTTGTGTGTAGACTACCGCGAGTTGAATAAAGTGACGAGGAAGAATAAGTATCCTCTACCGCGGATAGATGATTTGTTCGATCAGTTGAGTGGCGCGAGGATATTTTATCAGTTGGATCTCGCGACAGGTTTTCATCAGCTTAGAGTGGAAGCTGAGAGTATAGCTAAAACGGCATTTCGAACGCCGTCTGGATTTTATGAGTGGTTGGTTATGCCATTTGGGCTGACTAATGCCCTGACATATTTTGTGGATCTTATGAATAGGGTATTCAGAGATCAGTTGAATAAGTCTGTCCTTGTGTTCGTTGATGATATTTTGGTCTATTCGAGGACAGAGGAAGAACACAAGGAACATTTAAGAGTAGCAATGGAGGTGTTGAGAAAACACCAATTGAAAGCAAAGTTTTCTAAGTGTCACTTCTGGAAGAGGGAAGTGAGGTTCTTGGGCCATGTTGTATCAGAGAATGGTATTGCCGTGGACCCGGCAAAGGTGGCTACGGTACAAGATTGGCCTACGCCCAAGAACGCAACAGATGTAAGAAGTTTCTTGGGATTAGCTGGATATTATCGTAAGTTTATCCAAGGTTTCTCCAAGATAGCAGCACCATTGACCCAGTTGACCAAGAAGAATCAAGCTTTTGTCTGGGATGAAAGGTGCGAGAATGCATTTAAAAATCTAAAGGACAAGTTGACAAGCGCACCAGTGTTAGTCATTCCTAAGGGGGATGAAGAGATGACGGTATACACGGATGCCTGTGGTACCGGACTGGGTGCTGTATTGATGCAAGGCGGTAGGGTTGTAGCTTACGCAAGTCGGCAATTGAAACCGCACGAGAGAAGATACCCTACCCATGATTTAGAATTGGCAGCGATCATGTTCACGTTAAAGATGTGGAGACACTATCTCCTGGGAAAAAGATTTGAGCTGTTTACAGATCATAAATCGTTGAAGTATCTATTCTCCCAGAAGGATTTAAATCTCCGTCAGCAGAGATGGTTAGAGTTCTTAGCTTCCTATGATTTTGACATCGCATACACACCGGGAAAGGGCAATGCGGTGGCTGATGCATTGAGTAGAAGACATGCCAGCTTAGGGGCTATGTTCCTTGAATGGAAGCAACTGGAGTTTATCGCGGGGTTTGATTTCAGGCCAAAGTGCGGATTGGATCCAGAAATGTTAGCAAGTTTGACGATCAGACCCACTTTGATTGAACGGATCGGCTCTAGTCAGAGGGACGATCCTAACCTATTGGAAATCATCTCCAAGTTTGAGATGGGTATCGATGAGGAGATGAACAAGTATGGGCTTGATCGAGATAGATGGCTTAGAAAGAATGGAAAGCTTGTTGTACCCAATGTCAATGGATTGAGGGATGAAGTGCTTAGAGAATGTCATCATTCAAAGCTGACTATACACCCCGGTGGTAACAAGATGTATCGAGATATGAAGCAGACTTACTACTGGGAAGGGATGAAAAGAGACGTTGGGAAGTTTATATCCAAGTGCATGAATTGCCAGCTAGTTAAAGCTGAGAAAAAGAAGCCTAGTGGGTTGTTACAGCCCTTAGAAATTCCCGAATGGAAATGGGAGCAAGTCTCGATGGATTTCATCGACGGTTTACCAAGGACTAGATCGGGATATGACAGCATTTGGGTAATTGTAGATCGACTGACTAAAAGTGCAAGATTTATACCAGTCAAATCGACCAGAACGGCAGCTAAGTTAACAGAATTGTATATGAAGTGGGTAGTGAGATTTCATTGAGTACCTAAAAGCATTGTAAGCGACTGAGACCCGTTGTTCACTAGTGGGTTTTGGAAGAGCTTACAAGAGGCTCTAGGGTCAGAGTTACATCTCAGTACCGCATATCATCCTCAGACCGACGGTCAGACGGAGAGGGTGAACCGTATTTTGGAAGACCTCTTGAGAGCATGTATATTGGATTTTGGTGGATCATGGGATGAACATTTGCATCTAGTAGAGTTTGCATATAATAATAGCTACCAATCCAGTATCGGTATGGCTCCGTTTGAAGCTTTGTACGGAAGACCGTGCAACTCACCGTCATGTTGGATAGAGACTGGCGAGAAATTTATGCTTGGACCAGATGTGGTGAGGGAAACTTCAGATAGCATCAAGATCATTCAACAACGAATGAAGGCAGCCCAAGATAGGCAGAAGAGTTATGCCGATAAGAGAAGAAGAGGCCTAAAATTCTCCGTTGGTGACTTGGTGTTTGTCGATACTTCTCCGTTGAAGAGCGTAATACGATTCGGCAGGAGAGGCAAGTTGGCACCAAGATTCGTTGGCCCATTCCCTGTTCTTGAACTAGTCGGGAATTTGGCATATAGAATTGACTTACCAGAGAAGATGGCGGGAGTTCACAACGTATTTCATGTTTCCCAACTAAGGAAGTTCGTTCACGACTCAGATATGACTATTTCACCTGATCAGTTAGAGGACTTCGAAGTAGAACCCGAGGCGGTTGGGAACCGCAAGCCGGCCCGTATTGTCGCGCACGACATGAAGCAACTTCGAAGGAAGGCGGTGAAGCTAGTCAAGGTACAGTGGAGCGAGGACGAGAATGATTGTACTTGGGAGACAGAGGAGAACATTAGGAAGTCACACCCAGAACTCTTTGCCTGGTAAGATTTTGGCTTCGATTTAGTTTTTCCGCATGCTAGGATAGACTTGTTTGCTTGTTTTGCATGATTGATTGTTGTATGCGGTTGTTAGGCATGCGGGATCCTTTGTATGTTTTGGATTAAGGAATTTCGGGGGCGAAATTTCTTAAGGGGGGGAGAGTGTAACGACCCGCATTCTACGCATCATAGGATCGTAGAATATTTATTTCTTTCCCATACGAAGTCGTATGGTCATGTAACTTTGGGGGACGACTATTGGGGTCATTTCCCATGTTCATGATTTTTCCCGATTTTTAAATGACCATTTTACCCCTAGTTGGCACTGTTTTGGCCATAACTTTTGACTAGAAATGAATTTTGACCTGAAACCACTTCCATTGGCTCCGGATGATTGTTTCTCTTTCCGTAGAGTGGTCACATTAGCCAAACGGACTCACCGTTTGGGAGATATGGCTAAAACAAGTTTCAGATGGTCGAAAACAGCTTAATTGGGCTTAACCGGGTGATTAACAGCTAGGCCCAAGGGGAATTTAGGGTTTAGGGGTATATAGGGGCTGATTAGGGTTAGAAAACATTTCTTTAGACATTTTCCAGCCGCCACTTTCATCCTTAGACACTCTAACAATGGCTTCCTACATCTAAAACACCCCAAATCACTTTCTAATTGAAGATTAGGCTTAGCAACATCAAATTAAGAAGAAAAAGCACCAAAGCAAGGTTAGAGCTGCTGTTGGACATCAGTATTCGCCCCAAATCAGAGAAGTTTCAGATCTGAGAATTTTATTTGAGGCCAAGGTGAGTGATTTGCATAGTTTTTGCACTAATTACGGTAATTAAGGGTAATTAGTGAAGATTAGCGAATTTATACACTAATAAATTCTGGAAAAATGTTTAGAAATTCGAAAATAATATTTTATGCCTCTGTTAGAAATTTGGTTCGATTTGATTAAATTTTGTTAACCTTATTGTTAGATTTTCTTAAGTATGCTTAAGGGAAAATATAGGGTATTGGCTATGTTTGATCCATTTTACATGCTATGATTTATGTTTTGGTGTTTGTGGTCGATACTATATGTTGCTATGACTGTATGGTATGCTTTGTGATTGTTTAGAAGTGTTAGTTTGGTCAAAAACGCCGTCGAATGGCGAAAAACAGTCGCTGGAACGAAGTGCAGGAAATACCCCGGACCGGATCGCCCCTACCCCATGCGAACCGATCTGATTGAAGCTCGCGCCACGAGACGACCTGATCCGCTCCACTTCGAAGGTCACGATCCGACCTGACGTCACGAGCCACTCCAAGCTCGACCGATGCCACGAATGGGTGAAGCACGATCCGATGATGGCGATCCGACCATTCGCGAAGGAGGACTGCGAACCGAACCGAAGGTGGATGATGACCACGAGTGCATCGCGACCCGACCCGATGCAGCAGGCGCGATCCGAATGAGCTGACGAATGGTGCGATCCGAATGAGCTGACGAATGGTGCGATCCGAATGAGCTGACGTAACAGGCACGACCCGATCCGAGCGAAGGCAATGGCCACGATCCGCGAGTCGAGCTGATGCGAGGGGGCGGGTCACGAACCGAACCAGGAGGTCGCGAACTGAATGAAGACCGATCCGGAAGTGAAGACTATAACCCGAGATGCAAAGGAAGTCCAAATGAGAAGTTACAACTCAAAATTCAGATGGGAATCAACGAGTTCGCTTCATGGTTGGGCTTTGCTGCGGGACGCGTGCCAAGGAGTTATCGACGTCTATAGCTTTGGACCACTATGGTAGGAGGTACGAAGGCGGATCCAGGGCCATTATGGCATAGGTAGGACCAAGGGCTACAACCAATGAAGTGGGTCATTGAAATGTTTGGTCATGACTCCATATGTTTAGCTTGGTTATAGCAGGGTTTCTACAAGTCGGGATTCGTCGTTACCTCGGTTTGTCTAGTGTTCCAAAGTGGTAGATGCCGTACGCTTTACGCACTGAGTGAGAGATGTGAGGATGGTTGCTATGGATGATTTGTTTGCTATCATTGTGACATGCACACCCCACCCCCGTATTCCTACACTATTCATTATGGCGCCATGGAGTATTGTACGGTATGTGGTACTAACTCTTTGGTTGCAGGTCCAGGTTCAGGTATGGTTTAGTATACCTGTTATTATTCTGTTTAGATGCTTATCGCTCATACCAGGCTTTATGTCTGACCTAGAGTTTTATGTCTCCTCTTATTACTCTGGTTGCTCACACGAGCAGACTAGAGACAGGTTAGCTGGTGATGCACGGGTAGATGATCCGGAGACGAGCAGGAGGCTTCCACGTAATATATATAATATTCTCCCTGTGTTGTTGAAGATCACTGCTTGGGCATTGGTGGTGCATCTTCTACTTTAGCTTTCTTTTGTTTAGAGACAGTAAATTTGGAAAATTGTAATAAGCTGTATATGGATTTCCGCTGCTCTGATGATTGATGTTGATTTTAGTTATCAGCTTATGCACTGTCTCACCTGTTTTATGTCAAGTATGTTGTTAATATATTTTATTCCATGCGCTGTGAGACATTCTACAGGTCCCTTGATTAGTTCATTCCCTTCTTTCTTTTCTTCTGACGACCGTTCTGTGCTAGCTGGGCATGTGTACAGCGCACTTTCGGAGGAAATGCAAGCTGGTGCGGGGCGGGCCGTCACAGCAATGGTGTTTACAAGTTAAGCATGACAATTATAACATTTCAGGCATATGAATAAGGGTCTCAACATCAACTTGGCAGAATATGGTGATAGACATGGTAATGTATTGACATAAGATAATATCCCCAATAATAGTTTCAACATCACAGGTAATGTTTAGATAAAGGTCATGAGAGGTTTTAGGTTAGTAACATGAATATGTCCCAAATCAAGTTCATACAATAATCCACAAGTCAAAGTTTCACATGAATAGATCTAGGGTGTACAAAATTAGATCTAAAATAGTAGGTCTAAAAAGGATAGTCATATATCAAGGATTTACAACGATAGATCCAAACTAGTTATCATGTTTAGGCATAATTTCAGTTTACATCGTGTTCATGTTAAATTTACAGTTTAGATCTAAGAGTAATTGGGGCTTACAGTGCGTGGATCGAGAATTAAGAATAGAAATTGTCGTTGGATCGTTGCAGAAGCTTAAATCTCTAGTTTGAATTGAGTTGCTTAGGTTGATGTTGATTAGCTTCTAGTTTTGATTCCAATAGAGTAGCGACGCCATTTTTATTTTTTATTTAGAACAGAGGCAGAGCAGAAGAAGAATAGAATTGTGTGTAGAGAAGGCTAGGTTTGGGGCTGTTTAAATAGGTTTAGGCAGATGAATCTGGACAGAAATCGGACTAGATACATCAGAATGAACACTGGCCCAAAAATGGGCTCGGGGACCAGGTCGACACCCAAGTCGACTGCGCAGTCGACCTGGTCCTGGGGGTGTCGACTGCCCAGTCGACTCCCCAGTCGACCTGGGTCTGGGCGGGAAATTTCCCGCCCAGTCTGTTCTGCGTTTGAAATTTGAATTTTGAATTCGAATTCGAGCTGTTTTCGATTCTGAAAATTCCTGAAACTTCGGAGGGTCATATCTCCCTCATACGGACTCCGATTCTTGCAAATTCGGACTCGTTTCCAAGAAGAATTCCGAGATGAACGCAATGGCGCAACCCTTTTCCCTTGGTTCTTATTTTAAAATTTAATTCTGCCTAGATTTATGGTTATAACACATTATCAAAATACGGGTCGTTACATTCTCCCCTCCTTAAAGGATTTCATCCTGGAAATCTCTAAGTTAGGAAGAACGTATCCTACCATCCATCATCCATCTACTCAAAACATCACCCACAAGCAAACATTGTCCTTAAGAGACTTCTAATGCCATATGAACATATGCAAAAAGTGTGTGTATATGTTCCTTATCTAATGCAAATGATCAGGCCTAATTGATCTTTCTAATGCAAAATATGTTTAGTGTCATGAATCCAACATGTATGCAAATAATCCTAGTCACGTAAGCACTATATGTGTGCACAAACATTCATCCATATGCAACATTCATGTGATAACACATTCAATTTCATCCATAAATAAGTATAAACACTCATGCATATGCAATATGAAAATGTGTCTGAGCCGATCTAGTGCCTACTGTGTGTTATGCAACCACGAGCAATCACTTGCAACCACTTGCTACCATTCGCAAACATCAAGCATAACATGTTTCAAATACATGTTTACATTCATAGGATTCTACCTAAGGTTCTCAAGACAGGATCGAAAGGATATACAAGATAAAACAGAGTATCTAGGGAAAAGAAGTTAAAGATGTACCCCTAGAAGGTCCTTCTTGCGGGGCTTGCCCTTGCTTCTTAGGGCAGTTCTTGCTGATGTGTCCAGTTTCACCGCATTGAAAACATGCTCCTATCTTCATCTTCTTCTTCCTACAGTCCTGGACTATATGCCCGTCAATACCACAGAAGTTGCATTTTCTTTTCTCGCGTGACTTGTCATTCTTGTTGTTGCTGTTCTTTCCTCCTTTCTCGGAGTCTACCTTCTTGTCTTGAGACTCATTCGCCTTGACCTTCTTCTTGCCAGTCTCGTCTTCTTCATGAAGTAGGGCCATATTCACCAAGCTTTCGAAGGTCGCCCCCATGGGTACATGAGTCATGGCCATAGTGTGGAGTGGCTCGCTCAATCCTCGAGCAAAGCGTAGAGCCTTCTTCTCAGCCGTGTTGACTAAGTCCAAACCAAACCGAGCAAGCTGATTAAACTTATTCATGTATTCCCTAACTGACATGTCCCCTTGCTTGAGTGCCAGGAACCTCTCCATTTGAAGGCTCGCTTCTGCGGATGATAAAAACTTAAGCCCAAACCTCTCTCTAAAGTCTGCTCAAGTCTCAATTGGCCTGGTAGCGTTGGTGACTTCCCACCAAAATGCAGCTTCCTCTTTCAACAACCATGCTGCCAACTGAACTTTCCTACGATCCTCCATATCGAAAATAACAAACAAGTCTTCGGTCTCTTTTAGCCAGTTTCGCGCCTCAACGAAGGTTTCAGTTCCAACGAAGTTATTGCCGCCCATTCCTATAAAGTCCTTGCATATTTTGGCAAAGGCGGTACCCGAAAGAGGAGGAGGAACCGCGTCTACTGGAGGAGGAGGAGGAGGGATATCTGTCGGGCCCGCGCCGTTGGCCCTAGCTTCCAAGTATCTCCGGAACCAGCCAGGTATGGGTACTCCCTCAGGAAGGTTAAGATCAGACATGCTGAAAAGCGAAAAGGAAAAAGATTCAAACGAGGAAACAAAGGAAAGTGCTAATGGCTTTTGGGGAATAGCCTTTTCTTAAAAATAAAACTTTTCTAGAAAAATGCTTCTTTATAAATGGTTTTGAAAATAGTTTCATAAGGTTTTTAAAACTTTTGCCCAGTCTGGTAACCTTCTGCTCTGATACCAAATGTTACACCCCACCTCCGCTAGGGTCACTCACAAAGGGAATGCCCTAGTTTTGGAGGGGTATTATCTAGTAAACAGGCACAGAGATAACACAAGACAGAACATAGATAAACAGAGTATATAAAGCAGCGGATATAAATTTTAAAAACCAAATCTCATTACTGAAAAATAGAGTCAAAACCTCTTACATCAAATGTGCTTAAGACATTATTTCATTACATCAAGTTCTAAAGAAGCAAAGTACTTAAAACAACATAAGTAAAATATTATTCCCCAAAAAGAGCATGAGTGCGGCCATAGCATAGCTCAAGACCAAACCGTACATGAGCTGTCAGAAAGCAAGCAAAGTCCAAGGTAAGAGCTAGAGTTTCCTCCCTGAGAACCTGGGGGGGGGGGGAACGAAAGACCAAGAGGAGAAAGAAAACGGGTCAGTCAAAAAAACTGGTAAGCCCTAGTGACTATCAGCATAGAAACTAGTAAAGTTAACAAGACATGAATAAACTGGAATTAAACATAGGAATGATGATAAGTCTGACATGATAACTAAGCTAACAAGATAACTCAAGTCTAACATTGCGTATTCAAGGTTCGCCATACCAACTATACTGGTATACTAATCCCGTGTCAACTATAAATCAAGAAATAATCCCTTGGCCCAATATCGTGAAGTGACCCAATTCGGGGTCCAACGGTATGATCGAATCGATCGGCTCCCTACAAGTCTAGCTTGTCGTGTGTCTGTGTCATACGGCCCTATCACGAATGTAGTCACCTGTGCTAGGTCCACCATAGGGTGTATCAAGCCCTAGAGTGCCAACCACCGACACGAATCAAGAATGCACAGATAATCCCACAGATGCCCAATGCCTTCTTTTTCAACTCCGGACTAAGTGCACGACCCTAGTCCACCTGAACCAACAATGGCGCACCAACTCAGCCGTCGTTCTAGTCGCTTACAATCAGCCCAGCAATCGTGCCCCACCCTGCCTAGTCCCAGGGTACCGTGATACATCTAGTGGGTTACTGCTGAAAAGGACCGCGTAACTAGGGTTTCGTTCAGTAGGTTAATTTGTCATTTAAAATCGAGACCTAACCCCAACTACATGTCATGTAAAATTGACTAAGTATGTCGTTCTAGTTCAAGACTTAGTCCTACGAATCATGTGTCAGGTTGGTTAAGTGTGTTCAAGCGGTTCATGACTTAACCCTATCAAATCAACGTGTCAAATTGGTTAAGTATATTCAAGTGGTCCATGACTTAACCCTATCCAGTGGCATTAATTTACTTAATACACCCCTAACCTCTCACATTAGAATTGGTTATGGTTACTGGATGTGCTGGGCGGTTCCAGGCAGATTTACACCATAACCTAGTCTAACCTCGGGTTTCGAGTGCGATATGACCAACTACTCACATTGGGTCCTATTGTTTGCAGTTACTGGATTCTCCGGGCGGTTCCGGGCAGATTTATACTGCAAACTCAACCCAACGTCGAGTTGGCCACGTTCAAGTTATCTAAGTGTCATGTCCATGCTTAATTTTTCATGTCAAGTTCAAGTTCATGTTAACCATGTTCATGATTCAAGTTTTCAAGTATAATTTCATGTCAAGTTTACATGTCATGTTTTCATGTCATATCATGTTAATTTTATAGCCAATTTCAAGTTTGCCTAATCTACCCAAAACGTATCCCCAACGTATGTGAATTCGCATTAACTCAAGATATCAAGGTAGGGAATAACACAAAAAGGATAGTCATAGGATGGCAAAGTTGTTTACAAGTTAAGCATGACAATTATAACATTTCAGGCATATGAATAAGGGTCTCAACATCAACTTGGCAGAATATGGTGATAGACATGGTAATGTATTGACATAAGATAATATCCCCAATAATAGTTTCAACATCACAGGTAATGTTTAGATAAAGGTCATGAGAGGTTTTAGGTTAATAACATGAATATGTCCCAAATCAAGTTCATACAATAATCCATAAGTCAAAGTTTCACATGAATAGATCTAGGGTGCACAAAATTAGATCTAAAATAGTAGTTCTAAAAAGGATAGTCATAGATCAAGGATTTACAACGATAGATCCAACCTAGTTATCATGTTTAGGCATAATTTCCGTTTACATCGTGTTCATGTTAAATTTACAGTTTAGATCTAAGAGTAACTGGGGCTTACAGTGCGTGGATCGAGAATTAAGAACAGAAATTGTCGTAGGATCGTTGCAGACGCTTTAATCTCTAGTTTGAATTGAGTTGCTTAGGTTGATGTTGATTAGCTTCTAGTTTTGATTCCAACAGAGTAGCGACGCCATTTTTATTTTTTATTTAGAATAGAGGCAGAGCAGAAGTAGAATAGAATTGTGTGTAGAGAAGGCTAGGTTTGGGGCTGTTTAAATAGGTTTAGACAGATGAATCTGGACAGAAATCGGACTAGATACATCAGAACGAACACTGGCCCAAAAATGGGCTCGGGGACCAGGTCGACACCCAAGTCGACTGCGCAGTCAACCTGGTCCTGGGGGTGTCGACTGCCCAGTCGACTCCCCAGTCGACCTGGGTCTGGGCGGGAAATTTCCCGCCCAGTCTGTTCTGCGTTTGAAATTTGAATTTTGAATTCGAATTCGAGCTGTTTTCGATTCTGAAAATTCCTGAAACTTCGGAGGGTCATATCTCCCTCATACGGACTCCGATTCTTGCAAACTCGGACTCGTTTCCAAGCAGAATTCCGAGACGAACGCAATGGCGCAACCCGTTTCCCTTGGTTCTTATTTTAAAATTTAATTCTTCCTAGATTTATGGTTATAACACAATATCAAAATACGGGACGTTACATTCTCCCCTCCTTAAAGGATTTCGTCCCGGAAATCTCTAAGTTAGGAAGAACGTATCCTACCATCCATCATCCATCTACTCAAAACATCACCCACAAGAAAACATTGTCCTTAATAGATTTCAAACGCCATATGAACATATGCAAAAAGTGTGTGTATATGTTCCTTATCTAATGCAAATGATCAGGCCTGATTGATCTTTCTAATGCAAAATATGTTTAGTGTCATGAATCCAACATGTATGCAAATAATCCTAGTCACGTAAGCACTATATGTGTGCACAAACATTCATCCATATGCAACATTCATATGATAACACATTCAATTTCATCCATAAATAAGTATAAACACTCATGCATATGCAATATGAAAATGTGTCTGAGCCGATCTAGTGCCTACTGTGTGTTATGCAACCACGAGCAATCACTTGCAACCACTTGCAAACATTCACAAACATCAAACATAACATGTTTCAAATACATGTTTACATTCATAGGATTCTACCTAAGGTTCTCAAGACAGGATCGAAAGGATATACAAGATAAAACAGAGTATCTAGGGAAAAGAAGTTAAAGATGTACCCCTAGAAGGTCCTTCTTGCGGGGCTTGCCCTTGCTTCTTAGGGCAGTTCTTGCTGATGTGTCCAGTTTCACCGCATTGAAAACATGCTCCTATCTTCATCTTCTTCTTCCTACAATCCTGGACTATATGCCCGTCAATACCACAGAAGTTGCATTTTCTTTTCTCGCGTGACTTGTCATTCTTGTTGTTGCTGTTATTTCCTCCTTTCTCGGAGTCTACCTTCTTGTCTTGAGACTCATTCGCCTTGACCTTCTTCTTGCCATTCTCGTCTTCTTCATGAAGTCGGGCCATATTCACCAAGCTTTCAAAGGTCGCCCCCATGGGTACATGAGTCATGGCCATAGTGTGGAGTGGCTCGCTCAATCCTCGAGCAAAGCGTAGAGCCTTCTTCTCAGCCGTGTTGACTAAGTCCAAACCAAACCGAGCAAGCTGATTAAACTTATTCACGTATTCCCTAACTGACATGTCCCCTTGCTTGAGTGCCAGGAACCTCTCCATCTGAAGGCTCGCTTCTGCGGATGATAAAAACTTAAGCCCAAACATCTCTCTAAAGTCTGCCCAAGTCTCAATTGGCCTGGTAGCGTTGGTGACTTCCCACCAAAATGCAGCTTCCTCTTTCAACAACCATGCTGCCAACTGAACTTTCCTACGATCCTCCATTTCGAAAATAACAAAAAAGTCTTCAGTCTCTTTTAGCCAGTTTCGCGCCTCAACGAAGGTTTCAGTTCCAACGAAGTTCTTGCCGCCCATTCCTATAAAGTCCTTGCATATTTTGGCAAAGGCGGTACCCGAAAGAGGAGGAGGAACCGCGGCTACTGGAGGAGGAGGAGGAGGGATATCTGCCGGGCCCGCGCCATTGGCCCTAGCTTCCAAGTATCTCCGGAACCAGCCAGGTATGGGTACTCCCTCAGGAAGGTTACGATCAGACATGCTGAAAAGCGAAAAGGAAAAAGATTCAAACGAGGAAACAAAGGAAAGTGCTAATGGCTTTTGGGGAATAGCCTTTTCTTAAAAATAAAACTTTTCTAGAAAAATGCTTCTTTATAAATGGTTTTGAAAATAGTTTCAGAAGGTTTTTAAAACTTTTGCCCAGTCTGGTAACCTTCTGCTCTGATACCAAATGTAACACCCCACCTCCGCTAGGGTCACTAACAAAGGGAATGCCCTAGTTTTGGAGGTGTATTATCTAGTAAACAGGCACAGAGATAACACAAGACAGAACATAGATAAAACAGAGTATATAAAGCAGCGGATATAAATTTTAAAAACCAAATCTCATTACTGAAAAATAGAGTCAAAACCTCTTACATCAAATGTTCTTAAGACATTATTTCATTACATCAAGTTCTAAAGAAGCAAAGTACTTAAACAACATAAGTAAAATAGTATTCCCCAAAAAGAGCATGAGTGCGGCCATAGCATAGCTCAAGACCAAACCGTACATGAGCTGTCAGAAAGCAAGCAAAGTCCAAGGTAAGAGCTAGAGTTTCCTCCCTGAGAACCTGGGGAGGAACGAAAGACAAAGAGGTGAAAGAAAACGGGTCAGTCAAAAAAACTGGTAAGCCTTAGTGACTATTAGCATAGAAACTAGTAAAGTTAACAAGACATGAATAAATTGGAATTAAACATAGGAATGATGATAAGTCTGACATGATAACTAAGGTAACAAGATAACTCAAGTCTAACATTGCGTATTCAAGGTTCGCCATACCAACTATACTGGTATACTAATCCTGTGTCAACTATAAATCAAGAAATAATCCTTTGGCCCAATATCGTGAAGTGACCCAATTCGGGGTCCAACGGTATGATCTAATCGATCGGCTCCCTACAAGTCTAGCTTGTCGTGTGTCTGTGTCATACGGCCCTATCACGAATGTAGTCACCTGTGCTAGGTCCACCATAGGGTGTATCAAGCCCTAGAGTGCCAACCACCGACACGAATCAAGAATGCACAGATAATCCCACTGATGCCCAATGCTTGATTTTTCAACTCCAGACTAAGTGCACGACCCTAGTCCGCCTGAACCTACAATGGCGCACCAACTCAGCCGTCGTTCTAGTCGCTTACAATCAGCCCAGCAATCGTGCCCCACCCTGCCTAGTCCCAGGGTACCGTGATACATCTAATGGGTTACTGCTGAAAAGGACCGCGTAACTAGGGTTTCGTTCAGCAGGTTAAGTTGTCATTTAAAATCGAGACTTAACCCCAACTACGTGTCATGTCAAATTGACTAAGTATGTCGTTCTAGTTCAAGACTTAGTCCTACGAATCATGTGTCAGGTTGGTTAAGTGTGTTCAAGCGGTTCATGACTTAACCCTATCAAATCAACGTGTCAAATTGGTTAAGTATATTCAAGTGGTCCATGACTTAACCCTATCCAGTGGCATTAATTTACTTAATACACCCCTAACCTCTCACATTAGACTTGGTTATGGTTACTGGATGTGCCGGGCAGTTCCATGCAGATTTACACCATAACCTAGTCATACCTCGGGTTTCGAGTGCGATATGACCAACTACTCACATTGGGTCCTATTGTTTGCAGTTACTGGATTCGCCAGGCGGTTCCGGGCAGATTTATACTGCAAACTCAACCCAACGTCGAGTTGGCCACGTTCAAGTTATCTAAGTGTCATGTCCATGCTTAATTTTTCATGTCAAGTTCAAGTTCATGTTAACCATGTTCATGATTCAAGTTTTCAAGTATAATTTCATGTCAAGTTTACATGTCATGTTTTCATGTCATATCATGTTAATTTTATAGCCAATTTCAAGTTTGCCTAATCTACCCAAAACGTATCCCCAACGTATGTGAATTCGCATCAACTCAAGATATCAAGGTAGGGAATAACACAAAAAGGATAGTCATAGGATGGCAAAGTTGTTTACAAGTTAAGCATGACAATTATAACATTTCAGGCATATGAATAAGGGACTCAACATCAACTTGGCAGAATATGGTGATAGACATGGTAATGTATTGACATAAGATAATATCCCCAATAATAGTTTCAACATCACAGGTAATGTTTAGATAAAGGTCATGAGAGGTTTTAGGTTAATAACATGAATATGTCCCAAATCAAGTTCATACAATAATCCACAAGTCAAAGTTTCACATGAATAGATCTAGGGTGCACAAAATTAGATCTAAAATAGTAGGTCTAAAAAGGATAGTCATAGATCAAGGATTTACAACGATAGATCCAACCTAGTTATCATGTTTAGGCATAATTTCCGTTTACATGGTGTTCATGTTAAATTTACAGTTTAGATCTAAGAGTAACTGGGCTTACAGTGCGTGGATCGAGAATTAAGAACAGAAATTGTCGTAGGATCGTTGCAGAAGCTTTAATCTCTAGTTTGAATTGAGTTGCTTAGGTTGATGTTGATTAGCTTCTAGTTTTGATTCCAGCAGAGTACCGACGCCATTTTTATTTTTTATTTAGAACAGAGGCAGAGCAGAAGTAGAATAGAATTGTGTGTAGAGAAGGCTAGGTTTGGGGCTGTTTAAATAGGTTTAGGTAGATGAATCTGGACAGAAATCGGACTAGATACATCAGAACGAACACTGGCCCAAAAATGGGCTCGGGGACCAGGTCGACACCCAAGTCGACTGCGCAGTCGACCTGGTCCTGGGGGTGTCGACTGCCCAGTCGACTCCCTTGTTGACTCCCCAATCGACTCCCCATTTGACCTTGGTCTGGGCGGGAAATTTCCCGCCCGGTCTGTTCTGCGTTTGAAATTTGAATTTTGAATTCGAGCTATTTTCGATTCTGAAAATTCCTGAAACTTCGGGGGGTCATATCTCCCTCATACGGACTCCGATTCTTGCAAACTCGGACTCGTTTCCAAGCAGAATTCCAAGACGAACGCAATGGCGCAACCCGTTTCCCTTGGTTCTTATTTTAAAATTTAATTCAGCCTAGATTTATGGTTATAACACGTTATCTAAATACGGGTCGTTACAAACACGATTATAAACATAAATAAATTCCTATTTTAATTAATTTGTATAAACAAATTTCAAATTTCCTTTTAGTTAAAATTTATAACTGAAATCTTCGTCAGTTTGCCTAGCGGCAAAACGACGCCATAACTGATGGAATTTACACCATCACTGCCAATGACTTAATCAATGTTGTTGATTGATTAAAAATCACACACGATTAATATCTATTCAATTTGAACAGGTTTAAATATTATTCTGGGGTAAATAACTCATATGTATGAATAGTATAAATAATAAATAACACATAATAACTTTTAGGAATCCGGTTTGATTCCTCCTACTTGTTCTACCCTGCACACAGTCCATTATGATATTTGACGATAATATAGAAAATTCAGCCAATACACTTCAGATGATGTGAATATTTCTAACGTCAACCAATAACAGACAAATGGCAACCAATGCAACCAATATATGTGATATGTTAAATTATATGGATTTATCACATCATAGTAGTCCAGAGAAGTGTGAGAATTAACTCACCATGTTTTCAGTCAACGGTTTCAGCGTCCTTTTTGTATAATTTTAAACTGCATTTAAAATTACATGAAATTTCAACTGCTTCAGTTCCTGACCAGACCAGCGCGTACGCGTAGTGCTCATCGCCACGATCCCAACCGATATTGTTTCATCGATTTTCGTTCACGTATGAGTAAGATATCGCGATTTAAATTTTTTATAAATTTAACGATAACAAATTAATTAATTAAAATAAAAATTACCTTACTTTACCTTAATTACTGCCACGTCATCCTCAGATTTAAGTCCTCACGCATTTTTGTTCTTCCCTGAATCTCGAACCCGTCTGCCCCCCAATCAAACCCGATGCTCCTTCAACAGACAATCACTTCCTCCGCCAATTCCGCCGCCACGTTGACCTGGGACCCCCCTGACACCACCATCGCAACCGCTGCAACCTGAAGTCGCTTCACCCTCAACCCCCGACCCTCTAGCGCCTTCGATCACCCAGGAAAACCTCCGCCCCCTTTTCCGTTTAACCACCAAATCCGCCACCACTAGGTCGCCTGAACCAGTCGCACCTCCGCCGTTCAGACAGCTTTTCATCCCCCTTCGACCTCGCTTCAGACCACCAGCCCCTCGATGACCCCCGGCGCCGGAATCAACCCAAATCCTATCGTCACATGAAAAAAAAACAACTTCGCCTCCGTTCAACTCACGACGCCGATCACCACGGCCAACTTCAGGCACTCCGACCTGAACCAAAAATTAAGCCCTCTTCACCCTCTACAACATCACCTTAGATTCCACCATCGATCGACCACCCAAACTTCGTCAAAAGCCTTAAAAACGAAACTGAGATCTCACGGTTCTTCGCGATTTCCGGCCACTACCGGTCACGAAACCTCCCCAACTTTTGTCTACAGCTAGCCCTCGACCCGATCTACCCTTTTGCTTCAGAACACCATAGCGATTTCTTCGCGGATCGAGAGAAATAATTGGTTTTATGATGAGGGGGTTTTTCACAAAAATTATGGACGGAAATGAATTGTGGCTGAAAAATTCTGATTTTTGGGGTTTATATAAGCGGGTTTTATTATATTTTAACTTGATGCGATGTCTGACAATGACCGACGATTTTTATTTCGTGTCTATCGCTATTTTGAACGTTGTTTATTCGCTCCCGTGCTCACATACAACCCCCGTTCGAGATGCAAATGAACGGCATAGTATAATTTGACGATACGGTCGTAACGAATCTTGTTTCGTCGAATTACGAGTTCGTTTACTCAAACAGCGCTCGTTCACGTCCAAAATTGGTTGTTTTATTTGCATTTTATTTTGCTACGCTCACAAATTAACCCCGATTGACGCGCCACTTGAAATCTAGCAATAATTTGTTGTTGCGGTCTCAATAAAATTTGTTTCATCGAAAACAGAGGTCGCTTGAATAAAGTCCCTTTTATAACCGCCCAATTCAAATAAAATAAACCAATTTTAAAATACTTCAATATAATATTATTAAAATATTGAAATTGGCCATATACGACCATAATTGTATACACTACCAAGATAAAATACCTCGGGTTGAATTCCAAGCCAAATCGATATTATAAATATTTAAAAACCCCTTTATTTAATATAAATAACGATAAAATTTATAAAGGAATTCCACAGCGACTATTTTAAAATTTGATTTGGACATAAAATAAAATCTACACTATGAAAACTAGATTTTTGTCTTTCATTAGAAAGGTATTATCAAACTGGTCCGGACGTTTCTTGTTTCGAGAAAATCCGACTTATTTTGAATCCTGTACGGCCGTTTAAAGTTCAAAACGCCAAATTACGAACTACCGCATCGCTGCAGCTCGTTATATAATTAAATTATAATTTATACGTTCAACGGTCGTTAAATAAACGATATCGTCGATATATTTTCAATATAGACCATATTAACCCTTTATATTTTGCCAATTCACATTATACGGCGAATTCAACATTTTTCCAAATATTTTGAAATTAGAATATTATTATTTATTTATATTATTAATTAAATATTCAAAACAATTAAATTTGATTATTTAAATTCAAACTGACATTTTAAATAAATAAAATAATTTAAATAATCGGCTAGAAAATACGGGTCGTTACATTCCTTCCCCCTTAAAATAATTTCGTGGCCGAAATTGCCAAGGCAGAAAGAATGGTACAGCCCTATTATTTTTACAAAAATATTTAATTAAAAGCACGGTTTTATTTCCAAACTTAATTTAATTGGTTTTAAAACCAATTAATTTCAAATAACACAATTTCCCAAAAATCTTTAAAAAAAAATCTAACTCCTTAAATTTTGGAAAAATTCCGGCAGAGTCTCCCCTGCACGGAGGGACATCTGCAATATTGCAGGTTCAAGAAATATATATACATCGACTCTCATGGTTGGAAAATCCAAAATCAGACCTCAAAACCCAAAAAATTTATATTTGGCGTAGACGTACCTTTTTGCGAGCGTTATCAAGCAAAATTCTCAATCTATAGCAATCCAATTCAAAGCCATCTTATACCTGTACTTAACTGCATTTACCAGGTAAGTAACAATATATAAAATAATATTTCAATGGTATACCTGTGATCACACAATTCCTCAAAATCAAACACTTGGCATCATTACAGGGTTAAATCTTCTGGTTTCCAATCACCCTTATCATACTGAATTTTACTTACTTAACTTTCCAATTTATTCAATTTTTTTCCAATTTACCTATTGGTGAATTTTATGCAAACCATCCAACAACCAAACAAACAAGCAAACAAGACATTACAATCCAACCAAATCATCTTGATTCAACATTTATATTTTCTTATTTGTTTTCACTATGATTTAACATATTCCAATATCAATTGGTTCATATCAAATTGATTTCTTATTCGATTATCAGTTCGATTACCAAATTCCAAGTGTATTTTATTTGGTTCCAACACTATATCCATTTCTGATTCAACTCGACTTAACCAAGGTAAGTCGTATTCCCATATTTGGTTTTAATTCCATCAAATCAGTCCAACCATCAAATACCTCAATAAATTGATAAAATAATTTTCCTTTTTTTTTAACTATAATTGGGCAAAATTATTTCATTTACCCTTTTCACAAAATATTTAAAACTAATTTATATTCAATTACAAATACGCGCTCTCAATATACACTCAACTCAATCTAGGGTATTAATAACCCAATCTCTATTGAGTTACACCACAGAGCCAAGGTTATCACTAAAACAATAGCTCTGATACCAACTGTAACGGCCCGAAAAAAATTCGACGCTCGAATTTTTGATAATAATACATAATCCCATATCACTTGCCAAAAACCCAAGTATCGAACCCTGACTGTTAATAGAAAGAAGTTAGAGGGTGAGAAAAGAAAGAAATGTTAGAATACAAGAAAGAAGAAGAACACACATCAGAATCTCACAGAGGAATGAATAAATATAATACATCAAATCTCTTTATAAAGAAACTGTATATATACATACCAATCATCAGAGTACATCATATATCAGACACAGCGGAAATAACTTTGAATAACTAACAGTGAAGCCTCCTGCTTCTAGCTCCTGGAAGAAATTCCAAGCGAAACCTAACCTGTAAATATACTCGGTCTGACCCGAGCACATTTGATTTAAAACAAAATTTCACCGGGTCAGTCTGGAATACTTTCAGTGATAAATTCACAACACAAACAACTTGTTTAACTTTGGAAATCATTTTGAAATAAAATGATAATAGTAAGACCGGTCCACACATAAACACGGACGGTTTTTACCTTACTATAACCCAAACCAATTTTTGAAATCAAATCTTATCTGATATTATGATAGTGTCTATCAAACCACAAATAAATAACAAATTAGCAGAACGCTTGCATCTCACGCTCTACATATATATAGTATACAATCAAAAACCGCGGGCGCTTATTGGAAATTGGATTCCAACCATGACAAGGTATGGGACCACGTGCCGATAGTGTATCTCTAGAGGCGAATACACTGGGTTCAACAAGAACGTCTTGCAGCCCGACCCACACATGACCGACCACTCATTTCGCTTGAGTGTGTCGAATGTATATCACCAACGGTTGGGCTCAAACCACCGTTTCCCGAAAAGGGACAGAATCGATAGATTAAAGAAGCAAAAGGAATTTCTCAAGATAGGTGATTATACACCCTAATGGGACCGACCCACATAGCCATGCTGCCTGCCCGATTTTTGTCATTTCCTGGTTGATGAGGTTTGAGGCTACGATTATCTACTTTTTAGATCAGCATATCACTTTGAATGTCACATCGTCTGTAACACCCCACATCCGTTAAGGTCACTCACAAACGGAATGCCTCAACTTCGGTGGAGAGTTATAGGTAAAAGATACAGATAAATTACAAGACATATAATTAAAACAGCGGAAAATAAAACTTTACTTTATTGATAAAATAGTTTGTACAACAATTGTTTTCCAATACCAGAGTATCTGTCTTACAAAATAAAGAAGCATAAAATACATTTATATTCCCCAATGTAGCATGAGCCCGCCATAGCAATGGAAAAGAGAATCCAAGCAGAAATTCGACTAACCTTCAGGTTGGAAAGAAAACTGGGCTAAGTAGTAATATTCCCTCCCTGCGAACCTGGGGGGGAACGGAAGACAAGAAAGCGAAAGAAAACAGAGTCAGACATAAAGTCTGGTAAGTTCAGTAACTTTCAGCATGTGAACAGGTAAAAGCAACATGGCATGAATTAACTGTATACAAGACTACACCATTATGACGGGAATCATAAGGTTAGCACAAGATATGATAAGGCAAGATAAAACTGAATGTACTGATGAACTGGATCTACCGACAAGTTGAATACACTAGTAAACTGAATATGCTTCCATACTTTCTCTGCTTCGCGATTACCCTATTATTCTGGTTTCTATATCTCTGCACCACCTAACTAGTGAACCAATTAGTAATCTTTATAAAATGATAACGTGTTCCCAATCCCAGCAATTGTGGTTGCCTTCAGGCGTACATTTATTATTTATTACCTAGATCTAATCTAGGGTTTTTCTATCAAGTGCTTCCTAGATTCAACTAGGGTTTACGCGACTTATCTAATGCTTCTCGGATTTTAGGGTTTACGCGACCTAGGTCCAACTAGGGATTACGCTACCTATCGAACAACGCCCCTACTCTAGGACACAATACCCAGAGCGGTATATGTTCCTAGACTTTCCCCACATATGTATTGTGGATCGTTATCGCTGTCTAGATGCACACGTCCTCTATATGTGCTACCCGAGTCTCGTGGCAGGGCAAATTAAGAAACACGGAACTCGGTCGGGAGCTTTCGGATATCTGCCGATGCAGATGCTAAGGTCTGTTTTTCCAGTGGCTATGGTCCCACCTGACCCCTCCCTCAACTAACGAAAGGCACACCTTGAAAAATGAGAACTATACGCAGGCCCCCCTATGCCCTACTAACCTATGGCCATCCGCAACCATAACTAGATAGCGAGTATATGGTCTGTTGGAGTTCTCCGCCTTTCTGCTTCACGTATCTCGATTGACTCAAGATGGTAGGTAGACGACGAGTTGCTATCACAGGGCTACTGGTCTCGCCGAATCACGTTGGTCCATCCTAGTCTTTAGGTTGCCTTATATTGCAACCAAGGCGTGTTCTTGGTTCTTCTAACGCAGACCTTAACCTCTGTGAGCCCAGGCGGGTCATCTGTAGCCTCACAGAGGGATACCAAGAGTATCCTCACGTCCCCTCGAAGCCGCGTGCTTCGTACCCCAGTTCGTTGGAACCTTCTTTATGATCAGATGAACGTTTGCTCCTTCTCGCATTCTACTAAGGTTTACCACTTAGTTCCCTTAACTAAGGTTTACTACTTAGTTTCCTAAATCGTCGTTTTCTTAACTAAGGTTTACAACTTAGTCCTCTTAACTAAGGTTTACTACTTAGTTCTTTTTCTCGTCAAGTTGGATTGGTTAAGTGTCATTAGTCAATTCAAGTTAACTTAACCTATTCATTTGTCACGTTAAGCTGGTTAAGTGTTATCAGTAGTTCATGATTGACTTAACCCTACCACAAATCAAGTTATATTGGTTAAGTATTTCTTATTACCTAACCCCATACTTTCATCTTGTATTGGTTAAGTGTTCCCTTAGTTAACTTAACCCTAACATCTGTTTGATTCACATGTTCTAATGGTTACTTAACTCCACCTTCTAGTTAAGATGTTAAATTGGCTAAGTGTATTTTACTTAACCCCACCTTCTAGTCTTGTTAACATGTTATAACGGCTATTTAACCCTTACAGGCCTTGTCTTATTAACACGTTAAGTTGGTTAAGTGTTCCTATGGACTTAACCCTTCCATTCTAGCTTAACCGTTTCTTAGCTTTAAATTATTCTTTAAAGCACCAACCACTCACATTAGACATATATCGTTGCGGTTACTGGATGTGCCGGTCGGTTCCGGGCAGGTTTACACCGCAACTCAGTCTAACCTCGGGTCCTTTTGGGCTCAATGCTCTAACCACCCACATTAGATAGGTATTGTTACGGTTGCTGGATTTGCCGGGCGGTTCCGGGCAATCTTATATCGTAACTCAATCTAACCTCGGGTTAGGCATATTCGTCTTTCCCCTAGATTTACATATTTATCCTGTTTGTCTATACTATATGTAAATTGCTAACACTCTTTTAAACAAATTTGGCCTATGTTATATTCATTTGTCATGCCCACTAACATACCTATATTCTAGGCCCAAATCTTGATTTACCGATCATTTAACCCAACTTGCAGTTTTATGCCAATTTAGATCTAGTATTCTCATTTACAGTTCATGTCAAAACCAGATTTGATACTCTAGTTTACAGTTTATGCCCAAAACTTGGCTTACATGCCAATTACATACTTTGCGGCCAATTAACAATTTACCATTATATGCCCAAGTCTAATATGCATGTAATATTTACTATTACAGCCAATTCGGATTTATATCAACATATTTATTATGTCAAATTATATAAACTAAGCTACGCCCAAATTCCCCCGTTGTAGTCATACGTATAACATGATTTCACAAGTTTCTAAGTACTTATGAAATGAAACTAGCAAAAGGATCAGGGGATAAGCACGAGAAATTGACATAAAAGAATAGGCATGCGAAAGCGAACCAATTACAAAGATAATGGTTCCCATAAGTTTGATGTACATAACAGTGAATAGGAATAAACTAGACAAGCTTCATCATAAATATAAGAACAACATAATTTAGGGAATAGGCATAGGGGATTTGGTCCAACATGATGCCAGTTCGGTGTACAACACGATTTGTAACCATAGTGTCATGGGCATACGCAACTAACCATACTAGTCAAAGGCAATTAACCACAATAGTCCCAGGCAATTAACTACAAAATAGTCCTAGACAATTAACCACAATAGTCATAGTCATGGTTTCATAGTTATGAATCATGGGCGATTAAACACAATAGTCATGGATAATAGTCTTATAATCATAGGCAGTAATCTCATAGTCATGAGTCATAGGTGATTAGCCACAATTATCCTTGTCATAGTCATAGGCAATAGTTTTATGTTCACGGTCTTAGGCATAGGCATAGTCTTATGTTCACAGTCATAGGCATAGGCATAGTCTTATGTTCACAGTCATAGGCATAGGCATAGTCTTATGTTCACAGTCATAGGCATAGGCATAGTCTTATGTTCACAGTCATAGGCATAGGCATAGGCTATTAACAATAGTTTCAATGTCATAATCGAGAATCAGATCCAGAGGCATATACAAGCATCGATTCAAACGAAAGGATTAGGCATATTCTTATATCCATTTAATTACATGCCACAAAATAGATTTAGACGTTCAAATCTAAAAAGTAACTGAATTACATTGATCGGTTTTAGAAAAGGATAATAAGGTAACGTTGAGGTGATTTGCTATGATTTGCGCGACGTTGCTCGAAGCCGTTGAATTAGCCTTTCCTTCCTTTCTTGAAGCTCTAACTTGATTTGAATTTCAAATTTGCAATTCCTAGCCGTAGTCTTCAAGAAGTAGTCTTCGTATTTTATTATAATTTATTTATTTCAATTATTCCAGAGGCAGCATAAGGAGAGAATGAAATGGTGTAAAGATAATGAGGCTAGGAGGCTGTTTATATAGGATTAGGCGGAGGAATCTAGACTGAAAACGTGACCAGATACATCAGAATGAACCCAGGCTCAGAACTGGGTTCTGGCACCAGGTCGACCATAGGGTCGACCTGGTCCCTGGGAGGTCGACCATAGTGTCGACCCCCAGGTCGACCTGGTCCTGGGCGGGAAAATTCCCGCCCAGTCAGCGCAGGCGTTTGAATTCGAATTTCGAGCTGTTTTTGATTCTGAAAATCTCTGAAACTTCGGAGGGTCATATCTCCCTCATACGGACTCCGTTTTTCGAAAACTCGGACTCGTTTCCAAGCAGAATTTCGAGACGAACGCGATGGCGCAACCCGTTTCCCTTGATTCTTATTTTAAAATTTAATTCTGCCTTGATTTATGGTTTTAACATGTTATAGATATACGGGGTGTTACATCGTCAGATCCGTCAGAAATCACTAATTGACGTCTACAAAATTACATTACGTGTTAGCTAAAAGAAGTTTCCTTCTCCACTTCCACTCTTGGTACGGTTGAAGAAATCAATATACGTGACCGTCTGGAAATACTTTGTCAAACACTCGTCCATACAAGTCATCCAGGAACAGGATGAACCGAAGGCACTCTCCTACCGCATCCAATATAGGAATCGTCCCAAGGATCATTGCGAGAAATCCTTGCAACCCGTAGATTTCAACCATGACAGAACCCCAGTATATCTCCGCGTCGACTCAGAGATTATAAGTGGTTCTTCCATTTATGAAGATATACAGTCTTTAATGCTCCATCTTCATCGCCTGCCAATTAGTCGCGAATGTACAGTTGATTCGAAGTGGTTTTGGGTCTAGTTCCCATCCCGGTTTCTTCGAAAGCAACACGTCAAAAGGTAGATAGAATATTCCATTTGATAGTCCGTTGTTTAACTATCAAATCTTAACAGTGCTGTTAAGTACATTGGCAGCTCAGGTCATTTATTTCAAACGCTTCATTAAACCACTTTATCAATTCTTATAATTGATTTCATAAATTTTATCTTGATAAAACTCCTATGATTTATTACTTTGGAAATATAAATCAATACTTGTTTCCGAATAACTTATTTATCAAACTTACTTTTAACTCCTTTGTTCGGCAATATTCTTTTATTCCATAAAACACATCTTTTATTTCTACTTAGCTTGGAAAAACACCATTTCTATTCTTAAACCCTTTCTGTATTCTCTTGTCTTAAAATATCGCTATCGCTTCATACTTCTTCCCATTTCATTAATCACTGGGAATGTCGTATATTTATACTTAACCAACAGGTATAACTTAAATTAAAAATCTTATATGTTTAATATATCGTCAAGTAACGTATTCCCTATAATATAACCTCAAAAGGGTTTATCCATTTTAAGAATCGCGTTTTTAACTTATGGTTTTATTTCAATATACAATTTCATTTCAAAACTAATATCACTCTTTTCTTCTCATTCCCTTGAAAACCCAACGTCCTCTACCATTTCAAACCAATATCATCTTTTTGATAATAGTGAAGTTGCCCAAGTTGGGCTATTTAAATTACCTCTCAGACCTTGACCGACAACGTTCTTATCGCAAGACAATTACAACTCAAAACCCTGATATTCCTTTCCCACTTCTATTCATTTTGATTTTTATAAATCATTTCATTTCATTTGAAAACCCACTTTACATTCTAATTCTCATTCCTTAATTAAGTAAACGACTCTACAAAATCTTATTTACCATTGGAATCAAATATGGTTTTATAACCCATTTCTTCCATTGGTAATTCCCTTAGGATCTCTTTACTTAATTTATTAAGTAGATATTTACCAACCCCTTTTGAGTCAAAAACTTAACCATACCCATTTTACTTTAATTAAATAAATTCTTATTGGAATCCTCACATTACTTACGAGTCACCTTTCACAACTTTGTTTGTAAATCCAAATGGAAATCCTATTATAACTCTTATTATACTTCAATCAAACTTATTTCCATTTGATCACTTTTCAATTTAATTCTCCATTATAAATAATCACTTTTATTATCATTATTTGAAATGATAATTTACTTTTGCATTAACCAGTTTAATTGTAGTTAATCCCATTATAAACTAGAAATAAAATAATTAATCCTTTTTAAAAGATCATTAAATAATAATTAACTTTATTAACCAAATTAACTTGATAATTATTTTTAAACCATAGTTAATCAACGATTAACTAACTTCTAACAATATTCATTAAGTTTAATGAATATTCAAGAACTATTGATTTGATTAATTTTAAATCAAATTATTCTAATCGTCAACTTTGGTTAACACAGTCGCCTTTGTCGACCGTCAACATCAGTTACCCATTAACTGATATTCACTCACCATTTCCCCTTTTTAATTTAATTAATAACTTAATTAATTTAAAAATATCATTTTATTTGTTTTGTAAATCACTGATTCAATTTTACTAATCAATATATTAGTCTCTGCTTTTCTGATCATTAATGACATTTTAACTCATTAGATAAAACCTTTAAATAAATTCTTTGATAAACACGATTATAAATATAAATAAATTCCTGTTTTAATTAATTTGTATAAACAAATTTCAAATTTCCTTTCAGTTAAAATAAATAATTTATAACTGAAATCTTCGTCAGTTTGCCTAGCGGCAAAACGACGCCATAACTGATGGAAATTACACCATCGCTGCCAATGACTTAATCAATGTTGTCGATTGATTAAAAACCACACACGATTAATATCTATTCAATTTGAACAGGTTTAAATATTATTCTGGGGTAAATAACTCATATGTATGAATAATATAAATAATAAATAACACACAATAACTTTGAGGAATCCGGTTTGATTCCTCCTACCCGTTCTTCCCTGCACACAGTCCATTATGATATTTGACGATAATATAGAAACTTCAGCCAATACACTTCAGATGATGTGAATGTTTCTAACATCAACCGATAACATACAAATGGCAACCAATGCAACCAATCAACCAATATATGTGATATGTTAAATTATATGGATTTATCACATCATAGTAGTCTAGAGAAGTGTGAGAATTAAGTTACCATGTTTTCAGTCAATGGTTTCAGCGTCCTTTTCGTATAATTTTAAACTGCGTTTAAAATTACACGAAATTTCAACTGCTTCAGTTCCTGACCAGACCAGCGCGTACGCGTAGTTCTCGTCACCACGATACCAATGGATCCTGTTTCATCGATTTTCATTCACGTATGAGTAAGATATCGCAATTTAAAGTTTTATAAATTTAACGATAACAAATTAATTAATTAAAATATAAATTACCTTACTTTACCTTAATTACTGCCATGTCATCCTCAGATTTAAGTCCTCATGCATTTTTGTTCTTCCCTGAATCTCGAACCCGTCTGCCCCCCAATCAAACCCGATGCTCCTTCATCAGACAACCACTTCCTCCGCCAATTTCGCCGCCACGTTGACCTGGGACCCCCCTGACACCACCATCCCAACCGCTGCAACCTGAAGCCGCTTCACCCTCAACCCCCGACCCTCTAGCGCCTCCGATCACCCAAGAAAACCTCCGCCCCCTTTTCCGTTTAACCACCAAATCCGCCACCACCAGGTCGCCTGAACCAGCCGCACCTCCGCCGTTCAGACCGCCTTCCATCCCCCTTCGACCTTGCTTCAAACCACCGGCCCCTCGATGACCCCGGCGCCGGAATCAACCCAAATTCGATCGTCACATGAAAAAAAACAACTTCGCCTCCGTTCAACTCACGACGTCGATCACCACGGCCAACTTCAGGCACTCCGACCTGAACCAAAAATGAAGCCCTCTTCACCCTCTACAACATCACCTTAGACTCCACCATCGATCGACCACCCAAACTCCGTCAAAAGCCTTAAAAACGAAACTGAAATCTCGCAGTTCTTCGCGATTTCCTGCCACCACTGGCCACGAAACCTCCCCAACTTTTGTCTGCAGCTACCCCTCAACCCGATCTTCCCTTTTGCTTCAGAACCCCATAGCGATTTCTTCACGGATCGAGAGAAATAATTGGTTTTATGATGAGGGGGTTTTTCGCAAAAATTATGGATGGAAATGAATTGTGGCTGGAAAATTCTGATTTTTGGGGTTTATATAAGCGTGTTTTATTATATTTTAACTTGATGCGATGTCTGACAATGACCGACGATTTTTATTTCGTGTCTATCGCTATTTTGAACGTTGTTTATTCGCTCCCGTGCTCACATACAACCCCCGTTCGAGATGCAAATGGAAGGCATAGTATAATTTGACTATACGGTCCTAACGAATCTTGTTTCGTCGAATTCCGAGTTCGTTTGCTCAAACAGCGCTCGTTCACGTCCAATTTAGTTGTTTTTATTTGCATTTTATTTTGCTACGCTCACAAATTAAACCCGATTGACGCGCCACTTGAAATCTAGCAATAATTTGTTGATGCGGTCTCAATAAAATTTGTTTCGTCGAAAACAGAGGTCGTTTGAATAAAGTCCCTTTTATAACTGCCCAATTCAAATAAAATAAACCAATTTTAAAATACTTCAATATAATATTATTAAAATATTGAAATTGGCTATATACGACCAGAATTGTATACACTACCAAGATAAAATACCTCGGGTTGAATTCCAAGCCAAATCGATATTATAAATATTTAAAAACCCCTTTATTTAATATAAATAACGATAAAATTTATAAAGGAATTCCACAGCGACTATTTTAAAATTTGATTTAGACATAAAATAAAATCTACACTATGAAAACTAGATTTTTCTCTTTCATTAGAAAGATATTATCAAACTGGTCCAAACGTTTCTTGTTTCGAGAAAATCCGACTTATTTTGAATCATGTACGGCCGTTTAAAGTTCAAAACGCCAAATTACGAACTGTCGCGTCGCTGCAGCTTGTTATATAATTAAATTATAATTTATACGTTCAACAGTCGTTAAATAAACGATATCGTCGATATATTTTCAATATAGACCATATTAACCCTTTATATTTTGCCAATTCACATTATACGGCGAATTCAACATTTTTCCAAATATTTTGAAATTAGAATATTATTATTTATTTATATTATTAATTAAATATTCAAAACAATTAAATTCGATTATTTAAATTCAAACTGACACTTTAAATAAATAAAATAATTTAAATAATCGGCCAGAAAATACGGGTCGTTACAGAATTTAAACTCAATAATTTTCATATTAAGAATTATGAAAAAATCAAATAAACTAAATAAATAACATATCAATAGAAATCGATTCGGTAGAATATTAATTTATTTTCTAGTATCTTAGCCTAATGTAAAATTTTTTTTTTTTGGTATTTTAGTCTAACGTAAAAAAAAGTTTTTTCTGATAATTTAGCCTAATGGAGTATTACTGCAATTGAATTTAAAATTTTAATTTATCATTATAATTCAACTGATTAACAATAAACAATCAAATGACTTTGATTCTATGCATTATCATTATATTTCAAGCAACAGTTAAATCTATTCAAAAATTATTTAATTCATATTAAATCTTGTATTCACTTATTTTAAACAAAATTCCAATATATAAATCAGTACTTTAAATAAATTTATAATTTCTCCTATTTTAATATATGATTGGTCGAAATTCAATATTTCGATGTTTAGTATTAATTGAATATCAAGCATAAGAAATCTAGATAGTTACACTCTCATCCTTTAATAGATTTAGCCTTCGAAATTGTCCGGTAAAGAAGAATGTACCCTAGCTCGTTAAAATTTATAAAAACTATTATATTGAAAGAATCTTTAAAAATTTCTTAGTTTTAAATTTATGGAAAATTTTAGCAGCACCTCGTTTGCGGGACTTAGTTTGAAAAATTACAACATCCCATTATGGCTCAAATTAGCCAAAAAGAAACCAAAAGTCAAGCGGTCAACCATATTTGGGACATAAAATCATCTAGTTAATCAAGAATATTAACATATATCTGTAAGCTGAGAAACCAAACTCCATTTATGAAACAGAAAGCAATTAATGACTTTTGCTTCCATAAACTTGTAATTATTTAGACAGCACAAAGTATTATACATGGAATTCAAACAATATAACAATGTGTCCAACATCTAACATGAAACCAAATATTAAAATAGATACATAGCAAACTAACTTACATAAACATGTTATATCCAAGTTATGTAACTTGTATTATACAAGTTGAAAGCATGTAATTTTTATTTAATGCTCATACCTTATGTCATTCTTATGTAATATCAAACCTGACCCTCGCTCGATTACATAATTTGTCTAACGAACTAGTATTGGTCACTCTATTACTCCAGTGCAGACTTAGATTTGGTTCCTTGCTTAGAAACCTTCACGCTCCTTATATAGTCATATATTATGAAAAAGAATACCCAAATCATATCAAAAATTTATATTCAGTGTACGCTATCAAGAATCTATTGAAAAATCCTAACCGTGTTGTCATAAATAACTTCAAAATCATGCACTCGAATCTGAAGAAAAATTGTTATGCGAATAGTATAGCTTACAAACAACTTACGTACTTATTTCAAATTTGTTTATTTTTATATAATTATTCTTTTATTTGCATTCATTCTCATATTTATATATTTTCTTTCATGGTAAATGTAACGTCCCGCCTTTTTGACCGTCTCAAATTGATAAGTAAACCAAATTAAGACGTTCAAATCGACGGATCGTTATTAGCTTACAGAGTTTAAAATAGAACCAACACAAAAAACATAAAGAAATAACACAGTATTGAACATCATAATAAACCTCTATTTATTAATCAGAATTTTGAATACAATATTTTATATACAATGGAACTGAAAATACAATTTGAATACTGAAAAATATTTACTGGTTTAAAACTTCAGAGCGCGCCGTCTTGGGAATCCCCGGCTTTGCCAATCTTCGAATCCTAAGCTAAAATCTTTAAATCTGGAATGCTCAGGTTCTGACTCGAGCATCCCACGCAAAACATAAAAATACTCGAGTCAGGATTAATCATAGTTCAAGTAAATTAATTTCAATATAAACTGAAATATAACAATCAATCCCAACATCGATGTCATATATAAAATAAACAGTGGTAGTATTTGTTCATATCACTTCTATCTATTTCCAAGGACGAACAATCTCGGGCGCTTGCAAGTGTACTCGTATATATATATATATATATATATATATATATATATATACATGTACACCACCTCAGGTTCCCGAACCCAAGAGGAGAAAGTGGCACGGGTGGTTCCAGGTGTTTGCATGTACACATGTATATATACACATGTGTATTGCCTCAACATCCTGGAATAAATCACCATACAGGTTCAACATCCGAATATAGTCGAGCAAACAACCACGACCAATAAACTAGCCTTAACGGTACTAAAAGGCAACAAACACTCTGACCAGCAATGGTGTAAGTACGTACAAGGATAACTTGTATATATGCAAACTTAACATAGCAGGACTTACATGCGACAACCCAAACATCGATAATAACTATCACGGCTGAGTGTGATTATTTCAAGTTAATCTAAGTTAGGGGAAATGAACTATATAGCATATTATGACATCCCCAAATGTGTAACAGCCTCATGCAACGAAGCCACAACAAAAATTAAAGTAGCTATCCAATTCAGGTTAAAATATGTTCTCAATCAATATTTAAGCATCAGATTGAATAAGGAGTGATTTAAATATAATAAACTCACTTTTCTATAGTATCAGATTAAACAATTTGAATGCACTTAACTTTCTGTAGTAAGCTTTCTACAACATGACAGTAGCATTCATTTCAGTTAGAGTTTCCAATTGTTTGTGCATGGTACTACATACGTGGAACTTAAGTATGATAAGTAATTAGCACCCCTCACATACACAGTTCACATCAAATTGCAAGTGTCGCTCGAACTAACATAGGGATTACATGTGACTAAAAAAATGCATTCCTCCTACACAACTTATATAGGAAGCTCAGTTCCTATTCAGGCAAAGCATGAGCGGGTTGCACAGGTACGGGTGTGTTTTTAGTTAACAAAACGGGTGCTGGTATGCTTCCAGTTTACACATATAACAGGTAGCTTGAATTTCATATGGATGCTTTAGTTTTTTTTTTTCTCGACTAACATGTAGGTGGGCAATTTCAACTTAAGGCTACTGGCCATCTAGTGTAGTTTGATGAAGTACAGAATACACAATAATGACAGTCAGAAATCTTTTGTTTAAAACATGGCAATGAGATTAAAGGCAAGCAAGGGACAGTCTGTCATAAATGATTAGCATGTGAACAAGTGCTACTGAAATAATATAGTCATAACTTATAAAGGATTAGCATGTATACAACATAACACAGCAACCCTTGCATGTTTGTAAACAAAACAAGGGTGTAAACTAAAATACTTTCAGGTCATACATGGCCGGAAGACAAGTGTCACAGTTTCAGGACACTACATGGAACAACTAAGTATACAAACTATACTCATACATGCAGGTAAAAATCCCAAATATGTCAAACTGTTATGATATTCCTGTCAAGTGCCAATGTCCATATGAGATTAACATGCATTCCGGAATGCATCATGGTTTAAATTGACACTTAACATCAAACTGTAATTTAGATACACAAGGAAAACAAGTTCTAGATTTCAATAGGTCACCTATTTTATTTTTAAGATGTATACCAAAAATCGAATATTATATAAGAGAACTTATATGATGCACAGCAACTTCCACATGGAAAAGAATGTAAAGAAAACCGCAAGGAATGCCATTGCTGTCGGGCAAGGAAGCATACACAACAGAGAGAGTTGATTACTTCAAAGTGTAGGCATTCAGAATAAAATAAAAACAGAGGCATACTTATTCATATACATGAATCACAGAGGATGAAAATCACATGTTGTCCTTATACTGTATACTCGGGTGTTGGTAATAAACATCAAATGATTTCACGGTTAGGTTTACAAAAAAATTGCAAGTTTATTCTTTCCTGAATTAAATTTGGAAATGCATTGCACTAATGTACTTTCACCAAGTCTACAGGTTCACATATAGGATGGACTGTTAATTATACGTTTTTGTCACAGATTTAAACATTTGCAACCGAACTATTTTCCACAGGCTCGGTTAAGTTTTCACAATACAAGGTATGAGGAGGAACGAGGCATTAGATGCAGGTGCTTTGGTAGGATGACAGGAAAAGGAAAAAAAATGTATGCATTCACCAGTATAGTTACACGTTCAATAGCATGGGTTATGATAAGATTACAACAAGGCAACGGTGGTCAACACCGTTCATGGCCAATAAATTTGGTTTAAAGCCCAAAGGTGAATGTGTATCTATATGTATAAGGTGGTAGGGTACAACTGAATTCAGGAAGAGGCAAACCATGCAATCAACCACTATTCTACATATAACATAATCAATTCTCCAGCGGTAACCACAAAACAACCCACAAGGCACCCAAAATTGACTATTATATTCCAATAAAAATCGAATTAAATTTACTTGAACTAACGATTAATCGTGAGTGAGATGCTCACCTTTAAACGACAACGTTGGCGACGGGTGTGGTTACTGACGAGGCGGACTTCGATTGACATGCGGTGACTTGACTGGCTTTGGGAAAAGAAAAGCAGCGGCATCCAAAATCAAATCTTGGGCCGAACACGATGTGGTGTTGGAGAGTGGTGCTTGCGGTCTTCGTGGTGGAGCGATTCAGATTGAAGGAGCAGTGGCCATCGGTTTGAGTTGATTTAGGGAAAAGGGTTTGATTGCGGTGGCCATTAAAACTGAATTAGGAAAGCTCTGATTTTTATAAAAAGATTTGGAAAGAGAATCGATTTAGAGAAAAGGCTTATTTGGGAACGTCGGCCATTAAAAATTTGGAAAAAAAGAAACGAGATTTGCTGAAGAAATTGGGAAAAAGGATTGATTTATAACAAAGGAACCGTGGGAAGCAAGGAAACGTTGGGATCACGGCATTAGATAGTGTGGTGGCCAAGGCATCGATGTTGTGCGAAGGAATTTATTGAGGTAAGTAATTTCCAGGGTAGGTGATAACATGGTTAAATTTTACCGCGAATAACCATGTTCCGCTCTGATTTCGAACCGCAAACACAGTCTCCAAACACGATAAAAATTACACGTACCGGTTTGTTTCAACGTTCTGAACACAATAAAACTGATCTGGTCGGATTCTGACTTTATTCGCATATGACGAAATTTTATTTTTTATATTAGTTATCGACTCACCGATTTTATTCTGCTTGTCAAAAAAACAATATCGTTAAATTCCCAATTTGAAATGTTAAATTAAATTCCCTTTATACACACATTTCTAGTCTAATTTCCATATAGTTCAAATAAAATCTTTAATAACGAAATTTCGATCACTTATATTTTCCAGTCGACTTTAAATATCCAATTCAATATCCAACCAAATTCGAATCAACTATTCAAAATAAATATTTGTTTCTCAACCAATGTTCTGAATCGAATTAAATCCGTACACACAACAATATATTTGATTTTTAATTCCAATATCAATATAAATTCTTTAATTGATAGTATATTCCAATCGTCGAAATTTCTGGGTCGTTACATTCTTCCCCCCTTTAAAACTTTTCGTCCTCGAAAAGGAGAGATCGTTAGAGTTATACCGTCATATATTTCAAATTTCCATATTTGTGTGGAATTCCTTCACCACTAATTATATATCGATATTTAGGTCATCGAACGTCCTTATTTATCGTATCCCATTAACTCGGGAAATCAAATTTCTTTACAAAACCAATCACTTCTTAAATTTCAAATTCTGCATACGTTGTATCTCGGATTATTCCAGATTTCCTTACAACCTCATCTGTCAATCATTTACTTATCCATCTTTGCATGGTAATGGGTCTAGGCTTTGCAACCATCAACCCTATCTTGTTACTTTTAATCCATTTTATTCTTCTCAACACTCATTTCAGAGTGTAAATACATTACTCTTTTCAAGTCGACCATTCATAAATTTAAAGCCACAAATCCGAAATCTTTTATAAATTCCATACCAAATTTGTGCAGTAAACATTTGTATTATTACATCAAAGCTATGTATTTGAAAACATTTCAAAATTCTTTTTCTTAACTTATTACGTTAGATACACTTTAATTTCAAATTATCGACTTGAAAATACTTGATATCTCAAAGTTTTACAAGTCTATTGTCGTCCTTATAGATGTTAGACATACGCGGGCCAGGCGCACGACTAAAATCTTCAAGTACTAAATATCCTTGCTTCAACTCCCAGTGAAAATATTTCAAAAATTCTTCTTTTAAAAGCAGATACGGAAAGTACCAATGTGATATTGATATGTTGATTGTTCATGAATCGCAGATACACAATGGTTTCGTCTGGATCCCCCAGAAAACATCTGTATCCGTAGAAAATCGCTTCCCTGCGAATTTCATCATGGACAGATCAACGGAAGATATTTTAAGAATCAAAAGACATTCTGAGGTCACTGAGCGTTGATTTCTCTCTCTCAGAATTATGGAAACAAATCAAGGAATTATGAAGATACTTCAAGTCACGAGGACAAAACAAGTCCCAAAGATAAATCAGGTCACGAAGACCAATCAAGTCACGAAGACTAACTGCTGCATCAAATAGGTGGCTCACTATCACTAAGATATCTCAAACATTTCATGGCTCCATTCTACCTTTAGTAACTCTAGTGGTTACATCTCTTTCACTTGTAGATATTCCATGTGGACCGCAGGTACACAATGGTTACGCCTGGCTCCCCCAGAAAACATCCATACCCGTAAGATCTCACAGCTCTGCGGATTACGCCCTTATAATTCGACTGTAGATCGCAGCAGTCATAATGGTTACACTTGGTTCCCCCAAGAAACATCCATCCGCCGTAGGCTATCTACAGCCCTGCGAATTTCGCTACACGGTCGAACGACTCTAGATTGCAGCGATCACAATGATTATGCCTGATTCTCTCAAGAAACATCCGACCGCTGTAGGCTATCTGCAGCCCTACAAATTACGCTAGCAGTCGTGCTCAATGGCAACTCATGAGTTTTATGTCTAGACAACCTACTACCACCAGCAGCATATCTCACCAACGCATGAAATTCATAGTGGAAGAAGGTACTTTCCTTATCTTTGATTTTAAAAACATATTATACTATATACATATAGTACTTTATTTCATACTTCTCATAAATCATATTTACGATTTTCTTTCCAAATCACATTTCCAAATATCTCATTCCTGTATAAATTCTGTTATATTTCAAATCAATTACCTTCCAATCAGTAGTTCCAAAATTCGTTATATTCATATATATTTACCGAATATCCATACTTTTCCATCGAATTTCAAAATTTTAAATTTTGATTTCTCAATCAATTCAGATATCTGATATCTTTTCAAACTCAGATTTATAAATCTACTGGTTATAAACCAAAATTTCTTCCATTATTATGTTTATCGCTTAATTCAAATCTTCATGCTCTCAAACTTTTAGAATTTTCCATTCTTATAATAAACTACTCATTCACGCATTTCTACTCCTTCATATTCACACCCTTCGACCGTCAATTAGCGAGCGAACAACTTTCCAAGTATCAACCCCGAAAGCCGAAACCAACATCAGATCAACACTCAGGAAGTCATTCAATTTATCTAATCTCCAGTCAGTTTCAAAATTCCTTAATTTCATTTCTTAATTGCTTCATTTATAATTCTCATTTACAATTCGCTTCTTGTTAATCAATCAATTTTATAACTTATTATCGAATTCATATATTCGATTATACATTGTTGGTCTGAAACCAACTATAATTTATCTTGTCACATTTTGAATAATTTAATCAAATTTAACACAATCGTATTCCAATTATATCTTTTTCAATTTTTACTTACATTAATTTTTGTCCGAATATCAAAAAAAATTCATCGTTTCATTCTTGAAACGATTTCAAATTTCCTCTTTTCATTCAAATTACCATCGAAATTCTTATTCCAAGAAATTCCAGTTATCTTTGCTTTCTTATACATACAATTAGAGAAGATCTAATTCATTGATTTTCTTATACTTATCTTTCTTAAATACCATATGATGATGGATTCAAGATTCTATCCTAAGAGAATTTGTCGAAGAACAGCTCTGGCAAAACCGGATTCGAAGACTTCCGAAGACTAGGGATTCCGAACAAAATGTTAAAATCTCAAAATAATTTTTTTTATTTTTTTCGTTGTATTAGTTTCAAAACAATAATTTCAAAATACTTGATATTACAAAAATAATTTATCTTCCAATAATTTATTTTTAAAATTATTTACACTTTTCAAAATCTTTTTATTTTCAAAATCCGCTTTTCCAGTGTCGATTCTATTTCAAACTCGATAAGCTACGCTTTGAATAAACCAAAGCTCTGATACCAACTGTAACGTCCCTCCTTTTTGACCATCTCAAATTGATAAGTAAACCAACTTAAGACGTTCAAATCGACGGATCGTTATTAGCTTACAGAGTTTAAAATAGAACCAACACAGAAAACATAAAGAAATAACACAGTATTGAACATCATAATAAACCTTTATTTATTAATCAGAATTTTGAATACAATATTTTATATACAATGGAACTAAAATACAATTTGAATACTTAAAAATATTTACTGGTTTAAAACTTCAGAGTGCGCCGTCTTGGGAATCCCCGGCTTTGCCAATCTTCGAATCCTAAGCTGAAATCTTTAAATCTGGAATGCTCAGGTTCTGACTCGAGCATCCCATGCAAAACATAAAAATACTCGAGTCAGGATTAATCATAGTTCAAGTAAATTAATTTCAATATAAACTGAAATATAACAATCAATCCCAACATCGATGTCATATATAAAATAAACAGTGGTAGTATTTGTTCATATCACTTCTATCTATTTCCAAGGACGAACGATCTCGGGCGCTTGCAAGTGTACTCGTATATATATATATATATATATATATATATATATATATATATATATATACACCGCCTCAGCTTCCCGAACCCAAGAGGAGAAAGTGGCACGGGTGGTTCCAGGTATTTGCATGTACACATGTGTATATACACATGTGTATTGCCTCAACATCCTGGAATAAATCACCATACAGGTTCAACATCTGAATATAGTCGAGCAAACAACCACGACCAATAAACTAGTCTTAATGGTACTAAAAGGCAACAAACACTCTGACCAGCAATGGTGTAAGTACGTACGAGGATAACTTGTATATATGCAAACTTAGCATAGCAGGACTTACATGCTACAACCCAAACATCGATAATAACTATCACGGCTGAGTGTGATTATTTCAAGTTAATCTAAGTTAGGGGAAATGAACTATATAGCATATTATGACATCCCCAAATGTGTAACAGCCTCATGCAATAAAGCCACAACAAAAATTAAAGTAGCTATCCAATTCAGGTTAAAATATGTTCTCAATCAATATTTAAGCATCAGATTGAATAAGGAGTGATTTAAATATAATAAACTCACTTTTCTATAGTATCAGATTAAACAATTTGAATGCACTTAACTTTCTGTAGTAAGCTTTCTACAACATGACAGTAGCATTCAATTCAGTTAGAGCTTCCAATTGTTTGTGCATGGTACTACATACGTGGAACTTAAGTATGATAAGTAATTAGCACCCAACTCACATACACAGTTCACATCAAATTGCAAGTGTCGCTCGAACTAACATAGGGATTACATGTGACTAAAAAAAATGCATTCCTCCTACACAACTTATATAGGAAGCTCAGTTCCTATTCAGGCAAAGCATGAGCGGGTTGCACAGGTACGGGTGTGTTTTTAGTTAACAAAACAGGTGCTGGTATGCTTCCAGTTTACACATATAATAGGTAGCTTGAATTTCATATGGATGCTTCAGTTTTTTTTTCCTCGACTAACATGTAGGTGGGCAATTTCAACTTAAGGCTACCGACCATCTAGTGTAGTTTGATGAAGTACAGAATACACACTAATGACATATACCTAAGGACAGTCAGAAATCTTTTGTTTAAAACATGGCAATGAGATTAAAGGCAAGCAAGGGACAGTCTGTCATAAATGATTAGCATGTGAACAAGTGCTACTGAAATAATATAGTCATAACTTATAAAGGACTAGCATGTATACAACATAACACAGCAACCCTTGCATGTTTGTAAACAAAACAAGGGTGTAAACTAAAATACTTTCAGGTCATACATGGCTAGAAGAGAAGTGTCACAGTTTCAGGACACTACATGGAACAACTAAGTATACAAACTATACTCATACATGCAGGTAAAAATCCCAAATATGTCAAACTGTTATGATATTCCTGTCAAGTGCCAATGTCTATATGAGATTAACATGCATTCCGGAATGCATCATGGTTTAAATTGACACTTAACATCAAACTGTAATTTAGATACACAGGGAAAACAAGTTCTAGATTTCAATAGGTCACCTATTTTATTTTTAAGATGTATACCAAAAATCGAATATTATATAAGAGAACTTGTATGATGCACAACAACTTCCAAATGGAAAAGAATGTAAAGAAAACCGCAAGGAATGCCATTGCTGTCGGGCGAGGAAGCATACACAACAGAGAGAGGTGATTACTTCAAAGTGTAGGCATTCAGAATAAAATAAAAACAGAGGCATACTTATTCATATGCATGAATCACAGAGGGTGAAAATCACATGTTGTCCTTATACTGTATACTCGGGTGTTGTTAATAAACATCAAATGATTTCACGGATAGGTTTACAAAAAAAATGCAAGTTTATTCTTTCCTGAATTAAATTTGGAAACGCATTGCACTAATGTACTTTCACCAAGTCTACAGGTTCACATATAGGATGGACTGTTAATTATACGTTTTTGTCACAGATTTAAACATTTGCAACCGAACTATTTTCCATAGGCTTGGTTAAGTTTTCACCATACAAGGTATGAGGGGGAACGAGGCATTAGATGCGGGTGCTTTGGTAGGATGACAGGAAAAGGAAAAAAAAATGTATGCATTCACTAGTATAGTTACACATTCAATAGCATGGGTTATGATAAGATTACAACAAGGCAACGGTGGTCAACACCGTTCATGGCCTATAAATTTGGTTTAAAGCCCAAAGGTGAATGTGTATCTATATGTATAAGGTGGTAGGGTACAACTGAATTCAGGAAGAGGCAAACCATGTAATCAACCACTATTCTACATATAACGTAATCAATTCTCCAGCGGTAACCACAAAACAACCCACAAGGCACCCAAAATTGACTATTATATTCCAATAAAAATCGAATTAAATTTACTTGAACTAACGATAAATCGTGAGTGAGATGCTCACCTTTAAACGACAACGTTGGCGACGGGTGTGGTGACTGACGAGGCGGACTTCGCTTGACATGCGGTGACTTGACTGGCTTTGGGAAAAGAAAAGCAGCGGCATCCAAAATCAAATCTTGGGCCGAACACGATGTGGTGTTGGAGAGTGGTGCTTGCGGTCTTCGTGGTGGAGCGATTCAGATTGAAGGAGCAGTGGCCATCGGTTTGAGTTGATTTAGGGAAAAGGGTTCGATTGCGGTGGCCATTAAAACTGAATTAGGAAAGCTCTGATTTTTATAAAAAGATTTGGGAAGAGAATCGATTTAGAGAAAAGACTTATTTGGGAACGTCGAACATTCAAAATTTGGAATAAAAGAAACGAGATTTGCTGAAGAAATTGGGAAAAAGGATTGATTTATAACAAAGGAACCGTGGGAAGCAAGGAAACGTTGGGATCACGGCATTAGATAGTGTGGTGGCCAAGGCATCGATGGTGTGCGAAGGAATTTACCGAGGTAGGTAATTTCCAGGGTAGGTGATAACATGGTTAAATTTTACCGCGAATAACCGTGTTCCGCTCTGATTTCGAACCGCAAACACAGTCTCCAAACACGACAAAAATTACACGTACCGGTTTGTTTCAACGTTCTGAACACAATAAAACTGATCTGGTCGGATTCTGACTTTGTTCGCATATGACGAAATTTTATTTTTTATATTAGTTATCGACTCACCGATTTTATTCTGCTTGTCAAAAAAACAATATCGTTAAATTCCCAATTTGAAATGTTAAATTAAATTCCCTTTATACACACATTTCTAGTCTAATTTCCATATAGTTCAAATAAAATCTTTAATAACGAAATTTCGATCACTTATATTTTCCAGTCGACTTTAAATATCCAATTCAATATCCAACCAAATTCGAATCAACTATTCAAAATAAATATTTGTTTCTCAACCAATGTTCTGAATCGAATTAAATCCGTACATACAAAAATATATTTGATTTTTAATTCCAATATCAATATAAATTCTTTAATTGATAGTATATTCCAATCATCGAAATTTCTAGGTCGTTACAGTAAATTAATTATAAATTATTCCATAAAACCACTACTTAATTTCACAACTTAAATAAATTCAATCACCTTTAAGACTCGCTTTTATATTAAACACTATTTAATAATTTTCCAATTCAACACGGTATACTTTTCCGGACTATTCTAGAAATATATCTTAAGGGTTTAAATATTTTATACTTAAGTTAATACAAACATTAAGACTCAAGTTCATAATTAGTTTATAACACAACTTCCAGTTTTGCAAACTCTTTTATTCTTAAGTGTCAACATTTCACAAAACTTAAGTTTAAACTTAACTCGACAATCACACTGAGGCAGATTTACCACATCAAAATCATAAGCTTAAATAATTATGTTTACCTATAATTCTATCCATAATCACCAGTTAGAATTCTATTTGATAGCATTTCAAATCTACGTTAAATATTCAAAATCTAAGTTTGGACTACTCCATAAAACATCCCTTAGGGGACTAAATGTAGCACAACTTCAAGTTTTATTTCTTCCAACTACAGTTTATTCTAAACATTTACATGGCATAATATTTACACAACATACTTATGTTGATAACCGTATTCAAATTTAAATCTAGATTCGAATAACATTTTAGGGCAATCTAAATATTTACAAATTACAGGTCTTGTTTTTAGTTGAGCCAAATGTTCAACAAACATGGAAACTTGTTATAATTGCTAACCCTTTGAAGTTACAAGTTATAAACTAAATTCTTAAGTTTTCTCTAAAACTTAGCTTAATTTTCCATTTTAACATGAAAATTCCGACAGTCCAAAATCGTTGGAAACTTATTTTTTTTAAACAAATGGAAACTCCTGAATAACATAACAAAATGAGATCCAAAACTAGTTAATTCTAATACACATGCTACATGCATCCATAACTTCAGAATTTAACTCCAACATTTTGGTTCAAATCATTTTGAAATAATAATACAAAATATAAATATATATTCTTTTATATATCAAATTATATTAATAAGATTCAAAATAAAATTTAGCTTTATCCAAACAATTTTAAAGGAATTTTGATTTTAATATCCATATTTCAAATAAAAAAGCTCAATTTCCGCTTGTCATCATTAATGGCGACATAGAAAGCAGATTTTCTCTCTTTTATTCAATTCTTCCTCCTCGTAAACTCTCACTCCTACTCATAACCGCATCTGACCTCACAAACTTTCTTCTGCTCTCTATGCTTTCCCCTGCGCGATTCCAAGTGTAACCCTAAATTGTCATTCAAAATCTGAGCTTTTTTCTTTCTCTGTAGTTTGGATTAGTTGAGGTCCTGCTAATGGCTACAAGGAACACCCTCTGTTCCTTGTTCTCGCTACATGTAGGACGTCACTAACCCCGGTTTCTTTTCATATCTAAAACTGCTTACGCACGTCCAACCTCTCCTCTAATTTCCGCTCCTCCGCCATAACCGCTTAAACTCGCTACACCTTTCCTCACCTTGACATAGTGCGGTAGCCACTTTTGGGTTTCCAGATCTGGTTTCGGCTTGATAGGGCTTGGTATGCCTAGTTCGACGTTGTGTGACCATGGTCATTGAGTTATCTCTTCCCTTTGACGCTATTACATCTCGCCATCTTCGACTTTCTGGTTGCTAAGCATAAGTTTCAGTATAAACTGAGTTCCAACATGTGCCCTCGTATGTGACTGATTCTCAGCAAGTGAAGGTATGTGCTGGAAGTATTTCTCTAGCTCAGTGAGTTCTTTTTGAATGTCTTGGCATCTTGTTTTGTCGTGTTGGTTGTGATGGCTTCGTCGTTTGGGGTATATGATTCATTTGACTTAAGTTTTTGACTTGCAGTTTCAGTTTGAAAGTTGTTGGTGTTGTTTGAGTTATTTTGGTTGATCGAGTACTTCAATGTTGTATGGAGGTTGTGTATGTCATGCATTCTGGTTAGTTTTTCCATTGCCATGTTGTCCTTCTGTATTTGTGTTTTCTCGTCTGTTGGGGTTAACTTTTTGCTTTTTGTTTGGTTACACACGTGAAGCTTAGGTCAGACTATAGCTCAACTTTCCGGTGGAGGTTGCTTGAGCAGTCTACTTTCAGCAGCTTTGTGGATAGTTTGCGTAAGCAGTATGGAAGTAATCATGTGATGTCGTGCTAGGCATAGTGAGTATGTGCTTGGTATGTTTAAGTGTGGTACAATAGGTATGGTGATAATCTGTTTGGGTGTGGTGCTCAAGGAATTATGTTGCTGATGTGCGTGGTCATTGTAAATTATATTGCAATAGTGCCATGTCATGTTACTATGCACGCTCTATTGTGTTCAGTATGTAATCTTACCGAATACCATGGGCTAGCATGTATAGGCAGTACTTTGTTCCGTGTATCTATATTTTTTGTATTCAAATGTTATGTGCTTCCTTCTAAAGTATGAAAACATGTAATGTATCGTCTCCCTATGTGGAGTACATATCAAATTATTAGTCTAGTATTTTAATCTAGCTCCTGGACCGTAATTTAGTATAGATTCAGTGGACGGTCCATTTTAGTGTCGGTGGACGGTCCGTCTTAAAAACCGATTAGTTGACTGCTAAATACGGTCACCTATACCATATTGTAATTTTATTATTACTCATAATAAAAAGTGGTACGCCCATTTTAAAAACGGATTGCTTTTCCCAAAAAAAAAAAATGAATTCCCTTGGTAGCAATTTTTCATTTAGAAAATAAAAAACAATCACTAGCGCTGCTACAATCATCATCAGAACTATTCACTAGCAATCAAAGTGAGATCAATTCTTCTAAAATCAATTAGAATCCCTTTATAAGCATAAATATTACCAAATAATATTACTATTCATGATTTAGATGAGAGAAAACATAGGGGTTCTGTTTGGATGTGAAGTAGTTAATGGCTACAGGTTCTTCAACATCTTCTTACTTTTTACACATTCTCTCACCTCACTTTCCTTCTCCTCACTCCAAATGATATACCTTTCTTCCAATTCTCTTTTCACCTAACTTATTTTCTCCATGCGTGGTTTCAGATCTGGATTCTTTTGCAATTCAGGTCTAACCCTTTTCCACCTTAATCTCCCTTATTTTCTCCAATCCACACATTTGCTACTTTCCCTTACCCAATCTCACATCAATCCTGCATTCCTTTCCTTCTTGTCGTGGCCTCTCCTTGCTTCAATTTCCAACTGTTGTTGACTATGCCACGTTGATTTCATGACTTCCCCTTTGTATGATTCAAATAATGTGTTGCACTAGGTCTCCAAGCGATTCCGCTCCTATACATTGATCGGTATAGATTGTCCATTGTTAGTCTGGTTTGTGTCAGGCGGATGGGGATGAAGTGGTGCCTGTTGGGTCACGTGTGTAGGAGATGATGGTTGGTGAGTGTTGCTTTAGAGGTAGTATCAACTTGTTTAGGACTTGAAGGAATGGAAACTGTGTGGAGTTCTCTTAGATCACAACAACTTCTCTCACTCAACTGGTTTGTGTTTCGTCTTGCAAAATTTTTGGTATGCATTATCATTTATTTACTAAGCAACCTGCACTCTCTAGCTCAGTGATTTCATGGTGATGACTTGGTGTAGTGGTTTGTTGTTTTGGTAACGATGGCTCTAGTCGGTGTATTAATATTCAATGTGTAATAGAAGTTCGTCTTATGGGTTTTATTTTGGGGGCATTTTGTGTTGTTTTAGTTATTTCGTAGTAGCTATTGGTGTCTTGGATTGTTTACATTGGATGATTGAGGTGTTGTCTTTCTTTGGTCCAGTTATAAGGTTATAATTGTTCTGGTTTAGCTCGGCTGTCACAACCTAGGCATACAAGTGAAGCTAGTCTCTCGATTTGTTGAAGTTTGTCAACGTCCTATGCTTCCAGATGCTTGTGCAATTATGCTCTAGCTTTTTGTGAGTACTTAAAGCCATACAGTTCATGATATGTTCTAATATGGATACTGCTGCCTTCAGCTCTTGTTGTGGAGCTTTGGGTAACGTAAGTGGGTGCATGCTGCTTTGTATGTATTTCCAGGTGAAAGTCCTTTGTTTGAAATTCCACTTCCTGCTGTTACATGGTGTTGAAGTGATGTTTGGAAGCTTTATGCTCTATTGTAGCTGTTTATAGCAGGGTGTAGATGATGGTAAGGGTCTCTGAGTCTACAATGCTTATGTTGCTATGTTTGCCCTATGTTATGTACCTTTGTTTCTTTTGGAACGTTTGTACCTTTCTATTGTAATTGTCGGTCGTACCTCCCTACGTGGAGAGTTTAGGACTAGGAAATTGTTTGCCTAGGTACTTCTATCTATACCCTGTACTGTCAGCTAGTTTTAGCTGCAGTGGACAGTCCACTTTAAAAACTGTATGTAATGGACAGTCCACCTTAAAAACTGAAATTAGTGGATTGGTAACTTTCTAATCTCCTATAATCATTGTAATTATTATTTGTTATAATAATAAGTGCTTGCGGTTTCTTAAAAAATGGTCGGCTTTGCCCAAAAAAATTATTTTCAAAACTTCCAAAAACTATTTTGTTTCAAAACTCTGGTTCTGAGTTCTCAAATTTCCAATTTATTTAAATCCTTTTATTTATAAATCAAATTTTAATTTTTATATTTATATAAATTTTACTTCTTATATAATCCAATTAGCAAGTGAATCTGTTGTTTATATTTATTTTAAACAACTTGAGTGAACATTAATTCAAACCAATATTATTGTCCAATCCCTTATAGTCAAACTGTGAAACCGAACTCAAAAGGTATCTGTTATTAATGATCTCACATTTCTAATCTACTCAGTTGATCTAGTGAAAAGAATAAATTTCCCTTAATTAAACACAGTTGTCGATATCTGTTACCAAAAAATGGCACTAACACCCAATAGACTAGAATTTGAAGAGATTAATGAAGAAATATATAGTGAAAACAAGAAATAAGAAACAATAAACAAACACACAAGATTTATAGTGGTTCGGTGTTAACAAGCCTACGTCCACTTCGTACTACTTCTATTCAGCAGAAAATGGCAATTACAACACTTGAAATCTCTTAACACTCAAGATACAATCAATTTCCTCTTGAAAATATGAAGAAACACTCAAAAACCACTAAAATTTCTCTTGGGTCGAACAATGGTAGATTGGGTGTATAACTTCAATGTTTAAGGTGGAAATTTTCCTTTTTCCTTATCTCGGGTCGAGTATTTATAGGGTCGGGTTATAGCTGTGTGGGTTGGAATGGTTATTATGAGGTGTCACTAGTTCTGGGTTTATAGGTATTTAGTGGCAACAGTTTTATATAGGGGAGTAGGTCGGGTTGTGGGACACGTATCGAGGACCCCGGCTCTATAGGCAATTGTGGAGAACATGTTGGAACTGTTTTCTTAGGAGTTGAGATGGTGGTCGGGTCGGGTCGAGTTTGTTTGACCTGAAGGTCATCGACCCAACAACCTCTATTTATGTTCGACCCGAGGACGGCAGGTTGCTTCAACTTGGCCTGACTTCGACTCGACACCAAGCTTTTGGATAAACAAAACTACTAGTTATTTAATGCACATGATTGCGATTACGTGGACTTTGGTCCGCCTTGTCACAAGGCTGGTTGACAATATCCATAAAGTAGTTGGACATAAGTACTTAATTAATGAATAGAAAATAATAGTAACAAACAATAACAAATCCTCCTAACTGGGAGAGCTTAAAAATCAAGCAATAAATGATAATTACTTAATATTATTGCTCCCTAGCAATCTACACATCAAAATAACTATGATTAATACATGAAACTTCCATTAATACAAAAAAATATAGAATTTTGGATGTTAAATAATCCTTCCCCTATTTTACAAGTGTTGTTTATTCTCGTTCAGCCAATTACAAGATGTTTGATTACAATAACTGAATGAGATGAATCATAAGTATAAGAGTTGAGTATAATAGACTATAATAGACCTTAGGTGATGTTGTGTATGAGGAGAAAACTGAAGATAGATTTCAACAGCGTAATGGTTGGGAGAAATCATATTCACTTTAATTATGTTGGAGATGTTCTAGTATTTATAGGAGTTTGGAGACAAGTTGGTCCAAGTTATTATAATGAAAGGCTTGTACTAACAGTAGGAACCCACTTCAAAAACCTCAGAGCCAAATGACTCACTAGGATAGACCAGTACCAATATCGATCTATGGGTTATGGATCGATACCAATCCATGCCCATAATTTGTATGGCTCTATTATTTGCTTTATTGGCTTTCTTATCTCTTTTGGTGTAATGGCCCGCAAATCCGTACTATCTGAGTTGACTACATATATCACACGTCCAACCCAAATATCACAGAAATACAAATCACTATTTTTAAAAGAAAAAGAACAGAAATAACAACACAGAATCTTACATCGTAGCGGAACAAAATATATTATATCATAACTTTTGAAATACAAAATTTTAACTATGTAACATACAATTATCAGAGTACAACCCTTGCAACACAACGGAAATAAAATTACTATATATCTAACACTGAAGCCTCCTGCTCTAAGCTCCTTTAGGTAGATCTGTAAAATCCTGAATTACTTGACTGTCCATACAAATTTGGGCACCCAAGAGTTTAGGTAAAACAAAACAAAATAAACTTTGGGTCAGTCATGGGACTGGTATGAATAAACAAATTTATAACAGTTTGAGAAAATAAATGATATCTCATAAGACCATGCCGTATAAGACGGAAGGAGTTTTTCCCTTATGAGAATCCAAACCAGTTGATATAACTTTCAAAATCCTTTTGAAAGAAACGAAAAATCTTTATATCAAAACTCTTTTGATATTATAATAATGTCTAAATCAAATAAATAGAAATCTAGTGGAACGTTTGCATCTCACGTTCCACATATATATAATATACAATCAAAACCGCGAGCACTTATTGGGTAATGAATTTCCTACTATGACCAGGTATGGAACCACCTTCCGATAGTGTATCTCTAGAGGAGAATACACTGGGTTCAACAAAAACATCTTGTAACCTAGCCACACATGACCGACCACTCATTTTGCTTGAGTGTATCGAAAGTATATCACCAACGGTTGGGATCAACAACCATTTCCCAAATGGGACAACATCGAATAGAACAAAGAATGAAATGAATTTATCTAGATAGGTGATAATACACCCTAATTGGGAGTTACCCACTTAGCCATGCTGTCTGCCCGATTTTTGTCATTTCCCGGTTGTTGAGGCCTGAGGCTACTATTTCTTACTATTCATTGATAGCACAATCACTTTAAATGCCACATTGTCAGGTCCGTTAATCATTAATTGATTTGCACAAATATATTCTGGATATTATTCTAAGAGAATAATTCTCCGCCACCATATATATTTGTAAAGAACAACATATGCGATCATTGGAAATACTCTGTCAGACATTCTTCCGTATACGTTCATTCTAGGATTGAACGAAACCGAAGGAACAATTTCCATTAATAGAAAAATCCCTTGCACTCTACTCCGTCTCCGATTATCTTTATATAATCTGATTCGCAACGCTACTGCCAATACGGAGTGGTTCTTGGATAATAACCCAACCGGTCTCTCCATTTGGCAAACACTTCGATAGTCGGTTATTTAACTATCAAAGTAAAACAAACATTCATTCAAAGAATCAAACAAATCACTGGGCCTTTTAATTAATATTTCATTAATTAAAACATTTCTCCATTTCCTTATCCATATTCGTTAACACGATATTTTCGAAAACCATCTTGGCCTCTTACGCTATTTGGAAAACATTTCAATATATCACCTTCTTTTATTTTCTGTACTTAGAAAATATATTTTATTTATAATTGGAAAACATTCCAATTACTTATCTCTTTCATGGCCATTTATTTATTTCAATACTAAGGAAATATTTATCTTTATATTTCCCAAAATTTCACTTACTTGGGTCAAATCAACTATTTTGTAAAACATCGTTACAAACAACCCAAAATACTGAATTCAACTAACTCTTATTCAAACATTTCTCTTCGAGATTGGATCTTGCTTTTATCAGTTAAAAATGAAATCAATCAAGTTGGGGTATAACCACCTCTTAGACCTTGACTGAAAACATCCATAACTTCAAAACGGACAAGACTGCTTACCTCGAATAATCAACATCATAAAAACCAATTATTCATTTTTAAACCCGTATATGTTTCTCTTTCTAATTTTATCAGATTTAATTATAGATTTCCTTTTTGTTTATAATATTATATTTTTAAGTTCGTTTCCTTATCGAATTATGTATATATCGATACATTGATTTCTAGTTATCCAATTTTATTAAAAATATTCTAACTCCTTAAATTTTCGGAAAATTTCGCCATAACCTCCTTTGTACGGGTCACTCGGTACAACTACAAAAATCCTCTCTAGGCCCTTTCCATTCAAAAAGAAAATCAAAAATCCAAGTGGCTTGCTGATTCGGCGCATAAAAACCTCATATGGAATTTAAACATGTACCTTTTTGTCAGGCACTAAATTTATAAACTTCATTCTCTTCATTTCATACCAGTTTAACACATAAGCGTCCATTTCTAATTTATTCAAACTCAATCTGGTCATTTTAATTCAATTCTCTAATTTATTCTTTAATCAGCTCTTTTGCCCATTTCATTTTCTATTTGAACATATCATTTTTGTTATAAATATTTACTTGCTTATAAACCAATTGAATTGCATTTTCAATTCAAGTTACATATTCAATTTCGAATATGAATTCACAATTCCGATTCACTTATCTAATGTCCAATTTCGATTCAAAATTCCACTAACAAATTATTCTTCTAATTAGTTAACTCTATTCAATAATTAAAAATCTGACTTTTGTTTCAAAAATCAATTCATTTACTTCACTTGAGTTTGTATTTATTTTATATCTCAAATCTGGATTTTTCTAATGGGAATTCGGATTTTATTTACTTAAAATCCTTTTTTTATTTAAACAAACCGCTATGCTTTTATAATGGTTATAGCGCTGTTTTTCTGGAAAATTGATTTTGGCATAACTCAAAATATATTCGACGAAATCCAGATTTTTCTCTTCCATTAGAAAACTATTATTCAACCAGTCCTAACAGTTCTTGTTTCAAAGAATTCGAGTTAAATTGAGTTCTATATACTCAATTGAAGTTCAAGACGCCAATTTACGAACTACCGCGCTGCGGCAAGTTCGTTTTAATTATATTTATATATATAAAGGTTTAAACTTCGTTTATAACAATTTCAGCTCCATTCTAATATATTTTAATATATATTAAATCCAATTTTCCTAGTTCAACTTAATATTTCCGATTATCTATAATCGTCGATTTTTCATTACTTGGTTATAAATTTATTTGTACTTCGATCTTCTTTATTAAATTCCAATTCCTTTTATAAATTGTAAATCCTTTGGATTTATTCCAATTCTGTTTATAATCCGCATTCTGAATATATTTCGTCCTTCCATTTCGAAATGATTTCAACTTTCTGTTTTCAAATTTTATTTAAATTTTCTATTTTCAAATTCTATTTGAATGTAAAACTCTAAATTATCCAATGATAATTTATTTCACTAGATTTGTAAATGTCGTTTATAAATCTAACTTCCTTGTTTTATATATTAACAAGTTTCATTTCAAAAATCTATTTGAAGCTCAATTCATTTTATATTTCGACTTTCAGAATAAAAACCATCGTCCCCTTTTCGAAACGATTTTAAAATTCTATTTTAAATTCATACTTGAATTTAAAATTACAAGCTATCTCTTGATAATTAATTCCTACATTTATAAACAGCGTTTATAATTTTACTTGCTTTATATATTCAACAAGTTCCATTTTAAAACCAAACTCTTATTTTGGAATATTCTATTTATTATAACTTATACATATAACTAATTTACATATTTTATTTTAGTTTCTATCAAATAAAATTCCATTATCCTTTCCGAATACAATTTATTTTATAAATTCGACATAAACTAATTTAGTTATCCAATTTAAATTTACATTCCGAATATCGGAATAGATTTCATCATGATTTCAAATTTTTATTTAAATTCATATTTGAATTCAAATTCCCCAATTTATCCAATGATAATTGTTTTTCCCATTTCATTTATAAATTCATTTCACTTCTCTACATCATTTAATTTATAAACAACGTTTATGACTTCGCTTCAAATCTCACATTATAAATTTATAAACAACGTTTATAAATTCATTTCAAATTCCGCATTATATATTTATAAACCACGTTTATAAATTCATTTCAAATTCCGCATTTTAAATTTATAAAAAACGTTTATAAATTCATTACTTGTTTTATACATTCAAAACAAGTTAATATTTTTATAGTCCATTGGAAATTCAAATTCTACTTTAGATAAATAGAATTTCCCCTTTAAAGCTCAAAATATCCTTTTCACGATATTTTTATATATCAATATTTTAGGCCCAATGATATTTCAACTAATCAAAAATACCCAATTATCAACCATGGATTTTCTAACACATCGTATATGATAATGTATATGAGAACAAACAAATAATACTATTTTTGAGGAATCCAATTGGATCCCTCCAACCTGTTTTCCCTGCATCCACAGACGTTAGCCAACAAAAATAAAACTCATTCTGCTTTGAGGCAGGATATCGCGGTATAGAAGGTCATCCACTATCATAGCGTGGGGCGTATAGGGTCATCCACTAATGATAATGCGGGCATCCGCTAATGGTACTATGGGAATCCAACCACCAATATATATATATATATATATATATATATATAATAACCACAATAACCAATCCTAAATAACTAATATATATTTTATAGCCACAATAATATTTTAAGGCAACCAAACAACCATCAATTATTTTTAATGACTAAATATAATTCAAACTAAAATAAATTGAGTGAGATTTACTCACCGTGATTTTCCTTTTCTGAATATCCTGTTAAATTTCAAATTTCACGACTACGGATCGTCTCGACCGAATTTATTCAACATCTATGATTATTTGATTTTTAATTATCGATCAACCATTTATTTATTTAACAAATGAATGTGTAAATTATTAACTGTAAATTAAATTCCGCAAAAACGGTATACCTTACTGCCTTGCAACTAACTCACCAATCCACTAAGCAACTTCAAAAAAATCATCGATTCCATTTCACTGAAAATAGCCCTAATAATGCAATTATTCTTCTCCGACCTTTCATCAGGAAAACTCTCAGACAAATCTCCATCTCATTGAGCCATCGTCTTACCCCTCAACCTCCACTCAAATCCCTCACTGTACCCAGACAATCCTCGTATTGAGTCATTCATTCCAGCTTTGTCTTCCACCGCACAATCCCTAAGTCCACTATAAAACAGTCGCCTCTTCATACTAATATTGACCATCACTGACCTCTCAGATCCGAGCTACCTATCCCCCAATTGTCGAACTTCCATATCAGTTCAAACATTAATGCATTGACCTCTGCAGTGACTATTACAAATTGCGTATCGCCATTAGAGGACGGAATCCTGTTTGATTACCTCATCGCACCAGTTTCAACTTCGAAATCCCCTTACGTGATGCCTTCACGTCACTCCAAAACAGCAAAGAACAACCCATTTTTCCTTAAAAATTCCATTCATCAATGACTAATTCAACGTCAGTGTCTTCCCTTTCGAAATCCTGCTACTGCAGAATTCACTCATGCCCAAAAAGCCATCCAGCCTCCTCGCTAACAGAAAACCAACGCTCCATATTAACCCAGTGCCAAACTACGACCCTCCTCCTTAACATCACCATCGAACTTCCTACTTGCCAATTTCTGAATCCAACTCCCAGTCCATCCTCAAAAACATTAGATCGCACTCCTCTGAATTTATCTGTTGAACTTCCTCAGATCCATCCAGATCATCATCGCAACTATCACACGGTTACCCCAATCGCATTCCCAAATTCCACTGTCGAACCGAAATCAATCGTCAGCAAATCAAACTCCAATACCTGTGTCGCAGTCCTTGAAACCTCAGCACCTCATTCCTCCATTGCGACATCGTCCTCATCTTCGATTTGAGTACGAACTTTAGATTTGGATCTCGAATTTTAAGAGCCGGTCATCTTTCTACTTGCTCATCAAACTGAAGTCGATCGCGATTTCTGAATTGATTTAATATTTTATTTTTATTGAAATGGTGGTTTTCGATTTGGCTTTCAAATGGACATGAAAAAGAAATGGAACGAATGTCTTTTGAATTGGTTTTACTGCTTTAAGACAAATTGAAAAAAAAATGCTTCTGGTTGAATTTATAGTTGCGCGAGAGACACAAGTACACACCATTTCCCGTCGTTGTTTTACTTAGCGTTGAAGGTGGGGAACATAAGTACGATGAAGTGAAAGAAGAGGGAATAACTAGAGTAGGTTTATAGTGTATCCTTCGGTAGGAAGGAAAGTGTTTAAATATATATAATTTATTTTTATTTTATTTAAACCGGTACGATTTAATTTAATTTAAAATACCCCATGATTCTGAACTCCGTTTCAAACCCAACAACCGGCATTCCTAGGGTTATACCACTATTCTGAACATACTAGGACGTGTTTCAAAGCCTTATTCGATCATATGGAGGAGATATTAATTTAAATCTATATAAATTAAACTCAAAACAATTAATTCTTCGATAATTAATATTATTATTCTAATTCAAACAGAAGTTTGTATTAATCATCATCTGAACTATTTTCAATTCAGTATTAAATTTTGAATTCGAATAAATTTATTTTCATATTACGATGATTATATATATTCTAAATAAAACGTTTTTCAATTATTAAATAGATAACTATATATAAAAATCGATTAATATTATCAACTCAATATTTAAAACCATATTGAATATTCAAAATAAATCGATAGAAATCTGGGTCGTTACAGATGGTGTCTACTGCAAAGTTTCATAGCATTTGGACATTGTTTGCAAAGGTTCCATACATGGGTGACTCTGAACTGAGTTCTACACTGGATGATCCATCTACAACTTGAGTTAGGAACATCGGAATGCAAATAAACTTGAAAGAGGGGCTAAGGCTGTTACTAGGATCATAATGGTCTTTTATAGTGTCTCGTTCGAGTTTTGGGTGATTCTAATTTCGTCCGCATGTTCTAACCTCTATGGACTTCTGTTCGAATTAAAAACTGGGTTAACATCCCTTGAGCATTTCAAATGGACAAGAATACCCTCCACATCACCCGTCCTAGGTTGGGCTTCCTTACTGTAACGACTCGCATTCTACGCATCGCAGGATCGTAAAACATTTATTTCTTTCACATACGAAGTCGTATGGTCATGTAACTTTGGGAGACGACTAGTGGGGCCATTTCCCATGTTCATGATTTTTTCCGATTTTTAAATGACCATTTTGCCCCTAGTTGGTACTGTTTTGGCCATAACTTTTGACTGGAAAGGAATTTTGACCTGAAACCACTTCCATTGGCTCCGGATGATGGTTTACAATTCCGTAGAGTGGTCACATTAGCCAAACGGACTCACCGTTTGGGAGATATGGCTGAAACAAGTTTCAGATGGTGAAAAACAGCTTAACCTGGCCTAATTTGGGTGATTAGTGAGTGGACCCATAACCCATTTCGGGATTAGGGTTATGGGGAGGCTGATAGGGTTAGGGAATTAAGTTTCTATCATTTTCTAGTCGCCACTCTTTGTTCCTTCAAGTTTAGCCATGGCCTCCACTTTCTAAAACACCCCAAATCACCTTCTAATCGCTAATTAAGCCAAATCAACATCAAATTAAGGGGGAATAGCACCAAAGCAAGGATAGAAGTGCTGTGTTACATTGGGAACAGCGCCAAACAGAGAATCATTTCAGTTTTAAGGTTTTATTTGTGGCTAAGGTGAGTGATTTTCATAGTTTTGCACTAATTACGGTTAATCAAGGGTAATTAGTGAAGATTAGGGAATTTATACACTAATAAATTTTGGAAAAATATTTATAAATTCTTAAATAATATTTTATGCCACTGTTAAAAATTGGGTTTGATTTGGTTAAGTTTTGCTAATCATGTCGTTAGTTTTACTTGAACATGCTTAAGGGAAAATATGGGGTTTTGGCTATGTTTGATCTACTTTGACCTATCAAGTTATTGTTTTGATGTTTGTGGTTGATGTTACATGTTGCTATGACTGTATGACATGATTTGTGATTGTCTAGAAGTGTTAGATTGGTCGAAAACGCCGTCGAATGGCGTAAATAGTCGCTGGAATGAGTTGTAGGAATATGTCGGATCGGATCGGAGGGAGGAGCCTGAACCGAACCGACCAGGAGACCTCCCCACGAACCGATGTTCTGGAGTCTGGTAGCCTCACGAGCTGAATTGAAGGAGTATATCCGAACCGAACCGACCTGGTGCTATGGAGCTAGAATCCCGAGCCGACCTGATGGAGAAGCTTGAGAGACCCGACCCGATCCGATTGCTTGGGAAGAAGGACCGAACCAGAGGATTTTTCCATGAAGCCAGGAGGTGTGGACTCCGATCCGAACCGCTGGAGGAAGATCACCTCGATCCGACCTGGAGCAGAGAGGAAGGTTTGAGCTGGAGATCCCGAACCGATCCGACTGCTTAGAGAAGAGTATTCCGATCTGAACCGAGGAGCTGATGACCACGGCCTGAAGCAAAGTAAAGTGAAGAAATGAAGACCGATCTGGAGAAGAAGGTGATGACCAGAACCCGAGATGCAAAGGTAGTCCAAGTAGGAAGTTTTGACTCAGGATCCAGATGGGAACCAATGAGTGAACTTCATGATTGGGCTTTGCTGCGGGACGTGTGCTAAGGAGTTGTCGATGTCTATAACTTGGGATCACTATGTGTAGGGAGTACGTGAGCGGATTCAGGGCCACAGTGGCCTAGGTATGACTAAGGAGCTATAGACCAATGAAGTGGGGTCATTTGTAAAGATTTGGTCATGACTCCATGTGGTAAGCTTGGTAGTAGCAGTAGTTGTACAAGTCGAACTCTGTCACTACTTCGATGGGTCTAGTGATTGAAAGTAGTGGACATCGTATGCTTTACGCACTGAGTGAGAGATGTGAGGATGGTTGCTATGCTTGATTTGTTTGCCATCATTATGACATGCACACCCCACCCCCGTATTCTTTACACTATTTGTTATGGCACCTTAGGGTATTGTACGGTATGTAGTGCTAACTCTTTGGTTGCAGGTCCAGGTTCAGGTATGGTTTAGTATACCTGTTATTGTTCTGTTTAGATGCTTATCGCTCATACCAGACTTTTTGTCTGACCCAGAGTTTTATATCTCTTATTATTACTCTGGGTGCCCTCACGAGCAGACTAGAGACAGGTTAGCTGGGTATGCACGGGTAGCTGATCCAGAGACGAGAAGGAGGCTTCCACGTATGATATATATAGTATTCTCCCTATGTTGTTGAAGATCACTGCTTGGGCATTAGTAGTGCATCTTCTACTTTAGCTTTCTTTTGTTTTAGAGACAGTAAATTTGAAAAGTTGTAATAAGCTGTATTTGGATTTCCGCTGCTATGTTGGTTTAGTTTTCAGCTTATGCTCTGTCTTGCCTGTTTTATGTCAAGATTATGTTATTATTATATTTTGTTCCACGCGCTGTGAGACATTCTACAGGTTCCTTGTTAGTTCATTCCCTTCTTTCCTTTCTTTGGCGACCGTTCTGTGCTAGTCAGGCATGTGTACAGTGCACCTTCGGAGGAAATGCAGGCTAGTGCGGGGCGGGTCGTCACATTTGGTATTAGAGCTCTAGGTTGCGTAGTTAACCTAGGGAAAGACACCAGGGAGAGATAATACGTATATGAGAGCGCGTATTTGTGATTATTTTGGTTTTCAAAAGCTATATATATAAATATTATTAGTATAGCTAAGGATGAAGTCGCACTGCACTGACACCACTATGGAGATGATTAATCGTTTTCTCTGTGCAGATTGAACGATGAGCCGATACGTAAGGGGTACCGGTAGAGGAGCCAATAATGGGAATGCTGCTGAGATGAGGACGATGTTTACTGACCTCATGAGAGAGATGCTTAGGGAAGTGCAGAGTGCAGCTCCCAATGCTGGTAATGGTGGTGGTCCAGTAGTGCAGGCGCCTAGGGCCGATTTCGCCAAGCTGAATAAAGATTATACTAGTCTTGGTGGGAAGCCGTTCCACGGAACGGAGTCGGCTATAGATGTTCAGGATTGGTTGGATAGCTGTGAGCGTATCTTCGAAGACTTGGGTATCGAGGATGCGACGAAGAGAAGGCTAGCATCCCGTCAGCTGCAAGGATGGGCAATGAATTGGTGGAATGCTATAAAGGCAGCTACTCCCGAGGATTAGATTACTTGGGAGCAGTTTAAGGTTCTCTTTAGCGAGAAGTTCATTCCAGCTGCCCAGAAGTCAGTGTTGTTTAAGAGATTCTTGGAACTCAAGAAGAATGGCCGAGCTGTCTCGGAGTATATTGCCGAATTCGACACTTTGTCGAAGTATGAGTTATCTCTTGTTGATACCGCCGAGAAGAAGAACGAGAAGTTCATAACTGGTTTGGATCAGTACTTGGGTGAAAGGCTTATTAACCACATCGATGAGACGTTTGAATCGATTGTGGGGAAAGCATTAAGGTCAGAGAGTCTTTACCCTAAGTCGAAGACTAAGGTTGCATCTGCAGAGGAGCCAAAACCACAAGCAAGTGGTGGAGGTAAGAGTGGTTCTCAGAATAAGAGGAAGCAGAACCAGAATAAGGATGGCTAGAAGAAAAAGAATAAGCAAGATGTTGAGTGCTTCAGCTGTGGTAAGAAGGGCCATTATGCTAGTAATTGTCGGGCCAAGCCAGCAGATAGGAAGTGCTTCAACTGTGACCAAGTGGGACATCACAAGGACAAGTGTCCGCAACCCCCTAAAGAAAAGCAGATGGTGAAAGAATATTCCCTTAATGTTATTCCTTCTTCGTCGAATGCCCCAACCGCGGTGGAGAAGGGAAAGAATGTCGTCATTCAAGGTATGCTTTCTGTTTATGATGTTCCTGTTAGAGTTTTGTTTGATACCGGAGCTTCCAGTTCTTTCATATCTAGTGACCTGGTAGATAGGTTGGGGTTGGATCCCGAGATTGTCGATAGACCTTTAGAAGTGACGAACCCGATTGGTGGTTCGACTAACCTTAGAATGATTTGTCGTAATGTGGTCTTATCGAGTCACGGATGCATGTTTGTTTGTGATTGCTTTGTTTTGGGCTTTACTGTGTTTGGCATTATTTTGGGAGTCGATTGGCTCCAAAGATACGGGGTGGTGGTAGACTGTGAGGGCTTTTTGGTGACAGCTAGAGCGGACGATGGGCGAAGGGTAGTGTTTGGTGGTCTACCCGGTGATGGGGTAATGGCTAGTTTTCTAAATTCCCTCGACATCCCGCATAGTGAGTTGTCAGGGTTGCCCGTGGTTGGCCAGTATTCGGATGTCTTCGAGGAAGTGACCGGGCTTCCACCACACCGAGAGATTGAGTTCCGTATTGATTTGGTGAAAGATGCCAGACCTATAGTGATGCCACTTCGTCGTAAGGCACCAAAGGAGCAGCGAGAGCTCGGGGTGCAAGTCAGCGATCTTTTGAAGAAGGGATTTATCAGAAGGAGTGTCTCTGAATGGGAAGCACCAGTTGTGTTTGCTACCAAGGCGGATGGTTCCCTTCGTTTGTGTGTAGACTACCGCGAGTTGAATAAAGTGACGAGGAAGAATAAGTATCCTCTACCACGGATAGATGATTTGTTTGATCAGTTGAGTGGCGCGAGAGTATTCTCTCAATTGGATCTCGCAACAGGTTTTCATCATCTTAGAGTGGAAGCTGAGAGTATAGCTAAAACGGCATTTCGAACGCCGTCTGGGTTTTATGAGTGGTTGGTCATGCCATTCGGGCTGACCAATGCCACGGCATATTTTGTGGATCTTATGAATAGGGTATTCAGAGATCAGTTGAATAAGTTTGTCCTTGTGTTCGTGGATGATATTTTGGTCTATTCGAGGACAGAGGAAGAACACAAGGAACATTTAAGAATAGTGATGGAGGTGTTGAGAAAACACCAATTGAAAGCAAAGTTTTCTAAGTGTCACTTCTGGAGAAGGGAAGTGAGATTCTTGGGCCATGTTGTTTCAGAGAATGGTATTGTCGTGGATCCTGCGAAGGTGGCTACGGTACAAGATTGGTCTACGCCCAAGAATGCAACGGACATAAGAAATTTCTTGGGATTAGCTGGATATTATCGTAAGTTTATCCAAGATTTCTCCAAGATAGCAGCACCGTTGACTCAGTTGACCAAGAAGAATCAAGCTTTCGTCTGGGACGAAAAGTGCGAGAATGCATTCAAGAGTCTAAAGGACAAGTTGACATATGCACCAGTGTTAGTCATTCCTAAGGGGAATGAAGAGATGACGGTATACACGGATGCCTGTGGTACCGGACTAGGTGCTGTATTGATGCAAGGCGGTAGGGTTGTAGCTTATGCAAGTCGGCAATTGAAACCGCACGAGAGAAGATACCCTACCCATGATTTGGAATTGGCAGTGATCGTGTTCGCACTGAAGATGTGGAGACACTATGTCTTGGGAGAAATATTTGAGTTGTTTACGAATCATAAGTCGTTGAAGTATCTTTTATCTCAGAAGGATCTAAATCTCCAACAGCAAAGATGGTCAGAATTCTTGGCTTCCTATGATTTCGACATCGCATATACACCAGGAAAGGGCAATGCAGTGGCTGATGCATTGAGTAGAAGACATGCCAGTTTAGGGGCTATGTTTCTAGAATGGAAGCAACTGGAGTACATCGCTGGGTATGATTTCAGGCCAAAGTGCGAATTGGATCCAGAAATGTTAGCAAGTTTGACGATCAGACCCACTTTGAGCGGATTGGTTCCAGTCCGAGGAGCGATCCTAACTTATTGAAAGTCGTCTCCAAGTTAGAGATGGGTATCGACGAGGAGATGAACAAGTATGGGCTTGATCAAGATGGACGGCTTAGAAAGAATGGAAGACTAGTTGTACCCAATGTCAATGGATTGAGAGATGAAGTGCTTAAAGAATGTCATCACTCAAAACTGACTATACACCCCGGTGGTAATAAGATGTACCGAGACATGAAGCAGACCTACTACTGGGAAGGGATGAAAAGAGACATTGGGAAGTTTATATCCAAATGCATGAATTGCCAGCTAGTTAAAGCTGAGCAAAAGAAGCCTAGTGGTTTTCTACAACCATTAGAAATTCCAGAATGGAAGTGGGAACAAGTCTCAATGGATTTCATTGATGGGTTACCAAGGACTAGATCGGGCCATGATAGCATTTGGGTGATTGTGGACCGATTGACTAAGAGTGTGAGGTTTATACCCGTCAAGTCAAACAGGACGGCAGCTAAGCTAGCTGAACTATATGTAAAGTGGGTAGTGAGATTTCATGGAATACCCAAGGGCATTGTGAGTGACCGAGATCCGTTGTTCACTAGTGGATTTTGGAAGAGCTTACAAGAGGCGTTAGGATCAGAATTACATCTCAATACCGCGTATCATCCTCAAACCGACGGTCAAACAGAAAGGGTGAATCGTATATTAGAAGACCTCTCGAGAGCCTGTGTATTGGATTTTGGTGGATCATGGGATGACCATTTGCATCTAGTAGAGTTTGCATATAATAATAGTTACCAATCCAGTATTGGCATGGCTCCATTTGAAGCTTTGTATGGAAGACCGTGCAACTCACCATCTTGTTGGGTAGAAACTGGCTAGAAGTTTGTGCTTGGACCAGATGTAGTAAGAGAAACTTCAGATAAGATTAAGATCATTCAACAACGAATGAAGGCTGCCCAGGATAGGCAGAAGATTATGCTGATAAGAGGAGAAGAGAGTTGAAGTTCTCCGTTGGTGACTTGGTGTTTGTCAAGATTTCTCCGTTGAAGAGCGTGATACGATTTGGCAGGAGAGGCAAGTTAGCACCAAGATTTGTTGGTCCATTCCCAGTTCTTGAACAAATTGGGAATTTAGCATATAAAGTTGAACTACCAGAGAAGATGGCAGGAGTTCACAACGTAATTCATGTTTCCCAGTTAAGGAAGTTCGTGCACGACCCAGATGTGACTATTTCACCTGATCAGTTGGATGATATCGAAGTTGAACCAGAGGCGGTTGTGAACCGCAAGCCTATGCGTATTGTTGGGAACGATACGAAGCAACTTCGGAGAAAAGCGATGAATCTAGTCAAAGTTCAGTGGGGCGAGAATGAGAATGACTGTACTTGGGAGACAAAGGAGAGCATTAGGAAGACGTATCCAGAACTCTTCATCTGGTAAGATTTCAATTTCGATTTAGTCTTTCCGCATGCTAGGATAGGTTTGCATTGTTTGTTTTGCATGGTTGATTGTTGTATATGATTGGTAGGCATGCAGGATCTTTTGTATGTTATGGGTTTAAGGAATTTCGGGGACGAAATTTCTTAAGGGTGGGAGAGTGTAACGACCCGCATTCTACGCATCGCTGGATTGTAAAACATTTATTTCTTTCACCTACGAAGTCGTATGGTCATGTAACTTTGGGAGACGACTAATGGGGCCATTTCCCATGTTCGTGATTTTTCCCGATTTTTAAATGACCATTTTGCCCCCAAGTAGGTACAATTTTGGCCATAACTTTTGACTGGAAAGGAATTTTGACCTGAATCCACTTCCATTGGCTCCGGATGATGGTTTACAATTCCGTAGAGTGGTCACATTAGCCAAACGGACTCACTGTTTGGGAGATATGGCTGAAACAAGTTTCAGATGGTGAAAAACAGCTTAACCGGGCTTAATTTGGGTGATTAGTGAGTGGGCCCATAACCCATTTCGGGATTAGGGTTATGGGGAGGCTGATAGGGTTAGGGAATTCAGTTTCTATCATTTTCTAGCCGCCACTCTTTGTTCCTTCAAGTTTAGCCATGGCCTCCACTTTCTAAAACACCCAAAATCACCTTCTAATCGCTAATTAAGCCAAATCAACATCAAAATAAGGGGGAATAGCACCAAAGCAAGGTTAGAACTGCTGTGTTGCATTGGGAACAGCGCCAAACAGAGAATCATTTCAGTTTTAAGGTTTTATTTGTGGCTAAGGTGAGTGATTTGCATAGTTTTGCACTAATTACGGTTAATTAAGGGTAATTAGTGAAGATTAGCGAATTTATACACTAATAAATTCTATAAAAATATTTATAAATTCTTAAATAATATTTTATGCCTCTGTTAAAAATTGGGTTTGATTTGGTTAAGTTTTGCTAATCATGTCGTTAGTTTTACTTGAACATGCTTAAGGGAAAATAAGGAGTTTTGGCTATGTTTGATCTACTTTAACCTATCAAGTTATTGTTTTGATGTTTGTGGTTGATGTTACATGTTGCTATGACTGTATGACATGATTTGTGATTGTCTAGAAGTTATTAGATTGGTCGAAAACGCCGTCGAATGGCGTAAACAGTCGCTGGAATGAGTTGCAGGAATTTGGCCGATTCAGTTTGAGGGGAGGAGCCCGAACCGAACCGACTAGGAGACCTCCCCACGAACCGATGTTCTGGAGTCAGGTAGCCTCACGAGCTGAACTGAAGGAGTATATCCGAACCGAACTGACCTGGTGCTATGGAGCTAGAATCCCGAGCCGACCTGATGGAGAAGCTTGATAGACCCGACCCGATCGCTTGGGAAGAAGGACCGAACCAGAGGTGTTTTCCATGAAGCCAGGTGTGAAGACCGCCCATAACCCCCGCACTAAAAAAAGTGGAATAATGCGCTGAAAGATGTGCCAGGTTGCTATGGACGATCATCAGAGTAGGTAAACTCATCGAAACCTGTCGTAGAACTCACAGCGCAAGGATGAAATATAATAGAACATATACCACAGGTAATAGTAATGAGGTATCATATAGCAAATTTTTGAAACTTTCTCAACATCCAGAAAGATTATCCAACTGATATCAAAGTTTGTACATAAGGCCTCACTATAACTCTCAAGCAACTCAAACAGCGGAAACAGAAATACTAGATAGTAATAAAACTGGTACGCCAGCCTCCTGCTCGTCTTCGCTTGGCTTCCCCGTCTCACTAAGCTCCATTACCTGTAACCTGCTACTTAGTCTGCCCATCCACAACCGGATGAACAGCCCAAGGTAATAAGAGGAGACATAAAACCTTGAGTCAGACAATAGTCTTAGTGAGCGATAAAACAGCTAACAAACTTCAACAAGAAAGTATATGAGAATGGGTAAATGAACAACTTATCTCCCCACAACACCAGAGAAGAACTCAACCTTATCTTCCCCACATCAGACAGTGATAGTCTTTACACCAAGCATTTCAACCATTAATCCATAGAAACCAGAACAACCATTTGTTCATGGAAAACGGAAACAACCAACAATAGCAATCATGGCATCGAGATTATATATATATATATATCTCTCACGCAAATCATCCTAGTTGAATTCAACATCCCTCGAATACAAGCCCCAGAGGCCGAAACCAATATAAGACAAGCACTCAAGGAACATCTACTTCGATGTTGGATAACCCACGTGAGATGGCACAAGCAAAACATCCAGCATACATGACAGACTCTGGCTATCACCGCCAATCCTGCTTCGAAACCATCATTATCGTATGACGGCCAACCTTGCCATATGTCAAGGGCTAATGGTAACCCCAGTTCTAGCATTAACTCCATATGTCCAACCTTGACAATGTCCAACCTTGACACTAGGCCTTTCCCCAAGACCCAGGGTACTCGACCAGCAACCTTATGATCTTTTGGGTGCCCCCATCATACCCCTGCTTTGAGCCTGCTAGAACTTACGACAACGATGACCTCTCGGCCTTCGCATCTCTAGTCGTCCGACCTTGACGATATTCCATAGCTCAAGCAACCTTCTCGAACCACCATTATCCATCAACTCACGACCTCTGAGTTGTCACCTCATTCGTTGTTCCACCTTGATCAACGAACACATTCAACACTTCGAACCTTCCCACTTGAACTACTTCGAAGTTATAACATCACTTGAAGTGTCCGATCAGAAATTTCCACTAGAAATGCCGACCAGACCCATTCTGGACCGACCAGACCCCTTCTGGTCCTTCTGGACCGATCAGACCCCTCCTGAACCGACCCGACCTCCCTCAGCTCCTTTTGGACCGACCAGAATCCTTCGGAACCGACCAGACTACCTTCTTAAGCTTCTGGACCGATCAGACCGACCAGCTCCAAGACCGACCAGCCTTTATCACCTGAGACCGACCGACCACCTGCTCGACCAACCACCCTAGAGCGACCCAACCTGATCACCCCCTTCCTGGAACATGACCGACCCGCCTGCTCCAAATCAGAACTCCAGATTTGCTCGACCTGACCAGTATAGACCGACCGACCACTTCCTTGCGACCGATCCGACTAGCCTGCTCCCTCTTAGCCGACCCAATCCCTGTCTTGCTTCCCTAGCCACGATTTGACCGACCAGTCTAGGACCGACCCCTCTAGACCGACCCGATTCCTGCACAGCTCCATTTCGACTTTGATTTCGACCAAAACTTCGCCAAACGACGAATCCGACGAAACCGGCTTATCTGATTCATTCAAACGCAACCACAAACATGTTATGCAACCAACTATATCATCAATCTAACAATTTCCATCAAAACACATAAATTTCCCAAAACATGATAAGTGAACATATGAACATAAAAACGGATCTAATTTGCATAAACTTGAGAGAAATCATGAAATTAACCATTTAAAATTATCTAGATCAGATCCTAAGGTGATTCATACGTAAAATGGACTTGGCATGGTGTAGATCTAAAGAAAATAACATGGAAATGATGAAATTAACATCCTATAACTCACATACTTTCATGAATCCGAATGAGAGATGTAAATCACTCACCGATTATCCAAAACAAAGCAAAAGCGATGAAAAAGCAATCCGGACAGCGAACACTTCGAATCAAACCCTTCAATCTGATGAATTCGCCCTTGAAACGATGTTGATCTAGCCTTGAATGGTATAGATCTTCGATTTCCCTCCTTGGATTTAGAATTTTAATGGTGAAAAGGTGTTAGAGGAAGAAGGAGATCAAAGCCTCCCCATAAGAGAATGGAAAATCCAACCTTTCCCCATATCCCTTACCCTCTATTTATAGCCTCCACCAACCCCTTAATGGGCCTTCTCCAAATCAACCCATTAGCCTTCCAAAACCTGAACAGCCAACTGAAAAACATTAAAACAGCGATTTCTCCCAAACCACTGAACCAAATCTTTCATGTAACCACTCTACGGAAAGAGAATCATCAATTCCTTTCCAGTGGCACAGGTCTCGCCCTCTAATTCGACCTGAGTCAAAAGTTATGCCCTGTACAAGATTGACAAGGGCAAATTGGTCACAAAAAAAATCGGTAAAATTTATGGACATGTCTCACATCCCCATAAGCAACATACCAAAAGATGAGAATGATCCAACCCTCAGGGAATAAAATAAAAATATTTTACGATCTTCCGATACGTAAAATGCGGGCTGTAACACCCGGAGGTGTGGACTCCGATCCGAACCGCTGGAGGAAGATCACCTCGATCCGACCTGGAGCAGAGAGGAAGGTTTGAGCTGTAGATCCCGAACCGATCCGACTGCTTAGAGAAGAGTATTCCGATCCGAACCGAGGAGTTGATGACCACGGCCTAAAGCAAAGTAAAGTGAAGAAATGAAGACCGATCCGGAGAAGAAGGTGATGACCAGAACCTGAGATGCAAAGGTAGTCCAAGTAGGAAGTTTTGACTCAGGATCCAGATGGGAACCAATGAGTGAACTTCATGATTGGGCTTTGCTGCGGGACGTGTGTTAAGGAGTTGTCGATGTCTATAACTTGGGATCACTATGTGTAGGGAGTACGTGAGCAGATTCAGGGCCACAGTGGCCTAGGTATGACTAAGGAGCTATAGACCAATGAAGTGGCGTCATTTGTAAAGATTTGGTCATGACTTCATGTGGTAAGCTTGGTAGTAGCAGTAGTTGTACAAGTCGAACTCCGTCACTACTTCGGTGGGTCTAGTGATTGAAAGTAGTGGGTATCGTATGCTTTACGCACTGAGTGAGAGATGTGAGGATGGTTGCTATGCTTGATTCTTTTGCCATCATTATGACATGCACACCCCACCCCCATATTCTTTACACTATTTGTTATGGCACCTTAGGGTATTGTACGGTATGTAGTGCTAACTCTTTGGTTGCAGGTCCAGGTTCAGGTATGGTTTAGTATACCTGTTATTGTTCTGTTTAGATGCTTATCGCTCATACCAGACTTTTTGTCTGACCCAGAGTTTTATGTCTCTTCTTATTACTCTAGGTGCTCTCATGATCAGACTAGAGACAGGTTAGCTGGGTATGCACGGGTAGCTGATCCGGAGACGAGCAGGAGGCTTCCACGTATGATATATATAGTATTCTCCCTGTGTTGTTGAAGATCACTGCTTGGGCATTAGTAGTGCATCTTCTACTTTAGCTTTCTTTTGTTTTAGAGACAGTAAATTTGAAAAGTTGTAATAAGCTGTATTTGGATTTCCGCTGCTATGTTGGTTTAGTTTTCAGCTTATGCTCTGTCTCGCCTGTTTTATGTCAAGATTATGTTATTATTATATTTTGTTCCATGCGCTGTGAGACATTCTACAGGTTCCTTGTTAGTTCATTCCCTTCTTTCCTTTCTTTGGCGACCGTTCCGTGCTAGTCGGGCATGTGTACAGCGCACCTTCGGAGGAAATGCAGGCTAGTGCGGGGCGGGTCGTCACACTTACTACCCCTACGTTCTCAATCTCTTATGTCAAAATTGACTTCCAAGTATGCTTAAAAGCACAGAGATACGATGCTGTAACTAATTAAACATGTACTTAGTCCTTTTTGAAATGTTTTTTGTTCTTAAACAGATCATTTAAACATTATAAAAACCATATCCTCCTTATTTATGCATGGTGAGATTTTTTTATGGTATATTTATATAATTTGAGAAGATATGGGTATAAAATATGCGTACATCATGTACTTTTATCCATAATTATATTTTATATTACGTATTTTTCAAAAGAGAGTTAACTTCATTGTCTTCTTACGCAAAATGAATTAGTACCACAATATGTTATGTATGTAAATATATGTCTCAAGTGCATATATATATATATATATGTCACTTTAATTTTAAATGTTGCAATACTCACAGATAAATCGGCACAAGGAAGAAGTTGCGAAATTTTTTAGTGATAAAGACAACATGTTTGATTTTTAGGCCGAAGGACACTTTTTAATGTAAACCGAAAATGATAGTTACAACTATCATTCCCTGATTTACGCTAAAAAGTGTCATCCAGCCTAAAATACAAAGTTCTTGTCCCTGGAACGAAATTTTTCTTCGACTTCTTCCTTATGCATAAAAGCTTCCAATACTCAAATACAACTTTTGTTTGACAAACCACTGCAAATCTGAAATCTGAATTTCGTTCATATTTTTATATTATGTTAAACTATATATATATTCATAAACAAAGCTTAAAAACAAATTTCTTATACTTTCTACACGGTTAAACCAAGTATAATCGAATTATAAAATTATATTAAATAAAATTAAAATCCAATTGTAAAAAATGACGTCGATTTGCCAAAGTGCGATGAAGTTTATACATCTTCATAAGGCTAGTATATATTTATAAAACTGTTATAGAGTAGTTATCATCGTTATATAATAATTAAAATGAATTACTTATCATTTATTATCTAAAAATCTAAACTTAATTAGATATTCCAAATTAATGTGATAAAATTACGAGTAGTACAATTTATATTTTATTTGCCCTATTAGTTATGCACTATTTCCTCGTAGTTATCCAACTAGAAATGTTGTTTTTGCTTATAGTTGGCTCATTACACCGTACAATTTCTATTAGGGTTTGTATTTGACTTATGAAATAGAAATGAAATGAAATCCTTAAAGGCAAAAGCTACTTAAAGGTAAAATTGGAAATTTCAAAGTTTGTGTTAAGTTACAAAAACACTCACTGTGTTTTTGGTCAAATCGGGATTGTAAAGTAAAATATATCATGCAACCTTTTCTTTTGGGTGTTATTTTTTACATTGTAACAAGCGACGTTTTTTAAATGAATACTTAATTTAAATTTAAATGAGAAATTAAGAAATCAACATTTCGAAAAGGTTGGAATTTGGCCATGCAACTTATACCATTGTGTTCATGGCGATTTTATGATTAATTTTTGTACATAACGCTTTTTAAACTGAGTTCAAATGAAAAAGTTATGACTGTTTGATGTCTTAATATCGGAAAATAATCATATATGTAAATGTATGTATGCATGCATGCATGTGTGTATATACACACATATACATGCACACATGTAATTTTTTATTAATTAAGTATTTTTGAAATTCGAATTGCATAACGTATGAAAATATAAGAATGGAATTAGTGAAAGATAAGGGGACACTAAAAGAATTAATGATGAAATGGATAACATTATATAAAAACGAATATATATACACACACACATACATGCACATACATACATATATTTATTTATATTGAAACACGCGCATTAATTAAAGGGGGAAGGTCGACCGCTTCCAAGATCGGTTGACTGCTTGGGGTCGAGTCAACCATAACATAGTTTAAAACCATATCCGAACCCCCTTGTGAATAGTAGGATTTCAATTGTTTTCAATCATACGAACGGTGCAGATTTGAGCCTCTTAAATAAATGTATAGATTTACACTTCAAACTCACATTTATTTGAATTAGCACGAAATATCTGCCTTTGTTCTTCCTCCTCCAATACTTCCAAAGTATATAAACTGGACTTAGACTACCAGATTTAAATTCGAGGGGCAGATTATAGGAAACTAAGATGGAGGTCCAAATCAAGAAACTATTCAAAAGAGATAAGGTTTCATATCCACTTTCCACTCAACTCCAAATCACTTTATCTTAATCCGATCTAATTGATCTGCACAAATGACGTTTGTAAATCTTAAATAGGATTTACAAAGGATAGCCCAACAACTAATGGGAATGGATCTGTATTAAACCTGGAGTTTTGGAAACCGTGAAATGTAAATAGATTTATTCTATTTCTTTTTATATGATGATATATGTTATCGTTGGGTTCCCATTTTTCTTTACTTGTTAAAAATTGTAATATTTTATGCTAATTATGTATTGAGAAATACTAGTAGGCTGCCTATAAGAAATAAAATAATGAAAAGAATACTTATGATGTTAGTTGCGCTGATCGATTACTTAATCCTAGATTGTAAGACGTGGAAAAATATTAATGTTTAACCTAAATGCATGTAAGTTGTTAAAATTGTAATTCATGAAACTTACAAAAGAAGCTGACCTGAATTTGCTTTTTGGGGTCTATACGATATTTTATTATGTTGGAAAAGAATGTGGAGACAAATAAATTTCCAAATTTTTGGCCTCTTGAAATGCAATGAATGTAATTATAAAAAATCCAAAATTCAGAAAAGGAAAGTTAGTATAAAACAGAGGTAAGTCATGTATTTTGTACTACTTACCAAAAGATAAAAAGAAAAGAATGTCTTGTAATCGGAAGCATCACGCAAGAACCCGATTTCTGTGGAAAATATGGAAATAGAATATGTATAAAATAGACTATAAAGTTTGAATTTCCAACTCACTAAGATATGGTTGGTTCCAAAAAGTAAAAAAATTAAGGTGAACAATAAGATTAACAAGAACGGAAAATTGACGTAATGATGGAAAATAAGAAAGAAACGTAGCACGGAAAACAAGATAATTTATGGAAAAAATAAAATGAAATAAGAATTGGAAGGAATAGTGAAGACATGGCGGAACAATGAAATAAGAATAGTAAAGGAAATCGATTCAAAGGTAAGCTAAATGAATAAGAAATGAAAATTAGACATAAGGCCAAATGAAGGAATAAATTACAACTGTAGCTTCATACATGCGTTTAAATATGACTATGCGAAAGTCTGTAAATCAGTGACATAGACAAATGGGTCAAAGCCATTGTACACATTTAGGATATTCGAAGCCCCATCATAATGACGGTATATTTATTACCGTCGAAGCAGGAAATAAGAAGTTTAAATGAATAATGGCAAGCTCGCTCTAAAGGATTCGCAGGCAATATCGGAGCAAAAAATAAGTGACCACATTTGGGGGTCCGTCTTAATGAGGTTATTCAACAAATATCGAAGTAGGAAATAAATGGCTTCATACAACATGTAGATAGGAATAACCTAAGATGGTCCTCTAATGTAGGCATAGGGCAGTCCATCTGAGGTAAAGTACGTAGGATGGGTGTATCAATGGTGTATTGCCTTAACTGGTTAAGGCAGTCTAAAAGGTTAATGGAAGGCTAGATAATCGTGCAACAAAAAGGTAGGCATGTAAGTGCAAAAAATGTTAGTCTTCGTATGGTTATTGGGCCATCATCGATCATATGGTGAAAGTAGGGAAGGAGATGGGCTATGTCTCACAGATGCAGGTTAATCTTTCATTACCAAGATGCCTGGAAGAGGTTATGCAACTTCGTATGCTTTATTCAGACTGTTTGCCCAAGGGCAAAGCTGTTAACTCGTACTAAGAGATAATTTTCAAAGCTTGAATAAGGATAAATGACGGAGCCGGTCCACGATCAAATCAATATACCATAGATAATAAATTCCCAACTGAATTTACATACAGCACGGGCAATGAGTTTCCTCGACTAAAGGAATTAGGTAGATTCATGATAGGACGATAGCCATATTTACAACATGATGAGACGATGACCGTATTTAAGATGTGATGAGACAGTAATCATATTTATGACATGCCGAGACGATGATCACATATATTACGTGGTGAGGCAATGATCATACTTATCACATGAATAGATGATAATCCCAACGAGATGATTGTGAAAGATACAATGGGTGATATCTTGGATCGAGGTGGTCCACGGGGATACATTCACATACATATATGTTTATTATATAGTAGTTCAAATCAATTAGGGAGTAGATGGGCATGGTATGTGCACGGTGATGAGGTCTGAACGGCGTTATTGAACCTAATATAACTAAAATGGTAACAATTGTCATATGCAATGTTATGTACAAAGTGTATAAAATACCAGTAACAGAATAACTATCAGATTCCTTCTCAAACAACCTACAGGTTAGGTAAAAGAGAGGCATTGAAACGACCCGCAAATCCGTGCTACCTGAGTTGACTAAATACACCACACGTCCAACCCAAATAACACAGAAATACGACTCATTATTAGAAAGAAGTTAGAGGATGAGAAATAGAAAGAAAGAAATATTAGAATAGAAGAAAACAAAGATCACAAACTCACAGCGGAACGAATAAAATATATTCTATAACATAAGCTTGGAAATACAAATCTGTTTTGTACATACATACATACCAGCATCAGAGTACACATAACATTTGATCCAGCGGAAGTAACTCTAAATAACTAACGTTGAAGCCTCCTGCTTCAAGCTCCTCCAAGTGTATCTGTAAAAGCCTGAAACACTTGACTGCCCGTACAAATTTGGGCACCCAAGAGTTTAAGAAAAAAACAAAACAAAACAAACTCTGGGTCAGTCATGGGACTGGTGTGAGTAAACTCCAACCACTTGTTTAACTTTCAAAATCTTTTTCGAAAGAAAAGATAATAGTAAGACCAGCCCACACATAAACACGGACGGTTTTTACCTTATTATAACCCAAAACACTTTGATACAAAAATCCAGTGATATTATAATAATGTCTACATCAAGTAAATAACCAAATAGTAGAACGCTTGCATCTCACGCTCCACATATATAGTATATAATCAAAAACCCGCATGGCGCTTATTGGAGATTGGATTTCCAACATGACAAGGTATGGGACCACCTTCCGACGATGTATCTCTAGAGGCAAATACACCTGGGTTCAACAAGAACATCTTGCAACCCGGCCCACACATGACCGACCACTCATTTCGCTTGAGTGTATCGAATGTATATCACCAACGGTTGGACTCAAACCACCGTTTCCCGAATGGGCAGAATCGATAGATTTAGAAACAAAAGGAATTTCTCTAGATAGGTGATTATACACCCTAATGGGTGCGACCCACATAGCCATGCTGCCTGCCCGATTTTTGTCCTTTCCCGGTTGTTGAGGCCTGAGGCTACGCATACTTACCATTCATCGATAACACAATCACTTTGAATGCCACATTGTCAGATCCGTTAATCACTAGCGAGTTTGCACAAATATTCTGGATATTATGCTAAGGGATAAATCCGTTGCAACCATATATATTCATACAGACCAACCCATTTGATCATTGGAAATACTCTGTCAGACATTCGTCCATTTACGTTCGTTCTGGGACTGAACGAAACCGAAGGCACTATTTCTATAAATAGAAAAGCCCTTGCACTTTACTCCGTCTTCAATATATTCAGCATACTTGGTTCGCAACGCTTATGCCGATACGGAGTGGTTCTTCGGATAATAATCCAACCGGTCTCTCCATATTGACAACGATGGTCAAAAACTTCGATAGTCTGTGATTTAACTATCGAATAAAAACAAGTGTTCAATCAACATATCAAACAAATCACTGGGCTCTTTAATTAATATTTCATTAATTAAATCTCTTCTCTATTTTCTCTATCAATATTTGTTAACCAAATATTTTCAATAACCATATTGGCCCTTTACGCTATTTTTGATTTCGATTCCTTGTCGAATTCTATATATATCGATATATAGATTTCTAATTGTCAAATTTCTTAAAAATATTCTAACTCCTTAAATTCCCGGAAAAATTCGCCATAACCTCCCCTGTATCGGGAGCATCGGGAAATTTCAAATAGCATCCCGGTATCTTCCAATCTCAAAAAGAAAAAGAAAAAGCCAAGCGGCTTGCCGATACGGCGCATAAAATCTCATATATGAATTAAACATGTACCTTTTTGTCGAGCACATAAATTATATACTTTATATACTTCATTCCATACCTGTTTTCAATTCAATTCAATACCATCTAATCGTTTGAATTCAGTTTCGCCCATTTATTCTTTAACTAGTCGTTTGCCTATTTCACTTCTTTGTTGAACATAACATGTTCAAACAAAATATTTAATTAGCTTGCTCATAACCAAATTGAATTTCAATTTCAATCCTAGTTTCCTGTTTGATTTCGAATATAAATTTTCAAATCGAATTCGCTTATTCAAAGTCCTATAACAAATTCAAACCCCCGTTAACTAATTATTATTCAAATTAGTTAATTCTATTCAATAAATCAAAAATCTGATTTCTGTTTCAAAAATCATATTTATTTACACAGCTTGAATTCGCATATATTTTACAACTCAACTCTGAAATTTTCTAAATCGAACTTCGGATTTTATTTGCTTAAAAATCCTTTTATAAAATTAAATAAACCATTATGGTTTTAAAACGATTCTGGCGCTGCTTTTCTGAAAATTTGATTTTGATATATCTCAAAATCTATACGACGAAATCCAGATTTTTCTTCTTCATTAGAAAACTATTATCAAATCGGTCCTGACGTTTCTTGTTTCAAAGAATTCCGACTTCAATTGTGTTCTGTATACTCAATTGAAGTTCGAATCGCTATTTTACGAACTGCAGCGCTGCGGCGAATTATATTTATATATATAAACTTTTTAAACTTCTTAAAAATGAATTCAACTTCGTTTTAACCTTATTTGAATTCCTTGATTCAAATTCCAATCTCACTTTTGAATTCTATATTTCAAATCCCAATTCCTTTTCTATTTGATATTCAAATTCAATATTTGAATTTCTATTTCAATTCCATATTCAAATTCTAGACTTGAATTCATTTGAATTCTCTTATTCAAACTTTATACTTAAATTCCATTTGAACTTCTATATTCCCATTTCTATATTTGAATTCTATTGAAGTTCAAATATTCAACTCTCTTTTTTTAAATTCTATATTCAAAATTCCATAGTTTTAAACCCATTTGAATTTCATATTCAAATCCCATAGATCAAATCCTATTTGAATTCAATTTGAATCTCTTACATTCAAATTTCATTTTTCCTTTCCCTTTGAATTCTAATATTCAAATTCATTTCCAGCCCCATTTAAATTCTAATATTCAAACTCATTTTGAATTCTAATATTCAAACCCATTTGAATTTCTTCACTCAAACCCATTTGAATTCCCCTGAATTCAAATCCCATTTTCAAAACCATTTGGATTTTCTATTTGAAATCCTATTTTTGAAATTCCATTTCCCATTCTACTTTGAAAATCCTATTTCCAAAGTTTATTTCAAATTCTATTTTGAAATCTCATATTCAAATTTCTACTTGAATTTCTGTATTCAATTCCATGTTCAAATTCAATACTCGAATTTCTATTTCAAATCTCTATTCAAATTTCACATTTGAATTTCTTCCTTGAAATACTATATTTCAAATTCTATTCAATTCTTCTTTGAAATTCTATATTTCAAATTCTATTTTGAAATTCTATATTCAAATCTCTATTTGAATTCCTTTATTCGAATTCTTTTGAATTCAAATTTTAATTTAATTCCTTGAATTCAAATTCTATTTTTCGTCCATTCAAATTCTATTTGAATTTCTAATATTCAATCTCCTTTTAAAAATTCAAATATTTAAACTCCTTTTCTAATTCTAATATTCAAATGTTATACTCAAAATTTCATTTGAGTTATATATTTAAAAATTCCATTTCACATCCTATTTTGAAATTTCATTTCAAATTCCAATTTCAAACTTGTATTTCTATTTCTGAATTATCAATGATAATTCTTTTTACTTCATTTATAACTTCGTTATAAAAGAACTATTTATAAACTTCGTTTAAAAAGAACTACTTGTTTTATTTTTCAAAAAAACAAGTTTATATTTTTATTCCCATTTAAAATTCCAATTCTATTTAAAAATAGAAATTTTCCTTTTAAATCTCAAATATCCTTTTTACGATATTTTAAATATCATTACTTAAGCCCAGTGACATTTAAACCAATCAAATCACCCAATTTTCAATCATTTGATTTTAACACATCATATATGAATATATGAAATCAAGCAAGTAAACAAACAGATAATATATTTTTGAGGAATCCTGTTGGATTCCTCCAACCTGTTTCCCTGCATCCACAGATGTTAGCACATAAATAATACCCATTCTGCTTCGTGGCAGAATATCGCGGTATAGAAGGTCATCCACTAATCATAGCGTGGGGCGTATAGGGTAATCATCCGCTATGAAACTGCGGGCATCCGCTAATGAGACTGCGGGAATCCAATCAATCAATCAACCCAATATATATATATAATAGCCTAAATAACTAATATATATCAAACAACCATAAAATATTCACACAAGCAACAGACAATTATTTTTAATGAAATAAAAATAATTCTAAAGGTGAGTGAGATTTACTCACCGTGATTTCCTTTGCTGAATGTCTCGTGGAAATTCAGATCTTACGGCTTCGAATTGCCTCGAACGAGTTTTATCGTGCTCCTATGAATATTTATTTAACACTCACATTTCAATTAACGCATAAATAAATGTCATATGTGTATATATATATATATATCCATTTTCTCATTTAATTAAATCACCAAATTGTTTTAATTAAATATCCAACTTCTTTTATTTATCTTGAGTTTGAAATCTGAATCAAAATATGGTTTAAATAAAAGAATCAAAACTAACCAACTTATTTTCTATAAACTAATTATATAAATTTATTTGCTTTTTATATCACTAATCCCTCTATATAAACTAACTTAAAAATCCTAATCACTTTATAAATTAACTAAATTAACTAAAAAAAATGTTATTAACAAATTTAACAACCGTTATTAACTTGCAAATTAGAATTAAATTAAATAATTTATATTACCTTAATTACTTCTTTCTCCTCGGCATTTCACCAAGCGCTTCTCCTTCAATCTCGAAAACTGCTCCTCACAGCCGCACTCCCCCATTCGAACTCCTCTGTCAACCATCGAACAACTCCAGTTCGTCATCTGGACATCGCGCCTCACCGGCCATCCAGTTTACCACCATCGACGAACTCGCCCCCGCTACCCATCAACTCCGCTCTCCCCAAAATCCATCGCGACCGTTCTCGTCGCATCCAACTCCATCGCAACCTTCCAGACATCGAACACTTAAAACATCATCGAACTTAAATCCTTAAATCGCACTAACGGTGATTACCTTAACATCACCAGAAATCTCGAACAAACTGACGCCATCGACACTTCATCTCCATGGCTCGCGAACGCTCCAACATTCCTTCGAGTTTCAGATCCTCGCGACAAAAAGGGAATCGCGATTTCATTGAGGTAGTACGGATTTGGTTTCTTTGGAATTAGGTCACGACCATTTGATTTATCTGAAGCTTTTTGGTTTCGGATTGAAATGAAATAATTAAAAGAGGAAGGGAGTGTTGGACGCGGTTTTATAATGGTGGACGGGGACAATACATACATTCCATTAACTGCTGTCTCCTTGATATCGATGGTGGGAAGCAAAAGTTCCTGCTCGAGAAGAATAGGTCTGTGAAAAGAAAAAGGAGGTCGGCTGAATTACAGTGTATTCAATCTGATTTGATTTTGTCTGATTATATTATATAAAATATTTCAAAATATCTCGTGGTTCCTAAATAGCAAAATCCCGAACCGCTATTCTAACGCAACCATTGTTATTTCAACAGTTTAACACTGTTCTGAACTAACCGAATATATTTTATATTTAATTTAAACGTATATAGAATAATTATTTTATAAAGATATTAAATTATTTAAATTTATAAACAAATAAATTTCTCGATAATATATCATTACCATTATCAATTACATTCACATAGAATTTCTATTTATTATCTGAACCGTTTTGATTCAATTCTAACATCGAATTCAATATATCTCGTGTTTCGGTAATTAGATCTATAATTCAATATGAAAAATCGAATTATATTATCAGCTCTATATTAAATATTTAAGATAAACCGGTCAGAAAAATCTGGGTCGTTACATTCTTTCCCCCTTAAAATAATTTCGTCCTCGAAATTGCTAAGGTAGAAAAAGTGATACAAATCCATTACTTTTCAAAACCTCTTTATATTGAAACTTAACTCCTCATATTTCAATAAATTAACTCCAACCAAAACTTTTGGTCTTCACACATTTAATTCGAATGATCTACGATCAATCCATTTATATCCAATCTATATTCCATTAAACCTATTCAAATTGATTTTAGTCAATTGATTTTCTTCAACTCATTTAACTTGCTTAAGTTAAATTTAAATTCCAGAATCCAAATCCCAGGGTTTTCTTTTCAAATTCTTTTGAAATCCCATAAATATATACATATATTTATTCCCATCACAAATTCAAAACATTTGAATATTCAAACCAATTTGTTTTCTTCCAAACAAATTTCCATCAAAAATTTTCTAAGGTAGCAATTCATCACTTAGGAACTCGAAAATGAACACTGATGATGTCGCGACTATCATCAGAATTATTTTCCAGCCACTGAAGTGAGTTCAGTGCTTTATTATTTCAAAATCCATGATTTTCTTTCAAATCCTTTAAAACAAATCTATATTATTTTAATATACTTTGAAAAATATTTTTCAACTTCCCAGGATTTTGAATTCTTAATTCTGGTTTGAATTTAATTCTAATTCATCTCATTTGTATATTTTTCATTCATATACAAATTCAGTTTGGTTATAAATAACCATTCTAAATTTATAATCTCATCTGATTATAAAATCCACATCCAACACATCCATATAATAATTCTAGAAAATTATCCTTTCTATATCAAAATAGAAATTTTGGGTAAAATTGTTTCATTTACCCATTTAAAAACAATATCATGTCGTATTTTCTGTCCAAGTGTTTAGAAATCCCTATCGACTTCGTGGCGTCCCACGATTCGACCAGAATTCATAAACCACTCACAGACTAGTCAACACAATATAAAACAACTTTTATATAAATTAACAAATACGCTCTCTCGTATATATATATACTGAACTCATTCTAGGGTACTACTGACCCTATCTCTAATGAGCACATGCCACACAAGCCTAGGTATTCGCTCAACCTAAGCTCTGATACCAACTGAAACGACCCGCAAATCCGTGCTACCTGAGTTGACTAAATACACCACACGTCCAACCCAAATAACACAGAAATACGACTCATTATTAGAAAGAAGTTAGAGGATGAGAAATAGAAAGAAAGAAATATTAGAATAGAAGAAAACAAAGATCACAAACTCACAGCGGAACGAATAAAATATATTCTATAACATAAGCTTGGAAATACAAATCTGTTTTGTACATACATACATACCAGCATCAGAGTACACATAACATTTGATCCAGCGGAAGTAACTCTAAATAACTAACGTTGAAGCCTCCTGCTTCAAGCTCCTCCAAGTGTATCTGTAAAAGCCTGAAACACTTGACTGCCCGTACAAATTTGGGCACCCAAGAGTTTAAGAAAAAAACAAAACAAAACAAACTCTGGGTCAGTCATGGGACTGGTGTGAGTAAACTCCAACCACTTGTTTAACTTTCAAAATCTTTTTCGAAAGAAAAGATAATAGTAAGACCAGCCCACACATAAACACGGACGGTTTTTACCTTATTATAACCCAAAACACTTTGATACAAAAATCCAGTGATATTATAATAATGTCTACATCAAGTAAATAACCAAATAGTAGAACGCTTGCATCTCACGCTCCACATATATAGTATATAATCAAAAACCCGCATGGCGCTTATTGGAGATTGGATTTCCAACATGACAAGGTATGGGACCACCTTCCGACGATGTATCTCTAGAGGCAAATACACCTGGGTTCAACAAGAACATCTTGCAACCCGGCCCACACATGACCGACCACTCATTTCGCTTGAGTGTATCGAATGTATATCACCAACGGTTGGACTCAAACCACCGTTTCCCGAATGGGCAGAATCGATAGATTTAGAAACAAAAGGAATTTCTCTAGATAGGTGATTATACACCCTAATGGGTGCGACCCACATAGCCATGCTGCCTGCCCGATTTTTGTCCTTTCCCGGTTGTTGAGGCCTGAGGCTACGCATACTTACCATTCATCGATAACACAATCACTTTGAATGCCACATTGTCAGATCCGTTAATCACTAGCGAGTTTGCACAAATATTCTGGATATTATGCTAAGGGATAAATCCGTTGCAACCATATATATTCATACAGACCAACCCATTTGATCATTGGAAATACTCTGTCAGACATTCGTCCATTTACGTTCGTTCTGGGACTGAACGAAACCGAAGGCACTATTTCTATAAATAGAAAAGCCCTTGCACTTTACTCCGTCTTCAATATATTCAGCATACTTGGTTCGCAACGCTTATGCCGATACGGAGTGGTTCTTCGGATAATAATCCAACCGGTCTCTCCATATTGACAACGATGGTCAAAAACTTCGATAGTCTGTGATTTAACTATCGAATAAAAACAAGTGTTCAATCAACATATCAAACAAATCACTGGGCTCTTTAATTAATATTTCATTAATTAAATCTCTTCTCTATTTTCTCTATCAATATTTGTTAACCAAATATTTTCAATAACCATATTGGCCCTTTACGCTATTTTTGATTTCGATTCCTTGTCGAATTCTATATATATCGATATATAGATTTCTAATTGTCAAATTTCTTAAAAATATTCTAACTCCTTAAATTCCCGGAAAAATTCGCCATAACCTCCCCTGTATCGGGAGCATCGGGAAATTTCAAATAGCATCCCGGTATCTTCCAATCTCAAAAAGAAAAAGAAAAAGCCAAGCGGCTTGCCGATACGGCGCATAAAATCTCATATATGAATTAAACATGTACCTTTTTGTCGAGCACATAAATTATATACTTTATATACTTCATTCCATACCTGTTTTCAATTCAATTCAATACCATCTAATCGTTTGAATTCAGTTTCGCCCATTTATTCTTTAACTAGTCGTTTGCCTATTTCACTTCTTTGTTGAACATAACATGTTCAAACAAAATATTTAATTAGCTTGCTCATAACCAAATTGAATTTCAATTTCAATCCTAGTTTCCTGTTTGATTTCGAATATAAATTTTCAAATCGAATTCGCTTATTCAAAGTCCTATAACAAATTCAAACCCCCGTTAACTAATTATTATTCAAATTAGTTAATTCTATTCAATAAATCAAAAATCTGATTTCTGTTTCAAAAATCATATTTATTTACACAGCTTGAATTCGCATATATTTTACAACTCAACTCTGAAATTTTCTAAATCGAACTTCGGATTTTATTTGCTTAAAAATCCTTTTATAAAATTAAATAAACCATTATGGTTTTAAAACGATTCTGGCGCTGCTTTTCTGAAAATTTGATTTTGATATATCTCAAAATCTATACGACGAAATCCAGATTTTTCTTCTTCATTAGAAAACTATTATCAAATCGGTCCTGACGTTTCTTGTTTCAAAGAATTCCGACTTCAATTGTGTTCTGTATACTCAATTGAAGTTCGAATCGCTATTTTACGAACTGCAGCGCTGCGGCGAATTATATTTATATATATAAACTTTTTAAACTTCTTAAAAATGAATTCAACTTCGTTTTAACCTTATTTGAATTCCTTGATTCAAATTCCAATCTCACTTTTGAATTCTATATTTCAAATCCCAATTCCTTTTCTATTTGATATTCAAATTCAATATTTGAATTTCTATTTCAATTCCATATTCAAATTCTAGACTTGAATTCATTTGAATTCTCTTATTCAAACTTTATACTTAAATTCCATTTGAACTTCTATATTCCCATTTCTATATTTGAATTCTATTGAAGTTCAAATATTCAACTCTCTTTTTTTAAATTCTATATTCAAAATTCCATAGTTTTAAACCCATTTGAATTTCATATTCAAATCCCATAGATCAAATCCTATTTGAATTCAATTTGAATCTCTTACATTCAAATTTCATTTTTCCTTTCCCTTTGAATTCTAATATTCAAATTCATTTCCAGCCCCATTTAAATTCTAATATTCAAACTCATTTTGAATTCTAATATTCAAACCCATTTGAATTTCTTCACTCAAACCCATTTGAATTCCCCTGAATTCAAATCCCATTTTCAAAACCATTTGGATTTTCTATTTGAAATCCTATTTTTGAAATTCCATTTCCCATTCTACTTTGAAAATCCTATTTCCAAAGTTTATTTCAAATTCTATTTTGAAATCTCATATTCAAATTTCTACTTGAATTTCTGTATTCAATTCCATGTTCAAATTCAATACTCGAATTTCTATTTCAAATCTCTATTCAAATTTCACATTTGAATTTCTTCCTTGAAATACTATATTTCAAATTCTATTCAATTCTTCTTTGAAATTCTATATTTCAAATTCTATTTTGAAATTCTATATTCAAATCTCTATTTGAATTCCTTTATTCGAATTCTTTTGAATTCAAATTTTAATTTAATTCCTTGAATTCAAATTCTATTTTTCGTCCATTCAAATTCTATTTGAATTTCTAATATTCAATCTCCTTTTAAAAATTCAAATATTTAAACTCCTTTTCTAATTCTAATATTCAAATGTTATACTCAAAATTTCATTTGAGTTATATATTTAAAAATTCCATTTCACATCCTATTTTGAAATTTCATTTCAAATTCCAATTTCAAACTTGTATTTCTATTTCTGAATTATCAATGATAATTCTTTTTACTTCATTTATAACTTCGTTATAAAAGAACTATTTATAAACTTCGTTTAAAAAGAACTACTTGTTTTATTTTTCAAAAAAACAAGTTTATATTTTTATTCCCATTTAAAATTCCAATTCTATTTAAAAATAGAAATTTTCCTTTTAAATCTCAAATATCCTTTTTACGATATTTTAAATATCATTACTTAAGCCCAGTGACATTTAAACCAATCAAATCACCCAATTTTCAATCATTTGATTTTAACACATCATATATGAATATATGAAATCAAGCAAGTAAACAAACAGATAATATATTTTTGAGGAATCCTGTTGGATTCCTCCAACCTGTTTCCCTGCATCCACAGATGTTAGCACATAAATAATACCCATTCTGCTTCGTGGCAGAATATCGCGGTATAGAAGGTCATCCACTAATCATAGCGTGGGGCGTATAGGGTAATCATCCGCTATGAAACTGCGGGCATCCGCTAATGAGACTGCGGGAATCCAATCAATCAATCAACCCAATATATATATATAATAGCCTAAATAACTAATATATATCAAACAACCATAAAATATTCACACAAGCAACAGACAATTATTTTTAATGAAATAAAAATAATTCTAAAGGTGAGTGAGATTTACTCACCGTGATTTCCTTTGCTGAATGTCTCGTGGAAATTCAGATCTTACGGCTTCGAATTGCCTCGAACGAGTTTTATCGTGCTCCTATGAATATTTATTTAACACTCACATTTCAATTAACGCATAAATAAATGTCATATGTGTATATATATATATATATATATCCATTTTCTCATTTAATTAAATCACCAAATTGTTTTAATTAAATATCCAACTTCTTTTATTTATCTTGAGTTTGAAATCTGAATCAAAATATGGTTTAAATAAAAGAATCAAAACTAACCAACTTATTTTCTATAAACTAATTATATAAATTTATTTGCTTTTTATATCACTAATCCCTCTATATAAACTAACTTAAAAATCCTAATCACTTTATAAATTAACTAAATTAACTAAAAAAAATGTTATTAACAAATTTAACAACCGTTATTAACTTGCAAATTAGAATTAAATTAAATAATTTATATTACCTTAATTACTTCTTTCTCCTCGGCATTTCACCAAGCGCTTCTCCTTCAATCTCGAAAACTGCTCCTCACAGCCGCACTCCCCCATTCGAACTCCTCTGTCAACCATCGAACAACTCCAGTTCGTCATCTGGACATCGCGCCTCACCGGCCATCCAGTTTACCACCATCGACGAACTCGCCCCCGCTACCCATCAACTCCGCTCTCCCCAAAATCCATCGCGACCGTTCTCGTCGCATCCAACTCCATCGCAACCTTCCAGACATCGAACACTTAAAACATCATCGAACTTAAATCCTTAAATCGCACTAACGGTGATTACCTTAACATCACCAGAAATCTCGAACAAACTGACGCCATCGACACTTCATCTCCATGGCTCGCGAACGCTCCAACATTCCTTCGAGTTTCAGATCCTCGCGACAAAAAGGGAATCGCGATTTCATTGAGGTAGTACGGATTTGGTTTCTTTGGAATTAGGTCACGACCATTTGATTTATCTGAAGCTTTTTGGTTTCGGATTGAAATGAAATAATTAAAAGAGGAAGGGAGTGTTGGACGCGGTTTTATAATGGTGGACGGGGACAATACGTACATTCCATTAACTGCTGTCTCCTTGATATCGATGGTGGGAAGCAAAAGTTCCTGCTCGAGAAGAATAGGTCTGTGAAAAGAAAAAGGAGGTCGGCTGAATTACAGTGTATTCAATCTGATTTGATTTTGTCTGATTATATTATATAAAATATTTCAAAATATCTCGTGGTTCCTAAATAGCAAAATCCCGAACCGCTATTCTAACGCAACCATTGTTATTTCAACAGTTTAACACTGTTCTGAACTAACCGAATATATTTTATATTTAATTTAAACGTATATAGAATAATTATTTTATAAAGATATTAAATTATTTAAATTTATAAACAAATAAATTTCTCGATAATATATCATTACCATTATCAATTACATTCACATAGAATTTCTATTTATTATCTGAACCGTTTTGATTCAATTCTAACATCGAATTCAATATATCTCGTGTTTCGGTAATTAGATCTATAATTCAATATGAAAAATCGAATTATATTATCAGCTCTATATTAAATATTTAAGATAAACCGGTCAGAAAAATCTGGGTCGTTACAGGCATTAGTAAGATAGGCAAGATTGAGGCTACTAAAGACACTTTACTTGAAAGTGTTTATCATGATAATAGAAATTAATATATTATTATATTTTAAGTTATTCCGCCAAGTGTTATTTACTAGAGTTCTGATAAATGTCTTCATCTATTTGCAGGATACGTAACCTCGCTAAACTCAAACTATTGGCCAATCCATATCTATTCGCAATCTCGTTAAATTCCTCAATAACTTTGAGAGATGTTCTAGTCAATTTATAAACTCCTCCAAAAGCTTGATTATTTGTACTTATCAAGCTTCCTCTGCTCCCAAAGCTAGGATCCGAGATGAGATTAATTTTGTCATTTGTAACATTCCCATATCTTACTTGGGCGTTAAACACTGTCGGGGTTGCAAAATCAACTTTTACTTTAGAGATCCGGTTATCAAAGCGCGTAAACTCATTAATAAGTGGAATGGATCTCTTCTCTATCAAGCGGCCAGACCAGATCTCATCCAATCAGTCCTGAGCGCCCTTATCTCACATATGTTTTGGTCTCCTTGCCTACGTGTCTTTCTATTCCAATTTCCACTGTCTTTGCTCCAGTTTCTTTTGGGGTGCGCAGGACAACCACCTGAAGCAATAATGGGTTTCTTGGGACCGCATTTGTCATCCTAAATCTAAAAGGGGTCTTGGCCTTTTCATCATGCAAGAAGTCTGCATGGCTTACTACCTCAAACTTTGGCATAGGTTCCAACATTGTGACTCCATGTGGGTTAGCCCTCTTAAGCAAAAATATCATGAGCCTGGGTCCCAAAGCTTCTTTGGCACTTCGACCAATTCTTGTGAAACTTGGAAACATATGCAATTTGATAAAGTTTTATATGATGCTGGCGCAACCTCCTCTCCTAGTCATTGGCCAAATAATTCTTTCTCTATTAGGACAGCGTGGGATGCCTTTAGGACTCGCTGCCCTACCAAGTTCCCTTTCAGCAAGAGTTGCACTAAAAGTCTCTATTCTCATGTGGAAAATTAACCACAACGTTGTTCCATTGGGTATGAACATTTCTAAACTTGGCATTTCTATTATGTCAAATTTTTACTGCTGTAACTTTGGTCATTGCGAATTTTCTTACCTGTTCGGCATTAGCGAGGCAGTCTCTTTCATTCGACAATATTTTGGCAATCTCATGGGATTCCACTCGGCTGCGAACTCCCTCAATGAGCGCTGAATTTTCTGGTGGTCCAACTCCCATGGTAAATCCATCAGGGCTATTCTTTCTCAAGATTATTCCAGCTTTCATTTGCTGACATATGTGTTGTGTGCGTAACGAATTTCGATATGACAATGAACACTTCGAAAAAGCCAAGATCATTGAACTTATCCATGATGGTATTAAAACCAGGTTCATTGCGCTTCCTTATAAAGACCCAAGGAGCTGATTCTTAGAATCTTTTATAACTAACTTTTACATTACCATTTACTTATGATGTTACACTTCCTATTAATGCACACTTGCTTTCTACTTTCCTTTTCTACTAGTGTTTTTTCCTTTATTTTCAGAATTACTGGAGATGGTTGCTCCTACCAACCTTCTAGGCTTTCTAGCCAGTTATCGTACTCTGTTCGCTCTGGTGGTTTTTCTATCATGGTGCGCCTAGTCTGCTGTGTACTGGATGCTCAAACTTTTGCTTTTTTGATTTATGTATTTGTTTACGCTTACTCGGCCTTTTCTAGCCATGCTTTTTCTGTTTACTCATTTTGTAAGCCATCGTCGGGAGGTAATTTCCCAATTTGTTATTTTATTTGTATAGTCCACCACCCTACCTACCATCACTTTAACATCCCATATTTCTTAATGTTACAAGTATTAGGTTTTCGCTAAGAAATATAAAGCGCATAAGTATAGAGTAACATCATAGAGACTAAATTCACACACAACATACAAAAAACACAAAAGAATTTGAAATTTCATTTAAAGCAGAATAAACATGTTAATAGATCGTAAAAACCACATCTATCTCATAAAGTAACATAAATTAGAGTACCAAAATAAGATGTATCCCTCTTGGCATCAAGTACAAAAAATAAACCAAACGTGGAAAGGTACATGTAAAAGCAGAGAATAAGACAAATGGGAATCTCCAGTAGACCAAGCTGGGACAAAGCTCTATCAGCCATTAAATCCATCACGCTGAGAAACGTGGGAGGGAAAAGAAAGAAAGTAGACAGAAAGAAAACTAGTCAAACACAAAGCTTGGTGAGTTTAATAATTACTAGCATGAGTGATAAAAGAGGAAATTTAGACAGGGTAATAATTTGAAGCTCAATACAGTAAATAAGACAAGAAGATAGGCAAGACTATAGTCAATTGTCAAATCACTCAATTTTCTGCACCACTTATTGCAACTCATAAATTAGGATTTAACCTAATTCTACCCATTGATTAGCTCCTAAACCATAATTGTGATAACTGATGTTCAATTATGGTCTCGGGATTATCAGACCCGACCCATCAACTCTAAGGACATAGCGTAAATCACTAACATCACAGCAACTTATCTTCCCTAATCAGTACAATGCTTGTTCACCACCTCATCGGAACGAGCCCGTACTCACCTCATTTGGACCCCTTATTACCAAGTACATTATAAGTGTGATTTCGCTGCCTCGTGAGACCTCGGTGTATTGTAACAAAAAGGAATGGTGACTGATACGGATCTCCAACAAAAATGCAATTTGACATAATTCATCCCTAGACTTAGTCCCTAATTTAATTTACTCGCGCTAAGGCCACCATTGAATTATTGTTGACCTCCTAGCTAACCCAAACCCCCATAGAGTTGTCAAAAACGCCTAGGTCACTATAAATTAGTTATTTTAGTTGGCCTCTTATTTTCCTTAATAACCTACCCCTGCCGCCGGAACAGACCACTAATACGAGCCCCTTATTTTCCCAAATCAATCGTCGCTGCCGGAATGGACTCTTACTACACATTTTCTTTATAGGCCAGTTATTTTCCCTAATTAGCTTATGTTACCAGAACAGACCACTACTACTCATGCTTATTATTTTTTTATTTTGAACTTAACGCCAATCTTAAGTTTATTAATAAGTCTACTTTCTTCATGTAACTTTTGCCATATAATAGGTTGCATGTAAACTTAAGTTTACAAGGTTTTCTATAAATACATTCTTGTTTAAATTCATTATACAACCCAACCCCTGCTTTTTAGCATCTATCCAAATGCCAATTATTCAGTTTATCAAAGTTATAATTTAATTATCTTTTATTGCATAAATCCAATAAGCCCAATTTATCCTTTTTATACATAATTCTTATTTTTCCCAAATGCGCTTTTATTGTCAAACTCGTATTTTTAGCCCAAACTGTGCATAAACAAAAAGGAATAAATTGTTTAGGCTCTTAAAGGCCTAAACTCAATGAAAAAAATAAAAAGGACAATGGCATAGGCATATATAAATAAGAACATATCTGAAATAAAATAGGGCTGAAACTAAACTGTAATAAAATTACATACGTAGAAAAAGAGGTAAAGATGAACTGAATAAAATTACAGTAACGAAATGGATTACTGAAATAGATAGAAGAAAGGATAGAAGAAGTAATCAGACTTACATAGATTATTGACAGAAAAGAAAATTGAAATTTGAAGAAACCTGCAACTACAAAATAAACACCAATTTATATTAAATCTTGTAATTACTGAAAGTACTTACCGATTTAAGCAAATCCAAATAAGGCCCGGTAGAAAATCTCACTACATAAATATTCTCCAAAGGTGTATGCAAACCCAAGCCTTTGAATTCCATTAAAATATTTGAGGAGAAAGTTGTGTAAGGTGTAGGCATAGAATGGATGAAATGGAATAAGGAGAAATATGTTTAGGTTTGGATTCATATTTATAATAAACCTAGGGGATTTAGGACCGTTAGATTTTAGGTTTAAAATTAGGTCCATCAAATCAGAAGAAGCTTGTAGAAAAACACAACCAAGTCAGTCGATTCGCTCTAAAAACGTGTGCAATAGTGTTGCACGTGTTACCCAGATGGGTTGACCCATCCTATATATGGGTCGACCCCATGGTTAACCCAGCTAAAGGTTGGATCGCCCCAGTTGATCGTCATTTACGACTTATTACTTATTTATTAATCCGTTCTTTTTTCCGATTTCAAATTTGAATTTCAAACCTTTTTCTTTCATATCTTCTTCATTTTTAGTCTGATTTCAGCAAACCAGATGTCTGTCTTAGCCATAATTTCGTAACGGACCCAATGGCACAACCACCATTGCCCATTGTCAATATATTTTTTGTTGATCTTTTATTTAAGATGCTTTATTAAAATTTTGGGTTGTTACATTAACCTTTCCTTAAAGGATTTCATCCCTGAAATCTCAAATCTAGAAGAATGCCATAAATATTATCACACCATCATCAGTATCCATCTACTCATCCATCAATCACGGTGGTCCATTGTACTTAGGGTTTCTAATGCTTTTCATGAACATATGCAATAGTGTAGTGTTTATGTGTGACGATCCGAAAATCACTTCCTTTCGAATCTACCGTAAGCCACACAGGTCCGATCTAAACAACAAAAATCCTCGAACTGTTGTGGGAATAAAACACATCAGAACAAAACACAGAAGAACACTTCATTGTTATTAAAACAATTTACATCAGAATACAAGAATATTTTAGAGTACAGATATTTGATTCGCAGTGGAAAATATTAGAGAATTATAAATTACACACCGTGGAAGCATAAATATATACATCAGAAGACTCGAAATAATCCAGGGTATAGCTCCAACTAAAATCCAAGATCCTATTCTAAAAATATCTGCAAAACCATAAATACTAGCTGCCCGTGTGGAATATATGGGCACCCAGAGGTGGGAAACAATAAAATGGGACTGGTATGAGAACCGAAACAGTTATATACTTTATTTTAAAGTTGGGTATTTCACGGGACCACGCCATATAACACGGAATGAGTTTACTCTACATGAATACTAGTTATAAATACTCGCATGCTTTTCGAAAATTGAAGCAATTATAAGAGTCAGGTACCATCACACAATGCAAGCGCATGCTGGAGGATAGGGTTTTACCTTATAATAGCCAAACATACTTGATATTTCTCTTTTATTATTACTAGTGCATAGTATGGAAATCAATTTTGAAAATAAATGTATCAATCTTAGACAGCATGATACCTTATCCTATTATTTCACCATGTAGGTTTACAACTGAAAAGGCAAGGTTCGTATCAGAAGTTGGATTTCCATCAATGACCATGGTAAAGGATCTTCCGTATCCAATTCGGGGCATCTATAACAATATGTCCAGGATTCAGACTCGGGTGATCCCTTCGGAGCGGCAGAGCCGGCCGACTAATTCTCGGTGAGTTCGGGTTTTTCCTGAATGTAACCTTCCGTGGTCGTTATTGACCATCATCCTGGTTATTTGATTGACCATCATCTGAGGAGCCTCAGTCCATCATCCACATGAGTAAATTGCCTAGGCTCTATACCATAGCATCACTTTTCAGCGAGATAGGAATTTCAGTCCTTACTCTTATGTCCATCATCCTGTTTTAGGCCATTCATGGGAAGTGAGGCTTGTCGAAGACACATGTCGACGCAAAGCTATGCTATATCAGCCATTCTTTATAATCATCCACAAAGCTCTTCTTTTCAACAAAAGCTTTGGTCAATCAATATCTTAACATGACTCACTGTCAATTCACACATATGACCAGTTTCTATAAATAATATAACCTTTGAGTTCATACGCCTCCAAGAAGGTTGTTAAGCTAAGAGAATAAATTCATTGCCACCACATATATATCATTAATAACAACTAATCGGCTATGTTATGAAATACAATGTCAGACACACATCCATTTACAAGTTCGTTCTAGGTCTGAACAAAACCAAAGGTACCCCATTCCACGTCCCCTAAGGGAGGGAGGCCCTTGCATATCCGGTCGATCTCCAAGTACGCCTGGACGACAACCCTTCAACCTTATAATAGGAGCTACCCAAGGCATCAGCAATAATCCAAACGATGTAAAGATCTCCGGTCTTCAGCCACCGTCTTCAATATCTTCGAAAATCGTTGTATTAATTATTCAAAAATGGGTTGAAACCCAGTTTTTTCGAATAATTATGGCATCATTAAAATCAAGTGATATATAAACATATCATACGCCAAATTCCAAACTAGAATATTCTTTTATTAAAACATTCTTTATATTGGGAATCACTTCCTTAAATCTTATCAAAGATTTACTTCATTAAAACTTCTTGTTTAAATCTTTCCTTGGAAATGATTTCAAAAGATTATATAATCACTTTCACAAACTTAACTCAAATTAAGGTTTATAAGCCTTATTGGGATTATCGAGCCTTACGAAGAGGTAGTCACTCGTATCGTTATCCCATTTCCATCCTATTCATCCCATGGAGCAAAACTGGTTACACCGCTCGGTTTTTGGTAAATTTACTTAACTTTTCAACTTTTAAATCTTTGTTGAAAGATTTATTAAAACTCTAACATGGTTTTAATATCCATTTCATTCAATCAAATCTTTATTGAAAGATTTTTTAAAAATCTAACTTAGTTTTAATTCTCATTTCATCCAATCAAATCTTTATTGGAAGATTTATTAACATTCAACTCGAGAAATCATCTTCCCTTTTACTAGGTTAAAGAACAAATGTTATTTAAAACATTAAATCATAAACTTCATTTACAACTGGGGTTAAGAACGGTGTTATTGATGAAACCATTTCACGACATACCCAAAATCCATTTTGATATCAAATATAAGCCTCCGACCGGAAATCATATCGACTTATATTCAATATCAAATTCTGAAACCAACAGATGTCGTATAGGGAATAACGATATCTGTATCATTCAAATTCCTCAAACAGTATATGTATAATTACGTAATATAGTATGGAAATTTCTGAAGATTATTTCCATCCAAACCCAATATTCAGATATTGGAAAAACTTAACTTGATTAAGTATATCAACTTCAAACCGTTTCAATTACTTTTGTTAAATAGCTAATTTTCACAAAATAGCTTTATACCACCCAAAACTAAATATATTTAGTATAGGTCACTTTAAATCATTTATTATGATTTATCATAATTTTTTCACATTTTTAATAATTAAAAAATAGAATATTTCTTTAAAAACCAATTTCAGGTCACTAACAACACTAGTGTTGTTTTTATTCAAATTTGATTTGAATTTATCTCAAAATATAACCATCGTAATTTAAAACTTAACATATCATTGAACAGCTCTATTCATTCTAAACCAAATGTTTTTTGTTTTGGGAAAATCCGATGGTCGGATCAACCGGTACGTCAATTTAAAGTTAACGGTCGAAATTCTCGAACGGTTGTTGCGCGACTTGTCCTATTAAACCCATTTTATTATTTATAATAAAATTCATCGATTCAATCTAAACATGTTTTGTAAAACGTTTATAAACTCGTTTTAAAAATGATTTCAATCTCCAATTCAATTTTAAATAAAAGTTGAATAATCCATATTATTATAATATTAAAATAATAATATTTTGAAATCTAAATTTTCTCGACATCCATTATAAAAGTAAATAAGATAAATGGAAAAATCCGTTTGTGTTAAAAGCGTTGTTTATATACCTAACTTAAATTCACATTTTGAAATTACTATTCATTTCAAAATAAAGCTAAAAACATGCCTTTATAAATTGAAAATTAACTCAATCAAATTCTAACTTTTTACGAAATTTATTCATAATTATTTAAACGGTCTTTCGAAATTAATTTGAATTTAAAATTCAAACAGCCATTTTTCACCAATTATTTTACTAATTAAATATTCACATTAAATTCAAAAATGGAATGAGATTCGACCAGTTACCGTATAATTTAGTTTATATGGATTTCACACACCATTAACATCCATATCAACTACCATCCATCAATCAATATTTATAATATAAATGTTTCAATCGACAACACTTATATTCATAGTTTAATTGTAATAACTGTAAAACATCTTCCATCAATCACAAAACAAACATTGCAATCACAAGCAATCAATATATATAATCAAACAAGATTATAATAACAATAAAAATTAGTTGAGTGAGAGTTCTCACATCGATCGGTTTAAGATCGTTATAAAATGATTGTTTTAATTAAATTAAACTGTGCATTTAATTTAACCAAAATTTGTAACTAGCTCTGAATTCTCCAAGTTAACTTCGCTGCGAAGCTCTGGCTTCCACGATTCCAACGAGACTGGTTTCGCTCAATTTTATTGTCATTTGAACGAGTTATGATGGTTTAATCACTAATTAACTTACTTAAGAAATAATTAAATTAATTAAATTAGTTAATTACATCTTACACCCTTCGTTCTCTTCTCTTGGAATACGATCGAACCTCCTTCACACCACTCCTTCCACCACATATGCCACTCCAAGCCACCATTCACCTATCTAAACCCATCACTTCGCAGGCCCAACCGTCCTCTCCCAACGTTGGCCATGGCATCGAACTCGATCTCCCCTGTGCGCCAGAAAACACCAACGAACGACGTGACTTCAAGCCACGAATTCGAGCGAAATACATCAATAAACCCGATCATAGTCGTACCAATTGAAAGCCCTTACAAATCTCTACAACTTTTGTTTTGGAACTAATATTTAATTGGAACTATATTGGCGTGATTAAGGAAGTAAATTTTGAACGGCTGTGGCCAATGATTTAGGGTAGCGGCTGTGAAGATGGAGCTAGGGTTAGGTGATTTAAGGCCTTACATATATATATATATATAATATTTAATTCAACTATTACTTCGCTATGAAGTTTAATGCTCTGAACTTCCAAACTACTAACATCCCTAACTAAATACCCATATTCCAGACATAACGGAGTAGGTTTCAGAGGCTAATTTGATTGTTTCAATTAGTTTTCCTCAAAATTAAAATATAAATCAATATAACGTTAAATATTGAATTTCAATGAGCATTTTAGTTTACCACGACCACATACTAACTACCAAAATTACAAAATTTGAAATCTCGCTACATTTCACAAATATGGTTCTAACGAGCTTGGTTTCTTCGAATTTGGAGATCATTTGAAAATGGCCTTGTTTCTAACTTTAATTGAATTCTGATTAAATTTTCAACATGCGTTTAAATTTCGTATACTTACATACGAACTCCAATTGACTTGAAATTTTGAACATGAAAATAATTTTACGTTCCAGATCCAATAAAATTAGTTTCATCAAAACAGAGGTCGTTTGAAACATGACAATTTTTAAGGCTTAAATAAAAGGGTCAGTTTGTCTCGGGTCCTTGTTAGGTTACAAAATTAGGCTCATATCCAATCAAACGTTTCATATAAATTACAACCCTATTTTTTGTAAAATCATAAAAAATTCAGCAAAAAAACATGTAAATTCATAATTAAATGCAACAATTAATTATCATCAAATTTAGGCATTAAAACCACCAAAAAACGGCGAAACAACAGTATTATCATCAAAAGATGTACTTATTTATAAATAGTTGCATACATTTATGCGTATATTTCAGTTATGCATCAAACTATAGTATAAATGCAGAAATGTATGCACTAATACTGCAATATATGCATCCTTTGATGCATTTATTCAATCCTGGCATGTTTTTCAAGCATTCACAGTTTTCAAACATTGTTGCATACATTTATGCACTTATACAGAATAAATCCATACATTTATGCACATATTCATAAACTGTAGTGGCCCGAAAATCCGGTCCAATTTGAGCTGACTAAATAACACAAGTCCAACCCCAAATTGCACTAGAAATTCAAGAAACTAATAGAAAGAAGATAGAGGGTGAGGAAAGATAAGGTAGAACTATTAGAATAGAAGAATAGGAAGAACATCATCATCATCAGAGTAACACGAATCTCACAGCGGAACGAATAAAATATAACATAACTTTTGAAATACAATGTTATAACTGTTTATACATACCATTTTCAGAGTACAACATATAACATCACAGCGGAATAAATAATAGCTATCGACTGCTGAAGCCTCCTGCTCCAAGCTCTCCAAGTGCATCTGTAAATCCCGACTACTTGACTGCCCGTACAAATTTAGGCACCCAAGAGTTTAGGGAAAACAAAACAAATAAACTCCGGGTCAGTCATGTGACTGGTGTGAGTAAACTCAAATCATTTAAACAGGTATATGATATCTCATAAGACCACGCCGTGAATACGGAACGGGTTTTTCCCTTATGAGAATCCAAACATCTTTGAAAAGCAATATCATTCTGATATTATGATAATGTCTAAATACAAATAGATATCAGTCTAGTAGAAACGCTTGCATCTCACGTTCTACATATATAGTATACAATCAAAACCGCAGGTGCGTATTGGATGATTGGGTTTCCAACTATGACAAGGTATGGAATCACCTTCCGATCAGTGTACTCTAGGAACGATACACTGGAGTTCAACAAGAACATCTTGCAACTCAGCCACACATGACCGACCACTCATTTCGCTTGAGTGTATCGAATGTACATCACCAACGGTTGGGATCAGCAACCGTTCCCGTATATATATATGGGACAGCATTGATAGATTTAAGAAGCAAATGAATATTCTCTAGATAGGTGATTATACACCCTAATAGGTGCGACCTACATAGCCATGCTGCCTGCCCGATTTCTGTCATTTACCGGTTGATGAGGCTAGAAGCTACGCTTACTTTCCATTCAATTATAACACGATCACTTTGAATGCCACATTATCAGATCCGTTAATCATTAGTTGGATCTGCACAAATAGGTTCTGGATATTATGCGAAGGGAATAAATCCGTTGGCCACCATATATATTTGTACAGTCCAACTCTTTTGATCATTGGAACTATTCTGTCAGACATTCGTCCATATACGTTCGTTCTGGGACTGAACGAAACCGAAGGCACTATTCTGTATACAGGACAGCCCTTGCACTTTACTCCGTCTTCAATTTCTTCATCGTATTTGATCACAACGCTTATGTCGATACGGAGTGGTTCTTCGGATAATAATCCAACCGGTCTCTCCATATTAACAACGTAAAATGGTCAAAACTTCGATAGTCTGTGATTTAACTATCAAATGAAAATATGTCGGTGTACAAACAACGATCTTAATTCCAAATGGAATTATCGATCCAATCATCAATCATATATATATATATATATATATATATATATATATATTCATATTTCCTTATTTTCTAAAACTAGAAAATATACATTTTCAACATTGGAAAACATTTCCAATCCTCATTTACGCATCACTATCATTCCACAACTATTAGTCCCTAACTGTAAACTAGTAAGAGAACAATTCTCTAAGTACAAACCCCGAAGGCCGAAACCAACATCAGATCGATACTCAGAAAACTATTCAACCTACTAATCTCTAGTCAGTTTCTAATTTTTGTTTAACTTCACTTCTTAATTTCTATATTCGATTAACCCCTTTTGATAAACTATGTTTGACTAACTTCTTTTGATAAACTACGTTTTCCGTTACAACTATTTCCTTTTTATAACGTTTACTTACCGTTACAAATATTTCCTATTTACAACTTCTATTTACCGTTACAAATATTTCCTATTTACAACTTCTATTTACCGTTACAAATATTTCCTATTTATAACGGTTTATTTATCTTCTTAATAAATATTCCTTATTCTATTTATTTTCTAAATAAATATCCCTTTTATATAAATACTTTCCTTTTATAAAACCGTGTTCGTTTTATAAATAATTTCCTTTTTATAAAATCCTGTGATTTTATAAAATTCCTTTATTTCAATATACATTGAAATATTCCTTTTCACAACTCAGGGTTTCTTATGATATGTAAAATATCGAATAACAATGAATAATATCATTCTAACACACATAATCCAGAATAGATTATATAACACATCATATAACACAATATATGAAAACAGTAAAATAATTGTTGAGGAATCCAGCCGGATTCCTCCAACCTGTCTCCCTGCATCCACAGATGTTACACAGTATAATATATATCATATTTCATTTTGAAATGAAATATCCTGCTGTACAGAACCATATTTGATTAACAGTACATAGATTAACTATAACTACGTTTTCAATCAAATCTATTTAACAGTCCAGTTTAACAATCAATATACAGCAGTCAATAAATAAAGTACAATTTATATAAAAATATAAATTGAGGAGAGTTATTGAGTTTTACTCACATTGGACGATCATCGTTAATAACGATAACCATCGCTTGATTCAGACGGACAATTTATTTCGCTATAAATTGTAACGAGCTCCAATCTGTTCCTAGTCAGTTCCAGAATGTTGTCCTCATTCATATGATCCTGTCGGATCCTTGGGCCTCACTTTCTTTTCCAAAAGCCCATTCCCTTCAAACATGTTAATGACTTCAAGGATAATACCGGACGATCTGATTCACGCATCGTTCAGCATATATGCACCAACTACTCCATTCTTTCCTTATTCCCTTTTTTTTCGTTAAATGTGTCTTCCACCCCATCACGTTTGTACCTCATTTAATTCCATTGTTCCCATCATTTTAATGTCGCCACTTCTTCACTGTTTAAGCAAAAACTACCAACTATTATTGTTTTTTTAACGGAACTGCTACCTCATGTCTTCTACCAGCTCCATGTTAATAATTAAAACGCTCAAAATAATGAAAACTTGCCATTCGTTACACTTACTGTTGCTTCCATAGTTGATACATCAGCCCGACACCTCTTCACTTCACATAGTTCACCGCATCATGCACCAGAATGCCCAGTTGTTTCTGCTTCTCAATATTTCATTTCATATTTGCAACCACAACTCTTCCTTTAGTTCAAAATATCTTCTCATGGCCTCTTTTTGTTCCTCCTATTCCCGCAAAACCCCCTTCACTCAATACGAACACAGCTCCCTCCCCTATGGCTTAACAGCTCCACGTTCGTACAAAGTATGCTTCCTCCTCAGTCCTCACATGCAACGCTTCACCCTATTCTCACCTTCCTTTTACTGCATCGAAACATCCCAGTACCCAGTATCATGTTCAAAAACAAATACACATACTGCTTTTGTAATTGTCTGGTTCGTTCCCCAGTACTCAAGATTCCATTTGTCTGTCGCCACCCCCACTCCGGCTTGCTCTCCATTCTTCACCAGTACCGGCGAACTCGACTCACTTTATAGCCAACTACCTTAGATTGAACGCTGCCACTTCGACTAGGGTTTCCAGTCACCATGGCGTCTGAAAACTAATCGCCACCGCCAAGAGTATAGTACTCGTTGAGGCCACGCTTTATGTAGTTATATATATTCTTTGAATTGATCTTTGGATTAGTAGCGAAATTGAGAGGAAGAAACGAAAATAATGTTCGCACAATTAAGAAGAGTGGCGGCGGAAATTTATTTGACTAAGTAGAGAGATTCTAGGGTTGCTGTTATGTTGCGGGGTATTTATATACATTTAAAATACCTAGATATTTTGGTGGTGATGGTTCAATACGTGGGTGCTTAGATGACACACAATTCTCTTCCGTCGTTGTTAGCTTTCAATGACTTCATGAATTCTTACTTATTACCATATTCATTCATATTTTTAATTACAACTCCATTGATACTGATAATCCAATCCTGAGCTATGATGAAATAATTCAAAGTATTGCAAACGGTCTAATCTATTTGTTTTACATATAATTAGAGTATTCAGTTTGTTTTAAGTTATAAAGTTTTAGCGTACCCCGTTACGTGAAACTCTGCTTGTCTATGGACTGATATAAAAATATCACTGAGTCGAGCAATGTGCCACGACTCCAAAAATATAATAATATCGGTAGTTCAACTCATTTTGTGAAACCCCAAAATGTTGATTACAGGGTGTAAAACACTCCAAATAAAAGTTGCTTATTTAATTAATTAAAAATTACCATAAAATTCTGAAAATTAAATTATCACTACTTCCCAACAGAACCTTGTCTAAATTCAAACCCGATCTCTAGTTATATCGAATAATCCGTTACGGTCGATAAACGATTCTATAGCGACTATTTTAAAATTGATTTGGACATATCTCAAAAATCTATGCGACGAAATCCTGATTTTTCTCTTCCCCTAGAAAGATATACTCCACCAGCTCCACACATTTCTTGTTTCACAGAAATCCGATTTAAAACGGCTTCTGTATATCCAGTTGAAGTTCGAATAGCCAAATCGCGAACTGCTGCGCCATTTCGAGCTCGATTTTAATTATAATATAAATTATACGTTCTATTGTCGTCGATTAAATAATATATTCGTTATTTAAATAATTAAATAAGTTAATTATTTCCCCATCAAAATACGGGTCATTACATTCTTCCCCACTTAAAATAATTTCGTCCTCGAAATTGCTAAGGTAGAGGACGACCCTATCTACTGGGTAAATATTTATCAGTTTACCCCTTAACTCCGGTTTCACTGAACCACTTAAATTCCGATTAAAATATTAATTTATTCCGACTAACCTAAATTTTCAAAAATTCTGAAAATTTTCTAACCCTTTAAATTTTCAGAAAATTTCGCCATAACCTCCTTTGTACAGCCCTATCGGTAAAACCACAACTCGCCTTTCTGGGCCTTCTCCAACCCAAAAGAAAATCAAAACGCCAAGCGGCTTGCCAAATCGGCTCATAAATTCCAACTCATATGAAATATAAACTTGTACCTTTTTGCTGACCATATCATTATACCATTCCCATTGGTTATCAACTTAACATATACCAATGTCATTCCAATCCATCTCCTGTCAGTTTTTATCCTCAAACTCAAGCAATTGCTTATACTCAAGTCCAATTCCATTTCAAACTTAAGTACAATTCTCGATTCCAAATCCTTTTAAAATCAATCAACTTACTCGATATCATCCCAATATAATTCCATATTATATATAACCTTGTCCAAGTTTAATTCAAATTAATTTATTCACTTTCAATATTTTAATCTATTTAACTTCATAAGTTAATTTTAATTCCAGAATTTAAATTCCTGGGTTTATTTCAAATCAATTTGAAACCATAATACCAATTCAAAACCTTTGAATTTCTAAACACTTGTTTTTCTTAAACAATTCAAAAACACAACCTTTGGTAGTAATCCGTCACTTAGAACTCGAAAATGAACACTGATGATGTGGCCACACTCATCAGGGTTATTTCCCAGTTTATCGAAGTGAGTTTAATACTATAACACTTTCAATTTGAAAACATTTTCAAAATCTCCCAGGAACTTAAAATTTCCTTATTTTAATTCCTAATCCTGATTCAATTTCAGATTTAATTCATCTAATTTCATATACTTTACTTATATGAATTCTAATTAGTTATCTATAACCATTTCGCCTTTTTATAATCTCATCTGATTATAATAACAACCAATACAACCAATATACTATAATGATTCAAATCTTAACCATTTTTTTTTATATCAAAATATAATTCGGGTAAAATTACTTCATTCACCCTCTTTCAAAACATACCGTGTCGACTCATCGTATTCGAGCGTTTAGAAACCCTTATCGATATTGTGGTGCCCCACTATCGACCAGAATTCATAAGCCACTCAACCAATAAAGCTCCACAATATAAAACAAATTTTTATATCAAATAACAAATACGTTCACTCGTATATATACACTCAACTCAATCTAGGATATTACTAATCCCATCTCTACTGAGTTACGCCACAGAGCCAAGGTAATACTTAACTTAAGCTCTGATACCAACTGTAGTGGCCCGAAAATCCGGTCCAATTTGAGCTGACTAAATAACACAAGTCCAACCCCAAATTGCACTAGAAATTCAAGAAACTAATAGAAAGAAGATAGAGGGTGAGGAAAGATAAGGTAGAACTATTAGAATAGAAGAATAAGAAGAACATCATCATCATCAGAGTAACACGAATCTCACAGCGGAACGAATAAAATATAACATAACTTTTGAAATACAATGTTATAACTGTTTATACATACCATTTTCAGAGTACAACATATAACATCACAGCGGAATAAATAATAGCTATCGACTGCTGAAGCCTCCTGCTCCAAGCTCTCCAAGTGCATCTGTAAATCCCGACTACTTGACTGCCCGTACAAATTTAGGCACCCAAGAGTTTAGGGAAAACAAAACAAATAAACTCCGGGTCAGTCATGTGACTGGTGTGAGTAAACTCAAATCATTTAAACAGGTATATGATATCTCATAAGACCACGCCGTGAATACGGAACGGGTTTTTCCCTTATGAGAATCCAAACATCTTTGAAAAGCAATATCATTCTGATATTATGATAATGTCTAAATACAAATAGATATCAGTCTAGTAGAAACGCTTGCATCTCACGTTCTACATATATAGTATACAATCAAAACCGCAGGTGCGTATTGGATGATTGGGTTTCCAACTATGACAAGGTATGGAATCACCTTCCGATCAGTGTACTCTAGGAACGATACACTGGAGTTCAACAAGAACATCTTGCAACTCAGCCACACATGACCGACCACTCATTTCGCTTGAGTGTATCGAATGTACATCACCAACGGTTGGGATCAGCAACCGTTCCCGTATATATATATGGGACAGCATTGATAGATTTAAGAAGCAAATGAATATTCTCTAGATAGGTGATTATACACCCTAATAGGTGCGACCTACATAGCCATGCTGCCTGCCCGATTTCTGTCATTTACCGGTTGATGAGGCTAGAAGCTACGCTTACTTTCCATTCAATTATAACACGATCACTTTGAATGCCACATTATCAGATCCGTTAATCATTAGTTGGATCTGCACAAATAGGTTCTGGATATTATGCGAAGGGAATAAATCCGTTGGCCACCATATATATTTGTACAGTCCAACTCTTTTGATCATTGGAACTATTCTGTCAGACATTCGTCCATATACGTTTGTTCTGGGACTGAACGAAACCGAAGGCACTATTCTGTATACAGGACAGCCCTTGCACTTTACTCCGTCTTCAATTTCTTCATCGTATTTGATCACAACGCTTATGTCAATACGGAGTGGTTCTTCGGATAATAATCCAACCGGTCTCTCCATATTAACAACGTAAAATGGTCAAAACTTCGATAGTCTGTGATTTAACTATCAAATGAAAATATGTCGGTGTACAAACAACGATCTTAATTCCAAATGGAATTATCGATCCAATCATCAATCATATATATATATATATATATATATATATTCATATTTCCTTATTTTCTAAAACTAGAAAATATACATTTTCAACATTGGAAAACATTTCCAATCCTCATTTACGCATCACTATCATTCCACAACTATTAGTCCCTAACTGTAAACTAGTAAGAGAACAATTCTCTAAGTACAAACCCCGAAGGCCGAAACCAACATCAGATCGATACTCAGAAAACTATTCAACCTACTAATCTCTAGTCAGTTTCTAATTTTTGTTTAACTTCACTTCTTAATTTCTATATTCGATTAACCCCTTTTGATAAACTACGTTTGACTAACTTCTTTTGATAAACTACGTTTTCCGTTACAACTATTTCCTTTTTATAACGTTTACTTACCGTTACAAATATTTCCTATTTACAACTTCTATTTACCGTTACAAATATTTCCTATTTACAACTTCTATTTACCATTACAAATATTTCCTATTTATAACGGTTTATTTATCTTCTAAATAAATATTCCTTATTCTATTTATTTTCTAAATAAATATCCCTTTTATATAAATACTTTCCTTTTATAAAACCGTGTTCGTTTTATAAATAATTTCCTTTTTATAAAATCCTGTGATTTTATAAAATTCCTTTATTTCAATATACATTGAAATATTCCTTTTCACAACTCAGGGTTTCTTATGATATGTAAAATATCGAATAACAATGATTAATATCATTCTAACACACATAATCCAGAATAGATTATATAACACATCATATAACACAATATATGAAAACAGTAAAATAATTGTTGAGGAATCCAGCCGGATTCCTCCAACCTGTCTCCCTGCATCCACAGATGTTACACAGTATAATATATATCATATTTCATTTTGAAATGAAATATCCTGCTGTACAGAACCATATTTGATTAACAGTACATAGATTAACTATAACTACGTTTTCAATCAAATCTATTTAACAGTCCAGTTTAACAATCAATATACAGCAGTCAATAAATAAAGTACAATTTATATAAAAATATAAATTGAGGAGAGTTAGTGAGTTTTACTCACATTGGACGATCATCGTTAATAACGATAACCATCGCTTGATTCAGACGGACAATTTATTTCGCTATAAATTGTAACGAGCTCCAATCTGTTCCTAGTCAGTTCCAGATTGTTGTCCTCATTCATATGATCCTGTCGGATCCTTGGGCCTCACTTTCTTTTCCAAAAGCCCATTCCCTTCAAACATGTTAATGACTTCAAGGATAATACCGGACGATCTGATTCACGCATCGTTCAGCATATATGCACCAACTACTCCATTCTTTCCTTATTCCCTTTTTTTCGTTAAACGTGTCTTCCACCCCATCACGTTTGTACCTCATTTAATTCCATTGTTCCCATCATTTTAATGTCGCCACTTCTTCACTGTTTAAGCAAAAACTACCAACTATTATTGTTTTTTTAACGGAACTGCTACCTCATGTCTTCTACCAGCTCCATGTTAATAATTAAAACGCTCAAAATAATGAAAACTTTCCATTCGTTACACTTACTGTTGCTTCCATAGTTGATACATCAGCCCGACACCTCTTCACTTCACATAGTTCACCGCATCATGCACCAGAATGCCCAGTTGTTTCTGCTTCTCAATATTTCATTTCATATTTGCAACCACAACTCTTCCTTTAGTTCAGAATATCTTCTCATGGCCTCTTTTTGTTCCTCCTATTCCCGCAAAACCCCCTTCACTCAATACGAACACAGCTCCCTCCCCTATGGCTTAACAGCTCCACGTTCGTACAAAGTATGCTTCCTCCTCAGTCCTCACATGCAACGCTTCACCCTATTCTCACCTTTTTTTACTGCATCGAAACATCCCAGTACCCAGTATCATGTTCAAAAACAAATACACATACTGCTTTTGTAATTGTCTGGTTCGTTCCCCAGTACTCAAGATTCCATTTGTCTGTCGCCACCCCCGCTCCGGCTTGCTCTCCATTCTTCACCAGTACCGGCGAACTCGACTCACTTTATAGCCGACTACCTTAGATTGAACGCTGCCACTTCGACTAGGGTTTCCAGTCACCATGGCGTCTGAAAACTAATCGCCACCGCCAAGAGTAGAGTACTCGTTGAGGCCACGCTTTATGTAGTTATATATATTCTTTGAATTGATCTTTGGATTAGTAGCGAAATTGAGAGGAAGAAACGAAAATAATGTTCGCACAATTAAGAAGAGTGGCGGCGGAAATTTATTTGACTAAGTAGAGAGATTCTAGGGTTGCTGTTATGTTGGGGGTATTTATATACATTTAAAATACCTAGATATTTTGGTGGTGATGGTTCAATACGTGGGTGCTTAGATGACACACAATTCTCTTCCGTCGTTGTTAGCTTTCAATGACTTCATGAATTCTTACTTATTACCATATTCATTCATATTTTTAATTACAACTCCATTGATACTGATAATCCAATCCTGAGCTATGATGAAATAATTCAAAGTATTGCAAACGGTCTAATCTATTTGTTTTACATATAATTAGAGTATTCAGTTTGTTTTAAGTTATAAAGTTTTAGCGTACCCCGTTACGTGAAACTCTGCTTGTCTATGGACTGATATAAAAATATCACTGAGTCGAGCAATGTGCCACGACTCCAAAAATATAATAATATCGGTAGTTCAACTCATTTTGTGAAACCCCAAAATGTTGATTACAGGGTGTAAAACACTCCAAATAAAAGTTGCTTATTTAATTAATTAAAAATTACCATAAAATTCTGAAAATTAAATTATCACTACTTCCCAACAGAACCTTGTCTAAATTCAAACCCGATCTCTAGTTATATCGAATAATCCGTTACGGTCGATAAACGATTCTATAGCGACTATTTTAAAATTTGATTTGGACATATCTCAAAAATCTATGCGACGAAATCCTGATTTTTCTCTTCCCCTAGAAAGATATACTCCACCAGCTCCACACATTTCTTGTTTCACAGAAATCCGATTTAAAACGGCTTCTGTATATCCAGTTGAAGTTCGAATAGCCAAATCTCGAACTACTGCGCCATTTCGAGCTCGATTTTAATTATAATATAAATTATACGTTCTATTGTCGTCGATTAAATAATATATTCGTTATTTAAATAATTAAATAAGTTAATTATTTCCCCATTAAAATACGGGTCATTACATAAACCTTCATCCTTTTTAACTTTGTTGCATACATGGAAGCATATATACGGAATAAATGCATACATTTCTGCAACTATTCGTAAAACATGCAGCTTAGTTCAACTTTATATGCATATATGTATGCAACTATCACCAATATATACATAAATGTATACATAGAAACGTTGCATGAATATAGGCATAGATGTATGCATATGTTGGTAATATTTGCATACATTTCTAAACCTTTTTTACATATTCCTTTTGGGAATATTTACGATTTTTTGAATTTTTTTATCAACCAGTGCATTTTTTCTTTACAAAACACATAACATGTCAAAATAGGGACCCGCTTTGAATATGAAACTTGGACTGGATGCCATTTACATTTCCAAAGATTTTAAGGAAGTGAGCCTTTTTTCAGTAAATAAAACCAATAAAATATAAATAAATTCAAAATAAGATAAATTTAATAATGATAAATTAATATTATCATATATATCCAAATAGAACATCATATACTTCCAAAACAAACATACTTGAGTTTATAACTCGATATTTCCAAAAATTCAAGTCTAATTGATATACAATTTTATAATAAAATCCCTTTATTTTATTAAATAAACCGTTATAATTTATAAACGATTTCATAGAGACTATGTAAAATTTTAATTTGGACATAACTTATAATTTATATGATGAAATCCCAATTTTTCACATTCATTGGAAAGATATAATTAAATAGATTCTAACATTTCTTGTTTTACAAAAATCCGACTTATATTGAATTCTGTACATTCAATTGAACTTCAAAAATAAATATTTTAAACTACCACGACGTTACAAGTTCATTTCATAATTAATATAAACTATACATTCAAACTTTATTTTAAAAAATTCTAAGTCGTTTGTGACGACTGCCCCCATACCTCCTACACAACCCAAGGAGAAGTGCGTTGTATGACGTGCCAAGCCTATACGGGATGATCATCAGGAGTAGAGAACACACGCGGAAGCCTATCTTATAACTCACGGCGCATAAAGAAAATAGGCAAATATATCATTTAATCTACCAACACAATAACAGAGAAGAAACCCAACCCCATCTCCTCCACAATCGACAGTGATAGCCTTTCCCAGAGAATTAGAGAAGAAACAAATAGTGCATCTATAGCAACCAACTGTCAAGCGTAGACCATCCTAATCGAGCTCAACACCTTCCAAGCACAAACCCCGAAGGCCGAAACCAACACCAGATAAGCACCCTAGAGATATCTCCCTTGACGTTGGACAATCCACACAAGACGGTACAAGCAAACAAAAGCATCCATGACTCTGGCTATCACCGCCTGCCTTGCCTTGAAATCCATCGTTAATTGTATGATTGGCCCGATGTGCCATCCATCAAGGGCTAGTGGTAACCCCGGTTCTAGCAAAACTCCACACGCCATCACGACTCGTAACTAGGCTCATCTAACTTCCCAGGGTACTCAACTTATCATCTATTCTTTTGGGCGTCCCCCATTATACCCCTGCTTTGAGTCCACTAGAAACTCCGACTAACGACGATCCCTTATCCTTCAATAACTCTAGCCATCATCATTGGCGACTATCCATAGGCTCAAGAGTCGTCTCGAGCAACCATTATCAATGAGCTCAAATCATCTTGAGTCGTCTTCACACTTCGTTGCATCACATCCGATTAATGAACACTTAATGATGCTTTGAACATTCCGTCAGAATTCACATCGAAGCTACGCTCATCGACGAACCAAAAATAAACTTTATTTGACCAATATTTGATGGATCGTTCATGATCCATCAATGGATCAGTCACTGATTCCTATCCATGCATCGCACATGATTCATACGTGCGTCACCCTTGCCCGATCAACATTTTAGTGCAGAGATCCAGTTACCATGGTCCATTCAATTCCATGGCGATCTATTGTGTGCCACCCGTAACGATCCACCATTTCACTGCACTCCATGGCACTTCCCATTTTGCCCGATCCAACACATTTTGACCGATCCATCATGTTTTTCGTGATCCATGTCCTCGGTCAATCCTTCATTTCGGTATGATCCACATTCACTTGATCGACCATACGATCCTTGAGTGACACACTTGCCCGATCCATTAATTTTCCATGCGCTCCCTCGATCCAGACAATTTTCATCGATCCATCCCCTTTGCCTGATCCTTGCTTTGAAACATTTTTGAGGTTGATCCATCACGTGCACACCGGGATGATCCGTAGTTTTGCCATGTTCTACCCTTACCGATCCATCCATCTTGCCACAAGCCGATCCATGCATTTGGACTCGAGCTGATCTGCCATTCCACTATGTGCACCCTTGCCAGATCCAATTTTTCAACATGTTCTCCATGTCACCACCGACCCATCCCTTCGTGCGATCCATCCCCAATTTTACTTTGGTCGAACTTGATCCATCACAAACGATGAACATCTATGCACATAACTCATCCAAATCGACCAATTTCAACCAAACGATCAATAACACAACAAGTTAATCATCAACAATCTTTAACCCAACGAATAATCGTCACACAATCATATGAAATTCACCAAATCATGATAAAAGAATAAACAAATCAATAATGAGATCTTAACTTGCATAAACTCATGAATTAACATATGACTTTACCGTTATAATCTTGCTAAATTAGATCCTATGGTGATCCGAACTGAAAATAGACTTACCTCGATTGAATCTAGGTGAAAACGACTAGAAATGGTGAAACTAAGATAAAACAAATCCATATACTCGATTGAATGTGAGAGATGTTTATCACTCACCAAATCCAAAAAATAGCTCAAAATCAATGAATCTCTAATACAGATAGCGAAGAACGACCTCCGAATCAATCAATTTGATGCGATCTAACCTTCTTCGATGTTGATCTTCAATCTTCTTATGTAAATCTATGAATTGAAATGAAGTGGATGTGTATTTGGTTGAGCCCGAGAATCATAGGAGCCCAACCAAATGAGTGAATAAAGAAATAAAACTATTCTCTCTACCCCTACCCTTCTATTTATAGCCAACAGCCTCTAGCCTTAATGGGCCTCACTAATCAGCCCGCTAATAACTAATTAGTCTGTCCAAAAAACTAGCAACACTAAAATAGTGATTCCTCCCAAACTGCCCAGCCAAAACTTTAATGTGACAACTCTACAGAATTGGAAACACCTTTACCGATCCAATGAAATTGATCCCGGTACCGATTCGATCCCAGTTAAAAGTTATTCCCTAAACAAAAATAACAGGGGCAAATGATCACAAATAAAATTGATAAAAATCACGGACAAGTATCACATCCTCATGAACAACATATCAAAAGTAGAGAATGATCCGACCCTCAGGGAATTAAATAAAAATATTTTACGATCCTTCGATATGAAAAATGTGGGTCGTTACATTCTCTCATCTTTCGGAATTTCTCCACGAAATCCCAAGCTACTACAAGCATCCAAAACCATTCTACTTGCCTACCATCCACATGCAGTCAATCTACCATCCAATCTAGCATCCAATAATACATGCATTCAAAGCCTTAACCTAGCACACAGAACTCTGATAATAGCACAAGCTACAATGGTGTAAGAGTGACACAACATCAATGGGTCATTATAACGAAGAGTTTTGGATGGATCATCTTCATACTCTCTTCCATTTCCCATGTACAATCGTCATCATCCTCACTCCATTGCACCTTGACTAGTTTAGTTGTCTTCCTCCTAAGATATTTCGTGTCATTCCCCACAACGCAAAGCGGCTTACGAGGTCTTGAAACAACGGACTCAATTTCTAGGTCTTCATACTGATCCAGAGATACACCCAAATTCAAATTGTGCACACACTTACATAGAATGGAAAACATTGTGCACATTCGGTATCTTCTTGGGTAAATCCAATATATATGCGAGTTTTCCTATTCGCTCAACTATCGGAAACGGTCCAACAAACCTTGGGGTTAACTTTCCTTTATTTCCAAGTCGAACAACATTCTTTAATGATGAAATCTTCACGAAAACCATATCACCAATGTTGAACTCCTGGTCCTTTCGACGTTTATCAGCATAACTCTTTTTATGGTCTTGGACTGCCTTCATTCGTTGCTGAACGATCGCAATACAATCCGATGTTTCTCTTATCATCTCAGGCCCAAGTATCAGGTTATCTTCGGTCTTTAACCAACGTATTGGAGAATCACACGTTCTACCATACAACGCCTCATATGGTGCCATCCCAATGCTCGACTGGTAGCTATTGTTATATGAACTCTCTATCAAATGTCGATGGTCTTCCCACGATCCTCTGAAGTCCAATAATCTTCCAATACTCGGTTCACTTGGTCGGTCTAACCATCAGTCTAGAGATGATAAGTCGTACTCAAACATAACTCAGTTCCCAAAGTTTCTTGCAAACTCTTCCAAAATCCACTTGTGAACAATGGATCTCGATCACTCACTATGCTTTTCTAGATACCATGGAATCGAACTATTCATTTAGTGCATAGCTCAGCCAACTTCAATGTTGTCTTCGTCGATTTGATAGGAATAAACCTTACGCTCTTGGTCAAGCGATCCATTATGACCCAAATTCCTTCATTTCCTGCCCGGGTCCTAAGTAGTCCATCGATACTTGCTCCCATTTCCACATAGGAACTTCTAGCGGCTGAAGCAATCCACTCGGCTTCTTCTATTCAGCTTTCACCAATTGACAATTCATGCATTTGGAAATAAAATTTCCAACATCCCTCTTCATCCCTTTCCAATAATAAACTCACTTCAAGTCCCGATACATCTTGTTACCACCAGGATGAATCGTCAACTTTGAGTGACGACATTCTCTTAGAACCTCATCTCTCAATCCATCGATATCAGGAACAACCAATTGTCTTTTCTTTCGAAGTCAACCTTCTTGATTGACCTTGAATTCCTTATCTTTCTTAGGTTCTGCTCTCGCTTCCAGCTTCTGGATAATCTCGACAAGCTTCTCATCGTACTTTTGGCTTTCGCCAATCCTCCCAATGAGAGTATGTTTTATCGATAACCTTGCCAACATTTCAGGCTCTAACTCACACTGAGGCCTGAAATCAAATCCTGCCAAGTACTCGAGGTGCTTTCATTCTGAAAAAATCGCTCTCAAACTTGCATGTCTTCGACTCAAAGCATCTGCTACTGCGTTGCCTTTACTAGGAGTATAGGTAATACCCAAATCGTACGATGCCAGAAACTCAAACCATCGTTGCTGCCGAAGATTCAAATATTTTTGGGACAAGAGATACTTCAACAACTTGTGATCCATAAACAGCTCGAATCGAACTCCCATCATGTAAAGTCTTGAAATCTTCAGAGTAAACACGATCGCTGCAAACTCCAAATCATGAGTCAAATAATTCCTTTCATGCGGCTTCAGCTGTCGACTCACATATTCCACAAATCTATCCTTCTGCATTAGCACTGCTCCAATCCAATACCACATGCATTAGTATGCATCACCATTTCCTTATTCCTGCCTGGAATTGTCAAAACAGGAGTACTCGTCAGTCTCTCTTTCAGGATTCCGAAAGCTTGCCCACACTTCACATCCATGTGAACACTTGATTCTTCTTCGTCAATCCTGTTAATGGTGCAACTATCTTGGAGAAATCCTTGATAAATCAATGATAATATCCCATCAATCCAAGGAAACTCCTCACATCTATCGCATTCTTATGTCTATTCCAGTCCTGGGTAGCTGCCACATTAGAGGGATCCACCACTATTCCATTTCCAGAACAACATGGCCTAAGAACCTTACTTCATTCTTCCAGAAGCGACACTTCGAAATTTAGCTCTCAGCTGATGCTTTTGCGAGATTTCCAAAACAATCTTCAGAGATCCATCAGCCTTGATTGCAAACACAACTAGTGCACCCTATTCGGATAGCTCCGCCAAATGAACCCTTTCCATAAAAATGTCACTTACTTGCACCTCTAACTCACGCTGTTCTCTAGGATCCATCCGCCTAAGGGGCGTAACGATAGGTTTGGCCTCATCAATCAAATCAATCCTATACTCAATCTCGTGATGCGGCGGCAAACCTCTGACCTCTTCAAAGGCATCAGCAAACTCACCAGTGATCGACACAGATGACAAGTCTTCCTGTGGAATCACAAGAGAATTCAAAAAGCTTACGAAGACACATCGTCTAGCTTACATTGAATCATAACCATTTGTCCTTCTATATTCTCGACCGTCACCTCAAGCTTCTTGCAATCAACATTAGCCGCATACCTCTTGAGTCAGTCCATACCCAAAATAATCCCAAACCCAGCGAAGTTGAACACAAAGCAATCACACACAAAGGAGCAACCATGACTCTATAACACTAGACCACAACAAAACATACAAAGACTAGACGAACCCTCCCCACTAGATTAATCACAATCAACGGTCTATCTATAATCTCATATTCCAAACCCAACCGGTACACAAGCTCATTACAGGTAATAGAAGGTGGTGCTCTAGTATTAAACAGAACTCAAAAAACACCTTTAGCAGAAAACATACCTAAAATGACAACACCTTCCCCTAATTCTCACTAGGAATATAATAGGAAATCGTAATTGCTTCCAAAACACATGCTTCCACCAGTTGCTTATTCTTCAGAAAATTTGGCCAGTCCTTCTTCTTCTGTCCAAACTTCTTACAAATAAAACATATACACCCAGTCCTCGAATTCCTGCAATCCCTAGAGAAATGGCCTTCTCCAGCATAGTTAAAGAAGCTGTCGTCCTTCCTAGGTTTCCTCTTTTGGCCATCATATCCTTTATGTTGTCTTTTCTTTTTCTGATTCGGCTTCTTCGTAATACTAGTTCCAGTAAAAGTTTCTTCAAGTGGATCATTCCTGCTTCTAAAAGCCTCGTCCCAAGCAGCACTGATATTTTCTTCTCGCTCCATAACTCGACATCGAAGTTTCTCCAAATTATACTTCTCCTTAAATCATCCCCTTCATCCGAAAGAGGATAATCCCTTTGTCGCTTAGCTGAATCAACCCTAGTTACCTGCACAGGAACACCACGCTCTATTGCCGCTTCTGGAGTGGGCATCCTCCCCATGATCGCTGCCATCATGGCCTTGAACATAGAAGGGTAATCAGGAATAGCAACCGAAGCTCCAAACTGGCTACCTTCGCATACCATCCCAGTCGCAGGCTCGTCCCTAGCAGCGTTTCCCGAAGTTCGCCTACGCATCCTAAATTTGAAAATAGAATGATTAGTCTGCATCAGAGAAAGGCCACAATTGGTGATCAATTTCTATTATTGTATATACTATAATATAGTAATCATCCATTAGGAAAGTACAAATATGTCTCTCATACTTCATTACGCCCAAAAACTTTCGATAAAACCGATTCACCAAAAATATGATACCATATATGACGATAGCCTATACCTCCTGCACAACCCAAGGAGAAGTGCGTTGTATGATGTGCCAAGACAATACGGTACGATCATCAAGACTAGAGAACACACGCGGAAACCTATCGTATAAGTCACAGCATATGGAGAAAATATAATAGAACATATACAATAATATATATAATAGTGAAGCATGATTAAGCAAAATCTTAAACTTTCATATCATCATGAAAATATCCATACATCAAACTGGATTACATCAGAGTCTGTTCAATAAACCTCACCACAGGTTCACTCAGAGTAGTATACATCAACAATAACAGTGGAATCAACAAGAATGTATAGTAAAAACTAATACGTAAGCCTCCAGCTCGTCATCGCTCAGCAGTGTCGTCCTCATCAAGATCTACTACCTGCCACTTAGTTTGCCCGTCTAAAACATGGATGAACAACCCAAGGTAATAAGAGGGAAACATAAAACCTTGAGTTAGAAAATAGTCTTAATGAGTAATGAAACAGCTAACAACATCATCAATAAAATATGTGAGAAATATGCAGATCAATCATCTAATCAACAACACATCAACAGAGAAGAAACTCAGCCCCGTCTCCTCCACAACCGACAATGATATTCTTTCCCAAAAAATTAGAGAAGAAACAAACAGTACATCCATAGCAACCAATTATCAAGCGTAGACCATCCTAGTTGAGCTCAACACCTTCCAAGCACAAACCCGGAAGGCCCAAACCAACATCAGATAAGCACCCTAAAGATATCACCCTTGATAATGGACAATGGACAATCCACACAAGACGATACAAGCAAACAATAGCATCCATGACTCTGGCTATCACCGCCTGCCTTGCCTTGAGATACATCGTTAATCGTATGACTGGCCCGATGTGTCATCCGTCAAGGGCTAATGGTAACCCCGATTCTAACAAAACTCCATACGCCATCGTGACTCGTATCTAGGCTCATTGTGACTGTCCAGGGTACTCGATTATCATCTCGTCTTTTGGGCGTCCCCATTATACCCCTGCTTTGAATCTACTAACTCCGACTAACGGCGATCCCATGGCCTTCAAAAACTCTAGTCGTCATCATCGGCAACTATCCATAAGCTCAAGCGCCGTCTCGAGCAACCATTATTCACGAGCTCAAATCATCTTGAGTTGTCTTCACACTTCGTTGCATCACATCTAATCAACGAACACTTCATGACGCTTCTAACAATCCTTCAATATTCACCTCGATGCTACGCTCATCCTCAACCCAAAAATAAACTTCATTTGGCCAATATTCGATGGATTGTTCATGATCCATTAATGGATCGGTCATCGATCCCTTTCCATAGATCGCACATGATCCATATGTGTGTCACCCTTACCCGATCAACATTTTAGTGCAGCTATCCAGGTATCACGGTCCATTCGATTCCATGGCGATCCATCATGTGCCATCCGAACCGATCCACTACTTCACTGTGCGCTCCATGGTCCTTCCTGTGACGGTCCGCTTTGCACCAGCCTACATTTCCCTAGAAATGCATTGTGCCAATGTCCAACTAGCACAGGACGGTCGTCAAACGAAATGGATTTGAAACTATGGATCATCAAGAACCTGTAGTATATCTCTCAGCGCATGGAATAAAATATAATAATAACATAACTTGACATAAAACAGGCGAGACAGTGCATAAGCTGAAAACTAAACCATCATAGCAACGGAATCCAAAATACAGCTTATGATCCAAACCATTATTATAACTTCAAAATATTGTCTCTAAAGCAAAATAGAAAAGGTACACTACTAATTCCCAAAGTAGTGACCAGCAACAACACAGGAGAATATATATAAATAGTACGTGGAAGCCTCCCGCTCATCTCCGGACAGCTACTCGTGCATAGCCACCTAACTTGTCTCTAGTATACTTGTTTAGGAGCACCTAGAGTAATAAGAAGAGATAAAACTCTGGGTCAGACAAAAGTCTAGTATGAGCGATAGAAAAAAATAAAACAATAACAAGTATAAATGATCATACCTGAAACTGGACCTGCAACCATAGAGTTAGCACAACAAGATGTACAGTACTCTAAGGTAACACTAAGATAAAGTGTAAAATGGGCGTGTGCATGCCATGGTGATAGCAAACATCAAACATAGCAATCATCCTCACATATCTCGCTCAGTGCGTAAAGCATACGATATACACCACTTTGATCACCAGAACTATTGGGGCCATGACGGTATCCCACCCCCATCCAACTATCACTACGACCACTTTGCCCTTGGGGGCCCTGAAGGAGTTCGACTCCGTACAACCTCTGACCCAACCACACTGGTCCATAGTCAATGCCCCCCTCTCAATAGTGAACCAACGTTATAGATATCGATAACCCCTTTGCACATGTCCCGCAGCAAAGCCCAACTTTAGAAGCTAACCCGTCGATCCCCATTTGGATCCTGAGCTATTACTTCTCATCTGGACTTCCTTTACATCTCGGGTTTAGTTAGATTGGAATTGATCTTCAAAAGAGTTCATAGTCATCGACGGTCGTTCATCCTCCATGGGTTGGACGAACATCATCGTTAGGTTGGGCAAGCATGCATATGTATAAAGGGTCGGTCGAACATGCAATTCCTGGTCGGTCGAACATGCACCACTGGTTTGGTCGAACATGCACCATTAGGTCGGTCGAACATGTACCACTGGGTCGGTCGAACATGCATATGTTTATATATTGGGTCGGTCGAACACGTATCATCGGGTCGGTCGAACATCGTTATACCACCATTGGTTCGGTCAAACACCATGGGTCGGTCGAACATCGCTTATAGGGTCGGTCGCTCGACCCATAGCCTGCACCAATTTTCCAGCAAACCATTTTAGCCTATTGACGGTGTTTTCGACCATTCTAACTTCACTAATCAATCATAGATCATACCAAATAGTTGTAACAATCTATAGGTTCAATCAAAAAGATCAAAACATTAATCACATAGGTTATTTTAGATCAAATATACCCAAAATCCATAATTTTCCCCTTAATCCCCTTAACCATGTTTAACTATAGGATTAGCAAACTTAATCCAAATTAACCCAAATTTTTACCAGTGACATAGAATAATATTTTAGAATTTTTACATATTTTTCCAGATTTTTCAGAGTCATAATTTCGCTAATTATCACTTATCACCCCTAATTAGCCGTAATTAGTGAAAAAGCATGCAAATCACTCACCTTAGCCACAAATAAATTTCAGATTTGAAACTCTATCTGGTTTGGAACAGATCCTAATGTATTCCAGTATCTATATCTCGATTTCTATGCTAATTCGCCTTAATTTGATGTAGATTTGTCTAATATGTGATTAGAATGTGATTAAAGATGAATTTAGAAGGTGGAGGCCATTACTAAGGTTAGAGAAATGTTTGTGATGGCTGGAAAAATGAAAAAGAATCATTCTCTAACTCCTTTCAGCCCTCCCATAACCCTAATCCCGAAATGGGTTATGGGCCTGGCTGCTAATCACCCGGTTAAGCCCAATTATGTTGTTTTATGTTGTTTTTCATCTTCCAAACCTTATTTCAGCCATATCTCCCAAATGGTAAGTCCGTTTGATTAGTGTGATCACTCTACGGAAAGGTAAACCATCATCTGAATCCAATGGAAGTGGTTTTAGGTCAAAACTCCTTACCAATCAAAAGTTATAGGCGAAACAAGATTCGCCAGGGGAAAACGGTCATTTAAAAATTGGCAAAAATCGTGAATGTGGGAAATGACCCCAATAGTCATTTCCCAAAGTTACATGACCATACGACTTCGTATGAGAATAAAATAAATATTCTAAGATCCTCTAATACATAGAATGTGGGTTGTTACACTCTCCCCCCTTAAGAAATTTCGCCCCCGAAATTCCTTAAGCAAGAAACATAAAATGGTGTCCCGCATGCCTATCAACCATTTACAAATAATCAAACATACATAACAACACAACAAGCCTATCCTAGCATGTGGTTTACTAGCAAGGGGGTAATTATATCGTGATTAAAATCTTACCAGGTGAAGAGCTCTGGATACGACTTCCTTATGTTTTGCTCTGTTTCCCAAGTACAGTCATTCGCATTATCGCCCCACTGGACCTTGACTAGTTCCACCGTCATCCTTCGAAGTTGTTTTGTATCGTGTCCGACAATACGAATCGTCCGGCGACTCCCAACTAACTCGGATTCTACTTCGATATCATCCAACTGATCTGCTGCAACAGTCATAACAGAATCGTGCATGAACTTCCTTAACTGGGAAAAATGAAATATGTCGTGCACTCCCGCCATCTTGTCTGGTAATCCAACTTTATACGCTAAATTCCCCACTTGCTTGAGAACTGGAAATGGACCAACAAACCTTGGGCCAACTTACCTCTCCTGTCAAAACGAATCACACTCTTCAATGGAGAGATCTTGATGAATACCAGGTCGCCAACGGGGAACTTCAATTCTCTTCGCCTTTTACCAGCATAACTCTTCTACCTATCTTGGGCGACCTTCATTCGATGTTGAATAACCTTAATCTTATCTGAAGTTTCTCTTATTACATCTGGCCCAAGCACAAACTTCTCACCAGTTTCCAACCAACATGATGGTGAATTGCACGTTCTTCCGTACAAAGCTTCAAATGGAGCCATACCAATACTGGACTGGTAACTATTATTATATGCGAACTCAACCAGATGCAAATGGTCATCCCATGAACCCCCAAAATCCAATATACAAGCCCTCAAGAGATCCTCTAATACATGATTCACCCTCTCTGTTTGATCGTCAGTTTGAGGATGGTATGCGGTACTAAGGTGTAATTCTGACCCCTAAAGCCTCTTGTAAGCTCTTCCAAAACCCACTAGTAAGTAATGGATCTCAGTCACTCACAATACCTTTAGGTACTCCATGAAATCTCACTACCCACTTCATATACAGTTCCGCTAACTTAGTTGTCGTTCTATTCGACTTGACCGGTACAAACCTTGCACTTTTGGTCAATCGATCCACAATCACCCAAATGTTATCATGACCTGATCTAGTCCTTGGTAAACCATCTATAAAATACATTGAGACTTGTTTCCATTTCCATTCAGGAATTTCTAATGGTTGCAACAAACCACTAGGCTTCTTTTGCTCGGCTTTAACTAACTGACAACTCATGCACTTGGATATAAACTTCCCAACGTCTCTCTTCATCCCTTCCCAGTAGTAGGTCTGCTTCATGTCTCGATACATTTTGTTACCACCGGGGTTTATAGTTAGTTTTGAGTGATGACACTCTCTAAGCACTTCATCTCTCAATCCCTTAATATTGGGTACAACTAGTCTCCTATTCTTTCGAAGCCATCCTTCTCGATCAAGTCCATACTTGTTCATCTACTCACCGTCGATACCCATCTCTACCTTGGAGATGATTTCCACTAGGTTAGGATCGTCCCTCTGACGAATGGAGCCGATCCGCCCAATCAAAGTCGGTCTAATCATCAAACTTGCTAACATTTCTGGATCCAATTCGCACTTAGGTCTAAAATCATATCCCATGATATACTGCAGTTGCTTCCATCCAAGAAACATAGCCCCTAAACTGGCATGTCTCCTACTCAATGCATCAACCACCGCATTTCCTTTCCCGGGTGTGTATGCGATATTGAAATCATATGAAGCTAAGAACTTTAACCATCTCTGTTGATGAAGATTTAAATCCTTTTGAGAGAAAAGATACTTTAACAACTTATGATCGGTAAACAACTCAATCTTTCTCCCAAGAGATAACGTCTCCACATCTTTAACACGAACACAATCGCTTCCAATTCCAAATCATGGATAGGATATCTTTTCTCATCCGGTTTCAGTTGCCGACTAGCATAAGCTACAACCCTACCTCCCTGCATCAGTACAACACCTAGTACGGTACCACAGGCATCCGTGTATACCGTCATCTCGTCATTCCCTTTAGGAATAACTAACACTGGTGCACATGTCAACTTTTCCTTTAGGCTCTTAAATGCGTTTTCACACCTTCCGTTGTAGACGAAAGCTTGAATCTTATTGGTCAACTGAGTTAATGGTGCCGCTATCTTGGAGAAGTCTTGAATAAACTTATGATAATATCCAGCTAACCCTAAGAAACTTCTCACATCCATTGCATTCTTGGGCGTAGACCAATCTTGCACTGTAGCCACCTTCGCAGGGTCCACGTCAATGCCATTCTCTGAAACAACATGACCCTAGAACCTCACTTCCCTCCTCCAGAAGGGACATTTAGAAAATTTCGCTTTCAATTGGTGTTTCCTCAACACCTCCATCGCTATTCTCAAATGTTCCTTATGTTCTTCCTCTGTCCTCGAGTAAACCAAGATATCGTCCACGAACACAAGAACGAACTTATTCAACTGATCTCTGAAACCATATTCATAAGATCCACAAAATATGCGGGCGCATTGGTCAACCCAAATGGCATCACCAACCACTCATAAAACCCAAACGGCGTCCGAAATGCCGTTTTAGGTATACTCTCAGCTGCAACTTGGAGCTGACAAAAATATGTCGTGAGCTCTAACTGGGAGAACACTCTCGCTCCATTCAACTGATCAAAAAAATCGTCTATCCATGGAAGAGGATACTTATTCTTCCTCGTCACCTTATTCAACTCGTGGTAGTCCACACATAAGCGAAGGGAACCATCGGCCTGAGTGGCAAATAAAACTGGTGCTCCGTACTTGGAAACCTGCTTCGGGTAAATCCCTTCTTCAAAAGATCGCCCATTTGCACCTCGAACTATCGTTGTTCCCTTGGCGCCATACGATGAAGTGGCATCACTATATGTCCAGAATCATTCACTAAATCAATCCGAAACTCAATCTCTCGGTGTGGTGGAAGTCCGGTCAATTCCCTGAAGATGTCCGGATACTCGCCAGCAATAGGCACATTTGAGAACTCATCATGCGCAATGTCGAGGGAATTTAGAAAACTAGCCATTACCCCCATCACTAGGTAGGCAACCAAATAGTACCCTTAACCCATCATCCGCTCTAATGGTCACCGAAGACCGCTTACAGTCTACCACCACCCCATATCTTTAGAGCCAATCGACTCCCAAAATAATGCCAAACCCAGTAAAGCCCAAAACAAAGCAATCACAAGCAAATATGCATCCATGACTCGATAAGACCAAATTACGACAAATCATACTAAGGCTAGTCGAACCACCGATCAAGTTCGTCGCAACAAAAGGTTTATCGACAATCTCGGGTTCCAATCCCAACCTATCTATCCAAGTCACTAGATACGAAGGAATGGGAAACCTCGGTATCAAACAGTACTCGAACAGGAACATTATAAATGGAAAGCATACCTTGAATGACGACACCCTTTCCTTTCTTCACCGCAGTTGGGGCATTCGACAAAGAAGGAACAGCGTTGGTAACATATGCTTTCACAATCTACTTCTCTTTAGGAGGTTGTGGACATTTATCCTTGGTTTGATTCTATTTCCTCTTATTCTGGGAATTCTTCTTGCCTCCACCGCTTGCTTGCGGCTTTGGCTCCTCTACAGATGCAACAACAACCTCGGTCTTCGACTTAGGGTTAAGACACTCTGATCTCAAGGCCTTTCTCATAGTAAATTCAAAAGTCTCATCGGTATGATTTATAAGTCTTTCCCCCAACTACTCATCTAAGCCAGTTATGAACTTCTCATTCTTCTTCTCGGCAGTATCGATAAGAGTTATCCATACTTTGATAAAGTATCGAACTCAGCAATATATTCCAAGAATGCTCTACCATTCTGCTTAAGCTCCAAAAACTTCCTGAACAATTCTAATTTCTGAGCAGCTGGAATAAACTTGTCACTGAAGAGAATCTTAAACTGATTCCAAGTAACTTGATCATCAGGAGTAGCTGCTTTAATAACATTCCACCAATTCATAGCCCGTCCTTGAAGCTGACGCAATGTTAGCTTTCTCTTCATTGCATCATCGATCCCCAAATCCTCGAAGATGCACTCACAACTATCCAGCCAATCTTGAACCACCATGGTCGATTCCGTTCCATGGAACGGCTTCAATCAAGACTAGTATAATCCTTGTTAAGCTTGGCGAAATCGACTCTAGGCACCTGCACCGCTGCATCACCACCGTTAGCAGCATTAGGAACTGCTCCCTGAACATCCCTAAGAATCTCTCACATGAAGGTAGTAAACATTGTCCTCATATCAGGGACATTCCCATTGTTGGCCCCTGAACTCGTACTCCTCGTATATCGGCTCATCGTTCAATCTGTAAAGAGAAAACGCTTAACCATCTCCATAGTGGTGCACGTGCACTGCGGCTTCATCTTTAGATATTCTAATAGTATATACATATATAGCTTTTGAAAACCAAAATATCGCAAATATGTTCTCTCATATACATATAATATCTCTCCCTGATGTCTTCCCTAGGTTAAACTACGCAACCTAGGCTCTGATACCAAGTGTGACGTCCCGCCCCGCACCAGCCGACATTTCCCAGAAAATGCATTGTGCCATTGTCCAACTAGCATGGGACGGTCATCTAAAGAAAGGGATTTGAAACTATGGATCATCAAGAACCTGTAGTATATCTCACAGCGCATGGAATAAAATATAATAATAACATAATTTGACATAAAACATGCGAGACAGTGCATAATTTGATAACTAAACCATCATAGCAGCGAAATCCAAAATACAGCTTATGATCTAAACCATTATTATAACTTCAAAATATTGTCTCTAAAGCAAAATAGAAAAAGTACACTACTAATGCCCAAAGTAGTGACCAGCAACAACAAGGGAGAATATATGTAAATAGTATGTGGAAGGCTCCTACTCGTCTCCAGACAGCTACTCGTGCATAACCACTTAACCTATCTCTAGTTTACTCGTTTAGGAGCACCCAGAATAATAAGAAGAGACATAAAACTCGGGGTCAGACAAAAGTCTGGTATGAGCGATAACAACAAAATAAAATAATAACAGGTATAAATGATCATACCTGGACCTGCAACCAAAGAGTTAGCACAACAAGATGTACAGTACTCTAAGGTAACACTAACATAAACTGTAAAATGAGAGTGTGCATGTCATGATGATAGCAAACATCAAAACTAGCAATCATCCTCAAATCTCTCGCTCAGTGTGTAATGCATATGATATCCACCACTTTGATCACCAGAACTATTGGGGCCACGACGGAGTCCCACCCTGTCCAACTATCACTACGACCACTTTGCCCTTGGGGGGACTAGTGGAGTTCAACTCCATACAACCTCCGACCCTACAACACTAGTCCATAGTCAATGCCCCTTCCCCCTCTAATAGTGAACCAAAGTTAAAGATATTGATAACCCCTCAAAGCCTAACTTTAGAAGTTTACCCGTCGATCCCCATTTCGATCATGAGCTATTACTTCTCATCTGGACTTCCTTTGCATCTTTGGTTTAGTCCGACTGGAATTGATCTTTAAAAGAGTTCATAGTCATCACTGGTCGTTCATCCTCCATGGTCGATCGAACATCATCGTTGGGTCGGTCGAGCATGCATATGTATAAGTGATCGGTCGAACATGCAATCCCTGGTCGGTCGAACATGCACCATTGGGTCGGTCGAACATGCACCACTGGGTCGGTCGAACATGCATATATATATATATAGGGTCGGTCGAACATGTATCATCGGGTCGGTCAAACATCGTTATACCATCATTGGGTCGGTCGGACACCATGGGTCGGTCGAACATCGCATATTGGGTCGGTCGCTCGACCCATAGCCTGCACCAATGTTCCAGCAAACCATTTTCGCCTCTCGACGACATTTTCGACCATTCTAAATTCACTAATCAATTATAGATCATACCAAATAGTAGTAACAACATATAAGTTCAATCAAAAAGATCAATACGTCAATCACATAGGTTATTTTCGATCAAACATACCCAAAATCCATGGTTTTCCCCTTAATCCCCTTAACCATGTTTAACTATAGGATTAGCAAACTTAATCCAAATTAAGCCAAAGTTTTACCAGTGACATAAAATAATATTTTAGAATTTTTACATATTTTCCCAGATATTTCTGTGTCATAATTTCGCTAATTATCACTAATCACCCCTAATTAGCCGTAATTAGTGAGAAAGCATGCAAATCACTCACCTTACCCACAAATAAATTTCGGATCTGGAACTCTTTCTGATTTGGCATGGATCCAAATGTATTCCAGCAGCTCTATCTCAATTTCTATGCTAATCCACGTTAATTTGTTGTAGATTTGGCTAATATGTGATTAGAAAGTGATTAAAGATGAATTTAGAAGGTGGAGGCCATTACTACGGTTAGAGAGAAATGTTTGTGACAGCTGGAAAAATGAAAAAGAATAATTCTCTAACTCCTTTCAGCCTTCCCATAACGTAGTCCTGAAATGGGTTATGGGCCTAGCTGCTAATCACCCGGTTAAGCCCAATTATGTTGTTTTTAATCTTCCAAACCTTATTTCAGCCATATCTCCCAAATGGTAAGTCAGTTTGATTAGTGACCACTCTACGAAAAGCTAAACCATCATCTGAATCCAATAGAAGGAGTTTTAGGTCAAAACTCTTTACCAATCAAAAGTTATAGGCGAAACAAGATTTGCCAGGGGCAAAACGGTCATTTAAAAATCGGAAAAAATCGTGAATGTGGGAAATGAACCCAATAGTCGTTCCGCAAAGTTACACAACCATACGACTTCGTATGAGAATAAAATAAGTATTCTGTGATCCTCCGATACGTAGAATGCGGGTCGTTACACTTCCAATTTTGCCCGATCGAACACATTTTGGCCAATCCATCATGTTTTGTGCGATCCATTCCTCGGTCGATCCTTCATTTTGGAACGATCCACATTCCCTTGATCGGTCACATGATCCCCAAGAGACACACTTACCCAATCCACTAATTTTCCAAAGCACTCCCACGATTTAGGCATTTTTCATTAATCCATCCCCTTTGGCCGATCAATGCTTTACATCATTTTTGTAGCCGATCCATCACGTGCACATCGTGATGATCCATAGCTTTGTTGTGTTCTACCTTTTCCGATCCATCCATCTTGCCATGAGCCGATCCATGCGTTTGCGCTCGAGCTGATCCACCATTCCACCATGTGCACCCTTGCCAAATCCAATTTTTTACCATGTTTTCCACGTCACCACCGACCCATCCCTTCGTGCGACCCATCCCCAAATTTACTTTGGCCGAACCCGATCCATCACCAGCGACGAACATCTATGCACACAACTCATCCAAATCAACAAATTTCATCCAAATGATCAATGGCACAACAAGTCAATCATCAACAGTCTTTTAGAACAACGAATAATCATCACATAATCATTTGAAATTCACCAAATCATGAGAAACAAATCAAGAATTAGATATTAACTTGCATAAACACATGAATTTACCATTATAATCTTGCTAGATTAGATCCTATGGTGATCCAAATTGAAAATAGACTTATATTGATTAGATCTAGGTGAAAACGACTTGAAATGGTGAAATTATGATCAAACAAATCCATATATTCGATTGAATCCGTGTAAGAGATGCTTATCACTCACCAAATCCACAAAATAGATTGAAATCAATGAATCTCTTGTTTGGACAACGAAGAACAACCTCTGTATTAATCAATTTGATGCGATCTAACCTTCTTCGATGTTGATCTTCAACCTTCTTATGTAAATCTATGAATTGAAATGAAGTGGAGTTGTATTTGGTTGAGCCAGAGAATCACAGACACCCAACCAAATGAGAGAATGAAGAAATAAAGTATTCTCTCTACTTATACCCTCCTATTTATAGCCAACAGCCCCTATCCTTAATGGGCCTCACTAATCAGCCCATAAATGACTAATTAGTCTGTCCAGAAAACTAGCAACACTAAAACGACAATTCCTCCCAAACCACCTAGCCAAATCTTTAATATGAGCATTGTACAGAATTGGAAACACCATTTTCGATCCACTGAAATCGATCGCAACACCTGATTCGATCCCGATCAAAAGTTATTCCCTAAAAAAATAACAAGGGAAAAATGGTCATAAATAAAATTGATAAAAATCATGGGCATGTCTCACATCCCTATGAACAACAAATCAAGAGTTGAGAATGATTCGACCCTCAGGGAATTAAATAAAAAATATTTTACAATCCTCCGATACGAAAAATGCGGGTTGTTACATGGTTAATTCTCAAAATAAATCTTTTAAACATTTTAAATTCATTTAATATTTCTTATTAAATTATGGGTCGCTACAATATGTCCCTAACTAATGCAAGAAATTAGGTGATCCATTGACTCAGTCAATCTCCTTTTATGCGATTTATGTCGGTGCCATGCATCCAAAATGTATACAAGAAAACCCTAATGGTACATAAAATTATATATATGTGCTACAACCACCATAAAAATGAAACATTCATATGATAATCACTCATTTTCATCTATAAAGTAAAAATGAATTAAAAGTGCACCCACATCCATATGAAATTATGTTAGTGTCCCAATTGCCAATCACTAATTAAGGTCTGATGTGTGTATATGCATCCATTGCATCCACTAGCAAATACTGCATCCACATGAACTTGTCAAACATAACATGTCCTAATAAGATGGTTAAACCAAGTCCTACCATCCATAGGATTTTCTAAGACTCACTAATTCAAATGATAGGAATTAGATAAGATTTAAATTCAAAACTAAGAAAGGATTAAAAGGGTACTATCAAAAAGGAATGGAAAAGATACCCTCTGGTTCCCATGGTGCTTCGTTGTTATCTTCTCCCCACTTAACCTTGATAAGTCTAATCTCCTTATTCCTTAACTTTTTTATTTTTTAATACAGAATCCACGTAGGTACTCGTCTGACAGAAGCCTCCTTCTCGACATCTACCTCCTTTAAAGTTCTCGGCTTAACGACTACTGCAAAATAAGGTAGGCATTTCCTCAAATGTGAGACATGAAATATGTCTTGAAACATTGATAGCTTCTCTGGTAGTTAAATCCTATAGGCCATATGACCTATCTTCTCTACTATTGGAAATGGGCCAACAAACCTTGGTGCTAATTTCCCATCTGAGACAAATCGCACCATGTTCCTAAGGGGAGATACTTTAATGAAAACCATATCCCCACACTGAACTCAAGATCTGACCTTCTTCTATCTGCATAAGATTTCAATTTGTCATTTCTATCTTGAGATTCCTTTATCCTTTTTCGAATTAAGTCGATGCTATTTGGGGTCTCTTTGATCATCTGTTGTCCAATTAGAACTCTATCTGTAGTCTCCCACCAACAAGATGGTGATCTGAAGGGCGCCATGCCAATACTCCCTAGTAGTTATTGTTACAAGCAAACTCAACTAAGGGAAGATACTCTTCTCAACTCCCTCCGAAGTCCAAAATGCATAGTTGTAATAAATCCTCAAGAATCTGATTAACCCTTTTGGTTTGTCCATCTGTCTAAGGGTGACATGCAGTACTAAGTCTCAGCTGTGTACCTAACGCCTCCTGCATCCTCCCCCAAAACTCGCTAGTAAAGATGGAGTCTCTATTACTAAGGATACTCGTGGGAACCCCATGAAATCAGATGATCTCCCTTAAATATATCAAAGCTAACCCAGCCGCGGTCCTCTTATTCCAAACTGGGATGAAATGAGCGCTTTTGGTCAATTTATCCATGATTACACAAATGTTAGTATGGGCATACCACGATCTAGGCAAACCATCTACGAAATTCACTAAGATGCTCTCCCACTTCTACCGTGGCACATCTAGGGGATGAAATAATCCACCAGATTTCCCTTGCTCAACCTTAACTTTTTGACAAGATATTCATCTAGCCACAAAATCTGTCACGTCTTTCTTCATCCCTTTCTAATAGAAGATCCTCTTCATATCGCTATACATGTTATCTCCTTCCGGATGGACGGTCATCCGAGAGTGATGGAACTCCTCTAGTACCGCACTTGTCACATCTCTCGTGCGGGGTACACATAACCTACCATCATGACGTAGCCATCCTCTCTCATCAACTGAATATCTAGAAAGGTGCCTAAAGGTCTCACCTCTACCTAGTCGGTCCAAAATATTGGCTAGTTGTTGATCATCAAGCTGATTGGATCCAATTTGTTCCAATATAGTAGGTTTTACATCAGTTGATGCTAATAACCTTGGTGCATAATCCGTAGATGGACTGAAATCTAAAGACGAGATAAACTCCAAACTTTGCCACTCTACGAATAATGGAATCGAAGTCATCCTCTGCCTCCTTCAAACATTTGCCACCACATTCCCTTTTCCTGAGGTGTAAGAAATCCCGAAAATATAGGATGTTAGAAACTCCATCCAACGTTGTTGTCTCAAGTTAAAGATACTTTTGGGAGAATAAATACTTGAGAGACTTATGATCGGTATACAGCTCAAACCTCTCACCCAACAAGTAATGCCCCCAAGACTTAAGGGCGAAAACAATAGCTACTAGCTCTAAACCATGGGTAGGATCATTCTTCCCATGTATCCTTTGATGTTTGCTACCATAATAAACAACCATACCCTCTTGCATTAGGACTATGCCCAATCTTGTGCCACAAGCATCTATATACACTGTAAACATCTTGGATTCATCTAGAAGAGTCAACACTGAAGTGTTCATAAGAGCCTTCTTCAATCTCATAAAGGATTCCTCGCAATCCATGTCCCACGAGAATAACAAGTTCTTCTTAGCAAGGCGGGTAAGCAGAACTGAAATCCATGCAAAGTTCTTAATAAATTTTCAATAAAACCCTGCCAAACCTAGAAAGCTCCTTACTTCAGTTGCATTCTTGAGGACCTTCCAGTCTTGCACAATGACCACTTTAGCGAGATCCACTATTATACCATCTCCCAAAACTACATGCCTCAAGAATCTCACTTCTTTATGCCAAAAGTGGCACTTCGAGAATTTTTCCTTCAACTGATGGGCACGAAGAGTACGGAGAACCTCTCCCAAATGCAATGCATGCTCATCCTTATCTTTTGAGAATATCACGATGTCATCCACAAATACTACCAGTACCACAAACTTATTTAAGAACTACCTAAACACTCGACTCATCAATTCAACAAAATATGTCAATGCATTGGTTATCCCAAAGGGCATAGCCAACTACTCAAAAAATCCATGTGGAATCCTAAAAGTGGTCTTATACACACTATCATCTGCAAAGCTGATGAAAACCAATTGCTAAATCTAACTGAGAGAAAATGGATGCACACTCCAACTGATAAAATAAATCATCTATCCGTGGGAGTGGGTGTCGATTCTTCTTCATGAGTTTGTTCAATTTTCTATAACCCACGCATATTTAGTAGCAAAAACGATTGGCGCTCGTTACTCAAATGTACTCCGTCTAATAAAGCCTTTCTCGAATAGCTTAGCCACCTGCTCTCTCGGTTCTTTCCTTTCCCTCAGAGCCATATGACGTACAGGCAATGCAACAGGCTTAGCATTCTTTTCAAATAAATTAGAAAGTCGATATCTCATCTCGAAGGTAGTCCCCTCACTTTCTCAAATACGTCCGGAAAATCTCTCACTACAGGTGTAACAGTCCAGAATTTTTAACCAATTTAAAATTGAAATTTTTATTACTTAATTTGAATTTAAATTTGAATTTTACATAAATATATATGGTTAAGAATTTTGATAAGTTAGATGATAGATTTTATTTGAATTATAAATGAGAATGATTATTAATGAGTTTGGATTTATTGATACTATTTGTCGTTCGATCAGATTTGTCAAACCATAACATGAATAAGTAGCATTAGAATTAAGTGTTGCCCTTATTTTTCATAGCATTTAAGGGAAAATGCTACCAAAAGTTCACCTTCTCTTCTTAAGACAAGTGTATGGGCACTTGTAATTTTGAATGTAAACTTTCATGCATGGTTTCCACTTATCGCCTTATGTGTCCTTACCTTCTTACTCCTCCTTTCCTATATAAGGAGCTCTTTACTTCATTTTTTATCATCCATTTCTATTTTTCCTACCTTCCTTCTTCTTCTTAAGCTTATGGCCATGGTTTCCATGGCATAAGTCTTCCTCTTTTACACCACCACCTTGCCAAAGTTCGTCGTCATCCTCCTCCTCTTATAATATAAAGAGAGAGATTAGTGTATATTACATTATATATATATATATATTGGTGAAGAAGACGCTACGCTGAAATACTATCCGATGGTTCGCTCAGCTAGGCTCGCCTACCGTGAAGATTTGGAAAGCTGTTAGGTGAGAACTCTTTAACCATGGTTTATATATTTAATTAGTAGTTAGACTAATTTAAATATAGTGATGAATTATTAGTGGTTAATGATGATTGATGTTTGTTGTGATAGATGCTGGATGCGTAGTTTAGAACACACACTATTAAGCATTAGTGTTATAATGCTTGTGCACAGTTATGATTTATTTAATTATGTTGATGATGGTTGTTATAGATGTTTATAATGTCTGTTGATGCTGTTTTGCGCACACTATGACACAACAAGTATGATATCACATTGGTGATCGGCAAATCTCCTCGTAATTAGAAGCAATATCATTATTGAAATTGAAGGTTAATAATTGGGAAAGACCATATGTATGAATTCATATATATTGATAAAGTTCTTTAAATGAATAAATAAATACAGGAATATTCTAGGATGCCAGAGAGGATAGTGTCTAGGCTTGAGTTTGGAAAATATAGTTTCCTGCTCTCCCTGGTTATTCCTAACTGATCCAACGAATGGGATAGTTAATTTGAAATTATTTGAATTTAGAAATGAATTGGAATTTGATTTATTAAGTAAAAAAATAAAAGTTTAATTTTGAACCCAAAATAAATTTGGAAAGTCAATGTAAATTACTTTAAATGGTTTTAAATGATTTACATGAGTATATAATGGTTTTCTAAGGTATTTTGAAGTACTGAAGAATAATTTTTATTTTGGTCAAACTAGAGCTTGTCGCATAATGGTATATTAGTTACAAACATTAAATGCTTATAACTTTTGCAATCTAAATTGGATTTCCAAGAAATGAAAAACAATTGATTTATATTAACAAGAGCTTTTTAATGAGTGAAAGCGGATTTTAATTTCGGGTTATAATTTTCAAGTTACGTTTAAAACCGTTTTGGAAAAGGTCATTGTAAGAGCAGTTGTCGACCATAACTATAAACAGTTATTTTAAATGTTTTAAAAATATGAAAAAATGGCAAAATCATTATAAATTATGTAAAAGTGTTTTGAATCATAAAGTTTAAGTTTTGGCTAAGATAAACGATATTTTGATCAAAGTAGTTGGGATAGATGTTTTGTAACGCTTTTGAAACTGGTAACTCTTTCTTTGAAAATAATCTATTTTGAAGTGGTAAATCGCGAGCTATTTCCCGACTATAAGTAATCATTTTTAAATGATTGGTGGAATGTTTTCAAAGATTTAAAAGTATTGAAAATGTTTTTTATGGAAATTAAATTGATTTACTTGATACTAAAACTGGGTTTTCAATTTTAAATAATCGGATATGGTTGGAGGTAAATCTTCGGATGTTTGATATTAATCTGGTAGATGATGACTCTTACTATTTGAGGAATTTAAAAGGTAGTTCACCGTTATTCCGTTTATAGTGTGAGTTGGATACAGAGATTAATATTAAGTATAAGTTGATGATATTTCTATCCAGATATAATGTCAAAGAGATGGATAAATCTTTAAATTAAGATATGGGTTTCCCAATTTGATTGGGATAAGTTGGTTAGAAATAATCTTCGGATATTTGATATGAAATTCTTTGGTGTAAACGTATACTATTTAAGGAATTTGGAAGATATTATTATTATATCATTAGTCCACTTAAAGAATTCGTTGATTATGGGAACTGATATCGAATATAAGTAGATACAATTTCTGTGTAACTTATGTTCAATATCGATTGATTTGGGTTTTGTCGTGAATCATATCTTCAATAATATCATTCTTGAAACCCAATGAGACTGAGTTATGGAAATTCATAATGTAATTTGGGATTTAACCAAATCTTTGATTCGAGGAAATTAAAAATAAGGAATTATGAAGGAAGAATCTACTTTTAATTTCCGCTGAGCTTTCCGACCGTAGCTTGTAGGTTTAGCTTTCAGAGTTGGATTCTGGATTGGAGCTAGAGCTATATTTTTGGTTTTCTTAGTCCATTGAAGAATTAATTTCCGCTGAGCTCATGTTGTACTCTGATGTATTCCCTGTAACTCTGATGTTATATTATGGAAGTGAAATAAAAAGTTCTGTTATTTTTTGTGCAAATTTGTTATGTAACACCCCGTATTTTCTGTGAACGTATAAGTAACAAATCAGAGAATAATTAATTTTTAAAATAATAATCAAGGGAAACGGGTTGCGCCATTGCGTTCGTCTCGAAATTCTGCTTGGAAACGAGTCTGAGTTTTCGAGAAACGGAGTCCGTATGAGGGAGATATGACCCTCCGAAGTTTCAGACATTTTCAAAATTGAAAACAGCTCGAAAATTCGAATTCAAAATCCCAGAACAGGCTGGGCGGGGAAATTCCCGCCCATGGACCAGGTCGACCTGGGGGTCGACCATAGTGTCGACCTCCCAGGGGCCAGGTCGACCCTAGTGTCGACCTGGGAGTCGACCTGCTCCCGAAACCCAGTTTTTTAACTTGGTTCATTCTGATGTATCTGGTCTCGTTTTCTGTCTAGATTCGTCCGCCTAATCCTATATAAACAGCCACATTCCCTTTACACCATTCTTCCCTTATGCTACACAATTTCATTTCTATACTCTACCTCCGTTCTTATTAAATAAAATAATGGCGTCGTTACTCTGCTAGAATCAAAACTAGGAACTTCTTCCAATCTGAATAAAGTTAAAAGGGAACAACTATTTTCTAATCTAATCGATAGTCTACGCCAAAGGAACGCTATTCAGTGTCAGAACTCAGAAACCAGAAATCAAGACTTTCCTTTTTGATTGTGAGTACAGTTATTTTCAGATATGAACTTTAATTATGATCTTGACGTGGTTATAAATCTGAATCTGAGGTTATGTATATTCTTATCTGTCACATCTGTTTTTCTGTGACTATTCTGTACCTCTTTCTTCTTTCTGTTCTATAGCCAGGCTACTACGAGCCTGCGCCGAATCTTATAAGAGATTAACGAACGAACGCTAAATTTTGGGGCAAATAATGAATAATGCATAATTAGACATGAAACTGTTGCCTATGAGACTATTGCCTATGACTATGATTCATGACTATGAGACTATTGCCTATGACTATGATTCATGCCTATGAGACTATTGCCTATGACTATGATTCACGCCTATGAGACAATTGCCTATGACATTGAATAAGAAACTATTGTGATTAGTCGCCCATGACTATTGTAGTTAGTTTCCTATAACTATTGTAGTTAGTTTATTATGCCTATTCCCTTAATGATGTTAGATCTCATATTTAGTATGTAACTTTGCTGGTTTATTCCCATTCACTGTTATGTACATCGAGCCTGGTGGGGCCATTATCATTGTATTTGGTTCATTATTGCATGCCTATTCTTTCTTGTGCTTATCCCCTATTCCTTTTGCTAGGGCCATTTCATGAGTATTTAGAGAACTTGTGGAAACATGTTATACGGGGATTTGGCATAGCTTAATTAAGTTAATTTGGCATAACAAATATGTTGGCGTAATCTGAATTGGCTATAATAGAGAATGATTTACATGTGTATTAGTCTTGGACAAAAATGGTAAGCTAGAATATTAAATCTAGTTTTGACATGAACTGTAAATAGGAATATTAAGGCTAAGATTTGGGGCATATATTGTATTATGAATTATTACCTTGATTTGGGCATGTAAGTTTAGGCTAAATTTATGATTAGGCAAGATATGTAAATAGAGTTTTAGATATATATAATCTGCTAAATCTTTTATCTGCTAAATCCGTTAAATTGCCTAATCCGTTATCTGCTAAATCTGTTGAATTGCCTAAACTACTGAATCTGTTATCTGTTAAATTTGTTGAATCGCTTAAACTGCTAGATCTGCTACCTGTTGAATTGTCTAATCTGTTAAAAACTAGATAGTGGTAATCTGGGTATGGAAATCCGTAGGCTCGACCTAAGATTTAGTAAAACATGGAAATTTGATTAATCTGTTGTATCCTATGAAGAAGTTTAATCTGTTAAATAAACAGAATTAGTCTGATATTTGAAAAATCTGTATTGGAATGAATTGGCTAAACATGAAACATGGCTAACTCGAGGTTAGAATGAGTTTGCGGCGTAATCCTGCCCAGAACCGCCTGGCACATCCAGTGGCTGCAAACAATAGGTTCTAATGTGAGAAGTTAGTCATAACGTGCTTGAAACCCGAGGTTAGACTCAGTTTGCGGCAGAAATCTGCCCGGAACCAACCGGCCTAACCAGTGGCCGCAAACTGTCAGTCTAATGTGAGAGGTCTGCGCATTAATTTTTAATTAATACAAATCTAAGATAAATATGATGTCTAAAACATGTTGGGTGGATAGGGTTGAACCAATTGGACTAATGAATCTAACAAACCCGTTTCGTGAATCTATATGCCCAATTACAAAGTTAGACAAATCTGTAAATCTGTTAAATCCGTATATCTGATCCGTTAGTCTGAAAACTTGTCTGATCTGTGAACTAGTTGATCTGAACTTTGTATGTCTGAACTTGTAAACAAGTTAATCTGAAATCTGTTAGTCTGGGGACACAAGGTTAGGAGGCAAATTACTTGTGTCATCTGTTGTTTGGGACCAATATTAGTCAGTAACCCTTTCTGGTATCAAAACTTTGACCCAACAGTAGGTAGGGTCCGGGCACGCTTACTGAACTAATTATAAGCTGTTCATTCTGATAATGGCGAGGGGTGTTGATGGTGCGTTCCAACCGGGTCATGTGCGTGCATGGATCCCGGTCTGCCTCTGAGGATGTAAGACGCCGTGACATCTGTAAATAGGTCTGTGTCATTTAAAGGTTGCCACTTTGGGGAGTGATACACCCTTTTGTGGGGCTGGCATAGGGTATTTATGTATTAGGGAGCCGATCGCTTGGGGTAGGGTTTTAGGGTACACTTAGTTCTGTCTGTTTCTGTTGGTACCGTCTGTTTCTGTTGGGTGGTAACACCTGTCTGTTTCTGCGTGGTACCGTCTGTTCGGGTGGTAAAGGCCCATTTACTAGTGTACACCTAATTCTACATTCTGTTTCTGAAGGGATTAATCTGTTTCTGTTTCTGTACCTTCTGTTCGGGTGGTAAAGGCCCATTATTAGCATTCTGTTTCTGTCTGTTTCTGTTGGGGTGGTTAAGGCCCATTACTAGCATTCTCTTTTGTGGAAATTATTCTGTTCCCGTTTCTGTTTTAGTTTAGACATTGGGGTGACACCTAATCCTGTTATACTAGTATTAGTGCAGAGAGGTGAAAAGTAATAGCTTACATCATTCTGTTTTTTTTTCTGTTTAACCTAAGTATATCTGCTACTCCTGTTACTGTTATCTCGCATCCAGTTTTATTTACATGCCATGATTATTATTATTTGTTCATATGCTGGAAATCACTGGACTCGCCAGACTTTATGTCTGACCTCGTTTGTTTTTCGCCCCTTTTCTTTCCGTCCCCCCCCCCCCCCCCAGGTTTCCAAGGAGGGAATACTTTAGCTTGATCCGGATTTCTTCTGCTTGATTCTTATGGCATCTTCTGTGGGGATTATGATTTTAAAAGATTTGTACTCGGAGGGCTTTTGAACAAGGCTGATATATATATGTACTTGAGTTTTGGTAAAGTGATTTTGAAAGATGTGACCAAACTGATTTCTGTTTCCCGCTGAAATAAAGTTATAAAATTTTCAAGTACTGCTTTACGTATCTGTTCTTGTAATATACTGTTCTTTCTACTAAAATGCTCCATCAAAGTTAAGGCATTCCCTTTGTGAGTGACCTTAACGGAGGTGGGGTGTTACACTTGGTATCGGAGCTGAAGGTTACCCGATTGGGTAAAGTTTTTGAAAACCATTTTCAAAAAGGTTTTAAAAGGAAGTATTTTCGAAAATAAAGCCTATTTTTGAAAAAACATAATTCCCAAAAGCCATATACCTATCTTTTGATCCTCCGTTTGAATCTTTGTTTCCTTCTTTCTCCGGGGCTCCTGGCTTTTTGGGAGGTAACCTCATCGCGGCATGGTTCTGTAGGCTTGATAAGACTACGACACCGGTCAAAGGGCAAATAAACGCCCGACTTCCATCTGTAGCCACAGTAGTCTCGCCTACGGCTAATTTTCTTTCGAGATTTGTAGGATTTTCCATGCGATAGAGGCAGCTTTCGAGGGACTTGTCAACGTGTTACACACAGATAGTAAAGATGAGAATGAGGGAGATTGGCTAAGGAGCACAACCCAAGGATGAGAAACTCATGGATATGGACTTGGTTCACAAAGGAGGTAAAAAGGAAACACAAAAGAAGGAAGAAAAGTTTGAAGATAAAGGAGGAGAAAAGTGCTTTACTTACGGAAGCTTGACTCATCTGGACAAGGATTGCTGAAAGAGGAAGGACACTCACTTCAACTGTGGTGAGATGGGACACTTCACTAGGGACTGCCCGAAGAAACGGGGGCAAGGACAGAGGACATGACCTACTTCGGGAAGGCAAGCGAATGCTCTCATAGTTGGTGGATAGGATAGAAGTAGGAAAATTTCCGTAGAGAGTTTAGTTTCCTTATCTGATTATTGAGTTAGAACTCTTTCCGATTATGGCACTCTGATTTTGTAGTCGAGTCTCTGCACTTTAATACTAGTCTTGTTTCTGATCTGGTTATAGTCTCAAACCCCATAGGGGTTACGACTCATCTGTTGGTGATAGGTTGGGGTTTGAGGGTATCTGTGTTAGGCGTCAAGTCGATTGTAATGCATACATTCTGGGTTTTTGAGGGATATGGTGGATTTTTCCATGCTTAGTTTTCTAAGAATCATTCGATAATCTGATCTGTACTAGTAGTCTGTAAGCATCTGGATATTTCTGAAAAGGTTAAGATTTCCAGTTTTGACATTGTCTAAAGAGGGTAATCCTCTGGGCATCAATCTGAGGTTGATTTCGGTCTTCGGGGCCGATACTTAGGGGAATTATTCTCTTAACCAATGTCTAATGGGAACCAAGTTTTTGTTTTATCTGTACTCGCTTCCATCATTCGATTGTATCCTATCGATCGAATCTTCGAACTTTAGGTAGAAACCAATTGGTGTAAACATGTGTTTGAGACATGTTATGTTTGATGGTTGCAAGTGGATGCAAGTGGTTGCTAGAGGTTGCTCGTGGATGCATATACACACACTAGGCACTAGATCGGCTCGAAAACACTCTCATACTGCATATGGATGTGTGAGCATTTTCAATTTCTGTGGATGCAAAATGATTGACTCTTCACATGGATGTTGCATATGAATGAATGATTGTCACTCATATAAGAATGATATGTATCAAATAGGAAAATTGCATACATGTTGGACTCATGGCACTGACATAATTCGCACTAAGGAGGTCAACTGAATTAGTGGACCGCCTGATCTTTGCATTAGATAAGGAACATATACACGCACTTTTGCATATGTTCATACAACATTAGAAGTTTTCTAAGGAAAATGGATGCTTGTGGATGATGGTTGAGTAGATGGATGACTGGATGGTAGGACACATTCTTCTTAACATGAAGATTTCGGGGACGAAATCCTTTAAGGAGGGGAGAATGTAACACCCCGTATTTTCTGTGAACGTATAAGTAACAAATCAAAGAATAATTAATTTTTAAAATAAGAATCAAGGGAAACGGGTTCTCCATTGCGTTCGTCTCGAAATTCTGCGTGGAAACGAGTCCGAGCTTTCAAGAAACGGAGTCCGTATGAGGGAGATATGACCCTCCGAAGTTTCAGAGATTTTCAGAATTAAAAACAGCTCGAAAATTCGAATTCAAAATCCCAAAACAGGTTGGGCGGGGAAATTCCAGCCCATGAACCAGGTCGACCTGGGGGTCGACCATAGTGTCGACCTCCCAGGGGCCAGGTCGACCATAGTGCCGACCTGCTCCCGAAACCCAGTTTTTGAACCTGGTTCATTCTGATGTATCTGGTCTCGTTTTCTGTCTAGATTCGTCCGCCTAATCCTATATAAACAGCCCCATTCCCTTTACACCATTCTTCTCTTATGCTGCACAATTTCATTCCTGTACTCTGCCTCCGTTCTTATTAAATAAAATAATGGCGTCGTTACTCTGCTGGAATCAAAACTAGAATCTTCTTCCAATCTGAATAAAGTTAAAAGGGAACAACTATTTTCTAATCTAATCGATAGTCTACGCCAAAGGAACGCTATTCAGTGTCAGAACTCAAAAACCAGAAATCAAGACTTTCCTTTTTGATTGTGAGTACAGTTATTTTCAGATATGAACTTTAATTATGATCTTGGTGTGGTTATAAATCTGAATCTTAGGTTATGTATATTCTTATCTGTCAGATCTGTTTTTCTGTGACTATTCTGTACCTCTTTCTTCTTTCTGTTCTATAGCCAGGCTACTACGAGCCTGCGCCGAATCTCATAAGGGATTAACGCACGAACGCTAAATTTTGGTGAAAATAATGAATAATGCATAATTGGACATGAAACTGTTGCCTTTGAGACTATTGCCTATGACTATGATTCATGACTATGAGACTATTGCCTATGAATATGATTCATGCCTATGAGACTATTGCCTTTGACTATGATTCACGCCTATGAGACTATTGCCTATGACATTGAATAAGAAACTATTGTGATTAGTCGCCCATGAGTATTGTAGTTAGTTGCCTATAACTATTGTAGTTAGTTTATTATGCCTATTCCCTTAATGATGTTAGATCTCATATTTAGTATGTAACTTTGCTAGTTTATTCCCATTCACTGTTATGTACATCGAGCCTGGTGGGGCCATTATCATTGTATTTGGTTCATTATTGCATGCCTATTCTTTCTTGTGCTTATCCCCTATTCCTTTTGCTTGGCCCATTTCATGAGTAATTAGAAAACTAGTGGAAACATGTTATACGGGGATTGGGCATAGCTTAATTATGTTAATTTGGCATAACAAATATGTTGGCATAATCTGAATTGGCTATAATAGAGAATGATTTACATGTGTATTAGTCTTGGACAAAAATGGTAAACTAGAATATTAAATCTAGTTTTGACATGAACTGTAAATGGGAATATTAAGGCTAAGATTTGGGGCATATATTGTATTATGAATTATGACCTTGATTTGGGCATGTAAGTTTAGGCTAAATTTATTATTAGGCAAGATATGTAAATAGAGTTTTAGATATATATATATATATATATATATATATAATCTGCTAAATCTGTTATCTGCTAAATCCGTTAAATTGCCTAATCCGTTATCTGCTAAATCTGTTGAATTGCCTAAACTACTGAATCTGTTATCTGTTAAATCTGTTGAATCGCTTAAATTGCTAGATCTGCTACCTGTTGAATTGTCTAATCTATTGAAAACTAGATAGTGGTAATCTGGGTATGGAAATCCGTAGGCTCGACCTAAGATTTAGTAAAACATGGAAATTTGATTAATTTGTTGTATCCTATGAAGAAGTTTAATCTGTTAAATAAACAGAATTAGTCTAATATTTGAAAAATCTGTATTGGAATGAATTGGCTAAACATGAAACATGGCTAACTCGAGGTTAGAATGAGTTTGCGGCGTAATCCTGCCCGGAACCGCCCGGCACATCCAGTGGCTGCAAACAATAGGTTCTAATGTGAGAAGTTAGTCATAACGTGCTTGAAACCCGAGGTTAGACTCAGTTTGCGGCAGAAATCTTCCCGGAACCAACCGGCCTAACCAGTGGCCGCAAACTGTCAGTCTAATGTGAGAGGTCTGCGCATTAATTTTTAATTAATACAAATCTAAGATAAATATGATGTCTAAAACATGTTGGGTGGATAGGGTTGAACCAATTGGACTAATGAATTTAACAAACCCGTTTCGTGAATCTATAGGCCCAATTACAAAGTTAGACAAATCTGTAAATCTGTTAAATCCGTATATCTGATCCGTTAGTCTGAAAACTTGTCTGATCTGTGAACTAGTTGATCTGAACTTTGTATGTCTGAACTTGTAAACAAGTTAATCTGAAATCTGTTAGTCTGGGGACACAAGGTTAGGAGGGAAATTACTTGTGTCATCTGTTGTTTGGGACCAATATTAGTCAGTAACCCTTTCTGGTATCAAAACTTTGACCCAACAGTAGGTAGGGTCCGGGCACGCTTACTGAACTAATTATAAGCTGTTCATTCTGATAATGGCGAGGGGTGTTGATGGTGCGTTCCAACCGGTTCATGTGCGTGCATGGATCCCGGTCTGCCTCTGAGGATGTAAGACGCCGTGACATCTGTAAATAGGTCTGTGTCATTTAAAGGTTACCACTTTGGGGAGTGATACACCCGTTTGTGGGGCTGGCACAGGGTATTTATGTATTAGGGAGCCGATCGCTTGGGGTAGGGTTTTAGGGTACACTTAGTTCTGTCTGTTTCTGTTGGTACCGTCTGTTTCTGTTGGGTGGTAACACCTGTCTGTTTCTGCGTGGTACCGTCTGTTCGGGTGGTAAAGGCCCATTTACTAGTGTACACCTAATTCTACATTCTGTTTCCGTAGGGATTAATCTATTTCTGTTTCTATACCTTCTGTTCGGGTGGTAAAGGCCCATTATTAGCATTCTGTTTCTGTCTGTTTCTGTTGGGGTGGTTAAGGCCCATTACTAGCATTCTCTTCTATGGAAATTATTCTATCCCCGTTTCTGTTTCAGTTTAGACATTGTGGTGACACCTAATCCTGTTATACTAGTATTAGTGCAGAGAGGTGAAAAGTAATAGCTTACATCATTCTGTTTTTCTTCTTCTGTTTAACCTAAGTATATCTGCTACTCCTGTTACTGTTATCTCGCATCCAGTTTTAATTACATGCCATGATTATTATTATCTGTTCATATGTTGGAAATCACTGGACTCGCCAGACTTTATGTCTGACCTCGTTCGTTTTTCGCCCCTTTTATTTCCGTTCCCCCCCCCCCCCCAGGTTTCCAAGGAGGGAATACTTTAGCTTGATCCGGATTTCTTCTGATTGAAGTGCTTAAAGTGTGGCTTGACTTCTTATGGCATCTTCTGTGGGGATTATGATTTTAAAAGATTTGTACTCAGAGGGCTTATGAACAAGGCTGATATATATATGTACTTGAGTTTTGGTATAGTGATTTTGAAAGATGTAACCAAACTGATTTCTGTTTCCCGCTGAAATAAAGTTATAAAATTTTCAAGTACTGCTTTACGTATCTGTTCTTGTAATATTCTGTTCTGTCTACTAAAATGCTCCATCAAAGTTAAGGCATTCCCTTTGTGAGTGACCTTAACGGAGGTGGGGTGTTACATGTTAGAACCCATAACCATCCGTCTTTATGAACGGTTTAAGTTGGTTTAATTACCGGCGAGAACCGGGCAAAAAGTCAGGTCATTACAATGGGTACCAAGCTAAGATTGTCGATAGAAGTATCTGGGGACTCTAAGAAACTCAACAAGATGGACCCTCGCGGGTCGCAAGATATTTCGAGGGCCTTACTATGGAAAGTCATCAATCTCAATACCTTCCTCTCGCAGTTAAAAATGACACCATACATGGTTAACCAATCCATTCCTACAATAATACTGTATCTTGAAAACCCCTATACATAGGCGTCATAATCAAACTCGATGCTTAATATAGAAAGTCTCAAACGCTTACACATCATAGACAAATGAGTTGAACCTCCTATAGGGTTTGAAACTACTACTGGATTAGAAACAAGACATATACTAAGGTGTAGACAATCAACTAATGAAGTAGAAATAAACAAATGTGAAGCACCAGAATCAAATAAGGCCCTAATTGGAAAGTTATAAAGAGAGATCAAACCTTTGAATGTGATTTTCCTACCTCTATCCCGACCAACACTAGCCTTAGCCACCTCCAATGCATGCATCCGCGCTCCAGATAAACCAGCTCCTTGTAACGTCCCGTATATTTAACGGTTTAATAATTAATTAATTTAATTATTAGAATATTTATTAGGTAATTTAAAATGACTTGAATTAAATAATATTGAATATTTAATTAATATGAATAATATATTTAATTCTGAATTAATCGAAATTAAGTTGAATTGACAATATTGTGTGAATTGGATAGAATAAGAGATTTGGTTAAGTTTAGATTCGAAATTTAATAACGAATCTATTTAATTAACGATGTTAGAACGTATAAATTATAATATAATTTAAAAAGAACCTGTAACATTGCGGTAGTTCATAATATTGAGTTTTGGACTTCAATTGAATATACAGAATTCGTTTTAAGTTTGATTTCTTTGAAACAACAAACATTTGAATCCATTGAATGATATTTTTGTAATGGAAGAGAAAAATCAAGATTTTTTCTTGTAGATTTTGGGTTATGTCCAAATCAAATTTTCTGAAACTGCTATGGAATTCATTTATAAATTATAACGATTTATTTATATTATCAAAGGGTTTTTATATAAATTGAATATCGATTTAACTCGGATTTTTGAAATATCGAGTTATAAATCCAGATATGTATATTTTGGAGTTGTATGTTAGTCTATTGGGATATATATGACAATATTTGTTTATTATTATTAAATTAATTTGTTTTTGAATGTATTAATATTTTATTGTTTAATTTAGAGCCTTAAAAATAGCCACTTTTGCACATGACCTCCGTTTTCGATGCAATTAATTGTGTTGGATCCGGATTATTAAATTACTGTTAAATTTCAAATTTCGTGATTTTTGGAGTTAGTATGTGGTCGTGCAGAATTTAAATGTGAAAAATAATCTATAATTTGACTTTAAAAATACATTGTGTGAGCGAACGGATTCGGAATTCAACGAAACAAGTTTCGTTGGGTATGTAATATTGAACCGTAGTTGCGTGTCTTTTTTCATCGAAATTGGATATCGTATGTGATCATACAAATTTTTAAAAGACAAATACAAGTAGCGGTGATAATATAAATTAATAAAAAAATTGAATGAAGCTTCTGAGACAAGCCAACCTATCTATAAATACACCATAACCATTCCCAAACCCTAAAACTTCCTCCTGGTCAAAACAAGTAGTCGCCTCCATTATTTTTCCAGGAAACAAATTCGTAAGTTAAAAATGATATAAATTCAAAGAAAATGACATGAATCCTATTACTCATATATTTACAATCCTCATAACTTCCCCTTCAATTCTATGTGCTTTTTATTGGGTTCGATGTTCATTACTGTGTTCAACATTCAACCCAGTGAACCTTGGGTTCAAAGAATCGGCAAATATAAGCACGAATGCTTGTTCTAGTTATCATATTTGAGTTTATAGGGTTGTTTATCACGCGTATGCAAATTTTTGGTGAGGTATGGTTGTGGTTGATGTCGGTATTTTTACTGTCGGGTTGCGTGACTTTCTAGAAACCGAAATGGAAGAGAGGAGTTCGAGTATTACATTTTGGGTTGGAGGTGAAAGAGGAAACGAAGAGAGAATAAAGGTGGTTGCTATTCTTAAAATGGTGGAGTTTGTGTCCGTCTTGCGTAAGCTAAAGGAAGGAACACGTAAGAGGCAGCGAGTTTGATGAATTGTGTACTGAGGTGTAGGAGTTGTGAAGAGAATAAGTATAGTATGCTTTGTTTGATGATTGGTGTAGTAACATGGTAAGGAATAAGTCTTGAAGATCGGCCATGAGAGGTGTTTGATGAGCGGGTACTGGAGCTGAATTTCAGGGAAGAACGGTTACGGGATAATCAAGCTTTAGTGGTTTATAAGAGCGGATCAAGAAAAGGTTATTATTAATTATAGTTAAAAATGTTTAAATTGCATTTAAACTTGTATTATGTATAACTTCTCCATACATACGAAACAAGATCCATTATGATCGTATGGACGATGGCTACACAATGAATCTGGTTTGGAGTGAATTAGAACTCGTTACAAATTAAAGTAGAATAAAATGTTTGTCTGAATCGACGACCATTTATCATTATTCAACGATAAACGACCAATGTGAGTAAACTCACTAACTCTGCCCAGATTATATTTTTATAATGCATTTTAAATTTGATAAATGATGATTGGATGTTGTGTGATGATTGTTTAGATGAATTGTCGATATATTTTTTTCTTTTGAAACTAGGATAAAATTTTATTAGGCATATATAGCTCAAAATGAAAAGATTATATATCGCAGGCCCAATAGCCCATGTATCAATCAAACCAATAACTTGCCAACCCAGTTACAAAACATTGACAGTTCAACTAGAACTTTCCCAATTCGCTTCTTCGTCTTCCTCATTTCTCTCTTCTTCGCCGCAATTTCATGGAGGGTCAAACTCTCTACTGGTTCCTGGAATTTGTGCCGACACTTCCATCAGATCCATTTCTGATGATCCACCGAGTGCAGATTCCAAGCTATTAGTATTTTCACTCCCTTTAATTTTTCATCTGCTTAAGTTAATGTCAATAATTGCAAGTCGACTGACCACCTTCGCTGTGCTTTCTTTTTCTATAAAAATTCGTGCATTCCTCTCTCTCCAAATTGTTGCTACAGCATATGTCATAGCAACCTTGTTCAATTTGGCTATCAAACGGTCGTTGTTTGGGTGCCTGGCTAGGTACATTGCAATTACCTATAAATCGTATGTTTGATTCAAAGGGTCAATCTTTACCATACATTTTTTGCAATTGTTTTGGAATATTCACATGCAAAAAATAAGTGCTCATGTGTTTCCTCTAAAGTACCACACAATACACACAGCCTGTCTTCTGTAATGCCCCCTTAAACAATCTGTCACGAGTAGGTAAACATTGCATTATTGCTTTGTAGGCAGTAAGTGAATATTTTGGGGCATATTACTTTATCCCAAATAGTTTTACTCCAAATTTTATTCTCATGTTTGGTTAGAATTGAGTTCCATGCTGTTTTAACAGCAAAATCCCCTTTTGAATTATTCCAAGCCCAAATATCATTTTCCCTTCCAGTAAATATTGGCATTGCCTCTATTTTCTGAATCGTATCCCTATTGCATGACAAATGTTAGCATTTCCAAGATTGATTCTCAATAATTGTATCCACATTGATATTAGGAGAGCCATATGCAGAATAAGTGTCCCAGCCAACAATGTCAATCATAGATTTACCCAAAATCCACGGGTCTTTCCACAAATGTGTGTCTTTGCCAGTAGCAAATTCACGAGTACAGTTTTCAGCAAGTTTATCTATGATTTTTAGAATTGCCTTCCAGTTTGGTGATGCATTATTATCCATTCCCATATGCCAAAATTTATCTTTTATATATCATTGTCTCATCCATCTAGCCCATAGACTTTAACTTGTAATAATTTTCCAGCCTTCCTTGAGAGTAAAAACATCTCTTATGTCTATGATGTTTCTCAAACCTACTCCCCCTTCTTCCTTTGGTCTACAGAGATCAGCAAGCTTAATTTTGTGATATCCACCTCTCCGTATGGAATATGTATATACCTTTTCTATCTTTTCTATTGATGCAACAGAGATTTGAAAAGTTTGAAGCCATAAATTAATTTTTGCATGAATGACAGTATGCACCAATTCTGATCTTCCTGCTGGTGATAAAGTTCTAGAACTCCATCCTTGCAACTTGTATTTTATTTTACTTATCATTTCAACACATTCTCTATCTGTAATTTTATTCGTAGACAATGGAACAACCATATACTTTACTGGCAAAGATCCTTCAGTCACACCCAAAATATCAAGAATCTCATTTCTATTTTCACAAAACTTACTAAAGTAGCATTTAGTTTTATTCTCACTCCCTCTCAGACCAACATATTTTTCCAATAGCAGAAAATTACTTTTGATAGTTCTAGCTGCAATTTCATTTGATTTAATGCATATTATCAGGTCGTCAACATATAATAGGTGGCTTATTTTAGGTTGGAAATTGTATATTGTCTGAATAAGTCTGTTATGCTCTGACAATTCCATCTAGAGAGAAAAGTACTCCATAGCTACGACAAACAGGTAAGGAGAAATTGGATCTCCTTGTCTTATCCCCCTATTTGATCCAATGAATCCTCTTGGGATACCATTGATCAAAATAGAAAAAGTAGGGGTAGGTATACACTCGTTAACCAACTTAACAATTTTTTAAGGAAACCCCATACAATGTAACATATGAATTATAAAGTTACGATTTATCTTATCATATGCTTTGTGAAGATCTACTTTCAACAGAATTTGCCAGCATCAGGTCTGTTTAAATTTCTAACAAGTTCATGAGCCAACAACGAGTACTCTGAAATATATCTACCTTTTATGAATGCGCTCTGACACTCTAAGATGATGTCTAGTATAATTTTTTTCATTCGGTTGCATATTACCTTGCTGAGAATTTTGTATAGCACATTGCAGCAAGCGATAGGTCTGAATTCTTCTGGTCTGGTGGGATTTTCAACTTTTGGAATGAGACATATGAAAGTGTGATTCATTTCTTTGATTATTTTCCCAGAAACGAATGCTTCTTGAATGGCTTGTGTTACATATTCTTTAAGGTGCTGCCAATACTTTTTGAAGAACCCAGCCCATATCGCATCTGGTCCTGGGTTGGAGTCAACACTAACCATCTGGTCCTGGGTTGGAGTCAACACTAATGGTTTGGAGAGCCAACCAGACTTCATCATACATGACTTGCCTACTCAGCAACCTCATGCCTCTGGCATTAACAACTCGCCTACAATGAATGACAGGTAAATTTGTTTCACATTCACCATTGTATAGAGTAGTAAAATATTTGATTTCTTCTCTCTCAAGTTTTTAGTGATCTATACAGTAGTTCCCTTGGTGATCAATCAAGTGAGAGCTTCTGTTAGTGTGATTTCGAATGGACATTTTAGTATAGAAGAATTTAGTGCATTCATTTCCTTCTGTTAGCCACTGCACTTTTGCTTTTTGTTTCAATTCAATGGCATTGTTTTCAAGAGCTTTTTTAAGATCCTTTTGTGTGATATGATATTTATTCCAAACTTCATCAGAGTTATCTCCATCATCTATCAGTTAAAAATACATAGCGCAATCCTTTTATAATTGGTTGATGTGATCATTGTCCTTTGGTCTACATTTGTTCCATTCTTTGAGGCAGCTTTTAGCATATTTGAGCATTTGTATAACTTTGAAACCTGCACAACCATCTTGTAAGTCACAAAGATTAATGTTAATAACTTCATCATATCCATCAATGTTTTGCCACACATTAACATGTTTAAATGGTTTGCCTTTTGAGTTATTCATCTTATCCAAGAATTGAATAAGAATGGGACTGTGGTCACTTGAGAAAGTGGAAAGAATATCTACTTTAATGTTTGGCATAGTAATAATGCATTCAGAGTTAACAATCACTATGTCCAGTTTACATGAAATTTTCTTATTTTTTTTTTCACTTCTCCATGTGTATTTCAGGCCATTATGTACTGCTTCCAGCAATCCTGCACCAGAGATGCAACTGTTGAATTCATTAAGTTGAGCTACTCTCAGAGGCACACCACCCATTTTATCCTCTTTATTTAGTACTGCATTGAAATCTCCAGTAACAATCCATGGTATACTTATACTCTTTGACATGTTTTTGAATTTATTCCACATAGCATTCCTCTCTTGAGAAAAATTGTTTGCGTAGACTGCAGTTATGATTAAGTGTAAACCCCCACTGTTTTTAGCATCTAAGGTAATTTGTTGAGTGTCCATGTCAATCATGTTTAATTGCCATATTGATTTGCACCACACTGCAGGAATTCTATCTTTACATCCTGTATTGTTACTATTGCATGATTCCCAATCAATACCAAAAGTATTTATGAAATAATTCATATTTTCATTAGAAAACTTGTTCTCCAATATACACAGAATAGAAGGTGCATGAGACCTTCTAATGTTGTAGAGGTCTAACTAACGAGTGTCATTGTTAAGACCTCTAACATTCCAAGTAATTATTATCATTTATTATATGGTATTTTGCTCCTCAAAGCCATGTGTGAGAAGCATACGACATCTTTCTTTTTAGCTTCTTTCTGTTTTTCTTCAAATTTCATATTTCTTATTACCTTTCGTGTGCTTACCTTAAGGTGAAACATCAGTCTCTTCTTCTTCCTCTTGTGTGATATCAATGTCATCTAAATTTAGATTATCATCTTTCTCAAGATCATCATGTGCTTCAATCTGAGGATCCCGTGGGGACTTCTCTTCAAGGGAAGATTCAGTTTGGTATACTTCCTCTGTATGATTTTCCATTTGGTTTGCAGCATTAGAGACTTCAGCGACTACTGAAATATGTGGGCTTGTATAATTAATATTAGGTAGTATCACCACATTTTCTGTAGATACAGGTGTTTTTGTATGTGCAGTGGTGGAGTCACTAGGATAATCTGCTTATGTATTACCCGGTTGTTGATGTGTTTTGTCTTGTGATGTAGATATAATTGGGGACTCTTCAGAAGTTATCGTATGTGAATTATCAGCTCTGATTTTCCAAATTTGATTAACTAATTTAACCACAATTTCACATTGATCTAATGAATGCCCAAAACACTTACATTTGGTACACACATGAGGTACATATTCATACTCCACTTTATGAATATAAACGTTACCATTTCTGTCTTTTGCATGAACTTGTTTAACTAAAGAGTCAGTCGCTTTAATATCAATAAGCACTCTAGCATACTTCAGCCTTTTAACATTTCTTGTGTAATCATCCAAGTCTAAAGATGTGCCAATTAAACTATCAATTTTACTAATGATTTTAGTATTCCATAAAGACAGATCTAAGTTATGTAATCTCACCCAAACCGGATGCGAATCAAGCATTTCTCTCTCCAGACGTAAATTTGGTTCCCAATTTTTAATGAAAATAAGCTAACTGTCCATGAATCATGGTCCTTCATCTAACACCTTCTTGTAGTCTGCTTCGTTATCAAATTTGATTAGATAAAATCTATTCTCTCTAGCAAATATATCCTATCTACCTGACGGTTTCCATTCACATCTGATATATGCGTTCAAATGCACATAATAAGGTATGCAACCCTCTAAATAAATATAGATAGAGTTATTCCACATGGAATTTGCTTTTTCAAACACCTCGTCATCTAGATCTGCATAACAGCCTTCAGCATCATGTGTGGTTGAAAAAAATTCCACATCTCCTTCAGTTTTGGTGTTGCCTGCTACCGCCTGTGACCAGGATCTTACACCTGGTATAAATTTAGGCAACTCCTGTCGTTTTCGATAATTCCCAGCTGCCTTACCATTGTTTGCATTAGATCGAGTAATAGCTTCTCTAAAAGATTTATTTTTCCTGTTCCTTACCTCTTGACAGGCGAGATCTGAATTTGAATTGTCGATAATTGGTTGAGATAATTTATATATGTAGTTGTATATATAAGTCGTTGTTTAAATATTGAGTTCATTTGTATATAGTTTCATATTGACATGAAATCGATATAATTTATGTGATTAACATCTGTGGATGCAGGGAAACAGGTTGGAGGAATCCAACTGGATTCCTCAACAATTTTATTACTGTTTTTCCATATATTGTGATATATGATGTAATATATAATATGTTATTGATTATATCTGTTTGGATAATATTGACCCTTTGTATTTAGTATTTTATATACCATAAGTAATATTGGAATATTAAAAAGGAGTTTTTGAAATGGATATTGAATTTAAGAATTTTATAAACTCAACAGAATTTATAAAAAGGAAATATTTGGAAATTAAATAAGAAACTTTTATAGAAAATTATTAATAGTTATATGGAATGGATATGATTTGTTTTAAAATTAATAAAATTTTAAAAAAGGAATTTCGAGTTATAAAAGAATTATGAGAAGATTGATTTAAAGTGGATATAAAATAGAAATATGTTTTAATAGATAAATTGAGAAGATTAATTTATAAATAATGTTTTATAAATTACATAAAATATTTATCATTGGATAAATTGAATACATAAGTCTGAATTTATATTAAGAAGTGAAAATCGGTTTTAACAACGATATTTTTATGGAATGTAAACTTAACATTTATAAAGGAGATTATATGTAGTGACCCGTAAATTTCCATCCTCCGAATCGACTGCAAGGCCCGATCCGAAAGTCGAAAATCGTCGGTTCACTAACTTTGGGCGCACAACACATCAGAACAAATAACAGAAGACTTTTATAAACATCATAATAATGTTACATCAGAGTACAGAATATATCTGAGTACATCGGAAAAAAATTACAACGGAAGATTAATTTACAATAAATGTAATACAATGCAGCGGAAAACAAATAAACTAACACAGCGGATGACTATCAATGCTCTGGACACAGCTTTAAGCTTCGATCCAGAATCCTTCTCAATAAATAAATATCTGCAAAACAAGCCACTCGACTGCCCGTGGAAATAAGGGCACCCGAGTTTGCAAGTGAAACAAATTATGAGTCAGTCATGGGACTGGTATGAGAAATCTTACTTAACTTATCTAATAAAAAGGCTAATCACAGGACCACGCCGCTAATGCGGAATGGATTTACTCCATTAGATTGTCAGTGCATAAAATAAGTAAATCATTTAAAACAACGTGATGCTTTTTAGAAAAATGAAACCATTATAAAACTCAAGTCCCATCACACAGTGCAACGCAAACCAGAGGATAGAGTTTTACCTTATAATGGTCAAACATGATTGATACGTATAAAAGTTGATATTATTATTAGTGTCTAGTCAGTTTAAAACATTTTCAAAGTAAATATATCAATCCTAGATGGCATAGCTACCATATACTATGTCGCTATATATAGGCTTACAATCAAATCTGTAATGTCGTACTGGAAATTGAGTTTCCATCATGAGTCAAGGCTAGGGATAGTCTCCTTACCGATTCGAGACACTCTAGCAAATGTCTCAGGGCTCGGACGTTGGCGTAGCCTTAGATCCTGCAGGTCCGGTCCACAAATACTATAGTGGATTAGTTATGCCTAAACACACGTTTCCCGTTCCTATAGGACCTATCTCTGAGCCACTAGGGACTCAATATCTGAGGCGCCTCATTCCATCATCCACATAAGTAAAAATGCCCGGGCTCCATACCATGACACCACTTCTTGTTAGAAAGAAACGACGTGCACTCCCTGTGTTCCCTTATCCTGTTTCTGACTCTTACCGGGGTGTGAGGCTCGCGAAGTTATGCTATATACAAAGTAATGCTAATTAAAGTTTTGCTTTGATCATCAACCATAAGGCTCTGCTTTTCAACAAAAGCCTTGATCATTTGCATCTTAGCATGCCACATTGACAATTCATGCCATGCGACTGATGCCTATCAATATATAACCTCTAAGCTTGTACGTCTCAGAGAAGGTGTTAAGCAAGAGAATAAATTCTCCTCCACCAAACAGTTATATATATTTAATAGAATCAATTCACACAGAACAAAATCCAATGTCATACACACATCCCTTTACAAGTCCGTCATGGGTCTGAACGAAACCGGAGACACCTTATTCCTCGTCCCGTATGTCCAATACGGAAGAGAGGTTTTCGCATATCCGGACAATCAACAAGTACGTCTGGACAACTACTACTTTAACCCCTTTCAAGGCGGCAACTCCAATCAAAGGCATCAGTAGTCGTCCATTCGATGTGAAGATCGCCGGTCTTTAACCACCGTCTTCAATGTCTTTGACTTTAAATTGTCGTATAATTATTTGAAATGAGATTAAATGTCATTTTTAATGTTTAAACAATTTCTAATGAACATGTCATTTTTAATGATGAATCATTTTTTAATGAAAATAATCATACATTAAAAATGTTCTTTTTAATACCTAAACAAATTCTAATTAACATATCAATTTTAATAATGAACCATTATTAATGAAACTAAACATACATTAAAAATGTACTTTTTAATCTCTAAACAATTTCTAATGAACGTCATTTTAATAATGAATCATTTTTAATGAAACTAAACATACATTAAAAATGTACTTTTTAATCTCTAAACAATTAATAATGAACATGTCAATTTAATAATGAACCACTTTTAATGAAACTAAACATACATTAAAAATGTACTTTTTAATCTCTAAACAATTTCTAATGAACATGTCGTTTTAATAATGAATCATTTTTAGTGAAACTAATCATACATTAAAAATGTACTTTTTAATCTCTAAACAATTTCTAATGAACATGTCATTTTAATAATGAATCATTTTAATGAAACTAAACATATATTAAAAATGTCCCTTTTTATTCTCTAAACAGTTTCTAATGAACATGTCATTTTAATAATGAATCATTTTTAATGAAACTAAACATACATTAAAAATGTACTCTTTAATCTCTAAACAATTTCTAATGAACATGTCATTTTAATAATGAATCAATAATTTTCTCTAATCTTTTAAATAATGAATCTAAATATACATTAAAAATTATCATTTTTAATGTTTCAACGATTTTCTCTAAACATGATTCTTTTAAATAATGAATTTAAATATACATTAAAAATTAGCTTTTTTAATGTTTCAACGATTTTCTCTAAACATGATTCTTTTAAATAATGAATCTAAATATACATTAAAAATTAGCTTTTTTAATGTTTCAGCGATTTTCTCTAAACATGATTCTTTTAAATAATGAATCTAAATATAAATTAAAAATTACCTTTTTTAATGTTTCAACGATTTTATCTAAACATTATTCTTTTGTGATTCATATGTATACAATAAAAAAAGTATTTTTATTGTATAAATAATTTTGTCCAATTCTATGATTCATATATATACAATAAAAAAAGTATTTTTATTGTATGAACAATTTTTGTTCCATTCTATGATTCCTATATACACAATAAAAAAAGTATTTTTATTGTATGAATAATTTTCTCTATTTCACATCTACAATAAAAAAATATTGTATTAACAATGTTAACAAATTCTATGATTTATGCATACAATAAAAAGGAATTTTATTTTATGAACAATTTTCTCTAATTCACATATACAATAAAAAAATTATTGTATTAACATTGTTAACAAATTCTATGATTTATGCATACAATAAAAAGGAATTTTATTATATGAACAATTTTCTCTAATTCATATATACAATAAAAAAAGAATTTTATTATATTAACAATGTTAACAAATTCTATGATTTATGCATACAATAAAAAGGAATTTTATTGTATGAATAATTTTCTCTAATTCACATATACAATAAAAAAAGAAATTTTATTGTATTAACAATGTTAACAAATTCTATGATTTATGCATACAATAAAAAGGAATTTTATTGTGTGAACAATTTTCTCTAATTCACATATACAATAAAAAAAAGAATTTTATTGTATTAACAACGTTAACAAATTCTATGATTTATGCATACAATAAAAAGGAATTTTATTGTATGAACAATTTTCTCTAATTCACATATACAATAAAAAAGAAATTTTATTGTATTAACAATGTTAACAAATTCTATGATTTATGCATACAATAAAAAGGAATTTTATTGTATAAACAATTTTCTCTAATTCACATATACAATAGAAAAAGAATTTTATTGTATTAACAATGTTAACAAATTCTATTACCCAATTCAATCCAATGGATCATTGCAAACAACCAATTCAAATCTCGTACAACACACATATAAATTTTACAGCGTATATAAATAAATTTCTCAACGCAATAACAATTAATTTTAATTTTTAAATTAGATATCTCACCTTGATCGGTTTCAGAAATCGATAAAATGATTTTTTTTAATAAATTAAACATATGTTTAGTTTTATCAAAAATCCATACGGGCTCTACTTTAGTTCTGATCTGCTCCATGTTGTAGAGTTCACTTTCACGATTCCAATGCAATTTGAATTTCTCGAGTCTGATATTGTATGAAAGAATTACGATCATTTAAACATTGGATAATTAATACGACAATTAATTAATTAATTAAAATTCCTTTAACCTTAATTCCTCTTTTAATTTGTCTTCTTCTTCGACGTATAACACACTCTAGGTAAACCCATCTGCTCAACATCAATCCTCCACCACGCACGGAAATTCACACCACCGGAGCTCGATCTGAGAGTGCCACCTTGAAGCTCCTTGCGCCTCCTCCCCATGGCTGGAATTGCCTCGAACTCGCCGCCCCAACCCACGAATTTGGGTGCAAACATCTACGGTCTTGGCCTCGATTCTGGCCAATCTATGATGCTAAATCCGATCATGGTCGTTGAGAAGAGAGAGCTTTCCATGCTGATCCTTTTCGTTTTATGATTTTCAATTTTTGTTGAATGGATTGTGAGAATTTTGGAGTTCAAATCCGGAGCTTGTCGGCCATTAATATTGAAGCCGGCAGTGTTATAATAGAATTAGGGTTGCCCTTTTCTAGGGGTATTTATATAAATATATAATATTATTTAATTCTTTTATTTAAAAAAAAGCCGTTTATCCATATGTTGTATGTTACAAAGAAAATAAATTGGCTGAGGTGGCGTATTTATTTCTTATTCCTGATTCCTTAAATCCCCTTTGATTACATGCTATAATGGCACATTTATCAACAATAACTAAAGAGCATATATTATGGCATTTAATAATAAGCCACTGATTTGCCATTAGTAATTAATTCATTTAAATTCATTTAAATTCATTCACATAAATCCATTTGTCCTTATTCATTAAAAATTTCAAATTCAAATCTTCCTTTTAATTACACACATTATTTGCATTAATAAATTGTAACATTTTAAGAATTCAATTCTCATTTATTGATCTTTAATTTACAATTACAATTCTTCATTTCCTATTAATTATTTAGCCCTATCAATTAATAGGCTCAATCAATTTCCAATGACCTGTTTATTAAGTCTTATTATTATTTTATTTCTTAAAAGTGAATTATGCACTTACAAATTTTAATTAACCAAATTAACTAAGTTAATTCTTTCCTAATTTATTTCTTTTTCTCAATCAACCAAATTATTAAATTTAACCCTTTTATTGCTAACTTATTCAAATTCCGCGCTGTTCAATTACACAATTATTATGTGTTTATTTCCTTTTCTATCCACATTTATGTATTCTTAATTACATAACTTATTATAGTAGAATTTCATATCTAATTTGCTGAAGATGTGTTTCTTTGGAAGATTTTTGAATTGATTTTTATAAATTAAATGTAAACAAAGCATGTTGACTTCGTTCCATTACAAGGAATGCATTATTTTCTTTTATTTGAAATAAACAGTGTAAAATATGAAGAAAACATGTACTTCAACACATTTTTGTTTGTATGTATTGCTTTTCAATTCAAATTCCTTCATTCTTTAAAGAAGGAAAAAACTTACAAAATCTAATTGATACTCTTCCCTCGAATTAAACTATAGAAATCTCAAACCTAATGCAATATGCTAATAATCTAATCAATCATTATTGCTAATTTAACTCAAATTAAAATAAAAATTGCTATCACTTACAAGTCTACTATTTTCTTTATTATCATTTGTTTGAAATTAATCATTACAAATATACATACAATTTGATACTAATTTCAATTGTTATAAATCACAATTTATCTAATTACAAATAATTGTTTATTAAAAAAAATTGAAATCATTCACAAATAACATCATAATTTTATTTAAAAACCTTTTTAAATTTAATAATTTAATTTAATAATGGAAATTTTAAATTCTGACGCATTTTCTTACAAGATTTCCTTAAAATAAATTTTTAAATTGATTTTGATTTTCCGGGTTGTTACAATCTCCCCCACTTAAAATCTTTTCGTCCTCGAAAAGGAACGGAGTTGAAAGTTGTTTTAACTAACCAACTCAACTTTCATTCTTTTATTGATTTCAGAAATTTTTATTAGCTGAACTAATAATCACACAACACAATCATTAATCAATTAGTTGATTAGCTTTTCAAATATATATAGCTTTTATATATTCAAAAATCTTATTTTCTAAAATCGGATTATATATATAATCACAATTACGTTAAATATAAACTTGTCACTCTCAACTCATTCTAGGGCATTTCTAACCCCATCTCTAACGAGTTTTCTCATTCTAGGATACCACTGATCATATCTCTAATGAGTATTCTTTTATAGGATATTGCTAATCCTATCTCTGATGAGTCTTTTGTTCAGTTATAATGAGTTGTACCCCAAAGATTTGAGTTAACCAAAGCTCTGATACCAACTGTAGTGACCCGTAAGTTCCCGTCCTCCGAATCGACCGCAAGGCCCGATCCGAAAGTCGAAAATCGTTGGTTCACAAACTTTGGGTGCACAACACATCAGAACAAATAATAGAAAACTTTTATAAACATCATAATAATGTTACATCAGAGTACAAAATATATCAGAGTACATCAAAAAATAATAATACAACGGAAGATTAATTTACAATAAATGTAATACAATGCAGCTGAAAACAAATAAACTAACACAGCGGAAGACTATCAATGCTCTGGACATAGCTTTAAGCTTTGATCTAGAATCCTGCTCAATAAATAAATATTTACAAAACAAGTCACACGACTGCCCGTGGAAATAGGGGCACCTGAGTTTGCAAGTGAAACAAACTAGAGGCAGTCATGGGACTAGTATGAGAAATTTTACTTAACTTATCTAGTAATAAGGCTAATCACAGAACTACATCGCTAACGTGGAACGGGTTTACTCCATTGGATTGCCAGTGCATAAAATAAGTAAATCTTTTAAAATAACGTGATGCTTTTTAGAAAAACGAAACCATTATAAGACTCAAGTCCCATCACACAATGCAACGCAAACCGGAGGTTAGAGTTTTACCTTATAATTTTCAAACATGATTAATACGTATAAAATTTGATATTATTATTAGTGTCTAATCAGTTTATAACATTTCCAAAGTAAATGTGTAATAACCCAGAAAATCAGGGCCAATTTAAAATTTTTATTTTGAAGAATTTTGTTGGAAAATATGCCAGAATTTAAAATTTTCAATTTTAAATAATATTAAAGCCACTGAAAATAGTCAATTTTCAAACGACCTCTGTTGTCGACGAAACCACTTTTGTTGGAACCGGAATGTCGAATTATTGCTAGATTTCAATTTTTAGAATTTTCTGAATCAATATGTGAGCGTGGCAAGAGAAACTGTGTTTTGTCAATTATAGATAAATTTAATCGACTTAAAAATAGCCATTTTTCAAACAGTCTCAGAATTCGATGAAATTAGCCTCGTTAGAACCGTATCGTCAAAACATAACCAAAAATAATTTTTCTGTAATTTTCTGAGGTCATATGTGGCCCCGGTAAATTAAAATGTACAGTTAAATTTAATAAATAAATGATTTAAATATAAAATTAAATAAAACAGGCAGTAGACTTTGGAATTGGGCTTTGAGACCTGTTCCATTGTGTCCGGGATGGGGGTAATTAGCTAGGGGCGACACTCGCTGATTTTGATTTGGAGTTAACAGTGATAAACAAATAAGGATTGAATCAAATTGAATAAATAATTAAATAGAAAAAAAAAACCTAATATAAATACGCCGTACATCATACGGTATTCCCCAAAACCCTTTTTTTTCCAAATACTACAGCCGCCACCGTTCTTATTGAATGGCTGAAACCATACAATTTTCAATCCTTAAATTCTCCTTCCACAAATCGAATTACGATGTGAATTCAAAGCCAAATCAAAGAACATCCTTCCCTCTTTAATTTCATACGGCAAAGATCGTTTTTAAAGAAGTATTGGGGTAGATTTTCGTGCCCAAATGGACGCCGTTCGCTGCCGATTTCCCGGTCATCAGGGAGGCCGAGCTTGAGGCCGTCGTGGGCGTGGGTAGGCGGCGGAGCAGCGGTCAACGGGGGTGGGTCCGATGAGGGTCCAGCATGGCGACGGAGTGGTGGTGGAGTGCCCTAATTCTGAGCGATGGGTTCGAACCTAGGTTGACAAAACTCATATTTTGTTACTTAAGAATGGTTGACAAAACTCATATTTTGTTACTTAAGAATGGTTGACAAAACTCATATTTTGTTACTTAAGAATGGTTGACAAAACTCATCTTTTGTTACTTAAGAATGGTTAATAAAGCTCATATTTTGTTATCGAATATGAATGAAACAAAATCTCATATTTTTTTTGTTATTGAACATATATGAAACAAAATTGCATATTTTGTTATTGAATAAAAATGTAACAAAAGGCTCATATTTTGTTATTGAATAAGAATGAAACAAAGTTCACATTTTTGTTATTGAATAGAATTTAAACAAAAACTAACATTTTGTTTATTGGATTATAAAGAAAAACATTAACATCTTTGTTAATTGGATCATAAAGGAACAAGATCAACACTTTTGTTTTTAATGTATGAATTATACAAGAATCAACACTTTTGTTTTCAAGGTATGAATTATACAAGATTAACAATTTTTGTCATATTTTGTTAAATAGAAAAGATTAACATTTTTGTCATATTTTGTTAAATAAGAAAAGAATCAACTTTTATATCTTATTTTGTTAAATAAGAAGAGAATTAACATTTATATCATATTATGTTGCATTAGAAATTATGAACTAATCATATTATGTTGAAAGAGAAAACGAAACATATTTTTCTTATGTAAAGAAAAGAGGAAAAGAAACCTATTTTTCTGATGTAAAGAAAAAGCAAACATTTTTCTATGTTAAAGAAGAGGCAAACATTTTTCTATGTTAAAGAAAAAGAAAACATATTTCTAATTTAAAGGAAAATATATTTTCTTTATAAAAGAAAATAAAGGGATAAAAAGTACATTTTCTTTGTAAAAGAAAATAAAGGGATAAAAAGTACATTTTCTTTGTAAAAGGAAATAAAAGTTAAAAAGAAAGGAAAAATGAAATAAGAAAAATGAACATCATTTTCTAATGTAAAGAAAATAAGAAAATGAACATTATTTTCTAATGTGAAGGAAATAAGGAAAATGAACATCACTTTTTATGTAAAAGTAAAAGAAAACAATTTTCTTATGTAAAAGAAAAGAAAACGCTTTTTATGTAAAAGTAAAAGAAACCAATTTTCTTATGTAAAAGAAAATAAAATGTTAATATGAATAAAAAGGGACATTTTGTCTATTAAATGTTAATATGAATAAAAAGGACATTTTGTCTATTTAATGTTAATATGATTAAAAAGGACATCTTGTTTAGAAATGTTAAATACGATAAGAATAACATTTTGTGGTAAACTTGATTAATGAATAAAATTAACATAATTGTCAATTAGGCCATGTTAAACAAAATTTACATTTTGTTTAATATAAAGAATGAAAGCAAAATAAATATTTTATTTAAAAGAAAAAGTAGTAAAGATAAAATATATTTTGTTAAGGTAAAAGATAAAATATACATTTGGTTAAATAAGAAAGGTTAGAAAAGAACTAACATAAGATATTCTTTTTATGTTAAAGGGGAATATTAGAAAAGAATTAAAGAAATACAATTATTTACATTTACTATGTAAATAAGATTTGCAAAGGAAAATAAAACTATTTATTTACAAATAGGGTAAATAAATATGAATAAGAAATTAGATACATTTGTTTACAATTAATGTAAATAAATATAGCAAAAGTAAAAATAAAACATTTATTTACATTTAGGTAAATAAATAAGAAAAGGATAAGAATATATTTATTTACATTTAGGTAACTAAATAGAATAAGAAAGGAATATAATTTATTTACATTCAGTAAATAAGACAAATGATAGATAAAGCATAATTTACATTTAGGGTAAATAAAACAAGTGATATTTTTATCGTCATTTTAGATGCGATAAAAAGGAATAGACTTTTGAAATTGGAATAGTCAAACGATTTATACTTATATATATAAAGATAAATTATAAATTAAACGGAACGCACGTGACAGTTCGCGTATCGGCAATCGTAACTTTAAACGGCTATACAGAGAGATCCGACCGTCGGATTTTCCCAAAACTGGAGCCGTTTGGACCGCTTTGGGAAGATCTTTCCAATGACATAAATTTCGCCAAAATCCAACGGTTAGATTTCAAGATACGTGTAAATCAAATTTGGTCGAAGACAACGCCAGGGTCGCCCATTTACCCGAAGCGTCGTTAAATTAATTTAAGCTATTTTTATATAAATAAAAACAGCGATATGTTGTTATCAAATATTAACAACGATATGAAATGTTTTCAAATTTTATATATATATATATATATATATATATATATGCGAGAATCATTTGAGAAGACCGAGTTCAATCTCATTTCAAATGATTACACGACGTTCTAAATCTAAGAGTTGAAGACGGCGATTGAAGACCAACGATCTTCACATCGAATGGGTAACTAGTGTTGAGGTCCTTGATTGATTTGCTCCCAAGACAGGGCTAAGATGGTAGTTATCCGGACGTAGTGTTGATTTGTACGGATTTGACTTTCGTCCAGACCCAGGGCATAAGTTTATAAATGGAATGTATGTCTGACGTTGTAGTCCTTTATACTACATTCGTTGATCTCTGTTAATACATATCTGCTTGGTGATTAACACCCTTCTCTGAGACATATGAGCTTAGAGGTTATATATTGGCAGAAATCAATGGTATAGTATGGACTGACAATGTGGCATGCTAAGATGCATTGATCAAGGCTTTTGTTGAAAAGCAGGCCTTGTGGTTGATGATCAAAGCATAGTCTGTTTAGGCATAGCTTTGTGTATATCGTGACTTCGCGAGCCTCACACCCCGGTATGAGTCAAAAACGGGATATGGATTGCAGGGAGTGCACACGTTTCTTTCTAGCTAGAGTGGTGTCAGTGACCTACCAGCCCTGACATTTTACTTATGTGGATGATGGATTTTGAGGCGCCTCGTTATTTTTATAGGCCGTTGGTGGTCATACTATAGGTCCAAAAGGACCGGGAAGCGTGTGTTCAGGCATAACTAATCCACTGCCCATAGGCGGGGACCGGCCCTGAAGATCCAAGGGTTCACTGCGGTGGATCCTGAGGCATTTGCTAGAGTGTCTCGAATCGGAGAGGAGCTTGCCCCTAGCCTCGACTCATGATGGAATCCAAATTTCCAATACGCCCTTGCGGTTTTGATTGTAGAACTAGTATTGGCGACATGCTATATGGTAACCATGCCGTCTAGGATTGATATTTATGATTCAAATCTTTTTATTAAAACATATATACACTAATAATAATATCAAATCCGTTTTATACGTATCAAGCATCTTTTGACCATTATAAGGTAAAACCCTATCCTCTGGTGTGCGTTGCATTGTGTGATGGGACCTGGGTCTTATAATGGTTTCATTTTTCCAAAAGGACATTGCGTTATTTCTCGATTTACTTTAGTTTATGCACCGACAATCCATTGGAATAAAACCTGTTCCGCATTAGTGGCATGGTCCTTGGATTTGTCTTATTAGTTATATTAGTTTAGAATTCTCACACCAGTCCCATGACTGACTCGTAGTTTGTTTCACTTTGCAAACTCGGGTGCCCTCTTTTCCACACGGGCAGTCGAGTAGCTTTTTGCAGACATCTCTCTCTTTAGCAGGATCCTGGATCGAAGCCTAAAGCTGTGTCCAGAGCTTTGTAGTCTTCCGCTGTTTAATGTATTAAAAGTATTGTAATTTTATCTTCCGCTGTAATTTTATTTCAATGTACTCTGATATATTCTGTACTCTGATGTAACATTATTATAATGTAATAAAAGTCTGCTGTTATTGTTCTGATGTATTGTATTCCCAAAGTTAAAGTATTCGAAGATTTCCAACCTTTGGGTCAGACCTGTGTGGTTTATGGTCGATTCAAAGAGCGGGAATTTCCGGGTCTTTACAAAATGTATCAATCCTAGATGGCATAGCTACCATATACTATGCTGCCATATATAGGTTTACAATCAAATCTGTAATGTCGTATTGGAAATTAAGTTTCCATCATGAGTCAAGGCTACGGATGGTCTCCTTACCGATTCGAGACATTCTAGAAAATATCTCGGGGCTCGGACTCTGGCGAACCCTTGGATCCTACAGGGTCGGTCCACAAATACTTTAGTGGATTAGTTATGCCTGAACACACGTTTTGTGATAAACCCAAACTCCCGTGACACGAAAGCAAGGATAATCATTGGAATATAACATATGTTCACAATAGCAGATTACAGATAACAGTATAACACATTAAATCATAGGATAATATCATCATGGAAGCAGAAATTAGAAATGTCATCAACATCAGAGTGGCACAGATATAGTATACAACTTAGCGCATAAAAAGTCTTAGCAAAGAGAAATAAGTTTAAAACATCATCAAGTACAACATGGATAATGATGTCTAAATGTTCCAAAATAGGAATAAAGAAAGAGATCATCTTCATCCTATGCCCAAGAGCATACTCCACTTTGGTACATATCCAAAATAACATGTTACCTTTCACTTGGCTGCCCGTGTAAAAATAAGGGCACCCTAGTTTGCAAGTGAAAACAAACTATGAGTCAGTCATGGGACTCGTATGAGAAATCTTTATTTAACTTATCTAACAATAAGGCTAATCACAGGACCACGCCGCTAATGTGCAACCGGTTTACTCCATTGGATTGTCGGTGCATAAAATAAGTAAAACTTTTAAAACAACGCAATGCTTTTTAGAAAAATGAAACCATTATAAGACTCAAGTCCCATCACACAATGCAATGCAAACCGGAGGATAAAGTTTTACCTTATAATGATCAAACATGCTTAATACATATAAAACAAAAATCATTGATAATATTATTAGTGTCTATTCAGTTTAAAACACTTTTAAAATAAATGTATCAATCCTAGACGACAAAGTACCCCATCCTACTATGTCGCCATATATAGGTTTAAAGTCAAAACCGTAATGTCGTATTGGAAATTAGGTTTCCATCATGAGTCGAGGCTAGGGATGGCTCCTCCCGATTCGAGACACTCTAGCAAATGTCTCAGGATCACACCTATGAGAAACCCTTGGATGCGGTAGGGTCGGTCCACAAATACTTTAGTGGATTGGCAATTCCTGAATAATATGTTTCCCGGTCCTATCGGACCTATCACTTGGCCAGTAGCGACCTGTGACGACCCAAACTTCCCCGTAAAGGAAAGCCGGATTGCTTTGAGAACCACACACATCATAACACAAAACAGAAGAACATTTTATTGCTGTTACAACAATTACATCAGAGTACAAGAATTTTCCAGAGTATGAATAATAATATACATTGGAAATACAATAATATCAGAGTTTAAATTACATTTAAATAGTAGCGGAAAAATAATACAAAACACAACTGAAAGAAATACACGGATACAGAGCCTTCTGAATATCGCTCCAGTTGTAGACCAAGATCCTGTGAATATAATATCTGCAAACCAAAACTACTAGCTGCCCGTGTGGAAAATATGGGCACCCAGAGTTTAGGTTAAAACAATAAACTCCAGGTCAGTCATGGGACTGGTGTGAGAACTCAAAAACAGTTATTAACTTTAATTTTTAAAGTTAGGTAAATCAAGGGACCACGCCTGTAACAACCCGTAAAATGCGGGCCAGTTTGAAATTTTTATTTTGGCAATTTTATCGAATTTTGATTATTTAAAATGAATTATTTTAAATAATATCGACGAGAAAATTTATTTTCAATATAATTCGACGTATATATTATATACGTCGTCATTAGAATATAATATTTATATATAATTATAAATAGAATTGAAAATGGCGCGGTAGTTCGATAATTCGATTTCAAACTTCAATTGAATGTACCGGGTGCAAAACAATCCGGATTTTAGTGAAACCAAAAATGATAGGATCTAATTGATAATATCTTTCCAACGAATCCGAATAATCAAAAGTTCGTAGCGGGAATCAAAAGATATGTCCAGTTGAAAATTCTGAATAGTCGCTATGGAATTCAGGCCCTTAAAAATGGACATTTTGCAAACGACCTCGGATTTCGACGAAACCAGTTTTGTTGGGTCCGTGATGTTAAGTTATTGCTAGATTCCAAATTTCATAATTTTTCGAAGCAATATGTGAGCGTGGTAAAGGAAAACGTGTTTGACCAGTTTCAGTTGATTTTAATCGACTGGAAATTGGCCATTTTTCAAATGGTCTCAGAATTCGATGAAACTAGTTTTGTTAGGACCGTATCGTCAATACGAAGCTAGAAAATATTTTTCGAGAATTTTAAGAGTTAGTATGTGACCCCGGTAATTTGAAATGTACGTTTAAAAGTCAATATAGTGATTTAAATGAAAATTCAAAAGGAAACTGATTGTAACAATCGAATCAGCTTGCGATACATATCCCAGTGTGTTCGGAATGAGGGTAATACGCTATGGACGGCAGGCGGTGGGCCTCGTTTCGAGGTCATATGTAAAAGTCAACTTATAAGGAATAAAATAATTAAATAATAAATAAGTAAATAAAAAAAACTAAACCGTTCCCCTTTAACCCACTGCCCCCCCCCCCTCATTCTCGATTCAGTTTTTAGGAGAGGAAAAAAAAATCCTCGAGGACGACGGAGACCTCGTCGATCTCCCCCCCCCTTTCCACCACCGCCCTTCGTCGAGGGCGCAACTGGAGGTCGGCCTCCCAGCGCCGCCTCCTTCCCCTCGTCTCCTCCTTCAGACCGACGCGCGAAGCCCCCTATCGCGAGACCCCCAGTCGCGAAGCCAACCTCCTCCGCCTCACCCACCTTTCCTCCTCCGACCAGGCACCCCCCCAGTCGACGCAGACAGCGCGGAAACCCCCCCCCCTCTCTGTAAGTCCTTTTCTTTTCTTTTTCATTTAATATTTTATTTTTGTTTTATATTTAAAGATAAAAAAACTGTTTTTATTTTAAAGATTAAGTACTGTTTTTATTTTAATAGTTTAAAAACTAATTTTTGAAAAGATTTAAACTTTATAAGAGAAATAGCATTAAAAACTGATTTTAAAAGAAATAGCATTAAAAACTGATTTATTTTAATTAGGATTAAAAACTGATTTTATAATGAATTTATAAACTGATTTTTAGAATTTATAAACTGATTTATAAAGGATTTAAACTTCAAAAGGTAAAAACGGATTTTTAAAAGAAGTTAAAACTGATTTTGTTTTAAAGTAAAAATAGGATCTTTATATGTTGAAAGTCGAAATAAAAATAGGATTTTTATATATTGAACTTCGAGTTAAAAATGGGATTTTTATATATTGAACTTCGAGTTAAAAATGGGATTTTTATATATTGAACTTCGAGTTAAAAATGGGATTTTTATATATTGAACTTCGAGTTAAAAATGGGATTTTTATATATTGAACTTCGAGTTAAAAATGGGATTTTTATATATTGAACTTCGAGTTAAAAATGGGATTTTTATATATTGAACTTCGAGTTAAAAATATGATTTTTAAATATATGAAGTGATTATAAAAATATGATTTTTATATATTGAATAGCATAGTAAAAATATGATTTTTAAATATATGAAGTGATTATAAAAATATGATTTTTATATATTGAATAGCATAGTAAAAATTCGATTTTTAAATATATGAAGTGATTATAAAAATATGATTTTTATATATTGAATAGCATAGTAAAAATTCGATTTTTAAATATATGAAGTGATTATAAAAATATGATTTTTATATATTGAATAGCATAGTAAAAATTCGATTTTTAAATATATGAAGTGATTATAAAAATATGATTTTTAAATTGAAAGTGAATAAATAAAAATGTGATTTTTATTTTAAAGACATCAAAATATAAAAATGTGATTTTTATATATGTAGTGGCTTCGGGCAATAAAGATGACGAAGATGCGATAGCGATGAAGATTTCTATCAATGAAGTGCCGTGGAGCTAGGATAGCTATATGTGAGAATTTCTCACCTTTCAATTTCTTTTCTAATTATATATATATACTAGGATGCAGACGGTGCTTAGTAGCACCCGACACAATCGTCCACAGACCATGGACTTGTTTGTTTGGTTGCATAGATTAGTTGAATTATTTGGTTGAATTGAATTGTTTGGTGAGATGAAATTGATTTGATTGATGTGTGAATGGCGTGGGCCTTCACTAGACCGGGGATAAGGCTAGGCCTTGTCCCGTTTCTAGTATCGTGCCGTTATGCCGCCGAAATTTTCTAAAATATGTTAGAAAAAAAAAAGTCATTTATTGAATAAATGAACTGAAAAGAAAATTCATGTGTTGGAATAAATATTTTATCGTTAAAAATATAGTTTTTAACGTGAATGTGAATAAAATAAAATATTCATTTACAAACCAGACGGTTTGTTTATGTACACTGATTTGACTGATATGGATTGGGACGATAAATTTTACACATCGCCCAACTGCACGAATAAAATCTGTGTTTGATTGTTTGAAACCCCACACGGGTGTTGGGATGAAATTTGAAGTTCACTCATCCTGATTGATTAAATATGTCGATCGATTGATTGACAGGCTGTTATAAGCGTTAGATATCTATATTTGATGCTTATACAGTGTAGTGCACTTTGGTTGATGGTTGATTATTTTTCAAGGCTATTATACATGTGTTGTATGAAAATCCATATAATTAACTTTATATGGTAATTGATTGGGCCTCATTCCAGTTTTAAAATAGAAATATTTAAAATAGAAATATTCGAAATGGAATATTTGAAAATGTCAATATATGAAGCCGTGTTGATTAGAGTGACGCCATTTTGACGTGAACGATATTTATATCGATTTTATTCATTTTAAAATGAATATTAAAAAGTAATTTTGAAATCAAATATTTCGAAATGAATTGAATTGAAAACGATTTCGAAATGAATTGAATTGAAAACGATTTCGAAATGAATTGAAAACGAATTCAAAGTGAATTGAATTGAAAGCGATTTCGAAATGAATTGAATTGAAAACGAATTCAAAGTGAATTGAAAGTGATTTCGAAATGAATTGAATTGAAAACGAATTCAAGGTGAATTGAATTGAAAGTGATTTCGAAATGAATTGAATTGAAAACGATTTCGAAATGAATTGAATTGAAAACGAATTCAAAATGAATTGAAAGCAAATTGAAATGAATTCAAATTGAATTGAAATTTGAATTGAATAGAAATGAATTTTAAAACGAATTTATAGAGAAGAATTCAATTTTGCTTTGAATTGAGATGGAAGTTGAAATAGATTTTGAAACGAATTTTAAAACTATTTATATAATTCGTTTTAAATAGAAATCGACGAAGTATATATTATATATATTATATATATAATATAATGGCCTGAATAGAACGCGCCGCGCCGCGGCAGTTCGCGAATTTCGACCATTGATTTCAAATGGATGTTACGGGAGATCCGACCGTCGGATTCTCCTAAAACCGGAACCGTTGGGTTCGTATCGAAAAGAGCTTTCTAGCGAATGTTAGAAATTTGAAATCTAACGGTTGGATTTGGAATTATGTCCAAATCAAATTGGAAAAAGGTCGCTATACGTGCAGTTCGATGGCCATTGGTGGAAATCGACTGTACGGGCCTTGATAAAATTATTAAAAATAGTAATAATTTGTGTAAAATCATAAGAAATGATTTGTGAAGATTTGGGATGAAAAACTCCATATTTGAAAAGATAAAAATAGATTTTTATCGAAATGAACTAGTTTTGAACTAGAATTATAATTCTATTTATTTTTAAATAAATAAATTGAATTTGAAAAGGGTTTTGAAAATAACCAAAATTTCCAATGATTGCATTGGAGTGGATTTGAATCGAAATTGTCTTCGGAATATTTTGATGTTGAAATTCGTGATTATACAGATGTTGTTATGGAAATTTGAAAGATATATATTTATATCGTTATTTCCAATACGACATTTGTTAGTCGTAGGATTTGATATTGAATATAAGCCGATATATTTTCTATTCAGAGCCTTGTATTGAATATCGAATGTGATTTGGGTTTGTCGTGAATGGTGTCTTCACTAACACTGTTCTTGAACCCAGTTGAGAAAAGATTAAATCTTTTTATATAGATTTAATGAAGTGTACCAATTAAACGATATTTAATTGGAATTGAATTGGTATTGATTTTTGGGTTTATCGTGAACAGTGTTTTAAATAACACTTGTTCTTTAACCCGATAATTAATGGAATGTGATTTTGGGTTTATCGTGAACCGTGTTTTAAATGATACTGATTCTTTAACCCAGTTAAAGATTAAAACTAAGTGGAGTTTTAATGAATCTTTAATTAGATTGAAATGATCGAAAATGGAGTATCACCAGTTTTGCTCCAGGCGATAGTTAAATCTTTAATTAGATTTGAACGTGAAATGGTAATTGAATTTACCGATAACACCGTGGTGTTAGATATGAAGTATAACCAGTTTTACTTCATGGGATGAATAGGTTGGGATTGGGAAATAAAATAAATGATTTCTTCGGTGTGGTTCGCTAATCCCGACTAGTTTGAATTGATATTCAAAGGAGATTAAAGAATAAATTTAGAAGAATTTATCTTGGATAAAATTAATGGGAACATTTCCCTAAGAATGTGCTTTTGTGAATAAAAGAATATTCTGAATTGGAATGAGGCGTATGTTGTGTTTGTGTAACACTTATTTAAAATATACGCGAGTTATTCGGAAAGACCGGGTTTATCCCATTCTGAATAACTGATTCGACGTGGTGTCGAAGATGAAGACGGTGGTCGAAGACCGGAAGTCTTCACGTCGTTTGGGTGATAACTGATGATCTTGATTGGGCTGTACACCCAAGAAGATGGAAACAGTTGGTGATCGTCCAGACGTACTTGGAGATCGATGGATATGCGAGGTACTAGGTGCCTCCGGTTTCGTTCATCCCCAGAACGGACTTGTAAATGGACTGTGTGTCTGACATCGGATTTCATTCTGTGTGACTGATATCGGTTGCATAGGATGGTTTGCCTGTGTGGCATGCTAAGATGCAAATGATCAAGGCTTCTGTTGAAAAGCAAAGTCTTGTGTTGATGATCGAAGCACGGCCTTTGTGGCGTAGCTTTGTGTAACGTTTACTTCGCGAGTTTCACACCCGGTATGAACCAAAAACGGGAGACGGACCTCAGGGAGGACTTGCGTTTCTTTCTAGCTAGAAGTGGCGTCAGTGGTTTTACACTCCCTGACGAGTTTGACTTATGTGGTTGTTGCTGTTGCGAGGCGCCTCGGTTATATCGGCTTCGGCCGATGCATTCTGGTCGGCTGACGGACCAGACTTACACCCCATAGGGTGGGGAAACGTAGTGTTCAGGAATTTTAATTCACATCGGTGGACCGGCCCTGACGATCCAATGGCTTGACTGAGTACTTGCCTGAGACACGGGCTAGAGCGTCTCGAATCGGTTGAGGACTATCTTTTGCCTCGGTTCATAGACGGAAATCCAATTTCCAAATACGTGACTTTGCGATTTTGATTGTATAACCTATATATGGCGACATAGTGGTATGGGGCATTCATGCCGTCTATGATTGATACTTATGATTTGAAGTTGTTTTATACACTATGCACTTATAATAGTATCAAACGATTTGTTTTAAACGTATCAAGCATTCTTTGGCTGTTATAAGGGAAAACCCTATCCTCGGCTGCGTTGCATTGTGTGATGGGACCTGGGTCTTATAACAGCTTCATTTATCTTTATTTAGCATTGCGCTGTTTGTTTTATGCACTGGTATTCTTGGGAGGAAACCCGTTCCGTGTTATACGGCGTGGTCCCTTGATTTACCTAACTTTAAAATAAAGAATAATAACTGTTTTAGTTCTCACACCAGTCACATGACTGACCTGGAGTTTATTGTTTTAACCTAAACTCTGGGTGCCCCTATTTTGACACGGGCAGCTAGTAGTTTTGGTTTTGCAGATTTATATTCACAGGATCCTGGTTTACAGCTGGAACGATATCCGGAAAGCTTTGTATCCGTATATCTCTTCTAGTTGTGTATTGTATTATTTTCCGCTGCTATGTATTTAAATGTAATTTAAATCTCTGATATTTCTGTGTAATATTCATTTATACTCTGTATATTCTTGTAATCTGATGCATTGTTGTAATAAGCAATGAAATGTTCTTTTATATGTGTTCTGTTGTGGCTTGCTCTCGAACTATCCGACACTTTCCTTTACGGGGAAGTTACGGGTTTTCACAACGCCACTTTCGCGGAACGGGTTTCCTCCCAAGAATACCAATGCATAAAACAACGAAATGCTTTTTAGAAAAATGAAACCGTTATAAGACTCAATCCCTTGCACGTACGCCGAAGGATAGAGTTTTTCCTTATAATGGTCAAAAATGCTTAATACGCGAAATTCATCTTTTATACTATGAGTGCACAGTGTAGAAAACAATTTTGAATATAAAAGTATCAAAATTAGGTGGCATAATATGTTATGTAAGCGGCATAATATGTTATGTCACCATATAAGTATACAACTAAAAACCGTAAGATCGTATTGGAAAATTGGATTCCATCATGATGACTACTGATTCGAAAGATCAATCGCGGATGTATCTCCACGGCTTACGTCTCGGCAAGAGAAAACACTGAAATACATATACTACGCACTTTGGATGATCAGTAATCTGATCTATCCTCATGAGATTCGGCTGAAATGACCTATCCCACTTCTAGGGTGGAGCGACCACCCTAGCCCATCGGCCGACCACAAATCCGTATAAAGTATATTGGTCAAACCGAACATTATCAAACAAATCGTTCACCATCATACCGTGGTGTGTGAGGCCCGCGAAGTCACGTTGTATCCAAAGCGGCGCTATATAAAAGCTATGCTTTGGCCTTCATCCACAAGGCTCTGCTTTTCAATAAAAGCCTTGATCATATGCATCTTAACATGCCACATTATCAGACCATACCATATCATTGATTCAACTATCGATATATAACAAGGTGTTAAGCAAGAGAATAAATTCTCCGCCACCAAACAGCTATATATTAAATAGAGATCAACGAATACAATATAAATGAATACAATGTCAGACACACAATCCATTTATCAGTCCGTTCTGGGTCTGAACGAAACCATATCCGGTAGATCTCCAAATACGTCTGAATGATCACCAATTTTTCCCTCATTTTGGGTGTACGGTCCAATCAAGATATCAATAATCATCCATTCGATATGGAAATTTCCCGGTCTTCAATAACCGTCTTCATCATCGATCTTCAATCGTCGTATGAATTATTCAGAATGGGTTAAACCCGGTCTTTCTGAATAATTTGCGTAATTTAAAATCATGTGCTTTAAAACACAACCAACGCCTCATTCCAATCAAGAGTATTATTTGATTTTAATTTAAACCAAATTAAGGTTTATTCAACTAGTCGGGATTAACGCCTTACCGAAGTAATCATTAATTAATATCCCATTCCCAACCTACACAACCCATGGAGTAAATTGGTGGTACTTCATATCTAACACCCAATGTGTTACGGTAAACTTAATTACCGTTTTATCGATCAAATCTAATTAAAGATTTAACTACCGCTTGGAGTAAAACTAATGGTACTCCATTATCGTTCATTTCTTGAATTAAGTAAATTTAATTACTTTTATCCTCATTCAATCCAATTAAAGATTCATTAAAACTATATTTAGTTTTAATCTTCAAGAATCATTATTTAATGATTATTTAACTTTCAAGAAATAATCTTGCCTTTAACTGGGTTAAAGAACAAATGTTGCTTAAAAATATCGTTCATAATAAATCCAAAATCGTATTACAATTTAATATGTTAAATTGAAACTTCTCTTTAGAATATTTCACTAAATCTTAGTTAAAAGATTTATGAATTACCAATCTAAATTTCACTGTCAATCGGGTTTAAAGAACTAATGTCATTTAAAAACATTGTTCGCAATTAACCCAAAAGTCAGTTTCACATAATTTCAATTATGTATAATAATTGGAAATCTTATTTAAATCTTAATTAAAAGATTTATTCTTTCCCAAATGGGTTTAAGAACAATGTTAACTAAGACACTATTCACGACAAACCCAAATTTTAATCTGATATTAAATATCATGCTTTAAATAGAAATTATATCGATTTATGTTCAATATCGAATTCTGAAAATTAACATATATCAAATTGGGAATAACGATATTAATATCTTCCAAATTCCCACAATAATATCCGTATAATCACAAAATCCAATACTGAAATAATCCGAAGATTATTTCCATTTAAATCCATTCCAATGTATGTACTGGAAAATCTTGGTTTTATTTAAAACAACTTTAATCCTTTTATTTATTTTAATTAATTTATTAAAATAAATAAATCACTCATTCTTTTACATTGAAACGTATATTTACATTAAAATGAATCTTTTTCATTCTTTTGAAACAAATTAACTAAAAAAAGGTATTCTTTCTAATGTAATCAATCTTAAATAAAAATGAAATCTTTTTAATGTAATCTTTTTAGTTCAACCTTTATTACATTGAAAAATGTAATATTTTCATTTCAATCTTTATTTTCAATTCAGTCTTTATTACATTGAAAAATGTAATATTTTCATTTCAACTTTATTACATTGAAAAATGTAATATTTTCCTTTCAAACTTTATTCTAAAATGCTTATAAATTCGTTTATAAAACGATTCCAACTTTTATTTCAATTTTAAATCCAAATTGAATATTCTATCTATTATCATATTAAAATAATATTATTTCCAAAATATTTATTTTGGAATTAGCTCTTTAAAACATGCATTATAAAATGTATAAAATAAATCGATAAACACGTTCGGGTTAAAATGGTGTTGCTATTTAAAACAGATTAAATAGCTCAATCCATTATCTTATTCATTTATATTTTACACTGGGCCAGACCTCCCACATTAAGCCTACGACTTGTGGATGCTGGATATGCCGGTTGGTTCCGGGCAGACTTATCCCACAAATTGGGCTTAACCTCGTGTCATGGCCCAATTCGTATTTGCGCACTTGGACCTCTCACATTAGGCCCAACATTTGTGGCTGCTAGATAAGCCGGTTGGTTCCGGGCAGACTTCCACCACAAATGTGACCTAACCTCGTGCCCAAGTACAATTATAATTTTATAATTATAATTAACTTTTCTAAAATGCACTCTTTGAAAATATCCTTTCCATTAAAGAATCTTAATTTTAAATATTCTTTAATTCTAAAATGACGTGATTTCAAATGTCTTAACTTACCTTTCAAATCTTTATAAATGTCTGGACTTTCCATATTATTATAACAATTAATAATAATCTTCCCAAAATGTCTTATTTTGAAATCAAATCTATTTATTGCCACATAATGACGAATAAATGTAATCTTTCCAAAACGTTCAAATTTCGAAATCAAACTTTCTTATCTTAACATGTGGACAGTAAATATGCAATCTTTATAATTAAATCTCCTTTATTATAACTTTTAAACAATAAAGATATAATCTATTTAAATCAACGCTAATTAATTCCATTAATTGAGTATAAATTAAAATATTCATTAATTCAAAATTGATAACAATAATATTAATCTTTTCAAAATGTTCAGTTTTGCAACAAATCTTCTTAATTTAACATGTTGACAATTAAAAAGGGTATCTTTTTAATTCTAATCTTTTATTGTAAATTTTTTTTTTACTAATAAAAATGTTATCTTTCCAATTCACTCTTTTTATTGTAACTTTGACAATACGTACCTTCCCATTTGAAAACATGGAAACCATCCTTTGGTTCTTTTAATTGAACACTGGATTATAATATTCTTTAACTCAAAATTGGAATGAGACTCACACAATTTCCATGTAATTTAATTACACGGATTTCAAACATTGCCCTTATTCCATAATAATGTCAACCATTCATATAACAGCCAAAGTGCAATTTACACTAAACACAAGGGTGATGTGTAGTCAAATATCAACCCAAGACCCGTGTGGGGTTTCAGCCAACACATAATTTTGTGCATTTGGGCGAGGTGTAAAATAATCGTCCCAATCAACATCAACAAGTCAGGTAACTTGTCAGTGGCAGTGTAACATCATTTTAAATTATCATAAATAATAAATCATTAGTTTAACTTGTTGAATATTTTCAATTTCAAACATAACATAACATGACATCCAAATCCACAATCCGTTCAACAAACAATTACTTCCATAACCAATAATTTATTCACATTTAATTATAAAAATAAATAACTATTCGAAAATTGAGTGAGCAAAAGAGTTCTCACCTTTGCCGGCTTTAAATGACGGTTCGGGCCCAATTTTGGCCCAAGATCCAACATGCTCCAAATTGGGCGTAGTTAGTGTCGTTGCGAAGCTCTCGACTCGCTGATCGCAGCAAATCCTGTTTCGCGCGATTTCGTGTTCGTATCACAAATTTATGAATTTTCGAAGTTTGTAATAATTAAATAATTAATTTAAATTATGAAAATTACCCAAATTTTCAACTTGCTCAGAATTGGACAAAATTATTGTTTGCTCGAAGCTCTTGACATAACGATCTCAATGGATTCAGTTTCATGCAAATTCGATAAAGTGACAAAGAGTTATGCACTTCCGAATTTAACAAATCGATTTAAAAAATATTTAAATTTGTAAAAATTACCCAAAATTTCAACTTCCTCCAAATTGGACAAATTTTGTGTCCACGCGAAGCTCTCGTCGCCACGATCGCAGCAGACCTGAAATCGTCAAATTTCTATCTCGTATGTAAAAGATATTGCATTACGAACATTGAATAAAAAATCAAATAAATATTTCGTGTTTAAGCCCTTAACCTTTTTTTTTCAAACAGCACCCTGAACTTAAAATGCTCGCCACGGACAAACCGTAAGTCGGAATTGCACGAAACCAGCGCCATTCTCTCCAACTTCTCCCCCTCTTTCCACACCTGGTGGTCCCCCCCTCCAGTTCACCAAGTGGGGCCCACGATCTGCAGTTGAACGGAAACGTGCAGTTTCCGTTCATCTCAGTGCTGTGGCCGCCTCGTTACTCCAAATGCCACCAATTTTTGTCAGTAACTAGATCTCGACCTCCCGAACAACTTCTGTTTGTGTCACTTCGCCTGAAAATGCACGGATCGGCGGGAAATTGCTCATCTTTGCGACTGTCCTGTTTTCAGCACCCCTCCAGTAAAATTGACATTCCGGCCAACTCCGGCCACCTGAGACCATGCCACCACCGCCAAAAGAACCGTATGCTTCCCCTCTACCACTGCCTGAAGTCGCTCGACCTATCTCTCATCGTGGGGCCCGCAGCGAACAAATAACCGAAATCAGCTTTCTGTGTTTAAAGCTAGATTCCGGCGAATTCATGCGACAATAGATCTTGAATTTTTCGTGGTAGATAGAGGATAAGAAGATGAACAAAACCCAGAAAGGGTTTGGTCTGATTTTGTTCTGATTGAGAGATATAAATTATTTTGTTTTCAGGGGCTAATTTGCAAAATAAATTTTAGAGGAGAGAGCCGCCATGGAATTGAGGAAGAAGAAGGTGGCTATGTTATGCTTAGGGTTCAGCTAGTGGCTATTAAAAGATAATATATAGGTTGGTTATAAACTCAATTAGGCCCAATTACCCTTATGTACATATATTAATACATTTTTTGTCCGCTTTTCGTAGTTTAAAAATTCGTGTTAACACCTACGAATTCCATTATAATTGAAAATTGAAACATAAATATTCCTTGACATTACGGATTGAAAGAAACTGGTTTCGTCATTTTCCCAGTCCGTATGAATTAATAATGAATTTTTAAAGTCTGAAAATTGACAGTTTTCACTGAAAAATAAATTATAATTACATATTAATTCTAAAAATTCCAGAAAAATCATTTCTAGCTTTGTTTTGATGATACGAACCGAACAAAATTAATTTCGTTGAATTTAAAGACCGTTTGCAAAACTTCACTTTTCAAGGCGTATATATTTTATATTTAAAAATATATTTTATGTATGAATAATTTCCAAAACTCAAAATATATAAGTATTTATACTTTTTCAATGCAGAAACATCATTTTGAACTCAATGGAAATGGTTTCGAGTCCAAATTCATTAGTATGTAAAAAGTAGCGTTTTGGGTCCTATATATATAAATTTTCCCGTGTTTTTCTGATATCTTGATTTGGGCATAAATTTTGATTCCCGCTATGAAATTTCAATTTTTCGGATTCGTTGGAAAGATATTTTTAAATAGATTCTAATACTTTTGGTTTCGCTAAAATCCGATTTATTTTGCATCCTGTATAATCAGTCAAAGTTAAAATTCAAATTTTAAAACTACCGCGCTATTTCTAACTCCTTTTATAATTTAAATAAAATTTATTCATTTTAACTTCGATTAAAATAAATTTATAGTCGTTATTATATAAAATAAATTATTTTAAATATTAAAGACCCATTAAAATGATTAAAATAAAAAAATTAAATTCGGCCCAAAATTCTGGGTCGTTACAATCTCCCCCACTTAAGAACTTTTCGTCCTCGAAAAGGAACGAAGCTAAAAGTCGTTTACTTAATTAACTCAATATTTATTCTAATAAATTTTCAATTCAGTTCAATATTGAATTTAATCTAGTTAAATGTATCATTCTATTATATATTGGTTTTGTTAATTACCATTTCAATAATTTTATTAGTTAAACTAATAATCAAACATCACAACCAGCAGTCGATTATGTGATTAACTTTTCAAACATATATAGCTTTAATATATATAGATAAAAATCATATTTTTAGTGCAAATCAATGCAAATAACCCTATCTAGTTTTGTTTCTCATACCAGTCAATTGGAAATATATAGAAATTCCACCTTCGTTACTCGAACATAAATACTTATGATGCAACTGTCATCATCAGGATTATCCCCGGGCGACTAGAGTGTGATTCTATATCTATCCAGTATATTAAAACTTCGAATATCCATTAATTACTCGTATATTCAAAATCTTTATATACTGGATTGTCCAAATTAAAATATAATAATATACTCAAATACGCATATTAAGACAAAATTTTCTAAACTAAATTTGTTTTCATTTTTATTTTAAAGAAAATAATACTCTTCACACTCGTTCTAGGATGCTACTGATCCCATCTTTAACGAGTCATTCTTATTGGATATTACTAATCCAATCTCTGATGAATTCTTTCGTTCGGTTCTAAAGTGTCCTGTTCTCGAGCTCTGTAAACCAAAGCTCTGATACCAAATGTGACGACCCAAACTTCCCCGTAAAGGAAAGCCGGATTGCTTTGAGAACCACACACATCAGAACACAAAACAAAAGAACATTTTATTGCTGTTACAACAATTACATCAGAGTACAAGAATTTTCCAGAGTATGAATAATAATATACATTGGAAATACAATAATATCAGAGTTTAAATTACATTTAAATAGCAGCGGAAAAATAATACAAAACACAACTGAAAGAAATACACGGATGTAGAGCCTTCTGAATATCGCTCCAGCTGTAGACCATGATCCTGTGAATATAATATCTGCAAACCAAAACTACTAGCTGCCCGTGTGGAAAATATGGGCACCCAGAGTTTAGGTTAAAACAATAACCTCCAGGTCAGTCATGGGACTGGTGTGAGAACTCAAAAACAATTATTAACTTTAATTTTTAAAGTTAGGTAAATCAAGGGACCACGCCACTTTCGCGGAACGGGTTTCCTCCCAAGAATACCAGTGCATAAAACAACGAAATGCTTTTCAGAAAAATGAAACCGTTATAAGACTCAATCCCTTGCACGTACGCCGAAGGATAGAGTTTTTCCTTATAATGGTCAAAAACGCTTAATACGCGAAATTCATCTGAGTGCACAGTGTAGAAAACAATCTCGAATATAAAAGTATCAAAATTAGGTGGCATAATATGCTATGTAAGCGGCATAATATGTTATGTCACCATATAAGTATACAACTAAAAACCGTAAGATCGTATTGGAAAATTGGATTCCATCATGATGACTACTGATTTGAAAGATCAATCGCGAATGTATCTCCACGGCTTACGTCTCGGCAAGAGAAAACTCTGAAATACATATACTACGCACTTTGGATGAGCAGTAATCTGATCTATCCTCATGAGATTCGGCTGAAATGACCTATCCCACTTCTAGGGTGGAGCGACCACCCTAGCCCATCGGCCGACCCCAAATCCGTATAAAGTATATTGGTCAAACCGAACATTATCAAACAAATCGTTCACCATCATACCGTGGTGTGTGAGGCCCGCGAAGTCACGTTGTATCCAAAGCGGCGCTATATAAAAGCTATGCTTTGGCCTTCATCCACAAGGCTCTGCTTTTCAATAAAAGCCTTGATCATATGCATCTTAGCATGCCACATTATCAGACCATACCATATCATTGATTCATCTATCGATATATAACAGGGTGTTAAGCAAGAGAATAAATTCTCCGCCACAAAACAGCTATATATTAAATAGAGATCAACGAATACAATATAAATGAATACAATGTCAGACACACAATCCATTTATCAGTCCGTTCTGGATCTGAACGAAACCATATCCGGTAGATCTCCAAATACGTGTGAATGATCACCAATTTTTCCCTCATTTTGGGTGTACGGTCCAATCAAGATATCAATAATCATCCATTCGATATGGAAATTTCCCGGTCTTCAATAACCGTCTTCATCATCGATCTTCAATCGTCGTATGAATTATTTAGACTGGGTTAAACCCGGTCTTTCTGAATAATTTGCGTAATTTAAAATCATGCGCTTTAAAACACAACCAACGCCTCATTCCAATCAAGAGTATTATTTGATTTTAATTTAAACCAAATTAAGGTTTATTCAACTAGTCGGGATTAACGCCTTACCGAAGTAATCATTAATTGGTATCCCATTCCCAACCTACATAACCCATGGAGTAAATTGGTGGTACTCCATATCTAACACCCAATGTGTTACGGTAAACTTAATTACCGTTTTATCGATCAAATCTAATTAAAGATTTAACTACCGCTTGGAGTAAAACTAGTGGTACTCCATTATCGTTCATTTCTTGAATTAAGTAAATTTAATTACTTTTATCCTCATTCAATCCAATTAAAGATTCATTAAAACTATATTTAGTTTTAATCTTCAAGAATCATTGTTTAATGATTATTTAACTTTCAAGAAATAATGTTGCCTTTAACTGGGTTAAAGAACAAATGTTGCTTAAAAACATCGTTCACAATAAACCCAAAATCGTATTTCAATTTAATATGTTAAATTGAAACTTCTCTTTAGAATATTTCACTAAATCTTAGTTAAAAGATTTATGAATTACCAATCTAAATTTCACTGTCAATCGGGTTTAAAGAACTAATGTCATTTAAAAACATTGTTCGCAATCAACCCAAAAGTCAGTTTCACTTAATTTCAATTATGTTTAATAATTGGAAATCTTATTTAAATCTTAATTAAAAGATTTATTCTTTCCCAAATGGGTTTAAGAACAATGTTATCTAAGACACTATTCACGACAAACCCAAATTTTAATCTGATATTAAATATCATGCTTTGAATAGAAATTATATCGATTTATGTTCAATATCGAATTCTGAAAATTAACGTATATCAAATTGGGAATAACGATATTAATATCTTCCAAATTCCCACAATAATATCCGTATAATCACAAAATCCAATACTGAAATAATCCGAAGATTATTTCCATTTAAATCCATTCCAATGTATGTACTAGAAAATCTTGGTTTTATTTAAAACCACTTTAATCCTTTTATTTATTTTAATTAATTTATTAAAATAAATAAATCACTCATTCTTTTACATTGAAACATATATTTATATTAAAATGAATCTTTTTCATTCTTTTGAAACAAATTAACTAAAAAAAGGTATTCTTTCTAATGTAATCAATCTTAAATAAAAATGAAATCTTTTTAATGTAATCTTTTTAGTTCAACCTTTATTACATTGAAAAATGTAATATTTTCATTTCAATCTTTATTTTCAATTCAGTCTTTATTACATTGAAAAATGTAATATTTTCATTTCAACTTTATTACATTGAAAAATGTAATATTTTCCTTTCAAACTTTATTCTAAAATGTTTATAAATTCGTTTATAAAACGATTCCAACTTTTATTTCAATTTTAAATCCAAATTGAATATTCTATCTATTATCATATTAAAATAATATTATTTCCAAAATATTTATTTTGGAATTAGCTCTTTAAAACATGCATTATAAAATGTATAAAATAAATCGATAAACACGTTCGGGTTAAAATGGTGTTGCTATTTAAAACAGATTAAATAGCTCAATCCATTATCTTATTCATTTATATTTTACACTGGGCCAGACCTCCCACATTAAGCCTACGACTTGTGGATGTTGGATATGCCGATTGGTTCCGGGCAGACTTATCCCACAAGTTGGGCTTAACCTCGTGTCATGGCCCAATTCGTATTTGCGCACTTGGACCTCTCACACTAGGCCCAACATTTGTGGCTGTTGGATAAGCCGGTTGGTTCCGGGCAGACTTCCACCACAAATGTGACCTAACCTCGTGCCCAAGTACAATTATAATTTTATAATTATAATTAACTTTTCTAAAATGCACTCTTTGAAAATATCCTTTCCATTAAAGAATCTTAATTTTAAATATTATTTAATTCTAAAATGACGTGATTTCAAATGTCTTAACTTACCTTTCAAATCTTTATAAATGTATGAACTTTCCATATTATTATAACAATTAATAATAATCTTCCCAAAATGTCTTATTTTGAAATCAAATCTATTTATTGCCACATAATGACGAATAAATGTAATCTTTCCAAAACGTTCAAATTTCGAAATCAAACTTTTTTATCTTAACATGTGGACAGTAAATATGTAATCTTTATAATTAAATCTCCTTTATTATAACTTTTGAACAATAAAGATATAATCTATTTAAATCAACGCCAATTAATTCCATTAATTGAGTATAAATTAAAATATTCATTAATTCAAAATTGATAACAATAATATTAATCTTTTCAAAATGTTCAGTTTTGCAACAAATCTTCTTAATTTAACATGTTGACAATTAAAAAGGGTATCTTTTTAATTCTAATCTTTTATTGTAATTTTTTTTACTAATAAAAATGTTATCTTTCAAATTCACTCTTTTTATTGTAACTTTGACAATACGTACCTTCCCATTTGAAAACATGGAAACTATCCTTTGGTTCTTTTAATAGAATACTTGATTATAATATTCTTTAACTCAAAATTGGAATGAGTCTCACACAATTTCCATGTAATTTAATTACACGGATTTCAAACATTTCCCTTATTCCATAATAATGTCAACCATTCATATAACAGCCAAAGTGCAATTTACACTAAACACAAGGGTGATGTGTAGTCATATATCAACCCAAGACCCGTGTGGGGTTTCAGCCAACACATAATTTTGTGCACTTGGGCGAGGTGTAAAATAATCGTCCCAATCAACATCAACAAGTCAGGTAACTTGTCAGTGGCAGTGTAACATCATTTTAAATTATCATAAATAATAAATAATTAGTTTAACTTGTTGAATATTTTCAATTTCAATCATAACATAACATGACATCCAAATCCACAATCCGTCCAACAAACAATTACTTCCATCACCAATAATTTATTTACATTTAATTATAAAAATAAATAACTATTCGAAAATTGAGTAAGCAAAAGAGTTCTCACATTTGCCGGCTTTAAATGACGGTTCGGGCCCAATTTTGGCCCAAGATCCAACATGCTCCAAATTGGGCGTAGTTAGTGTCGTTGCGAAGCTCTCGACTCGCTGATCGCAGCAAATCCTGTTTCGCGCGATTTCGAGTTCGTATCACAAAGTTATGAATTTTCGAAGTTTGTAATAATTAAATAATTAATTTAAATTATGAAAATTACCCAAATTTTAAACTTACTCAGAATTGGACAAAATTACTGCTTGCTCGAAGCTCTTGACATAACGATCTCAACGGATTCAGTTCATGCAATTTCGATAAAGTGACAAAAAGTTATGCACTTCCGAAGTTAACAAATCGATTTAAATAATATTTAAATTTGTAAAAATTACTCAAAATTTCAACTTCCTCCAAATTGGACAAATTTTGTGTCCACGCGAAGCTCTCGTCGCCACGATCGCAGCAGACCTGAAATCGTCAAATTTCGATCTCGTATGTAAAAGATATTGCATTACGAACATTGAATAAAAAATCAAATAAATATTTCGCGTTTAAGCCCTTAACCTTTTTTTTTCAAACAGCACCCTGAACTTAAAATGCTTGCCACGACCAAACCGTAAGTCGGAATTGCACGAAACCAGCGCCATTCTCTCCGGCTTCTCCCCCTCTTTCCACGCCTGGTGGTCCCCCCCCTCCAGTTCGCCAAGTGGGGCCCACGATCTGCAGTTGAACGGAAAAGTGCAGTTTCCGTTCATCTCAGTGCTGCGGCCGCCTCGTTACTCCAAATGCCACCATTTTTTGTCAGTAGCTAGATCTCGACCTCCCGAACAACTCCTGTTCGGGTCACTTCGCCTGAAAATGCACGGATCGGCGGGAAATTGCTCATCTTTGCGACTGTCCTGTTTTCAGCACCCCTCCAGTAAAATTGACATTCCGGCCAACTCCGGCCACCTGAGACCATGCCACCACCGCCAAAAAAAACCGTATGCTTCCCCTCTACCACTTCCTGAAGTCGCTCGACCTATCTCTCATCGTGGGGCCCGCAGCGAACAAATAACCGAAATCAGCTTTCTATGTTTAAAGCTAGATTCCGGCGAATCCGTGTGACAATAGATCTTGAATTTTTCGTGGTAGATAGAGGATAAGAAGATGAACAAAACCCAGAAAGGGTTTGGTCTGATTTTGTTCTGATTGAGAGATATAAATTATTTTGTTTTCAGGGGCTAATTTGCAAAATAAATTTTAGAGGAGAGAGCCGCCATGGAATAGAGGAAGAAGAAGGTGGCTATGTTATGCTTAGGGTTCAGCTAGTGGCTGTTAAAAGATAACATATAGGTAGGTTATAAACTCAATTAGGCCCAATTACCCTTATGTACATATATTAATACATTTTTTTTGTCCGCTTTTCGTAGTTTAAAAATTCGTGTAAACACCTACGAATTCCATTGTAATTGAAAATTGAAACATAAATATTCCTTGACATTACGGATTTAAAGAAACTGGTTTTGTCATTTTCCCAGTCCGTATGAATTAATAATGAATTTTTAAATTCTGAAAATTAACCGTTTTCACTGAAAAATCAATTATAATTACATATTAATTCTAAAAATTCCAGAAAAATCATTTCTTGCTTTGTTTTGACGATACAAACCGAACAAAATTAATTTCGTTGAATTTGAAGACCGTTTGCAAAACTTCACTTTTCAAGGCGTATATATTTTATATTTAAAAATATATTTTATGTATGAATAATTTCCAAAACTCAAAATATATAAGCGTTTATACTTTTTCAATGCAGAAACATCATTTTGAACTCAATGAAGGTGGTTTCGAGTCCAAATTCATTCGTATGTAAAAAGTAGCGTTTTGGGTCCTATATATATAAATTTACCGTGTTTTTCTGATATCTTGATTTGGGCATAACTTTTGATTCCCGCTATGAAATTTCAATTTTTCGGATTCGTTGGAAAGATATTTTTAAATAGATTCTAATATTTTTGGTTTCGCTAAAATCCGATTTATTTTGCATCCTGTATAGTCAGTCAAAGTTAAAATTCAAATTTTGAAACTACCGCGCTATTTCTAACTCCTTTTATAATTTAAATAAAATTTATTCGTTTTAACTTCGATTAAAATAAATTTATAGTCGTTATTATATAAAATAAATTATTTTAAATATTAAAGACCCATTAAAATGATTAAAATAAAAAATTTAAATTCGGCCCAAAATTCCGGTTCGTTACACGACCAATATATCGAGATACCTCACAATCCATCATCCACATAAGTAAAAATGTCCGACTCTATACCATGACACCACTTCTAGCTAAAAAGAAACGCAAATTCTCCCTCCGGTCCTTCTCCCATTTTTGACTCATACCGGGGTGTGAGGCTCACGAAGTAACGCTATACACAAATCTACGCTAATTAAAGTTGTGCTTTGATCATCAACCACAAGGCTCTGCTTTTCAACAAAAGCCTTGATCATTTGCATCTTGGCATTCCACATTGACAGTCCACGCCATGCGACTGATATCTATCAATATATAACCTCTAAGCTCGTACGTCTCAGAGAAGGGTGTTAAGCAAGAGAATAAATTCTCCATCACCAAACAGATATATATTAAATAGAAATCAATTCACACAGAACGAAATCCAATGTCAGACACACATCCATTTACAAGTCCGTTCTGGGTCTGAACGAAACCGGAGACACCTTATTCCTCGTCCCGTATGTCAAATACGGAAGAGAGGTTCTCGCATATCTGAACAATCAACAAGTACGTCCGGACAACTACCACTTTAACCCTTTATTGGGAGCTAACCAATGCAGGGCATCAGTAGTCGTCCATTCGATGTGAAGATCGTCGGTCATCAACCACCGTCTTTAATATTTTCGATTTAAATCATCGTATAATTATTTGAAATGTGATTGAACTTGGTCTTTTCAAATAATTTTCGAATATATATAATTTAAATCATTTCATATCGTTAATATTATTTTATAACGACTTATCGCTATTTTTATTTATATAAAAATAGCCCAATTTAATTTAACGACGCTTCAGGTCAATAGGCAGCCCTGACGTTGTTTTTATCCAAATTTGAATTACATATTTCTCGAAATCTAACTGTTGGATTTTAACGAACTTAACATCGTTTGAAAGATCTTCCCAAAGCAATAGCAATTAATTTTAATTTCAATTTTTAAATATGAAATCTCACAGTGCTTTGTAATTCCTCGAAAATTTTAGCTCGATCTAAATTCTCTGGTCGCTTCTAAAACGAAGTAGACTCCGCCACGATCCAAACGATTCCTGTTTCATGCTATTCTGATCACGTATGAATAAGTTATGAATTTTTATTGTGTTAATAATGTTTTTCAATTAAATTAAATAAAAAAATACCTTTCTTCTTCCAGATAACAAAGCCGCACCCCTTTCGTATTTGTTCAATCTTAGGTCTAGGGTTTTCGCCCAAACAATGGGGCTTGGAGGCAATCAGGTGGTGGAACGTCGGAGAGGGAAGAGTGCCGCACAACGTGGGGCCCTCGTTGGCCAACTCGATCGACCCTGGTTGATGCGGCGGCGGTCGAAACGGTGGAGCTTCGGGGTGCTAGAACGCAACGGTTACTCGACGATAGGAAGTGTTATCCGTACGGATTTGAAGAGGAGGAGGAGTACTTCAATATTGTCAAAAGGAGGTAGGGATTTCACTGAATGGATGGAGATATTTTAAGGGAAGAAGATGGGAGCTTTCTGGCCCTGGAAATAGGGTGGCGGCGGCTGTATATGTAATTAGGGTTTAATATTAGTTAGGGTATTTATAATATATTATTATTTAATTCGTTAATTCACAAAAAGGCCTGTTAATTCCTAATAACTCTCAATCCAGCCCAGTGAATGTCTTCCCCAGCCAAATACCCCAATTCCGGACACAATGGACTAGGTCTTATCAGCCTATTTGATCGTCTCAGCCCATTTTTCTTTAAATTAGAATATAAACCATTTAATTATTTAATTTGATCGTAGATTTTAATTTACCGGGGCCACATACTAACTCCAAAAATTCCCAAAAAATAAATCTTGCTATGTTTTGACGATATGATCCTAACAAAATTAATTTCGTCGAATTTGGATACCGTTTGAAAAGTGGCCTTTTTAACGGTCGATCCAATTCAACAGAAATTAACGAACACATTTTAATTTACCACGCTCACATATTAATTCCTAAAATTATGGAAATTTAAACCTGACAATAATTTGATATTATGGATCCAACAAAAATGGTTTCATCGAAAATGGAGGTCGTTTGCAAAATGGCTATTTTTAATAGCTTTATTATTATTTAAAAATGGAATTTTTAAATCCTGACATATTTTCTAACAAAATTTCTTTAAAAAAACAAAAATTGGTTCTGAGTCCCCGGATTGTTACAATCTCCCCCACTTAAAAACTTTTCGTCCCCGAAAAGGAAACAATAGCAAAGTAGGAAACGAAACGGAAAATGCAAAATATTGTAAATGTACCTCAACACAAGAGATAATCAGAGACGTCCACTCTGCACTTGGGATAAGCCTGTTTGATGCTATCCTCGGTCTCCTATGTACAGTCTCTAGGATCTCCGCTCCACTACACTTTCACTAAAATGGATCCTCTTGTTTCTCAGAACTCGGGTTTCTTTGCAACAATTTTCACTGGCTCTCTTCTCACTGCTAAGCTTGTGGTAATCTCCAAGTCTTGTTGTGCTACTTCCTCCACAATCAAGTCTGGATCATGTACATGCTTTCAAATTTGAGACACATGGAATACATCATGTACCCCTGGCAACCAGTCAGGCAGCTGAACCCTGTAAGCGAGAGTTCTAATTCGTTCGAGAATAGGAAATGGACCAATGAATAAAGGCACCAACTTCCCAGTCTTCCCAAAGCGAACTACTCCTCTCAATGGGGAAACCCTCAAGTATACATAATCACCAACAGAAAATTCTAAATCGCTTCTTCTTGAATCTGCATAGCTCTTCTGTCAGCCCTGAGCTGTCTGAAACCGCTTCTTAATGAAGTCGACTTTATCCGAAGCTTCACGAATCATGTCAGAACCCAATACTAGTCGATTGCCTAGTTCTACCCAACATACGGGAGATCTACATGGCATGCCATACAATGCTTTGAATGGCGACATTTGCAAGCTTGCTTGGTAACTGTTATTATAAGAAAACTCAACCAAATGCAAGTGATCTTCCCATGACCCACCAAAATCAAGAATACATGCCCACAACAAGTCTTCCAGTATACGGTTCAACCTCTCAGTCTGGCCATCTGTTTGGGATGATAGGCGGTGCTCAGATTCAGTTTTGTCCACAACTCTTCTTAGAATGCTTCCCAGAATTTACTAGCGAATATCGGATCACAATCACTAGCAATGCTACTAGGAACTCCATGTATCTGACAATTTCTCTAAAATAAATCTACGCCAGATTTTGAGCTGTTCTATTTGATCGGACAGGAATAAAATGGGCGGTCTTCTTGAAACGATCTACAATCACCCATATACTGCCATTGCCTTTCCTGCTTTGGGGCAAGCCATCAATGAAATCCATGGAAATTTGTTCCCACTTCCAATTTGGAACCGCTAGTGGTTGCAATAATCCTGCGAGCTTCTGTTGATCGCTTTTGACTTATTGGCAAATAGAACACCTTCTAACATATATGGAAATGTCTCCTTTCATCGCCCTCCACCAGAATGTGCGTTTAAGATCATGGTACATCTTACTTACTCCTGGATGGATGCTAAGTTTAGATTTGTGACATTCATCCATAACTTCTCTTTTGAGCTCGGGAATATCCGGCACACAGATTCGCCCTTGCAATTTAAGAGTCCCCTTGCTATCAATTTGGAAGCTCAAAGCTTTGCCATTTCGAACTCATTCGCTAATCATCTGAATGAACTTACCGTCTTTCTAAAGAGCAGAGATCTTATCAATTAATGAAGGCGTAATGATAAGATTGGCGATGATCGCATTCTTCCTGCTAAGCACATCAGCTACAACATTGGCTTTCCCTGGAGTATACAAGACATCCAAATCATATGCCGCAAGAAATTCTAACCAACGTTACTGCCTCAAATTCAAGTCCTTTTGGGTGAATAGATACTTCAATGATTTATGATCTATATATAATTCGAACTTCTCACCTAAAAGATAGTGCCTCCATATCTTCAAAGCAAACACGATGGCTAACAACTCAAGATCATGAGTAGGATATCTCTTCTCATGCGGCTTCAACTGACGGCTAGCATAAGCAACTACTTTGCCTCTCTGCATTAATAACGCACTAATACATTCAATAGAAGCATCAGTACAGACTGTAAAATCTTGATTTCCATCAATAATGGTCAACAAGGGAGCAGTAGTCAACCTCAATTTCAGTTCTTGGAAAGTTGCCTCACATTCAGCCATCCAATTAAACTTTGTATGCTTCTTTGTAAGCTTTGTCAATGGACAAGATAGCTTCGAAAATTCTTTTACGAATTTCCGATAATAGCCAGACAATCCTAGAAAACTTCTGATTTCTGTAGGAGTGCTAGGCTGCTTCCAATCTGGAATGGCGGTAATCTTGCCTGGATCTACTGAAATTCCTTTCTTCGATACGACATGACCGAGGAACTTTACTTCTTCTTGCCAGAATATGCATTTTAAAATTTTGGATTTTAATACATTCTTTCTCAGAATCTCCAAAACTTCTTTCAAATGCTTTTCATGCTCAGCAGTGGACTTAGAGAAGATTAAGATGTCGTTAACGAAAAACTAGCATAAATTTATTCAAGACATCGTGGAATACTCTATTCAGCAGATCGACAAAGTAAGCAGGAGTGTTACACAAGCCGAACGGCGTTACTAACCACTCATAGAATAAGTCTAGACCTCTGAAAGCTGTCAAAGGAACATATTCCTCGGCAAAGCGCAACTGATGGAAACCTGTAGCTAGGTCCATCCTAGAGAACACTTGCGCTCCATTCAAGAAATCTAATAAATCATCAATGCGCGACAATGGATATTTTTTTCAGTGTTTTCTTATTGAGGTCTCGGTAATCCACACACAATCGGAGAGTACAGTCTGACTTTGGGACAAACACCATTGATGCACCCCAATTTGAGAAGCTAGGCCTGATCAGACCTTTCCACAAAAGTTGTTTAGTTTGATTGCCCAATTCTTCTTTCTCTTTCAACGTCATACTTCGAATAGGATGCACAACTGGCCTTGCATTTGGAGCTAAGTCAATCCTAAAGTCAATTTCTCTTCACGGAGGTAAGCTATCAACTTCTTCAAACACATCTGCACAATCTTTAACAACAGGAATATTTTCAATAGAAGTAGGAGTAGCTTCTATAGAAGACCAAAATTCTTTTCTACCAGTTTCTGAGTCGTGGCATGGTATAAATATATCCTCAAGCTTCGTTTTAACTCTAACAATTCTTTTGGGGCATTTAACTTTGGCCTCAAGTTTTGTTAGCCAATCCAGCCCAAGAATGATATCAAATTCGGAAAAATTCATGACGATAAGATCGAAAGGAAAATGATAACGAGAATAAGAGATCGGCACTCTACAATATAGACCGAGAACAAGAGAACCTCCTATCGAATTATGGACACTAATCGATTCTTTAAGATTTCTTGGTTTCAAACTTAATTTTTTAACTGTGTTACTAGAAATGAAACTTTGTGATGCACCAATGTCAAACAATACTATAACAGGAATATTCTTAATAGTAAGTGTACCTCCCATGACATCTGGTCTAACTGCTCCTTCGGAAGAAGCGGGCACACTTGCTCCATCATATACGTGAGCCACCTCGGATTTCTTCAGCAGTGGACAGTTTCTAATAAAATGCCCCATCTTATAGCAATTGAAGCACTCATTAGCATTTCAAGGATTCTGACCGAGATTCTGAGTGGGCCCTGATTCACTCCTCTTTGGCCTTTTTGGAGCTTTGCATTCTTAATTAGAGTGTCCTATTTTTTGGCAGTTAAAGCATTTGACTTTGGCCCTTTTACTCTCTTGAGGCTTGGCGGCTGCAGAGTTGCTTGCCTCTGGCTTCTTATCAGACTGCTTCCTCTTGTTATTAGTTTGATTCCTTTCCCGATCCTGCTGAGAATTTCTCTTGTCAATCTCCTCATATCTGCAAGCCATCTCAATCACTTTGGAAAACAGAAGCTCAATATGTGTCGTCACCCTGTTGTGATACTTTCTTGAAAGACCATTAATGAACCTCTTGTTTTTCTGCAGCGGGTCCTGTATCAGTTTAGGTGCATATCTGGAAAGCTCGTCGAATTTCCTCACATGCTCGGTAATAGTCCGATCTCCTTATTGGAGGTTAGCAAACTCATCATGAAGACGCTCGACTTCTTGCTGAGGAATGAACTTCTCATTAAAAAGCTCTTTGAATTTTGCCCAAGACATGTCAGCATCAGTATCCCCAAATGTAGTTGTCTCCCACCAAATTAAAGCTTCATCTTTAAGCAGCCATGAATCGCTTCCGATGGTCCTCTAGTTCCAACCCCCCAAAAATCTTCTCACATGTCTTAAGCCAAGCCTTAGCCTCTGTCACTGTCACTTTGCTAGTAAATGGCACGCCTCCTAGATTCTGGAATTTCTTTGCTACTTTATCTATATCAAAAGGTTGTAGGGATGGAGGTAGCGGTACTACTGCCTCTGGATTAGGCTGGTCCTGAGCAGCAGGGATTTCACCCCTTCCCTAGCCTCTACCTCTGGCTCTAGCTCTCGTACTCACTTTAGTCAGTTATGTACCATCAAGGAAAGAGTCAGACCAATAGAATTGAAAAAAAAAATTAAGGAATGGTAAAAGTAGAAAGACTTATGGAAAAACGATGATGTAATGACTGATTATGATGTGCTATTCTCCTGTGCTCATTCTATGACATTACTAATCCTATCTCTAATGAGCTACTCGCCTTAGAATACTGCTGATTCTATTTTGATGAATTGTTTTAAATATGTTATACTCCGGAGCTAAGGTTAACCTAAGCTCTGATACCAACCGTGATAATCCTAAACTCCCGTGACACGAAAACAAGGATAATCATTGGAATATAACATATTTTCACAATAGTAGATTACAGATAACAACGTAACACATTAATTCATAGGATAATATCATCATAGCAGCGGAAATTAGAAATGTCATCAACATCAGAGTCGCATAGATACAGGATACAACTTAGCGCATAAAAAGTCTCAGCAAAGAGAAATAAGTCTAAAACGTCATCAAGCACAATATAGATAAATGATGTTTAAATGTTCCAAAATAGAAATAAAAGATAGAGATAATATTCATCCTCTGCCCAAGAGCATACTCCACTTCGGTACATATCCAAAATAACTTGTTACCTATCACTTGGATGCCCATGTAAAAATAAGGGCACCCGAGTTTGCAAGTGAAAACAAACTACGAGTCAGTCATGGGACTGGTATGAGAAATCTTTACTTAACTTATCTAACAATAAGGCTAATCACAGAACCATGCCGCTAACGCGGAAAGGGTTTACACCATTGGATTGACGGTGCATAAAATGAGTAAAACTTTTAAAACAACGCAATACTTTTTAGAAAAATGAAACCATTATAAGACTCAAGTCTCATACCAAAATGCAACGCAAACCGGAGGATAGAGTTTTACCTTATAATGATCAAACATGCTTAATACGTATAAAACAAAAATCATTGATATTATTATTAGTGTCTATTCAGTTTAAAACACTTTCAAAATAAATGTATCAATCCTAGACGACATAGTACCCCATCCTACTATGTCGCCATATATAGGTTTATAGTCAAATCTGTAATGTCGTATTGGAAATTGGGTTTCATCACGAGTCGAGGCTAGGGATGGCTCCTGCCGATTCGAGACACTCTAGCAAATGTTTCAGGATCACACCTACAGGCAACCCTTGGATGCGGTAGGGCCGATCCACAAATACTTTAGTGGATTGGCAATTCCTGAATAATACGTTTCACGGTCCTATCGGACCTATCACTTGGCCAGTAGCGACCAATATATAAAGGTACCTCACAATCCATCATCCACATAAGTAAAAATGTCCGGGCTCCATACCTTGACTGTAACGACCCGCATTCTACGCATCGCAGGATCGTAGAATATTTATTTCTTTCACATACGAAGTCGTATGGTCATGTAACTTTGGGAGACGACTATTGGGGTCATTTCCCATGTTCATGATTTTTCCCGATTTTTAAATGATCGTTTTGCCCCTAGCTGATCTTGTTTTGACCATAATTTTTGATTGGAAAGGAATTTTGACCTAAAACCAATTCCATTGGCTCCGGATGATGTTTTACAATTCCGTAGAGTCATCACATTAGCCAAACGGACTCACCGTTTGGGAGATATGGCTGAAACAAGTTTCAGATGGTGAAAAACAGCTTAATTGGGCTTAACCGGGTGATTAGCAGCTAGGCCCAAAGGGGATTTCGGGATTAGAGATGTATAGGGGCTGATTAGGGTTAGAAAACATTTCTTTCAGCCACCACTTTCATTCTTGGAACCCTAGCAATGGCCTCTAACACCCAAATCAACTTCTAATCAAGTTTTGGCTTAATCAACACCAAATCAAAGAAGATCTTCACCAAATCAGTATTAGAGCTGATGTTAGACGTCAGTATTCGCCCTAATCAGTAAGGTTTCAGTTCTAAATTTTTTATCTGTGGCCAAGGTGAGTGATTTGCATAGTTTTGCACTAATTACGGTTAATTAAGGGTAATTAGTGAAGATTAACGAAATTAGACATGGTAAAATTCTGGAAAAATATTTATAAATTCTGAAATATTGTTTTATACCTCTTTTAGAAATTTAGTTTGATTTGGTTAAGTTTTGTTAATCCTATGATTAGTTTTGCTTAAACATGCTTAAGGGAAAATATGGGGTTTTGGGTATGTTTGATCCATTTTACATGCTATGATTGTTGTTTCGCTGTTTGTGGATGATTATACATGTTGCTATGACTGTATGGTATGGTTTGTGATTGTCTAGAAGTGTTAGATTGGTCGAAAACACCGTCGAATGGCGTAAACAGCTCGCTGGACAAAGTGCAGGAAAATGCAGAGGACCGGATTTGATCGCCCCTCCGAACCCGACCCGATCGTGATACCCGATCCGTACCGCCACGTGGAGACTCCGATGCACCACGATCTGATGTTCCATGAACCGCTCGAGGGAAGGAGCACGACCCGAGCCGCTTCAGCCTGAGCTCCACGATCCGACCTGAGCATGGTGGCACGACCCGAAGGCACCCGGTCCGAACCGATGCACCATGGATGGACTTGAGAGACTCGACCCGATCCGGAGTGTTCGGGAAGGAGGACCGAACCGCCAGAAGATGTGGATCCCGACCCGATCCGATGAAGGTAGCTCGACCGATCCGAACCGAGATGCTTGGACTTGAGACGTGATTCACGATCCGAATTTGAAGTATAAACTGAAGTGAAGAACCGATCCAGAGAAGGCCAATAACCCGAGATGCAAAGGTAGTCCAAATGGGAAGTTTGTACTCGGGATCCAGTTGGGAACCAACGAGTTAACTTCATGATTGGGCTTTGCTGCGGGACGTGTGCTAAGGAGTTGTCGATGTCTATAACTTTGGATCACTATGTGTAGGGGGTACGTGAACGGATTCAGGGCCACTGTGGCCTAGGTACGACTAAAGGGGCTATAGACCAATGAAGTGGGGTCATTTGTAAAGGTTTGGTCATGACTCCATGTGGTAAGCTTGGTAGTAGCAGTAGTTGTACAAGTTGAACTCCGTCACTACTTCGATGGGTCTAGTGATCGAAGCGGTAGATATCGTATGCTTTACGCACTGAGTGAGAGATGTGAGGATGGTTGCTATGTTTGATTTGTTTTCCATCATTATGACATGCACACCCCCACCCCGTTATCTTTACACCATCTGTTTAATGGCACCTTAGAGCATTGTACGGTATGTAGTGCTAACTCTTTGGTTGCAGGTTCAGGTATGGTTTAGTATACCTGTTATTGTTCTGTTTAGTTGCTTATCGCTCATACTAGACTTTTTGTCTGACCCGGAGTTTTATGTCTCTTCTTATTACTCTGGGTGCTCTCACGAGCAGACTAGAGGCATGTTAGCTGGGTATGCATGAGTAGCTAATCCGAAGACGAGCAGGAGGCTTCCACGTATGATATATATATATATATTCTCCCTGTGTTGTTGGAGATCACTGCTTGGGCATTAGTAGTGTATCTTCTTCTTTCGCCGTCTTTTGTTTTAGAGACAGTAATTTGGAAAGTTGTAATAAGTTGTATTTGGATTTCCGCTGCTCTGATGATGATGTTGATGTTGGTTTTAGTTATCAGCTTATGCACTGTCTCACCTATTTTACGTCAAGTATATTATTATTATATTTTGTTCCATGCGCTGTGAGACATTCTACAGGTTCTTGATTAGTTCATCCTCATCTTTCTTTTCCTCTGACGACCTTTCCGTGCTGGTTGGGCATGTGTACAGCGCACTTATGAAGGAAATGTCGGCTGGTGCGGGGCGGGCCGTCACACTTGGTATCAGGGCTCTAGGTTGCGTAGTTAACCTAGGGAAGTTATCAGGGAGAGATAGTATACGTATATGAGAGAGCGTATTTTTGGTTATTTTGGTTTTCAAAGCTATATATATTATTAGTAACACTAAGGATGAAGTCGCACTGCACTGGCACCACCATGGAGATGGTTAATCGTTTTCTCTTTACAGATTGAACGATGAGCCGATACGCAAGAGGTGCCGGTAGAGGAGCCAATAATGGGAATGTTGCTGACATGAGGACGATGTTTACTGACCTCATGAGGGAGATGCTTAGGGATGTGCAGAGGGCAGCTCCCAATGCTGGTAATGGTGGTGGTTCAATAGTGCAGGCGCCTAGGGCCGATTTCGCCAAGCTGAATAAGGATTATACTAGTCTTGGTGGGAAGCCGTTCCACGGAACGAAGTCGGCTACAAATGTTCAGGATTGGCTGGATAGCTGCGAGCGTATCTTCGAAGACTTGGGTATCGAGGATGCGATGAAGAGAAGGCTAGCATCCCGTCAGCTGCAAGGACGTGCAATGAATTGGTGGAACGCTATAAAGGCGGCTACTCCCGAGGATCAGATTACTTGGGATCAGTTTAAGGCTCGCTTTAGTGATAAGTTCATTCCAGCTACTCAGAAGTCAGTGCTGTTTAAGAAGTTCTTGGAGCTTAAGCAAAATGGCAGAGCTATCTCGGAGTATATTACTGAATTTGACACTTTGTCGAAATATGGGTTATCTCTTATTGATACTTCCGAGAAGAAGAACGAGAAGTTCATAACTGGTTTGGATGGATACTTGGGGGAAAGGCTTATTAACCACATCGATGAGACGTTTGAATCGATTGTGGGGAAAGCATTAAGGTCAGAGAGTCTTTACCCTAAGTCGAAGATTGAGGTTGCATCTGCAGAGGAGCCGAAGCCGCAAGCAAGCGGTGGAGGCAATAATGGTTCTCAAAATAAGAGAAAGCAGAATCAGACCAAGGATGGCCAGAAGAAAAAGAATAAGCAAGATGTTGAGTGCTTCAGCTGTGGTAAGAAGGGCCACTATGCCAAAGAGTGTCGGGCCAAGCCAGCTGATAGGAAGTGCTTCAACTGTGGCCAAGTGGGACATCACAAGGACAAGTGTCTGCAGCCCCCTAAAGAAAAGCAGATGGTGAAAGCATATGCCCTTAATGTTATTCCTTCTTCGTTGAATGCCCCAACTGCGGCGGAGAAGGGAAAGAACGTCGTTATTCAAGGTATGCTTTATGTTTATGATGTTCCTGTTAGAGTTTTGTTTGATAGCGGAGCTTCCAGTTCTTTCATATCTAGTGACCTGGTAGATAGGTTAGGATTGGAGCCCGAGATCGTCGATAGACCTTTAGTAGTGACGAACCCGATTGGTGGTTCGACTAACCTTAACATGATTTGTCGTAATGTGGTCTTATCGAGTCATGGATGCAAGTTTATTTGCGATTGCTTTGTTTTGGGCTTTACTGGGTTTGTCATTATTTTGGGAGTCGATTGGCTTCAAAGATACGTGGTGGTGGTAGACTGTGAGGGCTTTTTGGTGACAGCTAGAGCGGATGATGGGCGGAGGGTAGTGTTTGGTGGTCTACCTAGTGATGGGGTAATGGCTAGTTTTCTAAATTCCCTCAACATCCCACATAGTGAGTTGTCAGGTTTGCCTGTGGTTGGCTAGTATCCGGACGTCTTCGAGGAAGTGACCGGACTTCCACCACATCGAGAGATTGAGTTCCGTATTGATTTAGTGAAAGATGCCAAGCCTATAGTGATGCCACTTCGTCGTATGGCACCAAGGGAGCAGCAAGAGCTCGGGGTGCAAGTCAGCTATCTTTTGAAGAAGGAATTTATCAGAAGGAGTGTTTCTGAATGGGGAGCACCAGTTGTGTTTGCTACCAAGGCGGATGGTTCCCTTCGTTTGTGTGTAGACTACCGCGAGTTGAATAAAGTGACGAGGAAGAATAAGTATCCTCTACCGCGGATAGATGATTTGTTTGATCAGTTGAGTGGCGCAACAGTATTCTCTTAGTTGGATCTCGCGACAGGTTTTCATCAGCTTAGAGTGGAAGCTGAGAGTATATCTAAAATGGCATTTCGGACGCCGTCTGGATTTTATGAGTGGTTGGTCATGCCATTCGGGTTGACCAATGCCCCATCTTATTTTGTGGATCTTATGAATAGGGTATTCAGAGATCAGTTGAATAAGTTTGTCCTTGTGTTCGTGGATGATATTTTGGTCTACTCGAGGACAGAGGAAGAACACAAGGAACATTTGAGGATAGTGATGGAGGTGTTGAGAAAACACCAATTGAAAGCAAAGTTTTCTAAATGTCACTTCTGGAGGAGGGAAGTGAGATTCTTGGGCCATGTCGTTTCAGAGAATGGTATTGCCGTGGATCCTGCGAAGGTGGCTACGGTACAAGATTGGTCTATGCCCAAGAATGCAACGGACATAAGAAGTTTCTTGGGGTTAGCTGGATATTATCGTAAGTTTATCCAAGACTTCTCCAAGATAGCAGCACCGTTGACTCAGTTGACCAAGAAGAATCAAGCTTTCGTCTAGGGCAAAAAGTGCGAGAATGCATTTAAGAGTCTAAAGGAAAAGTTGACATGTGCACCAATGTTAGTCATTCCTAAGGGGAATGAAGAGATGACGGAATATACAGATGCATGTGGTACCGGACTAGGTGTTGTATTGATGCAAGGCGGTAGGGTTGTAGCTTATGCAAGTCGGCAATTGAAACCGCACGAGAAAAGACATCCTACCCATGATTTGGAATTGGCAGCGATCGTGTTTGCATTGAAGATGTGGAGACATTATCTCTTGGGAGAAAGATTCGAGTGGTTTACCGATCATAAATCGTTAAAGTATCTCTTCTCTCTGAAGGATCTAAATCTCCGACAACAAAGATTGTTAGAATTCTTGGCTTCCTATGATTTCGACATCGCATATACACCAGGAAAGGGCAATGCGGTGGCTGATGCATTGAGTAGAATACATGCCAGTTTAGGGGCTATGTTTCTTGAATGGAAGCAACTGGAGTACTTCACTGGGTATGATTTTCAGACCAAAGTGCGAATTGGATGCAGAAATGTTAGCAAGTTTGACGATCAGAACCACTTTGATTGAGCGGATCGGCTCTAGCCAGAGGGACGATCCTAACCTATTGGAAATCATCTCCAAGTTAGAGATGGGTATCGATGAGGAGATGAACAAGTATGGGCTTGATCGAGATGGATGGCTTAGAAAGCATGGAAGACTTGTTGTACCCAATGTCAATGGATTGAGAGATGAAGTGCTTAGAGAATGTCATCACTCAAAACTGACTATACATCCCGGTGGTAACAAGATGTATTGAGACATGAAGCAGACATACTACTGGGAAGGGATGAAAAGAGACATTGGGAAGTTTATATCCAAATGCATGAACTGCCAGCTAGTTAAAGCTGAGCAAAAGAAGCCTAATGGTTTGCTACAACCATTAGAAATTCCAGAATGGAAATGGGAACAAGTGTCAATGGATTTCATTGATGGGTTGCCAAGGACTAGATCGGGCCATGATAACATTTGGGTGATTGTGGACCGATTGACCAAAAGTGCAAGATTTATACCCATCAAGTCGAATAGGACGGCAGCTAAGTTAGCTGAGCTATATGTAAAGTGGGTAGTGAGATTCCATGGAATACCCAAAGGCATTGTGAGTGACCGAGATCCATTGTTCACTAGTGGATTTTGGAAAAGCTTACAAGAGGCGTTAGGATCAGAATTACATCTCAGTACCGCGTATCATCCTCAAACCGACGGACAAACAGAGAGGGTGAATCGTATATTAGAAGACCTCTTGAGAGCTTGTGTATTGGATTTTGGTGGATCATGGGATGACCATTTGCATCTAGTAGAGTTTACATATAATAATAGTTATCAATCCAGTATCGGTATGGCTCCATTTGAAGCTTTGTACGGAAGACCGTGCAACTCACCGTCATGTTGGTTAGAAACTGGTGAGAAGTTTGTGCTTGGACCGGATGTGATAAGAGAAACTTCTGCTAAGATTAAAGTTATCCAACAGCGAATGAAGGCTGCCCAAGATAGGCAGAAGAGTTATGCTGAAAAGAGGAGAAGAGAATTAAAGTTCTCCATTGGCGACTTGGTGTTTGTCAAGATTTCTCCGTTGAAAAGCATGATAGGATTTGGCAGGAGAGGCAAGTTAGCACCAAGATTCGTTGGTCCATTCCCAGTTCTTGAGCAAATTGGGAATTTGGCATATAAAGTTGAATTACAAGAGAAGATGGCAGGAGTTCACAACGTATTTCATGTTTCCCAATTAAGGAAGTTCGTGCACGACCCAGATGTGACTATTTCACCTGATCAGTTGGATGATATCGAAGTTGAACCAGAGGCGGTTGGGAACCGCAAGCCTATGCGTATTGTTGGGAACGATACGAAGCAACTTCGAAGGAAAGCGGTGAATCTAGTCAAAGTCCAGTGGGGCGAGAATGAGAATGACTGTACTTGGGAGACAGAGAAGAGCATTAGGAAGACGTATCCAGAACTCTTCGCTTGGTAAGATTTCAGTTTCGATTTAGTCTTTCTGCATGCTAGGATAGGTTTTTTTGTTTGTTTTGCATGTTTGATTGTTATATATGATTGGTAGGCATGCGGGATCCTTTGTATGTTTTGGGTTAAGGAATTTCGGGGAAGAAATTTCTTAAGGCGGGTAGAGTGTAACGACCTGCATTCTACGCATCGCAGGATCGTAGAATATTTATTTCTTTCACATACGAAGTCGTATGGTCATGTAACTTTGGGAGACGACTATTGGGGTCATTTCCCATGTTCATGATTTTTCCCGATTTTTAAATGACCGTTTTGCCCCTAGCTGATCTTGTTTTGACCATAACTTTTGACTGAAAAGGAATTTTGATTTGAAACCACTTCCATTGGCTCCGGATGATGGTTTACAATTCCATAGAGTGGTAACATTAGCCAAACGGACTCACCGTTTGGGAGATATGGCTGAAACAAGTTTCAAATAGTAAAAAACAGCTTAATTGGGCTTAACCGGGTGATTAGCAGCTAGGCCCAAAGGGGATTTCGGGATTAGAGATGTATAGGGGCTGATTAGGGTTAGAAAACATTTCTTTCAGCAGCCACTTTCATTCTTGGAACCCTAGCAATGGCCTCCAACACCCAAATCAACTTCTAATCACTTTCTAATCAAGTTTTGGCTTAATCAACACCAAATCAAAGAAGATATTCACCAAATCAGTATTAGAGCTACTGTTAGACGTCAGTATTCGCCTAAATCAGCGAGGTTTCAATTCTGAAAATTTTATTTGTGGCCAAGGTGAGTGATTTGCATAGTTTTGCACTAATTACGGTTAATTAAGGGTAATTAGTGAAGATTAACGAAATTAGACATGATAAAATTCTGCAAAAATATATATAAATTCTGAAATATTGTTTTATAGCTCTGTTAGAAATTTAGTTTGATTTGGTTAAGTTTTGTTAATCCTATGATTAGTTTTGCTTAAACATGCTTAAGGGAAAATATGGGGTTTTGGGTATGTTTGATCCATTTTACATGCTATGATTGTTGTTTCGCTGTTTGTGGATGATTATACATGTTGCTATGACTGTATGGTATGGTTTGTGATTGTCTAGAAGTGTTAGATTGGTCGAAAACACCGTCGAATGGCGTAAACAGCTCGCTGGACAAAGTGCAGGAAAATGCAGAGGACCGGATCGGATCGCCCCTCCGAACCCGACCCGATCGTGATACCCGATCCGTACCGCCACGTGGAGACTCCGATGCACCACGATCTGATGTTCCATGAACCGCTCGAGGGAAGGAGCACGACCCGAGCCGCTTCAGCCTGAGCTCCACAATCCGACCTGAGCATGGTGGCACGACCCGAAGGCACCCGATCCGAACCGATGCACCATGGATGGACTTGAGAGACTCGACCCGATCCGGAGTGTTCGGGAAGGAGGACCGAACCGCCAGAAGATGTGGATCCCGACCCGATCCGATGAAGGTAGCTCGACCGATCCGAACCGAGATGCTTGGACTTGAGACGTGATTCACGATCCAAATTTGAAGTATAAACTGAAGTGAAGAACCGATCCGGAGAAGGCCAATATCCCGAGATGCAAAGGTAGTGCAAATGGGAAGTTTGTACTCAGGATCCAGTTGGGAACCAACGAGTTAACTTCATGATTGGGCTTTACTGCGGGACGTGTGCTAAGGAGTTGTCGATGTCTATAACTTTGGATCACTATGTGTAGGGGGTACGTGAACGGATTCAGGGCCACTGTGGCCTAGGTACGACTAAAGGGGCTATAGACCAATGAAGTGGGGTCATTTGTAAAGGTTTGGTCATGACTCCATGTGGTAAGCTTGGTAGTAGCAGTAGTTGTACAAGTTGAACTCCGTCACTACTTCGATGGGTCTAGTGATCGAAGCGGTAGATATCGTATGCTTTACGCACTGAATGAGAGATGTGAGGATGGTTGTTATGTTTGATTTGTTTGCCATCATTATGACATGCAAACCCCCACCCCGTTATCTTTACACCATCTGTTTAGTGGCACCTTAGAGCATTGTACGGTATGTAGTGTTAACTCTTTGGTTGCAGGTCCAGGTTCAGGTATGGTTTAGTATACCTGTTATTGTTCTGTTTAGTTGCTTATCGCTCATACCAGACTTTTTGTCTGACCTAGAGTTTTATGTCTCTTCTTATTACTCTGGGTGCTCTCACGAGCAGACTAGAGGCAGGTTAGCTGGGTATGCACGAGTAGCTGATCCGAAGACGAGCAGGAGGCTTCCACGTATGATATATATAGATATTCTCCCTGTGTTGTTGGAGATCACTGCTTGGGCATTAGTAGTGTATCTTCTTCTTTCACCTTCTTTTGTTTTAGAGACAGTAATTTGGAAAGTTGTAATAAGCTGTATTTGGATTTCCGCTGCTCTGATGATGATGTTGATGTTGGTTTTAGTTATCAGTTTATGCACTGTCTCACCTGTTTTATGTCAAGTATATTATTATTAAATTTTGTTCCATGCGCTGTGAGACATTCTACAGGTTCTTGATTAGTTCATCCTCTTCATTCTTTTCCTCTGACGACCGTTCCGTGCTGGCTGGGCATGTGTACAACGCACTTATGGAGGAAATGCCGGCTGGTGCGGGGTGGGCCGTCAACCACTTCTAGCTAGAAAGAAACGCAAATTCTCCCTGTGGTCCTTATCCCGTTTTTGACTCATGCCGGGGTGTGAGGCTCGCGAAGTAACACTATACACAAAGCTATGCTAATTAAAGCTGTGCTTTGGTTATCAACCACAAGGCTCTGCTTTTCAACAAAAGCCTTAATCATTTGCATCTTGGCATGCCACATTGACAATCCACACCATGCGACTGATATCTACCAATATACAACCTCTAAGCTCATACGTCTCAGAGAAGGGTGTTAAGCAAGAGAACAAATTCTCCGCCACCAAATAAATATATATGAAATAGAAATCAATTCACACAGAACGAAATCCAATGTCAGACACACATCCATTTACAAGTTCGTTCTAGGTCTGAACGAAACCGGAGACACCTTATTCCTCGTCCCGTATGTCCAATACGGAATAAAGGTTCTCGCATATCCGGACAATTAACAAGTACGTCCGGACAACTACCACTTTAACCCTTTATTGGGAGCTAACCAATGCAGGGCATCTGTAGTCGTCCATTCGATGTGAAGATCGCTGGTCTTCAACCACCGTCTTTAATATCTTCGATTTAAATCATCGTATAATTATTTGAAATGGGAATGAACTCGGTCTTTTCAAATAATTCTAGAATATATATAATTTAAATCATTTCGTATCATTAATATTATTTTATAACGACTTATCACTATTTTTATTTATACAAAAATAGCCTAATTTAATTTAACGAAGCTTCAGGTTAATAGGTGGCCCTGGCGCTATTTTTATCCAAATTTGAATTACACATTTCTCGAAATCTAACCGTTGGATTTTAATAAACTTAACATCGTTGGAAAGATCATCCCAAAGCGAACCTAACGGTTCTAGTTTTGGGAAAATCTGATGGTCGAATCTTTCGGTATAATCGTTTAAAGTTATGATTGCCGAAACGTGAACTACCGTGCGCGATTCGTTTAATTTTAATTTATATTTTTATATATAAATATATAAAAATATAAATCATTCGATGATTTCACTGACATGTTTAAAGTGATGTTTTCAACAAAACGAAACATCTCTTAACATATAAATATTTTTAATGTTTCAACAAATTTTCCTATACATGTCTCTTTTTATAATGAATCAATATATACATTGAAAATATCATTTTTAATGTTTTCAACAAATTTTCCTATATATATCTCTTTTTACAATGAATCAATATATACATTAAAAGTATCATTTTTTTTATGTTTCAACAAATTTCCTATACATGTCTCTTTTTATAATGAATCAATATATACATTATAAACGTCATTTTTAATGTTTTCAACAAATTTTCCTAAATATGATTCTTTTCCATGTTTAATAATTTTGACAATTCCTATGTTCACATATACAATAAAAAGATAATTTTATTGTATAAATTATTTTGACAATTTCTATGACTTACATGTTACAATAAAAAGAGTAATTTTATTGTTTAACACATTCTAACAATTCTATTATTAACATGTACAATAGAAAAAAAGAATATTTTTATTGTTTTACAAATTCTAACAATTCTAATATTAACATGTATAATAAAAAGAATATTTTTATTGGTCTACAAATTCCCTACATATCATATGTATAAATAAAAAGGATATTTTATTGTCTACATTTCATATGTATAAATAAAAAGAATATTTTCATTGTCTACATATTTCCTACATTTCATATGACAAAAAGAGTATTTTATAGTCTACATATTTCCTACATTTTATAAGTATAAATAAAAAGAATATTTTATTGTCTACATATTTCCTACATTTCATTTGACAAATAAAAAGAATATTTTAATTGTCTACATATTTCCTACATTTCATATGACAAATAAAAAGAATATTTTAATTGTATAACAATTTCTATGTTTCTAATGACAAAATAAAAAGAGAATTTTATTTGCATAACAATTTCTACGTTCAACATGACAAAAAGAAAAAAATATTTTTATTTGTATACAATTCCTATGTTCAACATGACAAATAAAAAAGAAGAATTTTATTTGTATACAATTCCTATGTTCAACATGACAAATAAAGAAGAAGAATTTTATTTGTATTCAATTCCTATGTTCAACATGACAAATAAAAAAGAATATTTTATTTGTATAACAACTGCTATATTTAACATGACAAATAAAAAGGATTTTTTATTTGTATAATAACTCCTATGTTCAACATGACAAATAAAAAAGAATATTTTTGTTTGTATACAATTCCTATGTTCAACATGACAAATAAAAAAGAATATTTTTATTTGTATACAATTCCTATGTTCAACATGACAAATAAAAAAGAATATTTTTATTTGTATACAATTCCTATGTTCAACATGACAAATAAAAAAGAATATTTTTATTTGTATTCAATTCCTATGTTCAACATGACAAATAAAAAAGAAGAATTTTATTCGTATTCAATTACTATGTTTAATATGACAAATAAAAAGGAATTTTTTTTATTTGTATAACAACTTCTATATTTAACATGACAAATAAAAAGGAATTTTTATTTGTATAACAACTTCTATATTTAGCATGACAAATAAAAAAGGAATTTTTATTTGTATAACAACTTCTATATTTAACATGACAAATAAAAAGGAATTTTTATTTGTATAACAACTTCTATATTTAACATGACAAATAAAAAGGAATTTTTATTTGTATAACAACTTCTATATTTAACATGGCAAATAAAAAAGGAATTTTTATTTGTATAACAACTTGTATATTTAACATGACAAATAAAAAGGAACTTTTATTTGTATAACAACTTCTATATTTAACATGACAAATAAAAAGGAATTTTTATTTGTATAACAACTTCTATATTTAAAATGACAAATAAAAAGGAATTTTTATTTGTATAACAACTTCTATATAGGAATTTTTATTTGTATAACAACTTCTATATTTAACATGACAAAAAAAAGGAATTTTTATTTGTATAACAACTATATTTAACATGACAAATAAAAAGGAATTTTTATTTGTATAACAACTTCTATATTTAACATGAAAAATAAAAAGGAATTTTTATTTGTATAACAAGTTCTATATTTAACATGACAAATAAAAAAGGAATTATTACTTGTATAACAACTTCTATATTTAACATGACAAATAAAAAGGAATTTTTATTTGTATAACAGCTTCTATATTTAACATGACAAATAAAAAGGAATTTTTATTTGTATAACAACTTCTGTATTTAACATGACAAATAAAAAGGAATTTTTATTTGTATAACAACTTTTGTATTTAACATGACAAATAAAAAAGGAATTTTTATTTGTATAACAACTTCTATATTTAACATGACAAATAAAAAGGATTTTTTATTTGTATACAAATTTTACCCGTTCTATTATTAACATATACAATAAAAAAAGTTTTTTTTTATTGTATAACAATTTTCAACAATTCCGTTATATCCAGTTAAATCCAATGGATCACCACAAACAACATCAACCAATTCAAATCACGTACAACAAACAATCTGAATCTTAACAGTGTATAAACAAAAATTTCCAACGCAATAGCAATTAATTTTAATTTTTAAATAAGAAATCTCACAGTGCTTTGTAATTCCTCAAAAATTTTAGATTGATCTAAATTCTCTGGTCGCTTCTAAAATGAAGTAGACTCCGCCACGATCCAAACGATTCCTGTTTCATGCGATTCCGATCACGTATGAATAAGTTACAAATTTTTATTGTGTTAATAATGCTTTTAAATTAAATCAAATAAATAACTAAATAAAAAATACCTTTCTTCTTCCAGATAACAGAGCCGCATCCCTTTCGTATTTGTTCAATCTTAGGTCTAGGTTTTTCGTCCAAACAGTGGGGTTTGGAGGCGATCATGTGGTGGCAAGCTGGAGAGGGAAGAGTGGCACGCGGCATGCGGCCCACATTGGCCAACTCGATCGCCTTGGGTGATGCAGCGGCGGTCGAAACGGTGGAGCTTCGGGGTGCTGGAATGCGACGGCTACTCGACGATAGGAAGTGTTATCCGTATGGATTTGAAGAGGAGGAGGAGTACTTCAATATTGTCAAAAGGAGGTAGGTATTTCACTGAATGGATGGAGAGATTTTAAGGGAAGAAGATGGGAGCTTTCTGACCATGGAAATAGGGCGGCGGCTGCTGTATATGCAATTAGGGTTTAGTATTAGTTAGGGTATTTATAATATATTATTATTTAATTCGTTAATTCACAAAAAGGCCCGTTAATTCCTAATAACTCCAAATCCAGTCCAGCGAATGTTCCTCTAGCCAAATACCCCTATTCCGGACATAATGGACTAGGTCTCATCAGCCCACTTGATCGTCTCAGCCCATTTTTCTTAAAATTAAAATATAAACCATTCAATTATTTAATTTGATTGTACATTTTAATTTACCTGGGCCACATACTGACTCCAAAAATTACCGAAAAATAAATCTAGCTATGCTTTGACGATACGGTCCTAACAAAATTAATTTCATCGAATTTGGAGACCATTTGAAATATGGCCTTTTTAACGGTCGATCCAATTCAATAGAAATTAACGAACACATTTTAATTTACCACGCTCACATATTAATTCCAAAAATTATGGAAATTTGAACCTAGCAATAATTTGACATTCCAGATCCAACAAAAATGGTTTCGTCCAAAACGGAGGTCGTTTGCAAAATGGCTATTTTTAATAGCTTTATTATTATTTAAAAATGGAATTTTTAAATTTTGGCATATTGTCTAAAAAAATTCTTAAAAAAAATAAATTGGTTCTGATTTTCCGGGTTGTTACACGTTTCCCGGTCCTATAGGACCTATCATTTAGCCACTAGGGACTCAATATCTGAGGCGCCTCATTCCATCATCCACATAAGTAAAAATGTCTGGGCTACATACCATGACACCACTTCTAGCTAGAAAGAATCGTCGTGCACACCCTGCATTCCCTTATCCCATTTCTGACTCTTATCGGGGTGTGAGGCTCGCGAAGTTATGTTATACAAAAAACTATGCTAATTAAAGCTGTGCTTTGATCATCAACCACAAGGCTCTGCTTTTCAACAAAAGCCTTGATCATTTGCATCTTAGCATGTCACATTGACAATTCACGCCATGCGACTGAGGCCTATCAATATATAAACTCTAAGCTCGTACGTCTCAGAGAAGGGTGTTAAGCAAGAGAATAAATTCTCCGCCACCAAATAGATATATATTTAATATAAATCAATTCACACAAAACGAAATCCAATGTCAAACACACTTCCCTTTACAAGTCCGTTCTGGGTCTGAGAAAAACTGGAGACACCTTATTCCTCGTCCTGTATATCCAATACGGAAGAGAGGTTCTCGCATATCCGGACAATCAATAAGTACGCCCGAACAACTACCACTTTAACCCTTTCAAGGCAGCAACTCCAATCAAAGGCATCAGTAGTCGTCCATTCGATGTGAAGATCGCCGGTCTTCAACCACCGTCTCTAATGTCTTTGACTTTAAATCGTCGTATAATTATTTGAAATGAGATTGAACTCGGTCTTTTCAAATATATAATGAACTGAGATTTTCGACCCAGAAAATCAACATAAAACCCAAGTTAATTATTCAGGCATCGAACATTCCAGATCATTAATAGAAAGAAGTTAGAGGGTGAGAATAGATAAGATAGAAAATTAGAATAGAAGAATAAGAAGAACACAATCAGAGTAAACACGAATCTCACAGCGGAACGAGTAAAATATATTATAACATAACTTTGAAATAAAACAGTATATGTATACAATAACATTATCAGGGTACAACACTTACACACAGCGGAAATAACAATAGCTATATAATCCTGAAGTCTCCAGCTTCAAGCTCCTCCAAGCGTATCTGTAAAGACCTGAACTACTTGACTACTGTACAAATTTGGGCACTCAAGAGTTTAGGGAACAAAAACAAAATAAAACTCTGGGTCAGTCATGGGACTGGTGTGAGTAAACTCAAATCATCGGTTTAACTTTTCAAAATCCTTTTCAAAAGAAAAGATAATCGTAAGACCGATCCATACATAAACACGGACGGCTTTTACCATAAGATAACCCAAAACAGTTTTGGAAATCAATACTGGTCTGATATTATACTAATGTCTAATCACAAGTAATTGGAATCTAGCAGAACGCTTGCATCTCACGTTCCACATATATAGTATACAAACAAAACCGCGGGCGCTTATTGGAGATTGGATTCCAACTATGACAAGGTATGGGACTACCCACCGATAGTGTATCCCTAGAGACGCATACACTGGGTTCAACAAGAACGTCTTGCAACCCGGCCCACACATGACCGAACACTCATTTCGCTTGAGTGTATCGAATGTATATCACCAACGGTTGGGAGCTACCCACCGTCTTCCCGAAAAGGGACAGCATCGATCATAGATACAAGAATGAAATGGATTTTCTCTAGATGGGTGATATACACCCTAATGGGAGCGACCCACTTAGCCATGCTGCCTGCCCGATTTCTGTTATTTCCCGGTTGATGAGGCTTGAGGTCATTACGTATCCTTTAAAACACTTGACCACCATTCACTTTGAATGCCACATCGTCATACCCCTCAAATCACAAATTGATTTCCTCAAAGATACCACGGGTATAAAGCTAAGAGAAACGAATTCCTCCGCCACCAAACATAAGTACGTTTGAAGAGATCAACTTACGCGATCCGTTAGATATACTCTGTCGGACATTCGTCCATTCACGTTTGTCCTGGGACTGAAATATGACCTTTTTAACGGTCGATCCAATTCAATAGAAATTAACGAACACATTTTAATTTACCACGCTCACATATTAATTCCAAAAATTATGGAAATTTGTACGTAGCAATAATTTGACATTCCAGATCCAACAAAAATGGTTTCGTCCAAAACGGAGGTCGTTTGCAAAATGGCTATTTTTAATAGCTTTATTATTATTTAAAAATGGAATTTTTAAATTCTGGCATATTGTCTAAAAAAATTCTTAAAAAAATTAAATTGGTTCTGATTTTCCTGGTTGTTACACGTTTCTCGGTCCTATAGGACCTATCTCTTAGCCACTAGGGACTCAATATCTGAGGCGCCTCATTCCATCTTCCACATAAGTAAAAATGTCTGGGCTATATACCATGACACCACTTCTAGCTAGAAAGAATCGTCGTGCACACCTTGCATTCCCTTATCCCGTTTCTGACTCTTATCGGGGTGTGAGGCTCGCGAAGTTACGTTATACACAAAGCTATGCTAATTAAAGCTGTGCTTTGATCAACAACCACAAGACTCTGCTTTTCAACAAAAGCCTTGATCATTTGCATCTTAGCATGTCACATTGACAATTCACGCCATGCGACTGATGCCTATCAATATATAACCTCTAAGCTCGTACGTCTCAGAGAAGGGTGTTAAGCAAGAGAATAAATTCTCCGCCACCAAATAGATATATATTTAATATAAATCAATTCACACAAAACGAAATCCAATGTCAAACACACTTCCCTTTACAAGTCCGTTCTGGGTCTGAGCAAAACTGGAGACACCTTATTCCTCGTCCTGTATATCCAATACGGAAGAGAGGTTCTCGCATATCCGGACAATCAATAAGTACGCCCGGACAACTACCACTTTAACCCTTTCAAGGCAGCAACTCCAATCAAAGGCATCAGTAGTCGTCTATTCGATGTGAAGATCGCCGGTCTTCAACCACCGTCTCCAATGTCTTTGACTTTAAATCGTCGTATAATTATTTGAAATGAGATTGAACTCGGTCTTTTCAAATATATATAACGAACTGGGATTTTCGACCCAGAAAATCAACATAAAACCCATGTTAATTATTCAGGCATCGAACATTCCAGATCATTAATAGAAAGAAGTTAGAGGGTGAGAATAGATAAGATAGAAAATTACAATAGAAGAATAAGAAGAACACAATCAGAGTAAACACGAATCTCACAGCGGAACGAGTAAAATATATTATAACATAACTTTGAAATAAAACAGTATATGTATACAATAACATTATCAGGGTACAACACTTACACACAGCGGAAATAACAATAGCTATATAATCCTGAAGCCTCCTGCTTCAAGTTCCTCCAAGCGTATCAGTAAAGACCTGAACTACTTGACTGCTGTACAAATTTGGGCACCCAAGAGTTTAGGGAACAAAAACAAAATAAAACTTTGGGTCAGTCATGGGACTGGTGTGAGTAAACTCAAATCATCGGTTTAACTTTTCAAAATCCTTTTCAAAAGAAAAGATAATCGTAAGACCGATCCACACATAAACACGGACGGCTTTTACCATACGATAACCCAAAACAGTTTTGGAAATCAATACGGGTCCGATATTATACTAATGTCTAATCACAAGTAATTGGAATCTAGCAGAACGCTTGCATCTCACGTTCCACATATATAGTATACAAACAAAACCGCGGGCGCTTATTGGAGATTGGATTCCAACTATGACAAGGTATGGGACCACCCGCCGATAATGTATCCCTAGAGACGCATACACTGGGTTCAACAAGAACGTCTTGCAACCCGACCCACATATGACCGAACACTCATTTCGCTTGAGTGTATCGAATGTATGTCTCCAACGGTTGGGAGCTACCCACCGTCTTCCCGAAAAGGGACAACATCGATCATAGATACAAGAATGAAATGGATTTTCTCTAGATGGGTGATATACACCCTAATGGGAGTGACCCACTTAGCCATGTTGCCTGCCCGATTTCTGTCATTTCCCGGTTGATGAGGCTTGAGGTCATTACGTATCCTTTGAAACACTTGACCACCATTCACTTTGAAACATCGTCATACCCGTCAAATCACAAATTGATTTCCTCAAAGATACCACGGGTATAAAGCTAAGAGAAACGAATTCCTCTGCCACCAAACGTAAGTACGTTTGAAGAGATCAACTTACGCGATCCGTTAGATATACTCTGTCGGACATTCGTCGGGACTGGACAAACCGAAGGCACTATTCTGTAAACAGGATAACCCTTGCATAACTCCGTCTTCAATATTTGATCGCAACGCTAACGCCTATACAGAGTGGTTTTCAGATAAAGAACCTGATCCCGGTCTCTCCGTATTGACGACGGAAAAATGGTCAAAAACTTCAATAGTCGATGATTTAACTATCAAAGAAAAACAGGTGTGCAACCAACGATATTACTTCCAGATGGAAATTATATCGATCAATCAACATTCAACATTCATCTCTTTTGATTAAACTATCATTAGTTTATCCATTTTCCCTTTTCTATATATTTGTAAATTCTTATTTTCTAAATTTAGAAAATATACATCATCAATCATTGGAAAACATTCCCATCTCTACTTCACGTATTACTGACATTCCAGTATTCTTTCTCGTCAACATTTCATTTTCCATGATTAGAAAATATCTCTAATTTTATTTGGAAAATGTTCCCAAAATGTATTCATTTGAATTACATTCGATTAACTTTCTACGAATGATCTACATTCGATTAATCTCCTTTCGAATAAACTATATTCGATTAACTCCTTTAATTCTATTCGAATAAACTATTTCGAATAACCCCCTTTAGATTCACTCATCTTGACTAACTTACTTATTTAACTCAACTTATTTAACTCCTATCTAATAACTAATATTCGATTAATTTATATTCGAATAACTATGTCTGTTTTAACACCATTCGCTTGACTCTAGATCGTAGCGATCACAATGGTTACGCCTGATTCCCTCAGGAAACACCTGACCGCCGTAGGCTATATGCAGCCCTGCAAATTACGCTAGCAGTCGTACGAAATGGCAACATATCCTAAATAACTATGTTTGACTAACTCTATCTCAAATAACTATATTCGATTAACTGTAATTGAATAACAAATATTCAATTAATTCTAATTCGATTAACTCTGTCTAATTAACTCTACTTTTATTCAGTTTCAAATATCGATGTTGAAATCGATTCTTACTTCTCTATATAAGTCCTGACCTATATATTCTGTTTATCCAATGATAAACATTTTATTTAATTTATAAAATAATATTTATAAATTTATCTCTCCATCTATCTGTTAGAATAGATTTTATTTAAAAAAAAATTCTTTAAATCCATAACATGTTATACCCGTGTGCGAAGCACGAGTATAAACATTTCAAATGCGAAATTCTCCTTTTAAAATCAATTCTGGTCATTTTTCAATTATTCCCTTTTAAAATTTATTTGTTTACCGATTAAATCCCTTTTTGATAATTCTATTTACCTATAAAATATTTGCTATTTATAAAATCTATCGATTTTATAAGTGATTCCTTTTATAATATAATTATTCCTTTTCTATTCGTTTTACAAAAATTTCCTCTTTCTATTCTATTCACTTTCAAATAAATATCCCTTTCAATTCTATTTATAAATAGTTACAAATATGTCGTTTCAGTTCTATCTAGTTGATTAACAAATAAATATCCCTTTTTAATCTATTTATTTGCCTAAATAAATAGTTTTCTTTTTATAAAATCTATTGATTTTAAAAATATTTCTTTTTCAATATAACATTGAAAATTTCCCTTTTAACATTCCAGTATTCTTTCTGGTATTTAACATACCATATAACAATGATCGGTATCATTCAAACATACGTAATCAATAATAGAGTTCATATCACATCATATAACACAATATATGCAAAATAGTAAAATAAATGTTGAGGAACCCAGTTGGGTCCCTCCAACCTATTTCCCTGCATCCACAGATGTTAAACACTAAAATTAACATCAATCTCATTTTACTATGAAATATTCTGCTAAACAGAATCAATATTTGATTAACGATTTATATCTATATCATTATCTATATTTTCAATCAACTGACTAGAAGTTCAACCCAAAACAGCCAACATACAGCAAACAACCATTATTTATAGATTCTAAAAAAAATATTTTATAAAAATATAAACTGAGCAGAGTTAGTGAGATTACTCATCTTGGTTCGCAGTTGACAATTTTTCTTTCGTTTTGTTTTAAAATCAAGCAGCCGTTTGATTTTTCCTTCTAGAAAATTCCAATAACTCGGTTTTCGGTCATATTAGTTCCATACCGTAGATCTTGTTATTATGATACCAACGGATCCATTCACGTTCAGTTCTGATAACGTACGACCTAGTTATAAACATTATAATCTTGTATGTTTTGGGTTTAATAAAATAAATGATTAAAAAAATTTCTCTCTTAATCACCATTAACACTATCAGTACCTTAATCATTTCTTTAGCAGCAACCAGCAACCGTTCAGTACTTCGCTCCAAAACATTTTGTAAACTTCATGCTCTCAATGGAACTTTCCAACACACACCACTTGTGCTGCAAAGACATACCCAATCGTCCCACCATGGGTTATCTCTTAATCTTCACGCCAACTTTCCTATTGACCTATTCTTCGCGTTATCATCACTTTTTTATACTATTTAAATATGGGCTTCATATTTTAATTCTGTCCCATTCTGAAAAACCCACGCCGCCACTGTGCTTCTCCCTCCACTAATTAGCCGAGACCTGCTCCATTACAAAATGCCTCCATGCTGGTCCTTCCTCCCAACTATAAAAACAAACCCTTTTCCTCAAAAGCACGCACCTTGCTCTTTTATTTCATTCCCATTTTCTGAGCTTTCTACCGCCTTGTTCTTCCTTCACGTCTCTTTCTATTTGTAAAAACTTTTTTTTTATATGCCATTTAAAATGTTTCGAGCTGAAGAAGAAACGTGAAAGCCTTGTGTATTTATAGGATACACAGCTTGACACCCACGTTTTAGGTGCATTGCATAGCTGCTTCTATGTATTTGAGTTTTCCCTTTATAGCCTTTATGGGATTTGAAAACATAGCTGTATTGCTTTACGATGTTTAGGTTGACAGCTTAGTTTTACTATACATTGCAGTGGTTACTGTTGGTATGAATTTTCATTTCCTTTGAGCTATTTGATTTGACGATACCAGTTGTAGTTTACAGAGTAGATGATTTGATTTGTGTTTTAGGTAGCTTATATTTTCCATACATAGGTTGTGCTCTTAGCTGTGGAAGGTAGCGTGCGTTAGCATGTTATAGCATGTGCTGGTTGTACGTATATAGTGTATGTCGGTTTATATAAACTAACTTAGAGATTAAGGTATGTGTGTATGTATATTGGATGGACTTTTATTATTTCATGTTTGGCTTTTGTTTCATTTTACCATTCACAGAAACACCAGGCGATTGCTTGTTAAATATTAATACATTTAAATGGGCATATGCGGGTTGGTTGTAATACACATGTAGTATTGATAATCCATGTAATACCACGTTGGTAGAGGATATAATAATGTGCATGCATTTTATACACCTGATAGAGTTGTCATCACACAGTTTGTTTTTTAACGTTAGGCCTGTATAGTTTTGGGCTCCTTCTGTTTTAATCTTGTTTATTTATTTATTTTCATAAGGAATTTACGGAAGGTCGGTTGAATTCATGAGGAATGATTGGAAATACTGACCGTGTTATGCTATAATGAAGTACAACATCGGGCTTTTGAACCAACTAGGACCGCATATTCACTTCCAGCTACGACATTATCCAGATGTAACTAAGGAAAAAAGCAATCTTGCTTGGCAATTTCCACAAAAGGTAGCATATATATATAGATTTGTTCGGCAAATGTTAGTTTCGTAGGGTACCCTATTATGTAGAATCCCGTTCCCATATGGACTCTTAACAGATAGAAGTAAAAGTACAGTTGTGCTCAACGAGGTGTCACGATTCCAAAAGTATAATAATATCGGTGGGTTGACTCATATTTTGAAACCCCAAAATATTGGTATAGGGTGCAAAATACTCCAAATAAAAAGTTGTGTATTTAATTAATTAAAAATTACAGTAAAATTCTAAAAATTTAATTAACACTACGTCTCAAAAGAACCTTGTCGAAATTCAAATCCAATATGCAGTTATTTCAAATAAACTGTTACGGTCGACGACCTATTTTATAGCGACTATTTGAAAATTTGATTTGGACATATCTTGCAATCTATACGAAGAAATCTCCATTTTTCTCTTTTATTAGAAAAATATACTTCACCAGCTTCGAACGTTTATTGTTTCATAGAAATCCGACTTAAAACGGCTTCTGTATATTCGTTTAAAGTTCGAATCGCCAAATTACGAACTCCAGTGCCATTTCGAGCTCGATTATGATTATATTATAATTATACGTTCAAATCTCGTTTAAATAACATATTCGTTATTATAATTCAACTCTAAACTGGATTATATCTTATAAATGATCTAATTCACACAATATTGGGAATTCAGCTATTTTCGACCATTTCGAAAATAAATATATTATTCTATTATTTATATTAATTAAATATAAAATATTATTTAATTCTGGTCATTTTAAATAACCAAACCATTATTTAAATAATTTAATAAATTAATTATATCGCTGAAAAATGTGGGTCGTTACATTCTTCCCCCCTTAAAATAATTTCGTCCTCGAAATTGCTAAGGAAGAAGACAGACCCTATTTACTGGGTTAAAAATTATTCGTTCACTCTTAACTTCAGTTTCAACTGAATTAATTTCTTTCAATTTAATTATTAATTTATTTCAATTAAAATATTAATTAATTCCTACTAACGAAAATTTTGAAAATTTTCTAACACCCTAAATTTTCGAAAAATTTCGCCAGCACCTCCCATGTACCGGTCAATAGTTTAAACTCCAACTCGCCTCTCTAGGCCCTTTCCTTTCAAAAATAAAATCAAAAAGCCAAGTGGCTTACCGATTCGGCGCATAAAACCCCATATGGAATTTAAACATGTACCTTTTTGTCGAGCACATCATTATATCCTTGCCCTTGCTTCTACTCAATACCTGCTGATCATATATCCATCTATACCAATCGATTTTCAATCAATTTCAATCAATCAAATCTCAACACAATTATTCGCTTATCCAAAGCCAAATTCCATTTCAAACCCGAGTTCCATTCTCGATTCCCAACTCCCACTCACCCATCTAATACCATTTCAGATTCTTATCTCATAATTCAAAATCTGATTTCACTTGATATATTTATATTCCAATTGAATTCCCAGTTAATTGGTCTAATTCAATTCATATCTGCTTTCACAAATTTCCATTTTAATTTGTTTTAATTTAAAAAATCTTTTCCTGGGAGTTTTAAATAACTTTGCTTTTCACAAAAATCAAATATTCCTTTTTAGGATTCAAAACAACTTGTTTTACTTAAAACAATTCAAAACAGTTTTTTTGGTAGTAATTCGTCACTTAGAACTCGAAAATGAACACTGATGATGTGGCCAGCATCATCAGAGTTATTTTCCAGCGATCGAAATGAGTTCAATACTATATCACCTTAAAACCCATTTTTAAACAATTCCATTTTGAAATCTTTTTCAAAATATCATTCACGATGCCTGTAAAACAATTTAAAATCTCCCAGGATTTTAAAATTCTCATATACTTAACCCAAATCCATTTACGAATGCTTTCCCAGTTTTTCAGAATTTTTTTATTCCAAATTCTGATTTAATTCTTCTCTTTTATATTATACGAACTCTAATTGGTTATTTATATAACCATTTCAATTATAATCTACCAACATATCCAATATATGATAAGAATTCCAAGATATACCTTTCTTTTATATCAAAAAATATTATGGGTAAAAATTATTTCATTTATCCTCTTTCAAAACTACTGTGTCGGTTTATCGTACTTGAGTGTTTAGAAACCCCTATCGATACAGTGGATCAAACTGATCGACCAAAATTTATAAACAACTCAACCAATAAATCTCCACAATATAAAACAAATTTTTATAAAATCTACAAATACGTTCACTCATATATATATACTCAAACTCAATCTAGGGTATTACTAAACCTATCTCTACTGAGTCACGCCACAGAGCCAAGGTAATCACTTAACCTTCAGCTTTGATACCACTATAACGAACTGGGATTTTCGACCCAGAAAATCAACATAAAACCCATGTTAATTATTCAGGCATCGAACATTCCAGATCATTAATAGAAATAAGTTAGAGGGTGGGAATAGATAAGATAGAAAATTAGAATAGAAGAAGAAGAAGAACACAATCAGAGTAAACACGAATCTCACAGCGGAACGAGTAAAATATATTATAACATAACTTTGAAATAAAACAGTATATGTATACAATAACATTATCAGGGTACAACACTTACACACAGCGGAAATAACAATAGCTATATAATCCTGAAGCCTCCTGCTTCAAGCTCCTCCAAGCGTATCTGTAAAGACCTGAACTACTTGATTGCCCGTACAAATTTGGGCACCCAAGAGTTTAGGGAACAAAAACAAAATAAAACTCTGGGTCAGTCATGGGACTGGTGTGAGTGAACTCAAATTATCGGTTTAACTTTTCAAAATCCTTTTCAAAAGAAAAAATAATCGTAAGACCGATCCACACATAAACACGGACGACTTTTACCATACGATAACCCAAAACAGTTTTGGAAACCAATACTGGTCTGATATTATACTAATGTCTAATCACAAGTAATTGGAATCTAGCAGAACGCTTGCATCTCACGTTCCACATATATAGTATACAAACAAAACCGCGGGCGCTTATTGGAGATTGGATTCCAACTATGACAAGGTATGGGACCACCCGCCGATAGTATATCCCTAGAGACGCATACACTGGGTTCAACAAGAACGTCTTGCAAACCGGCCAACACATGAACGAACACTCATTTCGCTTGAGTGTATCGAATGTATATCACCAACGGTTGGGAGCTACCCACCGTCTTCCCGAAAAGGGACAGCATCGATCATAGATACAAGAATGAAATGGATTTTCTCTAGATGGGTGATATACACCCTAATGGGAGCGACCCACTTAGCCATGCTGCCTGCCCGATTTCTTTCATTTCCCGGTTGATGAGGCTTGAGGTCATTACGTATCCTTTGAAACACTTGACCACCATTCACTTTGAATGCCACATCGTCATACCCGTCAAATCACAAATTGATTTCCTCAAAGATACCACGGGTATAAAGCTAAGAGAAACGAATTCCTCTGCCACCAAACGTAAGTACGTTTGAAGAGATCAACTTACGCGATCCGTTAGATATACTCTGTCGGACATTCGTCCATTCACGTTTGTCCTGAGACTGGACAAACCGAAGGCACTATTATGTAAACAGGATAGCCCTTGCATAACTCCGTCTTCAATATTTGATCGCAACGCTAACGCCTATACAGAGTGATTTTCAGATAACGAACCTGATCCTGGTCTCTCCGTATTGACGATGGAAAAATGGTCAAAAACTTCGATAGTCGGTGATTTAACTATCAAAGAAAAACAGGTGTGCAACCAACGATATTACTTCCAAATGGAAATTATATCGATCAATCAACATTCAACATTCATCTCTTTTGATTAAACTATCATTAGTTTATCCATTTTCCCTTTTCTATATATTTGTAAATTCTTATTTTCTAAATTTAGAAAATATACATCATCGATCATTGGAAAACATTTCCATCTCTACTTCACGTATTACTTACATTCCAGTATTCTTTCTCGTCAACATTTCATTTTCTATGATTAGAAAATATCTCTGATTTTATTTGGAAAATGTTCCCAAAATGTATTCATTTGAATTACATTCGATTAACTTTCTACGAATGATCTACATTCGATTAATCTCCTTTCGAATAAACTATATTCGATTAACTCCTTTAATTCTATTCGAATAAACTATTTCGAATAACCCCCTTTAGATTCACTCATCTTGACTAACTTACTTATTTAACTCAACTTATTTAACTCCTATCTAATAACTAATATTCGATTAATTTATATTCGAATAACTATGTTTGTTTTAACACCATTCGCTTGACTCTAGATTGCAGCGATCACAATGGTTACGCCTGATTCCCTCAGGAAACATCCTACCGCCGTAGGCTATCTGCAGCCCTGCAAATTACGCTAGCAGTCGTACGAAATGGCAACATATCCTAAATAACTATGTTTGACTAACTCTATCTCAAATAACTATATTCGATTAACTGTAATTGAATAACAAATATTCAATTAATTCTAATTCGATTAACTCTATCTAATTAACTCTACTTTTATTCAGTTTCAAATATCGATGTTGAAATCGATTCTTACTTCTCTATATAAGTCCTGACCTATATGTTTTGTTTATCCAATGATAAACATTTTATTTAATTTATAAAATAATATTTATAAATTTATCTCTCCATCTATCTGTTAGAATAGATTTTATTTAAAAACTTTTCTTTAAATCCATAACACGTTATACCCATGTGCGAAGCACGGGTATAAACATTTCAAATGCGAAATTCTGCTTTTAAAATCAATTCTGGTCATTTTTCAATTATTCCCTTTTAAAATTTATTTATTTACCAATTAAATCCCTTTTTGATAATTCTATTTACCTATAAAATATTTGCTATTTATAAAATCTATCGATTTTATAAGTGATTCCTTTTATAATATAACTATTCCTTTTCTATTCGTTTTACAAAAATTTCCTCTTTCTATTCTATTCACTTTCAAATAAATATCCCTTTCAATTCTATTTATAAATAGTTACAAATATTTCGTTTCAGTTCTATCTAGTTGATTAACAAATAAATATCCCTTTTTAATCTATTTATTTTCCTAAATAAATAGTTTTCTTTTTATAAAATCTATTGATTTTAAAAATATTTATTTCTCAATATAACATTGAAAATTTCCCTTTTAACATTCCAGTATTCTTTCTGGTATTTAACATACCATATAACAATGATCAGTATCATTCAAACATACGTAATCAACAACAGAGTTCATATCACATCATATAACACAATATATGCAAAATAGTAAAATAAATGTTGAGGAACCCAGTTGGGTCCCTCCAACCTGTTTCCCTGCATCCACAGATGTTAAACACTAAAATTAACATCAATTTCATCTTACTATGAAATATTCTGCTAAATAGAATCAATATTTGATTAACAATTTATATCTATATCGTTATCTATACTTTCAATCAACTGACTAGCAGTTCAACCCAAAACAGCCAACACACAGCAAACAACTATTATTTATAAATTCTAAAAAAATATTTTATAAAAATATAAACTGAGCAGAGTTAGTGAGATTACTCACCTTGGTTCGCAGTTGACGATTTTTCTTTCGTTTTGTTTTAAAATCAAGCAGCCGTTTGATTTTTCCTTCTAGAAAATTCCAACAACTCGGTTTTCGGTCATATTAGTTCCATACCGTAGATCTTGTTATTACGATACCAACGGATCCGTTCATGTTCAGTTCTGATAACGTACGACCTAGTTATAAACATTATAATCATGTATGTTTTGGGTTTAATAAAATAAATGATTAAAAAAATTCTCTCTTAATCCCCATTAACACTATTAGTACCTTAATCATTTCTTTAGCAGCAACCGTTCAGTACTTCGCTCCAAAACATTTTGTAAACTTCATGCTCTCAATGGAACTTTCCAACACACACCACTTGTGCTGCAAAGACATACCCAATCGTCCCACCATGGATTACCTCTTAATCTTCACGCCAACTTTCCTATTGACCTATTCTTCGCGTTATCATCACTTTTTTTATACTATTTAAATATGGGCTTCATATTTTAATTCTGTCCCATTCTAAAAAACCCACGCCACCACTGTGCTTCTCCCTCCACTAATTAGCCGAGACCTGCTCCATTACAAAATGCCTCCATGCTGGTCCTTCCTCCCAACTATAAAAACAAACCCTTTTCCTCAAAAGCACGCACCCTGCTCTTTTATTTCATTCCCATTTTCTGAGCTTTCTACCGCCTTGTTCTTCCTTCACGTCTCTTTCTATTTGTAAAAACTTTTTTTTTATATGCCATTTAAAATGTTTCGTGCTGAAGAAGAAACACGAAAGCCTTGTGTATTTATAGGACACACAGCTTGACACCCACGTTTTAGGTGCATAACATAGCTGCTTCTATGTATTTGAGTTTTCCCTTTATAGCCTTTATGGGATTTGAAAACATAGTTGTATTGCTTTACGGTGTTTAGGTTGACAGCTTGGTTTTACTAGACATTGCAGTGGTTACTGTTGGTATGAATTTTCATTTCCTTCGAGCTGTTTGATTTGACGATACCAGTTGTAGTTTACATAGTAGATGGTTTGATTTGTGTTTTAGGTAGCTTATGTTTTCCATACATAGGCTGTGCTCTTAGCTGTGGAAGGTAGCGTGCGTTAGCATGTTATAGCATGTGCTGGTTGTACGTATATAGTGTATGTCGATTTATATAAACTAACTTAGAGATTAAGGTATGTGTGTATATATATTGAATGGACTTTTATTATTTCATGTTTAGCTTTTGTTTCGTTTTACCATTCACAGAAACACCAGGCGATTGCTTGTTAAATATTAATACATTTAAATAGGCATATGCGGGTTGGTTGTAATACACATGTAGTATTGCTTGTTAAATATTAATACATTTAAATAACCAAACCATTATTTAAATAATTAAATAAATTAATTATATCGCTGAAAAATGCGGGTCGTTACAAAATATTTCTCGAATATATATAATTCAAATCATTTCATATCGTTAATATTATTTTATTACGATTTATCGCTATTTTTATTTATATAAAAATAGCCCATTTAACTCGAACGACGTTTCAGGTCGTTACGCGGCCCTAGCGCTGTTTTTATCCAAATTTGAATTACATATTTCTCAAAATCTAACCGTTGGGTCTTAACAAATTTAATATCGTTGGAAAGATCTTTCCAAAGCAAACCTAACGGTTCCAGTTTTGGAAAAATCCGACGGTCGGATCTTTCGGTGTAATCGTTTAAAGTTACGATTCCGAAACGCGAACTACCGCGCGCGATTCGTTTTATTTTAATTTATATTTATATATATTATATATATATATCGTTCGACGATTTCACTAACGTGTTAAAAGTGATGTTTTCAACAAACAAAACATATATTAACATATAAACATTTTCCTACTTTGCTAACATGTTAATGACAAGTTCCATTTTAACATGTCATTCTTTTTAATCTAAACGAACATGTTAAATGTAACATTTTTGGTTACAAATCCTATTTTAACATGTAATCCTTTTTATCTATTTAATCAAAACATACACTAAAAATGTCATTTTTAATGTTTAAATTATTTCTAATGAACATGTCATTTTTAATAATGAATCATTTTTAATAATGAATCATTTTTAATGAAATTAATCATACACTAAAAATCATCTTTTTAATATCTAAACAACTTCTAACGAACATGTCAATTTTAATAATGAATCATTTTTAATGAAACTAAACATACATTAAAAAAGTACTTTTTAATTTCTAAACAATTTCTAATGAACATGTCATTTTATTAATGAATCATTTTTAATGAAACTAAACATACATCAAAAATGTACTTTTTAATCTCTAAACAATTTCTAAAGAACATGTCATTTTAATAATGAATCATTTTTAATGAAACTAAACATATATTAAAAATGTACTTTTTAATCTCTAAACAATTTCTAATGAACATGTCATTTTAATAATGAATAATTTTTAATGATTAGACATTAAAAATGTACTTTTTAATCTCTAAACAATTTCTAATGAACATGTCATTTTAATAATGAATCATTTTTAATGAAACTAAACATACATTAAAAATGTCCCTTTTATTCTCTAAACAATTTCTAATGAACATGTCATTTTAATCATGAATCATTTTTAATGAAACTAAACATAAATTAAAAATGTACATTTTAATCTCTAAACAATTTCCAATGAACATGTCATTTTAATAATGAATCAACAATTTTCTTTAAACAATTCTTTTAAATAATGAATCTAAACATACATTAAAAATTATCATTTTTAATGTTTCAACGATTTTCTCTAAACATGATTCTTTTAAATAATGAATCTAAATATACATTAAAATTAGCTTTTTTAATGTTTCAACGATTTTCTCTAAACATGATTCTTTTAAATAATGAATCTAAATATACATTAAAAATTAGCTTTTTTAATGTTTCAACGATTTTCTCTAAACATGATTTTTTTAAATAATGATTCTAATATACATTAAAAATTATCTTTTTTAATGTTTCAACGATTTTCTCTAAACATGATTCTTTTGTGATTCATATATATACAATAAAAAGGTATATTTATTATATAAATAATTTTGTCCAATTCTATGATTCATATATATATATAATAAAAAAAGTATTTTTATTGTATGAACAAATTTTGTTCCATTCTATGGTTCCTATATATACAATAAAAAAAGTATTTTTATTGTATGAACAATTTTCTCTAATTCACATCTACAATAAAAAAAATATTGCATTAACAATGTTAACAAATTCTATGATTTATGCATACAATAAAAAGGAACTTTATTGTATGAACAATTTTCTATAATTCACATATACAATAAAAAAAAGAAATTTTATTTTATTAACAATGTTGACAAATTCTATGATTTATGCATACAATAAAAAGGAATTTTATTGTATGAACAATTTTCTCTAATTCACATATACGATAAAAAAAAGAATTTTATTGTATTAACAATGTTAACAAATTCTATGATTTATGCATACAATAAAAAGGAATTTTATTATATGAACAATTTTCTCTAATTCACATATACAATAAAAAAAAGAAATTTAATTGTATTAACAATGTTAACAAATTCTATGATTTATGCATACAATAAAAAGGAATTTTATTGTATGAACAATTTTCTCTAATTCGCATATACAATAAAAAAAAGAATTTTATTGTATTAACTATGTTAACAAATTCTATGATTTATGCATACAATAAAAAGGATTTTTATTATATGAACAATTTTTTCTAATTCACATATACAATAAAAAAAATATTGTATGAACAATGTTAACAAATTCTATGATTTATGCATACAATAAAAAGGAATTTTATTGCATGAACAATTTTCTCTAATTCACATATACAATAGAAAAAGAACTTTATTGTAGTAACAATGTTAACAAATTCTATTACCCAGTTCAATCCAACGGATCATCGCAAACAACCAATTCAAATTTCGTACAACACACATATAAATTTTTACAGCATATACAAATAAATTTCTCAACGCAATAACAATTAATTTTAATTTTTAAATTAGAGATCTCACATTGATCGGTTTCAAAAATCGATAAAATGATTATTTTTAATAAAATTAAACATATATTTAATTTTATCAAAAATTCATACGGCCTCTATTTCAGTTCTGATCTGCTCCATGTTGTAGAGTTCACTTTCACGATTCCAACGCAATTTGAATTTCTCGATTCTGATATTATATGAAAGAATTACGATCATTTAAACATTGGATAATTAATACGACAATTAATCAATTAAAATTCCTTTAATCTTAATCCCTCTTTTAATTTGTCTTCTTCTTCGACGTATAACACGCTCCAGGTAAACCCATCTGCTCGACATCAATCCTCCACCATGCACGGAAATTCACACCACCGGAGCTCGATCCTAGAGTGCCACCTTGAAGCTCCTTGCGCCTCCCCCCACGGTCGGAATTGCCTCGAACTCGCCGCCCCAAGGACCCACGAATTTGGGTGCAAACGACGGCGATCTTGGCCCTAATTCTAGCCAATCTATGATGCTAAATCTGATCATGCCCTTTGAGAAGAGAGAGCTTGCCATACTGATCCTTTTCATTATATGAATTTCAATTTTTGTTGAACGGATTGTGAGGATTTTGGAGTTCAAATCCAAAGCTTATCGGCCATTAATATTGAAGCCGACGGCTGTTATAATTGAATTAGGGTTTGCCCTTTTCTAGGGCTATTTATATAAATGTATAATATTATTTAATTCTTTTATTTCAAAAAAAGCCGTTTATCCATATGTTGTATGTTACAAAGAAAATAATTTGGCTGAAGGGGCGTATTTATTTCCTATTCCTTAAATCCCCTTTGATTACATGCTATAATGGCACATTTATCAACAATAACTAATAAGCATATATTATGGCATTTAATAATAAGCCACTGATTTGCAATTAGTAATTAATTCATTAAAATTCATTCCCATATACCCATTTGTCCTTATTCATTAAAAATTTCAAATTCAAATCTACATTTTAATTACACACATTATTTGCATTAATAAATTGTAACATTTTAAAAATTCAGTTCTCATTTATTGATCTTTAATTTACAATTACAGTTCTTCATTTCCTATTAATTATTTGGCCATCAATTAATAGGCTCAATCAATTTCCAATGACCTGTTTATTAAGTCTTATTATTATTTTATATCTTAAAAGTGAATTATGCACTTACAAAATTTAATTAACCAAATTAACTAAGTTAATTCTTTCCTAATTTATTTCTTTTTCTTAATCAACCCAATTATTAAATTTAACCCTTTTATTGCTAACTTATTCAAATTCCGCTCTTTTCAATTACACAATTATTATGCGTTTATTTCCGTTTCTATCCACATTTATGTATTCTTAATTACACAATTTATTATAGTAAAATTTCATATCTAATTTTCTGAAGATGTGTTTCTTTGGAAGATTTTCTAATTGATTTTCATAAATTAAATGTAAACAAAGCATGTTGACTTCATTACATTACAAGGAGTGTATGAATTTCTTTTATTTGAAATAAATTGTGTAAAATACGAAGACACCATGTACTTTTACACATTTATTTCTTTTTTTTGTATGTATTGCTTTTCAATTCAAATTCCTTCATTCTTTTAAGAAGGAAAAAATACTTATAAAAGCTAATTGATACTCTTCCCTCGAATTAAACTATAGAAATCTCAAACCTAATGCAATATGCTAATAATCTAATCAATCATTATTGCTAGTTTAACTCAAATTAAAATAAAAATTGCTATCACTTACAAGTCTACTATTTTCTTTATTATCAATTGTTTGAAGTTAATCATTACAAATATACATACAATTTGATACTAATTTCAATTGTTATAAATCACTATTTATCTAATTACAAAATAATTGTTTATTAAAAAAATTTGAATTCATTCACAAATAACATCATAATTTTGTTAAAAAACCTTTTTAAATTTAATCATTTAATTTAATAATGGAATTTTTTAAATTCTGACGCATTTTCTAACAAGATTTCCTTAAAATAAAATTTTAAATTGGTTTTGATTTTCCGAGTTGTTATATTATAGGTGATTGGAAATAAAAAATAGGATTTTGTATAAATAATTCTAAATAGAAGTATAAATAGAATTTGGAAATGGGATAATATTTTTAAATGCGAAATCAAACTGAATTGATTATATAAAAGAAATATTATTCAGGATTGAAATGAATAATAGTTTAAAGCAGATATTTTGAAAATGAAAATAGTTTAAATGAAATGTGAGGTTTGGAAATAAGAACTTTAAATGAGATTAAGGAAATTAGAAACTGACTGAAGACTAGTTAAGCTGGATGGCTTTCTGGATATTGATCTGATGTTGATTTCGGCCTTCGGGGCTAATATGTAGGGAGTTGTTCTCTTACTAGTTTACGGTTAGGGACTAAGGGATGTAGAAGAGTAATGATGCGTGAATAAGAAATGGAAATGTTTTCCAATGTAAATAACGAACATTTTCTAAATTTAGAAAATAAGAATTTATGAATATATGGAAATGGGAAATGGGAAATAGGGAAATGAATAAATTAATGATAAATAAATTAAAAGGGAAAATTGTTGACTGATGATTGATCGATAAAATTTCCATTTGGAAATAAGATCGTTGTGTGTATGGATGTTTCCTTTGATAGTTAAATAACCGACTATCTAAGTTTTGACCATTTTTCGTCGTCAATCCAGATAGACCGGGATCAGATTTATTATTTGATAACCACTTGGCATGGGCATTAGCGTTGCGAATCAAATGTGATGAAGATAATTGAATACTGAGTTTATGCAAGGGCTGTTCTGACAAATCCTAGGTAGAAATTGCCTAAGATGGGTTTACAGAATAGTGCCTTTGGTTTGTCCAGTCCCAGGACAACTTGTATGGAAGAATGTCTGGCAGAGTATATTTAATGTATCACGTAAGTTAATCTCTTCAAACGTTTTTACGTTTGGTGGTGGAGGAATTCGTTTCTCTTAGAATAATACCCGTGGTATTTTTAGAGAAATCAATTTGTGATTTGACGGGTATGACGATGTGGCATTCAATGTAAATAAAGGTGTGATCTGTCAAAAAGATATGTTATGACCTCAAGCCTCACAATCGGGAAATGGTAAAAAATCGGGTAGGTTGCATGGCTAAGTGGGTAGCTCCCAATTAGAGTGTATTGTCACCTTATCTAGAGAAAATCCATTTTCTTCCTTAATCTATTTCGATGTTGTCCCTTTCAGGAAATGGTTCCTGATCCCATTCGTTGGTGATATACATTCGGTACACTCAAGCGAAATGAGTGACCGGTCATGTTTAGCCTGGGTTGCAGGATGTTCTTGTTGAATCTGGTGTATTCCTCTGTAGAGATACACTGTCGAAAGGTGGTTCGATACCTTGCCAGTTGGAATCCATTACCAAATAAGCTCCCGCGGTATTTAATTATATAGTATGTATACGTAACGTAAGATGAAAGCACTCCGCTAGATTGCTATTTATTTGATTTAGACATTATTATAATATCAAAAGAGTATAGATTTTAAAGAAATGTTTTGGGTTATCGTAAGGTAAAAACCGTCTGTGTTTATGTGTGGATCAGTCTTACAATTATCCTTTCTTTAAAAAGGATTTTAAAAGTTAAACCAAGTGGTTGGAGTTTAATCACACCAGCCCCACGACTGACCCAGAGTTTATACTGTTTTTTTTACCCTAAACTCTTGGGTGCCCAAATTTGTACGGGCGGTCAAGTAGTTGGGATCTTACAGATATATCTGAAAGAGCTTGGAGCAGGAGGCTTTAGGATTTTGTAGCTGTTGTTTATTCCCGCTGTGATGTTATTTGTTGTACTCTGAAATGGTATGTATATACAGTTATAAGTTTGTGTTTCAAATGTTATGTTATATAATATATTTTATTCGTTTTGCAGTGAGATTCGTGTTTATTCTAATTCTGTTCTGTTGTGATCTTCTTCTTCTTTTTGTAACGTCACGGATTTTTAGCAATATAATAATTAATTAATTTAATTATTTAAAATAATTGTTTTGTAATTTAATTGGCTTAAATTAAATAATTCTGATTAATATTTATTTGATATAAATAGTGGATAATAAATTTTAATTCTGAAATAGTCGGAAATAGCTAAATTTGCAATATTTTGTAATTTGGATAATTTATAACATTTAAATTAATTTATATTCAAGATACAATAACGAATATATTATTTAAACGGTAGTTGAATGCATTAATTATAATATAAATTATAATCGAGCCCACAACGGCGTGGCAGTTCGTAATATTACGATTTGAACTTCAACTGAGTGTATATGATCCGTTATTAGTCGGATTTCTTCAAAACAAGAAATGTTTGAATCTATTGAATGGTATTTTTCTAATGGAAGTGAAAAATCGAGATTTCGTTTTATAGATGGTAAGTTGTGTCCAAATCAAATTCTAAAATAGTCGCTATGGATTTGTTTATAAACCATAATGATTATTTAATTATAATTAAATATTGTTTTCAAATTTGGACAAGAAAACTGAGACGTAGTTATAATTTAATTTTTAGAATTTTACTCTAATTTTTATTTTGGAAAATAAGTGACTTTTTATTTGAAGTGTTTTGCACCCTAAACCATCATTTGTTGAACTCCACAGAAAAAACTAATTTGTCTATATTATTATATTTTTGGGATCGTGGCACCTTGCTGGTCACGATCATATTTTTATTTTTGTCCATAGCAGCTCGTGTGTGTGTGTACGTATATACATATACATGAAGTGAAATATGAATATGAATTCATAAAAGAACTAGATAAATGGAATTACAAAACTGTAATGGTATTTAATATTTAAATCATGATTTTATTTAATAAAATGAGTCCAGATTTCTATAAAGAAATAATATTCACATTTCAAAGTGAATGATGATTTATAAGAAAATTGTTTGAAGATTTAGAATGGTTATAAAAGGAGATTGATAAATGTTTTTAAAAATGATAAATTCATAAATGAATTTAGGAATGGAGTTGACCTGAAATGGTAATTTGTTCAGACGTTCTGAATGATAATTGAATAGGGATTATTCAGAAGAGTGTTATACGTTGGAATTCGATTCTATCGAATTCAGGAAAGTGCCATTTACTTTCCGGTTATAATCAAGATTTATTTATTTATCAAATAAATAAATTATTTGTTTATTTATTTAAATAAAAGTTATATTTTGAAATTAATATTTCAAAAAACAAAGATTATAACGTTATTGTTATAATCAAATATTTCTGTAAAGAAGTGGATTCATAAACTGAATAGAGAGTTGTGTAAACAGTTTTGTAAATAAGAAATATAGAAATGGGGTTAAGAACATTAGAAACAGACTGGAGATTAGTTATGTTGAATGGCTTCTTAAGTACCGATCTGATGTTGGTTTCGGCCTTCGGTGTTAATACTTAGGGAGTTGTTCTCTTACTAGTTTACAGTTAGGGACTGATGGACGTGAAAGAATAGTGATGCGTAAAGAAGATGTGGGAATGTTTTCCAATGTTAATAACGTATATTTTTAAAATACAGAAAATAAGGAGTTGTGAATATATGGAAACTTTTTCCAAAGAATCGTGAGAGACTAAGCAAGTTGGGAAGTTATTTGGGTAAAGATAGTTAAGGGAAATTGGGAAATGAAATGATTATTGACAAATCTATTTAAAGTGGCTCAGTGTTGATTGATAGTTGATCAATAAAATTTATATTTGGAAATAAGATTGTTGTTTATATGTATGTTTTCCTTTGATAGTTAAATAACCGACTATCAAAGTTTCTGACCTTTTACGTTGTCAATACGGAGAGACCGGGATCAGATTTATTATATGAAAACCCCTCCGTGTGAGCGTTAGTGTTGCGAATCAAATGTGATAAAGATAATTGAAGACGGAGTATTCAAGGGCTGTTCTAGAAATCCTAGGTAGAAATTGACCAAGATGGATTTATGGAATAGTGCCTCCGGGTTGTCTAGTCCCAGGATAACTTGAATGGATGAATGTCGGACAGAATATATCTGGTAGATCGCGTGTAACGAACGCGAATTTTCGACCTACAAAATCGACACAAATACCAATGTCGACTATTCGAGAATTGAAAATACCGGAACGTTAATAGAAAGAAATTAGAGGGTGAGAATAGATAAGATAGAAAATTAGAATAGAAGAAGGGGAACAAAACAACAGAATCAGAGTAACACGAATCTCACAGAGAAACGAATAAAATATAGTATACAACATAACTTTGAAATACAAATCTGTCATTTTTATTTACATACCATTGTCAAAGTACAACACTTACAACACAGCAGAAATAAACAATAGTTAAATAATCCTGAAACCTCCTGCTCCACGCTTTCCAAGTATATCTGAAAAATCCCGACTACTTGACTGCCCCTACAAATTTGGGCACCCAAGAGTTTAGGGTAAAATAAAACAAAATAAACTCTGGGTCATTCATGGGACTGGTGTGGGTAAACAAATTTAAATCAGTTTGAGAAAATAAACGATATCTCATAAGATCACGCCGTATAACACGGAACGATTTTTTCCCTTTAGAGAATCCAAAACACTTGATTTAACATTCAAAATCCTTTTGCAAGAAACAATAATCTTTATATCAAAGCTCTTTTGATATTATAATAGTGTCTATCGACCACAACTAAATAATCATCTAGCAGAAGCTTTCATCTCATGTTCCACATACATAATATATAATTAAAAATCGCCGGCGCTTATTGGGTAATGAATTCCAACTGGAAAGGTGTAGAACCACCTTCCGGAAGTGTATCTCTAGAGAGGAATACACCGGGTTCAATAAGAACATCTTGCAACCCAATCTAAACATGACCGATCACTCATTTCGCTTGAGTGTACCGAATGTATTATCACCAACGGTTGGGATCAGCAACCGTTTCCTGAAAGGGACAACATCGAAATATGTTAAAGAAGTAAATGAAATTTCTCTAGATCAGGTGACAATACACCCTAATTGGCAGCTAACCACTTAGCCATGTGACCTACCCGATTTTATACCATTTCCTGGTTGTGGGGCTTGAGGCCACGCTTATCTCTAACAAATCACACATTTATTCACTTTGAATGTCACATCGTCATACCCGTCAAATCACAAATTGATTTCTCCAAAAATACCACGGGTATACAGCTAAGAGAAACGAATTCCTCCACCACCAAACATAAATATGTTTGAAGAGATCAACTTACGCGATCTATTAAATATACTCTGTCAGACATTCTTTCATACCGGTTGTCCTGGGACTAGACAAACCAAAGGTACTATTCTGTAAATCCATCTTAGGAAATTTCGACCTAGGATAGCTAGAACGACCCTTGCATAAACTCTTTTTTCAATTATCTTCATCATATTTGATTCGCAATGCTACTGCCCATAAGGACGGGCTTTCAGATAATAAATCGGATCCCGGTCTCTCCGTACTAACAATGGAAAAATGGTCAAAACTTTGATAGTCGATTATTTAACTACCAAGGGAAAACATCCACACACACACACACACACAACGATCTCGTTTCCAAATGGAAATTTTATCAATCAATCGTCAATCAACATTTTTCTCTTTAAATTAATTTATCATTAATTTATTCATTTCTCCATTTCCCGTTTTCATATATTCATAAATTCTTATTTTCTAAATCTAGAAAATATACGTTATTTAACATTGGAAAACATCTCCATTTCAGATTCATGCATTACTATCTACCGACATCTATCAGTCTCTAACTGTAAACCAGTAAGAGAACAATTCCCTGAATATCAACCCCAAAGGCCGAAACCAACATCAGTTGGATACCCAGAAAACTATTCAACTTAACTAATCTCCAGTCAGTGTCTAATTTCCTTAACTCCATTTAAATCCTCTTATCAAATCATTACTTATGCAACTCTCGGATTCAGTTTACGATTCCACCTCTTTTATAAAAACTTTGGTTATAACGATAACGTTATAATCCCTACTTTCGAATATCTAACTTCAAATATAACATTTATTCTTTAGTTTGAATAAATAATAATTAATAAATTTATTAAATAAATAAATCTTGGTTTAAAAATCGAAAAGTATATAGTACTTTTCTACATTCGATATAATCGAATCCCAATGTAAAATTCTCTCTCGAATAATCTCTATTCGAAGATTCTCTTTCGAATAAACTATATTCGACAATCTCTCTTTCAAATAACTAATATTCGATTAACTCTATTCGAATAACTAATATTCGATTAACTCTCTTTGAATAACTAATATTCGATTAACTCTCTTCGAATAACTAATATTCGATTAACTCGCTTCAAATAACTAATATTCAATACTCTCTATTCGAATAACTAATTTGATTAACTCTATTCGAATAACTAATATTCGATACTCTCTATTCGAATAACTAATATTCGATTTACACTTTTTGAATAACTTATATTCGATTTACACTCTTCGAATAACTTATATTCGATCTACACTCATCGAATAACTTATATTCGATTTATACTCTTCGAATAATCTATATTCAATTAACACTCTTCGAATAATCTATATTCGATTAACACTCTTCGAATAATCTATATTCGATTAACTCTCTTCGAATAACTAATATTTGATTAACTCCAATTTAAATTCCTATTTCAAAACCCAGTTTCCCTTATATTATTTTCATTTCGCAAAATATTTACTTAAATCCCTTATTTACATCAAATGTGAAAAATATTGCTTTTATCAAATCAAACAGTTTGATTTCGCATTTTAAAATAATATCCCATTTCCAAATTCTATTTATACTTTTATTTATAGACTATTCGTAAAAATCTTATTTATAACTCCCTTTACACTGCTACGTTCACATTCGAATTCAATATCGGTGTTGAAACCGATTTTACTTCTCTATATAATTTCAGACTTATATATTCCATTTATCAAATGATAAATATTTTATTTAATTTATAAAACATTATTTATAAATTAATCTTCTCAATTTATCTGTTAAAACAGATTCTATTTAAAATCTACTTTAAATCCATCTTCTCATAGTTCTTTTTTTATCTCGCCAATTTCCTTTTACAATTTTATTTTTTTCCCAAATAATTCGCCAATTTCCTTTTGCAATTTTATTTATTTCCCAAATAATTCCTTTTATAATTCTATTTGTTTTCCAAATATTTCTATTTCAAATCTATTTGTTTTATAAATATCTCCTATTTCAATTCTATTTGTTTTCCAAATATTTCCTTTGATAATTCTATTTATTTCCAAATATTTCCTTTGATAATTCTATTTATTTCCAAATATTTTATTTTCAATATACACTTTGAAAATTTCTTTTATACATTCCAGTATCACTTATGGTAGTTAAAATACCAATTAAAAAATCAGTGTCATCATAATAAATCACATATTATATATCACGTCATATATCACAATAATATGAAAAAAAACAGTATTATAAATATTGAGGAATCCAGTTGGATCCCTCCAACCTGTTTCCCTGCATCCACAGATGTTAAACAATATAATTAACATCAATTTCATTTCAATATGAAATATTGTGACAAACAGCATCAATATTTGATTAACGATATATATATATATATATTGTTATCTATATTCTCAATCAATTAATTAGTAGTTCATCCAAATAGTCAACACACAGCAATCAACCAACATTTGTTAACTCTAAAAATACGTTATAAAAATATAAACTGATCAAAGTTAGTGAGATTTACTCACTTTGGCCGGTTATCGTTAAATAACGATAAGCGATTGTCGATTTGATTCGAACCAAGCAATTTATTTCGCTATAATTTGTAACGAGCTCCAAACCACTCCAAACCTGTTTCATTATGTAGTCATTGTCCATACGATCCCAATGGATCCTGTTTCGCTGAATTCTGAAAACGGACGGATAAGTTATGAATGTTACAAATTAACACACTATTTAATTTAAAATTTAAGTTAAATTAAATTCCATCTGGGCCTTACCCCTTCTTTCCAAACCCGACCCAAAATTAATAAAAATACCCCCCGCTTCCCTATTCTTCTTCCTCCCTCCTGCATGTTTATTTGAACAAATTCCAGTGGACAAAAACCCACCATAGCCGTGCGTTTCTCAAAGCAAAACTCCACCATCACTTCACGAAAAACCAAAATCACTTCACCAACATTCTTCCCTTCTTCTCACCATCCTCTATATACCCTTCACCATAAACTCGACTCCTTCCCGTCGACTGCGACATCAAACTCGACTCATAGCAGGTGCGAATTCTTCTTGCACCGAAATGTTCAAAATCTTTCCAACATGAGCCGTTCGACCTCCTTAACCTCAAACTAACCTCCAAACGTTACCAAGCTTTCTATACTTCGCACATTTTACAGTCCTAGGGTTCACTGTCACTTTCCAGCGATTGACGAATATCACCGAACCCTATAAATCTTATATAGGAAAGAAGCTCTCATCTTTGCAAACGTAGAAATCATACTTTCATGATTTATATATATTTTTATTTTGATAGTTTTGATTATTGAAAAATGATTTAGTATGAAAATTCCTACGGTGGAAGCAAGAATGGTGGCGACCTGATTTTCATTGACCGGCAAATAAAGTATGCTAGGGTTAGAATATGCACTGTATTTATAGGATAGTTTAATTAATTTTATATTAAATTTTATATCCCATTTTAATCCATCGCTGCTTGTATTTGTCATCTAAAAATCCGTATGATCACACACGATATCCAAAAATCATGAAAATGGGCATGGAGCTACAGTTTGATATTACGGACCCAAAGAAACTTGTTTCGTCAAATTCCGACTCCATTTGCTCACCCAGCGTATTTTTAAAGTCGAATTATCGACTGTTTTTCACATTAAAATCTCGTACATTCACATACTAACTTCAAAAATCACAAAAATTGAAATCTAACAATAATTTAATATTATGGATTTTAAAAAAAATTGGTTTCGTTGAAAACGGAGGCCATTTGCAAAAATGGCTATTTTTAAAGCTCTAAATAAACCCATTTAAATATAAATATATTTAAAAATAATTAAATTTAATATTAATAAATTAATATTATCATATATATTCACGTAGAATGTAATACAACTCCAAAATATTCATATCTGAATTTATAACTCGACATTTCAAATCTAGATAAAATCAGTATTCAATTTATATTGAAAATCCATTTATAATATAAATAAATCGTTATAAATTATAAAGGAATTCCATAGCAACTTTTCGAAAATTTGATTTGGACACAACTCACAATCTATATGATGAATTCTCGATTTTTCTCTTCCATTAGAAAAATATACTTCACCAGGTCCGAACGTTTCTTGTTTCACGGAAATCCGATTTAAAACGGATTTTGTATATTCAATTGAAGTTCAAAACTCAATATTATGAACTACCACGCCATTACGGGCTCGATTATAATTATAATATAATTTATACATTCAACTGACATTTATAAATAAATTTGTTAATATAATTCAATTCTAAACTGAATTATATATTTTAAATTGTCCAATTCATACAATATTGCGAATTCCACTATTTCCGACTATTTCGGAAATAAATATATTATTTTGTTATTTATATTAATTAAATATTCAATATTATTTAATTAAACGACCATTTAAATCTCTAAATCACTATTTAAATAATTAAATAAATTAATTATTATACCGTAAAAATACGGGATATAACATTCTTCCCCCCTTATAAAAATTTCGTCCTCGAAATTGCTACGGTAGGAAACAAACCCTGTTAACTGGGTTAAAGATTATTTGTTTACTTCTTAAATTCAGTTTCAACTGAACTAATCTTTACCAATTAAAATATCAATTTATTTCTATTATCGAAAATTTTCAAAAATTCTGAAAATTATCTAACACCCGAAATTTTCGAAAAATTTCGTTAGTGTCTCCTTCGTACAGCTCAATCGGTACAACTACAACTCACCTCTCTAGGCCTTCTCCAATCCAAAAGAAAATCCAAATGCCAAGCGACTTGCCAAATAGGCTTATAAATCACCAAACTCGTATACAAATAAACTTGTACTTTTTTGTCGGCCATATCATTATATCATTTCCGTCTACTGCCAGTTTAGCAGATACCAATGCCACCCCAATCAAACTCCAATCAGTTTATCCTCAACATAGCTATTCGCTTATATCCAAACCATAATCTCATTTCAAATTCGAGTTCCATTCTCGATTCCAATTCTTACTTTACCCCATCCAATGCCATTTCTAATTCTTATCTCACAAATCCATTTTTTTCCTCGATATCATTCTAATCCAATTCAATTTCAATTACCACATAACTGGCTTTATTTTAATTCCAATTTGCTTTCACAAATTTTATTTAACTTTTTTTAAATTCAAACAATTCCTTCCTGGGAGTTCTAAACAGCTTTGACTTTCAAAAATCAACTATCCTTTTTCGGATTTCAAACAACTGGTTTCCTCAAACAATTCAAAAACAAAATCTTTGGTAGTAATCCGTCACTTAAAACTCGAAAATGAAAACTGATGATGTGGCCAGCATCATCAGAGTTATTTCCCAGCGATCGAAGTGAGTTCAATACTATATCACTTTTCAAAATCATTATTTAAACAATTTCATTTTGAAGTCAATTCAAAATATCATTCTCCATGCTCGTAAACAATTTAAAATCTCCCTGAATTTTAAAATCCTCATATATTCAATTCAAATCCACTTACCAACACTTTTCCATGTGTCTAGAGTTTTAATTTCAATTCTGATTTAAATTCAGACTTAGTTCATCTGCTTTTATATATTACACTCATATGAATTCTAATCGACTATTTACAGAACCTTTTTACTTTTGATCTAATTCGGTTATAATAATAACCAACACATCAAATATACTAATTCCAATATATATTTTCTTTATGTCAAAATATACTTTGGGTAAAATTATTTCGTTGCCCTCTTTTCAAAACATACTGTATCGGTTCATCGTATTCAAGTGTTTAGAAACTCCTACCAATACAGTGGATCAAACTGATCGACCAGAACTCATAAACAACTCAACCAATAAATCTCCACAATACAAAAACATTTTTATAAAATCTAAAAATATGCTCTCTCATATATATACACTCAACCCAATCTAAGGCATAACTAAGCCCATCTCTACTGATTCATGCTACAGAGCCAAGGTAATCACTTAACCTTCAGCTCTGATACCACTGTAACGAACGCGAATTTTTGATCTAGAAAATCGACACAAATACCAATGTCGACTATTCGAGAATCGAAAATACCGGAACGTTAATAGAAAGAAATTAGAGGGTGAGAATAGATAAGATAGAAAAATAGAATTGAGGAAGGAGAACAAAACAACAGAATCAGAGTAACACGAATCTCACGGCGAAAACAAATAAAATATAGTATACAACATAACTTTGAAATACAAATTTGTCATTTGTATATACATACCATTGTCAGAGTACAACGCTTACAACACAGCGGAAATAAACAATAGCTATATAATCCTGAAGCCTCCTGCTCCAAGCTATCCAAGTATATCTGAAAAATCCCGACTACTTGACTGTCCGTACAAATTTGGGCACCCAAGAGTTTAAGGTAAAATAAAACAAAATAAACTCTAGGTCGGTCATAGGACTGGTGTGAGTTAACAAATTTAAAACAGTTTGAGAAAATAAACGATATCTCATAAGATCACACCGTATAACATGGAACAGGTTTTTCCCTTTTGAGAATCCAAAACACTTGATTTAACATTCAAAATCCTTTTGCAAGAAACGATAATCTTTATATCAAAACTCTTTTGATATTATAATAGTGTCTATCAACCACAACTAAATAATCATCTAGCAGAACGCTTTCATCTCACGTTCCACATACATAATATATAATTAAAAACCGCGGACGCATATTGGGTAATGAATTCCAACTGGAAAGGTATGGGACCACCTTCTGAAAGTGTATCTCTAGAGAGGAATACACTGGGTTCAACAAGAACATCTTGCAACTGAGGCTAAACATAACCGGTCACTCATTTCGCTTGAGTGTACCGAATGTATTATTTCCAATGGTAGGGATCAGCAATCGTTTCCCGAAAGGGACAGCATCGAAATAGGTTGAAAAAGTAAATGAAATTTCTCTAGATCAGGTTACAATACACCCTAATTGGCAGCTAACCACTTAGCCATGCGACCTACCAGATTTTATACCATTTCCTGGTTGTGAGGCTTAGGGCCACGCTTATCTCTGACAGATCACACATTTATTCACTTTGAATGTCACAACGTCATACCCGTCAAATCACAAATTGATTTCTCCAAAAATACCATGGGTATACATCTAAGAGAAACGAATTCCTCTACCACCAAACGTAAATACATTTGAACAGATTAACTTACGTGATCTATTAAATATACTTTGTCAGACATTCTTCCATACCAGTTGTCTTGGGACTGGACAAACCAAAGGTACTATTCTGTAAATCCATCTTAGGTAATTTCTACCTAGGATCGCCAGAACAGCCCTTGCATAAACTCTGTTTTCATTTATCTTCATCATAATTGATTCACAATGCTAATGCCCATACGGAGGAGTTTTTAGATAATAAATTCGATCCCGATCACTCCGTATTGACAACGGAAAAATGGTCAAAACTTTGATAGTCGGTTATTTAACTATCAAAGGAAAACATCCACACACACACACAACGATCTCGTTTCCAAATGGAAATTTTATCAATCAATCATCAGTCAACATTTTTCTCTTTAAATTAATTTATCATTAATTTATTCATTTCTCCATTTCCCGTTTCATTATATTCATAAATTATTATTTTCTAAATCTAGAAAATATACGTTATTTAACATTGGAAAACATTTCAATTTCATATTCACGCATCACTATCTTCCCACATCTATCAGTCTCTAACTGTAAACCAGTAAGAGAACAATTCCCTGAATATCAACCCCGAAGGTCGAAACTAACATCAGATCGATACCCAGTAAACCATTCAACTTAACTAATCTCTAGTTAGTTTCTAATTTCCTTAACTCCATTTAAATCTTCTTATCAAATCATTACTTACGCAACTCTCGGATTCAGTTTACGATTCCACCTCTTTTATAAAAACATCTGTTATAATGATAATGTCATAATCCCTACTTCTGAAATATCAAAATTCAAATATAACTTTTATTCTTTAATTTGAATAAATAATAATTATTAAATTTATTAAATAAATAAATCTTGGTTTAAAAACCGGAAAGTAAATAGTACTTTCCTACATTCGGTATAGTTGAATCCTAATGTATAATTCTCTCTCGAATAATCTCTATTCAATAATTCTCTTTCGAATAAACTATATTTGACAATCTCACTTTCGAATAACTAATATTCAATTAACTCTATTTGAATAACTAATATTCGATTAACTCTCTTCGTATAACTAATATTCGATTAACTCTCTTCGAATAACTAATAATCGATTAAATCTCTTCGAATAACTAATATTCAATACTCTCTATTTGAATAACTAATTTGCTTAACTCTATTCGATTAACTAATATTCGATACTCTCTATTCGAATAACTAATATTTGATTTACACTTTTTGAATAACTTATATTCGATTTACACTCTTCGAATAACTTATATTCAATTTACACTCATCGAATAACTTATATTCGATTTATACTCTTTGAATAATATATATTCGATTAACACTCTTCGAATATTCTATATTTGATTAACTCTCTTCGAATAACTAATATTCGATTAACTCCAATTTAAATTCCTATTTCAAAACCCAGTTTCCCTTATATTATTTTCATTTCGCAAAATATTTACTTAAATCCCTTATTCACATCAAATGTGAAAAATATTTCTTTTATCAAATCAAACAGTTTGATTTCGCATTTTAAAATAATATCCCATTTCCAAATTCTATTTGTACTTCTATTTATGGACTATCCATAAAAATCTTATTTATAACTCCCTTTACACTACTACATTCACATTCGAATTCAAATATTGGTGTTGAAACTGAATTTATTTCTCTATATAATTTTAGACTTATATATTCCATTTATCAAATGATAAATATTTTATTTAATTTATAAAACATTATTTATAAATTAATCTTCTCAATTTATCTGTTTAAACAAATTTCATTTAAAACATTATTTATAATGTTGATTTACATCAGTTTTACATTTTAATGGCGGAAAAAGCAAATACATCATCTTCTACATTTTCATTTACACGACCTCAATCAAATGTTTCTTTACCAAATCTAAATCCTAATATTAGATCTGATTCTAGATCTAATCTTCCAGATCCAAATGAGGCTTCACTTCAGAAACCGAATCCAGATCTGTCTTCAAGCTCAAAAAGCAGGAAACTCGAATTCATCTAACCATCTTTGGAATATGTTTTTGTCCCTGAAAAAGTATATAATCAATCAGAGATCTCATGGAAAAACACGATTGCTTTGATTCCTATATTCTTCAGATTATCAACAATCAAGCTAAAGGAATACATAAATAAGGTATGGAAACCATTGGGGAATTTCAACATACATGTCTCTCCTAGCTATGATTTTGTTGTACAGTTTGAAAGTATAGATGATTTTCAACGCATAATAGATAGCACAACTTATTCATATTTTGGGAGATTGCTATATGTTGAACCATGGCATCCTGGTTTTATTTTTAAAGGTAAACAAAGTAATATGGTTCAGATCTGGATCAGATTAATTGATTTACCCTTAGAACTGTGGACAAAAGAAGCAATTCAGATCTTAGCTAGTTTTATCTCTAAACCACTCCTGATTGATGAAAATACAGCAGAGAAAAAGTTTACTAAGTATGCGGGAGTTCTTATAGAAATTGATACTCAAACAGTTTTATTAACTGAAATCCCTACTTTGCTTCATAATGGAGAAAAATTCAATATAACTGTAGAGTATGAATTTGTACCTTTAAAGTGCCTTCAATGCAATCTATTTGGCCATGATGATGATTATCATGAAGTTACTAAAGATCCGAGATGGATTCCTCCTGATATACATGAAGAAAATCAAGATAATATTGAGGATCAAGTTGAATCTGAAAATGCAGAAAATTTAGATCCAGGAAAAATTCTTTCAAATGATCAAACTCACTCAAAAGAAGCAAATGAAGCTGACATTTCTTTAAACAACTCAGATCCATCAAATTCAAGAGCTCACGATGACTTATCATTTTTAAACTCCAAGCTTCCTGAGAAGGTAATACCATATGATTTAAATAACATAGCAGATGTTATTACAGAAAATGATAAAGTTAAAAATTTAGATAAAGGCAAATAGGTGGATGTGTCTTCTTTTGTCAATCAGAATACAAGCTATCTACAGGCTGCAAAATCAAAAATTCCTACTCCTGCTAAAAGATCTGCGAGTAGTACTTCATCAATAAAATGACCTTATTAGCTTGGAATGTAAGGGGAATGAACACTTCTTTTAGAATGAAAGAAGTGCTCAAACTCCTTAATTCTACTAAATCAACTCTTGTTGGTTTAGTAGAAACAAAGTTAAACCCAACTAATTTAGGTTTATTTTCTTCTTTACTACCAAATGATTGGAAATATCTAACTAATAATTCCTCTATTTCCACTGGAAGAATTTTATTGATATGGAACTCTAATATATGGGATCTGGATATTATGTTTTCATCTCCTCAACATTTGACAGTTAATGCAAGAAACAAGGGAGGATTTATTATGACATTCACAGTGATATATGGTAGTAACACTTTTGGGGATAGGATAAATTTATGGAATCAACTAATAAATGAATCAAGTGCTTTTTTAAATTCTTGGATTATTATGGGAGACTTCAATAATGTTTTATCACCATATGACAAAAAAGGTGGGCTTCCTATTCCTTATTCTCAAATTAGAGAATTTCAAAAGTTTTTAATTCAGACAAGTTTATCTGAAATAAAACCATTGGGTTTTAAATTTACATGGCATAGAAGAGGAATAGCAACTCATATTGATAAAATATTGGTGAATAATATTTGTATGCATCAATTTCTAAACATGAAGGCACTTTCATTTCCCCAAAAATCAAGTGATCATAATCCCATTTTGCTAGACATTATTCCTACTCCAGAAATCAAAGGGTATCCTTTTAGATATAAAAATGAATGGTTACTTCAAGAAGGATATCATGATGCAATTCCAAAAGGTCTGAATGGTTCTGTTTGGGGCTTTAATAGTTATCAATTTTTGCAAAAAACTCAGTAATTGCAAAAAAGAGCTCAAAAACTGGAATAAATTGAGAAATAGAAATGCAACAAACCTTGAACAGGCAGAACTTTTAGTTGCAAATCTGGAAGAAGCAGTTGACCTTGATCCTGAAGATGTTCAAGTTTTTGATGACTATCTGCAAGCAAAAAGAAATCTTCAGAGTTTGCAATTTTCATATTTTAGTGGGTTAAAGCAACAATCTAAAATCTCTTGGCTTCAACAAGGTGATACAAACTCTAAATTTTTTTACTCTAGAATGTCTAATAGGAGATACTTCAATCATATCAGAGCTCTTATTGATTCTAGTGGTAATATGTTATTCAAATCAGAAGAGATAGAGTTAGAGGCTATCAACTACTTTCATTCTATGTTTAATGGTTCTTGTGTCACTGAATTTTCTACTTTTCAACCAATATCAACAATAAATGAGCAAGGTCATAGATTTCTTCTCAGAAAAATTGATTTGTCAAAAGTTAGAGAGGCAGTTTTTTCTATTCATGATGATTCAAGCCCTGGACCTGATGGAATGAGTGCAAAAATTTTTAAATTTCATTGGGAGGTGATAAAAGATGATTTATATGCAGCAATTTCTGATATATTTCAATCTGGAAAACTTCCAAAAACTTTGAATCATACTTTTATTACCTTAATTCCAAAGAATGATAGACCATCAGAAATTTCTCACTACAGACCCATCTCATGCTGTAATGTCTATTACAAAAAAAATTCAAAAATTTTATGTAATAGATTAAATCCATTCCTTCCATCATTGATACCATCAAATCAAAATGCTTTTATACAGGAGAGATATATTGGGGATAATATACTTTTGGCACATGAATTATTAAGAGATTTCAGAAAAGTAGGAATGGCCAAAATGTGTGTGAAAGTTGATTTACAAAAAGCCTATGACAAAGTTAACAAGAAACTAATTTGTTTCTTAATGTCAAAAATGAACTTTCCAACTCATTTTATAAACTTGATATTTGAGTGTATGGATACTGCTACTTTTTTTGTCATCATTCAGGGTGTTCCTAAAGGTTTTATTTCATCAACAAGGGGTTTGAGGCAGGGTGAACCTTTGTCTCCATATTTGTTTGCTATAGCAATGCAATTTTTTACTTTCATGATGGATAAAGCAACATATTCAAAAGGATTTCAACCAAGAAGTCAAGTGCAGCCTATTATTTCTCATTTACTATATGCAGATGACTTAATGATTTTTGGAAAAGCTTCAATTCAAAATGCAAATTCACTTAAAGATATTTTTCAGAAACTAAGTCAGTATGCAGATTTAAATGTGAATGCATCAAAAACTAAGATATTCTTCAGCAAATCAGTGATTAATGCAACAGAAATCTTGAACATTCTAAGGTATGAACAAGGTACACTCCCAATTAAATATCTTGGAGTTCCTTTGTCCTCAAACTACTTGCATTATTCAGAATGTAATTCTTTGATTCATAGAGTGCAAAGTAAGATTCAAGGTTGGGAAACAAAGCTTCTAAGCTTTGTCGGTCGAGCAGAACTTATAAATTCAGTTATAACGCCTATTGTTCTATATTGGCTATTTATCTATCAGATTCCAGAATATACTCTGAGTAAATTATAGACTTTATGTGCTGATTTTTTCTGGGGTGGGACATCTCATAAAGTAGCATGGTCATCATTATGTAAACCTAAAGGAGAAGGGGGAATTGGTTTAAAGAATTTCAGTGACTTAAAGAAAGTAGCCTGTATAAAATTGATGTGGAATTTTCTATCTAATAATTCTTTATGGAGTAAATGGGTCCATAACAGGTATTGTAAGCAGGATTTTTTCTGGACTATGGCCTTGGATGTTAATGCATCAAGTACTTGGAAATCTATACTGAGACTTAGATCCAGATCTAAACAATACTTCAACAAAATAATATCTAGAGGTCAAAATACTTATCTTTGGATGGAGTGTCGGATAAATTGTAAGTGCATGGTTGATTTACTTGGTTTTGATAGACTGCATATCATTGGTCAATCAAATGAAAAGGTTTCTGAAATTATCAGAAATGAAGATTTTAATCCAGAAATTCATCCTGCAACAAGAGAATTATTAGATGAAATTAGTTCACTTCATACTCATCCTAATTTAAATCAAGACAGATATGAATGGTGTGAAGGGGAAGCTTTTTCATTCCATAAAGTTTGGGACTTTATTCGTGTTCATGAACTTTCAGATCTAATATTTTCAGTAATCTGGCATAAAAAGAATAGCAGAAGAATGTCTTTTATATCATACCTTACGATTTTAGGGAGGTTGAATACAAAAGATAGAGTCTTGCGTTATAATTCTGAAGTTAATCCTTTATGTCCACTTTGCGAGACTCATCCAGAATCCACAGAGCATCTTTTCTTTCAGTGTGATTTTGCAGCCTTTATCTGGTTATCCCTGAAGCAAAAATTGGAACTTTCATTAACTATAAGCTGAGATTTGAAAGAAGAAGCAAGATTATTACATTCGAAATTCACAACAAAAGATCAATTGAGGGACTTAGCTTTTGGATCTCTAGTAACAACTATCTATTATATATGGCGAGAAAGAAATTTGAGAGTCTTTCAGGGACGGAAGAACCATTCATCTTCTACTCTTTACAGAATTGAGCGAGAAATTGTTTTGATGGTTCAAAATAATGGATCTAGATCTACACGTACTTCGAGGAATGAATGTTTTCTTCAGAAGTGGGGGATTGAGTTAAGAGATACAGGATGAAGCGTACTTTGTTTTGAAGTGGAGGATGGGCCAGATCATTGGGCCGAGAAGATTGGCTGTTACCTTAGTTCTATTTTTGAAGTTTTATGATGTATTTTCCTTCGTTAATGACTTTGGTCATTTCTATGTTGTATACCAATTTTGTGAGTACTCTTTTTCCCTATAAGGTACCCACTAGGGGGATTATGGGGTTTTAACGAGGCTCATAAAGGCGGTTTTTATTGGTTTAAGAAATAAAGTGAACCAATTTTCAAAAAAAAAAGATTCTATTTAAAATCTACTTTAAATCCATCTTCTCATAGTTCTTTTATATCTCGCCAATTTCCTTTTACAATTTTATTTATTTCCCAAATAATTCCTTTTATAGTTCTATTATTTTTCCAAATATTTCTATTTCAATTCTATTTGTTTTATAAATATTTCTTCTTTCAATTCTAATTGTTTTCCAAATATTTCCTTTGATAATTCTATTTATTTCCAAATATTTCCTTTGATAATTCTATTTATTTCTAAATATTTTATTTTCAATATACACTTTGAAAATTTCCTTTATACATTCCAGTATCACTTATGGTATTTAAAATACCAATTAAAGAGACCAGTGTCATCATAATTTATCATAGATTTTATATCACATCATATATCACAATAATATGAAAAAAAACAGTATTATAAATATTGAGGAATGCAGTTGGATCCCTCCAACCTGTTTCCCTGCATCCACAGAGGTTAAACAATATAATTAACAACAATTTCATTTCAATATGAAATATTCTGATAAACAGAATCAATATTTGATTGACGATATATATATATCGTTATCTATATTCTCAACCAATTAATTAGTAGTTCATCCAAATAGTCAACACACAGCAATCAACCAACATTTATCAATTCTAAAAATATGTTATAAAAATATAAATTGATCAGAGTTAGTGAGATTTACTCACTTTGGCCGGTTATCGATAAATAACGATAAGCGATCGTCGATTTGATTCGGACCAAGCAATTTATTTCGCTATAAATTGTAACGAGCTCCAAACCATTCCAAACCAGTTTCATTGTGTAGCCTCTGTCCATACGATCCCACTGGATCGTGTTTCGCTGAATTTTGATAATGAATATGAACATTACAAATTAATATACTATTTAATTTAAAATTTAACTTAAATTAAATTCCATCTAGGCCTTACCCCTTCTTTCCAAACCCGGCCCAAAACTAATAAAAATACCCCCTGCTTCCCTATTCTTCTTCCTCCCTCCTGCATGTTCATTCGAACAAATTCCAACAGACAAAAACCCACCATAGTCGCGCGTTTCTCAGAGCAAAACTCCACCATCACTTCACGGAAAACCAAAATCACTTCAGCAACATTCTTCTCTTCTCCACACCTTCTTCTCCATACCCTTCACCACAAACTCGACTCCTTCCTGTCGATTGCGACATCAAGTTTGACTCACAGCAAGTGTGAATTCTTCTTGCACCAAAATGTCCAAAATCTTGCCAACATGAGCAGTTCGACCTCCTTAACCTCAAACTAACCTCCAAATGTTGCCAAGCTTGCTATACTTCACGCATTTTACAGCCCTAGGGTTCGCTGTCACTTTCCAGCGATTGAAGAATACCACCGAACCCTATAATTCTTATATAGGAATGAAGCTCTCATCTTTGCAAATGTAGAAATAATAATTTCATGATTTATATATATTTTTATTTTGATAGTTTTGATTTTTGAGAAATTATTTAGTATGAAAATTCCTACGATGGAAGCAAGAATGGTGGCGGCCTGATTTTCATTGACCAGCAAATGAAGTATGCTAAGGTTAGAATATGCACTGTATTTATAGGATAGTTTAATTAATTTTTTATTCAATTTTATATCCCATTTTAATCTATCGCTGCTTGTATTTGTCATCTAAAAATCCTATGATCACACACGATATCCAAAAATCATGAAAATGAGCATGGAGCTACAGTTCGATATTACGGACCCAACGAAACTTGTTTCGTCAAATTCCGACTCCGTTTGCTCACCCAACGTATTTTTAAAGTCGAATTACCAACTATCTTTCACATTAAAATCCCATATGTTCACATACTAACTTCAATAATCACAAAAATTGAAATCTAACAATAATTTAATATTATGGATTTTAAAAAAAAATGGTTTCGTTGAAAAAGGAGGTCATTTGCAAAAATGGCTATTTTTAAAGCTCTAAATAAACCCATTTAAATATAAATATATTTAAAAATAATTAAATTTGATATTAATAAATTAATATTATCGTATATATTCACATAGAATGTAATACAGCTCCAAAATATTCCTATCTGAATTTATAACTCGACATTTCAAATCCAGATTAAATCAGTATTCAATTTATATTGAAAATCCATTTATAATATAAATAAATCATTATAAATTATTAAGGAATTTCGTAGCGACTTTTTGAAAATTTGATTTGGACACAACTCACAATCAACACGATGAAATCTTGATTTATATCTTCCATTAGAAAAATATACTTCACCAGCTCTGAACGTTTCTTGTTTCACAGAAATCCGATTTAAAACGGATTATGTATATTCAAATGAAGTTCAAAACTCTATATTACAAACTACCGTGCCATTATGGGCTCGATTATAATTTATACGTTCAACTAACATTTATAAATAAATTTGTTAATATAATTCAATTCTTAGCTGAATTATATATTTTAAATTGTCCAATTCACATAATATTGCGAATTCCACTATTTCCGACTATTTCAAAAATAAATATATTATTATGTTATTTATATTAATTAAATATCCAATATTATTTGATTAAACGACCATTTAAATCTCTAAAGCATTATTTAAATAATTAAATAAATAAATTATTATACCGTAAAAATACGGGACGTTACATCGCGCAAGTTGATTATTTCAAACATATTTATGTTGGTGGCAGAGGATTTCATTTCTCTTAGCTTATAACCATAGTATTTTTGGGGAAATAAATTTTTGATTTGACGGGTATGATGAGGTGGCATTCAAAGTAAATAAAGGAGTGATCTGTTAAAAGATACGTTATGACCTCAAGCCTCATCAACTAGGAAATGACAGAAATCGGGAAGGCAGCATGGCTAAGCGGGTCAGACCCAAGTAGGGTATATTGTCACTTTCTAGAGCATATTCATATTTGTAACTTCTTTCGCTTCTGTATCTCCCGGGAACGGTGGTGTTGATATACCAACTGTAAGCTGATAATATATTCGAACATTCAAGCGAAATGAATGGCCGGTCATGTGTCGCCTAGTTACAAGATGTTCTTGTTGAACTCCAGTGTACCGCTTCTAGAGTACACTGATCGGAAGGTGGTTCCATACCTTGTCATAGTTGAAAATCGATTACCCAATAAGAGCTCGCAGTTTTTGATTGTATATTATATATGTAAAGCATGAGATGAAAGCGTTTTGCTAGATTGTTATTTACCTGATTTAGACATTATTATAATATCAGATAAGTATTGATTTTAAGAAATTTTTTGGGCCATCGTAAGCTAAAAACCATACGTGTTTATGTGTGGATCGGTCTCGCGATTTTCCTTTCTTTTGAAAAGGATTTTGAAAAGTTAAACCAAAATGATTAGAGTTTACTCACACCAGTCACATGACTGACCTAGAGTTTATTTTGTTTTGTTTTCCCTAAACTCTTGGGTGCCCAAATTTGTACGGGCAGTCAAGTAGTCAGGATTTTTCAGATATACTTGGAGGAGCTCAGAGCAGGAGGCTTCAGAGTTAGATATATAGAGAGTTTATTTCTGTTATGATGTTATGTGATAATGGTATGCATATATAGTTACCATTTTTATTTCTAAAGTTGTATAATATATTTTATTCGTTCCGCTATGAGATTCGTGTTACTCTGATTCTGTTCTGTGGTGATCTTCTTCTTCTTCTATTCTAATTTTCTTTCTTTCTATATCTCACCCTCTAACTTCTTTCTATTAATGATCTAGTATCTACGATGCTTGGATAGTCAACATGGATTTTGTGTTGATTTTCAGGGTCGACAATCCTTGGGTCGTTACCATGGTATCAGAGCTGAAGGTCAAGTAATTACCTTGGCTCTGTAGTGTGACTCAATACAGATAGGATTAGTAATACCATAGATTGAGTTGAGTGTATATACGAGTAAACGTATTTGTATATTATATCAAAATGATTTTATATTGTGAAGATTTATTGGTTGAGTAGCTTATGAATTCTGATCCATGGTGGGGCACCACAATGTCGATAGGGGGTTTCTAAACACTTGAATACGATGAACTGACACAGTATGTTTTGAAAGGAGGGTAAATAAAATAGTTTTACCCAAGGTATATTTTGATGTAAAAGAAATATTTATATTGAAATTGTTATAATATATATATTACATGTGTTGGTAGTAATTATAATCAAATTAGATTATAATTGAAATGGTTATAAATAACCGATCGAATTCGTATAAGAGTGATATATAAATTTAGAAGAATTAAATCTGAATTTAAAGCGGATTTGGAATTAAAATTGAAGTTTGATTTGAATATAAGGAAATTTTAAGATTCTGGGTAAATTTGCAAATGTTTTCCAAACGTTTAAGGAATATTTTGAAGTGATTTCAAAATGGAAGTGTTTAAAAATAAGTTTTGAAAGTGATATAATATTCACTTCGATGGCTGGGAAATAACCCTGATGATGAATCGCGACATCATTAGTGTTCATTTTCGAGTTTCTAAGTGACGGGTTACTACCAAAGATTTTGTTTTTGAATAGTTTTGAGAAAATAAGTTGGTCGGAAATTCAAATGTTTTAAATTATTATTATTATATATGATTTCAAACTGATTTGAAATTAAACTCAGGAATTTGAATTTTGAAATTTGAATTTGACTTATGAAGTTAAATAGTTTGAACTGGTAAAAGTGAATAAATAAATTAGAATTTAACTTAAACAAAGTTAAATAAAATTTGAATTGGATTGGAGATAATATGGAATGGAATTTGATAATTGAGTAAGAATTTGGAATTGAGATTGAAACTGAAATTTGAAATGGAGTTTGCTTGGGTATAAGCAAATGATTGGATTTGAGAATAATTTGATTAGAGATCAATTGGAAATACATTTGGATATGCTGAAGTGATAACAAATGAAAGCGACAGAGTTGGAAGCCCGACAAAAAGGTACAAGTTTACATTTTAATTGAGTATGATATTTTTATGAGTCTGTTTGGTAAGCCGCTTGGCTGTTGGTTTTCTTTTGGATTGAAGAAGGCCTGGGGAAGCGAGTTGTAGTTGTACCGATTGAGTCGTACAAAGGAGACTCTAGCGAAAATTTTCGAAAATTTAGAGTGTTAGAATTTTTCAGAATTTGTGAAAATTTTCGTTGGTGCGAAAAAATTATTAATTTAATTAAAATTAAATCGGTTCAGTTGAAACGGAAGTTAAGAAGTGAAATAGAAGATTTCTAATCTGGATATAATATGGTCCTTAACATTTTTTTTCTTACCTTAGTAATTTCGGGGACGAAATTCTTTTAAGGGGGAAGGAATGTAACATCTAGGATTTTTAGCATAATAATTAATTTATTTAATTATTTAAAATAATGATTTTGTAATTTAATTGGCTTGAATTGAATAATTATGATTTATGTTTATTTGATATAAATAATGGATAATAAATTTTTATTACGAAATAGTCGGAAATAGCTAAATTTGTAATATTGTGTAATTTGGATAATATATGATATTTAATTTAGTTTATATTCAAGACACGATAATGAATATATTATTTAAACGACGGTTGAATGTATTAATTATAATATTAATTATAACTGAGCCCATAACAGCGCGGTAGTTCGTAATATTACGATTTGAACTTCAACTGAGTGTATAGGATCCGTTATTAGTCGGATTTCTTCGAAACAAGAAATGTTTGAATCTATTAAACGGTATTTTTCTAATGGAAGTGAAAAATCGAGATTTCATTTTATAGATGGTAAGTTGTGTCCAAATCAAATTTTAAAATAGTCGCTATGGATTCGTTTATAAACCATAACGATTATTTAATTATAATTAAATATTGGTTTCAAATTTGGACAAGATAATTGAGACGTAGTTATAGTTTAATTTTTAGAATTTTACTATAATTTTTATTTTGGAAAATAAGCAACTTTTTATTTGAAGTGTTTTGCACCCTAAACCATCATTTGTGGAACTTCACATAATAAACTAACTTGTCTATATTATTATATTTTTGGGATTGTGGCAGCTTGCTGGTCACGATCATATTTTTATTTTTGTCCATAGCAGCTCGTGTGTATATATATATATAAAAAGTGAAATATGAATATGAATTTATAAAAGAACTAGATAAATGGAATTACAAAACTGTAATGGTATTTAATACTTAAATCAAGATTTGATTTAATTAAACGAGTCCAGATTTCTGTAAAGAAATAATTTTCACATTTCAAAGTGAATGGTGATTTAAAATAAAATTGTTTGAAGATTTAGAATGGTTATAGAAGGAGATTGATAAATGTTTTTAAAGATGATAAATTCATAAATGAATTTAGGAATGGAGTTGACCTAAAATGGTAATTTATTCAGACGTTCTAAACGATAATTGAATAGGGATTATTCAGAAGAGAGTTATACGTTGGAATTCGATTCTATCGAATTCAGGAAAGTATCATTTACTTTCCGGTTATAATCAAGATTTATTTATTTATTAAATAAATAAAGTATTTGTTTATTTATTTAAATAAAAGTTATATTTTGAAATTAAATATTTCAAAAGCAAAAATTATAACTTTATTGTTATAATCAAAGATTTCTATAAAGAAGTGGATTCATAAACGGAAGAGTGAGTTGTGTAAACAGTTTTGTAAATAAGAAATATAGAAATGGGGTTAAGAACATTAGAAACTGACTAGAGTTATTTATGTTGAATGGCTTCTTGAGTATCGATATGATGTTGGTTTCGGCCTTCGGGGTTAATACTTAGGGAGTTGTTCTCTTACTAGTTTACAGTTAGGGACTAACATACGTGTAAGACTAGTGATGCGTAAATAAGATATGGGAATAGTTTCCAATGTTAATAACGTATATTTTTAAAATATAGGAAATAAGGAGTTGTGAATGTATGGAAATGTTTTCCAAAGAATCGTGAGAGACTAAGCGAGTTGGGAAATTATTTAGGTAAAGATAGTTAAGGGAAATTTGGAAATGAAATGATTATTGGTAAATCTATTTAAAGTGGCTCAGTGTTGATTGATAGTTGATCGATAAAATTTCTATTTGGAAATAAGATCATTGTTTGTATGTACGTTTTCCTTTGATAGTTAAATAATCGACTATCAAAGTTTCTGACCTTTTACGTTGTCAATACGGAGAGACCTGAATCAGATTTATTATCTAAAAACCACTCTGTATGAGCGTTAGCGTTGCGAATCAAATATGATAAAGATAATTGAAGATGGAGTATGCAAGGGTTGTTCTATAAATCCTAGGTAGAAATTGCCTAAGATGGATTTACGGAATAGTGCCTTCGGGTTTTCCAGTCCCAGGATAATTTGAATGGACGAATGTCGAACAGAGTATATTTGGTAGATCGCGTAAGTTTATCGTTCCAAATGTATTTACGTTGGTGGCGGAGGAATTCGTTTCTCTTAGCTTATACCCGTAGTATTTTTGGGGAAATCAATTTGTAATTTGATAGGTACGACGAGGTGAAATTCAAAGTAAATAAAGGAGTGATATGTTAAAAGATATGTTATGACCTCAAGCCTCATCAAATAGGAAATGACAGAAATCAGGCAGGCAGCATGGCTAAGTGGGTCGCACCCAAGTTGGGTATATTGTCACCATCTTGAGAATATTCATATTTGTTACTTCTTTTCGCTTCTGTATCTCCCGGGAATGGTTATGTTGATATACCAACCATAAGCCGATAATATATTCGGAACATTCAAGCGAAATGAATGGTCGGTCATGTGTGGTTAAGTTACAAGATGTTCTTGTTAAACTCTAGTGTATCGCTTCTAGAGTACACTGATCGGAAGGTGGTTCCATACCTTGTCATAGTTGGAAATCCATCACCCAATGAGAGCCTGCAGTTTTTGATTGTATATTATATATGTAGAGCGTGAGATGAAAGCGTTATGTTAGATTGTTATTTACCTGATTTAGACATTATTATAATATCAGATAAGTATTGATTTTAAGAAATGTTCTGAGCCATCATAAGGAAAAAAACATCCGTGTTTATGTGTGGATCGGTCTTGCGATTTTCTTTTCTTTTGAAAATAATTTTGAAAATTTAAACCAAAATGACTAGAGTTTACTCACACCAGTCACATGACTGACCCAGAGTTTATTTTGCTTTGTTTTCCCCTAAACTCTTGGGTGCCCAATTTTGTATGGGCAGTCAGGTAGTCGGGATTTTTCAGATATACTTGGAGGAGCTTAGAGCAGGAGGCTTCAGAGTCAGATATATATAGAGTTTATTTCCGCTGTGATGTTATGTGATAATGGTATGCATATATAGTTACCAATTGTATTTCCAAAGTTGTTATATAATATATTTTATTCGTTTCGCTATGAGATTCGTGTTACTCTGATTCTGTTCTTTGGTGATCTTCTTCTTCTATTCTAATTTTCTTTCTATTTCTCACCCTTTAACTTCTTTTATTAATGATCTAGTATTTACGATGCTTGGATAATCAACATGGATTTTGTGTTGATTTTCAGGGTAGAAAATCCTTAGGTCAGTACATTTCTATTCTAACTTTCTTTCTTTCTATTTCTCACCCTCGAACTTCTTTCTATTAATGATCTAGAATGTTCGATGCTCGAATAGATGACATGGGTTTTATGACGATTTTAAGCGTTGAAAATTCCAGTTCGTTACCGTGGTATCAAAGATGAAGGTAAGTGGTTACCTTGGCTCTGTGGCGTAACTCGATAGAGATAGGGTTAGTAATACCCCAGATTGAGTTTGAGTGTATATATGCGAGAGAACGTATTTGTAGATTTTATTAAAATTATTTTATATTATGGTGATTCATTGGTTGAGTAGTTTATAAATTCTTGTCGATCAGTATGATCCACTATATCGATAGGGTTTTCTAAACACTTGAATACAATAAACCAACACAGTATGTTTTGAAAAGAAAGGGTGAATGAAATAGTTTATCCCAAATATATTTAAATATAAAGAAAATAATTATCTTAAGATTATTATAATATATTTGATGTGTTGGTTGTTATTATAATTGAATAAGATTATAATTGAATAAGATTATAATTGAGATGGTTATATATAACCAGATAGAATTCGTATAAGTGTTATGAAATAAATTAAATATGAATTTAAATCAGAATTGGAATTAAAATTCCTATAAATTTGGAGAAGTGTTTGTAAATGAATTTGAGTTAAGTATATGAAAATTTTAAGTTTCTAGGAGATTTTGAAATATTTTCAAGCATTGAGAAGGATATTTTGAACTGATTTCAAAATGGAAGTGTTTAAAAATGGTTTTGGGAAGCAATATAGTATTAACTCCCTCCAGTCTCTAGGAAATAACCCTGGTGATGATGGCCACATCATCAATGTTCATTTTTGAGTTTCAAAGTAATGGGTCACTAAAATGGTTTGAGATAAAAATCGAATTTTAAATTTACAACTGGTTAGAGAAATAAATTAAATAATAAAATTTTGTTGTATGGAACTTAACTGGGTTAAGGATATTGGATTGGTAAGTTAAGAGTTTTGAATCGAAGATAGAACCAGAATTTGAAATGGATTTTGGCTTAGGTATAAGATAATGATTTGGTTTGAGGATAAATTAATTGGAGATTGATTGGGATGACATTTGTATATGTTGACTTGGTAGCAAATTGAAGAGATAGAGTTAAACGCCAACAAAAAGGTATGAGTTTATAATTTATATTGGGTATGAGATTTTTATGAGCCTATTTGGCAAGCCGCTTGGATGTTTTATTTTATTTTGGACTGGAGATGGCCTAGAGAGGCGAGTTGTAGTTATACTGATTAAGCCAAGCAAAGGAGGCACTGGCGTAAATTTTCGAAAATTCAAGGTGTTAGAAAATTTTCAGAATTTTTGAAAATTTTTGTTAGTAAGAATTATTGATCTCAAAAGTGGGATCAACACCAAAGGTGCAAATGTGCACTTCACCAATTATGCTTAGAAATTATAAAGGGCCACAATCGCAAAATAAAAGCATAAAAGGAAGTAGAAGACACGGAATTTTATAGTGATTCGATTCACAATGAATCTACGTCCACTTTTCAACCTCTTTTCATCATGATGGAGAATATTACATGATTTATGATCTCATACATCTCATTAGTTACACTTAATCACTTTTACAACAATTCTTCGCCTTTTGCTCTCTTTATGCTTTAGATCACACTTAGATTCGAGAAGGAACGGATTGGATTGATTAAATATATGCTCTTCCTTGGTTTCATCATGAAAATGATTTTAGATCCATGCATTGAAGAGGAGCAATGGCGGTTGGAGATCTATTTCATGTCGAAGAGAGAAGGAGAGTAGCTTGAACGAGATCCAAAGAGCTTTGATCCAATTGGAGAGGGCTTTAGTGATCATTGAATTGGATTCGATCCACATGAAGTTGGAGAAGTGTTGTTAGGTCCATGGAAGCCATTGTTGAAGTCATAGAAGAGCTTCGAATTTAGCGGCACCTCCCCGTAGAATCATCCCAATCGCCCCACCCAAGCGTGAAATATGAGGGGTATTTATAGTTGGAGCCAAGGGGTAGTGGCAGAATTGTAAATATGAGGTGCAGGCTCTTAGGTCGTAGGTCATTTTGACTCATTTCTTAGGGGGCAAGTAAAGACCCAAAAGATGCTTCACAAAGCGTTGTGCGACCTGCTCTTGCAAGGATATTACGACCTGAGTTCTATCGCATTAAAGAACGGTCTGCTTTATCATGTATACACGATCTGATTATTTTTGTCTCGAACGACCTGGTTGAAATAATGACCTGATTTTGAGCATATAGTCTAAGATGGTACTAATGACCTGTCTAATGAACAACTGTTATCAATAATTCGATCTGCTCCTGGTTTGCATGTGAGCCGTTACTTCATACAATTCATATGTCATGTAAATAATACAGCTTATTCCCTTATATATGCATATGTGTCCCATGTTATCCACAGATCGACTTATGACAAGCAATAATACGTATACATGTGGCATCATGTTGAGAATGGATGTAGTTAGATCCATATTGCTCCCCTAAATTTGAATGTTACGATCCAAATGTATATGCATTATAGAAACTGTGAGTGAGCCCCCTCATATGTTTAGATATGGACGAGTCATATATTTCCTTCATAAACGATCTTGAGATAGGTTCAACGTAAGCGATCCAAAAGATCTGATGCCGACGTGTCTCGCTCCGTGTTGAAGAATTATCACGATCTAACTTTTGCCGCGTGTTGATGGATTGAGTTCAATAGCTCACGACCTAAATGGACCGTGTATGGTCTTAACGACCTAGCAATGATCTCTAATACATTCTGACTTACCTGGCCTAATGTTATGGAACAAGCTATGCATGCTTGCCACGTGGCTTAGTTTTCTGTTATGATAAAACTTTGGAAGCGGATCTTCTAACGATCCATGTTTATAAATGCCAATCCATTTAATAATATGGATCAACAACCTGTCTTGTGCTGCGTGAAGGATACACAGATGAGCACAGTCTAGTAGAATAGAAGAAATAAACAAGCGGATGACGTGAACAATCCATGAGTTGTCATCAGCTTACGACCTATTTTTCCCATATGGAGTAATGACCTGTTGTTGGCTTCACGGTCTAACTGTATTGCGGACGACTTGAGTAAGTATAAGGCTTCCATGACCTGATAGCTCTTGTGTATATTTATAACAATTTGCCACATGGCCTTCTTATCAACGCTCCAAATTCATCCCTTCCTTATGCCAGAGTACCACATCATTTACATGTAATACTTGCTTTTGTGAATGACAATCTGTGCACTCCATACTCTAGAAGATCCGTACACTACTCATGTCTTTTGGTCCATTTCTTTATGAAATCTGATATATTATATATGCAGTCCACACTTGAATGACCAATCTAAGACATATTCAATGACCTGAAATGTGTTTGAACGGTCTGTCAGGTAGCACATTTTTAATGACCTAAGGATGGTTGAACGGTCTATGAGCTAAGGACGCAACAGCCTATCTTTGAGTCAATAACCTGGTCCCAGTTTAACGACCTGGCGTGAACACTGTTCTTGTGCCTTGCACAGGCTGATATTTTGTATTTAATCCATGCTGACGATCTATGTCTCGATAACTATTGTTGATCCATCGTCATTATTGTATTTTGTGAATCGCGTTTTCACAACGGGGTTAACATTTGCCCCTCGAAGCTTGTATTTTCTGCTTGCTGAAAATGCGGGCTTCGAAATAAACGTTGTTATTGACATCTTTTGTCCTACTTGATCCAATTTGATATCTGCATCTGTTATTTGTGGATGTCGTACTAGGGTACAGACGCTCCAATTCTAAATTTCAGAATCTGTTGTTCGACAACGTTGTACTTGGGTTTGATTGCCTATGATTTCACTTGGGCTGGTTTCCACTACTACAATCTGTTTAACAACGACAAAAACATTGCATATTCCTGGGCTAATATTTTGTTATCAACTGCCCACATTGACAACAGATTAGTCGGTTAAAAATTTAGGTACGACGAATTTCACCGAATGAAGTATTTCTGCAGATGATTTAAAATCTATAGAAAACTATCTGCAAAAATATGACATTCTATTTTGAATTCGTCTTGACGCTTAAGATTAACTAGTCGGTATAATTCGACTGTGGATCTCAAGCGTTGCTATTTTAACTAACTTTCAGGGTAATGTATGATTTTTCATATTTAAGAAATTTGTATCTGTGACTTATTTTTTGCTTCTTCTTGGAGAAGCTCTGGAAATTTATGCCCCCGCCTAAGAGGTCGTTGCTAGTCTTCATTGTGGAAAATTTTCCGTTGGTCGAAGATTAATTGGTAGACTCGGTGCTTTAACTTGAACCTCCTTGAGTCCATTTCACTGTTGAACAACTTACGCCATTACATTCTGAATCACCTCAAGCTTTTAGGTCGTAGAAACCATAATAGGCTTTAGATCGTGACTGCAAGTTTGGACCTTAGTCGCTAAACAACCGAAGACTTTGGGTCGTTACTCCAATCTTGAGCCATATATCGCTAAAAGGTCTGGGGCTCTTAGGTCGTTAAAACATTTAAGAATTTTGGGTCGTTATTGCATTCTGAGGTTTTTAGGTCATGGTTGCAGCCTACGCTCTAGGCCGTTAGTGGCTTAAAGCTTTACCTTGCCAATACGACCTAACCTCTTAAAGCACAAAATTTGGGATCTAGGACGGTCAGGATGATTTAAGTTCATGGATCATTAAGATAATCCAAATCTTTTGAACCGCGGGATGACTCAAACTTCTAAGTCATGGAGCGACCCAAGCCTTTGAGTGGTTCGAACCCCTTGCACGGACCATGATATGAGGCTTTGTGGTGACAGAGCGACCTATGAGCCTAAAATATTGTAACGTCCTAAGCTTTTAGATCGTTGAGCAACCTATCCTTTGAGCGGCCCAAGCTTTTAAGCCGTTGAACGGCTTAATCGTTAGGTCGTTGGGCAACCTAACTCCTTGGTTGTTGGGAGACTTATTTGATACTTGAAGCCTGTTTTGAAGTATGTCATATTTGAACACTCCAGAATTGAACAATCCACACATGTCTTGAGAAATAAGCTCCTCATGCCCTATCTCCTGTCTTATAACAACAACAAACACTTGTTCAATTTTGGACTTATACTCACCATCGACTGTCTATATAGTTAGTGGATTAGTTCATCATCAGAAAATGAATTATAGCGAATTTATTCTGAATTGAATAAAGTGTCTGTAAAGAATTGTTCTACTCAACAGTTTATAAACCACTGAATATTGTCTGTACAAATACGACATTCGAATTCGATTTCGCATTAAATGCTTAAAATCAGCTAATCGACTAAAGCCGACTGTGGATTTCAAACATTATCGTTTTTTTTTTTGTATGATGGTATAAGATATTTCTCACTTGAGAGATATGCATTGGTGATTTACTCTCTACTTCTCTTTGGAGAAGTCTCTGATTATTGTTGCCTCGATTTAAGAGGTCATTTTTATTCTTTACTGTGGGAAGAGATTTTTAATAGCTCAATGTTTATTCTGCTGATCCGTTCTAATGTTGGAGACTCCGTTGGATGCCCCGTGTTTTGGAGGGGTCGCTTTAATCCAACATTTTTCTTCTCCCATTGACTGAGTCAATATTATCGGGTTCATTGAGCGTTGCTGATTTTTCCTGTGGAGGAATTACTTTCGCTATGGAAATGATTCTTGGTTGTCGTATCGTTTCGCAATGCGAATTCCAACGATGTTTAGATGAGGTTGCATCGCTTCGCACTACGAATTCTCACACTTCGTTTCACTTATAGTGAACTTCGGTGCTTTGTTTCGCGCAACGAATTCCAGCGAACCTTTGATGGCTTGCTTCTCCGAGCTTACGAACTCCCACGCTTCGTCCTACGTATAGTGAACTCCCGCACTTCTTTTCGCGCTTACGGTTTCCAGCAAACCTTAAGGGTCTTGCTCCTGCTATGGGAGAACTTTATTTCGTATATTCAATCATTTTTCTCGCTAGCCTGGCGATCCAGGCCCTTCGGAGATTAGATTTGAACATACGCCCCCGGAGAGATCTTATTTTTCGTTACTCTGAAGAGGTATTTGTAAACCCATTATTCGTTGTGACTGAATTACTCAGCCACTTGTATAATTTGTAGGGCGCCTCTGAGAAGGTCTTTGGGTCCGTCACTAACCGGATTTGGAAGATCCGGCTTATGATAGCTTGCCCCCAAAGGGAGTCTTTAAAGTCCGTCAGTAACTGGATTTGGAAGACCCAGAATCAATAGTTGGATTTGGAAGACCCAACATCTGATCGGATGCCCCTAAAGAGGTCTTTTGAAGTCCGTCAGTAACTGGGTTTGGATGACCCAGAATCAATAGTTGGATTTGGAAGACTCAACTTCTGATCGGATGCCTCGCAATAGGTCTTTTAGAACTCAGTGTTTATACCGTTATCCGGCCATGTATTAATGGCGTCGACGATAAACCGAGTGCCCCTCGGGGAGGTCTTGGGTTAAAAGCCCAGTGTTTGTCGTGATCGGACCACGTAATCATGGCTTTGACGATCGACTGGGTGCCCCTTGGGGAGGTCTTTGGTTTAGAAGCCCAGTGTTTGTCATAATCATACCATGCAATCATGGCACTGACAATCAACTGGGTGCCCCTCAGGGAGGTCTTTGGTTTAGAAGCCCAGTGTTTGTCGTAATCGGACCATGCAATCATGGCACTGACGATCAACTGGGTGCCCCTCGGGGAGGTCTTTGGTTTAGAAGCCCAGTGTTTGTCGTAATCGGACCATGCAATCATGGCACTGACGATCAACTGGGTTCCCCTCAGGGAGGTCTTTGGTTTTAGGTTGCGTCGCTTCACGGAGCATACGCTAGTTCATTCATCGAGATTTACTTCGATTTGTTAGAACTAGGGCCAAGGACCTTGCAATTAAGAAGGTGCCCCTTTGGTGAAGCTTACAACTTTTATTTATAGCTTTGGACACTGTGTCGTTCAACTATTCAGTTCCTACTGTTTTTTCCCCGGATTTTTATGCTACACATCATTGATTTGATTGCAAATGATGTATTAGGCATTAAGCGAAGCGTGCTTGAGCTATCCCGGTCGGGATGCGCTTCAATGATCACCAGACTCTGCTAGGTTCTTCCATTGACGAGATAGGAGTTGATTGGGATCATCCATGATCCTGGGTTTATGGTGGTGTCCATGATTTGACCAAGCTCTTTCAACCTTGGTAGGGTTTGGTGTACCCTTGGAACTGGGTAGTTTCGAACTCTTCGGAGTTCGAGTTGAATATTTGCCCCCACCTTTACATCTAGATATCGCTTTTTGGAAAGTTTCTCCATGTGGTGTTGCATGTTGTTGCATCGTTCCATGAGGCAGACACCGGTTTTTAATTAAGTGCTCGTTTTAACGAGCAATCTTCATTATAAAACCAGTGGCTTGGACCCCGCTTCTCATGAGACACTTCCTTTGATGGTTAATGCAATAGATGACGTCTGAGTTGTCATGGTTTGAATGCATGACAAGAGTCGCATGATTTTACTAGTTCATGGTGGGACAAGGTTCATTTGAGTAATATCTGCAACATTTATTCGATCATTAGTGCTTCTTTTTCAATTTGTTTTAATGAAAATTTCACAAATATAAGATCGAGATAAGAATGCATTAGTAAAAAAGTTGATATCCTGTTACAACCCCTCCCTTTTACCATAGGAGGTTTACAATTATAAGGAAATATTTATTTTTTTCCCCTGGAATACGAATTGTGCACTATGCAAAGAAATGTCTTTAAAGTGTAGGTCTTTAAAGTTGCTTTATCTCTGTAGGAATTGTTGGGCGATCTTTCACTCTTTTCCAGGTTCGCTTAGCTAAGCGGGAATCGTTTGCCATAGTGACGATCTTTGGTGTCGCTACATGCCATGACGGAGTCTTGCTTCCTTGACCCTGTTGGTTAACGAGAGCGCTTTAGCATCCTCTGCTTTGGGTAGCCTATAGAAGAATTGCCCTTTGAACTCTTTGGTCGGATCAGGTAACCGGTCTATGGACTTAGGTGGCAACTCCTGAACCATAATGACGCAACGCCTTTTAAATGGAGAGGAAAGTATGTGCGTCCTATCTCATCCACTGTCTTAGCCGTGTTCATTTTCTACTTATGTCTGAACAGGAAGTAGTCTGGATCATTAAGGATGTTGCATGGAAGTAGGATAGGAGGAGCGAGCTCCTCTGGACATTATGCTTGAGGGACCCTTTCGATGAATGGAGTTTCACTAGGAGAGAAGCCCCATTCCTTTCCATCGTCATTGCGAGCTTGATTTTTATTCATGATATGTTTTGTCATGTTCGCGATATACTCTTCAGTGTTATGTTGTTCCGCAGGGCCGATTCGATTTTATTGCCGGATTGTTGCCTTGGCAATATATCGCGATTCAAGAATCGAGGAAGTGCCCCTTGGGCGGAACTAGCAACAGTTTGAGTATTTCAGTCAGAATGACTTTTACCATGTGGAATGGTGCCTTTGATGTTGGATCCATCTTTTTCGTTCGCCTAACTTCTAATACCTTCCATGTCATTGTGGTGATTTGATCAGAAGCTACCAAACCCGGGTTCCTTTCAAATTTGACATGGACCTTTTGGAGGAAGAGAGAGATTGGCTCGAGCATTTAGAAGAACATTCTTTTTGTTCATAAGAGCCTGATTAACATCCGTTAGAACTTTATTCGAAGTGTCGACTTGAAATAAGATCGATTCGGATGACATTGAGCTGCTGAGTGCGTGGAGATGACGACGTGTCAACTTGCACAACCGAAGGTCGTCATTGATGTCGAGGCAAGATAGAGAAAATGATTAGTTAAGATGAACCCCATTCATCTGCGAACCAGACTTGAATCATGATGTCGTGTTATGAGAACCGTTTCATTTTTGGGTGTTGTTGGATGGCTAATGACATGCTCTTATGATGCGAGTTTTACTCATTTCATGGCTCAATTTGTATAAGCGCTTTGATCGCATGCCCTCCATACAACGATATGAATGTCTTCTCTTAACGACTAGTGTAACACCCCTAAGTCCCACATCGTGGAAGCCTGTGTGAAGTGGGTACTTATATAGTATAGCCCATCTCTTACTAACACCGAGGCCTTTTGAGGAACAAAACCCCACACCTATACGATGGCTAAGTTAGGGACAATATCTTGCGTAAACAGAGGTGAAGGTTATTACAGTGGTATCAGAGACAATACCCATCCAGAATTGTGGCTCCTGTGTGGACCACAGCACCTGGGTGAGGTGTTTGTGAGTCAACGGGAACGTTGGGCTCTGTAGGAGGGGAGAATGTAACACCCCTAAGTCCCACATCGTGGAAGCCTGTGTGAAGTGGGTACTTATATAGTAGAGCCCATCTCTTACTAATGCCGAGGCCTTTTGAGGAACAAAACCCCACACCTATACAGTGGCTAAGTTGGGGACAATATCTTGCATGAACGGAGGTGCGGGTTGTTACAACTAGCTTTACTAATAATAACAAATTGAGTGTCTAGTGATGGCATGAAATAAGGGCCATCTGGACATTTATGGCATAACCAAAGTATAGAGGATATCCATAACTTGATTTCTTCATTTACATGACTTGCCACCTAGTTGCTTTCCAAGTGACTCTCATTTTAGAACACAAGTCTTGTTTCTTATATCTGCCATCAGCTGGTTCTATATGTATACTAACATAAAGGATGTCCCGAAGTAATCCTTCTTACACACACAACATAACGTTACCTCTTTTGTATTAAAACAATATGAGATGATTAAGGATCGACATAAGTTTCAACGTCATGGGGTATTAGCATATGTGCTCCATGTCGTATTCATGTTGATCCTTCATGTCGCCAACAAATGGACGTGACATCTCCAGTTAATTACGCTTCAACGCTGCTGCTAACGGCATAAACCATCTCGTAAGAGCTGAGCGGCCTTGCTCCTCACATCTTTAAGTCAGAACGTTATGACTGTGTATCCATTAATTAACAGTATGGTTTGCATGGCTTTAAGGACACGTGACACTCCATGAACGGTACGGACACTCCAACAGCATGCTTCCCAGTTCAACAACACGGCTTGGCTCGTCTTGCGATATGTGGTAAAGCCTGTACGCCATGAACATGGACATAACGACATAAGCTTCTGCAGTGGCAGAGCTAGCTTGCCCTACATCCACCCCTGAGCTTCTGTATATATATCTCATGACTAGAAAATTGGCCTTAAACAGTTTCAATAGTATAACATTGGTCATTTGCGACCTAGTCATGGAATGGATGGCATGGACGGGATCAACAAACTGATATGCTCCAGTTTGTCATTACTTCGGAAAAGGATGTGGTTTAGGACTTCCAAGCAAGGCTTTTAGACTTGAGAGAAGAGTGAACGTAGCCCCACGGTGGGCGCCAAATGTTGATCTCAAAAGTGGGATCAACACCAAAGGTGCAAATGTGCACTTTACCAATTATGGTTAGAAATTATAAAGGGCCACAATCGCAAAATAAAAGCATAAAAGGAAGTAGAAGACTCGGAATTTTATAATGGTTTGATTCGCAATGAATCTACGTCCACTTTTCAACCTCTTTGAATCATTACGGAGAATATTACATGATTTATGATCTCATACATCTCGTTAGTTACACTTAATCACTTTTACAACAATTCTTCGTCTTTTGCTCTCTTTATGCTTTAGATCACACTTAGATTCGATAAGGAATGGATCGGATCATTTAATTATATGCTCTTCCTTGGTTTCATCATGAAAATGATTTTAGATCTGTGCATTAAAGAGGAGCAATGACAGTTGGAGATCTATTTCATGTCGGTGAGGGAAGGAGAGTAGCTTGAACGAGTTCCAAAGATCTTTGATCCAATTGGAGAGGGATTTAGTGATCATTGAATTGGATTTGATCCACATGAAGTTGGAGAAGTGTTGTTAAATCCTTGGAAGCCATTGTTGAAGTCATAAAAGAGCTTCGAATTTAGCGGCACCTCCCTGTGGAATCATCCCAATCCCCCCACCCAAGTGTGAAATATGAGGGGTATTTAAGTTGGAGCCAAGGGGTAGTGGTAGAGTTGTAAATATGAGGTGCAGGATCTTAGGTCGTAGGTCGTTTTGACTCATTTCTTAGGTGGCAAGAAATGACCCAAAAGATGCTTCACAAAGCGTTGTGCGACCTGCTCTTGCAAGGATATTACGACCTGAGTTCTATCGCATTAAAGAATGGTCTGCTTTATCATGTATACACGATCTGATTATTTTTGTCTCGAACGACCTGGTTGAAATAACGACCTGATTATGAGCATATGGTCTAAGATGGTACTAACGACCTGTCTAATGAACAGTTGTTATCAACAATTCGATCTGCTCCTAGTTTGTATGTGAGCCGCTACTTCACACATTTCATACGTCATGTAAATAATACGACTTATTTCCTTATATATGCACATGTGTCCCATGTTATCAGCAGATTCGACTTATGACAAGCATTAATACGTATACACGTGGCATCATGTTGCGAATGGATGTAGTTAGATCCATATTGCTCCCCTAAATTTGAATGTTACGATCCAAATGTATATGGATTATAGAAACTGTGTGTGAGCCCCTTCATATGTTGAGATATGGACGAGTCATATATTTCCTTCATAAACGATCTGGCAATGGGTTCAACGTGAGCGATCCAAATGCTCTGATGCTGACGTGTCTCGTTCCGTGTTGAAGAATTATCACGATCTAACTTTTGCCGCGTGTTGATGGATTGAGTTCAATAGCTCACGACCTGAATGGACCGTGTATGGTCTTAACGACCTAGCAATGATCTCTAATACATTCTGACTTAAACGGCCTAATATTATGGAACAAGTTATGCATGCTTGCCACGTGGCTTAGTTTTCTGTTATGATAAAACTTTGGAAGCGGATCTTCTAACGATCCATGTTTATAAATGCCAATCCATTTAATAATATGGATCAACAACCTGTCTTGTGCTGCGTGAAGGATACACAGATGAGCACGGTCTAGTAGAAAAGAAGATATAAACAAGCGGACGACGTGAACAATCCAACAGATGTCATCATCTTACGGCCTGTTTTTCCCATATGGAGTAACGACCTGGTGTTAGCTTCACGGTCTAACTTTATTGCGGACGACTTAAGTAAGTATAAGGCTTCCACGACCTGATAGCTCTTGTGTATATTTATAACAATTTGCCACATGGCCTTCTTATCAATGCTTCAACTTCATCCCTTCCTTATGTCAGAGTGCCACGTCATTTACATGTAATACTTGCTTTTGTGAAAGACGATCTGTGCACTCCATATTCTGGAAGATCCGTACACTACTCATGTCTTTTGGTCCTTTTCTTTGTGCAAGCTGACATATTATATATGCGGTCCACACTTGAATGACCAAATCCAAGACATATTGAATGACCTGAAATGTGTTTGAACGGTCTATCAGGTGGCACATTTTTAATGACCTAAGGATGGTTGAACGGTCTACGAGCTAAGGACGCAACGGCCTGTCTTTGAGTCAATAACCTGGTCCCAGTTTAACGACCTAACATGAACATTGTTCTTGCGCCTTACACAAGCTGATATTTTGTATTTGATCCATGCTGACGATCTATGTCTCGATAACTATTGTCGATCCATCGTCATTATTTTATTTTGTGAACCGCGTTTTCACAATAGGTTTAACAGGAATAAATTAATATTTTAATTGGAATTAATTGGTTCAGTTGAAACTGAAGTTAATAAGTAAAACAAATTATTTTTAATCCAGTTAATAAGGTTGGTAGCATTTTTATAGCTTAGTAATTTCGGAGACGAAATTTTTTTAAAGGTGAAAGTATGTAACGTCCTATATTTTTAGCAGTTTAATAATTTATTTATTTATTTATTTGAATATTTATTAGGTAATTTAAAATGACTTGAATTAAATAATATATAATATTTAATTAATATGAATAATAGAATAATATATTTAACTCCGAGTTTATCGGAATTAAGTTGAATTGACAATATTGTGTAAATTGGATAGTATAAAAGATTTGGTTAAGTTTAGATCCAAAATTTAATAACGAATCTATATAATAAACGATGTTAGAATGTACAAATTATAATATAATTTAAAACGAACCTGTAACATCGCGGTAGTTCGTAATATTGAGTTACTTCAATTGAATATACAAAATCCGTTTTAAGTCTGATTTCTTTGAAACAAGAAACGTTCGAATCTATTGAACTATAATTTTCTAATGGAAGATAAAAATCAAGATTTCGTCTTATAGATTGTGAGTTATGTTCAAATCAAATTTTCAGAAAGTCACCATGGAATTCATTTATAAATTATAACGATTTATTTATATTGTAACAGGATTTTTATATAAATTGAATATCGATTTAACTCGGATTTTTGCAATATCGAGTTATCAATCCAGATATGTATATTTTGGAGTTGTATCTTATTCTATTGGGATATATACGATAATATTTATTTATTATTATTAAATTAATTTGTTTTGGAATATATTAATATTTTATTGGTTTATTTAGATCCTTAAAAATAGCCATTTTTGCAAATGACCTCCGTTTTGGATGAAATTAATTTTGTTGGATTCGGAATATTAAATTATTGTTAAATTTCAAATTTCATGATTTTTGGAGTTAGTATGTGGCCATGCGGAATTTAAATGTGGAAAACAGTTAACAATTTGAGTTTAAAAATACGCTATGTGAGCAAATAGATTTGGAATTCGACGAAACAAGTTTCGTTTGGTCCGTAATGTCGAACAGTAGTTGCATGTCCTTTTTCGTCAAAATTGGATATCGTATGTGATCATACGAATTTTTAAAATACAAATACAAGTAGTGGCAATAATATAAATTAATAAAAAAATGAATGAAGCTTCTGAGACAAGCTAACCTATCCTATAAATACACCATCACCATACCCTAACCCTAAAACTTCCTCCTGGTTAAAACAAGTAACCGCCTCCATTATTTTCCCAGGAAACAAATTCGTAAGTTTGAAAAATGATATAAATCCTATTACTTATATATTTACAATCCTCCTAACTTCCTTTTCATTTCTATGTGCTTTTTATTGGTTTCGATGTTCATTACTGTTTTTAACTTTCAACCCGGTGAACCTCGGGTTCAAGCAATCGGCAAATTTAAGCACGAATGCTTGTTCTAGTTATCGTATTTGAGTTTGTAGGGTTGCTTATCACGTGTATGCAAATTTTGGTGAGGTATGGTTATGGTTGATGTCGGTATTTTTACTGTAGGGTTGCATGGCTTTCTGGAAACCGAAATGGAAGAGAGGAGTTCGAGTATTACAGCTTGGGTTGGAGGTGAAAGAGGAAACACAGAGAGGAATAAAGGTGGTTGCGATTCTTAAAATGGTGGAGTTTGTGTCCGTCTTGTGTGAGCTGGAGGAAGGAACACGTAAGAGAGGCAGCGAGTTTGATGAATTGTGTACTGAGATGTAGGAGTTGTGAAGAGAATAAGTATGGTATGCTTTGTTTGATGATTGGTGTAGTAACTTGGTAGGGAATAAGTCTTGAAGATCAACCATGAGAGATGTTTGATGAGCGGGTACTGGAGCAGGATTTCGGGAAAGAACGGTTACGGGATAATCCGGCTTAAGCGGTTTATAAGAGGGGATCAAGAAAAGGTTATTATTAATTATATTAATTATAGTTAAAAATATTTAAATTACATTCAAACTTGTATTATGTATAACTTCTCCATACATATCCATTGTGATCGTATAGTTAAAAATATTTAAATTACATTCAAACTTGTATTATGTATAACTTCTCCATACATATCCATTGTGATCGTATGGACGATGACTACACAATGAATCTGGTGTGGAGTGAATTGGAACTCATTACAAATTAAAGTAGAATAAAATGTCTATCTGAATCGACGATAGTTTATCGTTATTTAACGATAAACGGCCAATGTGAGTAAACTCACTAACTCTGCCTAGGGCTGGCAATTAGAACCGAGAACCGAAAACCCGAACCGAACCGACCCGAAAAGACCCGAACCCGAACCGAACCCGATGGGTCTTGGGTCGGGTCTAGGTGATGAAAAATACCATCAAGACCCGATCAAACCCGACCCGCATAGACCCGAACCCGAAAGACCCGACCAAAAAACATTAAAATAAATGTATTTTTAGTGTTATTATTCAATCGGACCCGAACCGACCCGACCCAAACTTTAACCCGACCCGAACCGAAGCTCGGGTCGGGTCGGGTCCAGATTTTTGAAATGTATAGTTTAGACCCGACAAAACCCGACCCGCCTAGAACCGATACCCGCTGGGTCGGGTCCGGGTCCATCGGGTCGGGTCTGATTGCCACCCTTAACTCTGCCCTGTTTATATTTTGATAACGTATTTTAAATTTGATAAATGATGATTGGATGAATTGTCGATAATTGTTTGAGATAATTTATATATATATATAGTTATATAAATAAGTCTTAGTTTAAATATTGAGTTCAATTGATATAAAATTTCATATTGATATGAAATCAATATAATTTATGTGATAACATCCTTGGACGCAGGGAAACAGGTTGAAGGAATCCAATTGGATTCCTTAACATTTTTATTACTATTTTTTATATATTGTGATATATGATGTAATATATAATTTGTTATTAATTATGTATGTTTGGATAATATTGACCCTTTATATTTAGTATTTTAAATACCATAAGTAATATTGGAATATAAAAAAGGAGTTTTTGAAGTGGATATTGAATTTAAGAAATTAAATAAGAAACTTCTGTAGAAAGTTATTAATAGTTATATGGAATGGATATGATTTGTTTTGAAATTAATAAAATTTTAAAGAAGGAATTTCGAGTTATAAAAGAATTATGAGAAGAATGATTTAAAGTGGATATAAAATAGAAATTTGTTTTAATAGATAAACTGAGAAGATTATTTTATAAATAATGTTTTACAAATTAAGTTAAATATTTATCATTGGATAAATTGAATATATAAGTCTGAATTTATATTAAGAAGTAAAAATTGGTTTTAACACCGATATTTTTATGGAATTTAAACTTAACATTTATAAAGGAATTTATAAAGGAATTTATAAAGGAGATTATAGGTGATTGGAAATAAAAAATAGGGTTTTGCATAAATAATTCTAAATAGAATTTGGAAATGGGATATTATTTTTAAATGTGAAATCAAACTAAACTGATTATATAAAAGAAATATTATTCATGACTGAAATGAATAATGGTTTAAATCAAATATTTTGAAAATTAAAATAGCTTAAAGGAAATGTGAGGTTTGGAAATAAGAACTTAAAGGAGATTAAGGAAACTAGAAACTGAATGGAGACTAGTTAAGTTAGATGGATTTCTGGGTATTGATCTGATGTTGGTTTCGACCTTCGAGGTTAATACGTAGGGAGTTGTCCTCTTACTAGTTTACGGCTAGGGACTAAGGGATGTAGAAGAGTAATGATGCATGAATAAGAAATGGAAATGTTTTCCAATGTTAATAACGTATATTTTCTAAATTTAGAAAACAAGAATTTATGAATATACGGAAACGGGAAATGGGGAAATGAATAAATTAAAACAGAAAAATGTTGATTGATGATTGATCGATAAAATTTCCATTTGGAAATAAGATCGTTGTTGTATGGATGTTTTCCTTTGATAGTTAAATAACCGACTCCCAAAGTTTTGACCATTTTTTGTCCTCAATATGGAGTGACCGAGATCAGATTTATTATCTGAAAACCACTCCGTATGGGCACTAGCGTTGCGAATCAAATATGATGAAGATAATTGAAGACGGAGTTTATGCAAGGGATGTACTGAAAAATCCTAGGTAGAAATTACCTAAGATGGGTTTACAGAATAGTGCCTTCAGTTTTTCCAGTCTCAGGACAACTTGTATAGAAGAATGTCTGACATAGTACATCTAATAGATCGCGTAAGTTGATCTCTTCAAACGTATTTACATTTGGTGGCAGAGGAATTAGTTTCTCTTAGCTTTATACCTACGGTATTTTTGGAGAAATCAATTTGTGATTTGGCGGGTATGACGATGTGGCATTCAAATTAAATAAAGGTGTGATTTGTCAAAAAGATACATTATGACCTCAAGCCTCACAACTGGGAAATGGTATAAAAATGGGTAGGTCGCATGGCTAAGTGGGTAGCTCCCAATTAGGGTGTATTGTCACCTGATCTAGAGAAAATCTATTTGCTTCTTTAATCTATTTCTATGTTGTCCCTTTCGGGAAATGGTTGTTGATCCCAACCGTTGGTGATAATACATTCGGTACACTCAAGAGAAATGTTCTATTGTGGTCTTCTTCTTCTATTCTAATAGTTAGAAGATTGTGTTTCAAAAGTTATGTTATATAATATATTTTATTCGTTCCGCTGTGAGATTCGTGTTTATTCTGATTCTGCTCTGTTGTGATCTTCTTCTTCTATTCTAACTATCTTTCTATTTCTCACCCTCTAATTTTTTTCTATTAATGATATGAAATGTTCGATGCTCGAATAGTTGACATGGATTTTATTTCGATTTTCGAGGTCGAAAATTCCAGTTCGTTACACTCCTTGCCCTTGCGTCAACCAGCTACTACAATGACCCGACTGTCCACAATTAAAGCATCTTCCTTTTTTAGCAAACTTCTTGCAGTCCCTCACAAAATGGTCCATTATGCCGTATTTGTGGCATTTACTTTCTTTATCTGAGTTATCTCTGGCTTCTCGCCCTTTTTCTTATTAACTTTCTTAGGCCACCATTTTTTCCCTAAAATTATCCTAAGCCACATCAGCTTTACTTTCCTTAGGGCCACCTTTCCCTTTCTCTTGCATTAGCGTCATCTCAACAAAATTCTCAAACGTAGCACTCATCGGGATATGAGTCATAGTAAGTACCTGTAGAGGTTGATTGTAACACCCCGAATTTTCTGAGAATATTAAAATTAACAAATTCAAGAACACTTAATTTTTAGAAGAAGAATTAAGTGAAATGGGTTGCGCTATTACGTTAGTCTCAAAATTTTGGTCAAGATAGACATTTGGTTTGTATAAAACAGATACCTTATGAAGAAGTTATTAAGCCTTGAAGTTTGTATGCATATGAGAAAAATATATATAAAAAAAAATTAAATAAATAAATATGCAAAAAAGTTCAAAAAAACGAATCGGGAGGGGGAATAACCGAACCGGCCCATTTTTGAGGTCGACCCGAGCCCTGCTGGGTCGACTAAGGGTTGATTCAAGGTATTTGGCTGTCAACCCGTGGGCTGATTCGCTCTAGGGCAGATATGGCATTTGATTGGTTCTGATGGACTCCTTGCTGAGTCATTAGGGCTGATGTGGCTATTCTATCTTGTCTGAATGGTTTTGATTTGCTCTAGGTTAATCTGACGGTTCCTATTAAATCAAACTTCTATATAAGCAACCTAAATCTAAACCCTAAGCCATACAAAAATATTCCTAGAGCCGTCATGCCGTCAATGGTGAACCTAGAATTGCCGTCATCTCTTTCAACTCAAAGGCAAGATAGAAGCTACATCAAAATCAAATCAAAACTAATCTAATTAAACTAAGAGAATTCAACGATCTACATCAAAGGCGAGCAATTCAGTTTCGAAATACAGATCCCTGAAATCAAGTATTTCCTTTTGATTGTAAGTGTAGTTATCTTTCAGATGTGAATAAATTAAAGACATGATTTGTAATGAATTGTAAAATAGAATTGTATCAAGTTGTATGTGATGCTGATTCATGTTTATTCATGTCTATTCTATCATATATGCCTATGAACTATTGTGGTCTATCGAACCTATCATGTTATGTGGAAATTGGTGAGTAAACCTATGATGTTGTATAGGAATTTGGGAATGAAATTATCATATGTAAGTTTGGTGATACAAGTTTTAGGCTAAGTCATGTCGTTTATGCCTAATTGTTTAGAGCCATTATGCATACATGTTTAGATCTACGATCTTATATGTTTAGATCTACAACTTTATATGTTAGATCCATATGCCTTTATGATAGATCTAATTTGCAAGTTCACCACTACATGCCAAGTTTAATTTGTATAGTTATATGTAAATTCATATGCTTGTGGTTCATGTTGCATAGATCAAATTTGCAAGTTCATAGTTAAAAGTATATTGTTCTATGCCAAATCCATGTGACATATGTGTAGTTAGATCCATACTTTTGTATGATGTTGGAATGTTGCAAAGTTCCTCTTTTCCCCTTTTTGTTTTATAAGTTAGGCTAAAATATCGAGCCTAACATTCTATGTAATTTTGCGAACGTACAACGGGGGTAACGTTGGGGAAAACATGAAATTACATGTAATTGGCATGTTTGACACATAAGCATGATAAGTGGCATGAAAATGGTATAATCTATATACCTAAAATTTTGAACGTGATTTAAAAGGAAAGTGGGCCATGACAATAATTGATTTATAATTTACATGTAAATATGTAGGATAAACATGAAAAATTACATGGCATAGATTGGTTCATGAAATGGTATATTTAGTATACCATTAATTGTGAGCATAATTAAAAGGATAATTATGACATAATTAAATTGGGAATAATTTACATATGGAATTTGTCGTAAATAAGAAATATGTAAATTTAGAAAAGACGAATATGCCTAACCCGAGGTTAGACTGAGTTGTGGTGTAAAACTGTCCGGAACCGACCGACACATCCAGTGAGCACAACAATACCTGTCTAATGTGGGTGGTTAGTGCATTGAGCCCAAAAAGGACCCGAAGTTAGACTGAGTTGTGATGTAAAACTGCCCGAAACCGACCGACACATCCAGTGACCACAACAATACCTGTCTAATGTGAGTGATTGGTGCTTTAATAAAGCTAAGTCAAGATTGGTAGGGTTAAGTCAATTAAGGAAACACTTAACCAATTCAACATGTTAACTAAACTGATGGGTGAGGTTAAATAAATTTAGAACACTTAACCGTTATAACATGTTAATTAGACAAGTGAGTGAGGTTAAGTAAATTTAGAACACTTAACCTTTATAACATGTTAATTAGACAAGTGGGTAAGGTTGAGTAAATTTAGAAACACTTAACCAATATAACTTTATTTATGGAAAGGTTAAGTTAAAATAAGAGGGCAACACTTAATCAATATAACTTGATTTGTAGTAGGGTTAAGTTAACACAAGAAGGCAACACTTAACCAAAGTAACATGACACGTAAGTGGGTTAAGTTAACTTGAATTGATTGATGACACTTAACCAATACAACAAGATGAATACGTGGGGTTAAGTTAACAAGAAACACTTGACCAATATAACTTGATGATAGGAAACACTTAACCGATCCAACATGATAAGTAAGGAGGGTCAAGTTAATAAAAAATGCTTAACCAACATGATATGATGAATGAGTGGGTTATGTTAACATGAGCGGACAACACTTAACTAATATGGCGTAACGTGCGGGAGGGTTAAGTACATATCGGGATGGTGGGTAATATTAGTAAATATAGGCCCACAAAACTTAACCATTAAATAAACATGCTTGAATCAGTGGAAGGGTTAATTACATATCGGGTTGGTGGGTAATATTAGTAAATATAGGCCCACAAAACATAACCATTAAATAAACATGCTTGAATCAGTGGAAGGGTTAAGTACATATCGGGTTGGTGGGTAATATTAGTAAATATAAGCCCACAAAAATTAACCATTAAATAAACATGCTTGAATCAGTGGAAGGGTTAAGTACATATCGGGTTGGTGGGTAATATTTGTAAATATAGGCCCACAAAACTTAACTATTAAATAAACATGCTTGAATCGATGGGAGGGTTAAGTACATCTCGTGTAGGTGTGTAATATTAGTACATATAGGCCCACAAAACTTAACTGTTTGTTAAAAATGCTTGAATCGATGGGAGGGTTAAGTACATATCGGGTTGGTGGGTAATATTAGTAAATATAGACCCATAAACTTAACCAATAGGAAACCCTAGTAATGGGGACCCATTTCAGCAGTAACCCACATGGATGTGTCACGGTACCCTGAACTAGGCAGGGTGGGGCACGATTACTGAGCTGATTATAAGTAGTCAAAGCAGCGGTAGGGGGTACGTCAGTGTAGGTTCCGACGATTTACGGGCGTGCACGTACTCCGGAGTGGGAAAAAGCAGGCACTGGGTACCAGTAGTTAGACACTGTCTATCTTGAATCGTGTCGGGTCGCTATCATAAGGATTGATACACCTTATGGTGGGACCAGCATAGGGTATCTACACGCAAGAGAGGGCCGATTGACACAGACACATCGAACATGAATACAAGTAGGGAGCCGATCGATAGGGTAGTAAGGGTGCATCTAACATGTTCATGGCAATTAGGCTGATTGAGGTGGAATCCTCACGTTAGATGTACACCTGAAGGCTACCACAATTACGGGGGTTGGGATCACGATTATCATTTTATACAGATTACTGGTTGGGACACTAGTTAGGTGGTACAGAGATAAATATAGAAATCAGATTAACATAGTAGTAGCGAAGTAGAGAAAAAGTAGAAGCGCATTCAGTTCACCTTGCACTTATCTTGTCTTTAGTTACCTTGTTTTTATGGTATTGTCCTATTTTTGGTTTATTCATGTCATGATCCTTTATCTTGTTTGCATGCTGAAAGATCACTGGACTTACCAGACTTATGTCTGACATAGTTTGTTTTTCGCCTCTTTTCTTCCGTCCCCCCCCCCCTTCAGGTAGTCAGGGAGGGAATAGCTCAGCCTAAAACTTGGACCTCTTCTCTTTCCAAGCTTGAAGATTAGTTGGTGTATTGCTTTGGACTCTCTCTCTTCCACTGCTATGGCTGGTTCATGCTTTATCGGGGAATATCATTGTTTTTATGCTTCTTTTATTCTTGGAAGTTTTTAAATCAAGACAGAAGTTCTGTGTATTACATTTAAGTATTATTGAGGAAATTGTTGTAAAAGCTTGACTGAATTAAGTTGTTCATAAAATGACTTTATTTTCCGCTGCTTTATTTGTCTGTCTTGTAATTTATCTGCATCTTTTACCTATAATGCTCCACCGAAGTTAAGACATTCCCTCTGTGAGTGACCTTAACGAAGGTGGGGTGTTTCACTTGGTATCAGAGCTGAAGGTTACCAGATCAGATAAAAGATTTGAAAAATTATTTTCAAAACGGTTTTAAAAGAAGCATTTTCAAAAGAAAAGTTTTGTTTTAAAGGCGTATTCCCCAAAGCCATATGCACTATCTTTTGGTCCTCTGTTTGAATCCTTGTTTCCTTCTTTCCTGAGTCTCCGGGGCTCCTGGCTTTCTGAGAGGTAACCTCATTGCGGCATGGTTCCATAGGCTCGACGAGACTACGACACTTGTCAAAGGGCAAACAAGTGCCTAACTTCCATCTATAGCCGTAGTAGTTTCACCTGCGGCTAATTTTCTTTCGAGCTTTGTAGGATTCTCCGTGCGATGGAGGAAGTTTTCGAGAGACCTGTCAACAACTTACACGAAGATGGCAAAGATGAGAATGAGGGAGTTTGGCTAAGGAGCACAACACAAGGATGAAGAACTCATATGGACTTGGTTCACAAAGGAGGGGAGGAAAGAATAGTAAAACCAAAAACAAGAGGAAGTATCTTTATTTTGGTATAACGGGTCGTATAATTAAGGGCAAGGGCAAGAACAAAAGACAGGATTTTCCGAAAGGCAAGTGCATGCTCTCACCACCAGCATACCTGAGAGAGAGGTAGTAAGGTTTCTGTTGAAAAGTTTAGTTTTTCTTCTTGATCATCCTGCTAGTACTCTTTTTGATTTTTGCGCTTCACATTCGTTTATATCTGCTTCCATAGTTGAGTCTCTGCACCCTAGAGCTTGTATAGTAGAGGATCCCATTATTGTCTCAAGTCCAATTTGTGGTTCGGCTCATTTATCTTTGGTTTGTAAGGATTTGAGATACTTATGTTTTTGGTTTCAAGGGCTATGGGTTGATTCTAGGCATGGATTAGTTAGCTAGTAATTGTGAAAGGAGGGCAGTTAGACTTTCGACTTGCCTCGGGAATACCCTCGAAATTTCGTGCGATCCTAAGAGATCAGTTTGTCTTAGCTACCTAGAATCACTTTATGTATTTATCGACGATTTTTGATCCGTTAGAGTAGTCCATGAGTACGCAGATGTTTTTTTGATTAAGGTTAGGAGTTTTCCCCCTAAAAACTCGAGATAGACTTCCGCATATATCTAGTTGACAATGCAAAGCCAGTTATGCGATCAACGATAGTTTTGGAGTAAGATTGGCGAGGATAGCCAGAGTCGGTTAAGTGCTCAATTGTTTGGTTGTTTTACTAGTATCATCTCACATAAATCGTCCAAATTCGGAGGAGATATTCCTTGGGTGGTTGTCTGATATTGGTTTAGGCCTTTGGGGCTTGTACTTGAGGGATGCCAAGTCCGACTAGGATGGTTTGCGTGAGAGATATCGACCCTCAGATTTGTGACATGAGGGATAAGCCAAGTAGAAGAGAGACCTTTAATCATCTTAGTATATACACTTGGTATCATGGTTAACTTCTGTTTATCTTGGAAAGATAGTTCGACAACATTGGATACCCTCTAGCATATTAAATGATCGAGGTCCTATCTTTACTAGTGGGTTTTGGAAATGGAGGTCAAGAAGCTTCACAATCGTGAAGTTCAATTAGTTAAGGTACAGTGGAGTGAAGCTCAAAGAAGATGCGACTTAAAAGACTAAAGACTAGTTACGCGCATCATACCCTTTTTGAGGGTATATCCTTGATTCCTCCTTTTTCTGTAATATTTATTTGCAAGCTAGTCTTTATCTTTTAAGTATATCCTCTAGGTCCTATCCTCAATCCTTAGGTAGAAGCCAATGGATGAAAACATGTGTTTGAGACATGTTATGATTGATGGTTGCAAGTGGTTGCAAGTGTTTGCTAGTGGTTGCTCATGGATGCATATACACACATTAGGCACTAGATCGACTCAGTCACTTTCATATTGCATATGCATATGAATGTATTTGTATATGGATTGAAACTTGATGTGTTATCATATGGATGTTGCATATGGATGAGTGAATATGCACACATATAGTATTTACATGATTAGAGATATTTGCATACATATTGGATGCATGACACTCTCATGATTCACATTAAGGAGGTCAACTGGATAAGTAGACCGCCTGATTTTGCACTAGATAAGAGACATATACACACACTCTGCATATGTTCATATGGCATTAGAAGTCTTTTAAGGACAATGGATGTTTGTGGATGATGGATGAGTAGATGGATGATTGGATGTTAAGATGCATTCTTCTTAACTTGAAGATTTCGGGGACGAAATCCTTTAAGGAGGAGAGAATGTAACACCCCGAATTTTCTGAGAATATTAAAATTAACAAATTCAAGAACACTTAATTTTTAGAAGAAGAATTAAGTGAAATGGGTTGCGCTATTACGTTCGTCTCAAAATTTTGGTCAAGATAGACATTTGGTTTGCATAAACTGGATACCTTATGAAGAAGTTATTAAGCCTTGAAGTTTGTATGCATATGAGAAAAAAATATATATACAGATATATATATAAATTAAATAAACAAATATGCAAAAAGTTCAAAACAGCGAATCGGGAGGGGGAATAACCGAACCGGCCCATTTTTTAGGTCGACCCGAGCCCCGCTGGGTTGACTAGGGGTTGATTCAGGGTGTTTGGCTGTCAACCCGTGGGCCGATTCGCTCTAGGGCAGATGTGGCATCTGATTGGTTTTGATGGACTCCTTGCTGAGTCATTAGGACTGATGTGGCTATTCTATCTTGTCTGAATGGTTTTGATTTGCTCTAGGTTAATCTGACGGTTCCTATTAAATCAAACTTCTACATAAGCAACCTAAATCTAAACCCTAAGCCACACAAAAATATTCCTAGAGTCGTCATGCCGTCAATGGTGAACCTAGAATTGTCGTCATCTCTTTCAACTTAAAGGCAAGATAGAAGCTACATCAAAATAAAATCAAAACTAATCTAATTCAACTAAGAGAATTCAACGATCTACATTAAAGGCGAGCAACTCAATTTCAGAATACTGATCCCTGAAATCAAGTTTTTCCTTTTAATTGTAAGTGTGGTTATCTTTCAGATGTGAATAAATTAAAGACATGATTTGTAATGAATTGTAAAATAGAATTGTATCAATTTGTATGTGATGCTGATTCATGTTTATTCATGTCTATTCTATCATATATGCCTAAGAACTATTGTGGTCTATCGAACCTATCATGTTATATGGAAATTGGTGAGTAAACCTATGTTGTTGTATAGGAATTTGGGAATGAAATTATCATATGTAAGTTTGGTGATATTATGATACATACAAGTTTTAGGCTAAGTCATGTCGTTTATGCCTAATTGTTTAGAGCCATTATGCATACATGTTTAGATCTACGACCTTATATGTTTAGATCTACAACTTTATATGTTAGATCCATATGCCTTTACGATAGATCTAATTTGCAAGTTCACCACTACATGCCAAGTTTAACTTGTATAGTTTTATGTAAATTCATATGCTTGTGGTTCATGTTGCATAGATCAAATTTGCAAGTTCATAGTTAAAAGTATATTGTTCTATGCCAAATCCATGTGACATATGTGTAGTTAGATCCATAATTTTGTATGATGTTGGAATGTTGCAAAGTTCCTCTTTCCCCCTTTTTGTTTTATAAGTTAGGCTAAAATATCGAGCCTAACATTCTATGTAATTTTGCGAATGTACAACGGGGGTAACGTTGGGGAAAACATGAAATTACATGTAATTGGCATGTTTGAAACATAAGCATGATAAGTGGCATGAAAATGGTATAATCTATATACCTAAAATTTTGAACGTTATTTAGAAGGATAGTGGGCCATGACAATAATTGATTTATAATTTACATGTAAATATGTAGGATAAACATGAAAAATTACATGGCATAGATTGGTTCATGAAATGGTATATTTAGTATACCATTAATTGTGAGCATAATTAAAAGGATAATTATGACATAATTAAATTGGGAATAATTTACATATGGAATTTGTCATAAATAAGAAATATGTAAATTTAGAAAAGACGAATATGCCTAACCCGAGGTTAGACTGAGTTGTGGTGTAAAACTGCCCTGAACCGACCGGAACATCCAGTGACCACAACAATACCTGTATAATGTAGGTGGTTAGTGCATTGAGCCCAAAAAGGACCCGAGGTTGGACTGAGTTGTGGTGTAAAACTGCCCAGAACCGACCGACACATCCAGTGACCACAACAATACCTGTCTAATGCGAGTGGTTGGTGCTTTAATAAAGCTAAGTCAAGATTGGTAGGGTTAAGTCAATTAAGGAAACACTTAACCAATTCAACATGTTAACTAAACTGATGGGTGAGGTTAAGTAAATTTACAACACTTAACCGTTATAACATGTTAATTAGACAAGTGGGTGAGGTTAAGTAAATTTAGAATACTTAACCTTTATAACATGTTAATTAGACAAGTGCGTGAGGTTAAGTAAATTTAGAAACACTTAACCAATATATCTTGATTTATGGAAAGGGTAAGTTAAAATAAGAGGGCAACACTTAACCAATATAACTTGATTTGTCGTAGGGTTAAGTTAACACAAGAAGGCAACACTTAACCAAAGTAACATGACACGTAGGTGGGTTAAGTTAACTTGAATTGATTGATGACACTTAACCAATACAACAAGATGAATACGTGGGGTTAAGTTAACAAGAAATACTTAACCAATATAACTTGATGATAGGAAACACTTAACCGATCCAACATGATAAGTAAGGAGGGTCAAGTTAATAAGAAATGCTTAACCAACATGACATGATGAATGAGTGGGTTAAGTTAACATGAGTTGACAACACTTAACTAATATGGCGTAATGTGTGGGAGGGTTAAGTACATATTGGGTTGGTGGGTAATATTAGTAAATATAGGCCCACAAAACATAACCATTAAATAAACATGCTTGAATCAGTGGAAGGGTTAAGTACATATCGGGTTGGTGTGTAATATTAGTAAATATAGGCCCACAAAACTTAACCATTAAATAAACATGCTTGAATCAGTGGAAGGGTTAAGTACATATCGGGTTGGTGGGTAATATTAGTAAATATAAGCCCACAAAATTTAACTATTAAATAAACATGCTTGAATCGATGGGAGGGTTAAGTACATCTCGTGTAGGTGGGTAATATTAGTACATACAGGCCCACAAAACTTAACCGTTTATTAAAAATGCTTGAATCGATGGGAGGGTAAAGTACATATTGGGTTGGTGGATAATATTAGTAAATATAGGCCCACAAACTTAACCAACAGGAAACCCTAGTAACGGGGACCCATTTCAGTAGTAACCCACATGGATGTATCACGGTACCCTGAACTAGGCAGGGTGGGCCACGATTACTGGGCTGATTATAAGCGGTCAAAGCAGCGGCATGGGTTACGTCAGTGTAGGTTCCGATGGTTTACGGGCGTGCACGTACTCCGGAGTGGGAAAAAGCAGGCACTGGGTACCAGTAGTTATACGCTGTGCATCTTGAATCGTGTCGGGTCGCTATCATAAGGATTGATACACCTTATGGTGGGACCAGCACAGGGTATCTACACGCAAGAGAGGGCCGATTGACACAGACACATGGAACATGAATACAAGTAGGGAGCCGATTGATAGGGTAGTAAGGGTACATCTAACATGTTCATGGCAATTAGGCTGATTGAGGTGGAATCCTCACGATAGATGTACACCTGAAGACTACCACAATTACGGGGGTTGGGATCACGATTATCATTTTATACAGGTTACTGGTTGGGACACTAGTTAGGTGGTGCAGAGATAAATATAGAAATCAGATTAACAGAGTAGTAGCGAAGCAGAGAAAAAGTAGAAGCGCATTCAGTTCACCTTGCACTTATCTTGTCTTTAGTTACCTTGTTTTTATGGTATTGTCCTATATTCGGTTTATTCGTGTCATGATCCTTTATCTTGTTTGCATGCTGAAAGATCACTAGACTTACCAGACTTATGTCTGACCTAGTTTGTTTTTCGCCTGTTTTCTTCCGTCCCCCCCCCCCTAAGGTAGTCAGGGAGGGAATAGCTCAGCCTAAAACTTGGACCTCTTCTCTTTCCAAGCTTGAAGGTTAGTTGGTGTATCGCTTTGGACTCTCTCTCTTCCACTGCTATGACTGGTTCATGCTTTATCAGGGGATATCATTGTTTTTATGCTTCTTTTATTCTTGGAAGTTTTTAAATCAAGACAGAAGTTCTATGTATTACATTTAAGTATGATTGAGAAAATTGTTGTAAAAGCTTGACTGAATTAAGTTGTTTATAAAATGACTTTATTTTCCGCTACTTTATTTGTTATTGTCTTGTAATTTATCTGCATCTTTTACCTATAATGCTCCATCGAAGTTAAGGCATTCCCTCTGTGAGTGACCTTAACGGAGGTGCGGTGTTTCATTGATTCAGACACTTAGTGAACCTTACAGCCTTCCTATGAGCCGTATTCACCAAACAATTCCAAACCTAGCAAGTTCATTAAACTGATTAACGTATTCCTTCGCATGAAGATCACCCCTGCCTTAATACTAGAAACTTCTTCAATTGCATGCCCTATTCCACCTAAGAAATGAACTTTCTTCCAAAATCTCTCCGTAAAGTCATTCCAAGTCACAAAACCGCACTCTGCCTCGGCCATCTCCCACCAAAACAAAGACTCGCCCTTCAATTGTCGTGTAGCCAACCGAACTCTCCTCCTACAATCAAGCTCCAAAAGTCGAAATATGTGCTCAATAATCCTAAGCCAAGCGCGGGTCTCAACAAACGTCTCTGAACTAAGGAAGATCTTGCCGCCAATACCGATGAAATCTTTGTAAAGCTTAGAGAAATTAGCCGCTGGTGGTGGGTTAGGAGGAGCCACCATGGTTAAAGGGAGAGCTAGGGCATTCTCTTGCCCTTCAGCTGGTAAGGTAGCTTCCATGTACCTACGAAACCAAGTCAGAATGGGGATACACTCAGAAAAATTAGGAGCCCCAGACACGTTGCGAACGGAAAAGAGAGAATGCTTCAGGAACAGAATTAAGGAAATATCGTAATTGACTTGATGGGATGTTTTTCAAAAACAATTTTTTATTTTGAAAATACTTTTCTTTAAAAGACTTTTTCTTTTTGAAAACATTTTTTTTTATTGATCTTTCAACTTTAGGCTCTGATACCAAATGTAACACCCCATGTTTCTTAACGTAACCTGTATGAAGATTTCACTAAGAAATATGAAATGCATAGATATAAAGTAACATCACAAAGACTAAATTCCACAACACGGCATATAAAAAACACAGCAAAACTTAAAAATTCATTTAATGCAGAATAAACAATGTTATTACATCATAAAAAACTTCAGTTGTCTCATAAAATAACATAATTGGAGTACCAAAATAAAAAGTATCCCTCTGTGCATCAAGTACAGAAAATAAGCCAAATGTGGATACATGTAAAAGCAGAGAATAAGACAAATGAAAATCTCCAATGGACCATGCTAGGTCAAAGCTCTATCAACTACCAGATCCTCCACCCTGAGAACCTAGGGGAGGTGGAAGAAAGAAGAGAGAAAGAAAACTAGTCAGATATAAAGGCTGGTGAGTTCAGGAATAACAAGCATGAGTGATAAAAGAGGAAATCTAGATAGGATAATAATTTGAAGGTCAATACAGTAAATAACACAAGAAGATATGCAAGACTATAGTTGATTGTCAAATCATACGATTTTCAGCGCCACTTGTTGCAACTCATAAATTAGGATTTAACCTAATTATACCCATCGATCGGCTCCTAAACCACAATTGTGATAACCTATGCCGGCTATGGTTTTGGGTTTATCAGACCGATCCATCATCTTTAAGGACATAGCGTAAATCGCCGACGTCACAACGTCTTATCTTCCATAACTGGCATAATGCACGCTCACCACTCCGCCTGAACGCGTCCGTACCCACCTTGTTTGGATCCTTTACTACCCAATACAGTATAAACGTGCCTTCACCTCCTCGTGAGAACTTGGTGTAGCATGATAAAAAGAAATACTGACTGATACGAATCCCCAACCAAATAATGCAATTAGACATAAGTCACCCCTAGACTTAGTCCCTAAATTTATTTATTTGCGCCAAGGCCATCTTAGAATTATTGTTGACCGCCTAGCTAGCCCAAACCCCCATAGAATTGTCAACAAACGCTTAGGCCACTATAAATTAATTATTTTAGTTGGCCTCTTATTTTCCCTGACCAGTCTCCTACCGCCAAAACAGACCACTACTGCGAGCCCCTTATTTTCCCAAATCAGTCGTCACTGCCGAAACAGAATCCTACTACACATTTTCTTAATAGGCCACTTATTTTCCCAAATCAGCTTATGTTGCCGGAACAAACACTACTACACATGCTTATTAATTTGTTTATTTTAAACTTAACGTCAGTTTTAAGTTTATTAATAAGCCTACTTTCTTCATGTAACTTTTTCCATATCATATGTTGCACGTAAACTTCAATATACAGGCTGTCTATAAGCATAATTCTTATTTAAATTCATTGTATAACTCAACCCCCACTTTTTAGCGTCTACTCAACTGTCATTTATTCAGTTTATCAAAGTTACAGTTCAATTATCTTTTATTGCTTAATTCCAAAAAGCCTAATTTAACATTTTAAGACGTAATTCTTATTTTCCCAAATGCACTTTTATTGTCAAACTCGTATTGTTATCCCATACTACGCATAAACAAAAAGGACTAAACGATTTAGGCTCTTGAAGGCTTAAACTCAATGAAAAAAATAAAAAGGACAATGGCCTAGCTCTCGCATGGCCTAGGCTCAGATAAATAAGAATAAATCTGAAATAAAATTGGATTGAAACCGAGCTAGAATAAAATCACATACGAAGAAAAAGAGATAAAGATGAACTAAATAAAATTACAGTAACAGAATGGATCACTAAAATAGAAAGAAAAAAGGATAGAAGCAGTAATCAAATTTACATGGATTATTGATAGAAAATAAACTGAAATCTGAAGAAATCAACAACTATTATACTGTCAAAATAAACCACAATTTATACTAGCCTTGTAATTCCTGAAAGTACTCACTGATTTAAGCAAATCCAAATAAGTCCCGGTAGGAAATCTCTGTATATAAATATTCTCCAAAGATGTGTGCAAACCCAAGCCTCAGAATTCCATTAAAATATTTGAGGAGAAAGTTATGTAAGGTGGAGGTAGAGAATGGAGGAAACGAAATAGGGAGAATAGGTTTAGGTATGGAGTCATATTTATAATAGAGTTATGGAATTTAGAATCGTTTGATTTTAGATTTAGAATTAGGTCCATCAGATTGGAAGAAGCTTCCAAAAAAAGCACCCAAGCCAGCCGAGTGGCTCCAGAAACGTGCACCCCAGTGTTGCGCATGTTACCCAGATGCGTCGACCCATTAGGGTTTGGGTCGACCCAGCTAAAGGCTAGGTCGCCCAACCAATTGTGATTTAAGGCTTATTAATTAGTTATTAATTAGTTCTTTATTCCAATTTCAACTTGAATTTCAAACTTCTTTCTTTATATCTTCTTTGTTTTAAATCCAATTTTAGCAAATCAATAGTCTATTCTAGCCATAATTTCATAACGGGTCGAACGACGTAACCTCAGTTGCCCATTTCTCAATATTTTTCTGATTAATATTTATTTTATTAATCTTTTATTTAAGTTACTTTATTAAAATTTTGGGTTGTTAAAATCACTTTGATGGTTTTTGAGGTTTGGGGTTTATTGTTAAAAGAAAAAAGGACTTCTCTTGTAACGACACAAAAATAAAGATTTGGTGTGTAAAGCCTCTTATTATATGTTATTTGGTTATACAAAACCGTTAGCATTTAATTTTGTATATCTCTTGAGCTTAAAGGCGGGTTTTTGAAGTAGGTTTATTGATTTAGTTTAAGAGAATATTAGCTTAGATCCTTAAAATCAAACTTAATGGACAAAAACTTCTTTTAAAAAAAAAGACTGTAAATTAGGTTTTAGAATTTAATTACTGAGTAATTATATATGATTATACAGTTATCCAATTAACAATTGCAGATATTTATGCAATTATATCAAAATTTAACATAATTATCTGCAATTTTTCTACGAAAATTGTGTGTATTTTCAAAAAAAAAAATTGGTGAATAATTGCGAAATTCTCCGCAATCTCTTCAAAAAATTGCATAAATTTCGCAATTTTTATTGAATAATTGCGGGAATTTCGGCAACTTGTGGATAAAGTACATAAATATCTGCAACTATTCGCTGAGTAATTACATAAATTTATACAATTATTAGTTAACTTAATTTTAGAGATCTGAGTTACCTATTTTGTTTATAAGGATGTTTTAAATATTTTGAAATATAATAGGGACTTTATCAAATGTCATTTTATTTAGTTAATGTTAGCTGGCGTTAATTAAATGTTTAGCCGAGCTAACATAGCAGTGGCGTATATTATCATGTGCTTACGAGCAGAAACCGGCAAATTTTGGAGTTCAATTGTTCCCGCGATTTAGCTCCGCATGATTTCTCGCGCCGCGTCCTTCTGGCAATCTTAAAACCCTAACCCCCAAATTATATTATCCGGTTCGAATTCCCACGAAGTTGCAGGAACAAAACTAAACAGACCGAGAAAAATGAGTGATGGTAATCCTAAGCCAGTATGCACGATTTGCATTGAAGACTTAAAACCCATAGTCGACGATCTCCAAATCATCCCCATCTGCGGCCACGTCTTTCATGAACTCTGGTGAAGCACCAAATTTTCTGTATAACTTGAATCAATTTGATTTTCATACTTACCTTTTAAGCAGCATTCAGCAATGGATGGAGTACTGCCCGCCTGGGAAAAAACCCTCGTGCCCGGTATGCAAGCAGTCGTGCTCGAGAGATGGATTGACGAGGTTATTCTTTCCTTCGACTGGTGATTCTACACAAGTCACTAAAATCTGTGAATCAGGCAATAGAAAAGTTGACGCTGAGGAATTAGAGAGGGAAGTCAGGAAACTCGAAGCAAAAATTCTTGTTTTGAGCACTAATTTTGAGGGGCAGAAGGACTGTATCAAGAAACTAAACGACGAGGTACTCGTTTTGGTTCAAATTTCTATCAGCGAAGTTGCTGTTGTATTTTCTTTCTTGATAGGTCCTTCTGTAATCTGATTGTTATGAGTTTCTATTAGGGAGGTATGATACGGAGTTTAACTGTTTGGTTATGGTATTAAACCTACTTGTTTGTGTGCCCATTTTAACCAGATTATACTGAACACAAATGTAATTATAGGCTAGCTGTTAAACTTCTATTATAGATCTGTAGGTTCTAGTGTATAGTGCCTTATTGATTGTTCATGCACTTGCATTGTTAGAAACTGTCTTATGAATATATATTCGAAATCCAAGGCATGTGCGTTGCTATTGTTCGATAAAGGTTATGCGGAAAGGTTTTCTATGGATTATTCCTCCCATCAGATGATGGATTTACATAGAGATGGTCATGGCAGTTGAACAAATGCATATGTTCATTTGAATAAATGTACTGATTGAATTTTGACTTGAGTTTCAACTTTCATTCATCTTATTTATTTGAACATGTTTTTTTGTCTAGTAGGAAAGTAGGAGGTACAGTAGGTTTTGAATGTTAGGACGATCGTTCATACTGACCACTGTGATATAAACTACAGAGAAACAAACCATGACTACCAGGTGATCTGAATTTAATGCAGTTTCACAATTGATGGTTGACAGACTGAGTTGCCGGGCAAAACTATACTTTCCACCTTGATAACATTGTTTGAAATACATCCGAATGAGTTAAATTGTGGTGCACACTGCACATCGATTAAGTCATGTAAAACTGACGGATTGCCAATATTTATCAGGAAATACATTTTAAGGGAGTAAAAAGTAAAAACACATATACTAGTTATTTTAAATAAAAGCTACATCAACTTCTAAAAATGTGTAGTGGCTTGAGCATACTATTTTGTGCTTTTAGATCAGTGTAGCCTATAGCGCATAGCGCAAAATGGCGCAAGGCTTGCGCTATACCGCGCGCTATTACGTTCATTTAAGGAAAAAAAATGTAATCAAGTATATTTTTCCTAACCGGTTTTTTTTGTTCTCATTTTGTATATTGTGTCATGTCCAAACCGTTCAAGACTTCAAATACAAGCACTACCGTACTTTATGCATGTATTAAATATATTTTTATATAAAATGTGATTGTATTAAAGAAAATTTGATAAATTCATATTCTACATTTAAAGTAATTGATAGATATAATATATTTATGTCTTACAAATTTGAAATTTATTCTTATAACTGTGAGTTATAATGAAATTTATTTCTATTTATCAATTATGATGATATAAAACTCTAAGAAAAAATGCATGAAAATACACCTTTGTGCAATGTTTAAAAAAAATAAAAATACTAACAAGTACTAAGAAAAAAATTATAAATAAGAAAAGTTGTAAAGTGAAAATAAAATCAAATGAAAATAATATATTAAATCTACAATACAAGATTCGAATAAACAAAAGTTAAACCTGATTCAAGTGCACAATAACAAAATAGAGAAATTATATTATACGTCTAAATTTTTGAAACATCCTCATTAGTTTTATCTAAATCATAACCGTTAATCGTTATTTAAACGATCATCAATTTCTTCCTCGTTCAAGTCATACTCCACGACATTTGTCCTCTGAGTCATTATAAATACAATAGCATGTTATTTTGAGCTTAATTCACTGTCCAAACATTTAAAAAACAAACAAACAAAATAGCGCGCTATTTTGCGCTATACGCTATTTTCTCTATGATAAAATAGCGCGCTATTTTTGCGCTATAGGGAACCCTTGCACTATTGTAAGTACAATAACGCAAGCATTGCGCCATGTGCTATTTGTCGTTATAGCCCGCTATAGCGAGCGCTTTGATAACATAGTTTTAGATGTGTTCCATGTACTTGGTATATACCTAGCAGGCCAGCGCATGAGTATACTATTTTGTGCTTTTAGATGTGTTACATGTACTTGGTCTATACCCAGGGCATGATCAAGAAAGGAAAAAAAAAAAATTTTAAACAGCAGTACAACCCTTTCAATTCTACGATTCACATGCTAAATCATTTTCCATTTTCAGATTTAATTTCACAATTCTTGTTTTTAAAATCTTAACCCAAATCATGCATCAAGGGATATTTTTCAAAGATATTTGGTAGCTAATTAAGCTTAAGCTGGTAAACGAATACTTTCGAATATAGATAGTGTCATATCCGTGTCCAAAATCATTTTTGGATATAAGATATCTGTATTCGTGAATATGGATGGATCTCGGATAATTATTTTATCCGTTAACAATCGATAGATTGAGAAATGTAAATTGAAATTTTTGATCTTGCATTAAAAATTTCAGTCTTATTGATCATAAAAATATGAAAATTAAACCAATATGATGAAAATAAATAGTTTTGAGCAACTTTTATATATCAAATTCGTATAATATTAACTATTAGCTTTAAAATATAAAATAGAAACATGTCTATGAATGTACTAAAATACATGAATACTAACTAAAATTTCGACAAAAACTGAACTAATTTTTGGATGCGGATACCTTTGTATTTACATTTGTATTTGTTTTTCAGATATCAGATATTATTTGTTTTTCGAATTTCGGATGTTAGTATGTATTGACAAGCCTAATTAAGCTAGTTGATAATTGTGTGTGTTTGTATAATTGAATATGTAAATGTTATATTCCTACCAATAAATTAAATACATAGGAAGTGCAATTGTTAAGCCTTTTGTAATTTAACACCCTAGAATTCTTTTTCTCCCTCAAGAGTGTAAGTGGGTTGGGGGCCTGTTGACCAGACATCCAGAGATGGGTACCTGCTCAATGGACATTTGATTGTCATGTGCTTCATATTTCATATTTTTGTTAATAATTTAAGTATGGGCATAACTATAATTTTACCCGGTTATTATTTTAATTAACGATCCAGGTATTTTTTTGATCAATTTAAATTTAATTTTGAGTTGCTTTTAAAAAAATTAAAATTTATTTTGAGCAATTGGACATTTATGGCTCAAAGGATTGAGTTTATCAAATAATCTTTGCCAGACGATTTGTTAACAATGAGAGATAATTTTCCTTCAAGATGTTTGACGTTGTAGTTAAAGGTAATATTTTCCCATAATGTATCAGCACTTCAGCTTGTTCCATAGGTTGGTTGGATGAAAAAGCGAGTTCAACTGTGCCTAAGCCATAGTCTTCTTTTTTCTATTCAGGAGTTATTTTGGCGTACAGTTCAAGTCCCTCTTAATTTTTAGAGACTATTAACAAATTGAAAGTTATCAAATGTAGAATTTTGCATTAATTGATCCAAATCAGCATTTATTATGTAATTTAATAAAAAGAAAACATGGAATGAGGATGAAAGATTTTATATAAATTCTGTCTTGTGTGTGAATTTATAAGAAAGCAATAGTGTGGGGAATTAGCTGTTATAAAACTAATCATTACTAGACATTGTCGAGTACTGATTCACATGTACTTAAGATATAGGCGGCTGTTAAACAAGCACCTGAGGTGCGAGCGTCCATTCAACCAACGGCCAGTGGAGATTTCAAATTTTTAGATCCTTGGGTCTGAATTTTGCAATATTACTCACTTTAATCTACCGTTGAAAGAATTTAGGGGTTTAAATTAAGTTACTGTAATCTGTATACTAACAATTGGAGTTTCTAGTTAGCTGGATATGTGAGCTAAAAAACAATTTATATTCACTTGCGTTGCAAAATGTAGGGCTGTTATGGTAATGGTAAATTTACCAGTACCATACCAATACCAAGTAATTGATAAAAAAAAATTGAGCTACTTTGGTTTGTCAATGTTATCTGTATGGTAACTGTAAATTTAGCATTGTTACGGTAAATATAGCGGTAAGGAAAAGTCAAAACCAGTGGTAACGGTAAATTTACCAATCATATTAAATTTATTTTTCACTATTAGATCAAACCTTAACTATAAACACTTTTAACGATACGTCGTAGTTTTTAAGAAGATTTTGTAGTATTATTTTTGATGATGATTCTTTTTAAGTTTTGTTAGGCTCAAAGTTTGAGATTATAAATGTTATTATCTCATATTATTGTAAATAAGTTGTGATTAATTAAGAAATAGTTATATGTCAACTAAAACATTCGTAATACTAATATAAATATCATAGAGTAATAATAAAAAAACAAGATAATTGCTTTATTTTCATATTTTAGTGCAACAAAATTTGAATGTTTGTTGTACTGGTAAATTTCACATTACCAGCCAACGGTATACCAGTTTATCGGTATACCAATGAATATTTTACCATTGGTAACGGAAATTATCAGTTGTTATTTTTGACTTACCAGTAGTACTGGTACGGTAATGATTCTCATGTATCGGTAGCGGTTACCATTACCATAACAGCCCTAGCAAAATGTGCCATGCTTCATTATACTATAAGGAAAGCACCATAGTGCAGTGAGCGAAAAAATAAATTCCGGTACACTTACTCTGAATCAAAAAGTATAAACATGTATGCGCCTGCACACACATACACGTAAATTTAATTTACTGCAAATCCATTTCGTGACAACAATTGTATTATCTAGTAATTAGTAATAGTATGTAGAATTTGATGATTTAGGTTTCTTTGTGGAAGGATATAGCAAAGAAAGAAGAGGTAAGGAACAGAGAACTTAAGAAAGAGAGAGAAATTGTGGGGCATCATCTCAATGTCGCAAATCAGGTGAGCATGCGATCAGTAAATTTGGTTGTGCCTTTATTTTAAATTATACTGGATTAATATTTATGTTAAAAATTACGCTCTAGGAACTATCAAAAAAATCAATAGAATGCACAAAACTTCAGGAGAGAAGTTTAGCCTTAGCGAAAGAGCTTGCTGCCCTGAAACTGTAAGTTCTGTATAATGTTAGTACTATATATGTTATCTACTGTAATTAATCTCCGTATCATTTAGAGCAACTGATTTGAACTTAGAAGAAGAAGAGATGGTGAAGCTTGCATCAATTGGTCATGGAAAGAACCCGGAGAATGTTATTGATATACTGAAGAAGTCACTTTCTATTCGCAACAAGTATGCAATGTTCATGCATTTATTCAGCGTCAACTGAAATCTTATATTTATGTCACTGTAGATGTGTTTTGACTTACTGAATATTTAAGTTTCGATGGTAATTTTCTCTTACAGGGGCTATAAAGAACTAATGACTCAATGCAACAGTTTGGGAAGGTCGGAGTCCCGTGTCCAAAAAAAGCTTGATAAGTCCAAAGAAAAGATTAAAAAACTAAATGTAATCATCTAACCTCTACATTACTTTGCATGTTTTTTCTTTCTTTCTTTCTTTTTTTTTTTTTTTTTTTTTTATTTTTTGTTTAGTAAAAACAATTTAATGCTTTCACTTCAATTGTCTAGACAAGGTTGCAAGAATTGGAGAAGGCTCTAGAAGATAAAGAGAATCAGGTTCTCAGAAATTTAAAAACTTCATATAGGGAGAATGGGAAGGATAATAATAAAAATTCAGTTGATCATTCAATTAAATATGCATATGAAAATGAAGTTCAAAATGCTTTGCCTTATATTGCATCCAAGGAAAATGAAGTTCATAATGTTTCGGTTCCAAGTGTACCCAAGGAGATTGATGTAGTCGATTTGGAAACTGGTTCTTACTTTCTAGAGGAACACACAAATGAGTATATAGAGTCTCCTTTCAAAAAAATGAAGTGCACTGAGAACGAACCTCCTGGAAACGTGGTTCCAAGAAAAGTTACGCATATAACAAATTCAATGCGGCAAACTGAAACTTTGATTATTGATGACATTTCCAAGCAAACACCTTCTATTGCTGTGAAGCATGATCCACAAGTTTATGAATCTAACTGTTGCACAGGTTTGACCTCCTTCTGTATTGCTAGATAAACAAGTTGTTTGTATTCAGTAAGGCAGCGAGTCCCCTTTTCTTTCTTTTTTAAATTAAGCTTGCTGGTGTTTTTTTGTGTCCTTAATTCAAGTACATAAGACACCTCGTTGAAGAATTTACATCAATATTTATGATTGCAGTTTTGTGTGCATCTTTGTTGCTCATTTGAGATGAGTAATTTTGAATTTTTATTCCATTATACAACAAAAATAAAACTTTTGATGTAAAAATTGGAGTTCACTAAAACATTGATATTTTTGTCGCCTTGAACTTTATGAAAAATCATGCTTGTGTTAGCTGGAGAGGGCTGTGTTTTACATCAATTCTTTTATGGAAACAATACTGAATAATAATGTGATTTTCTTGAAGCTAAAGCTTATGCTACTCTAAATTATGTTATAGCTGCACGTTAATGAGTAAATTGTGCGCTAATGTTTTTGTCTTGCATGTGTAGGTAGTGGACTATTCGGAACTGAAAATGCAAACAAAAATTTAGGGAAATGGCTAAAGTCGTCAACTCTTAATGCATCTACAACTAATGGAAATCTGATTTCAGTTGGTTCTGATGGAAGAGGCGGAAGGGTCAAAGTGCTTAGAGATCACAGTTATATATCGGTAGGTCATTTCATTGCTTTTGAACTTGTTGCTGGTTCATAAATGTGAAGAAAATTTTCTTACGAAATGGTACACTACCTATGATTTATCATTACAAATGTGGGAGTAACTTCCTATTCTTAGCTTATATCTAACAATTCAGTTCAGTCAAATATAAGCATTAAATTTAGAGTTTTAGCCTGCAGTGCTTCTTTGGTTTCATCTTTAGCTTTTATTAAGAGAAATATTATCATTTTATGGTCGTAAATGTAAAATGTTCCCATTTCGTTGCTTTTATGCAGGAAGATAGAGCACTGAGATTATTCCCAAAGAAGCTTAAAAATGGAGCGAAACAAAAAGGGCAATTCTTTATTGAAAACTTTTTTAAAAAGACAGAAAGCTAATACAACTACCTGCCTCCTGATTTGATCAACGATTCAAGTTTACGAATTTCTGGTTAACGAGGTGAATATTTGATTATTTTGCTTATTATCAAATGCATGATGCCGGTGTATTATGTTTCAAGTATGAAATCTCATGTATAATATGCTGTACTTTCATATTTAAGTGGTAAACAACGCTTAATGCATACAATGCTAAACGAGGCCTTAGCGAGAAGTTCAGGTCATACGATGAATGGAATATCATTGTATTATAAATTTCTATTATTTACTAACCTAAATACGTGACACGTGTGCTTAATTTTTGTTGTTGGATTAACCATCCGGGTCAAGTGATTCGGTTGTTGAGTCGTTGAAAATCAAGAGAGATTACTGGAAATTGTCAACCCAGCCTACTTCGTTATCACTTTAACTTCAGTTTGAAGATTAACATTGTGGTCTTTTCCAGTAAAATAAACATAGTTTTCCTATGAGCACAATTGTCAAATTGCCATCTTGTTTTTTTGTATGTTTCTCCAAACAATCGACATGCAATATTGTCGTCTACTACTCTTGTCTGATTTTAACTTTTGTACTATCAACTTTTTAGAATTTAGAATTTGAAAATAGGAAAGGAAAAAAAAAAAAAAAAAGAAGAAGGATCGTGACTTTGGTACGTGATACGTGTAAAATGGCAAACATAACGAGTTTGAATCTTAATAATAACTTGCAAAATACATAATTGTGAGCTTGCTAGACAGTTTGCTTTACTAAGTTGTTCAAGTAAAAGACTAAAATTCTTGGTTTGTTTCTGTGTTCAATTCTTGGCCTGGAGTGCGTGGGTGTCAAGGCGGAAAAGCTCTTCTTTGTTATGACTTATGGACCGAACATTTCTTTTGGTTACTTTTTTTCAAAGTGAAATAAATGTCTGACTTAATTTAATGCAAAACTGAGACATATCGTATTCAAAGTATGTTATGTATGAGCTGTTATCGGGTTACGTAGCTTTGACAAACAAAGAAGATCTCGGCCTCGCAGAACTGGTCCTTATTTATTCATTTTCCGCGTAAATTCCTTAAATCCATCTTGTTTGTTTGTTTGTTTGACACTCCATCTGTCGTTATTTACTTCTTTGCCCTTCAACGATTTCCTGACTTTTTACAACTGGAAATTTACGTTCATCTTCCAACCATTAGTTTTGCTCCGACACAGCAATTTGATTGGGCTGCACTTTTATGGTAAACAGCTCAGATCTCTGTTTTTTTCTTCCTTTTTAATTATTTTTCTTCTTCTTGTCTACTCTTCTTTTCTATTTTCTATTTTTTTGCATATTTCAGTGGAGCTTTATTGAAAACTGAAAGAAAGGTGACTAGAATTTCAAACGGATGAAAACTTAGAAGAATTTTAGCCTCGTTTGTTTGGAACAAGGAACCACTTAAACTATTTGTTCATGGATAAGAATTTAAATGTTGTTTGTTTTTCATTAAGCAATAGAAATTATAACAGTTAATTTAATGAACAAGTGAAGCGTTTTAAACAGCTTAATCAAGTGAGCCATGGCTGTTAGCGAAGCATTTAGTATGTTGATAGTGACATATTCACATCTAAAATCATTGTAAATGTTGAATATCCGCATTTGAGGATACAAATGATTATCCCATATTTATAACTTCCACGAATGACTAACAAAGAAAAATAGCATTAATAAATAATTTATGTTAAACATAAACATTTTCCTATCAGATTTGACCTTTATAGTATTAGAAATAAACAAACATAATAGTAACGAATAGTTTTGAGAAATTAATATGTACTTAGTATCTATAATATGAACTTCAAACTTTATAAAACAATAAATAAACATCGTACATTGCAATAAAATACATAGAATTAAAATTATAATTAGGAGAAATTCAAACAAATAGTTTTTGAATGTGGATGTCTTCATGTATGCATTCACTACCGCATCACTTTTTACAAATAGTTGATATTTATTCATTTTTCGAATACGGATGCAGACAAATTTTAGATTTTTCTCGTATACGTTGACAACACTATACTGAATATTTGATCATAATAGTTCTTCATTTATACCCTTGTTCACGTACACCAATTAATTTTTGAATTTAGATATGAAAAATTCTGAGTATTGAAAAATACGAATTGGTGAAGTTCCATGTTTTCAGAATTTTTCAAAAGTTCAAAATTTTCAAATTTTGTAACTGGTTTTTCAATATTATAATCTAGCTTTATCTTTTAAAAGTTTATTTTATTTTCAAAAATTAAAATTATCCAAAACAAAAAAAATGAATTTTTAGTCCATATTTTTTTTAAATTCAGATATTGCAGAAATATTAAAATTCAAATATTTTGATAATAAAAGATTATCGTAATTCTAAGCAGTAAGTTTAAATATAATCAAGTTAAAAACCAAATAAGGGATAATTTTGTCAAAACAACTGCATGTTTAAATTCTAGTTGGTTTTTTTTTTAAATCCTTACAAACAACTATTCATAATCTACCATTCAACAATAAGCGTTCAACATTCCAAACAAATAGACTCTTCGTTTAATCCAAGTAATAGAAATATACCAAAAAACTAGATATGACAATTAGACCAAACCCGGTATATCCAAATCCAACCCGATGGGTCGGGGCTCTAGGCAAGTCCGTTCTGTTGGATCCAAACAATGATTTCACAAGCTTATACCGGGTTGGGTCTGGTTGAGTCAAACATGATTGGATATAACACCAAAAATGCATATACTTTATTAGGTATTTCAGACTGTGTCGGGTTTAATAACCAAGTTTTATTTTATCATATAGATCCAACTCGAATCTCATCGACTTCAGTTTGGATGCAAGTCTTTTCGAACTGATTTGATTCGGTCTCAAGGGTCTTGACTTTAATTGATAGACCTGCAAGAAACTAGAATTATTCACTTCTAATGGATCTAACCAGAAAATTTGTTTTCTTAAGAATGCCAATCAAGATCGTAAATTCATTGATGCAAAAGTTAACGGGTTCAACAAATATTGAATATTCAATAATTTAGAATGTTGAATTTGGCATTAGGTCTTATTTCACAAGCAAATCAAAGAACGTTCAATTACTAATATGCATTTGATTTTAAGTAACCGCTAAATAGATGGCAAGACGAATGCTAAACAGTAGAAATGTGTATTCATTTTTGTCTTATTGATGCTCGAAAAACCACTTATTTAAAACATGTCTTAACTTACATAACTTATTTTTATTTTCAATAAAAAAATTTGATTTCGTTCTTTTTAAATTGAATCTGAACTTTATATTATGACTCTGTAATCAAAACTTTTTTATTTCACGTTATGTTCTATTTTTTTAATCTTTGATTTACTTACCACTGTATACTTTGAATGTTAACATGTTCTCTCATAAAAATTTACAGTTAAGTAAGTCGTCAATCTTATGCATATATAAAAGAATATCCAAACATGAAAAACATTTTTAAAGATAACCAAGTTCATGTCCATTAAACAAACGATTAATTAATGGGTGTTTTTAGATAATTCAACTCTTGATTCGAGCTGAAATATTAAAAAAGGCATTTGAAAGTGGTATTAATTATGTTAATTATCAGTTGGAAATGTTTTGAATTTTAGATGAATTGTTAAAAATAGAATAAGTGTATATGATTTTTATTCAGTGAATAGTCTCAATTGTAGGACTATAGAGAAGAACTAAGCAATTTTATTTGATCTTTAGATGCTTAATCGGGCTCTTTCGGGATCTAATTATGCCCTTTTGTAAGAATGGAGATCGTGCTTTACCACAACCAATGCGCGTGTGTCGACCGACCGACTTGACTTGAATCAGACTTGTGCAACAATTATATTTTTAGTATAAAATTTCAATCATTTTTTGAACGGTAATGGACTGGGCTGGAACGGTTAGGGTAGACCAACTTGCATTTGAGAATGTTTACAATGTTCAAGTTGGACTTGTTCTTTTCTTCAAATTTGGAAATTTTGAGCTATATCAACAACCGATTTTTTAGTATTCATTCTATTTAAATGAAAAATAGAAGAACAAGAAAGATATTCAGTTTTTAACCTACTAGCATCTTCTTCTTCAACATAGTTTTTCCTTCAAATCAAACCAGAGTAACATAATTGAGCACACATCAGCTTTGACATCATTTTATGCAAACAAGTCGATACATCAAACAAATTTAAATGATGTTGTTTTATTTAAGAGATGAAGGCTTTTTTTGGTAGGCTACTTGGGGCTTCCAAGAAGAATGCCGAAACGTCTTTAAGAGAGTGATGACATAATCGACTTAATGGAAGTATGTTGTTTAACAATTTAAAGACGATCCACAATCAATAACTTCTGCTGCAATCACGGATGATGTTGTCCTAACATCACTGTTTCCGGTTTCGGTTCTACTACGTCATTCAAATTCGAGGGTCTATACTTCAAATGTTAGCATCAAAAGATGGTGTTTTTTCTGGTTATGCGAAAGGTAGTTAATGCACTGGAAACGGACAAACCATACCATCCAAGCAAACTAAACAAGGCTGACAAGGACCTGATGCAAGCATGGAAAGATAAATCAAAGGAGTTGCAGAACTAGATGGAGTAGGATTATTGATGCAAGAGCTTTATCCTCAACTACGACTTGTACGACTACTTGCAATGACCCGTATTTTAAGATCGGATATTTAAATTTTTTATTTAAATATTGATCATTAGTTACTTGAATAACAATTCCAAAAGGTGGTTTTTCAAAAATGATCATATCAATACTCGAGACTAATTTCATTTAGTCTGGATTGTACGTTACCTGATGAATAAAATATGAATCGTTATATTTCGCAGTCGGGTGATTTGAGGGTCAAAACTGTCTCGAAATACACGTAAAATTGTCGTTTCTAGGCACAATCTCGGATTTTGACGAAACTTGTACCATCGCAACCACATCGTTGTATCGATGCACGCAATCAAATTTTGTTGCAATCAGATATACCATTTGATCGTGCAAGATTAAAACACATGTTGATTTCATAAAGAGGATTTCAATTGGAATTTGGATAATATAATACATTTATGTACATCTCCTTTCTCTTCACGAAGATTATGCCATCCCTTTTCCTTTCTTCACAAAATCAAATCACATTATTTTCCTAGCCTAAAATCACGTTTCTTGGTTCGTTGAAATTACGAGCGGTGATGAACTTGGAAGTTGATTCGAAATTAGGGTTGCATTTACCTTTGGCTATGATCAGCGGCATGAGAGGTAGTGATCACATTTAGATAGAGGGAAGGATGGTGCATCATCACCGTAGTTTTCAGGTGGTGCGATTGGTGTAAAGAGTAGCGTCTATGGAGATGTCGAGGCCATACCTGGTGGTGTCATGATATACTTTTAGTAGTCTGGGGTGTAACTTTCGATGCTTGCAAGTCAGGTTCGAGGCAAGGAGTGTAACGGTGCGATCCAATTTGGGTTTCATTAACATTGGTGGTGTGTCACTTGATTGATGCACGGTTTAGGCTAGGGAATTTACACGCCTAGATAAATAGAATTGTGAAGGAAGAAGCATTGGTGTTAATAAGGTAATTTACTTGATTATCTTAGTTTCGTTAATTTATTTGTGTCAATTTAAATAGTTAAAACTTGTATTTATCATATCTTTCTCATAGTGTCAAATTTGGATGTCGTTTCTTGCAATGCACTCGTATTGAAGAGCTTTATGCTGTGGAGCATGTTTAGGATGATTTGGTTGAGGTGAATGGTATTGTCTCTCACTTTACTATAGTACTTCGGTAGTTCCTATGATATAAAAAATGTATTTTTGAACTTAAATGGATTTTAAATAAAATTTCAAATATAGTAAAATCTAGCAAATTGTTTTATAAATGTATAAATAAGTGTTTTAAAAATGTTTTAATATTAAATATCACATTATCACCTATTTTTGCACTATTTGTTGATACTGCTAGATTTAGGATATTATGTCACATATCGCTCTTTGATTGTCATAAATAGATTTTATTTATCCTATTGATGATACTATGGATGTTTGTGTGGTCATCTATAAGACTGTTGATTGCACGATTGCTTATTTGCGTAGTTTGTTTGTATACACTATTTATTGACGATTTAGAATTAAGATAGATCCATGAAGTAGCTTCTATATGTGCATATTAATCTAGAGGCAGTAGATGGACTTTACGACGAGTACGAATTTGAGACGAACGCCGGACATTTCCATTTGACGAGTGCTTAACCAATTTAGGTGTAATGTTCTAAAAATTCTTACCTTTCGAATCGACCGTAAGCCACATAGGTCTGATCCGAAAAGGCAAAACTTCTCGAACCGTTAACTTTGGGCATACAACACATCAGACAGAAACAAAAAAACATTTCGTTGTTATTACAACAATTTTACATTAGAGTACAAGATATCAGAGTACAAATAAATGATACACAACGGAAAAATATCAGAGAATCATAAATTACAATACAACAGAAACATAAATACATTTAGCGGAAGACTAGAAGTAATCTAGAGCATACTCCAACCATAATCCAGGATCTTATTTTAAAAATATATGCAAAACCAAAACTACTAGCTTCCCGTGTGCAAAATATGAGCACTCAGAGTTTAGGTGGGAAACAATAAACTCCAACTCAATCATGAGACATGTATGATAACCAAAACAATTATTCTTAACTTATTTTAAAATATGGCATATCATGGGACCACGCCGTATAACTGTAACAACCCGGATTTTTACAACATGCTAAGACAAGAATCAAGGTAGAATTTAATTATAAAATCTGAATCAGGAGAAACGGGTTGCGCCATTGCGTTCGTCTCGGAAAAATACGCGAAATAGAGTTTTCGAAAATCGGAGTCCGTATGACCCAGTTATGGCCCGTCAAAGTTTTCAGAAAAATTCAAAAACAGTTCGAAATTCAAATCTGGAGCCAAATGAACTGGGCGGGAAAATTCCCGCCCAAGCCCCAGGTCGACTGGGGTGTCGACTGGGGAGTCGACACGCCCAGGGGGCAGGTCGACTGCCCAGTCGACACGGGTGTCGACTGGGGAGTCGACACGCCCAGGGGGCAGGTCGACTGCCCAGTCGACACGGGTGTCGACCTGGGTGGTCCGACCACTTGGGCCTGGGTGCACCTGCTGCTGCCTTGGCTTGGTTTTATGGGCCTGTGACGGATTTTGAGGGCTCAGATCTATCCTAGGGTTTATCCTATGGCCTAAACTACTCCTAATCTCTATAAAAACACCCTAGGACCTAACCTAAATCACTCAAAATCAATCTAACAACGAAGTGCTGCCCAAATCCCTCTTGATCATGGCCTCCATCTCCAACTCCAAGAGCTTATGCATTCAAATCGGATCCGAATCAAAGGTGCTAGCTTGCTACATCAAATCAAGGGAGTGGATCAACGTTGCTACGCAAATTTCATGACGATTCTTCAACAAAGGAGCCACCTTTCTTCGTCAAGACGATGCACGATCCTTCCCTAAGCCTCGCTATGTAAGTTCTAGCTACTTGTAGATTCTAACGGTGGTTCTAATGTGACATGGAATAAAATGCGATGAAACATAAGTATGCTAGCCCATGTGAACCTAATTTTGTCCCTTTTCTATGATCTATGACCTTGGGCTAAGTTTTAGCGACTTAATCATGCCGCTCATGTTATCTTTAACCTAGTTTATCTTGCAAGTTTGAATCTTTATCTATGGAATGTTAGCATGAACCTTTGGGAACCATTTGATTTGTGAAACATTGGCAAAGACTTGACTTTGGGGCTTATGCATGTAAATGAACCCAAACCCCTTATGTTATCATGCATGTTTGTAGCCAAATTCCCTTATGTTATCATCCATGTTTGTGGGCAAATTCCCTTATGGTACTATGCATGTTTGTGGCCAAATTCCCTTATGATACTGTGCATGCTTGAGGCCAAATCCTTTAGGATAATATTCACGTTTGCGGCCAATCCCTTTATGATATCTCGCCTGTTTGAGGCCGATATGTTGGCATAATACCCCTACTATGTGACTCGCTTCCACTTGGGTTGGAAATACGTTTGGGTAACTTAGGAAAAACGTGAATATGACACGAAAACTTGACATGGGGTTTACATGAGAACATGACATTCATGATACATTTAAATGTGGTCATGACACGTAGGAAAACATGGAACTTGAACTAGACATGTGTGGGTTGTAAGTGTAATAAGACACTAGACTAAACATGAAAGTGGCCAACTCGAGGTTGGGTTGAGTTTGTAGCATAAATCTACCCGGACCCGCCCGGCTTAACTAGTGGCTACAAACAATAGGACCCAATGTGAGTAGTTGGTCATATAGCACTTGAAACCCGAGGTTAGACTAGGTTGTGGTGTAAAACTACCCGGACCCGCCCGGCATAACTAGTAACCACAACAAAGTCTAATGTGAGAGGTTGGGGTGCATTAATCTAATTAATGCCACATGAAAAGGTTAAGTAATTTTGACTAATGACACTTAACCGATATGACACGAATGGGTAGGTTAAGTTAAACCGGACTTGATTTCTTAATGACACTTAACCATATAAGACAATTAGGGGATGGGGTTAAGTAATTTACACTTAACTAATCCGACTTGGTAATTAGAGGGGGTTAAGTAACTTAGACTTAACTAATCTAAACACGGTAATTAGATGGGGTTAAGTGTCCTACACTTAACTAATCTAAACACGGTAATTCGATGGGGTTAAGTTAAACACTTAACCAATTTAAACTTGGTAATTCAATGAGGTTAAGTAACCAATACTTAACCAACTTAACATGATAATTTAATGGGGTTAAGCAACTTATACTTAACCAATTATACATGATGATTTGATGAGGTTAAGTAACCTATACTTAACCAATCTAATATGCGGACTTGATAGGGTTAAGTCACAAGACCTTTTAAATATACTTAACCATTGTAATACGATTAGTGGATGGGGTTAAGCTAACTCATACTTAACCAATCCGACTCGATAATCTAATGGGATTAAGATAATCTATGCTTAATCAATCTAACACGATAATCTGATAGGGTTAAGACAAACAAATACTTAACCAATTTGACTTGATAGGGTTAAGTCATGAGCTTCTTGGTATACTTAACCAACTTGTAGGGCTAAGCCTTGAACTTAAATACTTAGCCAATCTTGACATGATTCGTAGGCGGGTTAAGTCATGAACTTGAATGACAACACTTAACCCATTAGACAAAGTCCTAGCTCAGGGGACTCGGTTGAAAATCGTAGTTAACAAGGATAGCGGGAAGAGAAGCTCAGTGGTAAACCTTAGTTAAGGATAACTAAGTGATAATTCTTAGTCAAGGAAATTGGACCAGTTCACAAATAAATGAGTAACCCGATACGGTAAGTCATCGCTTGAACACACGTAGAGGAGCGAATTATCTGACTTAGATAAAGGCTCCAACGAACTGGGTGACGAAGCGGTAGCTTCGGGGGACGTAAGGATACTCTTGGTATCCCTCTGTGAGGTTGCAGATGATCCGCCTGGGCTCACAAGAGGTTAAGGTCTGCGGTAGAAGAACCAAGAGTATGCCTTGGTTGCTATGCGAGCGACCTAAAGACTGGGATGGATTAGCGTGGAGTCGACGATACTTGTTTTTGCCCTGGATAGCACGTCGCCGACTACCTACCATCTTTAGTCAATCGTGCACGTACGGAGAGGCAGAGAACTCCTAACAGACCATATACTTGCTATCGAGTTATGGGTGAGGTTGGCCAATAGGTAAGTGGGGCATAGCGGGGCCGAGATGTAGTTCTCATACATGATTTTTCTTGGATTGTCTTTCAGTAGTTGAGGGAGGGGTCACGTGGGACCATAGCCACGGATATAAAAACAGACCTTGATATCTGCATCGGCAGATGACTTAAAGCTCCCGACCGAGTTCCGTATTTCTTGATTTGCCCTGGCACGGAACTCGGATGGCACATTGAGATACATGTGCGTCTAGACATGGAAAACGATTCACGATACATACGTGGGATAAATGGCGTGGTTGACGGGTGGCATAATCCCTAGCGGCCCTAGGTGGCTTGAACCCAAACCGAGACACGGAAACGTTCATTAGGTAGCATAATCCCTAGTGGTCCTAGGTGGCATAAATCCTAAGTGAACACGCGATAGTTCATGGTAAGAAAACATAACCAGATCAAAGGTAGCAGTCCAAAACAACTTCAAGGATAAAATGGTACTACGTTGAGGTGGTATAGATTTACATGGGAAAGCCCGTACGGCCTACGGCAAAGGACTGAACTTATACATGGAAAGAAACATACGAGTTGGGAAAAACCTACATATGCTATATATTAGGTTGACATGGACCATTACATGACATTGGGCAAGGGACATTCATAGTTAACACATGACGCGGGTTGGGATACTGGTACGAGAGGTGCAGAGCAAATATACATGATAAATACCTTGGGATGTTATACATGATAGATACCTTGGGATGGTATACTTGATAGAAACCTGACGATGTGATACCTTGATTTATCTTGACACCGTAGTTTATCATGATACCTTAGTTTATCTTGCTACAGTAGTTCATCCGGTTATCTTGGTTTAGCTTATCTATCTTATCGTCATCCTTATGTTTACTTTCAGTTTATGCATGTCATGTTACCTTTATCTGTTTTTATACTGGAAGTAGATAGGACTTACCAGTCTTTATGACTGATCCCGTTTTGTTTTGCCTCTTTGTCTTCCGTCCCCCCCCCCCCCCCCCAGGTTTTCAGGGAGGAAACACTGTTGTTTAGTTCGGACCTCTTCTGCTAGAAGGTCATTATATATGGCTTGGACTTCTTTTGGCTATGGCTGCTTTACCGGGTTGTTTTGGGGAAATAATTTATGAAATTTTTTTATGCTTTACTATTTGCAAGACAGGTTTTTATGTACTCTGATGTAAAAGGCTTTAGACCTTGATGTTTTATAAAGTAATGAAATTTGTTTTACTTCCGTTGTTTTATATGTTCTGTCTTGTAATATTTCTGTGCATGTTTACCAATAATGCCCCTCCAAACCTAGTGCATTCCTTTGTGAGTGACCCTGGCGGAGGTGGGGTGTTACAATAACACGGAACAGGTTTACTCCACACAAATACCAGTGCACAAACAATTCCCAAAAACAGACGTATGGAGCCTACGATGCAACAAACAATATGCAATTCCTAAACCTACCCATTTAGGCCTAATTCTCAAACTTAGATTTTCAAAATCTAATTAATTTTACAAGAGTTATTTCTTTGGACTTTATTCCTGATTTCTTATTTCAAATCATTTGAAATACATATCTAGCTTTCATATAAACTACTTCACTTAGCGATCTCAAACCAAATCACTTGGAAATTCAAATTCCGAAATATCACAATCAACGCATATCAAAACGCATGCAACCACATATCAGAGGTTTCTCCCATCGACAAGGAAAAGGGCACGCACCTTTATTCGCTCGATATATATACATATATATATATGTGTGTATATATGTATGTATATATATATATATGCACCTCCCACTAACGAGGCAGGACCACGTCGACCACTGACCAATTAAGATCTTGGGTCCCACCCATACTTTTAGTTTTCTGTGATACCCGAATATGTAGCCACATACTAAATCATTTTATATCCCAAAGTGAAAAAATCATTTTGCAATAGTAATAGTAACAAGTACTTTCACATTGTCAATTCACACATATGATCAGTTCCTATTAATAATATAATCTTTGAGCTCATACGTCTCGAAGAAGGGTGTTAAACTAAGAGAATAAATTCTCCGCCACCAAACAGATATATCATCAACAACAACTAATCAGTTATGTTATGAAATACAATGGCAAACACACAATCAATTTCCAAATCATTGCGAAATCATCGGGTTTAGTCCTCGAAATCCTTTCTGATTTATAAACATTTTTATAAAACATCCCATGTCCAAAATCGGGAATAGCATTTCTTTTTCTTAGGGAAATCTCATTTCAAAACCATTAATTAAATTGAAATGAACCAAACAACATTGCTAAACACCTCATAGTCAAATCATGAAATAAATAATAAGGTGTTAGCATATAAGTATTTCTCTTCCCAACCCATTGATAAATATAAAAGCATATTTGCTCATAAAATGGTCGAGCACGGTCCACCAATCAATCGACAACAATAAAAACCAAGTATATATGGTTCATAACTCTTTCAAATCATTTATTATGATTTAACATAATTTTTCCATTTTTTAATAATTTTAATATGGCCTCTACAGTCGGTTTCCAATTTCGGTCACCGAACTGCATCTATAACGACCTTTTCAACATTGATTTGGACTTATCTTGAAATCTAACCGTTGGATTTTGAAACTTTTCTTTTTTTTGGACAGTTCTTTTCATTTTGAACCCAATGCTTTCATTGTTGGGAAAATCTGGCGGTTGGATCTCCCGGTATGTCCATTTGAAGTTAATAGTCGAAACTCGCGAATGTCTGCTGCGCTACTCGTCCTATTCAAACCATTTTATCATTTATAATAAAATTCGTCGATTCCGTTAAAACGTATTTTACAAAACGTTTATAATCTCGTTCAAAAACAATTTCAATCTCCAATTCAATTTTAAATCGTAAATGAATATTCCCTATAATTATAACATTAGAATAATAATATTTTCAAATCTCATATTCATGGTGTAATTTTTTGTGTCAAAAAAAATAAATATATTCATATCAACTACTATCATCAACCAATAATTATAATATAAGTGTTTCCGTAGTCAACGCTTATATTAATAATTTAATAATAATGACAGTTAAAACTGTAAACATCCACAAACCACAATACGAACATAGCAATCTCATGCAATCAATACATATTTAAATATGATTAAAATAACATAAAAAACAGTTGAGTGAGAATGTTCTCACACTGATTGGCTCGAAATCGTTATGAAACGGTTGTTTTTAATTAAATTAAATTGAGCGCTTAATTTAATCAAAAATTGTAGCTAGCTCATGGTTTCATCGGAACATGTTTCTTTCAATTCTGATATTGTTTGAACAAGTTATGAGCATTTATACATTAATTACATTATTATGATAATAAAAAATAATTAACTTAACTATTTTTTTCCAAATCGATCTTTACCCTCCTTCTCTTCGTTCGTCATCGCTAGATGCCCATAACCGAACCCACACATACCCCTAGGGTTCGAAATCGCCCTCTACACGTTGCGTCGGAGCCAGACCATGCCATGTCGAAGAGCTTCTCCTCCTCTCCCCACGCCTGGAGCCACACGCAGCTCGCACCCCCGTATGCGCCACGATTTGTGTGCGAACGTAGCACGTTTGAACTGAGAAATCGAGAGAAATACAACATTAAACCCAATCAACTCCGTATAGAATTGAAGAGCACAAGAATCTCTACGATTTTCGCTTAGAAATCATTACCTAACTCGTGAAGAATTGAAAGAAACCGAGAGAAGAAAACCAAAGCGTTCTAGCCATAGAAAACAAAGTGATGGCGCAAGTAGATAAGGGTTGGGATTGGGGGGTTATAACGGGTATAGGTTATATTTAATTCCAAACGTTACTTCATTACGAAGTTAACGCTCCGATCTCCAAACGAATCGCAACGGCTGAAGTCCTTAACCCAATACCCCTATTCTGGACATAATAGAATATGTTTCGCAAGCTAACTCGGTCATTTGATTACTTTTTCTCGAAATTAAAATATAAGTAAATATAACGTTAAATATTAAATTTCAATGTGCATTTTAATTTACTATGACCATATACGAGCTCCAAAAATTACGAAATTTGAAATCTTTCTACATTTCACAAGTACGGTTGTAACGAGCCTGGTCTCGTTGAATTCAGATACCGTTTTAAAAATGGCCTTATTTCTAGCTTTAACTGAATTCTAACTAAATTTCAATATGTGTTTATATTTCATACGCTTACATTCGAATTCCAATTGATTTTAAATTTCAAATTTAATAATAATTTGACATTCCGGATCCGATAAAATTGGTTTTATCAAAAAACGGAGGTCGTTTGAAAAACGACTATTTTTAAGGCTCAAATAAAACTAATAAAATATTTTTAAGGCTGATTCGGCTGAAAGTTCGAGGACGTCGAGGCGCAAATGCAAGAGAGCATTAGAGCAGAGTGGAGTTGTCATGCTTCGTCGAAGTGCTAGGTGCATGGAACATCCACTTGAAGGTAGCATTTTTGTACCTGCTGTCCTTAATTCTATGTCTAGTGATCAGATGCACGCGCTTGCTACTTGTTCTAGTTTTTTAATTAATGATGATATCAGGGATTTTAAAAACAAGGAATTAGAGAGGGTTAATAGTTTATCATGATTGTTGTGTCTTGGAATGTTAGAGGTCTGTGCACTGTTGATAAGTGTCTTAGAGTTAAAAATTACCTTAAGTCTATAAACTCGATATTATTGTGCTACAAGAAACAAAACTGGAAAACCCTGACATATATGTTTTGAATTGTTTGTGTGGGGGTATCATTGATAGTTGGAGTTTCATCCCTGCATAGGGTAATGCAAGTGGTTTGTTTACAGGTTGGAATGGAGATAGTTGGTTTTTAAAACAAGAAATTAAGCAACGCCACTGCCTTCACGTTGCTTTGGAGTTCAAATTTTTTAAAGTGGTATTTTTTTCTCTAATATTTATGGACCTATTTCTTGAAGGGAGAGAAAAGTTTTGTGGAAGGAGTTGAATTTCATAATCTTATGTATAGGCCTTGGGTTATCCGGGGGGGGGGGGGGGGACTTTAACGTTACTACATTTGATTTTGAAAGAAATTGTAGAAGTGTGGATTATAATGGTGATATGGAGGATTTTAGTGTTTTAGTGCAGGAGTGCAGCTTGATTGATCTTTCTTTAACTAATAGAAGGTATACCTGGAGTAATGGTAGAAGTCCCCCAACTTTGGTGAGATTAGATCGCTTTCTTATCTATTCTTCTTTTGAAAATTTACACCCCCTTTCTCATCAGAAAGTTTTATCGTCTATTATTCCTGATTATTGTCCCATTGTGTTGGATATGGGGGATGACTTGAGGAGGAAGGCCAAATTTAGAGTTGATAAGATGTGGTGCTTAGAAAATAATTTTGAAGAGATGATTAAAAGGAAATGGTTGGATTTTGGCAACTCTGGTGAGGCAACAAGTAATTTTTGTAGGAAGTTAAGGCTTCTTAGAAGATTTTTGAAGAAGTGGAATAAAGAAACGTTTGAAATATTTTGTGAAAAAGAAAAATCTTGAAAATGAATTTTTGCTGCTTAATGTGTTGGAAGAAGGAAGAACTTTAACTGCAGATGAGGTGGAACTTTAGAGAATAAAGAAGAATGAGCTGTTGAAGGCGATCGATCAGGAAGAGATTTTTTTGGAAGCAAATATCTAGAACTCAATGGTTGAAAGTTTGTGATAGTAATACTAGTTATTTTCATAAGGTGGCTAAGGCCAGGAGGAGGCTTAATTTAATCAGTAGTGTTTGGAAGGATGGTGTGGAGGTTAGTAATCAGCAAGAATTAAATGATACCTTCACTGAGTATTACAAAGAGATTTTTGGGAAGCGTAATGATCGTCATATTTCTGTTGATTGGGTTGAGTTATACCCTGATGCTCTCGACCATAGTGGTTTGGATGCTGCTTTTACTGAGGAAGAAGTTTGGGATGCTCTGAAAGATATGCCAGGTGATAAGGCACCGGGACCTGACAGTTTTCCTAATTTCTTTTTCAAAAAATATTGGAGTTAGTTAAAATATGGTGTGGTACAGTTGTCTAATGTTTTTTATGATGGTGACTTAAGGCTGGACATGCTGTGCTATGTGAGTGTGGTTTTAATACGGAAGAAAGAGGGGAATGTTGAGGCGTCTGATTTTTGACCTATTAGCCTTCTTAATAGTTCTTTCAAACTTTTCACTAAAGTTCTAGCTAATAGGCTGAAGGCTAAAATGGAGGTTCTTATTGATAAATCGCAGTCAGTTTTCATAAACGGAAGATTTATTTTTGAACGGAGTCGTTCTAGTGCAAGAGGTTATTTCGTACTGTAATAAAAATTTGTTGCCTTGTGCTATTTTGAAGTTGGATTTTGCTTAAGTTTTTGACACAATGGACTGGAAGAATTTTTTGATTGATGTTCTCAAGGCTAAGTTTCATGCCAAGTCTCCTATAATTACCAATTTTTCCCAACGTTACCCCGTCTAAATATTAGGCTAACAATCTTAGCCTGATTTTCCGTCCGCATGATTTTTGACATATAATATTAGACTAAAAACCTAGCCTAATTTAACGTACACAAAATTTGCATAAAGAAATCAATTAACATAAACATGACATAGGTGTAAACTTGACATTCTCGGCATAGTCAATATGAACACCATAGGTGTGTACTTGCAAAGTAATCAACATGAATATCATAGGCGCGAACTTGCAACGTGGACTAATTCAACATACATATATGTGAATTTGCAACATAGACTAAATCAACTTACATATATGTGAACTTGCAAATCAATCACGAACATTTAAATAAGTGTGAACTTGAAATATGACATAGGTTTAACATATACACATAAACATGTAGATCTATTATTTGGTAACATATGTGATATGATTTTATAACCTAAAACTTGCATAACATGATAAGCTACACAACTTGTCATAACAGGTTATATTCCAAGTTCATATACATATGAATAGGCTTATTCATTAATTCTCAATCCAACATGATATTAAAATAAAACCACAGACATAGATCAATATCATACATATAACATAATAGACATCGTTCTATTATTAATTTAATTCCAATGTATGACATAACTAAATTGACTAAAACATCGCAGGCATATAGATCTGATAATATTATGAACATGAAAAGGTTTGAATAATAATCTAGCTTCAAGAATATGGATAGATCTAACTTAAATAGAAAAATCCCCAAAATCAAGATCCAAGGATAAATAAAGAAAGTCAAGCTTAGATCCAATTTCATGGTCATAATCCTAGGCAATAACCTCATGGTCATGAATCATAGGTGATTAGTCATAATTGTCCTTGTCATAGTCATAGGCAACAGTCTTATGTTCACAGTCATAGGCGTAGGCATAGTCTTATGTTCATAGTCATAGTCATAGGCATAGTCTCATGTTCATAGTCATAGGCATAGTCTCATGCCATAACAATAGTTCCAACGTCATAGGCAATATTCCCAATAGTCAAGATCCAAGAAGAAAACAAGAATGTATACGAATCATACATACATCAATTCCAATTTATAACATGCCCATATTAAGTTTATAGTTTTTATCTAAAAGTAACTGGAACTTACAGATCGTGGTCTAAGAAATTGAGATGCAGAAGTTGAATCTATAAACTAGTCGTCAAATTGCTGAATCGTTGAATCTTGATTTGATTGTAGAAGCAAATCCTCAAATATGCAATTCCTAGCCGTAGTCTTCAAGAAATAGTCTTCGCGTTTTAATTTAACTTATCTTAATTTAATTTAGAGGAGGAAGAAGAAGCCATGTTCATCAAGAGTTTGTGCAACATAAGGTTAGAAAAGAATGGTGTAAAGAGAATGAGGCTAGGAGGCTGTTTATATAGGATTAGGCAGAAGAATCTAGACAGAAAACGAGATCAGATACATCAGAATGCATCAGGTTCGAAAACTGGGTTCGGGAGGCAGGTCGACTCCCAGGTCGACACTATGGTTGACCTGGTCCCTGGGAGGTCGACACTATGGTCGACACCCAGGTCGACCTGGTCCATGGACGGGAATTTTCCCGCCCAGCCTGTTCTGGGGTTTGAATTCGAATTTCGAATTCGAATTTCGAGCTGTTTTTTATTCTGAAAATTCCTGAAACTTCAGAGGGTCATATCTCCCTCATACGGACTCCGATTCTCGCAAACTCGGACTCGTTTCCAAGAAGAATTTCGAGACGAACGCAATGGCGCAACCCGTTTCCCCTGATTCTTATTTTAAAATTTAATTCTGCCTTAATTTATGGTTTTAACATGTTATTAAAATTCGGGTTATTACATAACTTCTGTAATTTGGATGAATTTTTGTTGTCATTTTGTGTAATTTTTTGATGGATACTTCTGTTGTTGTCTCTTCTTTTCTGGATGTTGGTCTAAATATGTATCGGTATTTTGAGGTTAGCATTTGAATATTGATACAATTTGATTTTTTACCAAATGATTTTTTAAATAATTTCAATAAACCGCTAAAAATAAAATTGAATAAATATAATGGATACCCATAAATACATGCCAATACCCACAACTTGTTTAAAACCCATTTAATGGGTACCCGTGCTGGTATAGGGTGGGCACAGGGCAAAAAATCACCCAACGGGGCGGGTAATGGAGGGTACTACATGCGTCCGCCCCGCCCTATTGCCATCCCTACATGGGATTTCGTGGTTTGGCACTTGGCAATGGAGCGGATACAAAATACCTCCATTGATTTAGCAAGCTTAGAAATGCCTGAGCGCATCGGTATGAGCTCGTGTTTTCTTTGGTTTGGCACGGGGTTTTAGGTTTTGAGATTGTCTCTAGCTTGGGATACAAAATTATGCAAATCGGCTTGGAAAATTCGCAAACTTGCCAGGTGCATGCGGATCACTGTTTTTTAGGTGATCCTCTTGTACCAATCATAGATTTTTGGCATACTTTTCAGGATTCGAAACTTTGTGCTGAAATTCGATTTTTGGGCTTCCGGGGATAAAATTTTAGGTTGATGTACGGAATCTTCACCTTTTAAATAAACCCTCTCTTGGGATGAATAAGGGTTGGCTTGTGTTGGCATTTTTGGACTTTGGCTACCGTTTGGCATATGGGAAAGCTCTCTTTGGATCTCATTAATTGCTTCCATGGTGATTCCTATGGCTATGGAATACTTCTTGGACTTGTGAACTTCTCTTAGAAAGTTTCCTCTCAACTTTCAGACATTGAAGTTGACACTCGTCTTGTTTTTGGATATACTTAGACGTTGAAGCTTTTCTTTGGACATTAAAGCTCTTCCTACACATTTTGGCCTAAAGAAGAAGAGGAGGGACATTTTAGGCAAAGTTGAGAACTAACGAGGACTTTGTTATTCTCTATTATAACTTTGTAAATTCAGAGTGTTCAAACTTGGATTAGCATTGTAATCGAAATAAGTATGATGAATGATTGTTATGAAGTGGACGTAGGCGTTAGTGCCGAATCACTATAAAAGTTGTGTGTCCCTTTACATTTCTTGCATTTTGCTTATTAGGTTTTCTACTCAACCCACTCTTGGTGTTGGCGTGTGAGAGTCACCACTTTTCCGCATCAATAAATGCTTAAAATCAGCTTAAACTCGGAGGAATCAACATAATCACCTATAGGAAAACAAATACAGGATTTAGCCATAGGGGTCGACCTGCGCCTTTAATAGGTCGACCTATCATGGCCTCGGGTCCACGTGGGAGTCGACCCTACTAAGATACAGGGTGACCTCTTATATGTGATTTTCTACTGGTTCGTTTTTAACTTCGATTGCAACTTTCAGAAATGTTTCGAATAGTCTAATGACCTCAAAATTATCTGAAATTGTTATATATAAGGTAGACCAATGCAACTACCAACCGGAAGAGGTTTCATAAGATTCTAGCATAAAACACAAAAGCTATACATGAATAAATCAAACTCAAACTGACTGTAATTCAGAAACTCTTAGAAACAAGTTACAGTAAGTACGATTACGCGAATCTTATCACGTAATAAGCGCTTACAGAGCTTGAGCAAGTTAGAAGTGTAAGAGAAATCGCCTTTAGGATGAATTCAAGTATTTGCGGCGAAGTATTTAGCTTAAAATTGAAGCTTTAGGACTGTTGGTAGGACTCAGTACCTTTGTATACCATTACAGTGACCAACAAAGACACTACTAGAACAAATTCCCAAATTAGATAAAATTACATATATTGATGAAGGTCAACCCATGGATTTGTAGTGATTTACCTGTAGCTAGTAATTTGAATAACAAGTTTTCTTCTATTACACTTGATATTTTGAACTCGAATTTAAGTTTGAGGAGGAAAACTTTTATTGTGTATTTCTTTCTTTCTTCAGGAAGGAGTAGATGGACTTTTTGTATTTTGAAATGTGTGCACTGGAAACTAAGTTCCTAAACTTCTCTTTAGATAAACATGGTTTGGGATTAATGCTGACCTATTTGGGCTTTAGTGTTGATTAGTGAAGCAAATTTAAGTTAGATTAGGCTATTAATCATTCAAGTCGCCTAAATTACATCATATTTCACCATTTCCACTCTTAAACACGTATTTAGCATTGTTTTAGCCATGTTAAAAATTATAGAACTTGTTCAAAATCTTTTTAACAAGATTTATTAACTTGTTAACACCAAAAATTTACATTTTCAATTTAAATTGTACATTTATATTTTTACGTACAAAACACACATTTTTAACTTTAAAATTGTATAACTCCATTACTCGATAAAAATAATTTGTATGATTATATTAAATTATTTTGACCTAGACATCGATTTTTCATAATATTAAATTTGTTTTTAACCCAAAATATTTAAAACACATAATTTTATACTTAAATCATTGTACACCCATGTATATTGCAATTTGTTGCAATATACACAATATAAATCTTGTAAATCCCCTTTTAATCAAAATTTGTACACTATAAAATTTTATCAACTTTATTTATACATATTAAGGTTCTCTTAATTTAACTTTTCAACAAACCCAATTTATTTCCCCTTTGTTATTTTATAAACTAAACCCCTAGATTGAATATATTTTCCCTAAAGCTCACTACTTGATCCCTTTAACGGTTAAATACTCAAGTTTCTCTAAAATTCCAAGATAACTCAAACACGAAATCAAATCCTACTTAGATAATTTTTTAAATTATCTCCCAAACAATATTTGGTTCTTAATTAACAAGTTAACCTGCTCGGTATAATTCATTAATTGTTATTGCAGGTAATCTTAAATTTAGGTTTGTTACAATAGTTCTACAAAGTACGACTATAAAGAAGTATCAAATATTTATACTTAATTCTTGATGCTTAGTTAGACCCTTCGGACATCCAATGATGCTTTTTGTGAGGAGGAAGACCAAGTTTGACCCTACACACACATGGACGCACATTGGCGTATCAGTTGAGTTGGTGTGGTTTTTTTAAGTGCGGGTTTGATGCTTAGTGTACTGGAGCTCATTTCAGCTTGGCTACGGACTTTAGGTTCTTGCTTCTTCGGATTTTGGAGATGGTCCTTTGCTCTCAATATTGCTTGGTTCTTGATCTTGTGGTGGTAGTATAAGCCTTAGACTGATTCGTCTTGGCCTGATTGCTTGGATTGGATGGTTGCTTGCGGAGCGATTCTGTGTTTCGGGACTTGGTTCTTGGCGGTAGGGCTTATTTGCTTTGGGCGGTCGTGGGGTTATTTGGTTTGGTTCAGGAGTTTATTGTTTGGATTTTTTTTATTTTTTTATTTGGTTCCTTTTGAGGTTTGATGCCTGTTTTGTGAATAGTTCTGTGTTATATGTCACAACAACGGCCGTGCGTTTTCAACCACTGTTGTTATTGTTAGTCATCTGAGAAAGACGTTTTTTTCTCTATTTCTACGTATGAATATTTGTTTTTAGTTAAAAAAAGAAGATACAACAATATGAAATAGAAAAATACACAGTTCTTTTTCGGCCCACACGCTTCCATTTCCTGTACACGGTTTTTTTTAGGTCAAACCACGACAATGTATTAGTGAGTGCATCAAAGTCGGCTTCTTTTTGTGCGAACGAGTCTATACATATATAAACCAAATTTAAGAGAAGTTGTTTTATCCTTGAGGACGTAGTGTATTTTTACACACTTTTTTTGCACCTTCGAGCACTATACCAAAATATTTTCAAGAGAATGACGACGTACACGACTTAGTTGAAGGTCATTGTTTTCAACATTATGAATATTGAAAATGGGAATTAACGTGTTAATAAGTAGAGTTCTGAATATAGAGTAAGGTTTTTTCAAAGTACAAATTTAATTCTTTTTAACAGAATGTTCCCATAACTTTAATTTTAGTGTCGACTAAAATATATAGATGGATATCTGTTACAAGAACACATTCTGAAGAAAAATTAGATTTAAGGACAAACAAATTTTGCTATGTAAATTGAGGACAACTTTCATATTTTAATTAGAAAATGTACAAATATTTTAAACTAAAAACACACATTAACATTTCACAACTAATAAAAATTAATATAAAAATGTTTTCGTGTGATTATAGGATTAAAAATTAATAAAAATCAATTAGCAAATATATATTTATTTTGTAGAAATTGAGAAAATGGATATAAGAAAATAAAGGATGGAAAGCTAAATGAACCTGACTCATATATATAATGAACCTGACTCATATATATAATGAACCTGACTCATATATATATATATATATATATATATATATATATATATATATATATATATATATATATACATACACGCACGCACGCACGCACGCACACTAACTTCCGTCGATTAAAATGATTTTAAATTCACCTTTTTCATTTTAATTTTAAAGGATGTTTTTTTTTTTTTTTTTTGTAATTAATTTAGTAATGATGAGAAATTAAATTGAACTTTATGTTTATATAATATGATCTAGTCTTTGCTTTTAATCTAATCATTAAACTTAGTTGCCCTTTGAATTTATTTATTTATGTATCCATAAAACTAGATACCCTAATATTTAATATGCATTAAATTGAATGTCAATTTGCATCAATTATTGCTGCGAAAGATACTTCAGATTCAACTGGGTAAGAAATGGATGGGTGGATGATGCTCTACCGGTCTCAATGCAGGGACGAAATACCAGAGAAGAAAAGATACTATCTTTAGCAACCGGGAAGTTTAATAAAGCAAGGGCCTTGATGGCTCTTCCAATTTTATAATTCTGAGTGCACAATGTATGCAAATACGCAGAAACCAAGAAATAGAGCACGTTGGTAGGATTCTTCTGTTCTGTAAATTTACATAACATACGCGAACAGTTTAGGTTCAAATGCAACTGTATTTTGTTACTGCCAAATAAATAATGATTAAAGCTGTTCTTCAAAATCCAAAATGATCATGTTCACCGTTGATTAAGAATTTAAGAATTCACGTTAATCAACTAGTCTTTGTAGGATTCGTTCTTTTTTTATCTTGAAAGGAAATACAAAAGATGAATATTGATTGAACTGGAAATGGTAGGTTAAAACAAGAGGAATGCGTTCTTTTAGCGAAAGAGATAATACGAAAGAAAAAGAAGAAAAAATGATGAAAAATGTGAAGTAAGAGAAACAAAAAAGCAAGGGAACTTTCGCGCCGGACTTGCATCCGATAACGTGTAAAACGTAAATTGTTACCTTGCACGGTTGACGTGTTGGACGCGGAGGCCGGCGATAACCGTCAATATTTAAAAAAGAACATTACCTTTGCACGTAATGTAAGATCTCAATCAGACAGGGGAATCTTGGTATATCACAAATGATCTAAATATGTCAACAGCAGAAAGTATGTATGAAAATGAAACGAAAACAGTGATCACGTACGTAAACGAACCAAAAATAATTAATGGACGGAAAACGCACTACACCGACCAGTGCCCCTCTGCAGCAGAAAAAAACAACATTCACGTTGAACCGGAAATGCGACAATTCGGTAAATCCAAACGTGTAAACGTGGATGAATAAAAATGCACACGTACATCCACGCATAACACACACGTGTAGGTGTAGCAATCCTACTCAAAAGTTAGTTTGCCAAATCTATGTACAGCAAGGAGGAAAGTGCTTAAAAGCAAAATCGCCAGTTTCATACTTAAAAAAGGTTGTATGCCACCCCAAAATTCCACCTTTTCAGTTATACACTCTAGCACGCTTTTCATGCAAAACATTAATGCTTTTCACATAAACCTCTTTCATTGAAGCAGTGATATAAAGTGTACACGTATTTCTTATTAATTACACTAATAATAATGCATTTGTAGTTAAGTAGTAGTTATTTAATTCTAAAGGTGTTGTGCAGTTGCGCATTGATCAAACCATGCGCTAAAACTAGTTACTACTAGCTTACCAAATTCTCTGACAGTACATTCTTTTTGAACCATGAAAATTCTCTTTTAAGGTGATAAATTGATTTTCTCTAAAGTTAAAGTTGATTGTGATTCGATGTACTTTTATACATGATTTTTTAATTCAAGTGCAATTGCCCAATCTGTGCAAACTCCATAGTAGACCATAGATTTTATTTTCTTTTACCCCCAAGTTTTGATTAACTAGTTGTATAAATGGGAGTTGTTGAAAATTTTAAGGCGGTAAATGCAACAGAAAGATCGAACATCGTGAACCATCCAGTGTTTTGATTTTCCTTAATCCATTTTCCGATTCGGTTAGCTGTCATTCTATTCACATTTTCGAACATCATTTCAAAATAAACGAAATATATATTCTTTTAAGTTTAATTTTGAATGTATTTTTCCATATAAACTACTAGCACGTTTTAGGTATGAATCTCTTTTGAAATTCCATAATTTATTCTTGCGCTTCTATGGAGTGCAAATAGTGCATGAAATCGTAACAATGATTTCGTAAAACAATTTGTTGGTAACTTGATTTTTTATTTTATCATCAATCAATTTTCTTTTAGTGTAACATGCTTTTACCTATATTCTTTTAATGATAAACTTGTTCTATTAAAAATATAATTATGTTTTAGCTACCTAGAGAATGTTACAATGAACCTTTTTCCATTTGGTTTACAATTCTGATGCAATAGGAGTTGCCTATGTTATTAACAACAAACTCAATTTTATTTCATTATACAAGCTAATAATAAATTTTAAAATTCTAGTAATTTTCTCTGGTACTGTTTATATATTTTACTGCCATAATTATAAACAGAATGAATAATATTTTTTATGATATATTTATATTGTGAGTACTAACTATATTTTGACATAATTATTTTTAATATAATTTCATGTTTCTTAATAACTTTTCAAATAGTTAAAATTTATATTACAATAGCCATTAATACCAAAATTAAATTTTATCATGGTTATATAATAAATTAAAAACTATTCAGTATGATAATATGATAACAGAACCATTAATTATACAAACTTATTTTCTATTTGGTTTTAAATACATATTCTACTACCAGGGTTTAAGATATAATTTATCCCAGCCTCATTACATTTTAGCTTAATACAAAGCCAAATAGAAACATATCACGTTATAATATTTTGAAAATGTAGGTATTATATTTATTTACTTCTAACATCAATTTCATATTTCATATTTCATAAATGTTTTTTTAGAGGAAAAGATGCGAAAATCCGAATTAGAAATGTTTGGCATCTCTTAGTTTGGCAAAATAAAAATATAGCTTTTATTGAACTTATTAGTAATACAAAACATCGTTAACAAGTGATAGAAACTTATTTATTTATTTTGAAGCTCATTAACCAAAATTATCCTTTGAAAAGAGATGTTTGGTTTTATGATTATAGAAAAAAGACGTTTAGTGCATAAGGTGATATATGTCAACGATAAATTTAATTTCAAATATTAAATAAATAACAAAGTCGTCATTATGAATGGTTGTTGGTTTGTCTTGTTTGTGACAGTGAAAAACAAACCATCTGAAACTGACATAATCGTAAATCGTTAGACAACTTGAAAGTCTAAAATGTAAGTATGAACTAATAAACATGTAAATTTAAACAATTTTTTTGGTTATAGTAAGTCTGCGACCTTATATGCATACGTTGCTATGGTGCGATGTAGAATTTGGTCTCAAAGGTTAGATTAACTAAAACATAATGGGTAAACATGAAATAGACCAGTTCTTTTAAAATGACATTTGTTTGAGCTATGAAATAAAATAAAATAAAATAAAACTTAATTAAATTAAGAGCTCAAAAGTTTCATTCACGCTGTGTGAAGCACGAAGCAGTTGATGTATACATGAGCAGAACTAAAAACTCATATTCCGGCTTTGACATCAATTACACGAACACATCCCCGGAACCGTTGAGTACCAAAAGTAAACATTTCATTCAAAAAGTCATGCCTATTTTAGTCATACCAAATATTTCACCGTCGTATATAAATACCCCATCCTCTGCTCCCTTCCAAAGAAATTTCAAAACTCCAACCTCCAACCAAAATTCCATCATAAAATAGAGTAGCCAGGAGCTCCACCCCCAAAATCCCCGCATCATTGGCTTCCCCTCTAATGCAATCGCTCTCTCCACCTCGCCCCATCTCCCCCGACCGCTCCTTCCCCTCCGCCCCCAAACCCTCCGTCTCCACCAAAACCCACCTCCACAACCTCAACCTCCTCCTCCACAAAACCAACACAAGCAGTACCACCACCGTCGCGCCCCAGCCACCGAAACCCCAATCGCCCAAATCGAGAAGCTACAACTTCAACAACATCCTAAACCTCTCCACCTTTTTCAACGCCCCAAAATCCGACGAAATGTCGCCCCGCTCCCTGACAAACCTCACCCGCCTCCTCTCCGACTCTCCCCGTCCCTCTCCCCGATCGACCATCGCCCCCGTCTGGCGCACCCTCCACGGCTCCAACGACTGGGTCGATCTTCTCGACCCGCTCCACCCTGACCTCCGTCGCGAGCTCATCCGCTACGGCGACCTCGTCCAGTCCGCCTACCACGCCTTCCACTCCCACCCCTCCATTCCTCCATCCTCCGCCAACAGACCGGTCTCCCTCCCTGACCGCAACTACCGCCTCGTCTCCCACCTCTTCACCACCTCCTCCATCACCCTCCCCCGCTGGGTCCCCGGCTCCGAACACAGCTCCAGCTGGATCGGCTTCGTAGCCGTCCTCGACAATGACAGGGAAATCAGCAGGATTGGACGCAGGGACATTGTCATCTCCCTCCGCGGCACCTCGACCTGCCACGAATGGGCCGAGAACTTCCGCGCCGACCTCGTAGACGTCGACGGAGCCGGGAAATGCCAGGTAGAACGTGGGTTCTGGAGCCTGTTCAAGACGCCGGGCAAGCACGTCCGGAGTCTCTGCACCGAAGTGGTGAACCAGGTCGGAAAACTGATAGAGCAGTACGAAGGGGAGGAGCTGAGCATCACGGTGACTGGGCACAGCCTGGGGGCGGCATTGTCGGTGCTGGTGGCGGATGAACTGAGCCTGCTGAGAAGGGTGCCGCCCATTGCTGTGTTCTCGTTCGGGGGGCCGAGGGTGGGGAACAGGAAGTTTGCGGAGAGAGTGGAGAGGAGAGGGGTCAAGGTGCTGAGAGTGGTCAATGCCCATGACCTTATCACTAGGGTCCCTACCGTCCCTCACGTGATCGAGGGCGTTGACTGCTACACTCACGTGGGAAGGGAATTGAAGGTTGATAGCAAATGCTCGCCTTACTTGAGGCCCAATGCTGACGTGGCCTGCTGCCATGACTTGGAGGCGTACTTGCATTTGGTGGACGGTTTCATGGGGTCCAACCGCCCGTTTCGGTTTGATGCGAAGAGGAGTTTGGTGAAGTTGGTGAATAATCAGGGTTCTAATTTGAAACAGAAATACGCGAGCAAGATTAAAGATTTGGTTTTGGATCCGGTTCGGTCTAACTTGGCTCAGGGCTGTCTTGCTAGCCCATCCTAGAACCATTTTTAATCTATATCTATTTGATTTTTTGTAATATTATCTGGTCAAAGATTAGAATAAAATAATGTGTACAGTTATGGAATATAGAAGTCAATTCTTTTAATAGTCAGCTACTGATTTAATTTGACATATATATATATATATATATATGATTTAACAATATAGTTTCTAAACACACCAATTCTTCTGTACCGAAATCCTGTGTTCCCCGTGTCTTCAATCAATCACAGTCTGCTGATTTTCGTTTTTTACAATTAAACCCCTCAATTGTTCGGAGACTTATATATAAAATAGAAAAATGAGGAGATTTGATTGGTGAACACACGCGGGGTTGTGCACAGAAGAATTGGTCTTGTTTCTAAATAGCTTTATTCATTTACTATTAAATTGGATTAGACGTGATTGACTAAAAGTCAAGGATTACTAGGTGTACTATTGTTGGTTTTTTTTTTTTTTTTTTTTTTTGATACGTGTTAATTTTAATGTGAATTCATTATCAAATATAAAGGAAAAAGGGGCTGTGGAAATTAATTTGTCAAGTCAGCCTATATGCAATATAGGTCAAAATATATCCAACACAGTTTTAGTATTATATCAAAATCAATTTATACATTTTTTTTTTTGTATTACTGCAGTTAGTTAATGATAGATTATTTATACCTTTGCACCCATGTTTATGTAAACTCATAACAGTATCAATTAATTCTGAAATGATGTGCAATGATGTTATAAAAATGCATAATGTGAAGTGAACAAAATATTAGTTAGTCAGCAAGTTAGATAGGTAATTAGGTGGTCATTCACCTATATTTAAGAAATCAATGCTTGAAGAACAAGTTTCATACAAGGTCAAGGGAAATGGTCCTACACCATGTCCATGTAGAAACTATGTAACTTAAATGGCTAAAGATAAATGTTGCTTGCTACTTGAATTGAACTGGCCTACAAATGGTTGAAAATAACACCTTTGTTCTATAATTTGTGGCAATGCAATGAAAACAGAAGATATATCACAATACATTATTGTTCACTTAGTTGACAGTTCATGAATACAACTATTGTACACTTTAATGCAAACCTTTATAATTTTTGCGAAGATAGACCCTTGTGAACTTCAATTATTGTCTATACGTTGAGATTAGCAAGTTATAGTACACTTCAATTGACAATTTAACCAGATTTCATTTAAATATATAATAGGAAAGCCAAACCTATAATCAGACTGCCATTCAAATTAAAAAGTATATATTCAAAGTTTAATGCCAGTTTATCAATAGGAGTTTGTTGACCCTATTTTAACTGGGGTCACCATAACACCACTAACGGTGTTAGTGGTGTGCGGTTGAGATTGCCCCCTATTAAATTTCAGCCACACACTACTAACACCGTTAGTAGTGTCATGGTGACCCAGTTAAACACGGTTAAAAAACTAGCTCTCCCTATTTGTAGTTATCCAGAAGGAGAAACCGAAATATTAAAAAATAAAAATTAGTAAATAATGTGCATGAAATCATCTTTTAAAGTCGTTCACACGGGTGCGACATTCGTCAATCACGCGACATGTCCACATTTTTGGGAACTATTACATACACTGTTGCATGGGCTGCTTACGATTTACCACTTAGCCGCCATTAAATTTAGGATTTTTCCGTTTCTTTTTCACGTTGTCTTGTTCTGAAATTTATTACAAAAATAGTACGTATTATTTTGAAACATATAATAATTTATGCGTTGGCCACAAATGGAAAAGTTCTTTCAACATTTTGATATATATTCCAGTCTTGGTTCTGCTACTGCTTCAAAGATTTATCGTTTACTAGTTTGGATTTTCCGTTGTTACATACGTACGCACCCACCTCATCCTGCATATGCATGCCATAAAGTTTGATTCGACTCCAAGTTTTCTACGCAAAATAAAGCATAGTTCACCCACAAAACCATCTTTTGAAGGTTGAACAAACTCCGGTGGATCATTTTCAGCAACGACGTGAAAGATATACTTAATATTTCGATCATACATAAAATCATATAATGAGGGATCATTTTATCAGTTAACAGTCTTCAAATTTTGACCCTGCATTAATTATATTTCTGTAGAAACAACGGCGCATCCGAGCTAGATATTGTAGTTGTATCAATGGAAGAACTTAATATCTGGATGGCACAAGTAAATAACTGTGTTTACAGGATCGTAAGTGCGAAGAATAATCAACTTATATCTAGATTGCCTTTAATGCTAATGGCAAGTCATATCAGTTATTAAGCCGTTCAAACCATTCCCAAAAATGAGGTTAGATCATGGATCACATCCGCATCGGTTGACCCTCCACCCATTCAACCGCATAAAACACAACAATTTCAATATAGAGTTTCTATTTACTTAGTCGGCTTTTATAAATCCGACCGAGAAAACGTCGAGGATTACGATACAGACCATAAAAATAGTCTGCTTTATAAAAACCGGCTATTCTTTTTATCTATAGGCAGCTATATAAATGTCGGTTTTGGAAAAAACACTATCCCACCTCCTCTTTTTTTCTTCCCTATTTCCTACCCTTCCACCAATTTTACCCCAAAAGGAAATAAAATAAAAGGGCAGCTAGTAAAGCAATGCGAGGTAACGGAAGTTGCAGTACAAAAAAAGTACCGATACAAGAAGAAAACTTGCTCCTCCGACAAGACGAGATGTAACTAGGCGACGGAGAGATACACAGAAGTAGAGTTGGATCCGAATATTGATCAAAACTTAGGACATGAAAAAGTACCGAGTAATTTTTGTGCACTTTCCAATCAAGAAGAGCATATAAACACACGCGTTGAAGATCATTATGTAAGTTATCTACTTTTTGTTTATCAAGAACAGTAATTTCATGTATATTAGAAATTTAAATATCGTCTCATTTATGGCTAGACGCGGCAAGACAGAACGCACGGCTCGTGGCAAAGCGTTATTCATTTATATGCCACGATTTGCAATTACAATACAACATGCATTATACACGCATTTGTCGGTGAAGTGGGACTTAATGACTTCATTAATATATGTTCACTTAACTATCATCAAATTGTTTTGATCATACATAAAATCATATGACGAGGGATCATTTTATCAGTTAATAGTCTTTAAATTTTGACCCTGCATTAATTATATTTCTGTAGAAACAACGGCGCATCCGAGCTAGATATTGAAGTTGTATTTTCAAGCTTTTCCAACGGAACAACTTATATCCGGATGGGACAAGTAAATAACTGTGTTTACAGGCTTGTAAGAGCGAAGAATAATCAACTTATATCTGGGTTGCCTTTAATGCTAATGGCAAATCATATCAGTTCGTCCGTTCAACTATGAGACAATTCCCAATATGAGGTTGGATCATGGATCACATCCGCATTGATTGACCCTCCATCCATTCAACGGTAGAAAACACAACAATTTTAGTATAAAGTTGGTCGGCTTTTATGAATCTGACTAAGAAAACGTCGTGGATTACGATGCAAACCATAGAAATAGTCTACTTTGTTAAAACCAACTATTTTTTCTATTTATAGTCGAGTATATAAAAGCCGGCTATGAGAAGAACACCATCTCACCTCTTCTTTTTTTTTTTTACTCATTTTCTCTTCCCCCCCCCCCCCCCCCAAAAAAAGCTGGTAGAGCAATGCGAGGTAGCGGAAGTTTTAGTGCAAAAAATGTACTAGCACAAGAATAAAACGTCGCTTCTTCGACAAGATGAGATGTAACTAGGCAATGGTGAGCTACACGGGAAATAGAGTTGGATCTATATATTAATCAGAGCTTAGGATGCAATTAAGTACTAAATAATTTTCGTGTACTTCCCAAAGAATAAAAGCATATAAACCCACGCGTTGAAAATTCTGTAAGTTATCTACTTTTTGTTTACCAATAATATTAATTTTATGTATATTAGAAACTTAAATCGTCTCATTTATAGCTAGGCACGAAAAGATAAAACGCATGACTCATATCCAAATGTTATTCATTTATATGCCACGATTTGCTATTATGAGAAAATCAGCATTATACACACATTTCTCAGTGAAGTGGGACTTGACGATTTCGTTAGTACATGTTCATTTAACTATTATCAAACCATTTCATATTTTTAATTAGCTTGATTTAACCGTAAATTAATTTTTTAGGTATTACAAATTTTTTGAATTTGGATTTTCAGTTGACCGGGACGTTAGCCTCATGTTGGTGGAAGACCACCCATGCATTTCATTTTGAGTTTGGAGATTTAGTCATCACGCCTTTAGACCTTATTGTGCTCCAACTTTCGGTTGGGTGAGACATTACTTTACGATGAGCATTATCAGCGCTCTAACTTCATATTGTCTCTACTGCCTTTTTTTTTGGCATATCCGACCGGTTTTTAAAGTAATCGCAAACACTTTTACTATTAACAATAATAAATACAAGTATAACAGGAGGTTGGTGGTAGTCAACCTACTACAATTCGGTTTTTAAGGTGGACCGTCCACCGATTGCGACATTTATTGTAACAACCCGTATTTTCAATAACCTGTTATAACATAAATGGAGGCAGAATTTAATTCAAAAATCTGAATCAAGGGAAACGGGCTATGCCATTGCGTTCGTCTCGGAAAAATACGCGAAATAGAGTCCGAGTTTTCGAAAATCGGAGTCCGTATGACCCAGTTAAGGCCCATTGAAGTTTTCAGAAAATTCCTAAGTAAAAACAGATTTAAATTTTAAATTAAAAAGCAAGGGTTAGGGCAAACTGACGCAGGCGGGAAAATTCCCGCCAGGACCCGCATGTCGACAGGGATGTCGACAGGGTCCCTAGGGTGTCGACAGCCCTGTCGACAGGGGGTGGCCGGGCTGTTTGGCCTGGTGCACCATTTCTGATTTGGGCTTGGTCTTGTGGCTTGGTTCTAGAGAATTCCGAAATCTGATGGACCTAATTGAATCTAGGGTTAATCCTATGGTCTAAATCACTAGCCTAATCTATAAATAAGACCCTAACCTACCCTAAATCATTCATTATTCATTCTAGCAACAAAACTATGGCAAAATCAAAACTCTCATGGCCTCCACTCTCTTCATACAATTCCTAAATTAATTCCTAAGTGATTTTCCATGCATACAAGTATATTTGGGCTTGTATGATCCTCCTTAGCTTGCATTAAAGGCTTGTTTCTCTATTGGCATCATAAAGGAGGAGTCTTGATCAAGTTTGCTTTCATTTGGGGGTTTTAATTAGTTGCGTAAGGGGTTTCTTACATTTGCTATACTCATTTGAGTCCGCATAAGCATTGTAAGCCCTATTCCTTTCATACTTGAACTTTAAAGTTAAATGTATGATATGCAAGTTTTCTATCATATGTTATGCAAGTTTTAGTATGCAAGTATGATATGCAAGTTGCCATATGTCATGCAAGTTTTATTATGCAAGTATGATATGCAAGTTGTCATATGCTATGCAAGTTTTGTATGCAAGTTGATTTGCAAGTTTATTGAGTTATGCATGTTTATGCAAGTTCACTATGCCATGATTTTGCAAGTTTATTGAGTTATGCATGTTTATGCAAGTTCACTATGCCATGATTTGCAAGTTTATTGAGTTATGCATGTTTATGCAAGTTCACTATGCCATGATTTTGCAAGTTTATTGAGTTATGCATGTTTATGCAAGTTCACTATGCCATGATTTGCAAGTTTATTGAGTTATGCATGTTTATGCAAGTTCACTATGCCATGATTTGCAAGTTTATTGAGTTATGCATGTTTATGCAAGTTCACTATGCCATGTTATGCATGTTTAATAAGTTATGCATGCTTATGCAGGTTCACTATGCCATGTTATGCATGTTTAATAAGTTATGCATGCTTATGCAAGTTCACTATGCCATGTTATGCATGTTTAATAAGTTATGCATGCTTATGCAAGTTCACTATGCCATGTTATGCATGTTTAATAAGTTATGCATGCTTATGCAAGTTCACTATGCCATGTTATGCATGTTTAATAAGTTATGCATGCTTATGCAAGTTCACTATGCCATGTTATGCATGTTTAATAGGTTATGCATGTTTATGCAAGTTCCATATGCCATGATTAGGCAAGTTTAACATGTTATGTATGTTTATGGTAATATGCAAGTTCACTATGCTAAGTTATGCAAGTCTAACATGTTATGCATGTTTGTTGTGATGTGCAAGTTCATCATGTATGTTATGCCAAGTTCCCTCTTTCTATCCTTTATGCGTTATTACGAATATGTAAGCGATAGAATGACGTTGGGGGGTTTGGGTAAACTTAAAATACATGAAAACATAAGATTGGGAATTTACCTATTAAGTTAGGTCTACCCCTTGGGAATTTACCTATTAAGTTAGGTCTACCCAAGTAATTGTTGACTTGTAATTATGTTTTGAAATAAAGTGGACATGACACTTAGAAAACATAAGTGTGGCCAACTCGAGGTTGGGTTGAGTTTGTAGCGTAATTCTACCCGGAACCTACCGGCTTAACTAGTGGCTACAAACAATAGGACCCAATGTGAGTAGTTGGTCATGTTGCACGTGAAACCCGAGGTTAGACTAAGTTGTGGTGTAAACCTACCCGGACCCACCCGGCCTAACTAGTAACCACAACAAGGTCTAATGTGAGAGGTTGGGTGCATTAAATTAATTAATGCCTCATGATTAGGGTTAAGTCATGGCCCACTAATACTTAACCAATTTTGGGGATACGAGGGATTAAATGGGGTTAAGTGGTGAACTGTCGGTTACACTTAACTAATTTAATCCATGATTAGTGAGGGGTTAAACCACACTTAACCCTCTTAGAAAACCCTAGCAGCGTGGTCTGTTCCGGCAGTAATCCCAGTTGGGTATCATTCACAACCCTAGAGGCTAGGCTAGGGCGGGGGCACGATTACTGGACGGAGGTAAGCGACCAAAAGATGGCTGAGTGGTACAGCGGTGCGGGTCCAGGCGGGCTACGGACGTGCACATAGTCCGGTATTGGACAAACTCGAGGCACGGGTACCAGTAGGTTTAGACTGTGCATTATTGCTTAGGTGTCTGGGGTTAACACCCGAGGGCTTGATACACCCGAAGGTGGACCCAGCACAGTCTGACTACAACCATATGTGGGCCGTATGGACACCAACACTTGACGTGTTAGGTTTATAGGGAGCCGATCGACTAGACCGTTGGGCTGGACCTTGTATTAAGGTCACCTCATGTTATTGGGCCAAAGTTTGGGCTGAGGGATCAATACCTGTTATGTTAGTTTACTAGTACACCTGGGGTGCAAAACCTTAATCCTGATTATGCGATGACACCTTTATCTACCTTGATAGTTAATCATCATGTCATTATCCTTATGTTCATACTTGCTGCCCATGACAGTTAACTTTATCAGTTTACATTGATTGTAGTAGGGCTTACTCAGTCTTTTCGACTGACCTGCTTTCTTTCGCCTCTTTTCTTCCGTTTCCCCCCCCCCCCCCCAGGTTCTCAGGGAGGGAATACAGGAGCTTAGCTTGGATCCTACCTGCTTTCTTGGATAGCTCATGTATGCTTTGGACTTGAGCTCGCTATGGTTTTTCTGCTTTGGGGATAGCTACTTATGTTTTTCTCTTCCGTTTTCAGATGATGTTGTTTATGTACTAGACTTATTTTATTTGGAAAATTGACATGAGGTTGTACTAAGACTTGATTTGAAATGGTTTAAAAATCTTCCGCTGTTTTATCTATGTTATTTACTCTGATTACATACATATGTTCTTGTTCTGCCTTGATATATCATTATGCATGTTTACCTTGTTTTAAAACGCCCCACCAAAGTCAGAGTTGCTTGTAAGAGCCACCCTGGCGGAGGTGGGGTGTTACATTTGGTATCAGAGCATAAGGTTTACGAGAAAGAACAAAAAGGTTTTTTTTTTAAAAAACTTTTTGGAAAAATATTTTCAAAATCAAGTATAAGGTATTTTCCAAAGAAAAGTCTAGTTTATTTTAAAGGCTATTCCCCAAAAAGCCATTAGCAAAATTCCTTCGTTTTTCTCCATTCTGAATCTATCTTTTTCTTCGTTTCCAGTATGGCCGATAACTTTGCCATTCCGGAGGGAGTACACGTACCTGTTTGGTATAGGAGACTTTTGGAGGCTAGGGCGACCGAAGCCGGCCCCGCAAATATTACTCCTCCTCCGGTAGTTGATGTTCCTCTTCCTCCTTCCCCTCAGCATCCTCAAACTGACTTCGCAGAGATTTGCCAAGATTTTAAGGCGATGGGTTGCAAGAATTTCTTTGGAACCGAGACTTATGTGGAGGCAAGGAATTGGTTGAAAGAAACCGAAGATCTTTTTACCTTCTTTAATATAGATGACCGTAGGAAGGTTTTATTAGCAGTGTGGTTGTTAAAGGAAGAAGCTGCACGTTGGTGGGTGGTCACCACCGTTACTAGGCCAATTGAGACTTGGGAAGACTTTCGGGGAAAGTTTGGATTAAGGTTCCTATCACTGAAGCAAGGGGACATGACTATTAGGGAATACATAGATCAGTTTAATCAACTGGCTCGGGTCGGTTTAGACTTAGTTAACACAGCTCAGAAGAAGGCCCTATACTTTGCTCTAGGATTAAACGAGCCATTACATGGTTTGGCCATGACTCATATACCCTTGGGGGCAACTTTTGAGAGTTTGGTGAATATGGCCCTACTTGATGAAGAGAGTAGGGGTGACAAGGAGGAGATGAAGATGAAGGATACTCAAGCCAAGAAGACTGATTCCCAGTGGAAAGGAAATCAGGGTAATCCAAGCGGTCAGAGCAGTCAAGGCAATAAGAACAAGGGCAAGAACAACAAGAGGAAGTGCCATTATTGCGGTTCAGTTGGGCATCTTAGTAAGGATTGTCGGAAGAGAAAAAGGAATAATGGTGAATGCTTTTTCTGCGGTGCGACTGGACATTTCAGTAAGGATTGCCCGAAGAAGCAGGGGCAAGGCCAGGGGCAGACTCAGCGTGCTGGACCTTCGAGAGGGCAAGATCATGCTCGCAATGCTGCTCCAGTTCCCGATCGAGGTAGTATTTCTGTTGAAAGCCTTGTATACATTTCTGATTTTCCCTGTTCGTACTTTGTTTGATTCTGGCACATCGCATAATTGTATCTCATCTGATCTAGTTGAAAGTTTGCACCTAAGTACTAGTCTAGTTGATGATCCCGTATGTGTTTCAAATCCAATTGGGGGTTCTGCCCGTTTGTCTGTGGTCTGAGTGGATTTGAAAATTTCTATCTTGAGTATAGAATTCTCGTGGGATGTTTATATTCTCGGTTTCAGGGGATATGGGTTGGTTTTGGGCATGGAATGGTTGTCCTGTTTTGGAGCCATTCTTGGTTTTTGTATATAGGGTTGTGAGGCTCATGATCCGCCTCGGTAATACCCTAGAAATTTCTAGTAACCCTATGGGTCCCGTCATGTTATGTTATCTTGAAATCCCTCGACTCGTCTATCGATAGTTTGCAATCGGTGAGGGTAGTCCGAGAATATCCTGATATCTTGGGGGAAGTAAAGGGGTTACCCCTAGGCGTGGGATAGATTTCCGCATTATCTGGTTGGTAATACCAAGCCAGTTTCGTGGCCGGTTAGGTACATGACCTCACGAGATGAGAGTTAAGAAAGCAAGTCAAGGAGCTGCTTGAGAAAAACTTCCTGAGACGAAGCATTTTCGAGTAGGGTGCTCCAGTAGTATTCATTACTAATGTGGACAGTTTGCTTCGCTTATGTGTTGATTATCGTGAGAAGAATAGACAACCGTTACCAAGGATCGATGATTTGTTTGATCAGCTTGTAGGAGCATCTGTTTTCTTTTGATCTAGCTACCGGATTCCATCAGCTTAGGATGGCTGAGGATGGAATTGACAAGACTGCGTTTAGGACTCTAGATGGATTTTTAGAATGGCTAGTCATGCTATTTGGTTTGACTAATGCACCCGCATATTACGTGAACTTGATGAGTAGGGTGTTTAGGGAGTCCTTGAACAAGTTTGTCGTGGTCGTCGTAGACGATATTTTGATCTCCTTAAAAGAACGAGGAAGAGCATGCTAGACATCTCAAGGAGGTGATGGATACGCTTAGAGCCACCAGTTGAAGGTCAAGTTCTCCAAATGTCACTTTGGAGGAAAGAAGTTGGATTTCTTGGGCACATAGTTCCTAAGTAAGGCTTAGCGGTGGATTCCGCTAAAGTGGTGGCGGTTTAAGACCGGAAAACTCTGAGGAAGGCAATTGAAGTAAGAAGCTTTCTCCGTTTGGCTAGTTAATTAGCATTCCCTGAGCTTAGACTTACTCTTCTGGATCAAGAAGGGGGTTTCACAGGAAGAAGACCCGCGGTTAGTCAAGAACGTGGGCCAGTTGATTCGAGGCGAGATGTTAAGTCACCTCGCTAGATATATTATAGATGACAAGGGATGACTAAGGCGCGATGAGAGATTATGTGTTCCTCGAGTGGAAGACTTGGTAAAGAAGGTTCTTGATGATGCGCATCACTCGAGGAGGTGGCCGAGTTGGTCTCAGGATGCATGTTGTGCCACCAGGTTAAGGCCAAGTCATAGAAGCCCGGCGGGCCATTACCTCCATTAGAGGTTCCGCAAGGGAAGTGTGAAAACATCTCGATGTGGATAGACTACCTAGATCAAAGAAAGGGAATACGGGTATGTGGGTCATAATAGGTAGACTCACGAAGAGTGCTCATTTCAGTCCGATGAAGAGCGAGAGGACTGCATCATGGTTAGCAACGGTTTACCCTCAAGAAGTTGGCCAGTTTTGAAATAGCCTACAGGAAGCCATGGGTAGGCAATTGAATCTAGGTATGGCCTATCACTCATAGGCGGATGGTTCATTTCGATTAAGCATGAGTTATAGAAAATCACGTTTATAAGGGCAATTGGCAACGTGGATTGGTATTTTCGAGAAGAGTTCTGCTGCATGGAATACCTTATGGTAAGTAAACGAGATCCAGGATTCACTAGTGAGTTTTGGAGAGCTTGCATGAAACCATGATGTCATAGTTATGTTTAAGCCAAGAATGATAGAAGAGTAAGTGAAAGAGGAAGACGAGAGGCGACAATGAAATAGGTTCCAACTCATATTTGGAAATAAGAGTTAAGAAGCGAAGAAATCATGAAGTAAAAGACAGTCAAAGCACAGTGGAGTTAAACTCAAGGAAACGTGACTTAGAAGATTGAAGGCTGGATACGCTTATCATATCTCTTTTTAAGAGCATATCCTTGATCCTTGTTTTCCTGTGGAACTTACTCGCATATTATCTTTTTATATATATCCTCTCGGTCCCATTCTCGATCTTATTTCTGTTGTAAACTCCATAAGGGGGTTATGACTCATCGGTTAGTACTATATGTCTGAGTTTGAATGGATTTCTTGTAATCCAAAAAGGGGTTTATCTTGCTTATCTTCTAAGATCTCTTTTTAAGCATATCTCTCTATCCATGTTTATCTAGTTTATCATGTTTATCTTGTCATGAGAACCTTAGGTAGAATCCTTTGGATGAAACATGTGTTTGAGACATGTTATGTTTGATGGTTGCAAGTGGTTGCAAGTGTTTGCAAGTGGTTGCTCGTGGATGCATTATACACAATTAGGCACTGGATCGGCTCGCACACTCCTCATATTGCATATGCATGAGTGTTTATGCTTATTCATGGATGAAAATTGTATGTTATCGCATGGATGTTGCATATGAGTGTATGTTATGTGCACACATATAGATGATATACATTATGTTAGGAATTGCATACATATGGATTCATTTCACCAACATAATTCGCATTGATGATATTTGCATTAGATAAGTACATATACACACACCTCTGCATATGTTCATCCAGCTTTTAGAATCTGGTAAGGACAATGATTGCTCGTGGATGATGCTTTGAGTAGATGGATGATTGGATGGTAGGATACGTTCTTCCTAACTTGAAGATTTCGGGGACGAAATCCTTTAAGGAGAGGAGAATGTAACAACCCGTATTTTCAATAACCTGTTATAACATAAATGGAGGCAGAATTTAATTCAAAAATCTGAATCAAGGGAAACGGGCTATGCCATTGCGTTCGTCTCGGAAAAATACGCGAAATAGAGTCCGAGTTTTTGAAAATCGGAGTCCGTATGACCCAGTTAAGGCCCATTGAAGTTTTCAGAAAATTCCTAAGTAAAAACAGATTTAAATTTTAAATTAAAAAGCAAGGGTTAGGGCAAACTGACGCAGGCGGCAAAATTCCCGCCAGGACCCGCATGTCGACAGGGATGTCGACAGCCCTGTCGACAGCCCTGTCGACAGGGGGTGGCCGGGCTGTTTGGCCTGGTGCACCATTTCTGATTTGGGCTTGGTCTTGTGGCTTGGTTCTAGAGAATTCCGAAATCTGATGGACCTAATTGAATCTAGGGTTAATCCTATGGTCTAAATCACTAGCCTAATCTATAAATAAGACCCTAACCTACCCTAAATCATTCATTATTCATTCTAGCAACAAAACTATGGCAAAATCAAAACTCTCATGGCCTCCACTCTCTTCATACAATTCCTAAATTAATTCCTAAGTGATTTTCCATGCATACAAGTATATTTGGGCTTGTATGATCCTCCTTAGCTTGCATTAAAGGCTTGTTTCTCTATTGGCATCATAAAGGAGGAGTCTTGATCAAGTTTGCTTTCATTTGGGGGTTTTAATTAGTTGCATAAGGGGTTTCTTACATTTGCTATACTCATTTGAGTCCGCATAAGCATTGTAAGCCCTATTCCTTTCATACTTGAACTTTAAAGTTAAATGTATGATATGCAAGTTTTCTATCATATGTTATGCAAGTTTTAGTATGCAAGTATGATATGCAAGTTGCCATATGTCATGCAAGTTTTATTATGCAAGTATGATATGCAAGTTGTCATATGCTATGCAAGTTTTGTATGCAAGTTGATTTGCAAGTTTATTGAGTTATGCATGTTTATGCAAGTTCACTATGCCATGATTTTGCAAGTTTATTGAGTTATGCATGTTTATGCAAGTTCACTATGCCATGATTTTGCAAGTTTATTGAGTTATGCATGTTTATGCAAGTTCACTATGCCATGATTTGCAAGTTTATTGAGTTATGCATGTTTATGCAAGTTCACTATGCCATGATTTGCAAGTTTATTGAGTTATGCATGTTTATGCAAGTTCACTATGCCATGATTTGCAAGTTTATTGAGTTATGCATGTTTATGCAAGTTCACTATGCCATGTTATGCATGTTTAATAAGTTATGCATGCTTATGCAGGTTCACTATGCCATGTTATGCATGTTTAATAAGTTATGCATGCTTATGCAAGTTCACTATGCCATGTTATGCATGTTTAATAAGTTATGCATGCTTATGCAAGTTCACTATGCCATGTTATGCATGTTTAATAGGTTATGCATGTTTATGCAAGTTCCATATGCCATGATTAGGCAAGTTTAACATGTTATGTATGTTTATGGTAATATGCAAGTTCACTATGCTAAGTTATGCAAGTCTAACATGTTATGCATGTTTGTTGTGATGTGCAAGTTCATCATGTATGTTATGCCAAGTTCCCTCTTCCTATCCTTTATGCGTTATTACGAATATGTAAGCGATAGAATGACGTTGGGGGGTTTGGGTAAACTTAAAATACATGAAAACATAAGATTGGGAATTTACCTATTAAGTTAGGTCTACCCCTTGGGAATTTACCTATTAAGTTAGGTCTACCCAAGTAATTGTTGACTTGTAATTATGTTTTGAAATAAAGTGGACATGACACTTAGAAAACATAAGTGTGGCCAACTCGAGGTTGGGTTGAGTTTGTAGCGTAATTCTACCCGGAACCTACCGGCTTAACTAGTGGCTACAAACAATAGGACCCAATGTGAGTAGTTGGTCATGTTGCACGTGAAACCCGAGGTTAGACTAAGTTGTGGTGTAAACCTACCCGGACCCGCCCGGCCTAACTAGTAACCACAACAAGGTCTAATGTGAGAGGTTGGGTGCATTAAATTAATTAATGCCTCATGATTAGGGTTAAGTCATGGCCCACTAATACTTAACCAATTTTGGGGATACGAGGGATTAAATGGGGTTAAGTGGTGAACTGTCGGTTACACTTAACTAATTTAATCCATGATTAGTGAGGGGTTAAACCACACTTAACCCTCTTAGAAAACCCTAGCAGCGTGGTCTGTTCCGGCAGTAATCCCAGTTGGGTATCATTCACAACCCTAGAGGCTAGGCTAGGGCGGGGGCACGATTACTGGACGGAGGTAAGCGACCAAAAGATGGCTGAGTGGTACAGCGGTGCGGGTCCAGGCGGGCTACGGACGTGCACATAGTCCGGTATTGGACAAACTCGAGGCACGGGTACCAGTAGGTTTAGACTGTGCATTATTGCTTAGGTATCTGGGGTTAACACCCGAGGGCTTGATACACCCGAAGGTGGACCCAGCACAGTCTGACTACAACCATATGTGGGCCGTATGGACACCAACACTTGACGTGTTAGGTTTATAGGGAGCCGATCGACTAGACCGTTGGGCTGGACCTTGTATTAAGGTCACCTCATGTTATTGGGCCAAAGTTTGGGCTGAGGGATCAATACCTGTTATGTTAGTTTACTAGTACACCTGGGGTGCAAAACCTTAATCCTGATTATGTGATGACACCTTTATCTACCTTGATAGTTAATCATCATGTCATTATCCTTATGTTCATACTTGCTGCCCATGACAGTTAACTTTATCAGTTTACATTGATTGTAGTAGGGCTTACTCAGTCTTTTCGACTGACCTGCTTTCTTTCGCCTCTTTTCTTCCGTTCCCCCCCCCCAGGTTCTCAGGGAGGGAATACAGGAGCTTAGCTTGGATCCTACCTGCTTTCTTGGATAGCTCATGTATGCTTTGGACTTGAGCTCGCTATGGTTTTTCTGCTTTGGGGATAGCTACTTATGTTTTTCTCTTCCGTTTTCAGATGATGTTGTTTATGTACTAGACTTATTTTATTTGGAAAATTGACATGAGGTTGTACTAAGACTTGATTTGAAATGGTTTAAAAATCTTCCGCTGTTTTATCTATGTTATTTACTCTGATTACATACATATGTTCTGCCTTGATATATCATTATGCATGTTTACCTTGTTTTAAAACGCCCCACCAAAGTCAGAGTTGCTTGTAAGAGCCACCCTGGCGGAGGTGGGGTGTTACATTTATTGTGGATCGTCCACAGTATCTATTCAATATTACAACACAGGAGCTAGTATACACACTAGACTACTATACTACGTTATTTTGACTTTGAAAATGGGTTGACTTCTGGATTGTAATAGCTGATTAGTTACATTAGAAAGACAATCCTAAATTTAATCACCGTGCACAGCGAAGAAAATATCCTTTTGGAGATACCACGGCGTTTTGTTCTATATTTAACGGAAAACTTATATTTCTTTTTTCTTCAAACCCATTAGACACGTTGTCAGCTGGACATGTAGTAGCGGTTGTAGATTTGACATTTGATAGTCTGGTAGTATATGATCGGGGATTCCAGTCCTAGCATGTCTGTATCACTTCTTAGACCATCAATGTGTTGTTAAGGAGATATCTATGTCTATTACAGGTTTTTGGCAAGTTTTATAGTACTGGTACTACGAGTACTTCCGTAATATGACTTATCTGATGTTGGACCCTACATTATCTCTATTCTTTCCTGGAGTGAGGGTTGATCTCGTGGGAACTGGAGACATGCAAGGAGGTTAGACCCATCACATATTTGTAGTGGCTCGTATTCAAATGGAGTTATGCACTACACGAGAGAGTATAATTTGGCATCCTTATAAGGGTTCACCTTATTTGACATATGAGGATGGTTTATGCTAAGTTGCTTTCGACGATACGTTTTACTTTAGTGTCATCTCCTCTCACTTGTGTTTATCACTGGTTCCTCAAGAAATTTTGTTAGATACAGACATTAGAAGGTGATTTCATGTCTGATGATCAACATCCAGATACACCTTCCTTAGTGGTGTATAAGACTCCAATTTGGCAGTAGCTCGAGATCATGAGGGGTAGCTAGCTAATTATTTCACCCTTCCCGATTTGGACTATTCAGCATTTTGGCGTAGATTCTACACTTCAGCGCATACGACTCCTATTGTTCATGCCGTAGCCATTGATTTGGTTGGATCCTCAGCTATCAGATATTGTATTGTTCCCCCGGTGCTTTCAGACTTGACTCAGAGCATGCAGTTATATCAACCTCCACCGCATGCAGGAGATTATGATCGGACAGTGAATATTCCTACAGTTATAGGTGGTGATAGACATGTGGATATTCCTCACGCACTGGTTACTCAGTATCCATATCCATCTTATTTTTCATTTGACAGCTCGTATTAATGAGCTTACTACTGCTGATGAGGAGCCCTACCATCCTAGGCCTCGAGGAGGTGTTAATGAGGACATAGATGGTCTTGATGATATTGATTTTGATGAGATGCAGGCTGACTGCAGTCTTTCAAATTATGTTGTTGTTGTTGATGATGTTGTTTTATTTTTGTACATTGCTTCATTATCATTATTGTTTCTGTTATCTATATGCTACTGTAGTATTATCATTACATGTTGTGGTACCGATATTATGTTGTTGATGTTGATTTTGTTATTGTTGTATTGTCATTACATGTAATAGTGTTGAATATGTTGTTGACGGCAATTATCTTATAGTTTGTTACGATGTCACTTTATGGTTGCTATCTGTACATCACTACTTATAAATAGTTTCTTTCATTCTTTATAACATTAAACTCAAACTTCCATAGAAAATTGTCCGTTATTAATTGGTCTTCTTCGAAGTTACTTGTACTTGTGAAAGCATATATTGACGTTGATCGCAGACATGATATTATGCTACAAACAGACGAGGGTGTAAGCCATGAAATGTTTTGGAACATGACAAAGAAGCTTACAACAACAATTCCAAATTCCTTGTGGGTAGGCCTTGTTTAGAAATTCATAAAACTTATAGCGCTTTTACAGATGCTTGTAATCATTGCCGCGAGATTATCGAGCTTATTAAAGAAGAAGATATTCGCAATAACCCAGATTCATTTAACTTTGAACATTATTTTAAATGTTGAATTGAAAATATAAATGGATTTTTATGTGGAGTTTATCGATTTAACAAGCGGAACACGGTTTAATTTCGGATATACAGAATTATCGTAATACAGAAACGAAAATTAATTAAGTTCTAAGTTAAAATGAATCGGACACCGTCCTAACAATTTATATAAATTTTATTTGAATTAGAACGATAATAAGAATTTATTATCAATGGATTTGATTGTTTTGAAATTGATTTATATTTATTGATTTAATTTAACACATGGAAATCGCCAATTTTCAAACGATCTCGGATTTCAAAAAACCAATTTTATAAAATCCACAATGGTTAATTATTGTAAGATTTTCGGTTTCAACTTAATCGGAGTTGTTTTGTGATCATGCGTGATATAAACGCGTATCGATTTATGTTTTGAAATCAAGATAGGAATTTTTCAAACGGTCTCGAAATTTGATGAAACTAGTTTCATCAGGTCCAGAATATTAAGTTATTATAGAGTTTGAAATTTCAAATTGGACGATATACGTGGTCGTATGAGCTTAAAACAATCGACGCAAATATACTTGAATAAAATAATCTGAAACCCACACTATAAATATTCCTAAACTTTACCTAACCCTATTCACGCAACAGTCACCCTCACTTTCATTCAATCAAAATAATCTCTCAAACTATAATGAATTTGGAGAAACGCCTGACATGGTTGTAGGGGATGATGAGCTCGACATACTGGTAGACTTTGGTGACACTCGGTGCAATGGTATGGCCAAAATTCGGTGATGTACACAAGTTGGCTAGTTTTGGATTTTGGTGATTTTCGTGTGATTAGTGAGGAATTGGTCGATGTCCCCTAAAGGAGAAGTGTAGGGGGAAGGGAGGTCGTGCTACCTGTGGCGGCCCGATGATTTATGATGGTCGCAGGCGGAGGTTATGAGCAGTTTAACGGAAAAGTTTTTTTGGGATTTTCTAGCGATTAAAATGACGTTAGGTGCCGGGCTTTCGGCCATGGAAGCGTGGCTGGGTGTCACCAGCGATGGTGGGGAAAAGCGGTCGTCTGGTGGCCAGAGATGGATGCGGTGCACGGATGAAGGGGGAGATCGGGTTCGCTTAAGCACTTGAAGGAGTTGGGTTTTTGATCGAGGATTTTAGCTTGTTTAAGTTAAGTTATTCTCGATAATTAACAACTAATGACGTGATTAGTTTAATTCTAATTATTTTAATTCAAATTAAATATTGTTACATTTATGTCTTATTCATATGTTAACAAATTTCGATGAAACAAAGCACGTTGGAATCGTATCGACGATATCTACGCGTATGAGCTGGTTTGGTTGGATTTTGAATTTTGTTTAATTTTAAACGGTCGTTTAAAATTAAATGAAATGATGTAGAATCGTCGATCAAAAATGAAATGTGGGTTAACTCTCATACTTTCTGAAATACTATAACGTGATTAAATTCATATAATAGAATTTACCGTTGTTAGTATAAATTGGGTATTTGGATGCTTTGGATGATTGCTGTTTGGTCGATGTTTATCAATATTTATATTTCCGTCATCTTAAATAAATTAGGCCAAAACCTGTATTTCGTTTGCATATATTAAATGATATTTTGAGCTATGATGTAGGAAAAACAGGTTGGAAGGATCCTAGAGGATTTCTCAAATATTTTGACGTTACTTGATTGCATATTATTCATATATGAATTGTCTAACTCAAGTAGCGTTAAAATTCTATTTGGATGTTGATTGTTGAATTCAATTTAACATTTGATGTGTTATTAATCAATAAGCAGTATTGATTAGGTGATTGTTGGCATCAGATGGCCCAAAATCCATCTTTTTAAGACGTTGAATTGTCTTCAGGCGAATTGACGAAGTTGAGTTATAAATTTTATTTTTATAATTGGAGCAAGATTTTAAATTATATTTTATATAAATAGAAGTTTTAAAAATAAATTAATATTTTATAGTAGATTTTTATAAAGTAATTATAAATGGATTTAAATAGCAAATTCTTACGTTTTAAATAAGTTTTACAAACAAGTAAGTTATAAATTGACCCAAGGGTTAATAGTTTGGAATAATTATTTTCAAGAAACAATTAAAGGGGATGATGTTAAATTAATTAAGTTATTAATTAATTTAAGAGGAATGATTAACTGAAATCAGTTAACAAGTTAACTATGGTTTCAAGTTGACTAAGTCAACTATTTTTAATTAAAATTGGTAATTAAATTAATTGTTTTCAGTTAATCTAATAGAAACAGTTCTAACAAAAAGTTTATTAAACTTAATAAGATTTCTTAAGAGTTAATTAATCTTTTAATTAACTGTGCATAATTATCAAGTTGTTATTTATTAATAAAGTTATTTATTATTTAATAATTTTATTTTAAAAGGAATTAACTATTCTATATTTAGTTCATAACGAAGCAAACCACTTCTACTTTAGTTAATGTTGAAGTTAGTTAATAATAATAATAATAATAATAATAGAAGTGATTACCTTTTTAATTGGAATTCAATTAAGAAATTAATCAAGTTTGTAATAAGACTTTAGTTGAATCTGGTAAAGGGTTTATGAAGGGGTTTTATTATAAAATCCAAGTTTTATAAACAAAGTTTATAAAAGCGATTTAAAGCTAATGCAATGATTTTAAATAAGCGTTTACTTAATAATTAAATTAAATAAATTGATTGGAACTGAAAGAAGATTTCAAAAATACAAAGGAAAGTTGTTAAATAGATTGGTGTAAAGGATTTCATAAATGGATTTTTGTAATGAAATCCAAGTTGTAAATGAATTGTTTTAAAGCGGTTTAAAGATAAGGGTTCATGTTTTAGTAAGAGTTTACCTAATTAACGAATTAAGTAAAAGGGGTTATAATATAAAGGAGATTTTCAAAAGTAAAGAACGGTTTATAAAACCATGTTTAAATTGAATAATAAATAGGACTTGTATTGTTATAAATAATATCAGATTTGAGTTACAAACTTTTATCTGTCTTAAGATAAGAACGTTGTCGATTCAAGTTCTAAGAGGTAAATTAAATACCCCAACTTGAATGACTTCATTTCTATCAAAAGGGTGGTACTAGTTTAAAATGGTAATGATGTTGGACATAATTTATTACTTCCATAAGATATATTGCAACTTTATTTTGCAAGAGTTAGAAATTAAATAAGACTATTGGGTTTTATAGTAAATAATGTATTACTTGACATTGTTGGCCCAGATATGGAGTGTGTTTATACTTATACCATTCGGTTAAGTATATGGCACTATTTTCTAAGTAGTGAAAATAATATGTTTTGTGAATACACTATTTAAAGAATAAGTAAATAGCAATGGTTTTCGAAAAAAAATGAGACAAGAGGTTATATTTGTTTGGAAAAGGAAGTGGATATGGAAATTGAATTATTTTTTCCATATGGGAAATTTTAAAACTTTAGCCGATAAAGTTTTGAAGTTTAATAAAACGGTTTGGGTTTTATATAATAAAAAATGTGTCGCATGACATTGTTTTGACACATATAAGATTGGTAATTAGACTCATGCCAATTGGATAAGTATATTTAGCGATATTTTCAATGTAAAGGAAATAAAGAGGGGGTTTGGTGAATACATTTATTCTAAAAGTATAAGTGTTGGTTATCATTTTCGAAGTAACGAAAACAGGAGAGTTTTGCTGAGATAAGTATATGGAATTGATTTTTAATAATCGATGAAATGATCTTTAATGAATGGTTTTAATTAAAATGGGTCTGAGTTGTTGATGTACTTGACCATACTGTTTTCATTTGATAGTTAAAGAACTGGCTATCAATAAATATCCCTTTTGACTTATGACGTGCTAGTTCGAGGATACATGGATGTGAACTGGACCCAAAACCACTTCGAACCGATTTTGTGTTCAAAAATTGAATTTGTAAGGATGCTTATGCATATGAAGATGATTTATAGGCGTAGATCTTCAAAGCAGAAAGGGGTGCTCGCTGATGTCTTTGGTTAACTAACAAGATTAAACTTGTAGCAGTAATCCCTCCATTCTGGGGTATCTTCGGTTTCGTTCAGTCCTAAAACGAACTTGTATGGGCGGATGTCTGACATTACGTTTCTTAGATCACATACATTAATTTTTACAAACGTACATCTTCTTGGTGGCGGAGAAGACAAATTCCCTTTGCTGACACCCTTCTCTGAGACATATGAACTCGGAGGTTGTATTTTTACGGACGTGAATTAGTGATTGATGGAATGGTGATGTGGCATCCAAAGATAAGGATGTGCTATGTGTAAGGTAATCGTATCCTCAAGCTTCATCAACCAAGAAATGAATGAAATCAAGCAGGCATCAGGGCTATGTAGGTTATACCCATTAGGGTATATCATCACTTGATCTAGAGAAATCGATTGTCCTTTTTGTATGCTTCGAAATGATACGTTTGTTGATCCCAACTGTGGTGATGAAATCTTTGTTACACTCAATTTGAATGAGTGGTCAGTTCTGTGTGGCCAAGTCGCAAGATGTTCTTGTTGAACCTCATGTTTTATCTCTAGAGGTCATTGATCGGAAGATAGTCCCTTATCTAGTCATGTATGGAAATGCAAACTCCAACACGAGCCATACGGGTTTAGATGTAGCCAACTATGTTGAAAAGTGAGATGCAAGCTTTTCAGCTATATTTGTATTTTATTTGTGGATTTTTAAACATTTTAGAATATCACTGCATTTGATATAAAAAGTAGTTTGTTTATCGTAAGAGAAAACATGTGCCATGTTTATGTGTGGTCGTGTCTTATGAGAGTTCCATTCTTTTAAAGGATTTCTAAAACTTAAGCAAGTTGTTTGTGATGTGAGTTTTATCACTAAAAATATTCCAGACTGATCCGGGTGATTTTGTTTTCCTCAAAATGTGCTTGGGTCAGATCGAGTATATTTTCCAGGTTGCATTATGTTTTGCTTGGACCCTCAGGAGAGGAGTCGAAGTCGAGACGTATTCCCTTATTTTCTAGTATTAATTCATTTCTGCTATGTGTGTTATATTTATCAGATTGTATAGTCCGATCTAGTTGTGCACTCTAATTGCGTAGTCGCACATATAAAGTTTTCTCTTTGTGTAAAGAGTATTGATATATTATATTTTGCTCATTCCGTTGTGAGATTCTATTCTACTTGCATTCTGTAGTGTTGATGTTATTCTTCTTCTATTCTAACATTTCTTTCTTTATTTTTCCCATCCTCTAACCTATCGCCTGATCTAGAGAAAATTCAATTTCTTCTTATTCTACCACCATTGTATGCTTTTGGTAACAATTGTTGATCATCACAAGCGTTGGTGATAACACATTCGGTACACTCAAGCAGAATGAGTGGTCAGTCATGTGTGGTCGGGTTGCAAGATGTTCCTGCTAAACCCAGTGTATTCCTCTCTAGAGATACACTATTGAAAGTTGGTTTCATACCATGTCATAGTTGGAAATCCATTCCCCAATAAGCGCCCTGCGGTTTTTGATTATATACTATGTATGTGGAGCGTGAGATGCAAGCATTCCGCTAGATTTCTATTTATTTGATTTAGACACAATTATAATATTAGAATAGTTTTAATACAAAGAATATTTTGGGTTATCATAAGGTAAAAACCTCCTGTATTTATGTGTGGATCGGTCTTACGATTATCCTTTCTTTTAAAAAGGAATTTTTTAAAAAGTTAAACCAAGTGGTTGTAGTTTAGTTGCACTAGTCCCATGACTGACCCAGAAATTATTTCGTTTCATTTTACCTTAAACTCTTGGGTCCCCAAATTTGTACGGGTTGTCAAATAGTCGGGATTTTACAGATACATTTGGAGGAGCTTGGAGCAGAGGTCTTCAACGTTTGATAGTTACTGTTATTTTCCATTGTGATGTGTTGTGTGTACTTAGATGATGGTATGTGTATACACTTACAGATTTGTATTTCAAAAGTTATATATTATATAATATATTTATTCTTCCCGCTGTGAAATTCTTATTTACTCTGATTCTGTTATATTTATGTCCTTTGTTTCTTCTATTCTTATTCCTTTCCTTATATTTCTCACTCTCTAACTTCTTTCTGTTAATGATCCGGTAAATTTCTGATGCTTGGTTAGTCAGCATGGTATTTATGTCGATAATCTAGATCGAGAATTGGTCGGTTCGTTACAAATATTATGCCACTAGCTGGTTCTTTAGTTGGAAATTTATATCTTCTCCTTTTAAGTCGGCTTAAAATAGAGGAGAACCAGAAATTAGATGAAATGCATTAAATATTTCTGGGGAGTCATCGATTTCTTTCTTTGGTGGAAGTGGTGAATGTAACGGAGATTTTCTTGGCCATGGATAATCGATAATTTTTTTCAATTGAAATACGACTTTTCTTGTTTGGGACGAGGAGTCTAGTGACTAGGAGACGAGCACCAGAAGAGAACAATGAAGGGCATTTAAAGTCACCTTTATGGATTTTTCAGTACATGGTTACTGTTGATGTCAAAACTGGACGATAACACCCAATGTGTTTTTTTTGCAACATTTCACAAATAAGTAAGATCTAAAAGTATGGTGCCATAAACATAAAAAGGAAGTAAAGACAAGGAGATTTAGAGTGGTTCGGCCTAGAATCAGCCTATGTCCACTATGGAAAGAGTTCTCATTATCACCATAGAAATTACAAGGTACATAATTATTGCTTTATCACTCATTTTATCTCTTTTACAAATACTTCTCTTTATTTCTCCTCTTTTACTTTTGATCCACTTAAATCCGCCAAGGAAATAGCTCAATCTCTCTAAGTGTGATAATTGTTAATGTAGATCTTCAACAATTGGACATTTGAATGATTTTGAATGATTCCGTGGAGGCTTTGATGTTGAATTTGTACTTAAGAGAGAATTAATGGAGGTTGGAGTGATTTGGAGTAGTTGAGAAATGAATTGGACAGCACTTCGTGGAGAAGAAATTAGGTCCCTAAAATGTGTGTGGAGATGGGGTATTTATAGGATCCATATTGTAGAGACGACCAATCCATCCTATTTAGGAAAATGCCATGGTGCCAATTTATGATCGATCTATAATATCGTGGAATGTATTATCCATTATATTACGTGATTGCCACCGCTTTAAGTTAAGACTGATCCGAATATTAGAAAGTAGTCGACCCATGGGATGACGTACTGCTAGATCCATGTAGGCAAAATACACTATCTGCAGCTCATTTATGTCACACACGTTGTTAATCGGTCCATCAACATGTTAATTCCGTCATCAAATTCATGAAGGCGCTACAGTCCAGGTCGCGTGCTTTATCGCCTGCGAATCATGTTGATCTGCTGCCTTTCATTTGGCAAACTTTGTGATTGGTCTACATGATAGAATCTGATCCATCAGAATTACAATTCTACCACCGTCTGTTTAAACAAGAACCGACCCATCGTTGAAAGCAGCTTGCACACCATATTAGAAATAGCTAATCCACATATTATATTATAATAAGCACACCATATTCTCATTTCATGCTCTACGTGGCATTAATATGCACAATTCCCTTGAAGAGTTGTCAACCTAATATTCACTTCATGTCTTCAGTATGTGATATATATGATTTTTGCATGTCAGCACGTAATCCACACGTCTTCATGGTGATTTTAATGCAACAAAAACATTCCATCTTTTTTATTACTCGTACCGACCCACGAAGTAGCGAGTATGCCCGACTTATAAACATATGAAGTTGTCGATCCATGTATATTTAAGCTATCTGATTCATACTGTATGTGTTAATATCAACCCATATCTTCTGGAATAGTGACCGACCCATGATAGAATTGCTTGTCGATCCATAGCAATATATGTGCCTATCATGTTAACTTAGTGACCCCAATTCACATATGAAATAGGCTTATTCACGTGCAATGCATATAAAATAAGAAAGGTTCTCTCGCGGAGACTCATTTACGTTTCGTAGCTTATATTAGCAAATACTTGTCATGCAAACTTCAGGTTTTCTGAACCATATATCTCATGTCAGCAAGTAATATTATTACTTGCGTGTTATGTTGCTTCATACGTGCAATCCGTGGTCTGATACTCATGTCATGGTCCTTGTGTTTGAATATCGTGTCACGACCGACCTATGCAAAGCAACTGTCCATCTGTTTTGTTGTGATAACATACCTACCAATCCAAGCTTTCAAACCTCTTATCGATTCGCGCACAAGTTAATTCGAATAATCAATGCAATGTATGATTTGACCGATCCATTAACAAACACATGTCTATTTTCTCACTTAGAACGATGTTGACCGATCTATCCTATGTGCTTTTTAATAGGCTATTTTTAGACTGCGTTTCATAAAGGGGTTAGCATTTGCTCCTCGAAGCTTGTATTTTTCTTGTGGAAAAAATGTAAGTTTTGAAATGACTGGCTATAATACATCTTGCTTCAATGCTTATTACTGGATTGTTAGAAGATAATATTGATGGGCCGGCAAAACTTTTGTGTAATAGTGGGAAGTGGGCTTGTTTATAGGCCACATGGGGCTTTTATTAGGATTGGATAAGCTTTTTATTGCTTTATACGTTCCCTTTTCAGATCCACTTTATCACCTTATTTTTTTAACTGATAGAGAAATTTAATGGCGGAAAAATCCTTCTAAGAAACTCTCATGACCGAACCATGGCTTTTTTCTCCAACTAGCTTTATCACCGATTGTATCTACATAGTCGTCATCGAATGAACCCTGAACTTACTTACCTACCCAAACCTGATTGCCATCTTGATTTTAACAAATTTAGCGTTCTTTACACTCGATTCTCTCAGATCTAAACTGCTTAGTCGTCGCCGATTATTTGGAGGCCCTTTTCATTGAAATCTGACTATCAAAAAATTCGAGTAGATGCTATTTTGGGCTTCGGCCAATTAATTTCAGGCGTCTTGGGTTTAAGTTGATTGTGTTTCGGTTGCTTGTAATTGGTTTGCTGGGAGCAACGAGCTCCAGAAATGTATTTCCTAAGAATATGTACCATGAATTTCTATAAAATACATTATACGCAGAATTCGACCATGCCACCTCATTACATGAGCTGATTCTACTTCTAGATTTGAATTTTAGGCTTAGAGACGATGTTGGGTAGAAGAGTTATAATTCATTTCGTGCACTAATTTTTCAACTTTGATAGATGGGTTAGATTTTTATGGGAATTGCCTTTTGAAGAATTCTTGCCTACGTTGAATAATGCCCTACTGGATTTTGTTAACTTTATGTCCAGATGCTAGAACCTGATCACAGTCGACTCATGGTTCTATCGTGTTGAAAACTTAAATTTTGATGATGCATGGATCCAGTTATTGATATATAGATGTGTGTGTGTGTGTGTGTGTGTGTGTTGATCTGCACTATTTGGATATGAATTGTGATTCAGGTCTTTGTGCAATGCATCGTGTCAACTTGCATTTCAATAGTTTGTATTTCAGTTGAGATTGGTAAGTTGAAGTTTGTGGTGATCGAACCCGTCTGCAATCTTTGTACATTCAAGCTTTGTTGAACATTTTTCTAGATTCTTCGTGATAATGTAGTATCAATTTGTTGATCTTGTACACGAAATTCACTACAATGCCATTTGTTTATCGAGTTTGATCCCAGCTCTTTGTCTATGGATATCGAATTTTGTATATAGAACAAAGATTCACTGCAAACTAATACTCCATTTTCTGGTATTGCTGCAACTTAATGTCATTACAAAAATTTTCTACGCTGATAGGCACTTTAATTTTGGGCTTAAGATTTGTTGTCTATTGATGTTGCGCAAGTATGTGAATGACTCAATTTTGGTCAAGGCTCTGATGTGAGAACAAGTGAGATGTATGATGGATCGGTCGTGCCCGATCAGTGATGGGTCGGTCATGCCCGACCATGATGGGTCGGTCGTGCCCTATCCATGCTAGATCATTTATTTTGGAGACTCATTCGTTTGTTGAATCTCTTTTAAAGGAGTACACACATTTTAAAGCAAACATCGACCACTTGAATTCATAACTGATAAGCTATGCATGCCTCTTAACTGCTACAACCTGTTTTGTAACAAAAACATTGCGCATTTTCTGGGAGAATATTTTGCTATCGATTGTACGTTGTTTTCCAATAGTGTTTCATATTGTGGATCATCCCGGACTGTGTAAAACTATGAATATCAACTTCACAACGGCTTGCCCCAGTGCGTGACTATTGCTTAATCTTCTTTTTATAACTCACATTGACACCGTTGATGGGTACTAGCTTCAATTCCTTAGGAAACGTTAATGCTTTATGGAAATCGACCTACGCCATATTCGCACAGTCACCTTTTAAGCATCACTTATCCTCAAATTTGAAGAAAAATACCATCGGGTTCTTTGAGTTATTTACGACTGGAGCTTTATGGATGAGGAAGCCTTCGTGTTGAAGGACTCTAGGTTTGGTTAGCGAAGGAATTCATTCTCACAAGAGATTGTTTTTGATGTCCGATGTGTCTACCCGTTCTTCTTTATGAGGCTCGGAACCAGTCAATGTTAACTAATCGGACCTTCGCCGTTGATCTCAGTGTAATGAGGTTTATTGACGTATCAGGTCATATCGATTTTGTCAAATTTTTAAATGTCCTACTTTCGAAGGCAAGGGCCTTTGCCAGGCTTTTTGAGGTGCGATCTCATGTCTGCTATACACTTTGGCTTATGTACCATCAAGTGTATGTATTTCCTTGTCAAATGCGAGTCAATTTTTTGCTTATTGCGATGTCGTGATGAGTCCCTGGTATGTTTTTCGAACATTGGCCAACCTTAATGTGGTTGTGTTACCCCCATACCATGGGTCGTCACGAATTGCATAAAATGAATGTGATCAACTTCGCCGAATTTCCTTGATTCAAATTGTCGCACTAAAGCTTTTAATTTGTTGGTAAGATCTTTTTGCTTTTACCAGCTTATTTAAAGCTCTCAAGCCAACCAATATATCTAGGAAACCCGGCTTTAGTGGCTGATCATATGCTTCTTCTTTGAGGAGGTCTTTCTATTAATTGAGAATGCCCCCACATAAAGAGGTCTTTGGTTTGGTCCTCGCATAAGGAGGACTCCTTGTTTGCCCTAACATATCAGATCGTGAGGCATGTGTTTGGTTGTTTCTTTCCCCCCACATATGAGTCATCACAAGTCGCTATAGCCGAAAGCAGTTAACTTCGCTAAGTTCTTTTATTTTGAATTGGTATACCAGAAGCTTGTTGTTTGCTGTCGGATTTTGTATATTCCAGCCAACACGCTCTAAGCTTCTGAGCTCACCAATTATTTTAAGAAACTTAACTTTGTCGAATGATTTCGAGCTTCTACTTCGGGAAGTCATTGATATTTGTGCCCTTGTCTGGGAGGTTTCCAGTCTTCACTATGAGAAGTACTTTGGTAACACCTAACATCTGCTCCTGTTGATTGGTGTTAACTTGGAGACTTCATTGAGTGCCTCTACCTGTGGAGAGGGCGGTTTAAACTCAACGGTCGTCTACTCCCATTTACCGAATCAAGCATCAAAGGCTCCATTGAGGCAACCTTCACGAGCGTCATGAAGGATTTTGGTAACTCAAAGTTGGTCTACTCCCGCTGATTGGTGTCCGACATCGGAGACTTCATTGAGTGTTTGTAACTTGACTATTCTATTCTCATCAACCAAATCAAGCATCGGGGACTACAATGAGCTCGCCTCTACAGTGGAGAGGCGACCTTTGGTGTCGGCGCAAAGGTATGACATAGAGGACTTTTTGCCTTTACTACGCGAAGGACTTTCCGAGCCTCTTGCTGTGGAGAGGTGAACCTTCTGTGTCGGCGTAAAGGTCTGACACGAAGGATTTTTTGGGTTTTGCGCCATTCCGCAAGGCGAACATCATCATATGTTCCGGATGCGCTTAACTATGGTAACCGATCAGAACCGGACTGAGAGGTTCTCTTGGAAGGACTTTGCAGGGTTTGCGTCATTCTACATGGCAAACATCAGTACTTGTGTGTCAGATGCACTTATCCATAGTAGGCAATCGCAGCCGGATCGAGAGGTTCTTTCGAACATCAGTCGTCATGTCGGATGCACCTAACTATAGTAAGTGATCACATCATGACCGAGAGTTTGCGACGTCTTGGAATTTGCAATTTCTGGTTTTAACTATATATCTTCTCGCTAAACTCTCCACCATTTGACTTTTGGCAACTCATCTAGCTCACTCTTCAAGGTAGTGCTTTTCATCGTTGCATTTACGCATGTTGATATTTATTGCACTCGACGCTTGAGTTGGTGTTATTGGGGTTGTCACGTTGTATCAGGATTTGAGGAAGCAAGCAATCGTCGGATAGCCTGAATTAAAGAATCATCTTTTGGTAAGTTTTTGAATTAACGAAAATTGTGCAAGTAAGAGATTCACTCAAGTAGATATGATTTTAGTTACAGAGTTAATGCTCAATACAATGCTTGTAAAATATTACAGATTTTTTTACAAGATGTTTTGAATATAGCATGAAGTAAAGTATGAAGTAAAGCATGAATTAAAGTAGTGGCGATGATGATCGCTTATTCCGAGCCATTGAAATTGGAGCACCAATCAATGGTACTCAGTTGATCACCAAACTTTCATTTTCTCGGGCCTGGGTTTCGTTACTTGGACCAGTTTGATTAGTGGGTGCACTCTGCCCTTGAAGAACTGGAGCATAGTTTGATGTTTTCGGATTCTTGACATACTATTGTAGTCTGTTCTTTTGAATCAAATCCTCAATTAAGCTTTTGAGGTGCCTACATTCATTTGTGTTATGATCGGGCTGGTTATGAAACCTACATAACTGTAACGACCCGTATTCTACGCATCATGGGATCGTAGAATATTTATTTCTTTCACATACGACGTCGTATGGTCATGCAACTTTGGGAGACGATTTTTGGGGTCATTTCCCATGTTCATGATTTTTGTCGATTTTTAAATGACTGTTTTGCCCCTAGTTGGTACTGTTTTGGCCATAACTTTTGACTGGAAAGGAATTTTGACCTGAAACCACTTCCATTGGATTCGAATGATGGTTTCTCTTTCCGTAGAGTGGTTACATTAGCCAAACGGACTTACCGTTTGGGAGATATGGCTGAATTAAGGTTTAAAGGGTTATTTTCAGCTAATTGGGCTTAACCGGGTGATTTGCAACTAGGCCCAATGAGGGATTTCGGGATTTGGGGTATTTAAGGGCTGCTAGGGTTAGGATTTCGGTTTTAGACTCATTTTTCCAGCCGCCACTTACCTCTTTCAAGCTCTAGCAATGACCTCCAACACCCAAATCACCTTCTAATCACTTTCTAATCAAGTTTTGGCCTAATCTACATCAAATCAAAGAAGATCTTCACCAAATTAGCAAGAGAGCTACTGGAACACATAGGGATTGGATCCAAATCAGAGATTATTTCAGATCTAAAGTTTGTTTGTGGCTAAGGTGAGTGATTTGCATAGTTCCTCACTAATTATGGCTAATTATGGTAATTAGCGAAGATTAGCGAAATTATGACTCAGAAAAATCTAGAAAAATTCCCAAAATTCTAAATCATCATTTTATGCCTCTGATATAAATTTGGGTTAATTTCGACTAATTTTGCAAATCCCGGAATTTAGGGAATTAAGGGGTAATTAGTGATAATTAGCGAATTTATGCATGTTAAAAATCTGGAAAAATATTCAGAAATTATGAAATATTGTTTTAGGCCTCTGTTAGAAAATTTGGCTAATTTGGATAAGTTTTGCTAATCCTATCGTTAGATTTGCTTAAACATGCTTAAGAGGGAAATATGAATTTTTGGGTATGTTTGATCCATTTTAACCTATCATGTTGATGTTTTGATGTTTGTGGTTGATTATACATGTTGCTATGACTGTATGGTATGCTTTGTGATTGTTTATAAGTGTTAGATTGGTCGAAAACGCCGTCGAATGGCGTAGAAACAGTCGCAAGAAAACATGCAGGAAATGACCCAGAATCCGGATCGGATCGGTGGAGGAGGGCGCGACCTGACCCGTTACAGCATGGGCGCCACGATCCGTCTGAAGGAGCAAGTCACGACTTAGTTAGGTGGCACGATCCGGTAGTTGAAGTGCGACCCGAACCAATGGGTATTCACGATCCGAACCAGCGAGTCGATGTGTACCAGGGCGCGACGACCCGAACCGATCGCCAGAAGGAATCACGAACCACGATCTGAACCGTATGCAGATGACCACGATCCGAGCTGAAGGAGCTTGTCACGAATCGATCTGGAGGGGAGCGCACGATCCGAAACAGAGGGTGACCACGAGCTAGTGACTGCGAACCGAACCAGAGTGGTGCGACCCGAACTGTTGGAGGGCGGAGCACGATCCGAACCTGAAGGAAGACCACGACCTGAAGCAAAGTGAAGTGAAGAAAGGAAGATCGATCCGGATGGAGATGACGACCAAAACCCGAGATGCAAAGGTAGTCCAAATGGAAGTTAGAGCTCAGGATCCAGATGGGAACCAATGAGTTCACTTCATGGTTGGGCTTTGCTGCGGGACGTGTGCAAAGAGGTTGTCGGTATTCATAACTTTGGTCCACCACTGAGAGATGGATAGTGGGCTTGTAGTGATAGTTACACGGGATTGGATTCCGTCATGGCCCAAAGGATTAGAGGACCAAGGTAGTGGGTATCGTATGCTTTACGCAATGAGTGAGGGATGTGAGGATGATTGCTATGTTTGATTGTTTGACATCACTATGACATGCACACCCCACCCCCGTTATCTTTACACCACTTGAAATGGCACCTTAGAGTGTTGTACAGTATGTAGTGCTAACTCTTTGGTTGCAGGTCCAGGTTCAGGTATGATTGGATTATACATGTTATTATTCTGTTTAGATGCTTATCGCTCATACCAGGCTTTATGTCTGACCCAGAGTTTTATGTCTCTTCTTATTACTCTGGGTGCTCACACGAGCAGACTAGAGACAGGTTATGGTTAGCTGGTGATGCGCGAGTAGCTGATTCAGAGGCGAGCAGGAGGCTTCCACGTATGATATATAGATATTCTCCCTGTGTCGTTGGTGGTCGCTACTTGGGCATTAGTAGTGTACCTCCTTTATCTTGCTTTTGCTTTGAGACAGTTTGAAAAGTTGTAATAATGTTTAACTTTGGATCATAAGCTGTACTTATATTTTCCGCTGCTATGTTAGTTGTTTCAGCTTATGCACTGTCTCACCTGTTTTATGTCAAGTATGTTATTACTCTATTTTATTCTATGCGCTATGAGACATTCTACAGGTTCCTTGATTAGTTCATTTCCTTCTTTCCTTTTTCTTCTGACGATCTGTTCCGTGCTGACTGGACATGTGTACAGCGCACCTTTGGAGTAAATGTCGGTTGGTGCGGGGCGGGCCGTCTCATTTGGTATCAGAGCCAGGTTGCGTAGTTAACCTAGGGAAAGACGCTAGGGAGAGTTAGTACGTATATGAGAGCGCGTATTTGTGATTACTTGGGTTTTCAAAAGCTATATATATATACTATTGGTAGTATAAGAATGAAGTCGTACTGCACTAGCACCTCAATGGGGTCGTTAATCGTTTCCCCTTTTACAGATTAACGATGAGCCGATATCCTAGAGGTGTTGGTAGAGGGACCAACCGTGGGAATGCTCCTGACATGAGGACAATGTTCACTAACTTCATGAGAGACATGCTTAGAGATGTTCAGGGGGCAGTTCCCAATCCCAGAAATGGTGGTGGTCCAGTAGTGCAGGCGCCTAGGGTCGATTTCGCCAAGTTGTGCAAGGATTACACTAACCTTGGTGGGAAGCCGTTCCACGGAACGGAGTCGGCCACAGATGTTCAGGATTGGTTGGATAGCTGTGATCGTATCTTCGACGACTTGGGTCTTGAGGATGCGATGAAGAGAAGGCTAGCGTCTCGTCAGCTGCAAGGGCGAGCGATGAACTGGTGGAATGCCATTAGAACAACTACTCCAGAAGATCAAGTTACTTGGAATCAGTTTAAGACTCGCTTTTGTGATAAGTTTATTCCAGCTGCTCATAAATCAAAACTGTTCAGGAAGTTCTTGGAGCTTAAGCAGAACGGTAGAGCAGTCTCGGAGTATATCGCTGAATTCGACACTTTATCGAAATATGGATGGTCCCTTATCGATACAGTCGAAAAGAGGAACGAGAAGTTCATAACCGGCTTGGATGGGTACTTGGGGGAAAGACTTATAAACCATATCGATGAGTCGTTCGAGTCTATTGTAGGAAAGGCATTAAGGTTAGAGAGCCTTTTCCCTAAGTCGAAGACCGAAGTTGCTACGGCATCTGCAGAGGAGCCAAAGCCGCAAGCAGGCGGTGAAGGCAAGAAGAATTCTCAGAACAAGAGGAAGCAGAACCCGACCAAGTATGGTCAGAATAAGAAAAATAAGAAAGATGGCGAATGCTTTAGTTGTGGCCAGAAGGGCCATTACACCAGAGATTGTCGAGAAAAGCCTGGGGAAAGGAAGTGCTTTAACTGCGGCCAGGCGGGACATCACAAGGATGATTGCCCACAACCTCCTAGGGAGAAGCAGATTGTGAAAGCGTATGCTATCGACGCTGTTCCTTCTTCGTCAAATGCCCCAACTGCGGCGCAGAAGGAAAAAGGTGTCGTTATTCGAGGTATGCTTTCTATTTAAGAAATTTTGATCAGGTTTTGTTTGACAAACCCAAGATAGTCGATAGACCTTTAGTAGTGACGAACCCGATTGGTGGTTCGACTAGTTTTGGCATGATTCGTTAATGTGGTCTTATCGAGTCATGGATGTATGTTTCCTTGTGATTGCTTTGTTTTGGGGCTTTACTGGGTTTAACATTATTTTGGGGAGTCGATTTACTCCAAAGGAATAGGGTGGTATTAGGTACCTACCTAGTGATGGCGATAGTAACTGGAGTTAAGGAAGCTAAGAAGTTATTGTTGTAATAAGTTCTAGTTGTCTCTGGGAGGCAAATGAGTACTCCAGTGCTAGATTGTTTTGCTAGTATCACCTCATGTGGATTGTCCGAACTCGGAGGAGATGTTCCTTGGGTGCTTGTCTGATATTGGTTTAGGCCTTTGGGGCTTGTGCTTGGGGAATGTCGATTTCGACTAGGATGGGTTGCGTGAGGGGTAAATAGTTGTTGTGATTTTTCATTGGATGATATCTTGGTTCACTCGAGGAGTGACGGGCAGATGGAACATGATAAGACTGTTCAATGGTATGGACCGCCCAGAGTTAGACTCGATAGGGTTATGAGATTGCTCGAGTGGGGCTCGGGAAAGATGCAAAGTAATGGATTGTTTAGGACCCTATGTTGATGTTCTCTATTGGATAGTAGAACTTTGAAGAAATAGGATGTGTTCGTTGATCATGGAAGATACAACGAAGATTAGAGCGATTCAAGTTGGACTTGAACTCGCAAAAGAAAATAGGTGTTCGTTGATCTTGGAGATGCAACGAATAGGGAGACGACTCACGTTGGACTAGAGTTTGTCGGTACTCAAGACTGGGTCTGAGTTATAGATTGACTCGAGTTGGACTCGAGAAGGCTGCAAGGAATTGGATTCAGCTCGAGTTGGACTCGAGAGGGCAGCAAGATAATGGATAGACTTGGGTTGGACTCAAGTATTTTAGGAGGACTAAAAGCAGGGGTATCTGGGGACGCCTGTTACCTTGGATCCGTTGGACGTGATCTAGTTATCCTTGGAGGATAAACGTACGTTGGACGTACGGTAGTCCGATTGGAGGCTGGGCTTCCATTAGTTTAATTATCCTTGGAGGATAAACGTACATTGGACGTACGGTAGTCCGAAGGGAGGCGGGACTTCCATTGGCCTGGGATTGGTTGGACCAGTCAAGTAGGCATCGGTGTATGTATGGGGGCTGGGCTTCCATTAGTTAATTATGTTGGTTGGACCAGACAGACTGGATTCGACATATTGGGATTGGTTAGACCAATCATGTAGGTGTCGATGTGTTTATGAATTTAGCAGGTGATAGGTAGGACTTGTTTGATGGATGTTATGGTTGCTATGTTGTTCCTATTTTTCTCCCCTTAAGTAGACTATCACCTGTAGGGTTCCGGCGATGGGGAACAAAGTGATTGTAGTAGGACTATGAGCCAGTGCAGTAGAGTCATTGTGACTCGAGGGGCAAAGTGGACGTAGTAAAGGATTAGTAAGGCTATGAGTCAGTGCAGTGGAGTTGTTACGACTTCATGGGGCAGAGTGGACATAGCAAAGGACTAGTGACTATGGATCAGTGCAGTGGAGTCGCTATGACTCCATGGGGCAGAGTGATCATAGTAAAGGATTTGGGTGCAGTACTAGTTGCATTGAGTAGGAGACATACCAGTTTAGGGGTTTTGTTCCTAGGATGGAAGCAACTAGAGTATGTCACAGGATATGATTTCAGACCCAAGAGTGAATTGGATTCAGGAACACTAGTAAGCTTGACGATTAGATCGATTTTGATTGAGTGGATTGGTTCCAGTTAGAAGGACGATCCTAATCTATTGGAAACCATCTCTAGGGTAGAGATGGATATCGATGGAAAGAGAATGATCAGATAAGGATTTGATCGAGAAGGGTGGCTTCAAAAGAATAAGGGACTAGTTGTACCCAACGTAGATGGACCGAGAGGTGAAGTGCTTAGAGCATATCATCACTCGAAATTGACTATACATCCCAGTGGTAACAAGATGTATTGAGACATAGAGTAGATCTACTACTGGGAAGGGATAAAGATAGGCAGAAGGCTTATCTCGATAAGAGACGAAGAGATTTGGAATTCTTCGTTAACGACTTGGTGTTCGTCGAGATCTCTCCATAGAGAATGTGATTCGGATTGGTTGGAGAGGTAGGTTAGCACCAAGATTTGTTGGCCCATTCCCAGTCCTCGAGCAAGTCAGGAATTTGGTGTATGAAGTAGAGCTACCTGACAAGATGGCGGGAGTTCACAACGTATTTCGTGTTTCCCAGTTAAGGACATTCGTGCACGACCCTAGTGTGGCTATTTCACCTGATCAGTTGGATAACATCGAAGTTGAACTCGAGGCGGTTGGGAACCGCAAGTCTATGCGTATTGTTGGGAACGATACGAAGCAGCTTCGAAGGAAGGCGGTGAAACTAGTCAAAGTCCAGTGGGGTGAGAATGAAAAAGACTGTACTTGGGAAACAGAGGAGGATATAAGGAAGAAGTATCTAGAACTCTTTGCCTAGTAGGGTTTTGGTAGTGATAGTTCCTTCCCTTGTTAGTAAACCGCATGCTAGGATAGACTTGTTTTGCATGTTGATTGTTGTTTTATGGTTGATAGGCATGCGGGACCCTTTGTGTGTTCTGGTTAGGGAATTTCGGGGGCGAAATTTCTTAAGGGGGGAAGAGTGTAACGACCCGTATTCTACACATCATGGGATCGTAGAATATTTATTTCTTTCACATACGAAGTCGTATGGTCATGCAACTTTGGGAGACGATTTTTGGGGTCATTTCCCATGTTCATGATTTTTGTCGATTTTTAAATGACCGTTTTGCCCCTAGTTGGTACTGTTTTGGCCATAACTTTTGACTGGAAAGGAATTTTGACCTGAAACCACTTCCAATGGATTCGAATGATAGTTTCTCTTTCCGTAGAGTGGTTACATTAGCCAAACGGACTTATCGTTTGGGAGATATGGCTGAATTAAGGTTTAAAGGGTTATTTTCAGCTAATTGGGCTTAACCGGGTGATTAACAACTAGGCCCAATGAGGGATTTCGGGATTTGGGGTATTTAAGGGCTGCTAGGGTTAGGATTTCGGTTTTAGACTCATTTTTCCAGCCGCCACTTACCTCTTTCAAGCTCTAGCAATGGCCTCCAACACCCAAATCACTTTCTAATCAAGTTTTGGCCTAATCTACATCAAATCAAAGAAGATCTTCACCAAATTAGCAAGAGAGCTGCTGGAACACATAGGGATTGGATCCAAATCAGAGATTATTTCAGATCTAAAGTTTGTTTGTGGCTAAGGTGAGTGATTTGCATAGTTCCTCACTAATTATGGCTAATTATGGTAATTAGCGAAGATTAGCGAAATTATGGCTCAGAAAAATCTAGAAAAATTCCCAAAATTCTAAATCATCATTTTATGCCTCTGATATGAATTTGGGTTAATTTCGACTAATTTTGCAAATCCCGGAATTTGGGGAATTAAGGGATAATTAGTGATAATTAGCGAATTTATGCATGTTAAAAATCTGGAAAAATATTCAGAAATTATGAAATATTGTTTTAGGCCTCTGTTAGAAAATTTGGCTAATTTGGATAAGTTTTGCTAATCCTATCGTTAGATTTGCTTAAACATGCTTAAGAGGGAAATATGGATTTTTGGGTATGTTTGATCCATTTTAACCTATCATGTTGATATTTTGATGTTTGTGGTTGATTATACATGTTGCTATGACTGTATGGTATGCTTTGTGATTGTTTAGAAGTGTTAGATTGGTCGAAAACGCCGTCGAATGGCGTAGAAACAGTTGCAGGAAAACATGCAGGAAATGACCCAGAATCCGGATCGGATCGGTGGAGGAGGGCGCGACCCGACCCGTTACAGCATGGGCGCCACGATCCGTCTGAAGGAGCAAGTCACGAATTAGTTAGGTGGCACGATCCGGTAGTTGAAGTGCGACCCGAACCAATGGGTATTCACGATCCGAACCAGCGAGTCGATGGGTACCAGGGCGCGACGACCCGAACCGATCGCAAGAAGGAATCACGAACCACGATCCGAACCGTATGTAGATGACCACGATCCGAGCTAAAGGAGCTTGTCACGAATCGATCTGGAGGGGAGCGCACGATCCGAAACAGAGGGTGACCACGAGCTAGTGACTGCGAACCGAACCAGAGTGGTGCGACCCGAACCGTTGGAGGGCGGAGCACGATCCGAACCTGAAGGAAGACCACGACCTGAAGCAAAGTGAAGTGAAGAAAGGAAGACCGATCCGGATGGAGATGACGACCAAAACCCGAGATGCAAAGGTAGTCCAAATGGAAGTTAGAGCTCAGGATCCAGATGGGAACCAATGAGTTCACTTCATGGTTGGGCTTTGCTGCGGGACGTGTGCAAAGGGGTTGTCGGTATTCATAACTTTGGTCCACCACTGAGAGATGGATAGTGGGCTTGTAGTGATAGTTACACGGGATTGGATTCCGTCATGGCCCAAAGGATTAGAGGACCAAGGTAGTGGGTATCGTATGCTTTACGCACTGAGTGAGGGATGTTAGGATGATTGCTATGTTTGATTGTTTGACATCACTATGACATGCACACCCCACCCCCGTTATCTTTACACCACTTGAAATGGCACCTTAGAGTGTTGTATAGTATGTAGTGCTAACTCTTTGGTTGTAGGTCCAGGTTCAGGTATGATTGGATTATACCTGTTATTATTCTATTTAGATGCTTATCGCTCATACCAGGCTTTATGTCTGACCCAGAGTTTTATGTCTCTTCTTATTACTCTGGGTGCTCACACGAGCAGACTAGAGACAGGTTATGGTTAGCTGGTGATGCGCGAGTAGCTGATTCGGAGGCGAGCAGGAGGCTTCCACGTATGATATATAGATATTCTCCCTGTGTCGTTGGTGGTCGCTACTTGGGCATTAGTAGTGTACCTCCTTTATCTTGCTTTTGCTTTGAGACAGTTTGAAAAGTTGTAATAATGTTTAACTTTGGATCATAAGCTGTACTTATATTTTCCGCTGCTATGTTAGTTGTTTCAGCTTATGCACTGTCTCACCTGTTTTAAGTCGAGTATGTTATTACTATATTTTATTCTATGCGCTGTGAGACATTCTACAGGTTCCTTGATTAGTTCATTTCTGTAACAACCCGGAAAATCTGGGCCAGTTTAAAATTTTTATTTTGGCAATTTTAGCGAATTTTGATTATTTAAAATGAATTATTTTAAATAATATCGACGTGAAATTTATTTTGAATATAATTCGAACGTATATATTATATACGTCGTCGTTAGAATATATAATAATTATATATAATTATAAAAGGAATAGAAAATGGCGCGGTAGTTCGAAAATTCGATTTCTAATTTCAAATGAATATACAGAATTCAATATAAGTCAGAATTGAACGAAACAAGAAATATTTGAATCTGTATAACTATATCTTTGTAACGAAGTTAACAAACCGAGATTTCATCTTAGAAATGATAAGATATGTCCAGTTTAAAATTAGAAATAGTCGCTGTGGAATTTATATATATTTTTATATATATAAGGCCCTTAAAAATAGCAATTTTGCAAACGACCTCGGATTTCGACGAAACCAGTTTTGTTGGGTCCGTGATGTCAAGTTATTGCTAGGTTTCAAATTTCATAATTTTTCGAATCAATATGTGAGCGTGGCAAAGGAAAACGCGTTTGGACCATTTCAGTTGAATTTAATCGACTGGAAATTGGCCATTTTTCAAACGGTCTCAGAATTCGACGTAACTAGTTTTGTTAGGACCGTATCGTCAATACGAAGCTAGAAAATATTTTTCTGGAATTTTTCTAGTTAGTATGTGACCCCGGTAATTTGAAATGTACGTTTAAAATTCAATATAGTGATTTAAATGTAAATTTAATGGAAACTGATTCAAACAGTCGAATCAGCCCACGTGGCATATCCCATTGTGTTCAGAATGGGGGTGAAACGCTATAGACGACAGGCGGTGGGCCTCGTTTCAAGGTCGTATGAAAAAGTCAACATTAAGTTGAATTAAATAATAAAAAAAAAAAAAAACCTTTTGTTTATCTCTGGCCCCCCCGTTATCTCCCCGATTCATTTTAATAAAAAAAAAAAAGGGGGGGATCGAAGAAGTCGAAGTCGCGCCGCCCTCCAGGTGCTCCGCCTCGTGCCGCCACCGCCCCCGACGTTCCCTCCCCCTCTGCCTCGATCGTCGCGATCGAAACCCCCTTCAAGCCCTCCGCCCGAACCCCAAATTGCCACCGAACCCCCACAGCCACCGCACCCTGCTGCGCCGATCCCCTCTGGCTCACCCAGCACCACCTCGAGCCCCCACCTCCGCATGCCGACGCCAGTGCGCAAAAGACACCCCCCTCGATTACAGTAAGTTTTCTATTTAATTTATTTTATTTCTTTTTTCTTTTTTTTACTCTATGTAATTTATACAATTAAATTAGTTATAGAACACTGTTTTTGTATAAGGAAAAAAGTTAAAAACTGATCTATAAAAAAAGAAAAAAAAAACTGCATTTTTTTTACTTAAATAAAAACTGCATTTTTTATAAAAAGTTAAAAACTGGATTTTAAAAAAAATAAAAACTGAATTTTAAAAGATTCAAAAACTGCATTTTTATAAAAGAGAGAAACTGATTTGTTTTTTTAAAGAAATAAAACTGTTTTTGAAATAAAGAATAAAAACTGCATTTTATAAAAATAAAAACTGCATTTTCTATGAAGATAAAAACTGCCTTTTTATAAAAGAGAAAAACTGATTTTATTTTGAACTTTAAAATAGGAAAAAGGTTTAATCTTTTAGTAGAAAAAGATTAGAACTTGCAAAAGTAAAAATCATATTTTTATATGTTGAAAAAAAAAACATATTTTTATATGTTGAAAAGCAAAAATAAAAATCATATTTTTATATGAAAAAAAAACATATTTTTATATGTTGAAAAGCAAAAGTAAAAATCATATTTTTATATATTGAATAGCGAAGTCGAAATTCGATTTTTATATATTGAATAGCATAGTAAAAATTCTATTTTTACATATGCAGAGAATACGGGTAAAAGCGACAAATAGGCGAAGATTTCTATTAAGAAGAGTCTTGCAGTTGGATAGCTATTGGTGAGAATTTCTCACCTTTCAATTTATTTTCTAGTTATATATATATACTAGGATGCAGACGGTGCTTAGTAGCACCCGACACAATCGTCCACAGACCATGGACTTGTTTGTTTGGCTGTTTGGTTATTGATTGCGATATTGGTTTGAATGTGGTTTGTGGTGTGAAAAATCGAATCGATAAATTGGTTAGGATTAGACGTGCGCCGTTATAAGGCGAAGGAGTAAGGCTAGGTTAGACCCTTACTCCAAATTTTGTGGTATGCATAACGAATTGATTTGATTGATGTGTGAATGGCGTGGGCCTTCACTAGACCGGGGATAAGGCTAGGCCTCGTCCCGTTTCTAGTATCGTGCCGTTATGCCGCCGAAATTTCCTAAAATATGTTAGAAAAATAAAAATATCATTTTATTGAATAAATGAATTGAATAGAAATTCATAGGTTGAAATAAAATGTTTTATCGTTAAAAATATAATTTTTAACGTGAATATGAAAATAGTGAAGTGAACAAAATAAAATATTCATTTGCAAACCGGACGGTTTGTTTATGTACACATATTTGAATGACATTGATTGGGACGATAAATTCTACACATCGCCCAACTGCACGAATAAAATCTGTGTTTGGTTGTTTGAAACCCCACACGGGTGTTGGGATGAAATTTGAAGTTCACTCATCCTGATTGATTAAATATGTCGATCGATCGATTGACAGGCTGTTATAAGCGTTGAATATCTATATTTGATGCTTATACAGTGTAGTGCACTTTGGTTGATGGTTGATTATTTTTCAATGCTATGATATACATGTGTTGTATGAAAATCCATATAATTAACCTTATATGGTAATTGATTGGGCCTCATTCCAATTTGAACAATAAAGAATATTATAAAATAAAAGTTCATGTGTTGACAGTACTCATTCATTGAGATTGGTCATGTGTTGAACGAAATATTTTAATATTAAAATTTACATCTTTATCGATATAAAATAAAAGTTCATGTGTTGACAGTACTCATTCATTGAGATTGGTCATGTGTTGAACGAAATATTTTGATAATAACAACTATTTTGAAAATAGAAATTTATGAAGCCGTGTTGATTAGATTGACGCCATTTTGACGTGAACGATATTTATATCGATTGAAAACGATTTCGAAATAAATTGAATTGAAAACGAATTCAAAATGAATTGAAAACGAATTCAAAATGAATTGAAAACGATTTCGAAATGAATTGAATTGAAAACGAATTCAAAATGAATTGAAAACGAATTCAAAATGAATTGAAAACGATTTCGAAATGAATTGAATTGAAAACGATTTCGAAATGAATTGAATTGAAAACGAATTCAAATGGAATTGAAAGCGAATTGAAATGAATTCAAATTGAATTGAAATTCGAATTTGAATAGAAATGAATTTTAAAACGAATTTATAAAGAAGAATTCAATTTTACTTTGAATTGAAATGGAAGTTGAAATAGGTTTTGAAACGATTTTAAAACTATTTATATAATTCGTTTTGAATAGAAATCGACGAAATATATATTATATATATTATATATATAATATAATGGCCTGAATAGAACGCGCCGCGCCGCGGTAGTTCGCGAATTTCGACCATTTATTTCAAACGGACATTGCGGGAGATCCGACCGTCGGATTCTCCTAAAACCGGAACCGTTGGGTTCGTATCGAAAAGAGCTTTCCAACGAGTATTAGAAATTTGAAATCTAACGGTTGGATCTGGAATTATGTCCAAATCAAATTCGAAAAAGGTCGCTGTAAGTGCAGTTCGATGGCCGTTGATGGAAATCGACTGTACGGGCCTTGATAAAATTATTAAAAATAGTAATAATTTGTGTAAAATCATAAGAAATGATTTGCGAAGATTTGGGATGAAAAACTCCATATTTGAAAAGATAAAAAAAGATTTTTATCGAAATGAACTAGTTTTGAACTAGAATTATAATTCTATTTATTTTTAAATAAATAAATTGAATTTGAAAAGGGTTTTGAAAATAACCAAAATTTCCAATGATTGCATTGGAGTGGATTTGAATCGAAATTGTCTTCGGAATATTTCGATGTTGGAATTCGTGATTATACAGGTGTTGTTATGGAAATTTGAAAGATATATATTTATATCGTTATTTCCAATACGACGTTTGTTAGTCGTAGAATTTGATATTGAATATAAGCCGATATATTTTCTATTCAGAGCCTTGTATTGAATATCGAATGTGATTTGGGTTTGTCGTGAATGGTGTCTTCACTAACACTGTTCTTGAACCCAGTTGAGAAAAGATTAAATCTTTTTATTCAGATTTAATGAAGTGTACCAATTAAATAACATTTAATTGGAATAGAATCGATATTGATTTTTGGGTTTATCGTGAACAGTGTTTTAAATAACACTTGTTCTTTAACCCGATAATTGATGAATGTGGTTTTGGGTTTGTCGTGAACCGTGTTTTAAATGACACTGATTCTTTAACCCAGCCGAAGATTAAAACTAAGTGGAGTTTTAATGAATCTTTAATTAGATTGAAATGATCGAGAATGGAGTATCACCAGTTTTGCTCCAGGCGATAGTTAAATCTTTAATTAGATTTGAACGTGAAATGGTAATTGAATTTACCGATAACACCGTGGTGTTATATATGAAGTATTACCAGTTTTACTTCATGGGATGAATAGGTTGGGATTGGGAAATTAAAACAAATGATTACTTCGGTAAGGTTCGCTAATCCCGACTAGTTTGAATTGATATTCAAAAGTAGATTAAAGCATAAATTCAAGAATTTATCTTTGATAAAATTAATGGGAACCTTTCCCTATGAATGTGAAATTTAGAAACTAACTGTCGGTTAGCCAAGCAGAATGGTTTTCTGGATATTGATCTGATGTTGGTTTCGGCCTTCGGGGTTAATATTTGGGAAATTATTCTCTTGATTAATTTACTGTCAGTGACTAATGAATTGGAATGAGGCGTATGTTGTGTTTGTGTAACACTTATTTAAATATACGCGAGTTATTCGGAAAGACCGGGTTTATCCCATTCTGAATAACTGATACGACGATAAGTCGAAGATGAAGACGATGGTCGAAGACCGGAGGTCTTCACGTCGTTTGGGTGATAACTGATGATCTTGATTGGGCTGTACACCCAAGAAGATGGAAACAGTTAGTGATCGTCCAGACGTACTTGGAGATCGATGGATATGCGGGGTACTAGGTGCCTCCGGTTTCGTTCAGGCCCAGAACGGACTTGTAAATGGACTGTGTGTCTGACATTGGATTTCATTCTGTGTGACTGATATCGGTTGCATAGAGTGGTTTGCCTGTGTGGCATGCTAAGATGCAAATGATCAAGGCTTCTGTTGAAAAGCAAAGTCTTGTGGTGATGATCAAAGCACGGCCTTTGTGGCGTAGCTTTGTGTAACGTTTACTTCGCGAGTTTCACACCCGGTATGAACCAAAAACGGGAGGGACATCAGGGAGGACTTGCGTTTCTTTCTAGCTAGAAGTGGCGTCAGTGGTTTTACACGCCCTGACGAGTTTGACTTATGTGGTTGTTGCGGTTGCGAGGCGCCTCGGTTATATCGGTTTCGGCCGAATGCATTCTGGTCGGCTGACGGACCAGACTTACACCCCATAGGGTGGGGAGACGTATTGTTCAGGCATAATAATCCACTCCGTGTGGACCGGCCCTGACGATCCAAGGGGCAGTTGCGGCTGTTCCTGAGACACGGGCTAGAGCGTCTCGAATCGGTTGAGGACTATCTTTTGCCTCGGTTCATAGATGGAAATCCAATTTCCAAATACGTGACATTTGCGGTTTTAGTTGTAATCCTATATATGGCGACATAGTGGGATGAGGCGCTTATGCCGCCTATGATTGATACTTATGATTTGAAGTTGTTTTATACACTATGCACTTATTATAGTATCAAATGATTTGTTTTAAACGTATCAAGCATTCTTTGGCTGTTATAAGGGAAAACCCTATCCCCCGGCTTGCGTTGCATTGTGTGATAGGACCTGGGTCTTATAACAGCTTCATTTTTCTTTATTTAGCATTGCGCTGTTTGTTTTATGCACTGGTATTCTTGGGAGGAAACCCGTTCCGTGTTATACGGCGTGGTCCCTTGATTTACCTAACTTTAAAAATAAAGATTAACTGTTTTAGTTCTCACACCAGTCACATGACTGACCTGGAGTTTATTGTTTTAACCTAAACTCTGGGTGCCCTTATTTTCGACACGGGCAGCTAGTAGTTGGGTTTTGCAGATTTATATTCACAGGATCCTGGTTTACAGCTGGAACGATATCCGGAAAGCTTTGTATCCGTATATCTTCTTCTAGTTGTGTATTGTATTATTTTCCGCTGCTATGTATTTAAATGTAATTTAAATCTCTGATATTTCTGTGTAATATTTATTCATACTCTGTATATTCTTGTAATCTGATGCACTGTTGTAATATATAGTGAAATGTTCTTCTGTATGTGTTCTGTTGTGGCTTGTTCTCGAACTATCCGACGCTTTCCTTTACGGGGAAGTTACGGGTCTTCACAGTTGGTATCAGAGCTTTGGTTTACAAAGCTTAGAGAACAAGACACATTAGAACCATACGAAAGAATTCATCAGATATTGGATTAGTAAAATCCAATTGGAATGACTCGTTAGAGATAGGATCAGTAGTATCCTAGAACGAGTGTGAAGAGTATATTTTTAAAATGAAAACAAATCTTGTTTTGAAATATAAATCAATTAAACGTATCTGGTTATTTATTTATATTGATGTGGACAATCCAGTATATATAGATTTTGCGTATACGTCTGATCCGCGTGTATTCGAAATTTTAATATATTGGATAGGTATAGAATCACACTCTAGTAGCCCGAAGATGTTCTGATGGTGGTTCGAAACATCATCAGCATTTATTTTCGAGTGACGAAGGTGTGATACCTATATATTTCCATTAGACTGGTGTGAGAACCAAAAACTATATAGAATCTATTGTTGTGATTTGGCACCAAAAATCTGATTTTTGTATATGTATCAAAATTATGAATTTGAAACTCTAATTCACTAATTGATTGATGTTTGTGTTGTTTGTTCATTTGTTTGCTAATTTTGAACCATTATGCCTAATTTGATCGAATAATGAATTGTATTGAAATTGGTCGCATTTGCTTGCATATACATGTATATCATTGAACAGGTCATAGCAAGGAGGCTAGAGCCAGAGAATAAAATTTGTTTGCCCGACAAATAGGTAAATGTTTACTACATAATTTACTGTTTTGTTTGGGTGATGATGATTTTGTGAGCCTATTGGCTAGCCGCTTGGCTTTTTCTTTTTCTTTTTGAGATCTGAAGGACCGGGGAAGCTATTTGAAATTCCCCGATGCTCCCATTGCAGGGGAGGTTATGGCGAAATTTTTCAAAAATTTAGGGTGTTAGCCAAATTTTTGAAAATTCTCAGAAACTGAAAAGTTAGAGAATGGAAGCCAGACCGAGCGTAGAGTTGATTAATCAAACCACTTTCGACTTTGTTCCTTTTCGGGGACGAAAAGTTTTAAGTGGGGGAGATTGTAACAACCCGGAAAATCTGGGCCAGTTTAAAATTTTTATTTTGGCAATTTTAGCGAATTTTGATTATTTAAAATGAATTATTTTAAATAATATCGACGTGAAATTTATTTTGAATATAATTCGAACGTATATATTATATACGTCGTCGTTAGAATATATAATAATTATATATAATTATAAAAGGAATAGAAAATGGCGCGGTAGTTCGAAAATTCGATTTCTAATTTCAAATGAATATACAGAATTCAATATAAGTCAGAATTGAACGAAACAAGAAATATTTGAATCTGTATAACTATATCTTTGTAACGAAGTTAACAAACCGAGATTTCATCTTAGAAATGATAAGATATGTCCAGTTTAAAATTAGAAATAGTCGCTGTGGAATTTATATATATTTTTATATATATAAGGCCCTTAAAAATAGCAATTTTGCAAACGACCTCGGATTTCGACGAAACCAGTTTTGTTGGGTCCGTGATGTCAAGTTATTGCTAGGTTTCAAATTTCATAATTTTTCGAATCAATATGTGAGCGTGGCAAAGGAAAACGCGTTTGGACCATTTCAGTTGAATTTAATCGACTGGAAATTGGCCATTTTTCAAACGGTCTCAGAATTCGACGTAACTAGTTTTGTTAGGACCGTATCGTCAATACGAAGCTAGAAAATATTTTTCTGGAATTTTTCTAGTTAGTATGTGACCCCGGTAATTTGAAATGTACGTTTAAAATTCAATATAGTGATTTAAATGTAAATTTAACGGAAACTGATTCAAACAGTCGAATCAGCCCACGTGGCATATCCCATTGTGTTCAGAATGGGGGTGAAACGCTATAGACGACAGGCGGTGGGCCTCGTTTCAAGGTCGTATGAAAAAGTCAACATTAAGTTGAATTAAATAATAAAAAAAAAAAACCTTTTGTTTATCTCTGGCCCCCCCCGTTATCTCCCCGATTCATTTTAATAAAAAAAAAAAAAGGGGGGGGATCGAAGAAGTCGAAGTCGCGCCGCCCTCCAGGTGCTCCGCCTCGTGCCGCCACCGCCCCCGACGTTCCCTCCCCCTCTGCCTCGATCGTCGCGATCGAAACCCCCTTCAAGCCCTCCGCCCGAACCCCAAATTGCCACCGAACCCCCACAGCCACCGCACCCTGCTGCGCCGATCCCCTCTGGCTCACCCAGCACCACCTCGAGCCCCCACCTCCGCATGCCGACGCCAGTGCGCAAAAGACACCCCCCTCGATTACAGTAAGTTTTCTATTTAATTTATTTTATTTCTTTTTTCTTTTTTTTACTCTATGTAATTTATACAATTAAATTAGTTATAGAACACTGTTTTTGTATAAGGAAAAAAGTTAAAAACTGATCTATAAAAAAAGAAAAAAAAACTGCATTTTTTTTACTTAAATAAAAACTGCATTTTTTATAAAAAGTTAAAAACTGGATTTTTAAAAAAATAAAAACTGAATTTTAAAAGATTCAAAAACTGCATTTTTATAAAAGAGAGAAACTGATTTGTTTTTTTAAAGAAATAAAACTGTTTTTGAAATAAAGAATAAAAACTGCATTTTATAAAAATAAAAACTGCATTTTCTATGAAGATAAAAACTGCCTTTTTATAAAAGAGAAAAACTGATTTTATTTTGAACTTTAAAATAGGAAAAAGGTTTAATCTTTTAGTAGAAAAAGATTAGAACTTGCAAAAGTAAAAATCATATTTTTATATGTTGAAAAAAAAAACATATTTTTATATGTTGAAAAGCAAAAATAAAAATCATATTTTTATATGAAAAAAAAACATATTTTTATATGTTGAAAAGCAAAAGTAAAAATCATATTTTTATATATTGAATAGCGAAGTCGAAATTCGATTTTTATATATTGAATAGCATAGTAAAAATTCTATTTTTACATATGCAGAGAATACGGGTAAAAGCGACAAATAGGCGAAGATTTCTATTAAGAAGAGTCTTGCAGTTGGATAGCTATTGGTGAGAATTTCTCACCTTTCAATTTATTTTCTAGTTATATATATATACTAGGATGCAGACGGTGCTTAGTAGCACCCGACACAATCGTCCACAGACCATGGACTTGTTTGTTTGGCTGTTTGGTTATTGATTGCGATATTGGTTTGAATGTGGTTTGTGGTGTGAAAAATCGAATCGATAAATTGGTTAGGATTAGACGTGCGCCGTTATAAGGCGAAGGAGTAAGGCTAGGTTAGACCCTTACTCCAAATTTTGTGGTATGCATAACGAATTGATTTGATTGATGTGTGAATGGCGTGGGCCTTCACTAGACCGGGGATAAGGCTAGGCCTCGTCCCGTTTCTAGTATCGTGCCGTTATGCCGCCGAAATTTCCTAAAATATGTTAGAAAAATAAAAATATCATTTTATTGAATAAATGAATTGAATAGAAATTCATAGGTTGAAATAAAATGTTTTATCGTTAAAAATATAATTTTTAACGTGAATATGAAAATAGTGAAGTGAACAAAATAAAATATTCATTTGCAAACCGGACGGTTTGTTTATGTACACATATTTGAATGACATTGATTGGGACGATAAATTCTACACATCGCCCAACTACACGAATAAAATCTGTGTTTGGTTGTTTGAAACCCCACACGGGTGTTGGGATGAAATTTGAAGTTCACTCATCCTGATTGATTAAATATGTCGATCGATCGATTGACAGGCTGTTATAAGCGTTGAATATCTATATTTGATGCTTATACAGTGTAGTGCACTTTGGTTGATGGTTGATTATTTTTCAATGCTATGATATACATGTGTTGTATGAAAATCCATATAATTAACCTTATATGGTAATTGATTGGGCCTCATTCCAATTTGAACAATAAAGAATATTATAAAATAAAAGTTCATGTGTTGACAGTACTCATTCATTGAGATTGGTCATGTGTTGAACGAAATATTTTAATATTAAAATTTACATCTTTATCGATATAAAATAAAAGTTCATGTGTTGACAGTACTCATTCATTGAGATTGATCATGTGTTGAACGAAATATTTTGATAATAACAACTATTTTGAAAATAGAAATTTATGAAGCCGTGTTGATTAGATTGACGCCATTTTGACGTGAACGATATTTATATCGATTGAAAACGATTTCGAAATAAATTGAATTGAAAACGAATTCAAAATGAATTGAAAACGAATTCAAAATGAATTGAAAACGATTTCGAAATGAATTGAATTGAAAACGAATTCAAAATGAATTGAAAACGAATTCAAAATGAATTGAAAACGATTTCGAAATGAATTGAATTGAAAACGATTTCGAAATGAATTGAATTGAAAACGAATTCAAATGGAATTGAAAGCGAATTGAAATGAATTCAAATTGAATTGAAATTCGAATTTGAATAGAAATGAATTTTAAAACGAATTTATAAAGAAGAATTCAATTTTACTTTGAATTGAAATGGAAGTTGAAATAGGTTTTGAAACGATTTTAAAACTATTTATATAATTCGTTTTGAATAGAAATCGACGAAATATATATTATATATATTATATATATAATATAATGGCCTGAATAGAACGCGCCGCGCCGCGGTAGTTCGCGAATTTCGACCATTTATTTCAAACGGACATTGCGGGAGATCCGACCGTCGGATTCTCCTAAAACCGGAACCGTTGGGTTCGTATCGAAAAGAGCTTTCTAACGAGTATTAGAAATTTGAAATCTAACGGTTGGATCTGGAATTATGTCCAAATCAAATTCGAAAAAGGTCGCTGTAAGTGCAGTTCGATGGCCGTTGATGGAAATCGACTGTACGGGCCTTGATAAAATTATTAAAAATAGTAATAATTTGTGTAAAATCATAAGAAATGATTTGCGAAGATTTGGGATGAAAAACTCCATATTTGAAAAGATAAAAAAAGATTTTTATCGAAATGAACTAGTTTTGAACTAGAATTATAATTCTATTTATTTTTAAATAAATAAATTGAATTTGAAAAGGGTTTTGAAAATAACCAAAATTTCCAATGATTGCATTGGAGTGGATTTGAATCGAAATTGTCTTCGGAATATTTCGATGTTGGAATTCGTGATTATACAGGTGTTGTTATGGAAATTTGAAAGATATATATTTATATCGTTATTTCCAATACGACGTTTGTTAGTCGTAGAATTTGATATTGAATATAAGCCGATATATTTTCTATTCAGAGCCTTGTATTGAATATCGAATGTGATTTGGGTTTGTCGTGAATGGTGTCTTCACTAACACTGTTCTTGAACCCAGTTGAGAAAAGATTAAATCTTTTTATTCAGATTTAATGAAGTGTACCAATTAAATAACATTTAATTGGAATAGAATCGATATTGATTTTTGGGTTTATCGTGAACAGTGTTTTAAATAACACTTGTTCTTTAACCCGATAATTGATGAATGTGGTTTTGGGTTTATCGTGAACCGTGTTTTAAATGACACTGATTCTTTAACCCAGCCGAAGATTAAAACTAAGTGGAGTTTTAATGAATCTTTAATTAGATTGAAATGATCGAGAATGGAGTATCACCAGTTTTGCTCCAGGCGATAGTTAAATCTTTAATTAGATTTGAACGTGAAATGGTAATTGAATTTACCGATAACACCGTGGTGTTAGATATGAAGTATTACCAGTTTTACTTCATGGGATGAATAGGTTGGGATTGGGAAATTAAAACAAATGATTACTTCGGTAAGGTTCGCTAATCCCGACTAGTTTGAATTGATATTCAAAAGTAGATTAAAGCATAAATTCAAGAATTTATCTTTGATAAAATTAATGGGAACCTTTCCCTATGAATGTGAAATTTAGAAACTAACTGTCGGTTAGCCAAGCAGAATGGTTTTCTGGATATTGATCTGATGTTGGTTTCGGCCTTCGGGGTTAATATTTGGGAAATTATTCTCTTGATTAATTTACTGTCAGTGACTAATGAATTGGAATGAGGCGTATGTTGTGTTTGTGTAACACTTATTTAAATATACGCGAGTTATTCGGAAAGACCGGGTTTATCCCATTCTGAATAACTGATACGACGATAAGTCGAAGATGAAGACGATGGTCGAAGACCGGAGGTCTTCACGTCGTTTGGGTGATAACTGATGATCTTGATTGGGCTGTACACCCAAGAAGATGGAAACAGTTAGTGATCGTCCAGACGTACTTGGAGATCGATGGATATGCGGGGTACTAGGTGCCTCCGGTTTCGTTCAGGCCCAGAACGGACTTGTAAATGGACTGTGTGTCTGACATTGGATTTCATTCTGTGTGACTGATATCGGTTGCATAGAGTGGTTTGCCTGTGTGGCATGCTAAGATGCAAATGATCAAGGCTTCTGTTGAAAAGCAAAGTCTTGTGGTGATGATCAAAGCACGGCCTTTGTGGCGTAGCTTTGTGTAACGTTTACTTCGCGAGTTTCACACCCGGTATGAACCAAAAACGGGAGGGACATCAGGGAGGACTTGCGTTTCTTTCTAGCTAGAAGTGGCGTCAGTGGTTTTACACGCCCTGACGAGTTTGACTTATGTGGTTGTTGCGGTTGCGAGGCGCCTCGGTTATATCGGTTTCGGCCGAATGCATTCTGGTCGGCTGACGGACCAGACTTACACCCCATAGGGTGGGGAGACGTATTGTTCAGGCATAATAATCCACTCCGTGTGGACCGGCCCTGACGATCCAAGGGGCAGTTGCGGCTGTTCCTGAGACACGGGCTAGAGCGTCTCGAATCGGTTGAGGACTATCTTTTGCCTCGGTTCATAGATGGAAATCCAATTTCCAAATACGTGACATTTGCGGTTTTAGTTGTAATCCTATATATGGCGACATAGTGGGATGGGGCGCTTATGCCGCCTATGATTGATACTTATGATTTGAAGTTGTTTTATACACTATGCACTTATTATAGTATCAAATGATTTGTTTTAAACGTATCAAGCATTCTTTGGCTGTTATAAGGGAAAACCCTATCCCCCGGCTTGCGTTGCATTGTGTGATAGGACCTGGGTCTTATAACAGCTTCATTTTTCTTTATTTAGCATTGCGCTGTTTGTTTTATGCACTGGTATTCTTGGGAGGAAACCCGTTCCGTGTTATACGGCGTGGTCCCTTGATTTACCTAACTTTAAAAATAAAGATTAACTGTTTTAGTTCTCACACCAGTCACATGACTGACCTGGAGTTTATTGTTTTAACCTAAACTCTGGGTGCCCTTATTTTCGACACGGGCAGCTAGTAGTTGGGTTTTGCAGATTTATATTCACAGGATCCTGGTTTACAGCTGGAACGATATCCGGAAAGCTTTGTATCCGTATATCTTCTTCTAGTTGTGTATTGTATTATTTTCCGCTGCTATGTATTTAAATGTAATTTAAATCTCTGATATTTCTGTGTAATATTTATTCATACTCTGTATATTCTTGTAATCTGATGCACTGTTGTAATATATAGTGAAATGTTCTTCTGTATGCGTTCTGTTTTGTCCTGTTCTCAAACGATAGGGCGTTTCGAACGGCCTGGATCGGTTTAGCGACTGGTTCGGACCGAGCGAAATTCCTTGCCGTCACAATTTCCTTCTTCCCTTTTTCTTCTGACGATCCGTCCCGTGCTGAATGGACATGTGTACAGCGCACCTTTGGAGTAAATGTCGGTTGGTACGGGGCGGGACGTCTCACTTGGTATAAAAGCCAGCTGATCGGGCTGGTTGTGAAACCTACGTAACTTTCTCGAGTTAGTTGCCTTATCGCCTACCCTCATCGGTTTTGGTTCCACATATTCTTCAAAATTCATCGTTGCAAGATAGATATTTTCAGGGGTGTCATTCTAAGGCATTAGCTCTGATGAGTAGAAAAGACGAATCTTCTTATTATCTTTGTTTCCCTTTCCATCGTTGGTGCGCTTTTGCCCCTGATTATTCTTTTGATTATATTGAGTAGCAGCATTTTTATGGGCTTCAACAAGGTTGTTACCATCAATAATCTGAATAGGCACAAGATCATCATCCACTCTCATATACTCCTCTTCTTTTTTATAGAATTTCTCAAGCATGTTTGGTTCTTTCATTTTAATCCACCTACCAAATTTGCTCTTCTTATCTATAGCGCCGATTTGAGACATTAAGATAATGAGAGGCTCGCGATTCCCCACCTCGGACAAAGCAGTGTTGAATCTCTTGAGAAAAGCTTTAACAGACTCCCCTGGATTTTGTTCCATCGATGTTAGAGAAATAGCTCCTTAGCTTTTGTAGCTTGCAGCCTAAACTGCTCCTTGAATTTCAGAGTCAAATCAGCAAATCGATCAACAAATTTGGGCGGTAGCTTCGTGAACCATAATGATGCCACGCCTTCTAGATAAAGAGGGAAGCATAGGCATTTGACCTCGTATGTCGCTTTGGCTTCATTCATGTGCCATTCGTATTTGTATAGGAAGTGATGCAGATCAGAAGTCCCATTGTATGGAGGCGAGTAGGATGAGTGAACTTTTTAGGAAACTCTGCATTGTGAATCCTTTTACTGAATAGATTTTTGCTGGGAGAGAAACCCCATTCTCTCTCACTATCATTGCGGGTCATACTATCTTTCATGACCTTCTTTATCATATCCGTGATATACTTCTCCGCGTTGTGTTGTTCCACAGAGGGGGCTTCGATCTCTTTGTCAGATGCTCGTCTTGGAAAGCAATCGTGGTTAGAGGATCTAGGTCTTTTACCTTCATTATGGGGAGATGTCCCCTCGGTGGGACTAGCAACTCTTCAGGTATTTCGATCAGAATGAATTTTAGTCTTCAGCTTTGAGTGCCACTTTCCCATCCATCAAGCCCTTACATGTTATCATTACAATGATGATCAAAAGTTGACGAATTCGAATTCTCCTCAAGGTTGATGTGAACTCTCTGAGGAGGTGTGGGATTCGCTTGAGCGTTTATAAAAGCATTCATTTTATCCATCAGAGCCTGATTAGCATCCATTAAAGCTTTATTTAAAGTTTCCATCCGTTGATTTAAGTTGGCAACAATGACATCTAGATCATCTCTGGTTACTCCGACTCCACCTGCCGAGCTTTAGCCAATTTTAAAGTGGTTGGTAAGTGGCAGCCTCATTAGCAACATTTTCGGATCCTCCAATAGTTTTACTTGTTATTTTTTTGACTTTTCCATTATCTCGAGTAAGGTTTTGAATTTTCAAAGAGAACTCGTCAATCAGCCTGGATTTTAGATTTTGAGAATCTATCGTAAAAAGCAGGCTTCAAACTTCAACTTCCCACAAAGCACTTGACCCTGGAAAGTGGATGTGGCCCCACGGTGGGCGCCAAAATGTTGATGTCAAAAATGAACAGCAGCACCCAAGGTGCTTTTGCAACATTTCACAAACAAGTAAGATCTAAAAGTATGGGGCCACAAACATAAAAAGCAAGTAAAGACAAGGAGATTTAGAGTGGTTCGGCCTAGAATCGACCTACGTCCACTTTGGAAAGAGTTCTCATTATCACCATAGAAATTACAATGTACATTATTTTTGCTTTATCACTCATTTTTTCTCTTTTACAAATACTTCTCTTTATTTCTCCTCTTTTTACTTTTGATCCACTCAAATCCGCCAAGGAAATAGCTAGATCTCTCTAAGTGTGATGATTGTTGATGTAGATCTTCAACAATTGGACACTTGGATGATTTTGAATGATTCCACGGAGGCTTTGATGTTGAATCTGTACTTGAGAGAGAATTAATGGAGGTTGGAGTGATTTGAAGTGGTTGAGAAATGAATTGGACAACACTTCATGGAGAAAAAATTCGGTCCCTAAAATGTGTGTGGAGACGGGGTATTTATAGGCAAAATTTGAGTGGAGTGGCAGAGCTGTAATTACATGTGTGCAGGCTATGGATCAGATGCCCGATCCATCATATTTACAAGATTGCCACCAGGGTATATTTCAATATGATCCATATTGTAGAGAAGACCGATCCATCCTATTTACAGAAATGCCACGGTGCCAATTTATGACTGATCCATAATATTATGGAATGCCGATCCATTATTTTACGTGATTGTCACCGCATGAAGTTAAGACCAATCATAATATTAGAACGTAGTCGACCCATGGAATGACGTACTTCTTGATCCATGCAGGCAAAATACACTAGCTGCAGCTCGTTTGTGTCACACAAGTTGTTAATTGGTCCATCAACATGTTAATTCAATTATCAGATTCATGAAGGCGCTGCAGACTAGATTACATGCTTTATCACTTGCGAATCATGTTGATTTGCTGCCTTTCATTTGGCAAACTTTGTGAATGATCTACATGATAGAATATGATCCATCAGAATTATAATTCTACCACTGCCCGTTTAAACAAGAACCAACCCATCGTTGAAAGCAGCTTGCACACCGTATTAGAATAGCCGATCCACATATTATATTATAACACGCACACCGTATTCTCAATGCATGCTCCACATGGTGTTAATATGCCCAATTACCATGAAGAGCTGTCAAACCAATATTCACTTTATGTCAGAAGTATATGATATATATGATTCTTGCATGTCAGCACATAATCCACGCGTCTTCATGGTGATTTCAGTGCGACAAAAACAGTCCATCTTTTTTATTACTTCTACCGACCCATGAAATAACATGTATTCCCGACTCATAAACATATGAAGCTATCGATCCATGTATATTTAAGTTGTCCGATCCATGTTGTATGTGTTAATACTGACCCATATCTTCTGGAATGGTGACCGACCCGTGATGGAATTTCTTGCCGATCCATAGCAGTAACCGTGCCTATCATGTTAAGTTTGTGACCGACCCATACTCTTGCATGAATGCAAATTCACGTATGAAATAGGCTTATTCACATGCCATGCATATGAAATAAGAATGGTTCTCTCGTGGAGACTCATTTACGTTTCGTAGCTTATATTGGCATATTTGTCATGCAAGCTTCAGGTTTTCCGAACCATATATTTCATGTCAGCAAGTAATATTATTGCTTGCATGTTATGTTACTTCATACGTCCAATCCATGGTTTTATACTCATGTCATGGTCCTTGTGTTTGCATGCAACTTGAATATCATGTCACGAGTGACCTATGCAAAGCAACAGTCCAACTGATTTGTTGAGATAACAAACCCACCGATTCAAGCTTTCAAACCTTTTGTCTATTCACACACAAATTAATACGAATGATCTATACAATGTACAATTCGACCGATCCATTAACAAACACATGTTCGTCACTCAAAAAGATGTTGATCGATCTATCATATGTGCTTTTTAATAGATCGTTTTTAGACTGCGTTTCATAACGGGTTTAACAGTTACAAGATTATCATCGTGTAATGGAAGAGAACCAACTAGTAACACATACAAGATGACAAAATACCAAAACCGAGAGGCTTTGTAGAGTTTCATAGCGTCTTCTTATTTTCATAAACCGATCTCTTCATTCTGCAGAATTGTAGCTACCCCTAAAAAGAGTACAAATTGATTCTGGCTTAAACAAAATCTCTACATGCAAGGAAATCGAATAGGAGCATCTTAGAGATTCCAACAATGTAAAGGGGTACCCTAACTTGAATTCAATTACAAAGTTCCCTTCATTGAGTTCGAGTTTGCAGAATAGACATGGAGCAACTAGAAATAGATTCTCTAAATCTTGGATGCGAGCTATTAAAGTGAAAAATTACCACTTCAACTCAATTTGACTAAATCTGATGAAGAGAAAAATCTTATGTTAAGTTTTTAATTAAGAAGTTGCTTATCATTATTATAATTGATTAATATTTGTTAACTCATTAAATGATTAATTATTATTTAAATCATTTGATTAAGATTTAATATTATTTATTCAAAAAGTATTTTAAATATTTATTTAATTATTGATAAAAGTTTTTAATTATTAATTAATATTAAATAAAGATGATTTGGATCTTGAAATCATTTATTTAAAGATTATCTATTGTTTAATATTCAATGTCATTTCACTTCTTCTACCTTGGAACTGAATGCTTCACTGTTCGGGTTTACCTATTATGTTGTACTGTGATCATGTTGTACCCTGTACAATGAATGGTATAATATCATTTGTAAAGTGTCTACGGTTGTGTATTTTGTTTTTTGTTTTGTAACTTCAATTCTTTTGAAGTATGCCATAAACTATGTAATACTCTCCGTGCATGGAGTTTGAAATCTTATTATAGTATAGAAAAGTGTCTAACTCCAGTTGTGTAACCTTGCTAGGATAGTGGTGGACGGTCTTCCTCAAAAATCGATTTGGTGGCGGTCTATCTTAAAAACCGATTTTAGTAGGTTGGTAATCTGTCAATCTCCTGTATTATTGTAATTATTATTTGTCAAAACTTACATTAAAACAATACTTCAATTTTATATTTCTCAAGAAAAGTCGCTAAAGCACTCATTTTATTTAACACAAAACATAAGTTTCGATATTAGTCTAGTAGCTATAAATTAATCTTTTCCATTTTAAAATTAAAATTTAACATCAACTTAATTGTAATTAAATTCAATTTATTAAGTTTTACTAGATTCAAAATTAACGGGAAAGGAGATAAGTATTTATAAATTCATAATACTTCAAAACAAATGTACAATTGGCTCTATACAAACAAAGCTATCAATTAAAAATTATTTCCATACTTTTACAATCAACTTATCCAAATTACATTTAAAATGAATTAAATCATAAATTTTAATTTCTGTCAAATTTCATATAAAATTTTATATTTGATTAAAAATTTTAAACGATCAAAATATGGATTGTTACAATCTCTAGAGATTCAAAACTTTCCATCATCGAAAAGGAACGGAACAAAATCTAGCATTCTGATATATTTTATAAAATAATTAACTTATAAACATTTAAACTACTTACTTAGTTTTACTATAAAGTGGGAGATAATCGAAAGTTTTAATATTTCAGGTCTCTTTCAAAATAATTATACACTTGATGTCTTAACTGGTATACTATACATTTCTTCCTTTCAAAACCCAAAAATAAATATTAATGATGTTGTAATCTTCAAAAGAATTGTTTTCAAGCAGTTAGATTGAGATCCATTTATATCTATTTCATTCTTATAGAATTTAGCATATATATATATATATATATTGGCTAGACACAAATCTCCAAGTACTTAGTGGATCGGTTTTAACAACAAATGAAGTATTTTAAAACTACTTTCTTTCTTCTAGAAACAAATATTCGAATTTTCCAGGCATTCCATATTACATATAATAAGTTTTGATTTTATTTCATATCATAACATTCCAAAATATGAATTTCGCTTAAATATCACTCTTTTATACAATATTACAAATTTCATACTTAAGGAAAACTTATATAAATTCTGTTTGTATCAGAATCAATCATCATAAAGTTTGAATATTTTACGAAATTCGTTTGTAAAATTTCTTATTTGACATTACGTTAATTTCATTTATAATAGAAGTTTAAAATTTAAAACAAACATCCTTATAAAATGTGTAAAATATTTTAAAATAATAATTAACACCATCACTTATGTTTATAAAGATAACTATTTAAGTTATTAAATCTATTATTTGAAAATTCGAATAAAATTCTTGTTAAGAGAAGGGAAAACATAACAACTCTATATAATGTCACTTTTAGGCTCAGCTGTAATGATCTCGGAATTGGTTGTGATTGCGTTTAGGAGGAATAAAAGCTCCCTGCTAATTCTAAGTCTATTTTCTTATCGTGATTGCTTTCAATGGCCATTGTTGAGAGTGATAAGTGTTAATTTATCTTGCATTGTTGCTTACTAGAGAGTGTTGGCTTTCGTTACATTGATTTCATATGGTTCGTTACATAAAGGAAAGGTACAAGGATCACTATATTCCAATATATAACATTTTGATAATCAAAATGGCCAATTGCCATTTTGGGGGTATAGTCTTAGATAAGGATGAAACTTATATCATTGGAACAGTAATAATGAGCTGATGAACTTAAAGGAGTTTCATCATGATCGGACATGTTGTCTGATCTTACGAGATTAAAATGCAAGAAGTTTTGTTTGAGAATTTCAATAGAATAATTATTATATTATTTAAATATTACCCCCGTATCCTTTTAGAGACCTAACCTATTTATTAGTCTTTATCCCTGAAAATCCTCCGTTACTATCCCATCAAGACAATATTGCCCTCCTTGTTAATTTCGAAAATCAAAATCAAGAGCTTTGCTTGATTAAAAAGCATAGCGTCGGGATCATCGGTATCATGATGAAGAACTATGCCATACCAAAGTTGAAGAGTGCAGTCACCATTGGTCGAGCTCGTCAGTTTTCCATTGGATCTAGGGTTTGTCAATTTGTTCGATTGTAGTTGTGTTATGCGATGAGAATGGTAATATTGATTCTTCCTTCCTAAAGTACTCCATTACACCAATTTCCAAGAAGCTTATATCATTCCCAACACTGGGTTGGGTCGGGAGTCCAATCCAGGTGGGTTGACACCTAACCCAGCCTTGTGGGTACAAACACAGCAACCCTAACCGTGGTTGCTGTGCCATTCTTAGTCGGCTTTATAAAAGCCGGCTAAGGATGTTACGTGGATTACAATCCTATAGCCTTCCGCTTATCCGGCTTTTAGAAAACCGGCTAAGGGATGCATAGCCAGCTATAAATAAGCCGGCTTGGTTTTAATATTTTCACACAAAAAAATTCCTCCCCTTCCTCATCCCCATTCTTCCTCCTTGTCCATCGTTAATTAGTCTCCATCTAAGTTACTTTTACTGGTGGAATCGTATATCTACTTCCAAGAAAGGCATGACAAAATGCTACAAGGACGCAGGGGAGTAACCCACAAAACGTACTGGCAGGTGATTCTAAAAACTTACAACGACAGCCCCAAATGTCCCTCGTGGAGGTCTAAAGACGAAATTCATAAAAAATATAGAAGTTTGTGGGAAGCTTGTGCCTGATACCGCGACATTATCGAGGAGATAGAAGATGAAGATGTATTCAAAGCAACATGTTCCACTTTTGATTCACGTTACCTATCCGAACACGGATCAGAATTCATCGGCCGTGGAGCTTACGAACTTCAATATAGCTGGCTAACGTGCTACGGTTCTAACTAATTGATGTTTATGTGGGACTATTTATGTTAGTTAATGTCAAAACATTAACCACTTGTTTTGTTTTGATGTTTCCAAGTCTTATGTTCTTACATATGGTGTTTCGTACTTCCTTTCAACAGTGTTTATGTACTACTTACCAGTGTCAAGTCATGTCAACGAGTGTATTAGCCTTTGGAATCCAAAGTGTGCTTTGTGTTGTTTATTTCTTTACTCTGGTGTGATTACGTATTTGCTTATCTCATTTCATTTCGTAAATAAATATTAGTTGATTGCTTTCATAGGAAATAGGAAATACATAAGAAAAGGGTACTATAACATATAATACAATAGATATTAACCACAATACAATTGAAGCAACCGTTTTACATATACAAAAATAAATGATCATAAACATTTATTGTAACACCCCACGCCCATTAATGTCACTCACAAAGGGAATGTATTAACTTTCTTGGAGCATTATGAGTGTATAGAACAGAACATCACAAGACAGATATATAAAATGGTACTTCAAAATTTAAAATAACTTCATTGCAGCGAAATATGAACATAGTTAATGTGACAACTGCCCATAACCCCTGCACTATACATAAGAAATAATGCGCTGAAAGGTGTGCAAAGCAGTCATTGACGATCATCAGAGTAGGTAAACACAAGCGGAACCTGTCGTAAACTCACAACGCAAGGATAAAATATAATAGAACATATACAACAGGTAGTAATAGTGAAGCAGAAACATAAGACTTTCATACAACCAGAAAGTAATATCCACAAACTTGGAAATAGTGTTTATACAAAGTTGCCTCACTACATTATTCAGAAAAGAAAACAGCGGAAACCCAATTATTAGATAGTAGTAAAACTGGTATGTGAGCCTCCTGCTCGCCACCGATCAACACCATCGTCCTCACTAAAGCATCACCTGTCACCTGCTACTTAGTCTGTCCATCCCCAACCGGATGAACAACCCAAGGTAATAAGAGGAAACATAAAACCTTGAGTCAGACAACAGTCTTAGTGAGCGATAAAATAGCTAACAAACTTCAACAATAAAGTGTATGAGAAAGGATAGATAAACATACTAATCTACCCACGACACCAGAGAAGAACTCAACCTTATCTTCCCCACATTGGATAGTGATAGCCTTTACTATAAACAATTCAACCATTCGTCCATAGAAACCAGAACACTCATTCAATCATGGAAAACACTCATAACATCCAGATTATATAAGTCTCACACAGACAACCCTAATCGAGTTTAACATTCCCCAAGTACTCTCCCCTGAGGCCTAAACCAATATCAGCTTAGCACTCAAAGAACATCTCCCTCGACTTTCATAATCTATGTGAAATAGTACAAACAGAACAACCAATCATCCATGACTGACTCTAGCTATCACCGCCAATCCTACTTTGAAACCACCGTTAATCTTATGACGGCCAACCTTGCCATATGTCAAGGGCTAATGGTAAGCCCAGTTCTATCATAAAAACCATATGTCCAACCTTGACAACTAGGCCTTTCAACGATACCCAAGGTACTCGACCAACAACCTTCCAGTCTATTGGGTGTCCCCATTGTACGCCTTCTTTGAGCCAGCTAGAACGTACGACAACGATGACTTCTCGGCCTTCGCATTTCTAGTCATCCAACCTTGACGACATTTCATAGCTCAAGCAACCTTCTCGAGCAACCATTATCCACCAACTCACAACCTTTGAGTTTCCACCTCATTCGTTGTTCCACCTTGATCAACGAACACATTCAACACTTCGAACCTTCCTACTTGAATTTCCTTCAAAGTCACATCATCACCGATCCAATTACACCACTGCGCTGTGGCTAGGGTTCGGGGGAGGGGGGGGGTTGCCCCCGAAAATATATTTTTCAGACCTTTTTCTCCAAATCTGAGTCATACCCAAAAAGCGTACTTTATCAGAAAATGACCCTGTTGGAAACAAATCATAGCATCATCATTATCAACCATAACGTTTAAAAGCGCTGTTAAAAACATGACCGGTCTACCCTCTTTCAAACCGACCCGATCCAAACTAGGCCGGCCCGATCCAGCGCCTTCCTGGCTTCAAACTCGACCCGGTCCAACCAACACGACCGACCCGATCCAATCACCTATATTACCGACCCGATCCAAATATGACCCGGTCCAAATATGACCTGATCCGAATATGACCCGATCCGATCCACTTCTGTCCGATCCAACTTCGTTTCAATCCAACTTCTGGCAGATTCAACCTATGGTCGAGCCACTTTCTAGCCGATTCAACCTATGGCCGAGCCAATTTCTGCATATTGCAATTCAACTCCAATTTCTACCAAAACTTCGCCAAACGACGAATCCGACGAAACCGACACTACCAAAATCATCAAACACAATCATAAACATATCATAACATTACTAACCATATAAATATGACGATTACCATAAAAATGATGTAAATCTCACCAAAAACCATTAAAATGAACATATGATCAAAATGAGAGATCTAACTAACATAAACATGTAAAATGACATGAAATTAACGAGTACAACTTGTTAGATTAGATCATAGGGTGATGCATATGAAAATGAATTTATAATGGTGCAAATCTATGATAAAACGTCCTAATTTGATGAGGAACATATTTCTAGCCGATTCAACCTATGGCCGAGCCAATTTCTGCATATTGCAATTCATCTCCAATTTCTACCAAAACTTCGCCAAACGACGAATCCGACGAAACCGAAACTACCAAAATCATCAAACACAATCATAAACATATCATAACATTACTAACCACATAAATATGACGATTACCACAAAAATGATGTAAATCTCACCAAAAACCATTAAAATGAACATATGATCAAAATGAGAGATCTAACTAACATAAACATGTAAAATGACATGAAATTAACGAGTAAAACTTGTTAGATTAGATCATAGGGTGATGCATATGAAAATGAATTTGTAATGGTGTAAATATATGATAAAACGTCCTAATTTGATGAGGAACATGCATAAACACTCATATACTTCATTGCATTCATGTGAGAGATATAAATCACTCACCGATTTGCCGAAACAATCTAAAACGATAGAAATAAGAATCCAGACAACGAGCACTCTGAATCAAACCCCTCGATCCGATGAATTTGCCTTTGAAATGATGTAGATCTTACCTTGGATGGTGTAGATCTTCGATTTCCTCCCTTAGATTTGGATTTTTAATGGTGTAAAGGTATAGGAGGAAGATGGAGATCAAATGCCTTCAAATGGGAGAATGGGAAAAAGTAAACCTTTTCCCTCCACTCTCACCCCCTATTTATAGGATTCCACTATGGCTCCAAAACCTGAATAGCCAACTGAAAAACCTTAAAATAGCGATTTCTCCCAAACCGCTGAGCCAAATCCTTAATGTAACCACTCCACGGAAAGGCAAACGTCAATTCAATCCCGCTTATGCTATTTTGATATTTACTTTACTGATAGACACTATTGTATATAGCGTATTATAATATATAGTATTAGTTTGACGGACCCTTAGAGGATGGCGATCCCAAGCATCCATTAAGTTACTGACTGCATTTCATTGAACATTTCATTTAAATTGATTTACTTCCATGAGAATGTTAGTCCTGATCCGAGTTGTTCTATTTTGCATTATTGCTCGGGTCAGATCGATTATCACAGATTTCGAGATCCACTCATGGAGTCTGCGGTTTATATTGGATTTTGCTCACCTGTATCTACCTATTCAATTGTTACAGTTCAACTTTTCTTGTCGTTCCTGTTTCATACTATTATCATTTATCTATGTATTAGAAAATTCATTGTATTAGACTTCCGCTGTATTATTTATGTAAATTCCGATGTAAAATTTATTTAGTAGCCTCATGAACTACTATTGTATTTTGTATTTTCTGCTACGAGATATTATATTGCTCTGTATCTGTGTCTGTGATCCGTGATTCTGTGATTTATTCTATTTACCTAGAAGCTAATAACAATCAGTCATTTTGGACGGTTCGAGTTTGACATTTTTTGTTGATTCGGAACGGTCAAAATGGTGAGTCGTTATACTTTGTTTCCTACTTCAGACTCCAAACCTTGAATTCCACTTGATCAAACACTTAAACATAGAGGTCACGAGGTGTGCCACCTGCGTTACTAGGGTCAACTCCGACCCAAGAAGTGGGTATGGTTCCGACCTGGAGCCATTGATTAAGGCTTCCCCAATTGATTTGTCGTCATCTCCTGCTTGCAAGTTCCGACTCCAGCACCTGATTTTGATTGTTAGCATGTCCTATATGACTAAGTTATTTGGGGACGCCTTTTATCGCCTCCTCTTGTGTCTTCATCATCATCTCATGTATGTTATCTATCATGATCCCCATCTCATCTCTTGTAATCCAGATTGATGGGTTTCCACAAATGGAAGCCTCCTTACTTACTTCTTGTCTAATTCCTTCTCTTTGAGTGATGGTTCTCCTAGGGTTTATTGTTGTTGATCCTTCCAAAGCTTTTCCAATCCAAAGTTGCTAGTGTTCTCGGTGAAAGCACTGAAAAGTTTTAGCGTCAAAAAAGGAAAGAACACCCCCATAACCGTGAAAACCCAAAAAACGGTCTCAATCACAAATCCAAGAATTGTAATTATAGAAGGGACAATTCACAACAAGGACAAAATTAAAGGCTTTTTTATTCATAAGGACAACCCATTAAAATTTTAACCAAAAGGACAATACGCTAATTATATTTTAATTCCCTAAATCACGTGCCCTGTTTCTTCTTCGTCGCTCCTATCTCGCGTGATTTTTTTCTCGTTCTATTTTCCTCCAACGTAGTTTTTCTCTCAATGATTTGATCTTCAAACATCTCTCTCGTTCAATCATCTTCAGAATTGTTCGAGCTCCTCTATTACTTTGATTTACCCTAATTTTATCGTTTCAATCGTCTTCATCGATTCAAGAAGGTGCCGTGGATTTTGATTCGTTTGGCAGTAAATATGATTTCGTGATTTTTTGATTTCGTGAATTCATCGTAGAAAATCGAACGAGAGAGATGAATGAGAAAAAATCGCTGGATTTTTTTTTATAATGAAGTTAGCAGCAGTTTTTAGGTATCAGTTTGCTATTTTTTTAGGTATTAGTTTTCGTGTTATAACAGTGTTATGCTTTTGTGTTTATAACTTTGATGCTATATCAGTTTTTGTACTTGTACTGTGGCATTAGATTTGCAACTCAATCAAAATTATGTCATTTTAATCAATAAAAGTGGGATGTAAACATTTTTTTATTAGTTACACTTTAAAATATCAAAGCAGTTTTTAGGTATCAGTTCTATATTTTTTAGGTATTAGTTTTATATTTTCTAGCTGAGTTTAAATCATATTAGTTTTTAAGTACCAGTTTTACATTTTTTTTAGGTATCAGTTTTATATTTTCTAGCTGAATTTACATCATAGCAGTTTTTAGGTATCGGTTTTATATTTTTTTAGGTATCAGTTTTATATTTTCCAGTTGAATTTACATCGTAGCAGTTTCTAGGTATCAGTTTTATATTTTTTTAGATATCATTTTTATATTTTCTAGTTGAATTTACATCATAGCAGTTTTTAGGTATCAGTTTTATATAGTTTTAGGTATCAGTTTTATATTTTCTAGTTGAATTTACTGTATTATCTTGGTATAAGTTTTGATTGTGTATGAAATACTTGCAGATACTGCATGCTGCTGGAATTTACTTGAATTCAAGACTAGATTGAGTACAAGTAAAAGTAAATGCATGAATGCATGCTGGGAATGGGAAGCAGTGTTCTATGTACTTAGATTGCGTAGGAAAACAATGTTTCCTATTAAATTAGTTATGTATCATTGTAGCTATCAATGATATAAGTGGGTATTATTGTGTATTGCTAAGAATAATCTCATTTTTGTGATAATTGAATTGAATTGATTGCTATTTTTTTTAATCAGTAGGTATTATTGAGAATAAATATTATTTTTGTGAGATATGAATTTAGTAGGTGGGTTTTTTTTACCAGTGAGCAACAGTTGGAATTAATGTTGTGGATCAAAAAAAGTCAATTACCAAAGCAAACAACACAAATCTACCTACTTGCAACAGTTCTCATACACTAAACCATAAAACTGATACCTAAAAAAAATACAAAGCTGATACCTAAAAACTGCTATAATATTTAAAGACAAAAGGAATACAGAAAATGTTCGAATCACAATTTGATTGTTTAAAATGAAATAAATTCGTTTGAGTAGCAAAACTGATGCAGCAGTACAAGAACAAAAGTAAAATAGCACCAAAACTATAAACAAAACAACATAACACTATTAATACAAGAAAACTGATCCATAAAAAAATAGCAAAATGACACCTAAAAACTGCTGCACTAATTTAAAACTAAAACTAATGCAAAAAAAATGTTACATCACAGTTTGGTTGATTATAATGAAATAAGTTCGACTGTAATACATAGATAATGCAATAATACAACATTAAAAACCCAACAAACGAATATAAACCAGTGTTAAATAAAAAAAATGATATCTAAAAAATATAAAACTGATACCCAACTGCTGAAAAGTTGAACATTAAAATTGGAGAACAAAAGAAAACACGAATCACCTTGCAAAACAAAAAAACCTAACTGGTAGAAATGAACATTAAATTATAATGATTATAGCAAAAAAAAATCGGTCGAGATTGATTTTTGAGATCGATTTCATGCCGAATTTTGTTGTTTCGATTGATGTTTGGGGTTCGATTATACAACATGTCGCGAATTTGATTTCGTTCGATTTCCATTTGAGAAGATTTCTTTAATTTTGATTTTCTGATTTCGTTAATTTCCGCGGATTTGAAATCGGAGAAGAAAGAAAGGAGAGACAGAAAGTTTTAGGGTTATGTCCTTTTGGATAAATTTTTAAACGCGTGTCCTTATGGATAAAATATTAAGGCCGATTGTCCTTGTCATTAGTTTCCTGATGATAGAAATCCAATTAATAACCCTAGATCGTATATAAGAAAATGTGGAAAAGTAAAGAAGAAAAGGAATTTATACTGGTTAGGTAATCTTTTTATTATACTACAAGATTATTAATAGTCCTTTGTTTGAAAAGTAGGAGAGAAAGAAATGTGGTTGATATAGAAAAATGAAAAAATCCCACGTATTTTTCAGAGAGTATATCCAAGTGTTATGTTTATATGCTCAAATAAATTAAAAGCGACCTCAAAGTTTGTCAAAAGAGTCAGAAGACCAAGTCACGCTTGTGAAGGGAGCATGGACTGGTTCACCCATTGTTAGAGATTCATATCAGTACCAGTCACAAGGCAAACCAGTTCTGATCTGTTGCACCACTGATTTAGGTGGTGTGACCCTGGCGTGGATGCCCAATGCCTCTAGCTTTAGGTCATTAATCCTATCTTTCTAAGATGCCACATCTTTTTTGAGCTATGAGTGTCCGTAATGAAGCTGAAATATGCATTCCTATCTTTGGATTCATACTGATCCAAAATGCCTCTGGGTCTAAATCCATACTTAGCCCATTATAAAATGTCATTCAAGTGAATTCACTTGTATGTAGCTCCATATCCTTATTTGTGCTCAAATCCTGATTCATCTTATCATCTCTCTGGGTTATCCATCACGATGGGTAGACAATCCATGTATCCTAATCCGTTGTGTAATGGTCTTGCAAAAAAGGCGGGTTAACGCTAACCAGTACCCTACCCTTTGATAGGCAACTTTCCACCACAGTTCACCCTTCTACGTCCTTTCTTATGACCTCATATTTCCTAACAAAATCCTCCCTTAAGATAATCAGTAACCCAACAAGATCCAAAATAAAGTAATCATAAACAAAAGAGCATCTATGACTCGATAATACCAAGCAATGACAAATTGCGCAAAGACTAGTAGAACATCCAATAGGGTTTGTGACAATTAATGGTCGGTCTCGCTACAAGAAAAATTGCTTTTAACTGCAATATAGCACAGCGTTTGAATGCTAAATGCGGTCATCATGAATGTAAATGCTGAAAAAATCCATAAAACACAAAAGACATCGTTGCAAGACGCTGTACTAGCGTGTTCATCTAGTAAATTTTTTATCATGGCAAAATTTCCCTCTGTTATCTCCATTTACCGCCTAAATCATAATTTCCCCTTCCGCCTATAATAACATTCTGAATCCCAAATCGTCCAGTACTACGTCTCTAAACCTAAATATGCACTGGTACCACTTTTCAAAATCCCTAAAAATGATGCCTTTATGTTACGCTCGATGCCATTGCTAAAGAGACACTCGTGCTCACTTCACTATGCTCTGGTGCTTGCGTTCAGGAGCTAAATCCCATTAGTAAGTCGATGTTGCTCTGGTTATAAACGAAGAAATTGGGCTAAATTCCTTTTTCCAAAATTTAAACCTAGAATTCAAGGCCAAAAGTTTTGGGAAGCTTCGGCTTTTCACAGGTTTGAGTTCCTTTGCTAATAAGTTTTAATCAGTAGTTTTCAGCTTTTAGATACACTGTTTCTTTTTGACTTCAAGTAGTTTTGACCTGCTAACTTAAACATATATTTCGTTATTCTTTCAATGACTGATGTGTAGATTTAAGTGAGTGGATCAACAAACAAGCAAAAGTTAGTGAAGACAAGCATAAATAAACAACAGATATTTACTTCTTTTTACTATATGTGGGAGAAAATGGATATTGCTGCTTGTTTCCTCTAGATAAAAATTAGTGAATACATTTGGATTAGTTCGTAGAGGAATTCTTCCAAACGGACGAGTAATTGCATTAAAATAACATAAATTGGCAAGCTCACAAGGTGATCATGGGTTTTGTTCAGAGTTAGAAATATTCAGTTGTGCACAACATAGGAACGTCGTGATGCTTATTGGGTTTTGTATTAAGGATAAAAGGAGATTACTGGTTTACAAATTCATATGCAACGGGTCCTTGGATTCACATCTTTGTAGGTCAGCAAGCTCTTAACAAGCATGTAGAAACACTTGTACATATATTCTACATCGTTTTTGCATATAATGCTAGTTTGAATTTTGTTTTCAGTTTCAATATTGTGTTGTCACGTCATATCGGTGATGTCCCAATTATGCTGACAAAACCACAAACTTTTATAAACCTTAGTGGTTGGTCTGTAAGTAATCTAATAATCTTTAATATGTTGGATTGAAAGAGGAGGAGGATACTTAATTTTCTTGCAATACTTCTTACAATATTTCTTGCATTACTTGCATTTTTTACAACAAAATATGACAACCCTTATATAGTGGACTAGACACACCCTTACACATACCAATAGACACCGATTGATTAATAGACACAACATTAAACGAAGTGACATAACACTTAAACTAATAGACATAACAAATTACGAGAGAATAATAAATTGGGTTTACTTTCCCATATGCCCCCTTAAACCCAATTCTTTAAGCATTTTGACTTTTTTTTCCTTCAAACTTCAAAGAACTTCTGGGAACATCTCGGTTTCGATTTTATATCTCACATGTTTCGGCAGAAGGATAGAAAATTTCCAAGCTTTCTTTTTCATCTGCTCCTCTTCTGCTTTCATTGCTTTTCCAATAACCTCTTTAATGCTAGCGTGTAGACGCTCACAGCTCTCTTTAGAGAGACTTGAAGCAATTTGCAAGGAATGGATTTGACCAGGAACATCGACTACAGTAGTGCCAGACCTTACATACTTAAACATTAACTGCTGCCGCCCAAAATTCCCAATGCTGCTCCTCGTTGCTTCATTTGCTTTGGATCCATCCAGTTCAACTGCGTTCTCCAAACTATCTTCATTCCTCTCCAAATCCCCATCACTGATAGCTTGACTGCCATCTTGATTAGACTCGTTATTACCATAGGCCATCAAGTTGTCTTCATTCCCCACTTCATGGGTTTCTACTCCAACAACTGGATCGTCATTCAAGACAATTTCAGATCATCCTTTGCATCGGGAAGGCCAATGTCTATGGCCTCGTCTTCCAATTTTTCGGCTTCAACATCTCTCTCCTTCTCACTATTTTTCTTCTCATCTTCCTTACCATAAATCTCCTTCAATAAAATCCACGATTCTTTTGCGGATTTTTCTCCAATAATATGGTCGAAAGCTTCTTCATCAATGTTATCACTCATTGCAGCTTGTGCACAACGATCTTTCCATCTCAACTTTGTGAATGCCTCACTCTCTTTCTCTGTCATATTTTTGACGTCTTTTGGCCATTCGTAGCCACTTTCAACGATCTCTCAAAGCCCTTTAGAGATCAACTCTTCTTTCTTTTTATCACTCCACTCTTTGAAATTTTCTTTTGTGAGAACAATCGGTGTGAAAAATAGCATTGCCATAGTTTCAACCTGACGCTCTGATACCAATTGTTGGAATTAAAGAGGAGGAGGATAACTAAATTTTCTTGCAATACTTCTTACAATATTTCTTGCATTACTTGCATTTTTTACAACAAAATATGACAACCCTTTTATAGTAGACTAGACACACCCTTACACATACCAATAGACACCGATTGATTAATAGACACAACATTAAACGAAGTGACATAACACTTAAACTAATAGACATAAAAAATTACGAGAGAATAATAAATTGGGTTTACTTTCCAATATAATAGTCTTTTTGCTAATATTTTCAACCAGGTAGAGAATATTTACATAATAAACAATGGATTCTTCTGTGCAGGTTGGCTCTCTCTTGTTTTATATTTTAAGATACCAATGAATCGAGTGCTTGTGGTGAGCCATCCTGTTTTGCAATTAGGTTAGTATCGAAAAAAAAAGTTTTTGTCTCATCAATATTTACGTACATTGGGTTGTTTGTAGATATATAATGACATGGACTTACCATTTAGAAAATTGAGGTTATTACAAAAAGGTGAATATGGCAGCCACAATGGGTATTTATTTTCTCCTTCTTTCTGAAACGTCTAGCTAATGCACTACAATATCACTACAACATAACATGTTCACGAGATTATTTTATACATTTGCTGTCTCTTAATCCTGATTTTGCCCGTCCTTAACATCCCAAACTGTGTTTATTTCATACATTTCTTTGTGACATTTGCTGTTCAATCTTCCTTCACCCTCAGTTGGTTATGTTATACATAATTGATATTCTGGCATCTGAATAGTAAACTCTTTGTTTTGATTGTGCGTGATATAGCTTTTTAAATATTTCTATCATTTTCTGTTTGTATCCGACTCTCCTTCGGTGACCCGATTTATGTTGAAAATTATACATAATGCGCAGTGTGATCAGTTATTTAAAGGATAGCCGTGACGTTCCACGCTTAAAATAGGTGATTATTGCATGCCAACTTATTGATGACTTGATTTTGCTAGAGTAAATTCCCAAAAGTAATATTCCAACTTTCCATAGGTACAACACTCATATGAAGAACTGAATTCGAACATATTTTGGCTAAAGTTTACTAGTACCAGAATTTTATTGTTTATATAGTTCAGAATCTACTAAACTTGCATGTCCATATCTTTGTTTTGCCGGAGAACTTGTAATAACCCGAAAATCTGGGCCAGTTTAATTTTTTTTTATTTTGGCAATTATAGCGAATTTTGATATTTAAAATGAAATATTTTAAATAATATCGACGAGAAATTTATTTTGAATATAATTCGAACGTATATATTTATACGCGTCGTCGTTAGAATATAATATTTATATGTAATTATAAATAGAATTGAAAATGGCGCGGTAGTTCGATAATTCGATTTCAAACTTCAATTGAATGTACCGGGTGCAAAACAATCCGGATTTTAGTGAAACCAAAAATAATAGGATCTAATTGATAGCATCTTTCCAACGAATCCGAAAAATCAAAATTTCATAGCGGGAATCAAAAGATACGTCCAGTTGAAAATTCTGAATAGTCGCTATGAAATTCAGGCCCTTAAAAATGGACATTTTGCAAATGACCTCGGATTTCGACGAAACCAGTTTGGCTGGGTCCCTGGTGTCAAGTTATTGCTAGGTTTCAAATTTCATAATTTTTCGAATCAATATGTGAGCGTGGCGAAGGAAAACGCGTTTGACCAGTTTCAGTTAATTTTAATCGACTGGAAATTGGCCATTTTTCAAACGGTCTCAGAATTCGACGAAACTAGTTTTGTTAGGACCGTATCGTCAATACGAAGCTAGAAAATATTTTTCTGTAATTTTCCGAGTTAATATGTGACCCCGGTAATTTGAAATGTACGTTTAAAATTCAATATAAGGATTTAAATTGTAAATTCAACGGAAACTGATTGTAACGATCAAACCAGCTTACGATACATATCCCATTGTGTTCGGAATAGGGGTAAAACGCTATAGACGACAGGCGGTAGACCTCGTTTCGAGGTCGTATGTAAAAGTCAACCCTTTTGCAAAATTAAATAATTAAATAATAAAAAAAAAAATATTCCCTCCTTTTTCTTCTTCATTGGCCCTCCCGATTCATTCTTCAGAACGAAAAAAAAAAAAAAAAGAGAGAAACCTAACCTAATCAAATCGCGCCGCCGCCTTACCCTTGAAGCCACCGCCGACGAAGACTTCGACGCCCCCCTCCGTCCGACCCCGCCTTCACCTCGAAACCCTCGAACACCCTGCCGCCTCGTCTCGAAGTCGCGACATCGAATCGAAGCAGCCCCCAGTCGAAGCCTCGAAGCCGCCGCGACACCTCCGAGCGCCACCAACGAGCCGCCGACGCTCCTCCTTCTTCCCTCCACTTCGAAACCTGCGGTGAGCGATTTTATTTTATTTTTATTTTTATTTTCGAATTTAAAAACTGTTTTTTTTAGTTGCATAAAAACTGATTTTTTTTAAAGAGTAAAAACTGATTTTTAGGATTTTTAAAAACTGATTCTTTTTAGAATTTTGAAAACTGATTCTTTTTAGAATTTTAAAACTGATTCTTTTTAAATGATTAAAGATTTTAAAAACTGATTTAAAAATTTTAAAACTGGATTTTTTAAATGATATAAAAACTGGATTTTTAAATGATATAAAAACTGATTTGAAAAGGAAAAGAAAACTGATTTTATTTTAAGGTTTAAAATAGAAAAAAAAGGTTTAAACTTTGAAATGGAAAAAGGGTTTAAATTTTGAAATAGAAAAAGGTTTAATCTTTTAATAGAAAAAGATTTGAACTTGCAAAAATAAAGATCATATTTTTAAAAAGAGAAAAGACGGGATTTTTATTATGTAGAAGGAGCAAGACACGATTTTTGTATTTTTAAAATAATAAAAATATAATTTTTACATCATAAGAATAATAAAAATATAATCTTTATATATTTAATAGCGAAATAAAAATGTGATTTTTATATATTGAACTTCGAAATAAAAATGTGATTTTTATATATTGATCATCGAAAGAAAAATATGATCTTTATATATTGAATAGCATAGTAAAAATTCGATTTTTACATATGTAGTGGCTACGGGCAACGAAGATGACGAAGATGCGATAGCGATAAAGATTTCTATCAATGAAGTGCCGTGGAGCTTGGATAGCTTTCTGTGAGAATTTCTCACCTTTCAATTTCTTTTTCTAGTTATATATATATACTAGGATGCAGACGGTGCTTAGTAGCACCCGACACAATCGTCCACAGACCATGGACTTGTTTGTTTGGTTGCATAGATTAGTTGGATTATTTGTTTGAATTGTTTGGTGAGATGAAATTGATTTGATTGATGTGTGAATGGCGTGGGCCTTCACTAGACCGGGGATAAGGCTAGGCCTTGTCCCGTTTCTAGTATCGTGCCGTTATACCGCCGAAATTTTCTAAAATATGTTAGAAGAATAAAAATATCATTTTATTTAAAGAATGAATTGAATAGAAATTCATATGTTGAAATAAAATGTTTTATCGTTAAAAATATAATTTTTAACGTGAATGTGAATAAATAAATATTCATTTACAAACCGGACGGTTTGTTTATGTACACCTATTTGAATGACATTGATTGGGACGATAAATTTTACACCTCGCCCAACTGCACAAATAAAATCTGTGTTTGATTGTTTGAAACCCCACACGGGTGTTGGGATGAAATTTGAAGTTCACTCATCCTGATTGATTAAATATGTCGATCGATTGATTGACAAGCTGTTATAAGCGTTAGATATCTATATTTGATGCTTATACAGTGTAGTGCACTTTGGTTGATGGTTGATTATTTTGCAATGCTATTATATGTGTGTAATGTATGAAAATCCATATAATTAACATTATATGGTGATTGATTGGGCCTCATTCCAATTTAGAAAATAAAGAATATTATAAAATAAAAGTTCATGTGTTGACAGTACTCATCCATTGAGATTGGTCATGTGTTGAACGAAATATTTTAGTAATAAAATTTACACCTTTATCGATATAAAATAAAAGTTCATGTGTTGACAGTACTCATCCATTGAGATTGGTCATGTGTTGAACGAAATATTTTGATAATAACAACTATTTTGAAAAAGAAATATTTGAAATAGAATATTTGAAAAATAGAAATTTATGAAGCCGTGTTGATTAGATTGACGTCATTTTGACGTGAATCGATATTTATATCGATTTTAAAACGATTTCGAAATGAATTGAATTGAAAAACGATTTCGAATTGAATTGAATTGAAAAACGATTTCGAAATGAATTGAATATATAACGATTTCGAAATGAATTGAATTGAAAAACGATTTCGAAATGAATTGAATATAAAACGATTTCGAAATGAATTGAATATATAACGATTTCGAAATGAATTAAATATATAACGATTTCGAAATGAATTGAATTGAAAACGATTTCGAAATGAATTGAATTGAAAACGATTTCGAAATGAATTGAATTGAAAACGATTTCGAAATGAATTGAATTGAAAACGATTTCGAAATGAATTGAATATATAACGATTTCGAAATGAATTAAATATATAACGATTTCGAAATGAATTGAATTGAAAACGATTTCGAAATGAATTGAATTGGAAACGATTTCGAAATGAATTGAATTGAAAATGATTTCGAAATGAATTGAAAACGAATTCAAATTGAATTGAAAGCAAATTGAAATGAATTCAAATTGAATTGAAATTTGAATTGAATAGAAATGAATTTTAAAACGAATTTATAGAGAAGAATTCAATTTTGATTTGAATTGAAACGGAAGTTGAAATTGCTTTTGAAACGAATTTTAAAACTATTTATATAATTCGTTTTAAATAGAAATCGACGAAGTATATATTATATATATTATATATATAATATAATGGCCTGAATAGAACGCGCCGCGCCGCGGCAGTTCGTAAATTTCGACCATTTATTTCAAACGGACATTACGGGAGATCCGACCGTCGGATTCTCCTAAAACCGGAACCGTTGGGTTCGTATCGAAAAGAGCTTTCTAACGAATATTAGAAATTTGAAATCTAACGGTTGGATTTGGAATTATGTCCAAATCAAATTTGAAAAAGGTCGCTGTAAGTGCAGTTCGATGGCCGTTGATGGAAATCGACTGTACGGGCCTTGATAAAATTATTAAAAATAGTAATAATTTGTGTAAAATCATAAGAAATGATTTAGAAAGAATTGGGATGAAAAACTCCATATTTGAAAAGATAAATATAGATTTTTATCGAAATGAACTAGTTTTGAACTAGAATTATAATTCTATTTATTTTTAAATAAATAAATTGAATTCGAAAAGGGTTTTAAAAATAACCAGAATTTCCAATGATTGCATTGGAGTGGATTTGAATGGAAATTGTCTTCGAAATGTTTCGATGTTGGAATTCGTGATTATACAGATGTTGTTATGGAAATTTGAAAGATATATATTTATATCGTTATTTCCAATACGACATTTGTTAATCGTAGAATTTGATATTGAATATAGGCCGATATATTTTCTATTCAGAGCCTTGTATTGAATATCGAATGCGATTTGGGTTTGTCGTGAATGGTGTCTTCACTAACACTGTTCTTGAACCCAGTTGAGAAATGATTAAATCTTTTTATTTAGATTTAATGAAGTGTACCAAATAAATAATATTTAATTGGAATTGAATTGATATTGATTTTTGGGTTTATCGTGAACAGTGTTTTAAATAACACTTGTTCTTTAACCCGATAATTAATGGAATGTGATTTTGGGTTTATCGTGGACCGTGTTTTAAATGACACTGATTCTTTAACCCAGTCGAAGATTAAAACTAAGTGGAGTTTTAATGAATCTTTAATTAGATTGAAATAATCGAGAATGGAGTATCACCAGTTTTACTTCAGGCGATAGTTAAATCTTTAATTAGATTTGAACGTGAAATGGTAATTGAATTTACCGATAACACTGGGGTGTTAGATATGAAGTATTACCAGTTTTACTTCATGGGATTAATAGGTTGGGATTGGGAAATTAAAACAAATGATTACTTCGGTAAGTTTCGTTAATCCCGACTAGTTGAATCGAAATTCAAAAGAAGATTAGAGAATAAATTCAAGGAATTTATCATGGATAAAATTAATGGGAACCTTTCCCTATGAATGTGAAATTTAGAAACTAACTGTCGGTTAGCCAAGCAGAATGGTTTTCTGGATATTGATCTGATGTTGGTTTCGGCCTTCGGGGTTAATATTTGGGGAATTATTCTCTTGATTAATTTACGGTTAGTGACTAATGAATTGGAATGAGGCGTATGTTGTGTTTGTGTAACACTTATTTAAAATATACGCGAGTTATTCGGAAAGACCGGGTTTATCCCATTCTGAATAACTGATACGACGATAAGTCGAAGATGAAGACGATGGTCGAAGACCGGAGGACTTCACGTCGTTTGGGTAATTACTGATGATCTTGATTGGGCTGTACACCCAAGAAGATGGAAACAGTTAGTGATCGTCCAGACGTACTTGGAGATCGATGGATATGCGGGGTACTAGGTGCCCCCGGTTTCGTTCAGCCCCAGAACGGATTTGTAAATGGACTGTGTGTCTGACATTGGATTTTAGTCCGTGTGATTGATCTCTATTAAATATATATCTGTTTGGCGGCGGAAAATTTATTCTCTTGCTTAACGCCCTTCTCTGAGACGTACGAGCTCAGGGGTTATATATTGATGGATATCAATCGCATGGAGTGAATTGCCTGTGTGGCATGCTAAGAGGCAAATGATCAAGGCTTCTGTTGAAAAGCAAAGTCTTGTGGTTGATGATCGAAGCACGGCCTTTGTGGCGTAGCTTTGTGTAACGTTGATTCGCGAGTATCACACCCGGTATGAATCAAAAACGGGAGACGGACATCAGGGAGGACCTACGTTTCTTTCTAGTTATGAGTGGCGTCAGTGCTTGAACTGGCTGACGAGTTTGACTCATGTGGATGTTACTTATTATTACTTGCTGAAAAGCGAGGCGCCTCGTGATATCGGTTTCGGCCGATGCTTCTGGTCGGCTGACGGGCCAGGCTTACGCCCCAAAGGGCGGGGAAACGTAGTGTTCAGGCATAATAATCCACATCGGTGGACCGGCCCTGACGATCCATGGGGCAGTTGCGGCTGTTCCTGAGACACGGGCTAGAGCATCTCGAATCGGTTGAGGATCTTGCCCCTAGCCTCGGTTCATACCATAAATGATAACCCAACTTCCAATACGACGTCTTGCGGTTTTGATTGTAAACTTATATATGGCGACATAGTGTTATGGGCCATTCATGCCGCCTATGATTGATACTTATGATTCGAAGTTGTTTTATACACTATGCACTTATTATAGTATCAAATGATTTGTTTTAAACGTATCAAGCATTCTTTGGCTGTTATAAGGGAAAACCCTATCCCCCGGCTTGCGTTGCATTGTGTGATAGGACCTGGGTCTTATAACAGCTTCATCTTTCTTTATTTAGCATTGCGCTGTTTGTTTTATGCACTGGTATTCTTGGGAGGAAACCCGTTCCGTGTTATACGGCGTGGTCCCTTGATTTACCTTTGAAAATAAAGATTAATAACTGTTTTAGTTCTCACACCAGTCACATGACTGACCTGGAGTTTATTGTTTTAACCTAAACTCTGGGTGCCCCTATTTTGACACGGGCAGCTAGTAGTTTCGGTTTTGCAGATTTATATTCACAGGATCCTGGTTTACAGCTGGAACGATATCCGGAAGGCTTTGTATCCGTATATCTCTTCTAGTTGTGTATTGTATTATTTCCGCTGCTATGTATTTAAATGTAATTTAAATCTCTGAGATTTCTGTGTAATATTTATTCATTTATACTCTGTATATTCTTGTAATCTGATGCATTGTTGTGATATACAGTGAAATGTTCTTCTGTATGCGTTCTGATTTGTCCTGTTCTCAAACGATAGGGCGTTTTCGAACGGCCTGGATCGGTTTAGCGACTGGTTCGGACCGAGCGAAATTCCTTGCCGTCACAGTTGGTATCAGAGCTTTGGTTTACAAAGCAGAGAATAAGACACATTAGAACCTTACGAAACAATTCATCAGATATTGGGTTAGTAATATCCAATGGGAATGACTCGTTAGAGATGGGATCAGTAGTATCCTAGAACGAGTGTGAAGAGTATATTTTTTAAAATAAAAGCCAATTTTGTTTTGAAAATTTAAAATCAATTATTCGTATTTGATTATTTATTTATATTGATTTGGACAGTCCAGTATATAAAGATTTTGCATATACGCCTTGCAAACGTGTATTTAAAGTTTTAATATACTGGGTAGGTATAGAATCATACTCTAGTGGCCCGAAGATGATTCTGATGACTGACTAGTCGTCATTAGTATTCATGTTCGAGTAACGAAGGTGTGATATCTATATATTTCCTATTGACTGGTGTGAGAACCAAAATTAGATAGGGCTTATTGTGGTGATTTGGCATCAAAAATGTGATTTTTGACTATATATCAAAGTTATGAATTTCAAATGCTAATCAACTATTTGATTGATGTTTGTGTTGTTTGTTTATTTGTTTGCTAATTTTGAACCATTATGCCTAATTGAACCTAATATTGTATTGAAATTTGGTCGCATTTGCTTGCATATACAAGTACTTATATTGAACAGGTCATAGCAAGGAGGCTAGAGCAGAGAATAAAATTTGTTTGCCCGACAAATAGGTACATGTTTACTACATAATTTACTGTTTTGTTTGGGTGATGATGATTTTATGAGCCTATTGGCTAGCCGCTTGGCTTTTTCTTTTTCTTTTTGAGATCCGAAGGACCGGGGAAGCTATTTGAAATTCCCCGATGCTCCCGGTGCAGGGGAGGTTATGGCGAAATTTTTCGGAAATTTAGGGTGTTAGCCAAATTTTTGAAATTTAGAAAATTCTCAGAAACTGAAAAGTTGGAGAATGGAAGCCAGATCGACCGTAGAGTTGATTAATCAAACCACTTTCGACTTTGTTCCTTTTCGGGGACGAAAAGTTTTAAGTGGGGGAGATTGTAATAACCCGAAAATCTGGGCCAGTTTAATTTTTTTTTATTTTGGCAATTATAGCGAATTTTGATATTTAAAATGAAATATTTTAAATAATATCGACGAGAAATTTATTTTGAATATATTTCGAACGTATATATTTATACGCGTCGTCGTTAGAATATAATATTTATATATAATTATAAATAGAATTGAAAATGGCGCGGTAGTTCGATAATTCGATTTCAAACTTCAATTGAATGTACCGGGTGCAAAACAATCCGGATTTTAGTGAAACCAAAAATAATAGGATCTAATTGATAGCATCTTTCCAACGAATCCGAAAAATCAAAATTTCATAGCGGGAATCAAAAGATATGTCCAGTTGAAAATTCTGAATAGTCGCTATGAAATTCAGGCCCTTAAAAATGGACATTTTGCAAATGACCTCGGATTTCGACGAAACCAGTTTGGCTGGGTCCGTGGTGTCAAGTTATTGCTTGGTTTCAAATTTCATAATTTTTCGAATCAATATGTGAGCGTGGCGAAGGAAAACGCGTTTGACCAGTTTCAGTTAATTTTAATCGACTGGAAATTGGCCATTTTTCAAATGGTCTCAGAATTCGACGAAACTAGTTTTGTTAGGACCGTATCGTCAATACGAAGCTAGAAAATATTTTTCTGTAATTTTCCGAGTTAATATGTGACCCCGGTAATTTGAAATGTACGTTTAAAATTCAATATAAGGATTTAAATTGTAAATTCAACGGAAACTGATTGTAACGATCAAACCAGCTTACGATACATATCCCATTGTGTTCGGAATAGGGGTAAAACGCTATAGACGACAGGCGGTAGACCTCGTTTCGAGGTCGTATGTAAAAGTCAACCCTTTTGCAAAATTAAATAATTAAAAAAAAAAAAAAATATTCCCTCCTTTTTCTTCTTCATTGCCCCCCCCCCCCCCGATTCATTCTTCAGAACGAAATAAAAAAAAAAAAAAAAGAGAGAAACCTAACCTAATCAAATCGCGCCGCCGCCTTACCCTTGAAGCCACCGCCGACGAAGACTTCGACGCCCCCCTCCGTCCGACCCCGCCTTCACCTCGAAACCCTCGAACACCCTGCCGCCTCGTCTCGAAGTCGCGACATCGAATCGAAGCAGCCCCCAGTCGAAGCCTCGAAGCCGCCGCGACACCTCCGAGCGCCACCAACGAGCCGCCGACGCTCCTCCTTCTTCCCTCCACTTCGAAACCTGCGGTGAGCGATTTTATTTTATTTTTATTTTCGAATTTAAAAACTGTTTTTTTTAGTTGCATAAAAACTGATTTTTTTTAAAGAGTAAAAACTGATTTTTAGGATTTTTAAAAACTGATTCTTTTTAGAATTTTGAAAACTGATTCTTTTTAGAATTTTAAAACTGATTCTTTTTAAATGATTAAAGATTTTAAAAACTGATTTAAAAATTTAAAAACTGGATTTTTTAAATGATATAAAAACTGGATTTTTAAATGATATAAAAACTGATTTGAAAAGGAAAAGAAAACTGATTTTATTTTAAGGTTTAAAATAGAAAAAAAAGGTTTAAACTTTGAAATGGAAAAAGGGTTTAAATTTTGAAATAGAAAAAGGTTTAATCTTTTAATAGAAAAAGATTTGAACTTGCAAAAATAAAGATCATATTTTTAAAAAGAGAAAAGACGGGATTTTTATTATGTAGAAGGAGCAAGACACGATTTTTGTATTTTTAAAATAATAAAAATATAATTTTTACATCATAAGAATAATAAAAATATAATCTTTATATATTTAATAGCGAAATAAAAATGTGATTTTTATATATTGAACTTCGAAATAAAAATGTGATTTTTATATATTGATCATCGAAAGAAAAATATGATCTTTATATATTGAATAGCATAGTAAAAATTCGATTTTTACATATGTAGTGGCTACGGGCAACGAAGATGACGAAGATGCGATAGCGATAAAGATTTCTATCAATGAAGTGCCGTGGAGCTTGGATAGCTTTCTGTGAGAATTTCTCACCTTTCAATTTCTTTTTCTAGTTATATATATATACTAGGATGCAGACGGTGCTTAGTAGCACCCGACACAATCGTCCACAGACCATGGACTTGTTTGTTTGGTTGCATAGATTAGTTGGATTATTTGTTTGAATTGTTTGGTGAGATGAAATTGATTTGATTGATGTGTGAATGGCGTGGGCCTTCACTAGACCGGGGATAAGGCTAGGCCTTGTCCCGTTTCTAGTATCGTGCCGTTATGCCGCCGAAATTTTCTAAAATATGTTAGAAGAATAAAAATATCATTTTATTTAAAGAATGAATTGAATAGAAATTCATATGTTGAAATAAAATGTTTTATCGTTAAAAATATAATTTTTAACGTGAATGTGAATAAATAAATATTCATTTACAAACCGGACGGTTTGTTTATGTACACCTATTTGAATGACATTGATTGGGACGATAAATTTTACACCTCGCCCAACTGCACAAATAAAATCTGTGTTTGATTGTTTGAAACCCCACATGGGTGTTGGGATGAAATTTGAAGTTCACTCATCCTGATTGATTAAATATGTCGATCGATTGATTGACAAGCTGTTATAAGCGTTAGATATCTATATTTGATGCTTATACAGTGTAGTGCACTTTGGTTGATGGTTGATTATTTTGCAATGCTATTATATGTGTGTAATGTATGAAAATCCATATAATTAACATTATATGGTGATTGATTGGGCCTCATTCCAATTTAGAAAATAAAGAATATTATAAAATAAAAGTTCATGTGTTGACAGTACTCATCCATTGAGATTAGTCATGTGTTGAACGAAATATTTTAGTAATAAAATTTACACCTTTATCGATATAAAATAAAAGTTCATGTGTTGACAGTACTCATCCATTGAGATTGGTCATGTGTTGAACGAAATATTTTGATAATAACAACTATTTTGAAAAAGAAATATTTGAAATAGAATATTTGAAAAATAGAAATTTATGAAGCCGTGTTGATTAGATTGACGTCATTTTGACGTGAATCGATATTTATATCGATTTTAAAACGATTTCGAAATGAATTGAATTGAAAAACGATTTCGAAATGAATTGAATTGAAAAACGATTTCGAAATGAATTGAATATATAACGATTTCGAAATGAATTGAATTGAAAAACGATTTCGAAATGAATTGAATATAAAACGATTTCGAAATGAATTGAATATATAACGATTTCGAAATGAATTAAATATATAACGATTTCGAAATGAATTGAATTGAAAACGATTTCGAAATGAATTGAATTGAAAACGATTTCGAAATGAATTGAATTGAAAACGATTTCGAAATGAATTGAATTGAAAACGATTTCGAAATGAATTGAATTGAAAACGATTTCGAAATGAATTGAATATATAACGATTTCGAAATGAATTAAATATATAACGATTTCGAAATGAATTGAATTGAAAACGATTTCGAAATGAATTGAATTGAAAACGATTTCGAAATGAATTGAATTGAAAACGATTTCGAAATGAATTGAAAACGAATTCAAATTGAATTGAAAGCAAATTGAAATGAATTCAAATTGAATTCAAATTTGAATTGAATAGAAATGAATTTTAAAACGAATTTATAGAGAAGAATTCAATTTTGATTTGAATTGAAACGGAAGTTGAAATTGCTTTTGAAACGAATTTTAAAACTATTTATATAATTCGTTTTAAATAGAAATCGACGAAGTATATATTATATATATTATATATATAATATAATGGCCTGAATAGAACGCGCCGCGCCGCGGCAGTTCGTAAATTTCGACCATTTATTTCAAACGGACATTACGGGAGATCCGACCGTCGGATTCTCCTAAAACCGGAACCGTTGGGTTCGTATCGAAAAGAGCTTTCTAACGAATATTAGAAATTTGAAATCTAACGGTTGGATTTGGAATTATGTCCAAATCAAATTTGAAAAAGGTCGCTGTAAGTGCAGTTCGATGGCCGTTGATGGAAATCGACTGTACGGGCCTTGATAAAATTATTAAAAATAGTAATAATTTGTGTAAAATCATAAGAAATGATTTAGAAAGAATTGGGATGAAAAACTCCATATTTGAAAAGATAAATATAGATTTTTATCGAAATGAACTAGTTTTGAACTAGAATTAATATTCTATTTATTTTTAAATAAATAAATTGAATTCGAAAAGGGTTTTAAAAATAACCAGAATTTCCAATGATTGCATTGGAGTGGATTTGAATCGAAATTGTCTTCGGAATGTTTCGATGTTGGAATTCGTGATTATACAGATGTTGTTATGGAAATTTGAAAGATATATATTTATATCGTTATTTCCAATACGACATTTGTTAATCGTAGAATTTGATATTGAATATAGGCCGATATATTTTCTATTCAGAGCCTTGTATTGAATATCGAATGCGATTTGGGTTTGTCGTGAATGGTGTCTTCACTAACACTGTTCTTGAACCCAGTTGAGAAATGATTAAATCTTTTTATTTAGATTTAATGAAGTGTACCAAATAAATAATATTTAATTGGAATTGAATTGATATTGATTTTTGGGTTTATCGTGAACAGTGTTTTAAATAACACTTGTTCTTTAACCCGATAATTAATGGAATGTGATTTTGGGTTTATCGTGGACCGTGTTTTAAATGACACTGATTCTTTAACCCAGTCGAAGATTAAAACTAAGTGGAGTTTTAATGAATCTTTAATTAGATTGAAATAATCGAGAATGGAGTATCACCAGTTTTACTTCAGGCGATAGTTAAATCTTTAATTAGATTTGAACGTGAAATGGTAATTGAATTTACCGATAACACTGGGGTGTTAGATATGAAGTATTACCAGTTTTACTTCATGGGATTAATAGGTTGGGATTGGGAAATTAAAACAAATGATTACTTCGGTAAGTTTCGTTAATCCCGACTAGTTGAATCGAAATTCAAAAGAAGATTAGAGAATAAATTCCAGGAATTTATCATGGATAAAATTAATGGGAACCTTTCCCTATGAATGTGAAATTTAGAAACTAACTGTCGGTTAGCCAAGCAGAATGGTTTTCTGGATATTGATCTGATGTTGGTTTCGGCCTTCGGGGTTAATATTTGGGGAATTATTCTCTTGATTAATTTACGGTTAGTGACTAATGAATTGGAATGAGGCGTATGTTATGTTTGTGTAACACTTATTTAAAATATACGCGAGTTATTCGGAAAGACCGGGTTTATCCCATTCTGAATAACTGATACGACGATAAGTCGAAGATGAAGACGATGGTCGAAGACCGGAGGTCTTCACGTCGTTTGGGTAATTACTGATGATCTTGATTGGGCTGTACACCCAAGAAGATGGAAACAGTTAGTGATCGTCCAGACGTACTTGGAGATCGATGGATATGCGGGGTACTAGGTGCCCCCGGTTTCGTTCAGCCCCAGAACGGACTTGTAAATGGACCGTGTGTCTGACATTGGATTTTAGTCCGTGTGATTGATCTCTATTAAATATATATCTGTTTGGCGGCGGAGAATTTATTCTCTTGCTTAACGCCCTTCTCTGAGACGTACGAGCTCAGGGGTTATATATTGATGGATATCAATCGCATGGAGTGAATTGCCTGTGTGGCATGCTAAGAGGCAAATGATCAAGGCTTCTATTGAAAAGCAAAGTCTTGTGGTTGATGATCGAAGCACGGCCTTTGTGGCGTAGCTTTGTGTAACGTTGATTCGCGAGTATCACACCCGGTATGAATCAAAAACGGGAGACGGACATCAGGGAGGACCTACGTTTCTTTCTAGTTATGAGTGGCGTCAGTGCTTGAACTGGCTGACGAGTTTGACTCATGTGGATGTTACTTATTATTACTTGCTGAAAAGCGAGGCGCCTCGTGATATCGGTTTCGGCCGATGCTTCTGGTCGGCTGACGGGCCAGGCTTACGCCCCAAAGGGCGGGGAAACGTAGTGTTCAGGCATAATAATCCACATCGGTGGACCGGCCCTGACGATCCATGGGGCAGTTGCGGCTGTTCCTGAGACACGGGCTAGAGCGTCTCGAATCGGTTGAGGATCTTGCCCCTAGCCTCGGTTCATACCATAAATGATAACCCAACTTCCAATACGACGTCTTGCGGTTTTGATTGTAAACTTATATATGGCGACATAGTGTTATGGGCCATTCATGCCGCCTATGATTGATACTTATGATTCGAAGTTGTTTTATACACTATGCACTTATTATAGTATCAAATGATTTGTTTTAAACGTATCAAGCATTCTTTGGCTGTTATAAGGGAAAACCCTATCCCCCGGCTTGCGTTGCATTGTGTGATAGGACCTGGGTCTTATAACAGCTTCATCTTTCTTTATTTAGCATTGCGTTGTTTGTTCTATGCACTGGTATTCTTGGGAGGAAACCCGTTCCGTGTTATACGGCGTGGTCCCTTGATTTACCTTTGAAAATAAAGATTAATAACTGTTTTAGTTCTCACACCAGTCACATGACTGACCTGGAGTTTATTGTTTTAACCTAAACTCTGGGTGCCCCTATTTTGACACGGGCAGCTAGTAGTTTCGGTTTTGCAGATTTATATTCACAGGATCCTGGTTTACAGCTGGAACGATATCCGGAAGGCTTTGTATCCGTATATCTCTTCTAGTTGTGTATTGTATTATTTCCGCTGCTATGTATTTAAATGTAATTTAAATCTCTGAGATTTCTGTGTAATATTTATTCATTTATACTCTGTATATTCTTGTAATCTGATGCATTGTTGTGATATACAGTGAAATGTTCTTCTGTATGCGTTCTGATTTGTCCTGTTCTCAAACGATAGGGCGTTTTCGAACGGCCTGGATCGGTTTAGCGACTGGTTCGGACCGAGCGAAATTCCTTGCCGTCACAGAACTTTACTCAGACGGATGAAATTTGGGTGAGAATATTAGCAGCTCTAGAAGGCGAAAAAACTATATTTTGAACGAGGTACCAGTTCCTTATAAATAATAATTGTTTCTAATTTCTATCAGTTTTTGCAAATAGTTTATAATTTCTAGTTTCACTATCAGTTTTTAATTTTGACAATGTCACTTATGTTCTGAGTTCTAATACCCAAATTAACTAAATTTATAGTAATTAACTAAATCTATAAAAAGTAACTAAACATTACAAAATTTTAATAATGCTAACTAAGTTTTATAGAAATTAGCAAATTTATAACGACGATGACGGCAAATCAAGTTTATAATAATAATAATAATTTAAAATGTAAATAAAGTTTGTAGTGGTAAACCAATATTTTGATAAGAGCTAGTATAAAAATTGCGCTCGGTGGTTGTTTGTCGAATTTTATGTTTTTGCGGTGGCTCACTCATAGCCAAACATGCAAATATGTGTTATTTTACTACTCGGAAATGTGTTTTTACATGAATTCTTTTTGATTAGGTATATATTACCATTTTCCATTCATACATATTGGCTTTTTTTTTGGCCCTCTGTTTCTCATCAATGGTATATCATATAGGCTAAAAGTCAATTTTTGGCATGTTTAACTGAAGTTGTCTACTTAATTTGTGCAACTAGTTTAATTGATTTTTAGCCTGTTGGAAACCTTAGTTGTTGAAAATGTGCAGAATGTAAGAATGGTGGACATGAGCATGATTGATTCTTGGCTCCATGGTGTAAGGCGCAGAGTAAGAGCTTTATCATTCTGTGTGAATTGATTGTTAAATTTTTGGCTGATGAATTAGTAGTACTGATGCAAGAGGAAAGGTTTGTTGTCAATGGGAATACTGATGTCGGTGAATGTGGCAGTTGTGAGATAACATCAATTCTACCATTGATTGGTTGCACAGGAAGGAGATGGCTCATGGGTGTAATTTTTGAAGGGAGTTTCTTTCTAGAAGATTTAACAGTACCAGTATCAATTGACTTATCCAATGCGAAAGGTTTGCTTCTCATTGACTATCATAATCCCTCGTATATTCACTAAGAAAATGAATTACTTGCCTAATTCTGTGCATTTATTAAATAACCACATCCACGTTCTATTCATGAGCAGGCCTTTGCTTATTCTCTTTCCCTTTTTATTGTTCTTGCTATGAGAAACTTGAATTGGTGTTCAACTTCCTTTGAATATTTGAATATGCATTAAGGCTTGTACCACCTACTGTCAAACTATTCACTGCGTGCCTCCTGGCACTTACGGCAACAGGGAGCTCTGCAGTCCTCACTACACTGGCTGGCATACTCATGGATATCTCACTAGGTGCCCTTAAGTTTTATATTTCTTACTTATTATTTATGCTTTCTGTGTCCTTTTGTTGAACCGGTGGGGTGGCGAACTTGGTTGTTTGGGTATGTTTGCAGTATTTTAGTATGGAGACTTGAAGCTTGAACACAGGCATTGTCTCTTGATTGGGTTTGTTAGTGCATATGTGTCTCAATGGCTTCACTAATGCTACGTGAGGTTGCTATGTTGATAAAACCTTCTAACGAGATAGGGTACTGGGAACTTCAGGTATTTCTTTAACATGTTTATGCTAATTCATAATATGCATACAAAGTCAGTTAACTAAAAATCATATTTCTTTGACTCATGGAACTATGGTCAATTGAGCTGCTGCCTTAGATAAAGGGGCTTCACAACAGTTGAGATCGGGTAAAAATAGGTAACATAGTTAGATGGGAACATGTGCATGCATACAAAATTATGCTAAATAAAGGATACTTGTGGATATATATATATACATATATATATACATATATATATATACATACATATATATATATATAGATACACACACACACACTACAAGAAACAGATGAAATAGCGACGGCAATTAACCAACGCTAGCCGTTGCTATTCGCCGTCGCTTTAACTCTCGTCGCCAACAGTAGTAGCAACGGCGAGAGTGACGACTTCGTCGCTTGCTTACCAACGGCTAGCGACGGCCATTGGACACGTGTCATCTGACGTGTCAAGTAGTTAGGTTGACCGGGAAGCCGTCGCTATTCGTCGCTATACGTTGCAAAATAACCGTTGTAAGCCGTCGCTACCCATCGCTCAATATTGACCAACAAGGCGTCGCTAGCCGTCGCTATATCTGAAACCAGAAAACTGCAGTACACAGCAATTCCTTTCCTACAATCCAATCCACAACCATTCAATCCAAAAACCAATATCACACCACTATTATCTCACTATTTCATCGATACTCATCAACAACCAAACCATCATAATCATACAATCATCAAATACATAAAAAAGCAAAAAAAAAAACCATCATCACATAAAACCGTTCAAACATATCATATAAGTCATGCACATGTCCAAACACTTCATACCTCCGTCCACAAACCGTCATACACATGTCCAAACACATCATATAACATCGTACGTGCATTTAACATAAAAAAAACCAAGTATATGAACATACCAGAGTCAAGTCAACATAAGCACCTACACTACGAACTAATTCCCGCCTCCCTGATCCCCGTTCTCGTCTTCTTCCGATTCCTCGTTCACGTCTTCCTCTCGATATATAGCGGAATCATCTCCCTCTACTCCCTCTCCCGGCATAAAGCCATGCTCCTGAAAGTAAATCGCGATGCGCTTGTCGATTTCCTGTTGCATCTGGCCTTTTCGCCAGTCCATCAACTCATTCATCTGCTCTTGCATCCGCGCTATAGTCGCCTCCTCCATCGACCGCTTATGAGCACGCTGAACGGCCTGTAAAATAAATAATTTCACATTAAAGTTATATAAACAAATTTTTACTACTTAGTGTTAAACTTTTTCCATTAACTCGTATTCTTGTTTTACATATTTATAAATCATCGTGATTGTAGTAATTTATGTCTAAAAAAAGTCTTACCTCCTGATTGCCAAAAACGTATCGCCTTCCTCGAGTAGGCGGATCAGTGATAGAATGCCATATGGCATCAGAATCTGCAACTGTAAGCTCCTTTCCACTAGCCTCCATCGCTTTGGCAGCCTCTTCCTCATACTCCCCCTGCAATAGCAATATAATTTTAAGAAAAGTGTTATAAATTTTACTTATGTACTGTGATATGAACGAGTATGTAACATGTTAATTTATACGGATAAACAAATTTACCATTATACGTGCACTCTTCGGGTCCGACCACTTATACGTCACATTTCCTTCTTCATCGGTGTGCTCCACCGCATGTGTGTGTGTCTAAATACGTCTGCCAACGAAGGCTCTCGTCCGTGATTTTTAAACTGAAATTATTAAAGATAAGACATGATTATAGACGCTATATTTTTATCTGAACATATACTGCAAATATTTAAAATTTATACCAAATCCCTTCTGTGCTGTTGAAATGATTTTGAGCCACCTCGGTGTAGAGCAAGATTCTTTTCTCTATTAGCTTTGTTTCTAGCTGCTACTTTCTATTACATTTGATACACGATGATGTAAAATAATGCAATCAATATTATAAATGTGAATATTATCATTAAAACTTACTTTAGCATCTTCTGTGTCCCAGTAAGCTTGAAAGTCTGCCCAAACATCATCACTCATAAATTGAGGCTTTTTTCTGCTTTTCATGGCTCAGTTAACCATCTGTCGATAATTCGTTCGCATCTTCATATTCCAATATGTCAAAAATGAGGGCATATCCTCCTCCTCAACACGTACGGCAGCCTGCATATTACATTTATTTGTAATTATTCCAAGTATATTAATTTTTAATATTATTATAAAAAATACTTACCAATAAATCGGCTAAAATGACATTCTTGATATGTGCTGGAATACTATCCCAATGCGGCCAAGCGCCCTGCATTCTACTTGTGTAAGATTGCCTTGATACGTCTAAAATGAACTCTGCTGGCTCAATCTCAAATCCCCTGTGTAGATGTTAATATAAACATTTCATAATATTTTAAATAATGTACATTGAAATAAATTTGAACATTTACCCGCCACTCTTCGGAACAACCTCCACAGGTCGGCGAAGATCTGCCCCTGAACCGCTCGGACCAGATCCTGATCCTGCTCCAGGAGATGGTGAAGGAGTAGGCTGAGATGTACTCCTCGATCGTCGTCTATTGCGAGACATATCTATCACAATCATATAATATGCATACAAAATAACTTGAATTATTAGCATTAGTCATCATTATCATAACATAAATCAAGAATGAGAAGAACAATACTGCATTATCATTACATAAATCATACTAGTACAGAACGTAAGTAAATTCATAGCTAAGAACAATCAACATCATTATTATTACATAGCTCATAGTAGTACATAAATAACATAAGTACATAACATCATTCTTCTTCATCATCTTCGGATCCAGACTCGGTCTCATACTCTATATCGTTCTCATCAGTACTTACAAATGCATCTACTAATACATTCGCTTCATCATTCAACGACCCAACATCAATGTCATCAGCTATTATTATTTTAGTATTTGGCTCAAAATCCGCTTGATACGCTGCTTCGTCTGGAATATTATTCCCATCAAATGTAAATCCTGCCTTTGTTTTAAAAACAGCCCACCAATCTACTTTATCTTTTTTTAAGGATGGGTACGGAGCAAAATAGACTTGTAATGCTTGCTTAGCTAACACAAATGGATCATACTTGTAGTAATGCGACGTATGCCTTATTTCGATTAGCTTATAATCTTTGTGCACGTTGATTCCAGAACCAGGAACATTGCTAAACCAGTTGCATTTGAACAGATAAATTTTCTCTATGGGATGAACATAATATGTCAACTCTACAACTTGCGTTAAGACGCCGTAAAAATCTTTTATATGCTCCTCTAGATCATCACTACCTTTGACAAATACACCGCTGTTATACGTTAATTTTTCGGCTCCGTAATCATTGTTGTTGAATTTAAATCCATTGACAAAGTATATTGGATAAGTTTTGACATTTCTTTTTGGTTCGATAGCAAGATGTCGTAATCCTTCGTTAACAACACAGTTTTTTGGATCATGAACATAGTCTGAAAACCATTGAGTGAATTCTGTACTGAGATCACCAGATGGATGTTGTGATTCGTAGATACTGCATGTATGTGTTATGTTCAATTTTTATTAATAGAAATAAATAAATGTATATACATGTAATTGAATAATACATGAATTTAGTATTACCTGACAAATGGTGCAACTTCCGCACAATTTAACAGAACATATGTGTGTGCCACATTATAGTCCTTATCGCTTAACCATATTTCCACACATTTTCCTGCAGGTCTTCCGTGTTGTCTAAAAATAGATAACATTGTTTGAGAAGACTCCTGCTCAACAACTTGTTCATTACGGGGAACAGTTACAAAAGACAAGTTCACATCTTCACTAAAGTAATGAGAGAAAAAAAATGAGGCTTCTTCTTCAAGATACGATTTGCAAATCGAACCTTCTACTCGAGCTTTTTGCCTAATTTTTTTCTTCAAATGATTCAAGTACCTAAAATAAGATTAATTTAATTTATATGTTGGTACATTAAACTATCTAAGTTATAATCTATCACGATTATTGAAATTATATACAAAATTACCTCTCAAACGGATACATCCATCCATACTGGACTGGACCTCGAAGAAGTGCTTCGGATGGAAGATGGATAGGTAAATGCTCCATTACATTAAAAAAACCAGGTGGAAATATTTTCTCGAGTTTGCAGATCAGTATAGGGATTTCTAGTTCAAGCTTACGTAGACGGTCTACCTTTAACGTCGTTGAACAAAGTTGTTTATAAAACAAACTTAGTTCTGTTATAACACTCCAGATTTTTGTAGGTAACAACTCCTTGAGAACCACAGGTAAAAAGTATTCCATCATGATATGGCAATCATGGCTTTTCATTCCACTCAATTTACTGTTTTTAAAGTCCACACATCTACGGAGGTTTGAAGAAATCCCATCAGGACATCATAATCCTTCCACCCACTTTAGCATGAGTTTTACTTGCTTGTTGTCTAGCTCATAGCATGCTTTAGGTTTTTTATTTTCATCATACAAGTGCAGCTCCGGCCGTTTACAAAAGTGTAATATATCGCGTCTCGAATTCGCATCGTCTTTGGTTTTACCCTTTACATTCAAAACTGTATTAAAAACGTTATCAAAAACGTTTTTTTCATTATGCATCACGTCAATATTATGCCTAAGTTTTAGATTTTTCCAGTAAGGTGACTCCCAAAATATACTTTGTTTGCACCAATTATGAATGTCCGATTTACCAGGAATTTCAACCTGTTCTCCAATTTCATGTATCTTTGGGTACTCACTTACAACTTCATATATCTCTTCACTTGTCCAAACTTTAGGCGGTAGCATAGTCTCTACTCTGTTGGCTTTAAAGTTCTTTTTATCCGTTCTAAATTTATGATTAATATGGAGAAAACAACGATGACAGTCAAACCAAGATTTTTTTTCCATACTTCAATGAAAATGCCCGTGTCTCCTCCATACAATGAGGACAAGCTAGACGTCTAGCAGTGCTCCAACCTGAAAGCATGCCATACGCGGGAAAATCACTAATAGTCCATAATACAGAAGCAAACATACGAAAATTTCCTTTTCTCGAAATGTCGTATGTTTCGACTCCTTCATGCCACAGTGTTTTCAACTCTTCAGTCACCGGTTGTAGATAAACATTGTGTCGGATCATCGGGACCGGGGACGACAACCGTTAAAAACATGTACGGATTTTTCATACACATCCATGGGGGTAAGTTATAAGGAGTAACAATGATAGGCCATGATGAATATTTACTACCAAATTGAGAAAATGGCGAAAATCCATCCGTGCATAAACCGAGTCTAACATTACGGCTCTCGGCAGCAAATTCAGGATAAGTCCTATCAAAGTGTTTCCATGCTTCACCATCAGACGGATGTATCATAGTTCCTTCTTCTGATGTTCTCACGCTATGCCATCGCATATGACACGCTGTAGCGGAAGATGCATATAGCCGTTGAAGTCTGGGGGTTATGGGTAGATAATGCATTCTTTTATATGGAACTTTTTTTCCTTTCTTTTTCCTTGGTTTGTATCTATCTTCGTTGCAAAATTTGCATTTTCTACGGTGAGCGTCTTCTTTCCAATACAACATGCAACCTTTAACACATGTATCTATCTTATGATATGGTAATCCAAAAGAGGACATAAGTTTTTTCACTTTATAATGACTATCGCACATCAAATTATTGGGCGGCATATGTCGTTTTGCAGTTTGTACAACTGCTGTAAATGCAGCTTCTGTAAGATTGAATTTTGATTTCAAAGTGATAAATTCGGCGGTTACAGACAACTCGGTTCCGCTTGTACACCCTTCCCACAATGGCCTCTTAGCAGAATTCAATAACTCATAAATTTTTTTTGCTTCCGCCGTTGGCTCTTCAACATTTCCAGTCTCATCGTCGCTTTGCTCAATGTTAGGAAACATTGATCGTGCAGGATCTTGCACCATATTTTCTATCGGATTCGTCACTGTATTATCGTTCATCATTGTACTATCGTCCTCTACCGCTACAGGGTTAGACGTAGGTTGAACAAGTTCTCCATGACGATCCCATAAGTGATAATTCGACACAAAACCAAATTTATACAGATTCACTTCTACTACATCTGGCTTCCAATGTTTCAGATGTCTGCACTTACTACACGGACAACGAATGTCTACGTTACTCCGATTGTTAGATTTAGCGAATCTAATAAATTCTTGGACTCCATTACAAAAATGGTCCTTTATCGACCCTTTCTTACCGGTTCGGGGTTGATACATCCAACTGCGATCACGAAAATAATCGAACATTTTCCTGATTTGCAACAAATATGTTAGAAAGTTCGATCGAACGTAACACTTTATACTATTTAAAATCTTGTAAAATTTCATCTATAACTATTGCATGTTTTCGAATTTTTTGTTTATTTCTTTTTTACTTTGACGGTCGGTCTACCTACTTCCCATTACAAATATAATAACGTAAGCATATTTTATAAATCATTTCAGTTTAAACGGTTCAACAAAATTTCGGCAGCACTTCTCTTTGGTCCCTGTATCGTACACAGATGCGTATACACAGGGAACAAATAGGAAGTGCCATCGAAACTTTGTTAACCCTTTAAACTGAAATGACTTATAAAATATGCTTACGTTATTATATTTGTAACTTGTCCAATACTAGGACAAATCCAACGAATATTGTATCAGATGAATATAGATTTCCGTTTTGTGTAAAAACGAATACCCATATAACGATCATATACAACACTTGTCGGACGGGGCCAAATTTTTCTAAGGGGTTCACATAAGTAGTCAAAAAAAAATTCAATCTAAGTTTAAACCAAAAAAACAACACAAATAAAAAAAGTGCATTTTTTACGCTATGGGCTTTTATGCGCTTCACTAATTGGTGCGTCTTAAACTTCAGAAAAGCTCCTTAGTTGCGCCTTGCGCCTTCTTCCATCTATATGTACTTTCAATTTGAGTTACTTTCAATTTGTACTTTCAATTTATAAAATAACATGGCAGTGAAAATTATGAAGTATAAATTAGTTTGAGTTACTTTTTCTTAATTTTAGTTTAAAGTTATAAATTATGAAGTTTATTAACCGTGCATGCATAAGAGCCATCATTACACCGTTTCACTTGTCATAATCAAGTTACTACCGCTAAACAATCACATTATTTCATTTTTTCTCAAATGATCATACAATACAATCAACCTACAACATAATCAATGATTTCAATCCCCAAATCAAACACATATGTGATAATCGTCGTTTTCATGCTCCTAAATAAAACACATATGTGATAAATCAAACACATATGTGATAATCAATGATAATCGTCGTTTTCATGCTCCTAAATCAAACACATATGTGATAATCAGTGATTTCAACCCCCAAATCAATGTATACCAATACCAACATCATATGCAACTCACAATACAACCAATTTCATACCCATAAACAATCAATTTACAACCCCAAATAAACATACACAATAACCCTAAATAACCCTAATTAAACATGTATTAGGGATTAGAAGACATACCGGAGCAATTTAGGAGGATAGAATGGAGTTTTGAAGGAAGAAATTGGGTGTTTAAGGGGGGGCGACGGCAGCAGCGAGGGTTTTGTTTTTTTTATTTGCAGAAAGTGAATCGGGGAAGAAAGCCACGGTGGATTGTATTCTCAGTTTAAGCGACGGCCGCTTTTTTGGCCGTCGCAAGCCGTCACCCATGCTCGTCGCAAAATGAGGCCTTTCTTGTAGTGACACACACACACACACACTAGCTGATAGAACATGGTGTTAAATTTTGGAGAAAGTGTGTAATTCTTATTCGGCAGTTGCTGTTCATGAGCAAAAGTGATGGACGTGATTATATATTGATTCATAAATTTTAACTGCCGAAGGGAAATGTAGAAATAGAACTCTATCTCCTACAAACTCTACAACTGTATATCAAACTCATCCAATTTTGTGAGTTTTGAGCAGCAGGGCTTTGTGAGTTTGTCTTGAGATGGATGATAGTTTCTCAGTCATATGCAATCGGATAAAAATACTGTAAAAGAACAATTAACTTACAACTATCATTTCGAGATGATATTAGGCACCTGAAGAAGAGCTGGACAAACTTGGTTACAGGATGCTTTTTTATTTTTGATTTTCAACTCCTGTTATTACAAATTTTGGGCTAAATTTTCCAGCATCTGTATATATCAGTTTAGAAGAACAAAACCAGAAATGTTGTGGTTTATTAGGAGTTTGCTAGTCTCAGAAATTTCTGATGATGGTGAAGCAGTGCAGTTATCACTCAGCTTTACTTGGAATGGAGCATTAAGTTTGGGATTATCAAGAAGTTATTTAGTTTGAATTCATTTCCTGCAACTAAATTTACATTTCACTCCGGGCACTGTGCTGGGAAGTAGTTTTGAGGCCTGAGATGAAGGTCATGGGTCCAACAGTATTTCACCACTCATTACATATTTTTTCCTTTTGAAATTCAGTTGTTTTTACATAACTGAGAGCCATATTACTCAAGAATATTGCAATTTGACGTTATCACAATGGAACATGAGAACCAAGGAGCGCAGCGGGACGCGCTTGTGAGTGTGGAGACGGTGGCCTAATCATGGGTTTAGTCTGTTGTATTTTACATTTTCTTATGCTTGTTTTTCGTATATTTCCTTTATGTATTCTGGTTAGTATGCTAACCGTAATCATGTACTGCTTTATTTTCAGTTAATAAAAGTGTACCCATTTTCAAATATATATATATATATATATATATATGCATACAAAATCATATATATACACTTTTTTAAAGAATTACCAAAGGAGTTTATTGCCTAGACTAAGTTCTACACACAAGCATACCTTATTCATTGTTATCCCATATATGTATTTTTATAAATAATAACAATCACTCAATGACTCGCCATTTGCAAAAATGTAGGATGCCGCATAATTTATGAAACTTGCTCACCGTTGAGGTACACAAATGGATAATTAAAGAGAAGGTTGCCATTGAATGATTATGCAGACAAAACATTACCTCAGTAACTGAAGCCATAAAATTTAAGAGTAGATTTCAGAATTTCTTGTGAACATCTAGGTTTAACAATTTCTTGTGAACATCTAGGTTTAACAATGCTTTCCACCGTATCAATATATTCTTGAAGTTTTTTTATCCGACCCATGTTTTCTTGGTCTTCCACACACAAGGTAATGGCCCTTGCATCAGCACCTGGACCTTCAAATTGAATGGGACTTGAAGATTGAAACTTTCTATCGCAACAACTTGTAAGTTTTTCCTCTAAGTCAGTAGTGGCAAGATAAAGAGCAGGTTTTAACATGCATTGTGAATAGGTTGAAGGGATAAATATGTTTGTTTTTAACATGCATCGTGAATAGGTTAAAGGGTTAAATATGTTTGTTTTTAACATGCATTGTAAATAGATTTGTTTTCATAAGTTTGTCCAATGATGTATGACGTTTGTTTATGAATTTATGTAAATTTTGTGTACGGATATTGTATTCATATTACTTTATGAAAATGATTAATAATTATATTTTCATATGTTAGTTTCTAGTTTGATACGATGTTATGTATATTGTTTAGTTGAAATATGATGAATGAGTGTAGATTATTGATATACATATTGCAATGGAACATGACAGTAGTGGGGTAAAAATATCAGGAACTAACGATAGCGTTTATATAATGCTGTTAGTACTATGAAAAGGCAAAGTATATTCACTATAACAGCATAAGAAAAGCGATGTGAAATCTTAGTAACAACGTTTATAATCCGCTGGTGAAAATGGAAGCAACGTACACTTGAAAACTATTAATAGCTCATTATAAACGCTGTACATAAAGTATTAACAACTCAGAAAAAACGTGTGCATAAAGTATTAACACACATAAAAAACACCGTGAAACTCAATTTTTAACAGCGTTTATTTTCTGCTATTGAAAATTAGGGGCCTACGACCGCATGTCGTTATACATCATTCAAAATAACGCTGTTGTAGCATATTACAACGTTTTCCGAACGCTGTTAAAAGTAATTTTCCTTGTAGTGTCTACTATCTCATGTTCTAATCTCGATCAATCTAGTAGGTTACTACAAATAAAAGAATGAGAAGATCCGATATCAAATAGAACTCTAATAGAAACATCTCAGATGCTTGCATCATGACTCCCTTCCCTTTATCCTTAGCTAAGGGAGCATTTGACGAAGTCGAGATTGTGACCAAAGCTTATACCTTCACTATGTGCTTATCATAACTAGCTATTGGTATCCCTTCTTAAAATTCCCTTGCTTATCACAATTATATAAATTCCTTTGCTTTCTAGCTTTGCAATCCTTGATCAGGCGACTTCTTTTTTTACATCTATAGCAAGTTGCTGATTTGCCTTTCTTTTATCCTACTTTATTGCTTCCTCTTCTCATTCTGCGTTTTTTACATCTATTATACTATTGTGGATTTGTCTCTCCTTTATCCACAGAAGCAACAATAACAGCAGCCCCATCCTGGGGTACAGATTCTCATTCTTAAGTGCTTTTTCAAATAACTTCTCAAATGGTACATCAATATGATTGAATTGCTTCTCCCTACGATAGTCATTAAATCCTATGATGAATTCCTCATTCTTCTTTAAGGAAGTGCCGATGAATGAATCACATAGTTAAGCAAGGCATCAAACTACACTGCATATTTAGAAACAGTCATATTTTGTTGCTTCAACTCATCAACCTTCCTAAACGCACATAGTTTTAAGAAGTGGGTATAAAATTCTCCTTAAATCTCGCCTTAAAGGGTTCCCTTGAGAACCGGTCATCTAGAGTAGAAATGTCGACAACATTCCACTAATTCAACATATGTTCTTCAAGTTACCTTAAAGTTGACTCCTCTTCCTGGCATCCATAACTTACATACCATTAAATATGCGCTTATAGGTATTAATTCAATTCTAAACTTCAATAGTTGATTTCATTCCAAGGAATTACTTCCCCCAATAGTACAGTAATCCTTGCAAAGCTTGGAAAAATCAACTACAGGTGCTTACATAGGAGAATCTTCACTTATAGTCACTTCAAGAGTAGTCCAGGCTCTCCTCATCATTGATACCATCATCACATCAAACTACCAGGAAGTAACATGTAGCAACTTCTGACCGTGCCTCAGCTCTACCCTTGAAGTAGAATTCCAAACGGCGTTGCTGATGTTCTGATTCATTTTTATATGTAATAAGAATGGTTATTCTCCCACAAAGGAAAACTCTATATGATGTTTAAGTGCGTGCAACTATACTATATAGCTTTGAAAACTAACATATAACAAATATGCTTCCTCTTGCATACACCCTCAATCCATTCTAATAAGGATCAACTAGTGGAAAATAAGGGAATCCAAATACAATATAACGCACATCAAATCTCCTCCTCCGTCGACCTCTGTGCAACCACTGTGTCACTAAGACTTGCTATCTAGTTTACTCATTTAAGATCACACAATGATAAGAAGAAAAAACATAAAGTACTAGATTAGACAACATTCTGGTGTAAGCATAAATGAATGTCAAAATACTATGTAGGAAACATGATACTAGACCAGAGGTACACAAGTCATATCTGACCTGTCTTTGCAACCACATAGTCCCCGTATATATAATAATAACATGCTACCCAATAACGAAATAAAGGTACTATGTATAAAATATAATAGAGAGGGTCAAACCAACTCAATTCTCTAGTATCTACTTCTCTCTATGATAATTATGAGTTACAGTCTACCCAAGGGGGCAATAAAGTAATCATAACAGCATAGCATACATCAAACAATATATTAGCTATCATTCTTTACTTCCCTGAATACATGACAACTTGTATGACCATCATGCCAAAGGCTAGTGGAAATCTCTTTTCGTTGCATTCCCATGTCATGCAGCCCATAGCTTGACACCTGTTATGTAGCCCAAAGCTAGATACTAGACCCAATCAACTGACCCAACATATACAGATCCTCACTACCAATTCATGGGCATCCCCACTATATAGTAAGCCTACTTCATTTTAGCAAGAACAATATGAGTACCAACGGTTCCTTGGCACTTCTATAATCTTCTAAACCGTTTATTTGTTCCATTATGATGAGCCATACTCACTCAATAGATTCTAGATAACGAGCTATATTCACTCAATCCATTCAATCATTCTGGAATCCACCATGTATTATTTGTAGACTCAGAAATCCTAAGCAATCAACCTTAGTACCAACTCCAAATATGAGTCACCAGCCGAAGAGCCATACCTTTACTTATTTTTTTTTACATCTCCATCCTTTATGATGCGATTGAGCCACATCTCCAGCATGATCTACCAAAACTAACAATCCAAAAATTTTGCATACCCTAGATCAACAAAAAATTCTCGTTACTGAATCATCTAGATGACTCGGCATCGACTCTTCACTATGTTATCTCTCACTCCAATCTTCTTTTTATTCTCTAATTCTATCGTTTAAAATGTCATAAACCCTAACTTGTCAATTTTTGCATTCCAGTCTTCTGTTCTTAATTAATTTCTCTACTTTATAAAAGTAACTCATCATACCCGTTTACATTTAGCCAAACTTCATACATCCAACCATGGCCATTAACCGATAGCCTTATGCAGACTCCAAAATTGGTTCTCTTAAGCCCAACACCCAAATCGCAAGGATAACCACACATATCTAAAAAAGATCATTGAAAGGTAAAATAACACACATAATTATAGTAGTTCGGCTAATCCTGGCTAAGTACACCTGTTGCAATCTTGTTGTTCATATTATACGATTACAAATATAAATCCAATTTCGTTGTAAGAAAAGTAGAGAAAAAGAGTGTCTTGATGGAAATAGCGATGTCCTCACATGAGAGTGCCAAATTCCAAAATCCGATCCATTGAAATGTCCAAGTGCATATTTTCTTAAAAAATAGAGTAGTGAAAGTAATGATGCAATCCACGTCTAAAAGTGGAGGTAGTGGAAAATTCTGTGCCGACATCCTCTTGGATCGGTACCGAACCGAATTCGGGTCGATACTGAACTAATCACGTCAACCTAGGGATGAGTCTTCCCCAATGCCACTCTCTCGAAGTCCAAATGCCTTACTTCTTCGTGCCATCTAAATGCAAAGTGAATCTGTCATATCATGATGACTAAAAGTTATATTTCGTGTTTTACGAAGTTGCGTCGATCCGAAATAAGACCAAGGAACATATGCCGGTTTGAAGTCCACGAGATTATACCAAACCAAGGATTTGAGGAGGAATGTCAAACTGAAGTTGACCGGTGGACCCATGCTGAATCAAGGTGGGGCCCTACGTCGATTCGAAGCAGGTTAAACCATACCGATCTTCCAATCAGTGTGAAGGCCGAACTGAACTTATGTCCATCCAAATTCCATGTTTTCATGACTTCCTCGACTTCGACCAAGCCAGTTCCAATTTGTCTAAGTTCAAGCCCAAGTTTTGAACAATTCCATAACTAGAAATCCAAAGTGTGGCTTCCTAGCGAAAAGTTGGGTCAATAACTTGCCCCTTAAATATGTCTTTCGGTGGAAGATGTATTTTGAGTAATTTAGAATGCAGGTATCCAAGATAAGTCCAGACAGAAATCCAATAATCGAAGACTAGAAATTCAATAATCAATGTCTAGAAATTCAAAAAGCCATGATATCCAATAATCGAAGACTAGAAATTCAAAAAGCCATGATCGTCCCGGATCTATTAATTGAAAATCAAAATCTTAAATCTAAGAAATCCAAATATGAAAGCCAATAGAATTCGATGATCTCTCTGGATCGTATTATAAGAGAAAACCAATATGAAATCCAAATCCAAAAAATATGAAATTTTAGAAAATCATAGAAATCCGCTAAATCCAATTATTCAATCCAAAGTCCATAACTGAAATACACGAAGTCACCAGGAATTATAAGTGAGGGTATAATCCATATATGCAAATAACCAAACGAACCGCTTTTCCAAGTCATGACAGAACAATTCTAAACTAATCGAGTATAGTCCATATCAAGCCATGACTGAACAAGCTTGCCATATCCTGCAAGACAATCCATGTCCAGCCGAATATAGTTCCTACTCGAGTCTAATCGAATGATATTTCCAAATCCCCGCAAGACAATCCAAACCCCATCGAGTATAACCCATACTCGAGTCCCTAACTAGGTGATCTTGCTAAGTCCTAACAAGTCAGCCCAGTTCCTATCAAATATAGTCCATATTTAGGAACCATTTTATTAAAGTTCGAAATTTCAATTTTCGATTCCATATTTCAAAGCATAGTCCATATAAGTGAAGTAATTTTACTAAAGTTCTAAAATGTTGAGATGTCATAAAAGAAAAAGAAAACCTAATGGTTTATTGTTGGATACAAATCACACCTAAGGGTTAAATCCTAACGATGTACATGGGTGGGCCAACTTAACCAATTTTTAATCACAAATCGATTATTTGAGAGGGTTAATGATTTGTTGTCAAGCACAAATCATGCTTAGGGATTATGTCCTAAACCCGTATATCGGTAAGTGGATGTAGCCATCCAAAAAACAAAATCTGAAAAGCTAGAATAAAAAAATTAAATAACCACAAAGTCCATTATCCAGTGAGAAATCCCGGTTAACTGATGATCCATCCATGCAAGCTAGGTCCTGGATCACTAGTTTTCTGGGAGACAATAGGCAGTTGCACCTATTCTGATCTACTGTCCAATTTATGACGTGTTGTGTCAGCTCATCATGTCTGACACGCTCCTCAACTATATCCCAAAGATTCCTACACTCGTTTATACTGTTATCATCTAGGTCGTGAAAAAAATAGTACTTGCCAAACTCTCCATCTCTGTATTAACTCTCTCATCGGAGGCTTTTTGAAAGAATAAATCTCATGAATGTCCAAATAAATATCTTCTAGGGAATAATTAAGTTCCATATACGAAGAGAATTTGGGTTCTCTCCGTGATTGAGTATTTAGACCATTTCCATTAGGCGCCTTAGCATTGCCCTTCCTGAAACAACCTTTTGCACCAGCCGACACCCAACGAGTTGCGTTGTGATGGTGCTCGACGAATACAAGGTGGCACCAAGATTGAAATATGAAAAACCCATATAACATATCATATATCTCACAGTGCAAACATAAAGCATGATATAAAACAAGTGAGATAGTGCAATGTGAATGGACCATAAACATCAGAGTAGTAGATCCATACATAATAAGTACCAAATAGATAAATATATAGGTACATCCCTAAAATACTGTCTCTAAACAAAATACACTACTAATGGCCAAAGTAGTGATCAAAGAAACAAAGAGGGATAAGAGTATAAATAATACGTAGAACCCTCCCACTCGTCTCTGGTCAGCTACTCGAGCACACCAACTTGTCTCTAGTCTGATCAAGTAAGAGCACCCAGAGTAATAAGAAGCAATGCATGAAACTCCAAGTTAGACAAAGTCTGATGTGTGCGACAGTATTCTTAATCACTAATAGGGTAATACAATAGGTATGAAGTATCATACCTGACCTGGACCTGCACACAAAGACTTAGCACATATAATCATGCACTCTACTCTATGATAATCAAAATAGTGAGTGTAAATATTAGTGTGCGTGTCATAACAATATCAACCATTCAAACATAGCAAACATCCACACTTTCACTTACTCGGTGCTTTAAATTCACGACATTGGACACCCCGATCACCCCTTCCTAGTAACACTGGTTGGTCTGAACGTCAACTGACACTACCAGTCAACCTTAACACCAGCCACTGGGTCAAAACGTCAACAGACTCCAGTGAATGCTCCCTAGCCTGCCCATAGCGTAAACGAGCTCTGGGGTCCAGGAAAATCAGGTATAAATCGTCAACCGACTTTGATCCCCTTCTCATGCTACTCTTCTAATGGTGCATCTAAGTGTCAAACGCCGTTGACTTCCTTCGCACATGTGTCCACAGCAAAGTCCAAACTAGAAGTCACCGCATTGGTTAACATCTCGATCATTAGTGAAAACTTCCCACTTAGACTTTCTTCGCGTCTCGGGTTTAAATAGTCGTATTTGAGTTGGTCCTAAAAAAAAAGCTCGATCATTGTCATGGAGAAGTGTGACCAATGCATCTGGCTCGGCTATAACTTGAGCCAAGAATGTCGAGTCGAAACTTGTGTTACTTCTAAAATGATATAAAACAGGCAAGAAAATGCAAAGTGAATGGATCATAAACATTAGAGTAGTGGATCCAAATCACAACATAAGTACCAAACAGGTAAATATATACGTACATCTCCAAAATATTATCTCTAAATAAAATACACTACAAATGCCCAATTAGTGATCAACAAAGATAAACATGGTAAGAGTATAAATAATACGTAGATAGAAGCCTCCTGCTCATCTCCGGTCAGCTACTCGAGCACACCAACCTGTCTTTAATCTACTCATTTAAGAGCACCCAAAGTAATAAAAAGAAATGCATAAAACTCCAAGTCCGACAAAGTCTGATGTGAGCGATAGTAATCCTAATCACTAATAGGGTAATACAATAGGTATGAAGAATCATACCTGACACGGACCTGCATGCAAAGAGTTAGCACATATAATCATGCACTCTACTCTATGATAATCACAATAGTGAGTGCAAATGGAAGTGTGCATATCATAACAATATCAACCATTCAGACATAGCAAACATCCTTACGTTCACTTACTTAGTGCTTTGAATTCACTACATTGGACACCCCGATCACCCTTTCCAAGTAGCATTGGTAGGTCTAAACGTCAACTGACTCTACAATCAACCTCAACACCAGCTACCATGTCAAAATGACAACAGACTCTAGTGAATACTCCCTACCTAGTCCATAACGTAAACGGGCTCTGGGGTCTGGGCAAATCAGGTCTAAATCATCAACCGACCTTGATCTTCTTCTCGTGCTACTCTTCTAATGGTGCACCTAAGTGTCAAATGTCGTTAACTTCCTTTGCATACGTACCTACAGCGAAGTCGAACCTAGAAGTTACCCCATTGGTTCCCATTTGGATCCTTCGTAGGAACTTCCCATATAGACTTTCTTCCCATCTCGGTTTTATATAGTCGTATTTGAGTTAGTCTTCGGAAAAAAAGCTCGATGGTCATCATGGAGAAGTACAACACACACATCCAGCTCTCGAAATCTTGCTCTAACAATCCAGCTATAACTAGAGCCAAGAATGTCGAGCCGGAACCTGTAGTACTTATAGAATGATTTTTAACGCCCTATATCGCCATACGACGGCATTTGTATCCATCCTAACATTCCTAGGAAATGTTTTGGCATACCAAATAACCGAAACAACATCAATATTAACCAATAAGGTCAAAACATCCAAAAACATGGTTTTCCCTTAATTACTCAAATTTCGGGACTCGCAAACCAAGTCCAAATCAACCCAAACTTATATATATGTAATAACATAATTTATAATGAATCCTAATCATGTTTACATATTTTTATGAACAACCCATATGCTAATTCATCCTAATTAGTAAATAAGAAAATTAGTACTCACCTTATCACCCCAAAAACGTTAGATCCGAATAAGAGATTGGATTGGATTCCTATGTGTTGCAGCAACTTTTATCTTAATGGGTGTTAATTTGACTTGATTTTCACTTAATTAGGTAGTTGGGTGCATAAATGATGGATTAGTGGTAGGTAGAAAATATTAATGGTTGATTAGAAGTTGGAAAAGTGAATAGAGAGATCCTTGATAATATAGAAAACAAAGCTTACAGGGGAAACCATCAAAACAGTAATATGCTTCTTTGCAAATGAACTCCACACACACACACACACACACACACACAGATGAAATGAAGCTTCTTTGGGAAGACACTAAAAAAATAGCTTGTAAGAGAAGCTACTAACACTTAGGCTTCTAAGGGAAGCCACTAAGAATTGGCTTCCAAGATAAGCCACTAATATAGGACCAAGCTTCTAAAAGAAGCCACTAAGAATTAGATTCCAAGAGAAGCCACTAAGAATTGGATTCCAAGAGAAGCCACTAACATTTAGGGTTCTACGTGAGGCCATTGAGGATTAGCTTATAAGAGAAGCCACTAAGAATTGGATTCCAAGAGAAGCCACTAACATTTAGGATTCTACGTGAGGCCATTGAGGATTAGATTATAAAAGAAGCCACTAAGATATGACTAGGCTTCCAAGAGAAGCCACTAAGAATTGGCTTCCAAGAGAAGCCATTAAGATATGACCATGCTTCCAAGAAAAGCCACAAAGAAATGGTTTCCAAGGGAAGCCACTAAGATATGACTGGCTTCTAAGAGAAGCTACTATGAATTGGCTTCCAAGAGAAGCCACTAAGAATTGGCTTTCAAGAAAAATTACTAAGATATGACTAGACTTCTAACAAGAGCCACTAAGAATTGGCTTCCAAAAGAAGCCGCTGAGAATTAGCTTCCAAGAGAAGCCACTAAGATATGACTAGGCTTCCAAGAGAAGCCACAAAGACTTGGCTTCCAAGAGAAGCCACTAACTTTTAGGCTTCCATGAGAAGCCACTGGGAATTAGCTTAATGTAACTAATCTACGGAATGGGAAACCATTATCTAAATCCAATAGAGGTTGTTTCAAGTCTAAATTTCTTACCAATCAAAAGTTATGGACGAAACAAGGTTCACTAGGGGTAAAATGGTCATTTTAAAGTTCGACAAAAATGGTGAAAGTAGGAGATGACCCTATCAGTCCTTTCCCAAAGTTATACAGTCAAATGACCTTATATGAAAAAAACATAAATATTCTACGGTCTTTCGGTATGTCGAATACGGGTAATTACATTCTCGCACCCTTAATAAATTTCACCCCCTAAATTCCTTAAGCAACAAATAAGATTGTCCCGCATGCCTATCAATCATCCACAAGAGATCGAACATACATAGCAAATAATTTAGACCTATCCTAGCATGCGGGATACTAAGTGAGAAGACTGATGACGTTACAAATGGAAATTTTAGAGTGATGTATTAAAAACTTACAAAGTAAAGAGCTATTAATATGACGTCCTCATGCTCTCCTCTATCTCCTAGGTACAATCACTCTCGCTTTCACCCACTAACCCTTGGCAAGCCTTAATGTTTTCCTTCTGAGTTGTTTAGTATCGCACTCAGTGATACAAATTGGTCTATGGGTTGTAGTGTTTGCTGGTTCCACCTTGATATCCTTCAATTGGTCAGTTGTGATAGTTGTATTGGAATCATGCACAAACTTCCTCAATGGGAAACATGAAACACATTGTGTACCCCAGTCATTTTATTGTTAGGTCAAAACGATCTTATCGATAAACATGTTTTATAAATCTAAATGATTTATAACTAGATCTATGCAATAATATAGTAATCCGAAATTAAAATCATACCTTTTCTTTTTAGATCCACGAATCTGAAGTAGTAGATGGCGATGGATCGAATTGCTTAGCATGTCAAGCATCGCGCCTCTAGAGGTATCCACGAATGAGTGTTTGATCTCGTCAAAATTAAGTCGATATCAAAGGAGGCTTCATTAGCCGCCACTATGGATTTTATTTTTTTTCCCTAATTTTATTTTATTTCGTATGTATTTTTCTCTATCTGATAGATCGGCTTAAAAATAGATCGACGCCTACTTTTTATATGTGTATAATAGAAACAAAATAAAATGAGATAAATTTTAGCCTAAGGTTTTACCATTTCAAATAAATAAAATCAACGTTTGATATTTTATTTGTTAAGAATGGTTCTTCCTTTTCAAACGTTCTCTTGTGTGACCCTACAGGTTATTACAGCATTGATAATGATTTTAAATTGTATTTAAAATCATAAACCCTGATTGGCATCTAGTAATATGTCACCGCTATCCAAGTTATAATAATATTAACGATTTAATACAACCTTTTTATGACCAGTGTTTCAATGTAATATAATCCTTTTAACCAGTATATAAAGGATTAAACTCGAGGCATGAAACGTATCATCCGCTTTATAATTTAATCCTTTTATCTTGATCGATAAGTAGACTATTTAAAAATAATAAATATTTGAGCATGGTCATGCATTTCATAGTCTCACTCAATTAAGGGGTCCATGGATATCTCTACGTATATATTGTAGGGTTAATTTCCACCTACATCATCCATTACTTTTTTTTTATTCGAGATTTATCCAATGATCACCTTTATCGTCTACTCGGTTAAAAGTAACTTTTGATGATATCAAAACACAATAATCCTCAAATAAAATTATAATGATTTTAGGTCTGAGGACCATTACATCACAGTCACTATAAGAATAACCTATGGTACTGTTAATTATACTCCATGTAGTTTTCTCATGTTGGTCAGTCCAATACACTATTCTCCAATATATATTTATGTATTGACATTAATATCACATATATTAATGATACATTTGATGTGATCATTATTCAATCAACATACTAATCTCAATGTTTTATTGTCGTTCTATATATAAACAATAAAACTTGATTAGGGACATTTAAGAATTATAATACTTAATGTATTACATAATCTCGTGTTCAAGTCACTTACTTGCAACTATATAATTCTGCATTATTATTCTAAGGACTTCTATTATGTTAATATTTATATTGCACAGTAAATATAAATAATAGAATATTTTATTCAACATAAAATAAGAGCATCAACAGTGTTATTAATCACATCAAATGGGTTGCCTCTAGGGCATAAACTCTAATAGTCTCCCACTTGCACTAGAGTCAATCAATCATGTACCATATACCTATGAAACTAGTGTGACTATTAAACTTCTTCTGCGACAAAGTTTAAGTCAGTGGTCAACAACATTACAACCTTTTGTAACTTTATAGATATGTTTTTCTCCTTTGTGAACAATTTCACATAAGAAAATATATTTCTTAAATATATATGTTTGGATCAATAATTAGATCAAGGTCTCTAGGCCTGACCAATAGCCCCATTGTTATCACAATGTAAAATCATTGGATCAACAATAGTTATAATTAAGCTCAAAGATGAACTTTAATCCAAACATTCTCCTTATTTAATTAGTATTTATTTCTTGTTTTAAAATAATATCATTTACAATAATTAATATGTTATCAATATAATATTAGAATTATTGTGCCACTCCCACTCAATTTCTTGTCTATACAAGGTTCGATGGTATTTTTTGGTTCTCGAGATATTTCAAGTTCTGTTTTATTCCCATTGGCATCTTAGAGACTTGCTCAACTTTTAAAAGGATACCATTTTGAGCAATAAGCATTTTATTATCAAAGGATTTATAGAAATAATATCCTTTTGCTTCTTTTTGATATTCCACATAAATAATTATCAGTTTGGCTCCGATCTTATCAGAGGAAAGACGTTTAATAAACGCCTCACATCCCAAATCTTCATGATCAACATAATAGGATGTTTCGTAGTCCATATCTTATATGGCGTCTTCAAAATCATTTTAGTAGGATTACAATTGAATACAAATGCAATTGTTTTAATGGGATAATCCCAAAATTAATTTATTATAGGATCTATATGACTCATCGTTGATCGTACTATATCTTATAAGGTGAGACTTCTCCTTTCAAACGCACTATAGCAATATGGTGTTATAAGTGAAGTGAGTTGTAAATAAATTTCACACTCTTTAGATAATCATTAAATTATTGGCTTAATTATTTTCTTTGATCTATTAAAAGAGTTTTATTTTAAAATTAGTTTTGAACTTCATTTTTGAATTCTTTGAACTTTCCAATGGATCCTGATTTATGTGTCATATAATACACACAATCATATCAACTAATATCATCAGTAAATTTAACGAAGTAATATAACGTACCTTTTGGCTTATGTATCCATTGCTCCATTTACATCATTATGTATAAGGCCCAATACTTACTAGCCCATTCATAAAAGGTGATTAAATCATGTTGCCTAATAAACAAGATTTGCATTTTTTATATGATTCAAAATCAATTACCTCAAAATTCCATCATTATGGAGTTTTTGATATGTATTTCTTGTTTATATGACCTAAGTGACAATTCCAAGGTATGTTGGATTGTTAGATTTAATCTGTCCACTATTTATGTAGTTATCACGCATATTAAAGTTAAGGATTCGTAAAATAGTTAACTAATTGCATATTTCCATAAGATATTTCGTTTAAATAAAATGAACAATAATTGTCCTTTTATTACAAATGAAATTCAAACTTTTCTAAACAAGATACAAAAAACATTTATTTTAAATGGGACTTTATGACAATAATATTATAATTCTTCATTTAAGCCTGCAGTTAGAACAAGAAGCAGTATTGTATGGATAATGTTGCAAAATTTGTTTCATTTCCATTCGTAAGTTCACTTCTCATTTTGTCAGATTTCTACTCTTTTGCAAATCTTTCTAATTCACACAAACACACACACACACACACATATATGTATATATTTGTGTGTGTGTGTGTGTGTGTGTTTGTGTGTTTCATATCTAGTATCTAATCCTAGAGATGTATAAGTAGATTGTTATAACATTTATGTCTTACTCGGTTGAAGTCATACTTCAACTTTCATTTTAGATCTTCCATATTTTTTAAAACAATAACATTTTAATTTGTTTGAGGACAATCCTCAAATTTCGATCTTAATCAAGAAATTTGATTTAATTCAATTTATCCTTTTTAAGGATTAATTTTAGTAATAAATTATCGGAGTTGTTTTCATTTAATATCTATAGTAGATAATAAATAATAACTGATTTTGTAATATATTTATATATATTAATATAAACACAAATTTTTGACTAGCCTTATTGGTGTGGATTAAACTAATTAATCTTGATTTATCTCTATGGAATTCTAGGGGTATAATTATGTTGGCTAGCCTTATCGGTGCTTCTATAGTGATGGATGAATATACTAAAAATGTTAAACGGCTGAACTATGCTAGATTGCTTATGGATTTAAAAGCTTGTAAAGAAATAAAACATCAGATTAGAGCTAAAGATACTAAAAGCAATATTTACATACAACAGGTTAAATATAAATATATTCTAACTATTTACAAAAGTTGTCAGTACTTCGGCCATTCTAACGATTAGTGTGCGACAGTTAATAAACCTACATAACAAATCTGGATTGCAAAAACTGCTAGTAGCAGCACAGGTTTATCCAAGATCCCTAACCTCGATAATATTAACATATCTGTTACCACTACTATAAACATATCTACAAATGAAGAAACTCCCTCATTTATGGCAGCGGTGGTAGTGCTGGATAAGTCTCCAGGTAGACGGGTTGATACTATGGATCCTGGCTTAGCCCATAGTCAATCTGGGCTGAATGATCAGGCCCAAGCAACGTCAACTGATCCAAAGATTGTTCATTCTATGGCCCAAGCAAAGGTAATTTCTCTAGTGGTTGTTCAGGCTCAAGATATGGTTGCACCATTGCCGTCAACTCATCCAGAGGGTTCGGTGCAGGTGGAACTTGATGATTTTCCTGAAACTTTTAGTGAGGAGGAAAGTGATAATAAGGACAGTAGAAAAAGTGAACCTTTAACTAAACCAAATCAATATTACATTGATATGTTCAAAAACCCATTGGTCAACAACAAAAAGACCAAGGTTAGAGAAGGCTCCTCTCGTGTTTTGAGGAACAGACCTCCAAACATCCATGTCCATAATCACATGGAATGTGAGAGGTCTAAACAATGATACTTGTGGTTTAGACCTCTCTAACCTTAGAAGGATGTACCTTCCTTCTATTATTGGTGTTTTGGAGAACAAGTTCACTGATGATAATCTCAATTTTTTACTTCTCTTTTGAGTAATGATTGGGATTTCACTCACAATAATGATGCAAATTCTCATGATCGCATTTTAAACTTTTGGAATAAATGTGTATGGTAGATTGCAGTGATAGATAAAGACTCACAACAAATTACTTTGAAAGTGAAAATTCTGGCGGTCTTGTTTTATTTGTTACGATTGTTTATGCCAATAACAATTCTAATATTAGAACCTCTCTTTGGGATAAAATCAGTTCTATTTGTAACTCTATTCGGATTGTTTCTGAAGATTTTAACGTTGTTTTGCATGCTAATAAGGAAAAAGGTTGTTTATAATACCCTGTATTTCAATAAAATATTAAAATCATAAATCAAGGCAGAATTAAATTTAAAAATAAGAATCAGGGAAAACAGGTTGCTCCATTGCGTTCTTCTCGAAATTCTGCACGAAATCGAGTACGAGTTTTCGAAAAACGGAGTCCGTATGAGGGAGATATGACCCTCCGAAGTTTCAGGGATTTTTAGAATCGAAAACAGCTCGAAATTCGAATTCAAACCCCAGCGCAGGCAGGGCGGGAAATTTCCCGCCCAAGACCAGGTCGACCTGGGGGTCGACACTATGGTCGACCTCCCAGGGACCAGGTCGACACTATGGTCGACCTGGGGGTCGACCTGGTGACGAAACCCTGTTTTTGAACTGGGTGCATTCTGATGTTTTTAGACACGTTTTCTGACTAGATTCGTTCTCCTAATCCTATACAAACCCTCCTAATCCCCATTCCTCCTCGCACCATTCTTCTCTAACCTTATGCTGCACAAATTCTTGATGGACATGACTTCCTCTTCTTCTTCAAAGATTCAAATAAAAATTAATCTAATCTAGAGAGTTCTTCTGCCTTCTTCTTCAAGCAACGCAAGATTCGCAAATTGGGGATTTTCAATCAAATTGAGATTCAACGTTCAACGACTGCTTTCTAGAATCAACTTCTGAATCTTAATTTCTCAGTCCACGATCTGTAAGTTCTAGTTACTTTGAGATTTAAACTTGTTAATTGTAATTTGGACATGAGATAAAGTTAAATTGGACTTAAGTATGATAATCGATTCACATCTATTCTAGTTTCCATCTTGGATCTTGACATTTGGGAATATTGCTATGAAATCAGTTTGGACCTATTCATGTTGTAAATCAAACTCCTTCATGTCCATAGTATTATCATGCCTGTGATGTTGAATCAATCTACTTTTCACAAGTTTGGATTATCACCTTTATCATGACTATCACCTTATTATGCTAGATCTGTAATCCTAATGTTTTGGGACTATTATTCTATATGCTAGTGATGTTATAACCAATTATCTCAAGCTATATCATGCTAGTTTTATCACCTTGTGCTCGTTCTTTTGCCTATCATAGTTTTGATGTTATTCCCTTTAATTTTGGATTTGGATTTACTTGTAATCTAGATCGATTCACGTTTACATGCGATGGGAATACGATTTGGGTAGATTAGGCAAAACATGAATTGGTTATGAACATGAATCATGAAACTTGACATGAAACTTGCCATGAAACTTGACACGAACTTGACATGAAATTTGAACATGGACATGACACTCGAATGAACTTGAAAATGGCCAACTCGAGGTTGGGTTGAGTTTGCAGTGTAATTCTGCCCGGAACCGCCCGGCAAATCCAGTGACTGCAAACAATAGGATCCAATGTGGGTAGTTCGTCATATCGCGCTTGAAACCCGAGGTCAGAATGAGTTGTGGTGTAAATCTGCCCGAAACCGTCCGGCATATCCAGTGACCACAACAACAAGTCTGATGTGAGAGGTTGGGGTGCATTAATGAATTAATGCCACATGATAGGGTTAAGTCATGAACATGAAAGACAACACTTAACCAACTTGATACATGACTAGTGGGGTTAAGTCATGAAATTGAAAGACAACACTTAACCAACTTGACATGCTAGATTGATAAGGGTTAAGTCACGAATTTAAATGACAACACTTAACCTGTTGGACGGAAACCCTAGTTACGCGGTCCATTTCAGCAGTAACCCACTTAGATGTATCATGGTACCCTGGAATTAGGCAGGGTGGGGCACGATTACTGGGCTGATTGTAAGCGACCAGAACGACGGCTGAGTTGGTGCGCCAGTGTAGGTTTAGGCAGAATATGGACATGCACGTAGTCCGGAGTTGAAAAAGCAGGCATTGGGCATCAGTAGGTTTACACTGTGCGTGCTTGATTCGTGTCGGGGGTTGGCACCCTAGGGCTTGATACACCCTATGGTGGACTCAGCACAGGTAACTACATTCGTGATAGGGCCGTATCACACAGACACATGAACGAGCTAGGACTTGTAGGGAGCCGATTGATTAATAGATCGTTTCGTAGGACCAAGTAATGGGTCATTTCATGACATTGGGCAAGGGATCATTTTATAGTCAACACATGACACGGGTTGGGATACTAGTACGAGGGGTGCAGAGCAAATAGATATCATAGGAATATTTTAATGGTGAAGCAGAGAAATCTTGCAATGCTTGATAGAAATCTTGTGAAATTATACTTAGTTTATCTTGAATGGGAACCTTGCGATGTTATACTTGACAAAAATCATATGATGTTATTCTTAGTTATCGTGCCTATAGCTTATCTTGTCATCATGCTTATGTTTACCTTCAGTTTATTCATGCCATGTTATCTTTACCTATTTTTATGCTGAACGTCACTAGGACTTACTCAGTCTTTAGGACTTACTCAGTCTTTTTGACTAACCCTTTTTGTTTCGCCTCTTTTTTTTCCGTCCCCCACGGTTCGCAGGGTGGGAATATAGCCTAGTTCGGATGTTACCAAGCTCCCAGGCTCTTTCATGTACGGCTTGGATCTCTCTTGGCTATGGCTTGCTTTGCTTTATTGGGGAATACTACAATTTATTTTTATGCTTCTTTATTTTTGGGCAAGACAGATATTTTAGCTATGAAATTAGGTAATGGAAGTTGATGGGCTTTTATTGTAAACAATTATATTTAATAAATGATTTGTAGTATTTCTACTTTACTTTCCGCTGTTTTATATATGTATGTCTTGTAATATTTCTGTTCCATTACCCATAATGCTCCATTGAAGTTAAGGCATTCCCCTTTGTGAGTGACCTTAACGGATGTGGGGTGTTACATTTGGTATCAGAGCAGAAGGTTACCAGACTGGGCAAAAGCTTTTAAAACCCTTATGAAATTATTTTCAAAACGTTTACAAAGAAGCATTTTTCTAAGAAAAGTTTTGTTTTACGAAAGTCATATTCCCCAAAGCCATATGCACTATCTTTTGATTCTCTCTTTGAATCTCTTCTTTCTCTCTTTTCACCATAGTTTTGTAGGCATACGACACATGTCGGAGGGCAAAGGAGTGCCTAACCTCCATCTGTAGCCGCAGTAGTTTTACTTGCGACTAATCTTATTTCGAGCTTTGTAGGGTTACAGTGCGATGGAGGTAGCTTTCGAGAAACTTGTCAACAAGCTATACAAGGTTGGTAAGAACGAGAATAAAGAACACAATCCTAAGGAAGAGAAACTTGTTGATATGGCTTAGTCCCCGAAAGAGAAAAAAAAAGTGAAAGGAAAGAGGCCAAAGTGGAAGAATAATAAAACCCATGACAAGAAAGAGTATCGTTAGTATGGTAAAAAGGGACATGTAGTTAAGTATTGTAGGACAAGATCGTCGAGAGGGCAATTGTATGCTCTCACTACTAGCGTACCTAAGAGAGGTGATAACGTTTCTGTTAAAAGTTTAGCTTTTCTTTTCTATCATACCGTGGGAACTTTGTTTTTGTACATCGCATCCTTTTAATTCTGCTTCGATAGTTGAGTCTCTGCACTTTAGTACTAGCGTAGTAGAGGATCCCATTTTTGTCTCAAATCCTGCTGGGTAATCGGCTCATTTATTCATGACTTGTTTGGATTTGAGAATGTCTATGCTAAGTGTTGAGTTTAGAAGTAATGCTTATGTTTTTGGGCTATGGGTTGATTCTAGGGATGGAGTGGCTATCCAGTAAGGGTGCTATTCTCAGTTTTGAAAGGAGGGTAGTTAAACTCTTGACTTGCCTCGGTAATACCCTCGAAGTCTCGTGTAACCTTTAGGGTTCTGTCATGATTAGTTACCTAGAATCTCTTGACACATTTATTGGTAATTTGTAATCCGTTCTAGTAGTGTTTGCCATTAAGGCGGATGGTTCATTTCGCTTACGCACGAGTTATAGAAATCACCCTAGTAAGCACACTTGGTAACATGGTTGGCATCTGTTTATTTTCAAGAGATAGTTCTTCTGTGTGGAATACCTTATAGTAAGTAAACGTGATCCAGGATTCACTAGTGAATTATGGAGAGCTTGCATGAAGCCATGAGTATGCAGTTATGCTTGAGCCGAGTATACTAGAAGGAGAATAAGTGAAAGTGGAAAGAGAGGCAACATGAAATGAGTTCCAACTCATATTTTGGAAATAAGAATTAAGAAGCTACGAAATTGTGAAGTTAAAGACGGTCAAAGCACAATGGAGTTAAGCTCAAGGAAATGCGACTTAGAAGATTGAAGACTAGATACGCGCATCATATCTCTTTTTAAGAGTATATCCTTGATCCCTCTTTTCCTGTAGAGCTTACTTGCATGCTATCTTTTAAGTATATCCTCTCGGTCCTATTCTCAATCATATTTCTGTTGCAAACCCCATAGGGAGTTTGACTCATCTTTTAGTAATACATGTTAGGGCTTGAAGGTGTTCGTTGGGTTGACTAAACTTTTTGGGTTTTATAGAATATGGGTTAGTTTTAGGAAGGGATTTCTTGTGACCTAAAAGGAGTCCATCATGCTTAGTTTCCTAGAAACATATATATTGGTTAGGTTGAGGAATTCTTTGGGTACCAGTCTGAAGTTGATTTCGGTCTTCGGGGCTGGTGCTTAGGGAGTTCTTCTCCTAATCAGTATATATGTGACGTAGATTTCCAGTTTTGATATTGTCTAATGGGCACAAAGTTTTTACTTGCTTATATCATTCGACTATATCCTTAGGTAGGAACAATTGGGTGTAAACATGTGTTTGAGAATTGTTATGATTGATGGTTGAAAGTGGTTGTAAGTGGTTGCTAGTTGTTGTTCGTGGATGCATTTACACGCACATTAGACACTAGATCGGTTTAGTCACCTTTCATATTGCATATACATGAGTGTTTATACTTGTTTACAGATGAAATTGAATGTGTTATCATGTGGATGTTGCATATGGATGGATGTTTGTGCACACATATAGTGTTTATGTGAATAGGACTATTTGCATACATGTTGGACTCATGACACTAAATATATTTTGCATTAAGAAGATCAATCAGGCCTGATCATTTGCATTAGATAAGGAACATATACACACTTTCTGCATATGCTCATACAGCATTAGAAATCCTTTAAGGACAATGATTGCTTGTGGAAGATGTTTTGAGTAGATGGATGATGGATGGTAGGACACATTCTTCTTAACTTGGAGATTTCGAGGATGAAATCCTTTAAGGAGGGGAGAATGTAATACCCTGTATTTTAATGAAATATTAAAATCATAAATCAAGGCAAAATTAATTTTTAAAATAAGAATCAGGGAAAACAGGTTGCGCCATTGCGTTCTTCTCGGAATTCTGCATGAAATCGAGTCCGAGTTTTCGAAAAACGGGGTTCGTATGAGGGAGATATGACCTTCCGAAGTTTCAGGAATTTTCAGAATCGAAAACAGCTCGAAATTCGAATTCAAACCCCAGCGCAGGCAGAGCGGGAAATTTCCCGCCCAGGACTAGGTCGACCTGGGGGTCGACACTATGGTCGACCTCCCAGGGACCAGGTCGACACTATGGTCGACCTGGGGGTCGACCTGGTGACGAAACCCAGTTTTTGAACTGGGTGCATTCTGATGTTTTTAGACACGTTTTCTGACTAGATTCGTTCTCCTAATCCTATATAAACCCACCAAATCCCCATTCCTCCTCGCACCAATCTTCTCTAACCTTATGCTGCACAAATTCTTGATGGACATGACTTCTTCCTCTTCTTTAAAGATTCAAATAAAGATTAATCAAATCTAGAGAGTTCTTCTACCTTCTTCTTCAAGCAACGCAAGATTCACAAATTGGGGATTTTCAATCAAATTGAGATTCAATGTTCAACGACTGCTTTCTAGAATCAACTTCTACATCTTAATTTCTCAGTCTACGATCTATAAGTTCTAGTTACTTTGAGATTTAAACTTGTTAATTGTAATTTGGACATGAGATAAAGTGAAATTGGACTTAAGTATGATAATCGATTCACATCTGTTCTAGTTTTTCCATCTTGGATCTTGACATTTGGGAATATTGCTATGAAATCAGTTTGGACCTATTCATGTTGTAAATCAAACTCCTTCATGTCCATAGTATTATCATACCTGTGATGTTGAATCAATCTACTTTACACATGTTTGGATTATCACCTTTATCATGACTATCACCTTATTATGCTAGATCTGTAATCCTAATGTTTTGGGACTATTACTCTATACGCCAGTGATGTTATAACCAATTATCTCAAGCTATATCATACTAGATTTATCACTTTGTGCTCTTTCTTTTGCCTATCATAGTTTTGATGCTATTCCCTTTTATTTTGGATTTGGATTTACTTGTAATCTAAATCGATTCACGTTTACGCGCGATGGGAATACGATTTGGGTAGATTAGGCAAAACATGAATTGGTTATGAACATGAATCATGAAACTTGACATGAAACTTACCATGAAACTTGACACGAACTTGACATGAAATTTGAACATGGACATGACACTAGAATGAACTTGAAAATGGCCAACTCGAGGTTGGGTTGAGTTTGCAGTGTAATTCTGCCCGGAACCGCCCGACAAATCCAGTGACTACAAACAATAGGATCCAATGTGGGTAGTTGGTCATATCGCGCTTGAAACCCGAGGTCCGACTGAGTTGTGGTGTAAATCTGTCCAGAACCGCCCGACATATCCAGTGACCACAACAACAGGTCTGATGTGAGAGATTGGGGTGCATTATTGAATTAATGCTACATGATAGGGTTAAGTCATGAACATGAAAGACAACGCTTAACCAACTTGATACATGATTAGTGGGGTTAAGTCATGAAATTGAAAGACAACACTTAACCAACTTGACATGCTAGACTGATAATGTTTAAGTCACGAATTTAAATGACAACATTTAACCTGTTGGACGGAAACCCTAGTTACGCGGTCCATTTCAGCAGTAACCCACTTAAATGTATCATGGTACCCTGGAACTAGACAGGGTGGGGCACGATTACTGGGCTGATTGTAAGCGACCAGAACGACGACTGAGTTGGTGCGCCAGTGTAGATTCAGGCGGACTATGGTCGTGCATGTAGTCCAGAGTTGAAAAAGCAAGCATTGGGCATCAGTAGGTTTACACTGTGCGTGCTTGATTCGTGTCGGGGGTTGACACCCTAGGGCTTGATACACCCTATGGTGGACTCAGCACAGGTAACTACATTTGCGATAAGGCCGTATGACACAGACACATGAACGAGCTAGGACTTGTAGGGAGCCGATCGATTAATAGATCGTTTCGTGGGACCAAGTAATGGGTCATTTCATGACATCGGGCAAGGGATCATTTTATAGTCAACACATGACATGGGTTGGGTTACAAGTACGGGGGTGAAGGGCAAATAGATATCATAGAAATATTTTAATGGTGAAGCAGAGAAATCTTGCGATGCTTGACAGAAATCTTGCAAAATTATACTTAGTTTATTTGAATGGGAACCTTGCGATGTTATACTTGACAAAAATCATATGATGTTATTCTTAGTTATCGTGCCTGTATCTTATCTTGTCATCATGCTTATGTTTACCTTCAGTTTATTCATGCCATGTTATCTTTACATGTTTTTATGCTGAAAGTCACTAGGGCTTACTCAGTCTTTATGACTGACCCGTTTTGTTTCGCCTCTTTTTCTTCCGTCCCCCCCTTCAGGTTTGCAGGGTGGGAATACAGCTTAGTTCAGATGTTACCAAGCTCCCAGGCTCTTTCATGTACGGCTTGGATCTCTCTTGGCTATAGCTTGCTTTGCTTTATTGGGGAATACTACAATTTATTTTTATGCTTCTTTGTTTTTGGGCAAGACATATATTTTAGCTATGAAATTGGGTATTGGAAGTTGATGGGCTTTTATTGTAAACAATTATATTTAATAAATGATTTGGAGTACTTCTACTTTACTTTCCGCTGTTTTATATGTGTCTATCTTGTAATATTTCTGTTCCAGTACCCATAATGCTCCATTGAAGTTAAGGCTTTCCCCTTTGTTAGTGACCTTAACGGATGTGGGGTGTTACACTATATCTGTAAATCAACTTACCGAGTTCAATAATTGTGTACTCTCGACTGTTCTTCTTGAACCGGTGCATATTGGCCTGCAATACACATGGCGTAGTGGTGTAAGTAGAGAAATGTCATGCAAACTGGTTCATGCTCTCATTAACTCTAATTGTTTGAACATGTTTTCTGATATGAAAGTTAATGTGCTTCTTCCATATACTAGTGACCACTATCCTATCCACATAAATTTAAAACCCAGGGAAGATGATGCTAAGGGTAAACCATTTAGATATGCTAACCATTGGTATATGTTGGATGGATATCATTGTAATATCATGTGTTAAGAATTTTTGTTTCATCATGATTCACACATGTATCACTTTGTGAAATTTCTCAAAAACATCAAAGATAGACTAAACGAATGGAATAGAGTGAGGACTAAAAATGACAATGTGATTAGAGACTTAGAAAATCAATGTGTCGTCTTGCTTGATAAACTTGAGGGTGATGATGCATCTAATGAAGATTGGAGGAAATATGATAATTATCAAGCAAAACTCAAAAATGCACTTCTTGTTAAAGCTACTGAGCTTAAACAGAAAACCGAGGAATTTTGGCTAACTGAAGGAGATGATGGTACAAAAATTTTCTGTACTAAAATGTCTGCAAGAAGAAATACTAATTATAGTTTTCAATTAGTTGATCAAGATGGACGTGTGACTGTTGATCTCAAACAAATTGAAAGTGATGCATTGCCCTACTTTTCTAATCTGTTTAACCATGATGGAGAAATTGTGGACTTACCCAATGATACTCCCAGATGCTTGGTGAATGTTGTTGGTCGTCGATTGTCCTATCACTGCTGATGAAGTTAAATTGGCCTTGGAAAACATCAATCAAGATTCCTCCCAAGTACTGGCGGCTTCGGTCCCAGGTTCTTCATCATACATTGGCCCAACCTGCAAAATTATAGTGTTTCTGCATTTCAGGAATCATTCAACTCTTGTAAAATCTTAAAAGAGATTAATCACATTTTTTTAAGTCTAATACCTAAGGTCAGAAAACCTACTTCTATTGCTGATTATCAGCCTATTGCTTGTTGCAATGTGATTTATAAGATTTTAGCGAAGTTTTCTGCAATAAAATGGAAATTATGTTACCAGACATGATTGCAGAATGTCAGAGTGCCTTCACTAAGGGCAGAAATATTTCGGAAAACTCATTGCTTTCTCATGAGCTCATTTGAAACTTCAACAAGAAAGGTGCAGATAAATTCTGTTTGAAGGTGGATCTACAAAAAGCTTATGACAAAGTTAATAGATCATTCATTATTCATATGTTGAAGCGCATGGAATTCCTAGACATGATTTATAAGATTTTTTGACCTGATCAATGAATGCATCTCTACTCTTACTTTCATTATTTTGCTCAATGGTATTCCCAGATGTTTCATCAAAAGTACTCGTGGCGTTAGACAAGGTGTCCCCTTATCCCCTTACTTATTTGCTATTGCCATGGAATTTTTCTCCTTACAGATGGAGTTGGCCAGTCACAACAAGTTAATACAACCTATACACAATTTTCAACCAAGTACCACTCCTTTGATGTATGCTGATGATTTTATTATTTGTATCAAGGCGAGTGTTCCCTCTGCTCATCCAATTGAAGATATTTTTTCTAAACTTTACAATTTTGAGGGTCTTAGGATGAATGAGCAAAAGTCAAAAAATGTTACTTGAGTAGGTGTTGTAGACTTAAAGAGGACATCTTAAATACTCTGAACGTTAAATTAGGAACTTTACCAATTAAATATTTGGGTGTCCTGCTTTCTTCTAATAAGATAACTAATAGAGAATGCGCTGTGCTTATTTCTAACATCATAGACAAACTCTACTGTTGGAGTTTGAATTTATTATCTTTTACTAGGGGATTAGAATTGGCCCACACTGTTATTTAATCTAAAGTTAATTTCATGCTACAAACTTTACAATTGCCTAAAGCTTCTATTGATAAAATTGAACGTATTTGTGTTGATTTTATCTGGAGAGGTAGGTTACATAAAATTAACTATCATGACCTCTGGAAACCTAAAACTAAAGGAGGTGTGTAACAACCCGGAAAATCAGAACCAATTTAAAAATTTTATTTTAAGATTTTTTTACAAAAAATGTGTTAGAATTTAAAAATTCCATTATATGAAATGGAAAATATGTTAACATGAAAATTCACATTTTTTGTTGTATATTAAAAATGACCATTATTTGAAATGGAAAATATGTTAACAATAAAAATTCACATTTTTATTGTATATTAGAAAAGAATAAAAAGATTAAACTTTGATTGGAATATGTTTATGTTAAACATTACATTTTTAAGGTATAAAAAGATTAAAGTTTGATTAGATATGTTTACATTAAAAATTACATTTTTAATGTAAAAGAGATTCATTGTTTGAAAATGTGTTAACATTAAAATTTACATTTTTAATGTAAATGAATCATTAAAAGAGATTCAGTGTGTAATAAAAATGTTTTGACATTAAAATTTACATTTTTAACGTAAATGATACATTAGAAAAAGATACATTGTATAATAGATTGTGTTCATATTAAAAATTATATTTTTAATGCAAAAGATGAATCATTAAAAAGGGATTCATAGTTTGGTAAAACGTTTTAATATAATAAAAATGTTTTAACAGTAGAAAATGTTCATTTGTTTAATATTAACATTTACATGTTAGAAGTAGAAAATGTACATTTGTTAAATATTAACCTTTACATGCAAACAAAGTTATAAACTTTCTAACAGTTGGAATTAAACAATAGATCATGCATTAATTACATTCCCGTTTTCTCTTTCCTTACTTTTTTTTCTTTTGAATTTTTGAATATGAGATAAACCTTGATTAGATCAATACCTGCCTAGTCAGCTAATTTATTTCATTTGTAACTTACGACAGATGTAGAGACAAGTGAGGGATAATATCAAATATATATAACCAAATAAAAATATATAAACATATATATATATATTGGCTCCACTATATAACATCCTAAACTTCTCTAAACCTATTCCTAATACCCCTAAATGTACAGCTGCCACCATGCCAATCAATGGCTGAAACGCTCTCCTTCTTCCCCTTAAATCTCTTTCACTCCACTCCTCCATTTCCAGAATTTCCAAAGCAAATATGATAGATCGTTCTATGATCTATATCTTCAACATTGATGATCACCTTTAGAGTGATAGTTTGTGAGAAATCGACACTTCATTTCACCCCGTTTTCACGCAATTAGATGGAGCGTGGTCCGATGCGACAGGGAGGTGGCGTCGATGGGGTTTTCACGATGGAACATGGGTTCGATTTGCTACAGATAAGGCCATGGGTAGGAGATGAATTAATCTGGGGATTAAGGAAATTAATTGTTAACTAATTATTTAAAATTGTATTTAATATATAAATTCTTGTAACTTTGTCATACGAGGTCCGTTTTGCGAACTGTCAATTGCATTGGAAGTGTCATGAAGAGATCTACAATATGGAACTAACTTGGACAAATTCTGAAGTAACTGGAAATTTTGATTAAATTAAATGCCTTTGTTTATTTTAATTAAAATCATCGTATTCGACAATTTAATCCCATCAAGGTGAGATATCTAATTTAAATCAAATTTAATTGTTGATTTGCGATGTGAAATTTACATGTAATCGCTATTCAAATTCATGTATGTGATGTGTGAGATTTCTCAATTTTAAAATTTTAATGCATACATATATATATGGGAAAGTCTGTAGAGACACAAAATTTAGACATAATTGGTGACACAACTAATCTCCACCATTGAATCACCCCATGAATTACACCTCTCTATGTAAAGACAAAAAGATCCAATGGTTGAGGCTTTGTGTCTCTAAGTTTGTGTCTAATTTTGTGTTTTAATAGCCGCCCCTATATATATACATATATATATATATAAATAGATCATGATTGTGATATTAGAATACGCCATATAAAACACATATATGCGTTGTATAAGATTTAGATTGACTAATTGATGGTAGTTGTGATGATTTGTTGAATTATATGTTCTTGTTAGATTAAATTGTCATTTTGTTATAAAATGTTATGTTAGATCAAATTGTCATTTTGTTATAAAATGTTATGTTAGATTAAATAGTCATTTTGTTGTAAAATGTCATATTAGAACAAAAATATCATTTTTGTTAGAAATGTCATATTAGAAAAAGTTGTTAGAAATGTCATATTAGAACAAAAACATCATTTTTGTTAGAAATGTCATATTACGAATAATGTTGTATCACACTTAATTGTCTTAGGAATAATGTTGTGTCATAATAAATTGTCATTTATTTAGAAATAATGATGTGTTATAATAAATTGTCGTTTATTTAGAAATAATGTTGTGTCACGTTTAATTGTCATTTATTTAGGAATAATCTTGTGTCATAATAAATTGTCATTTATTTAGAAATAATGATGTGTCATAACGAATTGTCATTTATTTAGGAATAATGTTGTGCCACATTTAATTGTCATTTATTTAGGAATAATGTTGTGTTACATTTAATTATCATTTATTTAGGAATAATGTGTGTCATATTAAATTGTCATTTATTTAGAATATTGTTGTGTCATATTTAATTGCCATTTATTTAGAAATAATTATGTGTCAATAAAATGCCATTTATTTAGAATACGTTCATGTTACATAAAAATGTCATTTATTTAGAATATGTTCACGTTAAATAAAAATGTTATTTTATTAGAAAATGTCATGTTGAAATAAAAATGTCACTTTATTAGAAACAGTCAAGTAAAAATAAGAATGTCATTTTGTTAGGGAATGTTACGTTGAAATAAAAATATGTCAATGATAAAATTTACATTTTTTATAGTGCATGTAGAAATGATTTAAAATGATCATTAGTTGGAAATACAAAAATATGTAAAGAATAAAACATTATCATTATTATGTTAGCAATATTAGAAAATTGGTCGTATGTTAAATATATGATTTGTGCTAGATAAAATATTATCAATAATGATAATATTAATATAGTAGTTGAAATTATATCATAAATATTCATTTATAATTTTAAACAGTAAAAATTTGTTAAATAGAAAATAATTCAAACCGAATTATAATTGGTTAAATTTATTAACGAATGATTTATTTATATAAACTGTTGTTGTTTGAAAACCCCACACGGGTATTGGAAGGATATTAGTTATACACTAGTCCCAATATTTAGTTTATGTCAATCGATGGATTGACAGTTTGTGGTGAGCGTTATTATTTATTTATTTTAATGCTTACACAATTATAAATTTCACTCTGGATGTGAATGGATTGTTTAATGATTATTCATCATTATTGTTATATACATGCGAGGTATGAAATCCATATAACAGAAATTATATAGTAATTGATTGAGTCGCATTCTGATTCAGAATTTCTTTTAAAAATAAAGAATATTTTAAAATAACGAATGCCATTATTGGAAACCGACTGTAAGGGCCTAAATAAAATTATTAAAAATATGGAAAAATTATGTAAAATCATAATAAATGATTTGAAAAGAATTTGGATTAAAAATTCCAATTTTGTAAGGATAAAAATATATTTTTATCGAAATGAACTAGTTATTAACTAGAATAAATTTTTAAATTAAGATTTAATGTAGTTTCCCAATTAATTAATATTTAATTTGAATTAAATAAAATAAATTGGATTTTTGGGTTTGTCGTGAATGGTGTCTTTAGTAACACTGTTCTTAAACCCAGCTAAGAAAAGAATAAATTCCCTATTTAATGGAAGATGATTCTTGGTTCATCGTGAACTGTGTTTTAAAAGACATTGGTTCTTTAACCCATTTAAGGACAAGATTAATTTCTTAAAGTTGAATAACCATTAAATAATGATTTTTGAGATTAAAACTAAAATAGAGTTTTAATGAATCTTTAGTAAGATTAAAAATGGGTATGAGACAATTAAATGATTAAAAGAATAAATTTAAAAAGAATTTATCTTTGATAAAATTAACGGGAACCTTTCCCTAATAATGTGAATATTTATTTAAAAGAATATTCTGAATTGGAATGAGGCGTATGATGTGTTTCTATAGCACTTAGTTATTGATTATAAAATACACGAGTTATTCGGAAAGACCGGGTTGAACACATTCTGAATAATTACTACGACGATTAAAAGTCGAAGATGAAGGCGGTAGTTGAAGACCGGAGGTCTTCACATCGTTTGGATGATTATTCACATCGTTTGGAAGATTACTGATGTCTTGATTGGGAGGCATCCCAAGACAAGTTAATAAGTGGTGATCGTCCAGACGTACTTGGAGATCGATGGATATGCGATAAGCTCTCTCCTGTATTGGACATATGGGACGAGGAATAAGATGTCTCCGGTTTCTTTCAGACCCAGAACGGACTTGTAAATGGATGGTATGTCTAACATTGTATTCCTTTATGCTGTATTCGTTGATCTTTGCTGAATATATATATGTTTGGTGGAAGAGAATTTATTCTCTTGCTTAACACCCTTCTCTGAGACGTAAGAGCTTAGAGGTTATATATTGGCAGAAATAAATGGTATTACTAAGATGCAAATGATCAAGACTTTTGTGGAAAAGCAGAGCCTTATGATTGATGATCAAAGCACATCTTTATTTAGCGTAGCTTTGTGTAGCGATACTTCACGAGCCTCACACGGGACCAGAAACGGGAGAAGGATGGCAGGGAGAGCATGAATTTCTTTCTAGCTAGAAGTGGTGTCATGGTATGGTGTGACGGCCCGCCCCGCACCAGCCGACATTTCCCATGAAAGTGCGTTGTGCCAATGTCCAACCAGCACGGGACGGTCGCCAAAGAAAGGAAAAAGAAGAGAACTTACTGGTGAACTAACAAAGAGCCTGTAGAATATCTCACAGCGCATGTAATAAAATATAATAATAACATACTTTAACATAAAACAGGTGAGACAGTGGATAAGCTGAAAATTAAACATCATAGCAGCAGAAAATCCAATTACAGCTTATGTTCCACATCATCATTATTACAACTTTAAAACTGTCTCTAAAGCAGAAGAAAGGAAATGTATACTACTAATGCCCGAAGTAGTGACCTGCAGCGACACAGGGAGAATATCTATATATATCATACGTGGGAGCCTCCTGCTCGTCTCCGGTACAGCTAACCATGCATACCACCAAACCTGTCTCTAGTTTGCCCATTTAAGAGCATCCAGAATAATAAGAAGAGACATAAAACTCTAGGTTAGACAAAAGTCTGGTATGAGCGATAAGCATCAATCAGAACAATAACAGGTATACTAAACCATACCTGAACCTGGACCTGCAGCCAAAGAGTTAGCACAACATACCGCTCAATACTCTAAGGTGCCACTAATATATGGTGTAAAGAATACGGGGGTAGGGGTGTGCATGTCATAGTGAAAGCAAATAATCAAACATAACAACCATCCTCACATCTCTCACTCAGTGCGTAAAGCATACGACATCCACCACTTTGTTCACCCTATTCCTTGCTATGATCACTATGCCCAATGGGGTCATGATGACACCACTGCACTGATCCATAGCCATTAGTCTTTGTAATGTCCACTCTGCCCCATGAAGTCATAAAAACTCCACTGCACTGGCTCATAGCCATGCTACGATCACTCTGCCCCATGGAGTGGAAACCACCCCACTGCACTAATACGTAGCCTCACATCCGTCTTGGTGGTGAATCAAAGCTATAGACGTCGATAACCCCTTAGTATGCGTCCCGCAGCAAAGTCCAATCACGAAGTTAACTCGTTGGTTCCCAACTGGATCCTGAGTTCTACTTCCTATTTAGACTTCCTTTGCATCTCGGGTTTTGGTCTTCTCCGGATCGGTTCGGATATGCTCCTACTCACCATGCTTCGGATCGTGCTCCTCGAAGTAGTTCTGTCTGTGATCATCTACATCGGGTCAGGTCGGATTTCTCCATCCAAATCAGTTCAGTTCGGATCGCGATCGGTTCGTAATGGGGCTTTGGATCGGGTTGGGTCTCCAAGCGGTTCAGGTCGGAAGGCTCTCCAGATGGACGGGTAGGATCGAAGCTTCAAATGCAAGGGATCGGTTCGGTGCCACCATCCACGACTGGTTTGGATCGGGTAGTGCTCCACGATCGGGTCGGGTCGGAGCTTCATGGTGCTCCACGGTTCGGTTCGTGCTCCCCTCCTCCGATCCGATCCAGTTCGGCTAAATTCCTGCACTTCTTTCCAGCGACTGTTTTACGCCATTCGACGGCGTTTTTGACCAATCTAACTTTTCTAATCAATCACAAAACATACCATACAGTCATAGAAACGTATAGAATCGACCACTAACATCAAAACGACAATTTGATAGGTTAAAACGGATCAAACATAGCCAAAATCCCATATTTTCCCTTAAGCATATTTAAACAAAACTAATGATAGGATTAGTAAAACATAACCAAATTTTTTAACAGAGGCCTAAAACAATATTTCAAAATTTAAAAATATTTTTCTGGATTTTTAACATGTATAATTTCACTAATTATCAACAATGACCCTTATTAACTATAGTTAGTGAGGAACTATGCAAATCACTCAACTTAGCCACAAATAAAATATCAAATCTGAAATGATTCTCTTTTTGGCACTATTCCAAAGGCTATACAGCAGTTCTATCTCGATTCTTGTGCTAATCCGCTTTGATTTGATGTAGATTTGGCTTATTTAGCGACTAGAAGGTGATTTGGGGTGTTTTAGAAAGTCGAGGCCATGGCTAAACTTGAAGGAACAAAAAGTGGCAGTTGGAAAATGATAGAAACTGAATTTCCTAACCCTATCAGCCTTCCCATAACCCTAATCCCGAAATGTGTTATGGGCCCACTCACTAATCACCCAAATTAGGCCCAGTTAAGCTGTTTTTCATCATCTGAAACTTGTTTCAGCCATATCTCCCAAACAGTGAGTCCGTTTGGCCAATGTGACCATTCTAGGGAAAGGTAAACCGTCATTCGGATTTAATGAAAGTGGTTTTAGGTCAAAACTCCTTTCCAATCAAAAGTTATGGCCGAAACAAGATCAGCTAGGGGCAAAACGGTCATTTCAAAATCGGCAAAAATCATGAACACGGAAAATGACCCAATAGTCATCTCCTAAAGTTACATGACCATACGACTTCGTATGTGAAAGAAATAAATATCCTACAATCCTTTGATACGTAGAATGTGGGTCTTTACATTCTCCCCCTCTTAAGAAATTTCGTCCCCGAAATTCCTTAACCCAGAACATACAAAGGATCTCACATGCCTACCAGCCACATACAACAATCAAACATGCAAAACCAACAAACCAAGCCCATCCTAGCATGCGGAAAGACTAAATCGAAACTGAAATCTTACCAGGCGAAGAGTTCTGAATACGTCTTCCTAATGCTCTCCTCTGTCTCCCAAGTACAGTCACTCTCATTCTCGCCCCACTGAACTTTGACTAGATTCACCGCTTCCTTCGAAGTTGCTTCGTATCGTTCCCAACAATACGCATAGGTCTGCTAGTTCAACCTCGATATCATCCAACTGATCAGGTGAAATAGTCACATCGGGGTCGTGCACGAATTTCCTTAACTGGGAAACATGAAATACGTTATGAATTCCTGCCATCTTCTCTGTTAATTCAACTTCATATGCCAAATCCCCAATTTTCTCAAGAATTGGGAATGGACCAACAAATATTGGTGTCAACTTGCCTCTCCTGCCAAATCGTATCACGCTCTTAAACGGAGAAATTTTGACAAACACCAAGTCGCCAATGGAGAACGTTAATTCTCTTCTCTTATCAGCATAACTCTTCTGCCTATCTTGGGCAGCCTTCATTCACTGTTGTATAACCTTAATCTTAGCTGAAGTTTCTCTTATCACATCTGGTCCTAGCACAAACTTCTCACCAGTTTCTAACCAACATGACGGTGAGTTGCACGGTCTTCCGTACAAAGCTTCAAATGGAGCCATACCAATACTGGATTGATAACTATTATTATATGCAAACTCTACTAGATGCAAATGGTCATCTCATGATCCACCAAAGTCTAATATGCAAGCTCTCAAGAGATCTTCTAATACTTATCAGCCTCTTTGTCTATCGTCGGTTTGAGGATGATACGCGGTACTGAGATGTAATTCTGATCCTAACGCCTCTTGTAAGCTCTTCCAAAATCGACTAGTGAACAACGGATCTCGGTCATTCACAATGCCTTTGGGTATTCCATGAAATCTCACTACCCACTTTACATATAGCTCAGCTAACTTAGCTGCCATTTTATTCGACTTGACGGGTATAAATCTTGCACTTTTGGTCAATCGGTCCATAATCACCCAAATGCTATCATGACCCGATCTATTTCTTGGTAACCCATTAATAAAATCCATTGAGACTTGTTCCCATTTCCATTCTGGAATTTCTAATGGTTGCAACAAACCACTAGGCTTCTTTTGCTCAGCTTTAACTAGCTGGCAATTCATGCATTTGGATATAAGCTTCCTAACGTCACTTTTCTTCCCTTCCCAGTAGTAGGCCTGCTTTATGTCTCGATACATCTTATTACTACCGGGATGTATAGCCAGTTTTACTTGATGTCATTCTCTAAGCACTTCATCTCTCAATCCATTGACATTGGGCACAACAAGTCTTCCACTCTTTCTAAGCCATCTATCTCGATCAAGCCCATACTTGTTCATCCCTTCATCAGTACCCGTCTCTAACTTGGAGATGATTTCCAATAGGTTAGGATCGTCCTTCTAACTGGAACCAATCCGCTCAATCAAAGTGGGTCTGATCGTCAAACTTGTTAACATTTCTGGATCCAATTCGCACTTTGGTCTGAAATCATTCCCAGCAATGTACTCCAGTTGCTTCCATTCTAGAACCATAGCCCCTAAACTGGCATGTCTTCTACTCAATGCATCAGCCACCGCATTTCCCTTTCCTGGTGTATATGCGATGTCGAAATCATAGGAGGCCAAGAATTCTAACCATCTTTGCTGTTGGAGATTTAGATCCTTTTGAGAGAAGATACACTTTAATGATTTATGATCGGTAAACAACTCAAATCTTTCTCCCAAGAGATAATGTCTCCACATCTTCAATGCGAACACAATCGCTGCTAATTCCAAATCATGGGTAGGGTATCTTCTCTTGTGCGGTTTCAATTGCCGACTTGCATAAGCTACAACCCTACCTCCTTGCATCAATACAACACCTAGTCCGGTACCACATGCATCCGTATATACTGTCATCTCTTCATTCCCCTTAGGAATGACTAACACTGGTGCACATGTCAACTTTTCCTTTAGGCTCTTGAATGCATTCTCGCACTTTTCGTCCCAGACGAAAGCTTGATTTTTCTTAGTCAACTGAGTCAACGGTGCTGCTATCTTGGAGAAGTCTTGGATAAACTTGCGATAATACCCAGCTAATCCCAAGAAACTTCTTATGTCCGTTGCATTCTTGGGCGTAGAACAATCTTGTACCATAGCCACCTTCGCAGGATCCATGGCAATACCATTCTCTGAAACAACATGGCCCAAGAATCTCACTTCCCTCCTCCAGAAGTGACACTTAGAAAACTTTGCTTTCAATTGGTGTTTTCTTAACACCTCCATCACTACCCTCAAGTGTCCCTTATGTTCTTCCCGTGTCCTCGAATAAACAAGGATATCGTCCACGAACACAAGAACAAACTTACTCAACTGATCTCTGAATACCCTATTCATAAGATCCGCAAAATATGCTGGTGCATTGGTCAACCCAAATGGCATGACCAGCCACTCATAAAATCCAGACGGTGTCCGAAAGGCCGTTTTAACTATATTCTCAGCTTCCACTTTAAGCTGATGAAAACCTGTTGCGAGATCCAACTGGAAGAATAATCTCGCGCCACTTAACTGATCAAACAAATCATCTATCCGCGGTAGAGGATGCTTATTCTTCCTTGTCACTCTATTCAATTCGCGGTAGTCCACACACAATCAAAGGGAACCATCTGCCTTTGTAGCAAACACAACTGGTGCTCCCCACTCAGAAACAATTCTTCTGATAAACCCCTTCTTCAACAAATCGCTTACTTGCACCCCGGGCTCTCACTGCTCCCTTGGCGCCATACGACGAAGTGGCATCACTATAGGTCTGGCATCTTTCACTAAGTCAATACGGAACTCAATCTCTCGGTGTGGTGGAAGTCTTTTCACTTCCTCGAAGACGTCTGGATACTGGCCAGCCACGGGAACATCTGACAACTCATCATGCGGGATGTCGAGGGAATTTAGAAAACTAGCCATTACCCCATCATTAGGTAGACCACCAAACACTACCCTCCGCCCATCATCTGCTCTAACTGTCACCAAAAAGCCCTCACAGTCTACCACCACCCCATCTCTTTGGAGCCAATCGACTCCCAAAATAATGCCAAACCCAGTAAAGCCCAAAACAAAGCAATCACAAACAAACATGCATCAATGACTCGATAAGACCACATTACGACAAATCATGCTAAGGCTAGTTGAAACACCAATCGGGTTCGTCACTACCAAAGGTCTATCGACAATCTCGGGCTCTAATCCCAACCTATCTACCAGGTCACTAGATATGAAGGAACTGGAAGCTCCGTTATCAAACAATACTCGAACGGGAACATTATAAACAGAAAGCATACCTTAAATAATAACATTCTTTCCTTTCTCTGCCGCGGTTAGGGCATTCGACGAAGAAGGAACAGCATTGATAGCATATGCTTTCACAATCTGCTTCTCTTTAGGGGGTTGCAGACACTTATACTTGTGATGTCCCACTTAGCCACAGTTGAAGCACTTCCTATCCGCTGGCTTGGCCCGACATTATTTGGCATAGTGGTCCTTCTTACCATAGTTGAAGCACTCAACATCTTTCGTATTCTTTTTCTTCTGGCCATCCTTGGTCTAATTCTACTTTCTCTTATTCTGAGAACCATTCTTGCCTCCACCGCTTGCTTGCGGCTTTGGCTCCTCTGCAGATGCAAACTCAGGCTTCGACCTAGGGTAAAGACTCTCTGACCTCAATGGTTTCCCCACAATCGATTCAAACATCTCATCGATGTGGTTAATAAGCCTTTCCCCCAAGTACTGATCTAAGCCTGTTATGAACTTCTCGTTCTTCTTCTAGGGAGTGTCGAAAAGGGATAATCCATACTTTGATAATGTATCTAACTCAGCAATATACTCCGAGACAGCTCAACCATTCTGCTTTAGCTCCAAGAACTTCCTAAATAACTCTGACTTATGAGCAGCTGGGATAAATTTTTCACCGAATCGGGCCTTAAACTGATCCCATGTAACTTGGTCCTCTGGAGTAGCTGCCTTAATAGCATTCCCCCAATTCATCGCCCGTCCTTGCAGCTGACGGGACGCTAGCTTTCTCTTCATCGCATCCTCGATACCTAAGTCTTTGAAAATATGCTCACAGCTATCTAACCAATCCTGAACATCCATGGCCGATTCCGTTCTGTGGAATGGCTTTCCACCAAGACTAGTGTAATCCTTGCATAGCTTGGCGAAATCGGCCCTAGGCGCCTGCACCGCTGCACCACCACCATTTACAGCATTGGAAACTGCTCCTTGCACGTTTCTGAGCATCTCCCTCGTGAAGTCAGTAAACATAGCCCTCATGTCAGGAGCATTCCCATTGTTGGCTCCTCTACCAGCACCCCTCGTATATCGGCTCATCGTTCAATCTGTAAAGAGAAACGATTAACCATCCTCTTTGTGGTGTCAGTGCAGTGCGACTTCATCCTTAGCTATACTAGTAGTATATATATAGCTTTTGAAAACCAAAATAATCACAATTACGCGCTCTCATATACGTATTATCTCTCCCTGGTGTCTTTCCCTAGGTTAACTATGCAACCTAGAGCTCTGATACCAAATGTGACGGCCCGCCCCGCACCAGCCGACATTTCCCATGAAAGTGCGTTGTGCCGATGTCCAACCAGCACGGGACGGTCGCCAAAGAAAGGAAAAAGAAGGGAACTTACGGGTGAACTAACAAAGAACCTGTAGAATTTCTCACAGCGCATGGAATAAAATATAATAATAACGTACTTTGACATAAAACAGGTGAGACAGTGCATAAGCTGAAAATTAAACATCATAGCAGCAGAAAATCCAATTACAGCTTATGTTCCACAACATCATTATTATAACTTTAAAATTGTCTCTAAAGCAAAAGAAAGGAAAGGTACACTACTAATGCCCAAAGTAGTGACCAGCAGCGACACAGGGAGAATATCTATATATATCATACGTGGGAGCCTCCTGCTCGTCTCCGGTATAGCTACCCGTGCATACCACCTAACCTGTCTCTAGTCTGCCCGTTTAAGAGCACCCAGAGTAATAAGAAGAGACATAAAACTTTGGGTCAGACAAAAGTCTAGTATGAGCGATAAGCATCAATCAGAACAATAATAGGTATACTAAACCATACCTGAACCTGGACCTGCAACCAAAGAGTTAGCACAACATACCACTCAATACTCTAAGGTGCCACTAACATATGGTGTAAAGAATACGGGGGTGGGGGTGTGCATGTCATAGTGAAAGCAAACAATCAAACATAGCAACCATCCTCACATCTCTCACTCAGTGCGTAAAGCATACGACATCCACCAATTTAATCAACCTATTCCTTGCCACGATCACTCTGCCCCATAGAGTCATGATGACACCACTGCACTGATCCATAGCCATTAGTCTTTGCTATGTCCACTCCGCCCCATGAAGTCATAAAAACTCCACTGCACTGGCTCATAGCCATGCTACGATAACTCTGCCCCATGGAGTAGTAAGCACCCCACTGCACTGATACGTAGCCTAACATCCGTCTTGGTGGTGAATCAAAGCTATAGATGTCGATAACCCCTTAGCACGCGTCCCACAGCAAAGTCCAATCACGAAGTTAACTCGTTGGTTCCCTACTGGATCTTGAGTTCTACTTCCTATTTGGACTTCCTTTGCATCTCGGGTTTTAGTCTTCTCCGGATCGGTTCGGATATGCTTCTCTTCACCATGCTTCGGATCATGCTCCTCGAAGTAGTTCTGTCTGCGATCATCCACACCGGGTCGGGTCGGATTTCTCCATCCAAATCAGTTCGGATCACGATCGGTTCGTAATGGGGCTTCGGATCAGGTCGGGTTTCCAAGCGGTTCGGGTCGGATAGCTCTCCAGATGGACGGGTAGGATCGGAGCTTCAAATGCAAGGGATCGGTTCGGTGCCACCATCCATAAGCGATTCGGATCGGGTAGTGCTCCACGATCGGGTCAGGTCGGATCTTCATGGTGCTCCACGATTCGGTTCGTGCTCCCCTCCTCCAATCCAATCCAGTTCGGGTAATTTCCTGCACTTCTTTTCAGCGACTGTTTTACGCCATTCGACAGCATTTTCAACCAATCTAACTTTTCTAATCAATCACAAAACATACCATACTGTCATAGCAACATATATAATCGATCATTAACATCAAAACGACAATTTGATAGGTTAAAACGGATCAAACATAGCCAAAACCCATATTTTCCCTTAAGCATATTTAAACAAAACTAATGATAGGATTAGTAAAACTTAACCAAATCAACCAAATTTTCTAATAGAGGCTTAAAACAATATTTCGAAATTACCAATGTTTTTCCGGATTTTTAACATGTGTAATTTCACTAATTATCACTAATTACCCTTAATTAACCATAATTAGTGAGGAACTATGCAAATCACTCACCTTAGCCACAAATAAAATATCAAACCTGAAATGATTCTCTATTTGGCGCTATTCCCAAGGCTATAAAGCAGTTCTATCTCAATTCTTGTGCTAATCCGCTTTGATTTGATGTAGATTTGGCTTTATTAGCGATTAAAAAGTGATTTGGGGGTGTTTTAGAAAGTGGAGGCCATGGCTAAACTTAAAGGAACAAAAAGTGGCGACTGGAAAATGATAGAAACTGAATTTCCTAACCCTATCAGCCTTCCCATAACCCTAATCCCGAAATGGGTTATGGGCCTGCTCACTAATCGCCCAAATTAGGCCCAATTAAGCTGTTTTTCACCATCTGAAACTTGTTTCAGCTATATCTCCCAAACAGTGAGTCCGTTTGGCCAATGTGACCACTGTACGGAAAGGTAAACCATCATCTGGATCTAATGGAAGTGGTTTCAGGTCAAAACACCTTTTCAATCAAAGGTTATGGTCGAAACAAGATCGGCTAGGGGTAAAATGGTCATTTAAAAATCGGCAAAAATCATGAAAATGGGAAATGACCCCAATAGTCATCTCCCAAAGTTAAATGACCACACGAATTTGTATGTGGAAGAAATAAATATCCTACGATCTTTTGATACGTAGAATGCGGGTCGTTACATATGGAGCCCAGACATTTTACTTATATGGATGATGGAATTGGGCGCCTCGGATTTGAGTCCTTAGTGGCTCTTGATTTACGTCCCATAGGGCGGGGAAACGTATTGTTCAGGAATAACTAATCCACTAAAGTATTTGTGGACCGGCCTTGCTGCTCCTAGGTGCAGTTGCAGCTGTATCCTGAGAATCGGGCTAGAGAGTCTCGAATTCGGTAAGGACGATACCTTGCCTTGGTTCATGATAGAAATCCAGCTTCCAATACGATACCATGCGGTTTTGATTGTAAAACTAGTATGGCGACGTAGTATATGGTAGCTATGTCGTCTATGATTGATACATTATAATTGAAATATTTTTGAAACATATATACACTAATAATATCAAATCCGTTTTATCGTATCAAGCATTTTTGACCATTATAAGGTAAAAATCTATCCTCCAGTTTGCATTGCATTTTGTGATGGGACTTGAGTCTTATAATGGTCTCATTTTTCTAAAAAGCAACGTTGTTTAACGATTTACTTTATTTCTTGCAGCGGCTATCCGATGGAGTAAACCCGTTCCGCGTTAACGGCGTGGTCCTGTGATTAGCCTTGTTATTATTAGATAAGTTAAGTAAGATTCCTCATACAAGTCCCTTGGCTGACTCGTGGTTTGTTTCACTTTGCAAACTCGGGTGCCCTCTTTTCCACACAGGCAGTCGAGTGGCTTGTTTTGCAGATATCTATTTATTAGGCAGGATTCTGGATCGAAGCTTAAAGCTGTGGCCAGAGCAATGATAGTCTTCCGCTGCATTGTGTTAAGTTTATTGTAAATTAATATTCCGTTGTATTATTATATTCGATGTACTCTAATATTCTGTACTCTGATGTAACATTATTATAATGTTTATAAAAGTCTTCTGTTACTTGTTCTGATGTGTTGTATGCCCAACGTTAGTGTATCCGGCGGTTTCCCGCGAGGGGAATTTTCGGGTCAATACATGTGGTACCAGAGCTTTTGTTAATTCAAATCTTTGGAGCACAACTCATTAGAACTAAACAAAAGACTCATCAGAGATAGGGTTAGTAATATCCTATAAAAGAATACTCATTAGAGATAGGATCAGTAGCATCTTAGAATGAGAAAACTCGTTAGAGATGGTGTTAGTAATGCCCTAGAATGAGTTGAGAGTGACAAGTTTATAATTAACATATTTGTAATTATATATGTAATCCGATCTTAGAAAATATGATTTTTGAATATGTAAAAGTTATATATATTTTTAAAACTAATTAACTAATTGATTGATGATTGTGTTGTGTGATTATAAGTTCAACTAATAAAATTATTAAACCAATAAAACAAGTAAAAAAATTGAAATTGAGTTGATTATTTGAACAACTTTCGGCTCCATTCCTTTTCGAGGATGAAAAGATTTTAAGTGGGGGAGATTGTAACAACCCCGAAAATCAGAACCAATTTAAAAATTTTATCTTGAGAATTTTTAACAGAAAATGTGTTAGAATTTAAAAATTCCATTATTTGAAATGGAAAATATGTTAACATGAAAATTCACCTTTTTTAGTTGTATATTAAAAATGACCATTATTTGAAATGGAAAATATGTTAACAATAAAAATTCACATTTTTATTGTATATTAGAAAAGAATAAAAATATTAAACTTTGATTGGAATATGTTTACATTAAACATCACATTTTTAAGGTATAAAAAGATTAAGTTTGATTAGATATGTTTACATTAAAAATTACATTTTTAATGTAAAAGAGATTCATTGTTTGAAAATGTGTTAACATTAAAATTTACATTTTTAATGTAAATGAATCATTAAAAGAGATTCAGTGTGTAATAAAAATGTTTTAACATTAAAATTTACATTTTTTGTGTAAATGTTATATTAGAAAAGGATTCATTGTATAATAGATTGTGTTCACATTAAAAATTATATTTTTATTGTAGAAGATGAATCACTAAAAAGGGATTCATAGTTTGATAAAACATTTTAACATAATAAAAATGTTTTAATAGTAGAAAATGTTCATTTGTTTAATACTAACATTTACATGTTAGAAGTAGAAAATGTACATTTGTTAAATATTAACATTTACATGCAAACAAATTTATAAACTTTCTAACAATTGGCATTAAACAATAGATCATGCATTAATTACATTCCCATTTTCTTTTTCCCTATGTTTTTTCTTTTGAATTTTTGAATATGAGATAAACATTGATTAGATTAACACCTGCCTAGTCAGCTAATTTATTTCAATTGTAACGTACTACATATGTAGAGACAAGTGAGGGATAAAATCAAATATATATAACCAAATATATATATATATACACACATATATATATATATTGGCTCCACTATATAACATCCCAAACTATGCTAAACCTATTCCTAATCCCCCTAAATGTACAACCGCCACCATGCCAATCAGTGGCTGAAACGCTCTGCTTCTTCCCATCAAATCTCTTTCAATCCACTCCTCCATTTCCAGAATTTCCAAAGAAAATATGATAGATCGTTCTATGATCTATATCTTAAATGTTGATGATCACCTTTAGAGTGATAGTTTGTGAGAAATCGACGCTTCATTTCTCACCATTTTCACACAATTTGATGGAGGGTGGTCCGATGCGACAGGGAGGCGGCGTCGATGGGGTTTTCACGATGGAGCATGGGTTCGATTTGCTACAGATAAGGCCACGGGTAGGAGATGAATTAATTTGGGGATTAAGGAAATTAATTGATAATTAATTATTTAAAATTGTAATTAATATATAAATTATTGTAACTTTGTCATACGAGGTCCGTTTTGCGAACCGTTAGTTGCGTTGGAACTGTCATGAAGAGATCTACAATATGGAACAGACCTGGACAAATTCTGAAGTAACTGGAAATTTTGATTAGATTAAACGACTTCGTTTAATTTAATTAAAATCAACATATTCAATAATTTAATCCGATCAAGGTGAGATATCTAATTTAAATCAAATTTAATTGTTGATTTACGATGTGAAATTTACATGTAATCGCTATTAAAATTCATGCATGTGATGTGTGAGATTTCTCAATTTTAAAATTTTAATATATATATATATACATAAATAGATCGTGATTGTGATATTAAAATACGCCATATAAAACGCATATATGCGTTGTATAAGATTTAGATTGACTGATTGATGGTAGTTGTGATGGTTTGTTGAATTATATGTTTTTGTTAGATTAAATTGTCATTTTGTTATAAAATGTTATGTTAGATTAAATTATCATTTTGTTATAAAATGTTATGTTAGATTAATTGTTATTTTGTTGTAAAATGTTATGTTAGATTAAATTGTCATTTTGTTATAAAATGTTATGTTAGATTAAATTGCCATTTTGTTATAAAACTTCATATTAGAACAAAAACATCATTTTTGTTAGAAATGTCATATTAGAATAAAAACATCGTTTTTGTTAGAAATGTCATATTAGGAATAATGTTGTATCACACTTAATTGTCATTTATTCATAAATAATGTTGTATCACACCTAATTGTTATTTATTTAGGAATAATGTTGTGTCATAATAAATTGTCATTTATTTAGAAGTGTCATAATAAATTGTCATTTATTTAGAAATAATGTTGTGTCACATTTAATTGTCATTTATTTAGGAATAATGTTGTGTTACAATAAATTGTCATTTATTTAGAAATAATGATGGGTCATAATAAATTGTCATTTATTTAGGAATTGTGTCACATTTAATTGTCATTTATTTAGGAATAATGTTGTGTCACATTCAATTGTCATTTATTTAGGAATAATGTATGTCATATTAAATTGTCATTTATTTAGAATAATGTTGTGTCATATTTAATTGTCATTTATTTAGAAATAATGATGTGTCAATAAAATGCCATTTATTTAGAATATGTTCATGTTACATAAAAATGTCATTTATTTACAATATGTCCACGTTAAATAAAAATGTCATGTTGAAATAAAAATGTCGTTTTATTAGAAAATGTCACCTAAAAATAAAAATCTCATTTTACTAGCGAATGTTATGTTGAAATAAAATTATGTCAATGGTGAAATTTACATTTTTTATAGTGCATGTAGAAATAATTTAAAATGATTATTAGTTGGAAATACAAAAATATGTAAAGAATAAAACATCATTATTATTATGTTAGCAATATTAGAAAATTGGTCGTACATTAAAAATATGATTTGTGCTAGATAAAACATTATCAATAATGATAATATTAATACGGTAGTTGAAATTATATCATAAATATTCATTTATAATTTTAAACAATGAAAATTTGTTAAATAGAAAATAATTCAAACCAAATTATAATTGGTTAAATTTATTAACCAATGATTTATTTATATAAACTGTTGTTGTATGAAAACCCCATACGGTTATTGGGAGGACATTAGTCATGGACTAGTCCCAATATTTAGTTGTATGTCGATAGATGGATTGACAGTTTGTGATGAGTGTTATTATTTATTTATTTTAATGCTCACACAATTAAAAATTACACCCTGGATGTGAATGGATTGTTTAATGATTATTTATCATTATTGTTATATACATGCAATGTATGAAATCCATATAACTAAAATATACGGTAATTGATTGAGTTGCATTCCGATTCAGAATTTCTTATAAAAATAAAGAATATTTTAAAATAATGAACGCCGTTATTGGAAACTGACTGTAAGGGCCGGAATAAAATTATGGAAAAAATATGTAAAATCATAATAAATGATTTGAAAAGAATTTAGATGAAAAAAATCCAATTTTATAAGGATAAAAATATATTTTTATCGAAATGAACAAGTTATTAACTAGAATAAATCTTTAAATTAAGATTTAATAAAGTTTTCCAATTAATTAATATTTAATTGGAATTAAATAAAATAAATTGGATTTTTGGGTTTGTCGTGAATGATGTCTTCAGTAACATTGTTCTTAAACCTAATTGAGAAAAGAATAAATCCTTTAATTAATATTATTAGAGTTTCCGATTATATTTAGTAATTGGAATAAAATGAAATGTGAATTGGGTTTATTGTGAACTTTGTTTTTAATGACATTTGTTCTTTAACCCAATTAACAGTGAAAATAAAATTTGGAATTTACAAATCTTTTATTAAGATTCAAATGGAAATTCTTCAAAAGTAAAGTTTTCCAATTCAATATATTTAATTGGAATTGAATGGAATTCGATTTAATAAAAATTGAGATGAGCTTTTGTGGAAGAAGACCGTTACTATATATGAAATTTAAAAGTATTTGCCATTATTTCATTTATATTATTAGTCTGATACAGGAATTTATATCGATTATATATTGATTTGATTTCTGTGAAAATTCCCTATTTAATGGAAGATGATTCTGGGTTTATCATGAACTGTGTTTTAAAAGACATTGGTTCTTTAACCCAGTTAAAGACAGGATTACTTTCTTAAAGTTGAATAATCATTAAATATTGATTTTTGAGATTAAAAATGAAACAGAATTTTAATGAATCTTTAGTAAGATTAAAAATGGGAATGAGATAATTAAATGATTAAAAGAATAAATTTAATAAGAATTTATCTTTGATAAAATTAACGGGACCGTGTAACACCCCACGTCCGTTAGTGTCACTCACAAAGGGAATGCACTAAGTTCTGTGGAGCATTTTGGGTAAAAGATGCAGATAAATTACAAGACAGACAAATTATTAAACAGTGGAAAATAGAACTTTGCTTTATTGATAATTTAGTCTGTACAAGATTCTTTTACAATATCAGAGTATCATCTGTCTTTATAAAATAAAGAAGCATGAAAATACATTTATATATTCCCCAATGTAGCAAGAGCCAGCCATAGCATCTGGAAGAGAATCCAAAGACAACTTCGTCAAATCTTCAAGCTGGGAAAGAGCAACGGTCCAGTCTAATCCTGAGTTATACTATTCACACCAAAATTAGTCTAGTCAACATGTTGTTGATAGCTGGGAAAGAGCTTCTAGAAAAGGGGTTCATTAGGAGAAGCATTTCAGAATGGGGCGCTCCGGTGGTGTTCGCTACAAAGGCAGAAAGCTCTCAAGGGAAGAAGGAAGGGTAGTAGCTTATGGCGGGAGGCAGTTGAAGGTGCACGAAAAGAACTACCCAACACACGACCTTGAGTTAGCCGCCATCGTCTTTGCACTCAAGTCTTGGCGACACTATCTCCTAGGTGAGAAGTTCGAACTTTACACTGACCATAAATCGTTGAAATATCTTTTCTCGCAGAAGGATCTTAACTTGAGGCAACAAAGATGGATGGAGTTTCTTGCCTCGTACGATTTCGAAATCTCCTACACTCCGGGCAAAGGCAACGTAGTGGCAGACGCGTTGAGCCGAAAGAAACTGACCCTAAGCCCGTTGTTTGTTGAAAGACAAAGCCTAGAGTTTATAGCCAGCTTCGACTTTAGGCCTTCCTCCGATTTCGTACCGGGCTTGCTAGCATCTCTCGAAGTGCGCCCAACTTTAGTGGATTCAGTAGGGACAGCACAACGCGAAGACCCTCAGCTTGTGGAAATAATTGATAGGCTAATTAGGGGTGAGACTTCAAGTCACCTCAACAGATACTCCATCGACGATAAGGGTTTGCTAAGGCGAGACGGAAGATTATGCGTCCCACAGACAAAAGATTTAGTAAAGAAGGTTCTCGAGGAAGCACATCACTCCAAGATGACGATACACCCAGGCGGAGATAAAATGTACAAAGATATAAAAAGGACTTTCTTCTGGAACGGCATGAAAAAGGACGTGGCAGAATTCGTTTCTAAGTGCATGGTGTGCCAACAGGTTAAGGCGGAACAGAAAAAGCCTGGCGGACTGCTACATCCTCTGGAGGTCCCGCAGTGGAAGTGGGATAGCATCTCAATGGACTTCATCGATGGGCTGCCTAGGTCTAGGAGAGGCAACACTAGCATTTGGGTAATAGTGGATAGGCTTACTAAAAGCGCCCACTTTTTACCTGTCAAAAGTAAAAGAACTGCCTCATCCCTAGCATCACTTTACCTCAAAGAAATCGTTCGACTCCATGGAATACCATCTAGCATTGTTAGTGACCGAGACCCCATCTTCACCAGTGAGTTTTGGCGGAGTCTGCAAGAAGCAGTAGGAACGCAGTTATGCTTGAGCACAGCCTATCATCCCCAAACCGACGGCCAAACAGAGAGAGTGAACAGAGTTTTGGAAGACCTTTTAAGACTGTGCGTCCTTGACTTCGGAGGGACATGGGAAGACCACCTTCCTTTGGTGGAATTTGCCTACAACAACAGCTATCAAGCAACCATCGGAATGGCGCCCTTCGAAGCTTTATATGGAAGACCGTGCCGATCGCCCACTTGTTGGTGGGAGTCTACTGATAAGCTCATACTTGGACCAGATATGATCCGAGAGACTTCAGAGAAAGTAGACTTAATACGAAGAAGGATGAAGACGGCCCAAGACAGACAAAAGTCCTATGCCGACAAGAGAAGGACCGACCTTGAATTCGAGGTTGGAGACAGAGTTTTTCTCAAGGTATCACCGCTAAGAAACGTTGTTCGTTTTGGAACCACAGGAAAGCTAGCACCAAGGTTCGTAGGGCCATTCCCTATCATCGAGAAAATTGGGAAAATGGCCTATAGATTAGAGCTACCCGAGAAGTTGGCTGGAGTCCACAACGTTTTTCACGTTTCACATCTCCGAAAATGTCTACATGAGTCTGCTGAAGTGGTAGAGCCAAATATCCTCGAAGAGGCCGAAGTGGAACGCGAAGCAACCATAAGAAAAGTTCCAACCCGCATATTAGGAACAGAAGTGAAGAAGCTACGCAACCGCGAAGTCAAGCTCGTCAAAGTTCAGTGGAGCGACGCCGAGGGAGACGCGACTTGGGAAACTGAAGCTAGAATACGCACTGCCTACCCTTTTCTGTTCGAGGGTACATCCTTGATCTTTCCATTTCCTTAAGTTGCGCTTTTATCTATCTTTTTAGGCATATTTCCTCAACCTTATCTTTTAGGTAGAAACCCTTTGGATGGAAACATGTAATTGAAACATGTTATGGATGATGGTTGCAAGTGGTTGCAAGTGATTGCTAGTGGTTGCTCGTGGTTGCATATACACACACAATCTAGGGTTTAGATCGGCTCAGTCACTTCATATTGCATATGCATATATGTTTGCATTCGTATATGGTTGAACTATAATGTGTTGTCATATGGATGTTGCATTTGTATGAATGATTGAGCACTCATGTAGAATCAAGAATAGGAAAATTTGCATACATAATGGATTCATGGCACTTACATAATTCGCATTAAGGAGGTCAACTGAATCAGTAGACCGCCTGATTTTGCATTAGATAAGTACATGTACACACACTTCGCATATGATCATGAAGCATTAGAAGTCTCTTAAGGACAATGGATGCTCGTGTTTGATGGATGAGTAGATAGATGATTGGATGTTAGGATATACATTCCTCCTAACTTGAAGATTTCGGGGACGAAATCCTTTTAAGTGGGGGAGAATGTAACACCCCGCGAATTCTATAACTGTGAAATTAACAAATTAAAGTATAATTAATTTGAAATCAAAGAACTAAGGGAAACGGGATACGCCATTGCGTTCGTCTCGGAAAAATACGCGAAATAGAGTCCGAGTTTTCGAAAAACGGAGTCCGTATGAAGAAGATATGGCCTTCGGAAGTTTCTGAATTAAGTTTAAAATTCAAACAGAATAAAATATCTCAGAAAAATCAAGTTTAATTCCAAAATGGGGCCCAATGGGCCAGGGCGGAAGAACACCCGCCTAACGCACCCAGGTCGACTGGGCTGTCGACCTGGTCTAGCCAGGTCGACAGGGCTGTCGACAGGGCTGTCGACAGGCATGTCGACCTGGTCCAGAGCCAGGTCGAACCCAGTCCAACCTGGCTGGCCTATTTTATGTTGGTCGATTTTCTGTAGTCTGCTTTGTCATTAGGGCTAGGTGGCAGGCTCTAATTGGTCTCTCCTTAGGATGAATGGCTACGATCAATCCAAGCAACATCAATGGTCCTAATCAGTTCATAACCCCTATAAAAAGGACCCTAGACTCAACCCTAATCTATTCATTCAAAAATAAGAACAAAGCCGCCATGTTGCTGAGGAACGACTAAGAGTAGCCACCAATTGGAGAGAGGACTAGGAGGCAAATTCTAAGGCATAAAGCAACTCAATCAAATCAAATCGCATCTTCAAATCCCTAAATTTGAGAATTCGCCACACCATTGTAAGTAGAGTATTATTTTGGTATGAACAAATAACTGTGTTGGTTTGTATACTTGATTGTGGTGATAAATAATTCATAATTTGTGCGTTACTATGATTCTTATCGATTTGGAATATTGTATACGTTTGGATATTCTCGAATTATGTTATTCATTATAAAAAACTACATGCGGTAGTTTTATGCAAGTATACGTTTGGAATATTCGCAAATTATGTAATCCTTGTTGATGCTACATGTATGTAGTTGTTTAAATAAAACTCATGCAAGTTTGGGGTTTTGCTACTATGCCATCATGATGTATATTTTTGTACATAAATCATTTTGTACGTAATTGGAACAAGTTTGGTTGTTATAGTTCATATGAAACTATGTTGAAATTTTGGCACCATGATTTATGTAATTAGACATGCTTTTGTATTAGAAAACCCATTTGCAAACTTATGAATATGACTAGGCTACGATTGATATTTGGCATAATTTGAAATCCATATTAAGTCTATATTGTTTACAAGAATTATATGATGACATATGTGGTACATAACTAGGTTAGATTCAAAATCCCTTTTTGCAAGTTTGCATGACTAAAGTAAAAATCATGATTTCATGTTAGAAATATTTATGCCATGGTTATGTGGACAAATTTAACTATACTTTTGTATTAGTCACAAAAGTAGACACCTTTGTAAACATGTAGTAGTCTTATGAACATGATTTGCTTATGTTTGACATTATGCCTGAATAGAAATATAGGTTTATGTTGTAGTTAAGCCTATGTGTCGATAGTGATATTCTTAACTTAACTACAAGTTTACATGGTTAGATTCATGTCACTTATGCTTTATGACCAAAGTATATGTCACTACTATGCAAGTACACCGGTTTCTATTTTGTATTTCCAACGTCATATTGCAAGTTCATGCGTTCACATTCCCCTTTTTGTGTATGTAATCACGCTTTAAGCCTCCCCTTTTCGCATGGCTAAGTTGGGCTTAAAAAGGCTAAGCCCAACATATATATAATAAAAGGACGTGTTAAACGGGGGAAAATAACGTTGGGTTAAAATTACTAATGAATGAAAATATAAAATAGAAGGGCCCAAATTCAGGTATGGGTTGGGCCCATGATTGGTGTAACCTTTGCACCATTAACTTAATAATGGGCCGCAAATATTTACATATAAGGAAATAAAGAAGAAAGACAAAATATGTAAATGTAGAACATACGATGTGTTTAACCCGAGGTTGGATTGAGTTGTGATGTAAACCTGCCCGGAACCGCCCGGCTGTCCAGTAGTCACAACAATACCTATCCAATGTGGGAGGTTAAACATGGAGCCCAATAAGGACCCGAGGTTAGACTGAGTTGTGGCGTAAGACTGCCCGGAACCAACCGGCAACAGGCAGCCACAACAATACCTGTCTAATGTGAGAGGTCAGGGCCTTAATAAGACAATTAAGGCTGAGTCAGGATTGTTAGGATTAAGTGAACTAAAGACTTAATCGAAATGGAACATGCTAAACTAAACGGACTGGTGGGGGTTAGGTTAGAAAACACTTAACCAACTTAGCATGTTGGCTAGAGATAGAAAACCTAGTAACGGGGGACCCTTTTCAGCAGTAACCCTAAAAGGTGTATCATGATACCCTGAAACTAGGCAGGGTGGGGCACGATTACTGGGCTGATTGTAAGAGGTCAAATCGACGGCGGTGGTGTAGCAGTGTAGGTTCTAACGGGGTGCGGGCGTGCACACACCCCGACACAGAAAAATAAGGCACTGGGCACCAGTAGCATACCTGTGCATTCTAAGGTTGTGTCGGGCCGCCGCCATGGGACTTGATACACCCCATGGTGGGACCAGCATAGGTAACTACAACATCGGGGGCCGTAAGACACATGTAACTATGCGAGTAGGAGCCGATCATCATAGAATGGATCACATCACCCTGATTATGGGGTGCCAGTTGGAAACTAGTTTATATGGGTTCAGAGATTTACATGGGGTACGATAGTATATTCGACCCTAGACAACTTAACCAAGTTTATAGTGCTTTCCCACTTCTTGTTTATACTTATCATACCCAGTTCTTTATTCATAGACAGAATAGTACTAGACTTACTCAGGCTTTATGTCTGACTCTACTTTTCTTTCGTCTTCTTTTCTTCCGTTTCCCCCCCAGGTCCACAGGGAGGGAACACTGCAGCTTGACCAGCCTTAACATCCAGCTTGAAGAAGAGAAATGTATTGCTTGGACCTTTTCGTTTGAAACTATGGCTTTGGACAACCACTATGGGGCCTTTGCAGTTTATCTATGTTTTATTTATGCTTCTTTAAATAATGTAATCAAGACAGATTATGAAAGTGTTATGTTTTTGGAAAAGATGTAAGACAATTATGGTGATGTTGTTGTAGCACGTATTTGCTTTTATGAAATAAAAGTTTGTTGTTTTTCCGCTGTTTACAAATATGTGTTCTTATATCTGTCTTGTATATCTGTGACTTATACTTATAAACCTCCACCAAAATTAGGGCATTCCCTTTGAGAGTGACCCTAACGGAGGTGGGGTGTTTCACTTGGTATCACTTGGTATCAAAGCTTGAAAAATCAGGGTGATGTTATACTATTCCCTTTTCTAGAAGCTCAGGATTAACATGTTGTTGTTGTAGTCTAATCCCGATTTGATTTGATTGAGTTGCTTTATGCCTTAGAATTTGCCTTAGAATTAACCAGTGTAATAGGATAAGGGAAGAGGGTTAAGATAGCTTGAATCGACTAAAGACACTTAACCAACCCAACCTGGCGAGAAAAGGGACTAAGTAGTAAAACTTAGTTAAGAAAACAAGGAATTTGGAAACTAAGTGGTAAACCTTAGTTAGTAGAACTAAGTAGTAATTCTTAGTATAACACGAAGGAGCAGACATCCATCTGGTTTTAAGAAGGCTCCAACGAATTGGGTTACGAAGCCCGAGGCTTCGAGGGGACGTGAGGGTACTCTTGGTATCCCTCTGTGAGGCTGCAGATGATCATCCTGGGCTCACAGAGGTTAAGGTCTGCGTTAGAAGAACCGAGGGTATGCCTTGGTTGCAATATATATGTGGCAACCTAAAGACTAGGATGGACCAGCGTGATTCGGCGAGAAGACGGTAGCCCTGTGATAGCAACTCGTCGTCTACCATCCATCTTGAGTCAATCGAGATACGTGAAGCGGAAAGGCGGAGAACTCCAAAAGACCATATACTTGCTATCTAGTTATGGGTGAGGATGGCCATAGGATAGTGGGGCACCAGGGGCCGGCGTATAGTTCTCATTTTACAAGGTGTGCCTTTCATTAGTTGAGGGAGGGGTCAAGTGGGACCATAGCCACTGGAATAAAAACAGACCTTAGCATCTGCATCGGCAGATATCTGAAAGCTCCCGACCGAGTTCTGTATTCCTTGATTTGCCCTGTCACAGGACTCGGATCGCACATTACAGGACATGTGCATCTAGACAAGCGATAACGATTCGCGATACATACGTGGGGAAGCCTAGGAACATATACCACTCTAGGTAGTGTGTCCTAGACTTGGGGGCATTGTTCGACAGGTAGCGTAATCCCTAGTTGGACTAGGTGGCATAAACCCTGAACTCGAAAAGCGTTCAGCAGATAGCGTAAAACTATAGTTAAATCTAGAAAGCAGTGGATAGAAAACCCTAGATTAGATCTAGGTAACAACTAATAAATGGATGCCTGAAGGCGATGGAAAATACAGGGATTGGGATCACGTTATCGTTACTAGTTGAAACACTAGTTAGGCGGTGCAGAGATATAGAAACCAGTATAACAAGTAAATAGCGAAGCAGCGAAAGTATTAGAGCGTATCCAGTTTATCTTAGCATATCTTGTGACTACCTTGTCTAATCTTGTTGACCCTATCGTCATGGTGTAATCTTGTATTCAGTTAATTCATGTCGTTTTGTTTTCCATGTTCACATGCTAGAAGTTACTGAACTTACTCAGGCTTTATGTCTGACTCTATTTTTCTTTCGTCTTCTTTCTTCCGTTCTCCCCCCCCCCCCCCCAGGTTATTAAGGAGGAAATAGGATAGCTCAGATTTGTTTTGGGATGATTTCTCTTTCCAAGCTTGAAGAATCTTGGATGCATCGTCTTTGGATTGCTATGGCTGGCTTTTGTTACATTGGGGAATATAAATGTATTTTATGCTTCTTTATTTCGTAAAGACAGTTGATACTCTGATATTGTAAAGGAACCTTGTACAAATTATTTTGTCAATAAAGCAAAGTTTTATTTTCCGCTGTTTAATGTTTGTCTGTCTTGTAATTTATCTGCATCTTTTACCCATAATGCTCCACAGAACTTAGTGCATTCCCTTTGTGAGTGACACTAACCGGTTGCTCTGATACCAAGTGAAACACCCCACCTCCGTTAGGGTCACTCTCAAAGGGAATGCCCTAATTTTGGTGGAGGTTTATAAGTATAAGTCACAGATATACAAGACAGATATAAGAACACATATTTGTAAACAGCGGAAAAACAACAAACTTTTATTTCATAAAAGCAAATACGTGCTACAACAACATCACAATAATTGTCTTACATCTTTTCCAAAAACATAACACTTTCATAATCTGTCTTGATTACATTATTTAAAGAAGCATAAATAAAACATAGATAAACTGCAAAGGCCCCATAGTGGTTGTCCAAAGCCATAGTTTCAAACGAAAAGGTCCAAGCAATACATTTCTCTTCTTCAAGCTGGATGTTAAGGCTGGTCAAGCTGCAGTGTTCCCTCCCTGTGGACCTGGGGGGGGGGGGGAACGGAAGAAAAGAAGACGAAAGAAAAGTAGAGTCAGACATAAAGCCTGAGTAAGTCTAGTACTATTCTGTCTATGAATAAAGAACTGGGTATGATAAGTATAAACAAGAAGTGGGAAAGCACTATAAACTTGGTTAAGTTGTCTAGGGTCGAATATACTATCGTACCCCATGTAAATCTCTGAACCCATATAAACTAGTTTCCAACTGGCACCCCATAATCAGGGTGATGTGATCCATTCTATGATGATCGGCTCCTACTCGCATAGTTACATGTGTCTTCCAAAACTCTGTTCACTCTCTCTGTTTGGCCGTCGGTTTGGGGATGATAGGCTGTGCTCAAGCATAACTGCGTTCCTACTGCTTCTTGCAGACTCCGCCAAAACTCACTGGTGAAGATGGGGTCTCGGTCACTAACAATGCTAGATGGTATTCCATGGAGTCGAACGATTTCTTTGAGGTAAAGTGATGCTAGGGATGAGGCAGTTCTTTTACTTTTGACAGGTAAAAAGTGGGCGCTTTTAGTAAGCCTATCCACTATTACCCAAATGCTAGTGTTGCCTCTCCTAGACCTAGGCAGCCCATCGATGAAGTCCATTGAGATGCTATCCCACTTCCACTGCGGGACCTCCAGAGGATGTAGCAGTCCGCCAGGCTTTTTCTGTTCCGCCTTAACCTGTTGGCACACCATGCACTTAGAAACGAATTCTGCCACGTCCTTTTTCATGCCGTTCCAGAAGAAAGTCCTTTTTATATCTTTGTACATTTTATCTCCGCCTGGGTGTATCGTCATCTTGGAGTGATGTGCTTCCTCGAGAACCTTCTTTACTAAATCTTTTGTCTGTGGGACGCATAATCTTCCGTCTCGCCTTAGCAAACCCTTATCGTCGATGGAGTATCTGTTGAGGTGACTTGAAGTCTCACCCCTAATTAGCCTATCAATTATTTCCACAAGCTGAGGGTCTTCGCGTTGTGCTGTCCCTACTGAATCCACTAAAGTTGGGCGCACTTCGAGAGATGCTAGCAAGCCCGGTACGAAATCGGAGGAAGGCCTAAAGTCGAAGCTGGCTATAAACTCTAGGCTTTGTCTTTCAACAAACAACGGGCTTAGGGTCAGTTTCTTTCGGCTCAACGCGTCTGCCACTACGTTGCCTTTGCCCGGAGTGTAGGAGATTTCGAAATCGTACGAGGCAAGAAACTCCATCCATCTTTGTTGCCTCAAGTTAAGATCCTTCTGCGAGAAAAGATATTTCAACGATTTATGGTCAGTGTAAAGTTCGAACTTCTCACCTAGGAGATAGTGTCGCCAAGACTTGAGTGCAAAGACGATGGCGGCTAACTCAAGGTCGTGTGTTGGGTAGTTCTTTTCGTGCACCTTCAACTGCCTCCTGCCATAAGCTACTACCCTTCCTTCTTGCATTAAGACGGCGCCTAGCCCTGTCCCACATGCATCCGTATAAACAGTGAACATCTTGCTCCCATCTGGCAGCGTCAAAACTGGGGCTGTTGTGAGAGCCCTTTTTAGTCGTTGGAAAGCAAACTCGCAATCCAAGTCCCAATTGAACACTAGATTCTTCTTGGTCAATTTCGTGAGCGGAGCTGAGATTTTCGCAAAATCCCTTATGAATTTTCGATAGAACCCTGCTAGTCCTAGAAAGCTTCGGACCTCAGTTGCATTCCTTGGTGTCTTCCAATCTTGTACCGCCACTACCTTAGCAGGGTCCACCGCTAACCCTTGTTTGGATACTATTTGCCCAAGGAACCTCACCTCTTCCCTCCAAAAGTGGCATTTGGAGAATTTGGCTTTTAGTTGATGGACTCGCAAAGTTTCCATGATTGCCCTTAAGTGTTGAGCATGTTCCTCTTCACTCTTTGAGAAGATAAGGATATCATCTACGAAGACCACTACGAATCTGTTGAGGAAATCTCTAAATACCCTACTCATCAGGTCCACGAAGTAAGCAGGTGCATTTGTCAAGCCGAAAGGCATGACAAGCCATTCAAAGAAGCCGTCTGGGGTTCTGAATGCCGTTTTATCGATGCTATCTTCAGCCACCCTTAGCTGATGAAAACCGGTTGCTAAATCGAGTTGGGAGAAAACAGACGCTCCTACAAGCTGGTCAAATAAATCGTCAATTCTAGGGAGAGGGTGCCTATTCTTTTTCGTTAGCTTGTTGAGCTCCCTATAGTCAACACATAGACGGAGTGAACCATCCGCCTTTGTAGCGAACACCACCGGAGCGCCCCATTCTGAAATGCTTCTCCTAATGAACCCCTTTTCTAGAAGCTCTTTAATCTGTTTACTGAGCTCTTTCCTTTCTCGTGGAGCCATGTGTCTAACGGGCAACGCAACGGGCTTTGCATTATCTACAAGATATATGCGGAAGTCTATTTCCCGCTTCGGAGGCAAGACCTTCACCTCTTCGAAGACATCCGGATATTCCCGGACCACTCTAACTGACTGCAAATTTTCAACAGAGGCATCTAGCGATTCAAGATAACTAAGCATAACCGCATACGAGGGATTACAAGAAATTTCCAAAGTATTACCGAGCTGGGTTAGGAGCCTAACAACCCTTTTCTCACAATCAAGGATGGCCCCATTACTGGATAGCCAATCCATACCCAAAATCAAACCATAACCCGAAAAGCCCAAAACAAAGGCACTACATTGAAATTCTACACTTAAAATAGAAATTTTCAATCCCAAACAGATCATAGACAAATGAGCTGGGCCCCCAATTGGGTTTGAAACAATTAAGGGGTCCTCTACCATACTAGTTTTTAGGTGCAGAGATTCTACTAAAGCAGACGAGATAAAGGAGTGTGATGCGCCAGAGTCAAATAAAGTGCGGACGGGGTGATCATAAAGATAAACTACACTTTCTACAGAAGTATTTATACCTCGCTGTTGCAGAGGTGGCGCTTCCAGCACATGAACCTGTGCCCCTGGGGTGGATCCAGCCCTCTGCCCCTGTCCTCGTTTCTTTGGGCAGTCCTTAGCCCTATGGCCTGTCTCACCGCAAGAAAAGCACCCACCATTCTCCTTGGCCTTCTTTTTCCGGCAGTCCTTTACTAAGTGCCCCACTTTGCCACAGAAATTGCACTTCCTCTTCTCTTTGTTGCCTTTCCCGCCCTTCTTAAAGTCTTTCTTCTTAGGCTGCAAACCCTCTTTCTTCCCTTGAGAGCTTTCTGCCTTTGTCTCCTTCTTGCCCTTATCCTCTTCATTCAGCAATGCCATTTGCACCAATCTTTCATACGTGGCTCCCATGGGTATATGGGTCATGGCCAAACTGTGTAATGGCTCATTCAACCCTTTGACGAAACGGAGAGCCTTCTTGTGCGGGGTGTTGACTAGGTCAAGCCCAAACCTAGCCAGCTCATCGAACTGATTCACATACTCTCTGACTGTCTTGTCCCCTTGCTTAAGAAATAAGAATTTTTCCAACTGCAAACTTCTTTCCGCATCTGAGAGAAATTTAGTCTCAAACCTTGCCCTAAAGTCCTCCATGTCTCCACTGGTCTTTCAGCATTAGTGACTTCCCACCAGTAGGAAGCCTCGCCCTTCAATAGCCATACTGCCAGTTGTACTTTTTGTCTATCCTCTACCTCAAAGATGATGAATAGGTCCTCAGTTTCTTTCAGCCAATTTCTAGCTGCCACGAAGGACTCAGTTCCATGGAAATCCTTTCCTCCCATAGCTTTAAAATCTTTACATATCTTAGCAAACGTGTTTCCCCGTGGAGGAGGTGGAGGAAAAGGTGCCGCTGCAGCTGGATGATTTCCGGTAGCTGGGGGAGGAGGAACGGTAGGACCTGGCTGAGTGGCTCTTGCTTCTAAGAACCGTCTAAACCAACCAGGTATTGGCACCCCTTCCGGCAAGTTAAGATCTTCGGACATGCTGAAACAAAAAGGATAGATTCAAAACGAAGGATAAGAGATAGTACCTATGGCTTTGGGGAGTGGACTTTGCCTTTTTAAAATAAGATAATATTTTTCTTTTAAAAATGCTTCTTTAAATTTCCTTTTTGAAAATAATTTTTCAAAACTTTTTATCTTATCTGGTAAAACCTATGCTCTGATACCAAGTGAAACACCCCACCTCCGTTAGGGTCACTCTCAAAGGGAATGCCCTAATTTTGGTGGAGGTTTATAAGTATAAGTCACAGATATACAAGACAGATATAAGAACACATATTTGTAAACAGCGGAAAAACAACAAACTTTTATTTCATAAAAGCAAATACGTGCTACAACAACATCACCATAATTGTCTTACATCTTTTCCAAAAACATAACACTTTCATAATCTGTCTTGATTACATTATTTAAAGAAGCATAAATAAAACATAGATAAACTGCAAAGGCCCCATAGTGGTTGTCCAAAGCCATAGTTTCAAACGAAAAGGTCCAAGCAATACATTTCTCTTCTTCAAGCTGGATGTTAAGGCTGGTCAAGCTGCAGTGTTCCCTCCCTGTGGACCTGGGGGGGGGGGGGGGAAACGGAAGAAAAGAAGACGAAAGAAAAGTAGAGTCAGACATAAAGCCTGAGTAAGTCTAGTACTATTCTTTCTATGAATAAAGAACTGGGTATGATAAGTATAAACAAGAAGTGGGAAAGCACTATAAACTTGGTTAAGTTGTCTAGGGTCGAATATACTATCGTACCCCATGTAAATCTCTGAACCCATATAAACTAGTTTCCAACTGGCACCACATAATCAGGGTGATGTGATCCATTCTATGATGATCGGCTCCTACTCGCATAGTTACATGTGTCTTACGGCCCCCGATGTTGTAGTTACCTATGCTGGTCCCACCATGGGGTGTATCAAGTCCCATGGCGGCGGCCCGACACAACCTTAGAATGCACAGGTATGCTACTGGTGCCCAGTGCCTTATTTTTCTGTGTCGGGGTGTGTGCACGCCCGCACCCCGTTAGAACCTACACTGCTACACCACCGCCGTCGATTTGACCTCTTACAATCAGCCCAGTAATCGTGCCCCACCCTGCCTAGTTTCAGGGTATCATGATACACCTTTTAGGGTTACTGCTGAAAAGGGTCCCCCGTTACTAGGTTTTCTATCTCTAGCCAACATGCTAAGTTGGTTAAGTGTTTTCTAACCTAACCCCCACCAGTCCGTTTAGTTTAGCATGTTCCATTTCGATTAAGTCTTTAGTTCACTTAATCCTAACAATCCTGACTCAGCCTTAATTGTCTTATTAAGGCCCTGACCTCTCACATTAGACAGGTATTGTTGTGGCTGCCTGTTGCCGGTTGGTTCCGGGCAGTCTTACGCCACAACTCAGTCTAACCTCGGGTCCTTATTGGGCTCCATGTTTAACCTCCCACATTGGATAGGTATTGTTGTGACTACTGGACAGCCGGGCGGTTCCGGGCAGGTTTACATCACAACTCAATCCAACCTCGGGTTAAACACATCGTATGTTCTACATTTACATATTTTGTCTTTCTTCTTTATTTCCTTATATGTAAATATTTGCGGCCCATTATTAAGTTAATGGTGCAAAGGTTACACCAATCATGGGCCCAACCCATACCTGAATTTGGGCCCTTCTATTTTATATTTTCATTCATTAGTAATTTTAACCCAACGTTATTTTCCCCCGTTTAACACGTCCTTTTATTATATATATGTTGGGCTTAGCCTTTTTAAGCCCAACTTAGCCATGCGAAAAGGGGAGGCTTAAAGCGTGATTACATACACAAAAAGGGGAATGTGAACGCATGAACTTGCAATATGACGTTGGAAATACAAAATAGAAACTGGTGTACTTGCATAGTAGTGACATATACTTTGGTCATAAAGCATAAGTGACATGAATCAAACCATGTAAACTTGTAGTTAAGTTAAGAATATCACTATCGACACATAGGCTTAACTACAACATAAACCTATATTTCTATTCAGGCATAATGTCAAACATAAGCAAATCATGTTCATAAGACTACTACATGTTTACAAAGGTGTCTACTTTTGTGACTAATACAAAAGTATAGTTAAATTTGTCCACATAACCATGGCATAAATATTTCTAACATGAAATCATGATTTTTACTTTAGTCATGCAAACTTGCAAAAAGGGATTTTGAATCTAACCTAGTTCTGTACCACATATGTCATCATATAATTCTTGTAAACAATATAGACTTAATATGGATTTCAAATTATGCCAAATATCAATCGTAGCCTAGTCATATTCATAAGTTTGCAAATGGGTTTTCTAATACAAAAGCATGTCTAATTACATAAATCATGGTGCCAAAATTTCAACATAGTTTCATATGAACTATAACAACCAAACTTGTTCCAATTACGTACAAAATGATTTATGTACAAAAATATACATCATGATGGCATAGTAGCAAAACCCCAAACTTGCATGAGTTTTATTTAAACAACTACATACATGTAGCTTCAACAAGGATTACATAATTTGCGAATATTCCAAACGTATACTTGCATAAAACTACCGCATGTAGTTTTTTATAATGAATAACATAATTCGAGAATATCCAAACGTATACAATATTCCAAATCGATAAGAATCATAGTAACGCACAAATTATGAATTATTTATCACCACAATCAAGTATACAAACCAACACAGTTATTTGTTCATACCAAAATAATACTCTACTTACAATGGTGTGGCGAATTCTCAAATTTAGGGATTTGAAGATGCGATTTGATTTGATTGAGTTGCTTTATGCCTTAGAATTTGCCTCCTAGTCCTCTCTCCAATTGGTGGCTACTCTTAGTCGTTCCTCAGCAACATGGCGGCTTTGTTCTTATTTTTGAATGAATAGATTAGGGTTGAGTCTAGGGTCCTTTTTATAGGGGTTATGAACTGATTAGGACCATTGATGTTGCTTGGATTGATCGTAGCCATTCATCCTAAGGATAGACCAATTAGAGCCTGCCACCTAGCCCCAATGACAAAGCAGACTACAGAAAATCGACCAACATAAAATAGGCCAGCCAGGTTGGACTGGGTTCGACCTGGCTCTGGACCAGGTCGACATGCCTGTCGACAGCCCTGTCGACCTGGCTAGACCAGGTCGACAGCCCAGTCGACCTGGGTGCGTTAGGCGGGTGTTCTTCCGCCCTGGCCCATTGGGCCCCATTTTGGAATTAAACTTGATTTTTCTGAGATATTTTATTCTGTTTGAATTTTAAACTTAATTCAGAAACTTCCGAAGGCCATATCTTCTTCATACGGACTCCGTTTTTCGAAAACTCGGACTCTATTTCGCGTATTTTTCCGAGACGAACGCAATGGTGTATCCCGTTTCCCTTAGTTCTTTGATTTCAAAATAATTATACTTTAATTTGTTAATTTCACAGTTATAGAATTCGCGGGGTGTTACAGGAACCTTTCCCTAATAATGTGAATATTTATTTAAAAGAATATTCTGAATTGGAATGAGGCATATGATGTGTTTTTATAGCACTTAATTATTGATTATAAAATACGCGAGTTATTTGAAAAGACAGGGTTCAACCCATTTTGAATAATTACTACGACGATTAATAGTCGAAGATGAAGACGGTAGTTGAAGATCGGAGGTCTTCACATCGTTTGGATGATTACAGATGCCTTGATTTGGGAGGAATCCCAAGACAAGGTAATAAGTGGTGACTGTCCAGACGTACTTGGAGATCGACGGATATGCGAGAACCTCTCTCCTGTATTGGACATATGGGACGAGGAATAAGGTGTCTCCGGTTTCGTTCAGACCCAGAACGGACTTGTAAATGGATGGTATGTCTGAAATTGTATTCCTTTATGCTGTATTTGTTGATCTTTGCTAAATATATATCTGTTTGGTTGCTGAGAACTCTTGCTTAACACCCTTCTCTGAGACGTACGAGCTTAGAGGTTATATATTGGCAGAAATTAATGGTAATGATAAGATGAAAATGATCAAGGCTTTTGTTGAAAAGCAGAGCCTTGTGGTTGATGATCAAAGCACAACTTTATTTAGCATAGCTTTGTGTAGCGATACTTCGCGAGCCTCACATCCCGGGTATGAACCAGAAAGGGGAGAAGGATAGCAGGGAGGACATGCATTTCTTTCTAGCTAGAAGTGGTGTCATGGTATGGAGCCCATACATTTTACTTATGTGGATAATGGAATGAGGCGCCTCGGGTTTGAGTCCCTCTCATCTCTTGATTTACGCCCTATAGGGCGAGGAAACATATTATTCAGGAATAACTAATCCACTAAAGTATCTGTGGACCGGCCTTGCTGCTCCTAGGTGCAGTTGCGGCTGTATCCTGAGACTCGAACTAGAGAGTCTCGAACTCGGTAAGGACGATCCCTTGCCTTGGTTCATGATGGAAATCCAACTTCCAATACGACACCGTGCGGTTTTGATTGTAAAACTAGTATGGCGCCATAGTATATGGTAGCTATGTCGTCTGTGATGGATACATTATGATTGAAATGTTTTTGAAACATATATACACTAATAATAATATCAAATTCGTTTTATCGTATCAAACATTTTTTACCATTATAAGGTAAAACTCTATCCTCCAGTTTGCATTGCATTTTGTGATTGGACTTGAGTCTTATAATGGTTTCATTTTTCTAAAAAGCATCATTGTTTAACGATTTACTTTATTTCTTGCACTGGCCATCCAATGGTGTAAACCCGTTCCGCGTTAGCGGCGTGGTCCTGTGATTAGCCTTATTATTATTAGATAAGTTAAGTAAGATTCCTCATACCAGTCCCATGACTGACTCGTAGTTTTTTTCACTTTGCAAACTCGGGTGCCCTCTTTTCCACGTGGGCAGTTGAGTTGCTTGTTTTGCAGACATCTATTTATTAGGCAGGATTCTGGATCGAAGCTTAAAGCTGTGGCCAGAGCAATGATAGTCTTCCGCTGCATTGTGTTAAGTTTATTGTAAATTAATATTTTGTTGTATTATTATATTCGATGTACTCTAATATTCTGTACTCTGATGTAACATTATTATAACGTTTATAAAAGTCTTCTGTTATTTGTTCAGATGTGTTGTATGCCCAAAGTTAGTGTATCCGGTGATTTCCCACGAGGGGAATTTTCGGGTCATTACATGTGTTACCAAAGCTTTGGTTCATTCAAAGCTTTGGGGTACAACTCGTTAGAACTGAACAAAAGACTCATCAGAGGTAGGATTAGTAATATCCTACAGAAGAATACTCATTAGAGATAGGATCATGAGAAAACTCGTTAGAGATGGGATTAGTAATGCCCTAGAATGAGTTGAGAGTGACAAGTTTATAATTAATGTATTTGTGATTATATATGTAATCCGATCTTAGAAAATACGATTTTTGAATATGTAAAAGTTATATATATTTTTAAAGCTAATCAACTAATTGATTGATGATTGTGTTGTGTGATTATTAGTTCAACTAATAAAATTATTAAACCAATAAAACAAATAAAAAAAATGAAAATTGAGTTGATTAGTTAAACAACTTTCGGCTCCGTTCCTTTTCGAGGACGAAAAGATTTTAAGTGGGGGAGATTGTAACAACCCGAAAAATCAGAACCAATTTAAAAATTTTATTTTGAGAATTTTTAACAAAAAATGTGTTAGAATTCAAAAATTCCATTATTTGAAATGGAAATATGTTAACATGAAAATTCACATTTTTTGTTGTATATTAAAAATGACCATTATTTGAAATGGAAAATATGTTAACAATAAAAATTCACATTTTTATTGTATATTAGAAAAGAATAAAAAGATTAAACTTTGATTGGAATATGTATACGTTAAATATTACATTTTTAAGGTATAAAAAGATTAAAGTTTGATTTGATATGTTTACATTAAAAATTACGTTTTTAATGTAAAAGAGATTCATTGTTTGAAAATGTGTTAACATTAAAATTTACATTTTTAATGTACATGAATCGTTAAAAGAGATTCAGTGTGCAATAGAAATATTTTGACATTAAAATTTACATTTTTAGTGTAAATGTTACATTAGAAAAAGATTCATTGTATAATAGATTGTGTTCACATTAAAAATTATATTTTTAATGTAAAAGATGAATCATTAAAAAGGGATTCATAGTTTGATAAAACGTTTTAACATAATAAAAATGTTTTAACAGTAGAAAATGTTCATTTGTTTAATATTAACATTTACATGTTAGAAATAGAAAATGTACTTAAATATTAACATTTACATGCAAACAAAGTTATAAACTTTCTAACAATTGGCATTAAACAATAGATCATGCATTAATTACATTCCCGTTTTCTCTTTCCCTATGTTAACATTGATTAGATTAACACCTGCCTAGTCAGCTAGTTTATTTCATTTGTAACTTACTATATATGTAGAGACAAGTGAGGGATAAAATCAAATATATATAACCAAATATACATACATACATACATATATATATATATATATATTGGCTCCACTATGTAACATCCTAAACTATGCTAAACCTATTCCTAATCCCCCTAAATGTACAACCACCACCATGCCAATCAATGGCTGAAACACTCTCCTTCCCCTCAAATCTCTTTCAATCCACTCCTCTGTTTCCAAAGAAAATATGATAGATCATTCTATAATCTATATCTTCAATGTTGATGATCACCTTTAGAGTGATAGTTTTTGAGAAATCGACGCTTCATTCGCCTCGTTTTCACACAATTCGATGGAGGGTGGTCTGATGCAACATGGAGGCGGCGTCGATGGGGTTTTCACGATGGAGCATGGGTTCGATTTGCTACAGGTAAGGCCACGGGTAGGAGATGAATTAATTTGGGGATTAAGAAAATTAATTGTTAATTATTTAAAATTGTAATTAATATATAAATTGTTTGCATCAAAAATGGCACAAACACCAAGTGTACCCGGGGTACTTCTAAAAAAGCTTGGTAATATGAAATGTGGAGCCAATCAACAAAGTAAAGCAAGTAAAAAGACATGATATTTTTATAGTGGTTCGATCAAATGTGATCTACGTCCACTTTGAATAGTGATTCCATTATTGCACATAGAGTTACAAGGCAAACACATCCTCTCATTACATTCATTGCTACACTCTTCTATGATTTGATTAAGGAAGAATGGTGAAGGTCTTCAATCGTGGCGGATGGTAGATCGGATGGAGACTTCCATGTGAACTTTTATAGATTCGGAGTTTGATCTTCACTTTTCGGTGATTTGAGATGATGAAATCTCTAAGTAGAAGTAGAAAATGAAGTTTAGCAGCCCTCCAGGATCATAGAATTCGTCCCCCATTAAAGTGGGGTTAGACCTCTATTTATAGGTGTGGAGAAATGAGGTGATATCATCTTCAGTGTCACCGATCGGTTGACCCTTATTTACGAAATTGCCACTGGACAACCTGGCAACAACTGTTCAGAAGCCAACTTGTCGACAGCTGTCTGGAGGGCCAATCGTTCTGGATTGGGTCAAGCCAGTCGGTATGACTCTTTTTCTGCTTTGTATGGGTGACCTGGCAAGGATTCCAGATATGGCCGGTCGGTTGCTCATCCTTAGACCGGTCGGTATTGCTTTGCTTGGGCGAACATGATATTCCTAAAGGGACTGGTCGATACTCACTGATCCCGGCCGCCCGGTAGGTGAGTTTTTCTTTCTTCGTGTATGGGACTGCTCTTCTCTGAGATTGTGACTATCTGATAGGTGTGTTTGGGTTCGGACCGACCGGTATTGCTATCATCGCACCGATCGGCGTTGCCTTCTTAGGTCAAGCCACGCTATATTTTCCTGGCTGATAGGTTTATTCCTCTGACTATACCGATCGGGTTCGTTCCCCAATATTTGGTGGATAACATAAATTATTGTAACTTTGTCATACGAGGTCCGTTTTGCGAACCGTCAATTGCATTGGAACTGTCATGAAGAGATCTACAATATGGAACTGACCTGGACAAATTCTGAAGTAAATGGAAATTTTGATTAAATTAAACGCCTTCGTTTAATTTAATTAAAATCGTTGCATTCAACAATTTAATCCGACCAAGGTGAGATATCTAATTTAAATCAAATTTAAATGTTGATTTGCGATATGAAATTTACATGTAATCACTATTAAATTTGTGTATGTGATGTGTGAGATCTCTCAATTTTAAAATTTTAATACATACACATATATATATATATAAATAGATCGTTATTGTGATATTAAAATACGCCATATAAAATGCATATATGCGTTGTACAAGATTTAGATTGACTGATTGATGGTATTTGTGATGATTTGTTGAATTATATGTTTTTGTTAGATTAAATTGTCATTTTGTTATAAAATGTTATGTTAGATTAAATTATCATTTTGTTATAAAATTTTATGTTAGATTAATTTGTCATTTTGTTATAAAATGTTATGTTAGATTAAATTGTCATTTTGTTATAAAATGTTATGTTAGTTTAAATTGCCATTTTGTTATAAAATGTCATATTAGAACAAAAACATCATTTTTGTTAGAAATGTCATTTTAGAATAAAAACATTATTTTTGTTAGAAATGTCATATTAGAAAAAAAACATCATTTTTGTTAGAAATGTCATATTGGGAATAATGTTGTATCACACTTAATTGTCATTTATTTAGGAATAATGTTCTATCACACTTAATTGTCATTTATTTAGGAATTATGTTGTGTCATAATAAATTGTCGTTTATTTAGAAGTGTTATAATAAATTGTCATTTATTTAGAAATAATGTTATGTCACATTTAATTGTCATTTATTTATGAATAGTATTGTGTCATAATAAATTGTCATTTATTTAGAAATAATGATGTGTCATAATAAATTGTCATTTATTTAGGAATAATGTTGTGTCACATTTAATTGTCATTTATTTAGGAATAATGTTGTGTCACATTTAATTGTCATTTATTTAGGAATAATGTGTGTCACATTACATTGTCATTTATTTAGAATAATGTTATGTCATATTTAATTGTCATTTATTTAGAAATAATGACGTGTCAATAAAATGCCATTTATTTAGAATATATTCATGTTACATAAAATGTCATTTATTTGGAATATGTTCCAGTTAAATAAAAATGTCATTTTATTAGAAAATGTCAGGTAAAAATAAAAATGTCATTTTGTTAGCGAATGTTATGTTGAAATAAAAATATGTCAATAGTAAAATTTACATTTTTTATAATGCATGTAGAAATGATTTAAAATGATCATTAGTTGGAAATACAAAAATATATAAAGAATAAAACACTATCATTATTATGTTAGCAATATTAGAAAATTGGTCGTATGTTAAAAATATGATTTCTACTAGACAAAACATTATCAATAATGATATTATTAATATGGTAGTTGAAATTATATCATAAATATTCATTTATAATTTTAAATAGTGAAAATTTGTTAAATAGAAAATTATTTAAACTGAATTATAATTGGTTAAATTTATTAACCAACGATTTATTTATATAAACTATTGTTGTTTGAAAACTCCTTATGGGTATTGGGAGGATATTAGTCATACACTAGTCCCAATATTTAGTTGTATGTCAATCGATGGATTGGCAGTTTGTGATGAGCGTTATTATTTACTTATTTTAATTCTCACACAATTATAAATTTCACCCTGGATGTGAATGGATTGTTTAATGATTATTTATCATTATTGTTATATACATGCGATGTATGAAATCCATATAACTGAAATTATATGGTAATTGATTGAGTCGTATTCCGATTCAGAGTTTCTTTTAAAAATAAAGAATATTATAAAATAACGAATGCCGTTATTGGAAACCGACTGTAAGGGCCTGAATAAAATTATTAAAAATATGGAAAAATTATGTAAAATCATAACAAATGATTTGAAAAGAATTTGGATGAAAAATTCCAACTTTATAAGGATAAATATATATTTTTATCGAAATGAATAAGTTATTAGTTAGAATAAATCTTTAAATTAAAATGTAATGAAGTTTTCCAATTAATTAATATTTAATTGGAATTAAATAAAATAAATTGGATTTTTGGGTTCGTTGTGAATAGTGTCTTCAGTAACACTGTTCTTAAACCTAGTTGAGAAAAGAATAAATCCTTTAATTAAGATTATTAGAGTTTCCAATTATGTTTAGTAATTGGAATAAAATGAAATGTGAATTGGGTTTATTATGAACCTTGTTTTTAACAACATTTGTTCTTTAACCGAATTAACATTGAATCTTAAACTTGGAAATTATAAATCTTTTATTAAGATTCAAATGGAAAATTTTCAAAAGTAAAGTTTTCCAATTTAATATATTTGACTGGAATTGAATGGAATTCGATTTAATAATAATCGAGATGAGCTTCTGTGGAAGTAGACCATTACTATATATGGAATTTAAAAGGCTTTGCCGTTATTCCATTTATATTATTAGTCTGATACGGGAATTTATATCGATTATATATTGATTTGATTTCTATGAAAATTCCCTATTTAATGGAAGATGATTTTGGGTTTATCGCGAACTGTGTTTTAAAAGACATTGGTTCTTTAACCCAGTTAAAGACAAGATTAATTTATTAAAGTTGAATACTCATTAAATAATGATTTTTGAGATTAAAAATGAAATGGAGTTTTAATGAATCTTTAGTAAGATTAAAAATGGGAATGTGATAATTAAATGATTAAAAGAATAAATTTTAAATGAATTTATCTTTGATAAAATTAAAGGAACCTTTCCCTAATAATGTGAATATTGATTTAAAAGAATATTCTGAATTGGAATGAGGCATATGATGTGTTTCTATAGCACTTAATTACTGATCATAAATACGCGAGTTATTCGGAAAGACCGGGTTCAACCCATTCTGAATAATTACTACGACAATTAATAGTCGAAAATGAAGATGGTAGTTGAAGACCGGAGGTCTTCACATCATTTGGATGATTACTGATGTCTTGATTGGGTGGCATCCCAAGACAAGGTAATAAGTGGTGATCGTCCAGACGTACTTGGAGATCGACAGATATGCAAGAACCTCTCTTCTGTGTTTGGTTGCTGAGAACTCTTGCTTAACACCCTTCTCTGAGACGTATGAGCTTAGAGGTTATATATTGGCAGAAATCAATGGTAATGATAAGATGCAAATGATCAAGGCTTTTGTTGAAAAGCAGAGCCTTATGGTTGATGATCAAAGCACTACTTTATTTAGCATAGCTTTGTGTAGCGATACTTTGCGAGCCTCACACCCCGGTATGAACCAGAAACGGAAGAAGGATGGCAGGGAGGACATGCGTTTCTTTCTAGCTAGAAGTGGTGTCATGGTATGGATCCCAGATATTTTACTTATGTGGATGATGGAATGAGGCGCCTCGGATTTGAGTCCCTAGTGGCTCTTGATTTACGCTCCATAGGGCAGGGAAACGTATTGTTCGGGAACAACTAATCCACTAAAGTATTTGTGGACTGGCCTTGCTGCTTCTAGGTGCAGTTGCGGCTGTATCCTGAGACTCGGGCTAGAGAGTCTCGAATTCGGTAAGGACGATCCCTTGCCTTGGTTCATGATGGAAATCCAACTTCCAATATGACACCGTGTGGTTTTGATTGTAAAACTAGTATGGCGACATAGTATATGGTAGCTTTGTCGTCTATGATTGATACATTATGATTGAAATGTTTTTGAAACATATATGCACTAGTAATAATATCAAATCCGTTTTATCGTATCAAGCATTTTTGGCCATTATAAGGTAAAACTCTATCCTCTAGTTTGCGTTGCATTGTGTGATGGGACTTGAGTCTTATAATGGTTTCAATTTTGTAAAAAGCATTGCGTTGTTTAACGATTTACTTTATTTCTTGCACTGGCAATCCAATGGAGTAAACCCATTCCGCGTTAGCGGTGTGGTCCTGTGATTAGCCTTATTATTATTAGATAAGTTAAGTAAGATTTCTCATACCAGTCCCATGACTGGCTGGTAGTTTGTTTCATTTTGCAAACTCAGGTGCCCTCTTTTCCACACGGGCAGTCAAGTGGCTTGTTTTCCAAATATCTATTTATTAGGCAGGATTCTGAATCGAAGCTTAAAGCTGTGGCCAGAGCAATGATAGTCTTCTGCTGCATTGTATTAAGTTTATTGTAAATTAATCTTCCGTTTTATTATTATATTCGATGTATTCTGATACTCTGTACTCTGATGTAACATTATTATAAAGTTTATAAAAGTCTTCTGTTATTTGTTCTAATGTGTTGTATGCCCAAAGTTGGTGTATCCGGCGATTTCCCACAAGGAGAATTTTCGGGTCAGTACAAGGTGTATGCTTGAGAAATCTCAAAGATATGAAGAAGGCTTATACTCTTAAATTGGCTCGGAGGATAATTCCTTTTAATGGCTTATGGGCTATATGGATGTGAAAACGGTATATTTGAGAATTTTTTTGGACAATGGCCATTGTTAGCAATGTGTCATCAACCTGAATGCTATTCTTAGCGTTCGGGGCACACTTTCTTCTAATTATGACCAAGAAATTGCTGATGGTAGAGACATAAACTTATGGCAAGGCCCACAGATCAATGGTCGATCCATTATTGATTACGTTGGCTGTGAAACCTATTCAGACTATGGGTTTCCAAATATTCTTGTTTCTCAAATTATTGTCAATGAATCTTGGTACTTGTGTGATTTACCCCTTACTAATAGGAAAAAAAACATATTGAATACTCATCAATTTATCATGGTAGGGAAGGGGATATTTGGACATGGAAACATGTTAATGATTTCGCTTTTAGATCAGCATACAATTGTGTCAGGCATCAGGGGTCTATTTTTGACTGGGCTAATGTAGTATGGAGCAAATGTAATATACCCAAAATGGCATTCACTACTTACAAAGCTATCAAAGGCGGACTTCCTACCAAGGATTATTTGAATAATTGGGGAACTGCCAATTCTACTATGTGTGTTCTGTGTGATGAAGTGTTGAATCTCATAAACATCTCTTTTCGAGTGTAACTTTTCAAATCAGGTTGCCCATTTCAGCTTCTAGAAATTAAATTGACAACTTACCAGTAATGATTTACACCAATTCGTTAATTACTAGGGGAATCCCAAAGAGGGGAAATCCAAGATATATTGCGTCACCCTCACATCTATTGTGTGGTGGATTCGGAAGGAGCGGAATCGTCGATCGTTCCGGGAAAAATCAAGAACAATAGAGGAAGTTTATCACCTGATTTTGAATGAAATGGGTATAAAAATGAAATCAATTTGCAATCGAAGATTTACCTCCACCCTAGGAGATAATGGAGCTCATACAACAAGCGTTGGTCTTGCGGAGATGTTTTATCAAAACCAAAATATTGTATCTGACCCTCCGGTTCCTCCACCATGAATAGGGTTGAATGTTAATTTTGGAAATATTTAGTTGAACTGAATGATGTAATATGTGTAGTGCTTTGAACGGGTTGTCATTCCAGTTAATTGTATTAAACCGCATTTTGGGTTTTTTGCCTAATAAAGTTTATACCCACTTTCAAAAAACAATTGATAATCAAATTTTATATTAATATGAATGTATAATTTAAACTAGAATATGCTCCCATTCAAAGTAACATCTCTCTATTTATATATATATATATATATATATATATATATATATATCATTGTGTGTGTGTGTGTATATATATATTGGTGGTCCAAGATCCTTATCTAATTATGCCTTGACTTAGCTTTGGCTAATCCAAAAAATACGGTCTTTTAGGTAGGCATCTTTTGTCAATTATATCTTTTATATAACTCTTGGATGGCATGATGAACAATTTTGTTAATTTAAATATCAAATATTTCATGCTCTTTGTCTCTAAGGCCGTAATCCTATTATGCAGCCTATTATGTCAGACCCAATAATAAGTTGGAATACCACATTTACTCCATCGCATATAACCAAAATAAAAGGTTCACAATGCTTTGGCATTACCTACATACAATGATTCTGGCATTGATGAGTGTATAGATTGGAAGACATCACCACGACTTAATATAACAAAATTTACTTTAAAGGGATTTTATAATTCGTAGTGGCGAACAATATCATAGTTATCTAAATATATCAAAATATATGTATTTTATATTCATAATATTAATTTGATTTAAATAAAATATATGAACCACATATATGTGTGTTTAAATTCAACGATATATAAGAATCATGCCTACATATTCCTTTCGAACATTTCAAAACAATCTGCTATCTTAACTCTAGAATCAAGGATTATATTCAAATCTAATATGAATTTTCAATTAACCAATTCTACTTCCATATTTATATGACGTTCAACATATTATAAAATTCATTACATGCCCATATTTCACATAGCTTCCATATTTCTTGTTCAAAAAAAAATATACATATATTTCTAACACTTGCAGGAATTGGTATACATATGCAGCCTATTTCCAGAATTACGTAAACATAGGCATATATATATATATATATATGTTTCTCAAAACTCAATTTGAATTCAAAACAAAAATGCATATACATAGAGTATGCAGGCTTTACTTATACATGCATTGAGATAGAACATTTCAGATTATTACAATATACACAAAACAACTTTTATAAACATGTAGGGTCAGACCCTGTCACAAATAATAATACATTATGTCTATCTCATGTATTCAGTCATTTAATCTTAATAAACAACATCTCATATTGAGATTCAATGCCTATATTTAAACATATATATAATTCCATACAGTCAGTTGAAATTTGGTATAATACTATGTATCTACATACACAGTACTACTGACCGAACTTCTGCAAACCTACCAAATCTCATTTGCTTTTGGAATTTCCATGGAATCTGCACCAACATGTCCATCCATATTTGCACACAGGTTCAGTCACACTAATCTATGCAGCAAGGTTAAATCTGCAAATATTTATCCACATATGGTAGCAGATCAACATCCATTTGTAAGTAAATAGTGCATCAAATATGCATTACATATATAAATATATGTCAAATATATATATATATATATATGTATATATAACACTGTTTAAATTCAACCATATATATGTATCAAAAAATATATAGGTAAACAATATTAACAATTATTGTATATTGGTGGATAAGTACATGTTCCTTTCAGGTGTTCATGTATTTAGAAGTCAATATCCCTTTTCATAATATTTAAATGGTTTAAATCATTTGAGTATCAACATTTTGTTATATATATATGCATGTACTTAGGTGTCACATTAAACATATATTCTGATTTATGTTTATGGTCCAGTCAATTAACATACATGTGTATAACTGGTTCTTAAGCCCATCAAAATTTATAATGTACCATGTGAAAAATTAAACACCATCAGGTTATAATATGAGGCAACAGTTCGATTCATATATAGGTTTAATGAACTCTGTAATTCATTTATACAATACATTTGAAGCCAATAAATTTATATAAGAATATATATATATATATATATACACACACACACATACATATTTTGACTTAGGATAAAGGCTTTCTGACCTCAAAGCTTTCCCTGCGATAGACTTGAAAGTATCATCAATACAATTAATAAGCCTCTCCCCAAGTAATCATCCAACCTTGTGATGAATTTCTCATTCTTCTTCTCTCCATTATCGATAAAAGACATTCCATATTTTGACAAGGTATCAAACTCAGCAATGAACTCAGAAACGACCTACCATTTTGCTTAAGCTCCGCAAACTTATGAAAAAACTCTGATTTCTGAACAGTCGGGATAAACTTCTCATAGAAACGAGCTTTGAATGGGTTCCAAGTAATATGATCCTCTGGGGTAGCAGCTTCCTGAGCATTCCAAAGCTTCTCTCTCATGAAAATAGTAAACATCATCTGCATATCAGGAGCATTAGCATTATTAGCTGTCGAGACTGCTTCTTCCTCAATTCCAGAACTAGAGTTCCTAGCATCTTTCCTTGTTTGACGACTCGTTGTTCAATCTTTAATGAATTCGATTAGTCGTCTTTCCAAGGAATCCTATTTAGCGGTGCATGTGCAGGGCAACATTCCTTAAGTATACTAATAATATAGATATAAGTATAGATTTGAAAACAAAAATACAATAAATACACGCTCTCGTATATGTATACTCATCCCCAGGTACTACCCACTTAGGTTAAACTACGCAACCTAAGCTATGATACCAAATGAGACGACCGCCTTGTACCAACTGACACCCAACGAGTTGCGTTGTGAGTGTTCTCGACTAATAAAAGGTGCTTGCCAAAGTTGAAATAATAAAAACCCATGTAACCTGTCGTATATTTCACAACACATGGAACAAAGTATAATAATAACATAAAACATGATATAAAACTGGCAAGACAATGCAAAGTGAATGGATCATAAACATCGGAGTAGTAGATCCATATCACAACATAAGTACCAAATAGATAAATATATACGTACATCTCCAAAATATTGTCTCTAAACAAAATACACTACAAATACCTATAGTAGTGATCAACAAAGATAAACAGGGATAAGAGTATAACTAATACATAGAAGCTTCCTGCTCATCTCCAGTCAGCTACTCGAGCACACCAACTGTCCTTAGTCTACTCATTTAAGAGCACCCGAAGTAATAAAAAGAAATAGATAAAACTCCTAGTCAGACAAAGTCTGGTGTGAGCAATAGTAATCTTAATCACTAATAGGGTAATACAATAGGTATGAAGAATCATATCTGACACGGACCTACATGCAAAGAGTTAGCATATATAATCATGCACTCTACTCTATGGTAATCACAATAGTGAGTGCAAATAGAAGTGCGCGTGTCATAACAATATCAACCATTCAAACATAGCAAACATCCTCACGTTCACTTACTCAGTGCTTTGAATTCATGGCATTGGACACCTCGATCACCCCTTCCAAGTAGCACTGGTAGGTATGAACGTCAACTGACTCTACTAATCAATCTCAACACCAGCTACTAGATCAAAACGACAACAGACTCTAGTGAATAATTCCTACCTACAAATGAGACGACCGCCTCGTACCAGCTGACACCCAACGAGTTGCGTTGTGATGGTGCTCGACTAATAAAAGGTGGTTGCCAAGGTTGAATTTATAAAAACCCATGTAACCTGTTATATATCTCACAACGCATGGAACAAAGTATAATAATAACATAAAGCATGACATAAAACAGGCAAGACAATGCAAAGTGAATGGATCATAAACATCAGAGTAGTGGATCCATATCACAACATAAGTACCAAATAGATAAATATATACATACTCCTCCAAAATATTTTCTCTAAATAAAATACACTACAAATGCCCATAGTATTGATCAACACAGATAAATAGGGATAAGAGTATAACTAATATGTAGAAGCCTCCTACTCATCTCCGGTCAGCTACTCAAGCACGCCAACCTGTCTTTAGTTTACTTATTTAAGAGCACCCAAAGTAAGAAAAAGAAATAGATAAAACTCCAAGTCAGACAAAGTCCAGTGTGAGAAATAATAATCTTAATCACCAATAGGGTAATACAATAGGTATGAAGAATCATACCTGACATGGACCTGCATCCAAAGAGTTAGCATATATAATCATGCACTCTACTCTATGATAATCACAGTAGTGAGCGTAAATAGAAGTGCATGTGTCATAACAATATCAACCATTCAATCATAGAAAACATCCTCACGTTCACTTACTCAGTGCTTTGAATTCACGGCATTGGACGCCCCGATCACCCCTTCCAAGCAACACTGGTAGGTCTGAACGTCAACTGACTCTACTAATCAATCTTAACACCGGCCACTAGGTCAAAACGACAACAGACTCTAGTGAATACTCCCTACCTAGTCCACAACGTCAATGGGCTCTAGGGTCCGGGAAAATCAGGTATAAATTGTCAACCGACTCTAATATCCTTCTCATGCTACTCTTCCAATGGTGCACCCAAGTGTCAAATGCCATTGACTTCCTTTGCACACGTACCTGCAGCAAAGTCGAGCCTAAAAGTCACCCCATTGGTTCCTGTTTGGATCCTTGGTGGGAACTTCACACTTAGACTTTCTTCCCGCCTCGGGTTTAAATAGTCGTACTTGAGTTGGTCTTCGAAAAAAAGCTTGATGGTCGTCGTGGAGAAGTATAACACGCACATCCAGCTCTCGAAATCTTGCTCTAACAATTCGGCTATAACTAGAGCTGAGAATGTCGAGTCGTAACCTGTAGTACTTCCAGAATTGTTTTTAACATCATATATCGCCATACGACGGCGTTTGCATCCATCCTAACAGTCTTGGGAAATGTCTTGGCTTACCAAGTAATCGAAACAATATCTATATCAACCAACAAGATCAAAACATCCAAAAACATGGTTTTCCCTTTATTCCTCAAAATCCAGGATTCACAATCTAAGTCCAAATCATCCCAAACTTATATATACGTCATAACATAATTAATAATGAATCCTAAGCATTTGTACATATTTTTATGAGCAACCCATATGCTAATCTATCCTAATTAGTGAATAAGAAAACTAATACTTACCTTAATCACCTCAAAAAGGGTAGATCCGAAAAAGTGCTTGGCTTGGATTCCAATATGTTACAACAGCTTTTATATTGATGTGGTGTTAATTTAACTTGATTTGCACTTAATTAGGTAGTTGAACTCCTAAATAATGGATTAGTAGGAGGTAGAATCTATAAATGGTTGATTAGAAGTTGGAAATGTGAATAAGGAGATTCCTAGAGAATATAGAAAACTTCTTTGAGAATCCACTAAGAATTGGCTTCCAAGAGAAGCCACTAACACTTAGGCTTCTACGAGAAGCCATAAGATATGACTAGGCTTTTAAGAGAATCCACTAAGAATTGGCTTCCAAGAGAAGCCACTAAGATATGACTAGGCTTTTAAGAGAATCCACTAAGAATTGGCTTCCAAGAGAAACCACTAAGATATGATTTGGTTTCCAAGAAAATCCACAAAGAATTTGCTTCCAAGAAAAGCCACTAAGATATGGCTAGACTTCTATGGGAAGCCATTAAGAATTGGCTTCCAAGAGAAGCCACTGAGATATGACTATGCTTCTAAGAGAAGCCACTAAGAATTGGCTTTCAATGGAAGCCACTAACACTTAGTCTTCTTTGAGAAGCCACTGAGAATTGACTCAATGTAACCTCTTTATAGAATGGGAAACCAGTATCTAAATCCAATGAAAGTGGTTTTAGGTCTAAGTTCCTTACCAATCAAAAGTTATAGATGAAAATGGTAAAGTAGGAAATGGATCTATTAGTCATTTCCCAAAGTTATAAGGCCATACGACCTTATATGAAATTAACACAAATATCTATGATCTTTCGGTACGTAGAATATTGGTCGTTACACTTACTATTTCCTTTTCCAAATCATACAGTCCTTCGTCTAAACAGCTTTTACATCGAGAGTTCCTCTATCAACTCCCGCATCTTCCTCCTGTAGAAATCTATCTAGTTCAAAATAAAATTCCCTTGGCAGATCCATCTGAGTGAGATCTTAAAGTCTACCAATCCCAAATTCTTGAAATAGTAGCCAAAAGCAACATAGATGTTTATAGTCAATCCACCGACGCCACCACCACATTGAACTTTTCCACAAAAGAGCGCAGAGTTTCTCCAGTCCTCTGCTCGATAGTTGTAAAAGTCAATACAATTTTTGGTCAAGATATATAAACCCTGAACTGCTTAATAAACCATGCGACCAAAGCATTCCAACTACCTATTGATTCTAACTCCAACTGCCTAAACTACATGGCAGCGATATTTTTGAGATAGAGCATGATGCACTTAGCCATGGCATTGTCCATTACCGATTGTACTTCCATATAGCCCATGTAGTGCATAAGATAGAAAGTAGGGTCCTTCCTACCATCGTAAGCTTCCAGAACCGACAACTTGAAATCGACGGGGGATTTCAGGAATTTCCGAGAGCCTAAGTGAAGGGACTACAATTAACACTATCCAAATCCGATTGTCACGCCCTGCCTCGAGTAAAAGGACAAATCTTGTCCGCAATTCAATTCCCATCGCCGAGGAGTTGCCTCCAATCATCTAAGCTAATGTTGTTGGCCCTAAAGTCCAATTCAGTAGGAGTACACCGATATAGAACGTCAATAATCAGGTCGGCCTCAACCCTAAGGCTGGGTTTGACACTGAATAGAGGCCCCAACTCCATTTCCATTCAAGTCCATGAATATGCGGATATTATTCATTCCATCAGGGTGAACATCCAGAGTGCAATGAGACACTGGGTTGTGAGCTAAGCCAATACCATTGAGGGAGTTGGCCTTTGGCCGTATTGGTTTTGTACTGAGTGGAAATCGGAATGGTATCGATCTGGAGGCAAACATGATGTATTATCCTCGAGCCAATTCCTACAATGCCACTGGGTCCTTCTCTGGTGGTTGCTCAAATGACTATCCCGTTGCCTCCTGAACTCTCCCATTCTAGAGAAGAAGTTATTTATCATCTCCTTCTTCCGTGCGAGGAGTTCATCCGGTCTTTCCATGCAGGATTGCAGTTCCATAATAACCCCGTCCATTTCTTCCTAGGTTAGGTAGTTTAAAGAATCTCCAACGGAGGAAGCATTCTGAATTCCTTATATTATAACACTTCTAGCCTACATGCTCAAATCCTTCTTCTTCTTTTTCACCATTGCTGATTCCCCCAAGCAATCCAAATCCTCAAAGTTAGAAAGATAATTGTCATGCCTATATCTAGCGCGCCAAAATGTTGACTTGAAAATTGGTTCTTTATAGCACAACATAAAAACGCCGAGGATAATCACACAAATACAAATACAGATCGCAGAAAAGTAAAATAACACAAAGAATTATAACGGTTCGGAAAATCCTGCCTACGTCTACTAGTTGCAATCAAGGTTTTAAACTCTGATGTCGGTCGTGTTTCATCTCGGAGGTTTTAGAGACTTGATCTTGCAGCAGGAGAGATCTCATCAAGATGAGTCTAACTCTGATGTTTGTCTCAGATTTTTATCTCCGGTCTGAAAGCTGATATCGGAACCATATCGGGATATTTGATATGTTAATAACAGGTATCCTTACATAATAGTTTTTATAAATGCTGTTGTAAATATATTAGCTAAAACTTGAATAGCAAAATCACTTCACTATTCTTAATTTGCGAAAGAACATTCGTATTCACAAATTATAAAAGCCTAAAATAAAAAATAACACAATACAAATAGTTTATAGATTACAACTAACGATGCATGAACATGAATTATTATTAAACATAGAACATAAAAAAAAATCTGAAACATTAAACAGTTCAGCATAAGTAAAACATAAAATACATAATTTCATAGGTAATGCCAATGTAAATAATGACGAATATGAAAATAATAAACATTGTAGAACATATATGAATATACGATATGGTCATTTAACATGCAATGAATAAAATAACTAGAGATTATTTTGGCTAGATTTGAGTTTTTTGAATTATATCTTTGATTCAGGAACCAATTTAAATTTTAACTAGAAAAACCAAGATCTCTGACGATATTTCAATATCTCGTCCCGATCGATATATCATCCGATATTACAGTATCTTGGACGATATATTCAAAATAAAATTTGCAGTTTCATTTTAGTAGGAGCCCAAAATGAGATCACGGGTGATGTTTTTAAGATCTAAAGAGTGGTTGCATTCTTACTGTTTATACAATACGATTACAAATACAGTCCAATTTCCTTGTAAGAAAAGTAGGGAAAAAGTGTGTCTTAATGGAAATAGTGATATCCTTGCATAAGAGTGACATTGAGAATTCGATCCCTTAATATGTCCAAGTTCCCAAATACTTATAAGTGGTACAGTGATCCATTCGCCATAGCGTAGTTGCTAAAAAATCAAAGTAGTGGTGTAGGCCATGTCCAGTAGTGGAGATAGTACGAAAATCTATATTAATACGCTCTTCATTTGGTATCGAACCGGATTGTGGTCGATACCGAACCGATCATGCCGACTTAAGGAATAAGTCTTCCACTATGCCACTCTCTCGAAGGCCAAATGCCATATGTCTTTGTACCATCTGAACGCGGTGTGAATCCATTGTATCCTAAAAACTGAAAGTGGTACTTCGTGTTTCACGAAGTCTCACTGATCCGGAATGAGACCAGGCAACGTATGTTGGTTCAAACTTTGAAGTCCATGCGCTTATACCGAACCAAGGATTTGAGGCAGAGTGTCAAACTGAAATTGCTAGGTGGAGTTATGCTGACCCGGAGTAAGTCCCATGCCGACTCGAAGCGGGTTAAACCATATCGATCTGCGGATTGATATGCAAGCCGAACCGAAGTTATGTCCACCCAAACTTTTTGTTTTCTTAGCTTTCTCAACCTTAACCAAGCAATTTCGAGTTTGTCTAAGTTCATACTCAAGACCTATGCAATTCAATGGCAAGAAATCCAAAGTGTGACTGCCTTAGCAAAAGGTGGGTCAACACCTTACCTTTTCCATTCACTAAGTCGCAATGTGAACATAAGTGATGCCCTTAAGTTAGTATCGATTCTTCCATATTACCCAATGTCAACTCATGCGTTTTTCATACTAGCCACCATTCTTCTCGCTTTATGCTTCAGAATCTATCCTCTAAATTCCGTCAATTCTGACTAATTAAGCCTTCAAAATGCTCAATTTTCCAATCTAACGTCCTTCGCAATCACAAGGTTGGCAAACTAGAACAAAATATATCATCTAGAAAAACATAGCAATGGTTTCATCTAGTCAAACATACAATTAATTAATCGAAACAAGACAAACAACCAATTATTAAACATGGAACTACCCAAAATCATGAATATACATACCTATAGTGGATGAATTCTAAGAAAATTTTGATCATGTGGATATTAGACATATGATTAGGGTTTAATTAGGTTTATGTTATCAAACTCATGTAAAATTATGCGTTTCTAACATATAATTATGAAATTTTAACGTATAATTCTATACCGAAGAGCGAGAAGTCATAAACCACTCACAATTACCAAATTAATGCAAATCTAGTGTAGATCTGATTTGAACGACGAATATACAAGTGAAGTACCAAGATCAATCTTCTAATTAATGATCTAAACACTAGTTTATAATTTGATATGAATATAATATGAATTTGGATGAACTAGAGTAGATGTGTGGCTAATTTAGATTTAATGTTAACTTAGAATGAAAGGGAAACTTTCATAACGACAACTGGCCCTACGTATCGGTTTCGCTAATTAAACTAAGGAGACAACTACCAAGGCTTGCTAATTATTTACAAATTTTAGCCAATACTTTTTGAAACTTAAAACATGCATAACGTTCTAATTTGAATTCTAAATATCCAGCTTGACTATTTAGTGGAATGGAAAATCGTAATCTCAAGGCAATAAAATAGGTTAAATACCCTAATTCGACTCCTATCAATAGCTATAGCCCAAATAAGTTTTTCACGGTCAATGATGTGACATAGGAATTCGAAAAAATTCCAAGTACGTAAAATATCCTTCGGAATCGCATCCCGAATTTACAGGGCCATACAGTCCCATATGAATTGAATAGAAATATTACACAACCCTAAAATATGTAAAATACGGGTTGTTAAAAATGGTTCCATTGGTTTAAGAATCTAACTCTATTGACGAGTACAAGAAATTATAAATTTATGATTATTTATGGTGCTCTAAGCATCATCAGGAGGCTTATTTGCAAAAGCGATTGTTGAAAATCGAGTTTAGTAGCAACATAGCAAGTCGATGTTCTAAGCAAGTAAGAATGGAACTCCATTAATGTTTATTAGCTTAAATGTTCTGTCTTCAAGCTTCTGGTCAATAACGTAGGGTCCTTTCCAATTTAGTCCAAACTCCCACATTCCAAAGAGAACCCATTTCAAAATGAGATCCTAACCTCAAAAATATTGTTGCGAAGCTTGGCATTAAATATCACGCTATTTTCCCCTAGTGAGCGACTACTCTCAATTCAGCTTTCTTCCTCTTTTTATCGACTTGATCAAGGGATTCAATTACTAGTTCCTTATTTTCTCCTTAAATGAAATGTATTATACGATGAGATGAGACTTCTGGTACCATTTGGATCATGGCTTCCAATCCATTAGTCAAAGTGAAGTGAAAGGCATGTCTCCAATCATCAACTTATGAATTTTCATATATGCCCATAACGCTAGTAGAAGCGCATTAACGTAGATGCATTTAGCTCTACTCATCCATTTCTTTATAGTGAATTTGATGATTTTATTCACTGCTTCCACACATTTGTTTGCTTGTGGATGTGCTACCGTAGAAAAGATTTTCTCTGTTTGTATTGCCTACAACGGTCATTGAACTTGAAGCTTATGAACTAAGTTCCATTTTTGTGATAATTTATAAGGCACTCCTAACCAATATTTTTTACTATAAAATTACCTGTTTTTTGTTGTTATTATGCGGTAACCAAATCTAGTTTAGTTCATTTTTCAAAGTAATTTACTACAATGATTGCATATTTTGCTCCTCCTTTTGCTATTGGTAGCACGGCGACGACGTCGGTTCCCATTCACAAACTATTGATGAGGCTTTCAGAATCTTTATGAAACTCTACCACACATAGCATTTTTTCATGTAGTCATCTTCATCTATGTTTAGCATTACCTATATTTATCCATAACATAACACTCTCTTTACCAACATTTTCCTATTTACATGGTTACCACATCTTCCATCATGGATCTCCATAAGAATCTTCCTAGCTTCGACCTATGTTACATACCAAAGCATAGGGGCGGAGAACCCTTTGTGGTATAGTACTCTGTCCTACAACATGAATCATGGAGTCTTTTGAATAAGATTCTTCTGTTTATTCCCATCCCGAGAGAGTACTCCCCTAAAAATTTGTCCATAATTGATGTTACCTACAACTTTGCCTCCATTGTACAGTCCAGTATCTAGTTGGTGTTCATTTGATCAATGCCTGATGACGTTAGAACTTTCATTGAAAAAAATCCTATTACTTGTGTTACCTAGAACTCACAAGTTTGGCAAGCGAATCTTCCTTCGCATTCTCCTCACTGGTAATGTTCCACATCTTATAATGCTCAATATTATTAGTAGATCCAATGTTATGACAAGTAAAGGGAAAGTCTTACACCCTTAGCCTTATATTTCTTCTGTACTTAGCAAACATATAGGCAAACATTGTTGTAGATGCGTGGTGTCTTTTTTTCTGTCGTTTGGGGATCTCTAGCATAATTTTTTTCTTGAGTTATGCTTATCAAGGTTCTACCGATAAATACTTCCATTGCGTAGTTACCATTATATTGTCTTCCTTTTTCCCCACCCAAGCTAGGGAATTCCACAATAAAATATACCTACGCATGTTCGTTGATTTCTCTACTACAAAAAAATGGGGTCTTTACCAACCAATTGTAAGTGTAGGCAAAACTAACATAATGGTGGGTAATATATTTTAGCTACCAATATTGAATTGGTAGAAATTGGTGGGTAAAGGTTAGTGGAGAAAGAGATTTTACCTACACTTATTGATATTGGTAGGTAAAAGGATCAATGGACCCCACTATTTTATGACTCAAATAATGAGTCATCAGCTGATGTGTCATCGTACATGGCTGCTGACATGGCCGATGATGTGTCATCCTACATGGCTGCTGGCATGGATGATGATGTGTTATCATGCATAGCTGTTGACATGGTTGTCGTAGTAGTATATACATGGCATATATTAATGCCGACACTTGACATTTAATGGTTGGTTCATGTGTCAAATAATAATTTGTCCATATGTCATCATTTGATTAGTGCATATGACATTATTTTTTAGGCCATGCGGCATTATTTACTATAAATAAATATTTACATAATTTGAATATTTAAACATAATTTATTTTTAAACAAATAACAAATATTTATTCAAATAAATATTTATTACACTTTCGAATAGTACACATATTGTTTCCTCACTATTACACGACCACTTATACATACACTTCCTCGCTACATTTCACTCGTATAGATTGGCACCTTTCTACACACTCATTCACTCTTATACATGTACATTGTCACTCACACTCTCACTCTAGTTTTAGTCATCGGCTTCTTGCTCCAGAATTTATCTAGTCGTCTGTCGTACCTGTCATAATAAAATAACACGGTAAATTGAAAATGAAAATATTTAATTTGCAAATATAAATTTTATTCACCTCAGTAAGTTGGGTTGTTTCTCCTCATTTTTCCAGACCGGTTCAAAAAAGTGTATGTGTGTGTGTGTATATACATATAATACACACACACTCGAATAGCGGTAATTTTTGCCAAATTATGGTTACCAGCCGTATTAAATAAGTTTTTGCAAACTCTGACAGTTTCTGCTAAAGAGTTTTTCCCTCAGTGGAAATCTATACCTAGACGGCCTTTAAGCTACAAGAAGTGGTTAGAAATATAAGTTTTAAAAGAACCTCATTTTTTTAACATTATTAGTATTACCGTACAACATCGGGAAAACCGACCGTCAAATTATATAATTTTAAAAATAAAAAGATTTGTTATTATCGTATTTGTAACAAATACGAATTTTCGATTCTGAAAATTGACACAAAAACACCATGTCGAACATTCAAGCATTGAAAACATAGGAACATTATTAGAAAGAAATTAGAGGGTGATATAAGAAAGAAAGAAATATTAGAATAGTTGAAGAAGAACCAACAATACAGAATCAAAATCTCACATTGCAGCGGAACAAAATACAATATATAAATAATCTTTACTAAGAGCTTTGAAAAATATACTTACAATCATCAGAATACATCAACACATCTGGACAGTTATAATAACATGTCCTCATATACAACACGTAGCGGAATAGTATCTATATAATATCATACATCTGAACTCTTCCAGCTCGTTTCTAGACTTCGCAACACCCGATAACCTGAACCTATACAACTAGGTCTAACCTGAGCATTACAGACACCGGATCATTCTGGTGAATAAGAGTGAGAAAAACACAGTAGGTTTAAAGGCCACACGCAACTTGATTTTAATGTCAAAATCCTTTCAAAAGAAAAGGATAATCGTAAGACCAAATCCACACATAAATACGGATGGTTTTTACCTTATGATAACCCAAAACATTTTTGAACTCAATATCTTTTCTGATATTATAATAGTGTCTAATTACAAATAAATATCAATCTAGCGGAAAGCTTGCGTCTCACGCTCTACATATACAGTATACAATAAAAACCGCAGGCACTTATGGGAGAATGGATTTTCGTGGCAAGGTTTGGGCAACCACCTTTACGACGATGTACCTCTAGAGATGAATACATTGGGGGTTCAACAAGAACATCTTGTAACCTAGGCTAAACATGACCGACCCCTCACTTCACTTGAGAGTACCACATATATCATCACCACGGTTGGGGGCCAGCCAACCGAACCGATAGCATGTATGCAACTAAAATAAAACTGACAACCGAAGGCATTTGATTTCTCCAGATTAGGCAATGATATATCCTTTTGATGGGTGCGACCCACATAGCCATGCGACCTACCCGATTTTAACCATTTCCCGGTCGATGAGGTTTGAGGATATAAATACGTTTGGAATATCTGGCCACCATTCACTTTGAATGCCACATCGTCAAATCCGTCAGAAATCACTAATTAACGTCCCCAAAAATATTCTGCGTATTTAGCTAAGAGAACGTGTCCACTATTCTCCGCCTTCAACAAAAATACATTTGAAGAAATCAACATACGTGATCCTTTGGAAATACTTTGTCAGACATTTGTCCATACAAGTCATCCAGGGATAGGATGAATCGAAGGCACCCTCCTACCACATCCTATTCAGGTATCACCCTAAGGATCGGTAGCAAGTAGTCCTTGCGATCCGAAGATTTCACTCACGACAAAATCACTGCCAAAATACCTCTGGCCGCTAGACCAAAGAAATTCAACAAGTGGTTCTTCCGCTCATAAAGATCGACGGTCTTCAATTGATCCATCTTCAATCTGTATCTTCACGTATTTGCTGGTTCGAAATGGTTTTTGAATATAAATTCGATCCCGGTCTTTCCGTACCAACAATCGTATTGGCCAGATTTGATAGTTTGTTATTTAACTATCAAATAAATAATTATGAGTATAAATGAGTTAATAGATTCAGTACTCGGCATTACTTGTCCTATTTAATTAAACATTTGTTATTCATTTTCTTTAAATCATCCAATATTTGGAATTTATCCTTTACTTATTATAATGAATTAGAATATTTTTAAAAATCATTTCATTCACTTATAAACTTTTTGAATACAACTTTCAATGTTCTTTACGGAAATCATATCTTATGTTTCCCTCAATTTCTCTCATTTATAAACTAATATCATTCTTGGATAATCGTGAAGTCGTTCAAGTTGGGGTATTTTATTTACCTCTCATACCTTGACTAACAACATTCATATCTTCAGAATAAATGGAAGTTTATTAACCACATGGTTTCCTTTTGAAACCTTCCTTAAATCTCAACACTGTTTACTTAATAATTTATTAAGTAAACTATTATTATATAATTCTCTATTAATATTTAATGATCCTTTATAATATTATACCCGGGCTTCGATTCCATCAAAAATAGGATCCTTTATAAAATTCTTCAAAACTTATTTGCAATACTATATTTGTTTTAAATCATATATAACTGTCTTTAACAATCTAATATAAATATCTTTACAAATCTTATATACATATCTTTATACTCTTATATTGACATCTTTTAGGAATCCTTGTATTTATTTTATTAAAATAATTCAACTTATCATCTGTAACAAATGTTACAAATTTCATTTAAAAACTTTTAATTTTCTTATTTGTATCCTTTCCAAATCATTACGACAACTTATGCGCTGTCTAAAATCACATTGCGCTCCTTTTAACGATCTCCATTTTATAAATCAAATAGTTCAATTTACTATTTGTAACAATTATTACAAATTCATTTTTCAAAACTCTTACTCCATTTACAAATTCCATTTGTAAATTATTATCGACATCTAATATTTCGATTACATTTCTAAACTCTTAACTTCCATTTACAAAATCATTTGTAAATCATTTACGACACTTATATTTGTTGCCATTTCCAAAATCTTTTACTTAGTTTATGCTCTTGCCTCGATTAACATTCCGAACTTCGGAATATCACATTCGAACTTCGAAATGATTTCAACTCCGCTTAGCATTCCGGACTTCGGAATATTACATTCTGAACCTTAGAATAAATCTCACTTCGTTAGACATTTCATACCATTTTCCAATTTCTTGATACCCTTTTCTAACTTCAAATATTAAATAAATATTTTATTTAAGCTATCGTATTCGCTTAAAATCCTTTTTATATCTTCGTTATAAAACTCAGTTTTAATATCAAACCCGTTAAATCCTTTCACATTTCAATTCGACTACGATCACTTTTTAAATGAATTAAAAAGTAGTCTCCTAAATTATTATTAAATAAAATAATAGTGATCTACTTTAATCATTAACTACAGTAGCAGTAGTTAATTTCTTAATTAACTAAAATAGATAGCAAATTTCTTTTTAAAATCTTATTAATATTGAAACAATTGTTCATTAAACTATTTATTAAATTAATTCAAAACAAATTAATTTAAAAATCAATCCCGGTTAAAACAGTTGACTTAGTTAACTCAATACACGGTTATCTCGTTTACCAATCCCAATTAGTCCTTTCTTTAAATTAATTAATAATATAATTAATTTAAATAATTCCATTTAATTATTTATTAAAAACTATTATTCAAGTCTTAATCGTTAGGTTAAATTCCTACCCTCTTACTTATAAATCTGATTAACATCGGAATTTGCTTTATAAAACCAATTAATAATTATTTATAACCTTAATTAATAAATAATAAATATTTATTTTCCTTTAATAAAATTTTATTGAAAATAATAGATTCAAAATCTATTTCCAGTTATAAAATAAATTTTATAACTTCACTTTTATCGATTCAACTGACGGTGAATCCATATTGAAAAACAATTAATTTACAGGCCTTATACTGCCAATTACTCAACCAATTCTACCCATTGGTTAAAACAGAACAAACATTGAACTTCAGGTCAATGGTCAATAACCAAATCAATCATATAATCAGAACAGTTCATATAATTATAATATAACAGATTATTTCTATAATAATAAATAACGACTATTTAACAGAAACCAATTTATTTAACACAACAAAACAGTTCAAGCGAAACACGTTTATTTTATAACGTGGCTAACAAGGTAAGTTACCTCCATTGGGTCAAATCGTTAAAATAACGATTTGGTGTTTCACCGAAATTAAACAACGTTTAATTTTATTGGTTCAATCAATATACGATTATATATTTAACAAACAGTCAACCATTAGCTACTATAGCACACGAAATAAAAACCCGACTTATATAAAATATAAATGGGGTAACTGAGTGAGTTTAACTCACCTTGATTTGATTCAGTGTTGAAACGGCCGGTTTCAGTTAAATTAAACTAACATTTAATTTAACTGAAATTTTCAGTTGCATCCAAATTTGTCCAAATTAGTTCTGTGACATAGTGTCCATCAAGATGATTCCAACAATGCCTGGTTTGTCCAATCTGTTAGCGAAATAAGACGTTATTCACAATATAATTTAACATGGTTTTGAATTCGTATAATTAACCCTAAATAATATTTAATTTATCTAACTAAGTTTGTTTAACACAACATTTCTTTTATCGTATACATATGTTAACACAGTATGCATATATATTAACAATTTATGTGTATATTCTTCTTTGACAATGATCACATAAACTAATTGCATTTAACTGTATGCATATATAACTTAATAGTGTGTGTATATATATATATATCTAACTAAGTTAAGTAAAAAAACTAGATTTAACTATAAGATATATATGGGCAATACCTATATTTCCAGCCCAGCTCAAATTCACCATAACCGCTCCAACTCGTTTTGGCTCTTCTAGTTTGTGCAAATCAGATGCTTCACATAATATAAAACCCGATACCCAATCCCATGCAACAGAGTCCCCCTTCCCTTTTTGCAAGTCATGCTTCTGAAGCCTCTTCCCTACGATAACCGTAATTCCTCCCTTTCACGTTTGAACCAAACAAGGTCCATTCAATCACTTTGCTTCATCGATTATGCCTTCTGCTTCATTGTTAACTCCAGAACCCGCTTTAGCACCAAACTTCCATGCCTGCCTCCTGTCGACAGCCGGACCGCCACCAGGGACCAGCGAATCGAGCGCCATACCATCTCAGACCCTCGCCAGAATTCCTACATCACAGTCCCTGTCGATTGCCTCCAGATCCATCTCGAATGGCACACCTTTAGCCATAAGTTCCGGTCACCTTATCGTGTTAAGCCAGAACATCACCGTTGGATATAGAGGTCTCGATGAGATGAACAATATTATAGAAGAAAGTATTGGGTTTAAATTAGTGGATTGAAAGATCAAATGGAAAAAAGATTGGAAAAATTTTAGGTGTTGGTTTCATTTAGGGTGGAGCGCATGTTCAGTTAACCTCGCATTTTTGTGTTGACCATAAATTAGGTTAGGCTGAAGCAATATATAAGGAATGGACACAAAATATTAATATTTTATTATAACAAAGCTTACACATAAAGTATCCTATTAAAACAAACCCATATGATCTTCGTTTTTGACCAAATAATGTAATCCTAGCATTAAAAAATTCTGGCCCCAATGGGACAGGTTTTGCCGAATTCCGATGTCGTTTGTGAAAAGTTCTTTCTAATTATCGATGAAAAATCACGCGTTTAAAATTCCTATAATTATAAAAAAATAAAAAAAATTGAAACCCTGACCTCCTACTAGAACTTTTCCTAATGGATCCAATGAACTTTATTTCGTTACATTCGGAGTTCGTTTGGCCAGTCGTTTATTCGTTAAAAGTTACATCTGTCTAAATAACATAAACGATTAAATAAAAACAGAGACATTTTGTAAAAACCCGCAACTTCCCCGTAAAGGAAAGCGTTGGATAGTTCGAGAACAAGCCACAACAGAACACATACAAAAGAACATTTCATTGTATATTACAACAATGCATCAGAATACAAGAATATACAGAGTATAAAAGAATATTACACAGAAATATCAGAGATTACAATACATTGTATAACAGCGGAAAATAATACAATACACAACTAGAAGAGATATACGGATACAAAGCTTTCCGGATATCATTCCAGCTGTAAACCAGGATCCTGTGAATATAAATCTGCAAAACCAAAACTACTAGCTGCCCGTGTCGAAATAAGGGCACCCAGAGTTTAGGTTAAAACAATAAACTCCAGGTCAGTCATGTGACTGGTGTGAGAACTAAAACAGTTATTTAAAACTTTACTTTAAAAGAGAGTAATTCAAGGGACCACGCCGTATAACACGGAACGGGTTTCCTCCCAAGAATACTAGTGCATAGAATAAACAACGCAATGCTTTTTCGAAAAATGAAGCTATTATAAGACCCAGGTCCCATCACACAATGCAACGCAAGCCGGAGGATAGGGTTTTCCCTTATAATAGCCAAACATGCTTAGTACGTTTAAAACAAATCATTTGATACTATAATATGTGTATAGTGTCAAAACGATTCCAATCATAAATATCAATCATAGACGGCATGGGTACCATATATCATGTCGCCCTACTAGTTCTACAATTAAAACCGCAATACACGTATTGGAAATTGGATTTCCATCATGGTGGCTCCTGATTCGAAAGATCGATCGCGGAATGCAATTCACCACGGCTTACGTCCCAACAAGAGAACACCGTCTGCATCCGCACATTTGGGACCAGAGTACCACCGCGGCTTACGTCCCAGCGAGAGAAAACACCGCTTACTCTATATATCCCTGAGCACTAGGCTCATCTCGGTCGACCGAATCCACGACACCACTAAGGTGCCCATCCACGAAAAAGCATACTGATCAAACCATCAGTTTGCCACCATACCGGGGTGTGAGGCTCGCGGATCAACGCTATACACAAAGCCATGCTATATTAGCTGCGCTTTGATCATCAACCACCAAACTTTGCTTTTCAACAAAAGTCTGGATCACTGCATCTCAGCATGCCACACTATCAATCCATATCGTACCACTGATTTCTGTCAATATATAACCTCTGAGCTCATATGTCTCAGAGAAGGGCGTTAAGCAAGAGAATAAATTCTCCGCCGCCAAACAGATATATATTTAGCAGAGATCAACAAATACAATATAAAGGAATACAATGTCAGGCACACCATCCATTTACAAGTCTGTTCTAGGTCTGAACGAAACCGGAGGCACTTTCCTCGCATATCCATCCATCTCCAAGTACGTCTGGACGACCACCAACTATTTCCATCTTCTTGGGTGTACAGCCCAATCAGGATCGTCAGTAATTATCCGAACGATGTGAAGACTTCCGGTCTTTAACCACCGTCTTCATCTTCGACATATCGTCGAATCGGTTATTCAGAATGGGTATAAACCCGGCCTTCCCGAACAACCCGCGTATATTAAAAACGAATGTTACACAAACACAGCATACGCCTCATTCCAATTCAGTAGCTACTAACCGTAAATCAACAAGAGAACAATTTCCCAAATATTAAACCCGAAGGCCGAAACCAACATCAGATCAATACCCAGGAAACCATTCTTCTTAGCTAACCTACAGCTAGTTTCTAAATTTCAATTCTTAGGGAAAGGTTCCCATTAATTTTATCCAAGATAAATTCTTTAAAATTTATCCTTTGATCTTCCTTTGGATGTCATTTCAAACCAAATTATGGTTTTCCAAACTAGTCGAGATTAGCGAACCACACCGAAGTAATTATTTATTTTATTTCCCAATCCCAACTTATTCATCCCATGAAGCAAAACTGGTAATACTCCATATCTAACACCACGGTGTTATCGGTAAAATTAATTACCATTTCACGTTCAAATCTAATTAAAGATTTAACTATCGCCTTGGAGCAAAAATGGTGATACTCCATTCTCGCTCATTTTCTAAAGTTGATAATTTAAATTATCAATTCCCCATTTCAATCTAATTGCAGATTCATTAAAACTCCTTTTACTGGGTTAAAGGACTAGGTGTTATTTAAAACACAGTTCACGACAAACCCATGAATCAATTCTGGTTTAATTTAATTCAAATATATTAGGAATTCCGATTATTTAAAACCCCTTTTTAAATCTCATTTATTTATTTAAAAACAAATCGGGTTTTAAATTTGGTTCAAACTAGTTCATTTTGATAAAAATCTATTTTTATCTTTTCAAATATGGAGTTTTTCATCCTAAATTTCCCCAAATCATTTCTAATGATTTTACACAAATTATTGATATTTTTAATAATTTTATCAAGGCCCGTACAGTCGATTTCCATTAATGGCCATCGAACTGCACTTACAGCGACCTTTTTCAAATTTGATTTGGACGTAACTCCAAATCCAACCGTTAGATTTCAAATTTCTAATATTCGCTAGAAAGCTCTTTTCGATACGAACCCAACGGTTCCGGTTTTAGGAGAATCCGACGGTCGGATCTCCCGTAATGTCCGTCTGAAATAAATGGTCGAAATTCACGAACTGCCGCGGCGCGGCGCGTTCTATTCAGGCCATTTATATTATATATATAATATATATAATATATATTTCGTCGATTTCTATTTAAAACGAGTTTTATAAATCGTTTTAATTTCGTTTCAAAAACAATTTCACTTCCATTTCAATTCAAATCAAAATTGAATTTTTTTCCTTATAAATTCGTTTTAAAATTCATTTCTACTCAATTCAAATTTCAATTAAATTTGAATTCATTTCAATTCGTTTTCAATTTGAATTCGTTTTCAATTCAATTCAATTTCAAAGTCGTTTTCTATTCGATTCAATTCAAATTGGTTTCCTAATCGATTCAATTCAAATTGGTTTTCTAATCAATTCAATTCAAATTGGTTTTCTAATCGATTCAATTCAAATTGGTTTTCTAATCAATTCAATTCAAATTGGTTTTCTAATCAATTTAAATCAAATTCGCTTTCCATCCCATTTAATTCGAAATCGTTTTATATTCAATTCATTTCGAAATCGTTTTATATTCAATTCATTTCGAAATCGTTTTATATTCAATTCATTTCGAAATCGTTTTATATTCAATTCATTTCGAAATCATTTTATATTCAATTCATTTCGAAATCGTTTTATATTCAATTCATTTCGAAATCGTTTTATATTCAATTCATTTCGAAATCGTTTTATATTCAATTCATTTCGAAATCGTTTTATATTCAATTCATTTCGAAATCGTTTTATATTCAATTCATTTCGAAATCGTTTTATATTCAATTCATTTCGAAATCGTTTTATATTCAATTCATTTCGAAATCATTTTATATTCAATTCATTTCGAAATCGTTTTATATTCAATTCATTTCGAAATCGTTTTATATTCAATTCATTTCGAAATCGTTTTATATTCAATTCATTTCCATTTTCTATTTGAATCACATTCATTATATATTCAATTGAAATCAAATTCGTTTTATATTCAATTCGAATTCCATTCGTTATATATTCAATTCGAATTCAATTCGTTATATATTCAATTCGAATTCGCTTTCTATTCAATTTGATTCAAATTTCATTTCAAAATATGCGATTTCGAAATCACTTTTCAATATTCATCTTAAAATGAATAAAATCGATATAAATATCGTTCACGTTAAAATGACGTCAATCTAATCAACACGGCTTCATATATTTCTATTTTCAAATATTCTATTTCAAATAAATGAATATTTATTTTTGTCAACACACGACTAATCTCAACGAATGAGTACCGTCCATATGTGACTATTTTTGTTATTTGATATATTTTATAAAAATTATGGTGTCTATCGTTTGATTTAAAACCAGACTCCAACCGTAAATTAGTAAGAGAACGATTTCCTGAATATTAACCCCGAAGGCCGAAACCAACATCAGATTAATATTCAGGAGACCACTCATCTCATCTATTTTCCAGTTAGTTTCTAATTTCATATATGATAAAGATGTAAATTTTATTGTCAAAACATTTCGTTCAACACATGACTAATCTCAACGGATGAGTACAGTCAACACATGAACCTTTACTTTATAGTGATAAAGATATAAATTTTATTATTAAAATATTTCGTTCAACACATGACTAATCTCAACGGATGAGTACAGTCAACACATGAACCTTTACTTTATAGTATTCTTTATCTTCTAAATTGGAATGAGGCCCAATCAATCACCATATAATGTTAATTATATGGATTTTCATACAACACATGTATATAATAGCATTGAAAAATAATCAACCATCAACCAAAGTGCACTACACTGTATAAGCATCAAATATAGACATTTAGTGCTTATAGCAGCCTGTCAATCAATCGATCGACATATTTAATCAATCAGGATGAGTGGAATTCATATTTTCATCCCAACACCCGTGTGGGGTTTTCAAACAATCAAACACAGATTTTAGTTGTGCAGTTGGGCGATGTGTAAAATTTATCGTCCCAATCAATATCAGTCAAATCAGTGTATATAAACAAATCGGCCGATTTGTTTATAAATATTTATTTATTCACTTTCACGTTAAAAATTATATTTTTAACGATAAAACATTTTATTCAACCTATGAATATTCTATTCGGTTCATTTATTCAATAAAATGATATTTTTATTTTTCTAACATATTATAGAAAATTTCGGCGGCATAACGGCACGATACTAGAAACGGGACAAGGCCTAGCCTAATCCCCGGTCTAGTGAAGGCCCACGCCATTCACACATCAATCAAATCAATTTCATTTCACCAAACAATTCAGTTCAAACCAAATAATCTAACCAACTACACAACCAAACAATTTAACAAACAAGCCATCCATGGTCTGTGGATGACGGGTGTCGGGTGCTACTAAACACCGTCTGCATCCTAGTATGTATATATATATATATATGTATAACTAGAATAAGAAAGTTAGAGTGAGGAGTTCTCACCCTTTCGCTAAACTGAATGACGCAATTCTTCATGGGTAGGAAATCTTCACTGTGCTTTTCTTTCGTCTATTTCGTTGCCCGTATTCACTACCTATATAAAAGTCACATTTTTACTTTGCTATTCAATATATAAAAATCGAATTTTTACTTCGCTATTCAATATATAAAAATCGAATTTTTACTTCGCTATTCAATATATAAAAATCCCACCTTTTCAAAAATAAAGATTTCGCCTTTATAAAAATAAAGATTACGCCTTTATAAAAATAAAGATTACGCCTTTATAAAAATAAAGGTTATATTTTTCTCGAAGTAAAAATCATATTCTTTCATTTATAAAGATCATACCTTTTTATTTATAAAAATATATTCTTTTCTTCTTTAAAAAAAAAACTCATCCTTTATTTTTAAAACCCATGTATATTTATTTTCAAAATCTATGCTACTTTATTTTTAGAACAATGCTACCTAAATAAAAAAAAATAATGCTATATTTTTTTTCTAAAGATCTCATCTTTTATTCGCTACTCAAACAAAAATAAAACTAAAATCAAATTTTTATTACTTTACAAACTGAGTTTAAAAGTATACTTTCAAAATCTAAAACTGATTTTAAAAGAATTTATTTTTATCCTATCAAAACTGATTTTTTTTTTATTTAAAAGTAAAAATTTACTGTTGATGTTTCAGGAGGGAGGAGGTTTGTTGGAGATCGCCGGGGGTTGGAGGCGGCGCGCGCTGGGTCTGGTGGTGACGGCTAAGGCGGTGGCGGCGGCTGTTGGGTCTGAGTGCGGTGGGGGGTCTCGCGGTGGAGGATTGAGGATGGGAGGGGGGCTCCGTCGACGAAGGGGTGGTGGAGAAGGGAGGCGGAGGAGGGAGGGCGCCGGCTTCGGCAGCTGAGGGACGAGGCGCACGTTGATCGAGATGGGGCGGCGGATTTTCTCCCGATTGCTTTTTTTTTATTATGTGGTCAACGGGGATAGAGGAAAGGGCCTTGGGCTAATATATTTTAATATATATTTATTTCTATTTAATCTCCATAAAGTAACTTTTAATTTCGAACTCGGATTCGAACCCACCGACTGTCATTCCTAGCGTATTACCCCCATTCCGAACACAATGGAATATGTTTCACAAGCCAATTCGACCGTTTCGATCAGTTTTCGTTAAAATCAACGTATAACTCTATATATTGAATTTGAACGCGCATTTCAATTTACTGGGGCCACATACGAACCCCGAAAATTACAGAAAAATTATTTCTAACTTCGTATCGACGATACGGTCCTAACAAAACTAGTTCCGACGAATTCTGAGACCGTTGGGAAAATGGCCAATTTCCAGTCGATTAAAATCAACTGAAACTGGTCAAACGCGTTTTCCTTTGCCACGCTCACATATTGATTCGAAAAATTATGAAAATTGGAACCTAGCAATAATTTAACATCACGGACCCAACAAAACTGGTTTCGTCGAAATCCGAGGTCGTTTGCAAAATTTCCATTTTTAAGGGCCTGAATTCCATAGCGACTATTCAGAATTTTCAACTGGACATATCTTTTGATTCCCGCTATGAAATCTCGATTTTTCGGATTCGTTGGAAAGATATTCACAATTAGATCCTAATGTTTTTGGTTTCACTAAAATCCGGATTGTTTTGCACCCGGTATGTTCAATTGAAGTTTGAAATCGAATTATCGAACTACCGCGCCATTTTCAATTCTATTTATAATTATATATAATTATTTAAATTCTCACGACGACGTATATAATATATACGTTCGAATTATATTCAAAATAAATTTCTCTTCGATATTATTTAAAATATTTCATTTTAAATAATCAAAATTCGCTAAAATCACCGAAATAAAAATTTTAAACTGGCCCAGATTTTCGGGTTGTTACAATCTCCCCCACTTAAAACTTTTCGTCCCCGAAAAGGAACAAAGTCGAAAGTTGTTTAACAATTCAACTCAACTTGCATTGTTTTGATTACGGCTTAAGTTCTTCAACTTTTCAGTTTCTAAGAACTTTTCAAAAATTCCAAAAATTTGGCTAACACCCTAAATTTTCGAAAAATTTCGCCATAACCTCCCCTGCAATGGGAGCATCGGGAAATCTCAAATAGCTTCCCCGGTCCTTCAGATCTCAAAAAGAAAAAGAAAAAGCCAAGTGGCTAGCCAATAGGCTCATAAAATCATCATCACCCAAACAAAACAGTAAATTATGTAGTAAACATGTACCTATTTGTCGGGCAAACAAATTTTATTCTCTGCTCTAGCCTCCTTGCTATGACCTGTTCAATGTAAGTACATGTATATGCAAGAAATTTCAATCAAATTCCAAAACATTCTAATATGCGGTGCTAAATTTGCCTTAGTTCAACATTCTTCTTACACTAGCTATATTATACAATATCTATACATTTTTAAAACAAAAGCATATTTAAGTTCATACAAGTATCATACACATCCATACATATATCCAAAATGCTAGTTCATTACATTAAAACCCAACTTCTAGGAAGTCGTGCCTCCTCCTTGCATAATTTCCAAAGTAGATATCTCCTTTCCTTTGGATTTCTTATCACCCTTCTTTAACGGGCAATTTCGGGCTAGATGCCCTATATCTTTGCATCGGAAGCACTTCTTTTCTTTTCCTAATTTTCTGGATTTTTTCTTAACGTTTGGACACTTATCCACAAAATGTCCCGTTTCTTTGCACTTAAAACAAACTATGTCCATTCTTATCTCTTTCTCCTTGGTTTTCTTTCTCTCAGGGCACCTAACCGCATAATGCCCTTCTTCTCTGCATATACGACAATAAACACCCACGTATGTTCCTAAGTTCAACTTCCTTTCTTTTTCTGCTTTCTGCTGGGCCCTCCTTGTTTGTTTCGGAGTCATAGTGAAGTCAGCATAAGATAAGCCATAGAGAACCATCTCCTACATTATATTTGAGGATTTTATCAAGAGAGTTTGCATTACCTTTCGTTAACAAATATCTTGATTTATGCTTTATATATCATTCCAGTATTTCTATTAGTTGAATTAATAATCATCACAGCTAACAATCAATGTGTTGGTTAACTTTCAAAGGTAAATATTTATATATATATATATATATATACTAAAAATCATGTATTTGATGCCAAATCACAACAATAAACCTATCTAGTTTGGTTCTCACACCAGTCGGTTGGAAATATATAAATATCTCACTTTCGAAACTCGAACATAAACACTGATGATGAGATCTCAATCATCAGTATCATCTCCGGGCGACTAGAGTGTGATTCTATATCTATTCAATATATTAAAACTTCGAATACACGTTTGCAAGGCGTATATGCAAAATCTTTATATATTGGATTGTCCAAATTCAATATAAAACAAATATTCAAATACGTATAAAATGGTTTAAATTTTCAAAACAAAATTGTTTTCATTTGAAAAATATACTCTTCACACCCGTTCTAGGATACTACTGATCCTATCTCTAACGAGTCATTCTAATTGGATATTACTAATCCAATATCTGATGAATTCTTTCGTAAGGTCCTAATGTGTCTTGTTCTCGAGCTCTGTAAACCAAAGCTCTGATACCAACTGTAAAAACCCGCAACTTCCCCGTAAAGGAAAGCGTTGGATAGTTCGAGAACAAGCCACAACAGAACACATACAAAAGAACATTTCATTGTATATTATAACAATGCATCAGAATACAAGAATATACAGAGTATAAAAGAATATTACACAGAAATATCAGAGATTACAATACATTGTATTACAGCGGAAAATAATACAATACACAACTAGAAGAGATATACGGATACAAAGCTTTCCGGATATCATTCCAGCTGTAAACCAGGATCCTGTGAATATAAATCTGCAAAACCAAAACTACTAGCTACCCGTGTCGAAATAAGGGCACCCAAAGTTTAGGTTAAAACAATAAACTCCAGGTCAGTCATGTGACTGGTGTGAGAACTAAAACAGTTATTTAAAACTTTACTTTAAAAGAGAGTAATTCAAGGGACCACGCCGTATAACACGGAACGGGTTTCCTCCCAAGAATACTAGTGCATAGAATAAACAACGCAATGCTTTTTCGAAAAATGAAGCTATTATAAGACCCAGGTCCCATCACACAATGCAACGCAAGCCGGAGGATAGGGTTTTCCCTTATAATAGCCAAACATGCTTAGTACGTTTAAAACAAATCATTTGATACTATAATATGTGTATAGTGTCAAAACGATTCCAATCATAAATATCAATCATAGACGGCATGGGTACCATATATCATGTCGCCCTACTAGTTCTACAATTAAAACCGCAATACACGTATTGGAAATTGGATTTCCATCATGGTGGCTCCTGATTCGAAAGATCGATCGCGGAATGCAATTCACCACGGCTTACGTCCCAACAAGAGAACACCGTCTGCATCCGCACATTTGGGACCAGAGTACCACCGCGGCTTACGTCCCAGCGAGAGAAAACACCGCTTACTCTATATATCCCTGAGCACTAGGCTCATCTCGGTCGACCGAATCCACGACACCACTAAGGTGCCCATCCACGAAAAAGCATACTGATCAAACCATCAGTTTGCCACCATACCGGGGTGTGAGGCTCGCGGATCAACGCTATACACAAAGCCATGCTATATTAGCTGCGCTTTGATCATCAACCAACAAACTTTGCTTTTCAACAAAAGTCTGGATCACTGCATCTCAGCATGCCACACTATCAATCCATATCGTACCACTGATTTCTGTCAATATATAACCTCTGAGCTCATATGTCTCAGAGAAGGGCGTTAAGCAAGAGAATAAATTCTCCGCCGCCAAACAGATATATATTTAGCAAAGATCAACAAATACAATATAAAGGAATACAATGTCAGGCACACCATCCATTTACAAGTCCGTTCTAGGTCTGAACGAAACCGGAGGCACTTTCCTCGCATATCCATCCATCTCCAAGTACGTCTGGACGACCACCAACTATTTCCATCTTCTTGGGTGTACAGCCCAATCAGGATCGTCAGTAATTATCCGAACGATGTGAAGACTTCCGGTCTTTAACCACCGTCTTCATCTTCGACATATCGTCGAATCGGTTATTCAGAATGGGTATAAACCCGGCCTTCCCGAACAACCCGCGTATATTAAAAACGAATGTTACACAAACACAGCATACGCCTCATTCCAATTCAGTAGCTACTAACCGTAAATCAACAAGAGAACAATTTCCTAAATATTAAACCCGAAGGCCGAAACCAACATCAGATCAATACCCAGGAAACCATTCTTCTTAGCTAACCTACAGCTAGTTTCTAAATTTCAATTCTTAGGGAAAGGTTCCCATTAATTTTATCCAAGATAAATTCTTTAAAATTTATCCTTTGATCTTCCTTTGGATGTCATTTCAAACCAAATTATGGTTTTCCAAACTAGTCGAGATTAGCGAACCACACCGAAGTAATTATTTATTTTATTTCCCAATCCCAACTTATTCATCCCATGAAGCAAAACTGGTAATACTCCATATCTAACACCACGGTGTTATCGGTAAAATTAATTACCATTTCACGTTCAAATCTAATTAAAGATTTAACTATCACCTTGGAGCAAAACTGGTGATACTCCATTCTCGCTCATTTTCTAAAGTTGATAATTTAAATTATCAATTCCCCATTTCAATCTAATTGCAGATTCATTAAAACTCCTTTTACTGGGTTAAAGGACTAGGTGTTATTTAAAACACAGTTCACGACAAACCCATGAATCAATCCTGGTTTAATTTAATTCAAATATATTAGGAATTCCGATTATTTAAAACCCCTTTTTAAATCTCATTTATTTATTTAAAAACAAATCGGGTTTTAAATTTGGTTCAAACTAGTTCATTTTGATAAAAATCTATTTTTATCTTTTCAAATATGGAGTTTTTCATCCCAAATTTCCCCAAATCATTTCTAATGATTTTACACAAATTATTGATATTTTTAATAATTTTATCAAGGCCCGTACAGTCGATTTCCATCAATGGCCATCGAACTGCACTTACAGCGACCTTTTTCAAATTTGATTTGGACGTGACTCCAAATCCAACCGTTAGATTTCAAATTTCTAATATTCGCTAGAAATCTCTTTTCGATATGAACCCAACGGTTCCGGTTTTAGGAGAATCCGACGGTCGGATCTCCCGTAATGTCCGTCTGAAATAAATGGTCGAAATTCACGAACTGCCGCGGCGCGGCGCGTTCTATTCAGGCCATTTATATTATATATATAATATATATTTCGTCGATTTCTATTTAAAACGAGTTTTATAAATCGTTTTAATTTCGTTTCAAAAACAATTTCACTTCCATTTCAATTCAAATCAAAATTGAATTTTTTCCTTATAAATTCGTTTTAAAATTCATTTCTACTCAATTCAAATTTCAATTAAATTTGAATTCATTTTCAATTTGAATTCGTTTTCTATTCAATTCAATTTCAAAGTCGTTTTCTATTCGATTCAATTCAAATTGGTTTCCTAATCGATTCAATTCAAATTGGTTTTCTAATCAATTCAATTCAAATTGGTTTTCTAATCGATTCAATTCAAATTGGTTTTCTAATCAATTCAATTCAAATTGGTTTTCTAATCAATTTAAATCAAATTCGCTTTCCATCCCATTTAATTCGAAATCGTTTTATATTCAATTCATTTCGAAATCGTTTTATATTCAATTCATTTCGAAATCGTTTTATATTCAATTCATTTCGAAATCGTTTTATATTCAATTCATTTCGAAATCGTTTTATATTCAATTCATTTCGAAATCGTTTTATATTCAATTCATTTCGAAATCGTTTTATATTCAATTCATTTCGAAATCGTTTTATATTCAATTCATTTCGAAATCATTTTATATTCAATTCATTTCGAAATCGTTTTATATTCAATTCATTTCGAAATCGTTTTATATTCAATTCATTTCGAAATCGTTTTATATTCAATTCATTTCCATTTTCTATTTGAATCACATTCATTATATATTCAATTGAAATCAAATTCGTTTTATATTCAATTCAAATTCAATTCGTTATATATTCAATTCGAATTCGCTTTCTATTCAATTTGATTCAAATTTCATTTCAAAATATGCGATTTCGAAATCACTTTTCAATATTAATCTTAAAATGAATAAAATCGATATAAATATCATTCACGTTAAAATGACGTCAATCTAATCAACACGGCTTCATATATTTCTATTTTCAAATATTCTATTTCAAATAAATGAATATTTATTTTTGTCAACACACGACTAATCTCAACGGATGAGTACCGTCCATATGTGACTATTTTTGTTATTTGATATATTTTATAAAAATTATGGTGTCTATCGTTTGATTTAAAACCAGACTCCAACCGTAAATTAGTAAGAGAACGATTTCCTGAATATTAACCCCGAAGGCCGAAACCAACATCAGATTAATATTCAGGAGACCACTCATCTCATCTATTTTCTAGTTAGTTTCTAATTTCATATATGATAAAGATGTAAATTTTATTGTCAAAACATTTCGTTCAACACATGACTAATCTCAACGGATGAGTACAGTCAACACATGAACCTTTACTTTATAGTGATAAAGATATAAATTTTATTATTAAAATATTTCGTTCAACACATGACTAATCTCAACGGATGAGTACAGTCAACACATGAACCTTTACTTTATAGTATTCTTTATCTTCTAAATTGGAATGAGGCCCAATCAATCACCATATAATGTTAATTATATGGATTTTCATACAACACATGTATATAATAGCATTGAAAAATAATCAACCATCAACCAAAGTGCACTACACTGTATAAGCATCAAATATAGACATTTAATGCTTATAGCAGCCTGTCAATCAATCGATCGACATATTTAATCAATCAGGATGAGTGGAATTCATATTTTCATCCCAACACCCGTGTGGGGTTTTCAAACAATCAAACACAGATTTTAGTTGTGCAGTTGGGCGATGTGTAAAATTTATCGTCCCAATCAATATCAGTCAAATCAGTGTATATAAACAAATCGGCCGATTTGTTTATAAATATTTATTTATTCACTTTCACGTTAAAAATTATATTTTTAACGATAAAACATTTTATTCAACCTATGAATATTCTATTCGGTTCATTTATTCAATAAAATGATATTTTTATTTTTCTAACATATTTTAGAAAATTTCGGCGGCATAACGGCACGATACTAGAAACGGGACAAGGCCTAGCCTAATCCCCGGTCTAGTGAAGGCCCACGCCATTCACACATCAATCAAATCAATTTCATTTCACCAAACAATTCAGTTCAAACCAACTACACAACCAAACAATTTAACAAACAAGCCATCCATGGTCTGTGGATGACGGGTGTCGGGTGCTACTAAACACCGTCTGCATCCTAGTATGTATATATATATATGTATAACTAGAATAAGAAAGTTAGAGTGAGGAGTTCTCACCCTTTCGCTAAACTGAATGACGCAATTCTTCATGGGTAGGAAATCTTCACTGTGCTTTTCTTTCGTCTATTTCGTTGCCCGTATTCACTACCTATATAAAAGTCACATTTTTACTTTGCTATTCAGTATATAAAAATCGAATTTTTACTTCGCTATTCATTATATAAAAATCGAATTTTTACTTCGCTATTCAATATATAAAAATCCCACCTTTCAAAAATAAAGATTTCGCCTTTATAAAAATAAAGATTACGCCTTTATAAAAATAAAGATTACGCCTTTATAAAAATAAAGCTTATATTTTTCTCGAAGTAAAAATCATATTCTTTCATTTATAAAGATCATACCTTTTTATTTATAAAAATCTATTCTTTTCTTCTTTTAAAAAAAAAACTCATCCTTTATTTTTAAAACCCATGTATATTTATTTTCAAAATCTATGCTACTTTATTTTTAGAACAATGCTACCTAAATAAAAAAAATAATGCTATATTTTTTTTTCTAAAGATCTCATCTTTTATTCGCTACTCAAACAAAAATAAAACTAAAATCAAATTTTTATTACTTTACAAACTGAGTTTAAAAGTATACTTTCAAAATCTAAAACTGATTTTAAAAGAATTTATTTTTATCCTATCAAAACTGATTTTTTTTATTATTTAAAAGTAAAAACTTACTGTTGATGTTTCAGGAGGGAGGAGGTTTGTTGGAGATCGCCGGGGGTTGGAGGCGGCGCGCGCTGGGTCTGGTGGTGACGGCTAAGGCGGTGGCGGCGGCTGTTGGGTCTGAGTGCGGTGGGGGGTCTCGCGGTGGAGGATTGAGGATGGGAGGGGGGCTCCGTCGACGAAGGGGTGGTGGAGAAGGGAGGCGGAGGTGGGAGGGCGTCGGCTTCGGCAGCTGAGGGACAAGGCGCACGTTGATCGAGATGGGGCGGCGGATTTTCTCCCGATCGCTTTTTTTTTATTTTTTATTATGTGGTCAACGGGGAAAGAGGAAAGGGCCTTGGGCTAATATATTTTAATATATATTTATTTCTATTTAATCTCCATAAAGTAACTTTTAATTTCGAACTCGGATTCGAACCCACCGACTGTCATTCCTAGCGTATTACCCCCATTCCGAACACAATGGAATATGTTTCACAAGCCAATTCGACCGTTTCGATCAGTTTTCGTTAAAATCAACGTATAACTCTATATATTGAATTTGAACGCGCATTTCAATTTACTGGGGCCACATACGAACCCCGAAAATTACAGAAAAATTATTTCTAACTTCGTATCGACGATACGGTCCTAAAAAAACTAGTTCCGACGAATTCTGAGACCGTTGGGAAAATGGCCAATTTCCAGTCGATTAAAATCAACTGAAACTGGTCAAACGCGTTTTCCTTTGCCACGCTCACATATTGATTCGAAAAATTATGAAAATTGGAACCTAGCAATAATTTAACATCACGGACCCAACAAAACTGGTTTCGTCGAAATCCGAGGTCGTTTGCAAAATTTCCATTTTTAAGGGCCTGAATTCCATAGCGACTATTCAGAATTTTCAACTGGACATATCTTTTGATTCCCGCTATGAAATCTCGATTTTTCGGATTCGTTGGAAAGATATTCACAATTAGATCCTAATGTTTTTGGTTTTACTAAAATCCGGATTGTTTTGCACCCGGTATGTTCAATTGAAGTTTGAAATCGAATTATCGAACTACCGCGCCATTTTCAATTCTATTTATAATTATATATAATTATTTAAATTCTCACGACGACGTATATAATATATACGTTCGAATTATATTCAAAATAAATTTCTCGTCGATATTATTTAAAATATTTCATTTTAAATAATCAAAATTCGCTAAAATCGCCGAAATAAAAATTTTAAACTGGCCCAGATTTTCGGGTTGTTACACATTTTTGGCTACCGAAGTCACATACGACATCCGTTTTCCACAAAATTTGATTTTCTTACAATAATTTAACGATACAGTTCCAATGAAACTACTTTCATCAAAAATAGGCTTTGTTTGCAAAATGGCCATTTTTAAAGGCCTATAATATTGTCGATTAAAATATTATAAAAATCCAAAATAATCAAATAAAATAATAATAAATTATTATTATCATAAATACCCAACTAAAAATATCATATAGCTTCAAATATAAATTATACAACTAGATATAATTAATTTTGAGTTAAACGATGTCCAAATTATATTAAAACACTTTTAAATTATTAAATAAACGGTATACTTTAATAACGATTTCCAAAACGAATATTTTAAAATTTGATTTGAAACTAACAATTTATAACACGAAATCTGGATGTTTCTCTTTCATTAGAAAATTGTAATCAACAAGATTCCAACGTTTCTTGTTTCATAGAAATCCGACTTGAAACAGATTCTGTATATTCAATTAAAGTTCAAAACTCCATATTACGAACTACTGCGCCATTTCAAGCTCGGTTATAATTAAATATAAATCATAATGTTCAAACTTCATTCTAATAACAAATTTAATATTAAATTTAATTAATATTCCAAATATAATATTTAAAATAATAAAATAAATAAAATATTTGACTACCAAAAATATGGGATATTACATTCCTTCCCCCTTAAAAGAATTTCGTCCTCGAAATTACTAAGATGAGAAAAATACTATAAGCCCATTCGCTTTAAAATCCAATTTATTTTATATCAAAAACTAATTTATTATATTATGGTAAAATAAAATTTTCAAAAATATCTAAATTTTCTAATACTTTAAATTCCCGGAAAAATTCGGCAGAATCTCCTATGTATAGAGTGACTTCTGCGATATCGCAGTAACAAATAATATATATATATATATATATATATATATATATGCATCGACCCACATGGTTGGAAAACAAAATTCAAAACCCAAAAATTTATATTTTCGTGTAAGCATACCTTTTTCGAGCGTTATTGAGCATGCTTGCTCAATTTATTTCAATATACGCAACCAAAACCAACTTTCAATCCCTCAGCTACTTGTACTTAACTCAATTCAACATATAAGTAACAGATATATGAAATTCTAAATAACATTTTATTTATTAACTGGAATAACTAATTAGATTCCCACAATCAAGCATATATTATCATTCATAAGCAATATAGAGTTAAATTATCCAGTTTCAATTCGTATGCAGTTTCATTCACATTTACTATACTGGAATTTATTTTTCAATTCGTTCCACTCTATTTTAATTCTTTAATGAATTATAATCAACCAGTCTAACAAACAATCAATACAAATCAACAACCAATGCACATCCAACCCAATCAAATCAATTGAATTTACACTCAATTTTAATGTTCACTTTGGTTTCATATATTTTAACATCAATCGATTAATATTCGATTGATTTCTATTTAATTATTATCAATTTAATTTCCAAATTATAAATTAATTTATTTAGTTTCAATATCATTTCTTCTTTTAATTTCACTTCAGCAGGTTAAGTTCCAATTCAAATTTTTAATCCAATTTGAATTTCATTCAAACCAATCAACACACCATAACTCAATAATTTGATAAAGTTATTTTTTTCCATACAAAAATATGTTTTGGGTAAATTTTTTCATTTACACTCTTTACAAAACAACACTGTATCCATTGATAGTTCAATGCTTCTTAACACTTGAACTGATCAAATAACACAATAAAAACATTTGTATATCAAATTTACAAATATGCTCTCATATATATACACTCAACTCAATCCAGGGTATTACTAACCCTATCTCTATCGAGTTACGCCACAGAGCCAAGGTTATTACTAAACCAATAGCTCTAATACCACTGTAACGAACACGAATTTTCGACCTCGAAAATTGACAAAAAAACACCATGTCGAACGTTCAAGCATCGAAAACACAGGAACGTTATTAGAAAGAAATTAGAGGGTGAGATAAGAAAGAAAGAAATATTAGAATAGAAGAAGAAGAAGAACCAACAATACAGAACCAAAATCTCACATCGCAGCGGAACAAAATATAATATAGAAATAATCTTTACTGAGAGATTTGAAAAATATACTTACAATCATCAGAGTACATCAACACATCTGGACAGTTATAATAACCTGTCCTCGTATATAACACATAGTGGAATACTATCTATATAATATCATGTGTTTGAACTCTTTCAGCTCGTTTCTGGACTTTGCAGCACCCGATAACCTGAACTTGTACAACTCGGTCTAACCCTAGCATTACAAACGCCGGATCAGTCTGGTGAACCAGAGTGAGAAAAGCACACTAAGTTTAAAGGAAAGAAGAGACCACGAAAGCTTGGAAGAGGGAATAAACGCTAATAAGAGACCAAAATCTTCTAAGGTACAAGGAAGAAGGGACCTTAAAGGGGCGAAGCAAATTAAACTGGATTTGGATAAAGGCACAACAACGACAAGAAAAGATAGGTTTGAGGTAAGGAAGAAGAATTAAGTGAAGGTAAGAGGATGAAAATGAGAAAACATCAGAAAAAGTTGTGGCGACTGAGAAGAGAGAAAACCAATTCGCCATTGTTGAGAGTGGAGCCCTTCATTTTCTTCATATTTTTACTTTGGATTTGTTTGTTTATTAGTGTATATGTAAATATGTGCGTGAATCAAGGGATAATTAGAAAAGAATTGCTATAGATTTTATCGGAAGATTTACTTGTGTTAATATATTACCGTAACCAGTATTATTAGGCTATAAATATTTACTTATCATATATAAGACCAATAATCTGTGATACTTATTAGGCAATAAATATTTGTTTATCATATAAGACTGACAGTCTATGATATAAAAAAAAGCATTCACAAATACTTTGAACACAAAGGAAATGATTGGAATATTGCATTTTTTGAATACTAAAAAGGCAAATTCTATGCATACACCATTAATTGCTTTACCTACACCATAAAAAAATTAATACAATTAAACGAAAAAACACCCTTATTAAATTAAAGATAGAAATACACTATTAAAAAATAATTAAAATTAAAGAATGAAAATTTGACACATCCACATCATATATAATTGGCAAAATTTCATACATAAAATAACGGAAATTCTGTGTGTTACCAAGTGAAATTAATTTATTTTCCATCCAAGCATTAAATTTTATTCATATTCTTTTTAATTATAGTTATATTTACTTAATTTTTGCTTTTTGTGTTTCAATTTTATTAGATTAAATTTCAAATTAAGTACTAAAATTAATATGGTTCATGGAGTACAATTTTTATTTTTTATTTTTTATAGTATTTAGATTAATTTTAATTTAAAATCAAAATTCAAATATTTTAACATTCAATTATTCAAAATTTAAAGTTAAATTTTGATATATGAATAAGTGAACAAATATAACTTCAATTAAGGAATTGATTTTGAATTGCAAAAGTGAATTCACTCATTTTACAAATCAAGGTTCCTTCGGTCGATCAATGCGTGAGAGAAAAATACTGAAATGCGACAATTATTTTATTTTATAGTAACCTAAGGACAGTTTAATAATACGTATGATGCATATACTAAACAAAAGGTGGTATATGTAATTTAAGAAGAAAAATAGTGTATGTAAGGCAATTTACGATGCAAATCCACTTTATGCCTAAATTTGATTTTTCATTATTAATACAATTTTATGCCATCTTTGCTTTTAATATCCCATTCTGCAGGTGACCAATCTAAAGAGATTACGTGGATTGAGGCCACAAAGGAGATCACATGGATTGAGATTTGTACCATTAGATTTGATTTAAAATAAACTATTAAATTTATAGCCGAAGGATGGTATGATTGTGTCTCTATAATAAACTAGAGAAAATATGTTTTAGTCATTTGAGATGATCACATCTTAGTGTGAAATTGTGAAATATTTTAGAAAAATTTAAAGTTAAAACTATTGTTGTCAATTGTTTATTGAAATTAATAATGTATGATAAGTAATTAACGAATGATTATTTAATATTAATTATTTACAATTTAATTATTGTTTATCAATTCTTTAACTATTAATTATTTCATATTTCAAAATAATTATTAATAATTAATGTAGAAATGATTTTATTAAAAAACATTGCTAAGATATGTAAATGAAATCTTCAATTCAAAAAAATTGCTAGAATAATTTTTTGACACATCATCACACAACTCAGCATTATTTTTAATGAAAGTTTAAAATGATATGAGAGAAATGTAGGGGCTAATCACCAAAAATTTCTCCTTATGTTATGTGTAGATAATACGTTTTACCTGTCTATAATTATTGGTAGATAATCATCCTTCAACAATTTTATAACATTGACAATATTTACCTACCAATAGATTTTACCATTAAATATTGGTTGATTAAAGTTCCCTTTACCTACCGAAGTTTATTGGCAGGTAAGGTCAAATTTCTTGTAGTGCTCGCCAAGGATGAGAAGATACACTGTTTTCACTCATATCAATGTTTTACTTCAATAACCTCTTCATGGTCTCAACTCAATACAACACCTACTTTAAGGACGATATGTTAATACCATAATAGATGAGCATGCAAAAATGATCTCAGCTTTCGTGATGCCATCAAGTAGTATGCAAGATTCTCCAATCTTGGATAATTATTTAGCTTTAGTAAATCATTTGTTGATATAGTAGATGGTTTACTGAATTCTCTTTTTATTGCGCATAATCACTGCGTCCAATGCATGTCTATATATAATCAAGTAGATAAACATGTCCTCTTCATTTATCAGTTCAAATTAAACAAATAGAGTCTTAAATATGTCTTAACAGTTCTTAAAAAATTGGCAGTCTTTGTTCCACTTGAAGTTTCTCTTACCCTTCTTCGGTGTATCAAAGAACGATATATAGTTTGTGTCACTCTTGAGATAAATTGGCCCAAAATACCAATCTTTTGGTTTAAGCTCTATAACTCCTTCCTAATGGGGCTTTGACATTCATTGAGTTACTAATATGCTTTGAAATTAGCCTTAATATGCCTTGCATTCAAGATAAAATTAAGGAATTTCTCAGACGCAACCCCGAAAAGACATTTCACAATATCATTTTGCACTTTCATAAGATCTCAAACTTCTCTACAAGATATCCAAAGGGTTTCCAAACACTCATGACTTCACTAACATGTAATCTACATACAATTCCACAGTTCGTTGGATTTGGTTCATGAACATTATATTTACCGATCATTGGTACATAACTCTAGGGTTATTTAAACCGAATGGCATCACTCGATGCAGTATAATCCCAAGTGTATGATGAAGCTAGTATTAATATCATGATCCAGCTTATGCGTTATAATATGGCGGTATCTCGAATAAGAATTTGCAAATGAGAAAATTTTGTTCCATACTGATCCACCCATAAGCTAGTTAATCCTATGCAAAGAAAAAATTGTCTTTTAGGTAGAATTTGTTCAAATATGAATTATCAATGCAACAACTTGCTAAGGACTTAGGCTATGCCTCTTCTGCTTCACTGATTGCGAAATTGAGATCGATATTGAGTGCAAGGAATGTTATCTTCAATGATATCCTATACTTATCGGAATGCAATCAAGAAAATACATCCAAATTTCACAAGTAAAGTTAACCAATTCCTTTTGTAGTTTAATTCTAAGCTACGAACCAATCTTCAGTACCTAATTAAGTTAGGTCATTTATATCGATAGGGACATTAATTGTAATCTCCATCGATATTGCCGAAATTACTATAGCTTCATTCTAGGATCTATAGGTTGGTCGAACAAACTATCTTAAGCCAGGGGATAATCAGTTGTAGTTTTGCTTGCAGTTCCTCAATGCAGAGAGTTTTTCCCATATTCCTTCCATTCCCACAATGTTTAGCCTCATGTAACTTAATGGCGTGACATTTTTGAGCAGCGCATTAGTCTCCTCTCACTACTTTAATCCTATTTTCCATCGGGAAGGCAAAGAGACTCTAAAATTAGTTAGGGTCGATTGGCTTAAGAAAACATAGCATGACAAGTGCTCGTCGATAACCACAAAAGTCAAGATGTAAACCACTTTTTTTTCACATTCATCGAGCCATACAAGAAGGTCAATCATTTCCAGCAACCAGTTAGATTTTCATGTAAGTTCCAAAAACTTCATATTACAAGTTGTCATGTCCATCGCATTGACATTCATTTGGTTAGATTCCCCCAAAAATAGGGCAGTGACCGGACTTCCATTGTCAACCAAATCTCGATGCGCAACTGCTAGTTTTATTATGTTGAACAAATTTTTGGAAAAAGCTACCACGGTTCAATAGATCGAAGCCCAATGTCAAAAGACTCGTAAATCAGCACCGACCGATCCCAACGGTCGATCTCTACTTCGAAAAGCCCAGGCAAGGTTTAGCCCGAGCCGACCTCTCTTGAGCAACGAAATTTCGTATCCCAGTATTCTCTCCCCCAGACCGACCGAGTCAATCATTCCCTTAAAGATCGGATCGATCAGATATCCCAGGATCTACTTAGAGATATCTTGATGAGTCGTCTATTGCTTAGCTCTATTCTCAAGGCATTAAAGGCGGTCAAACACTTCTAGCCAAAACTCTGCTTTTGATACACCTCATTTCAAATGCCACGTAAGCCACAATTCTCGAGGATACTATTAATCAGCAGTAGACGGAGTCCCACTACCGCAATTATTCCAAATAATCGAGCTCCATGTGTCCAGGCTTCACAAAACAGGCAGGCCACGTTGCACCTTGTTTAGCCCACTTTTTCACCTATAAATACATCCATGCTTAGAATGGAAAAGGACTTTTGGTTCCGACTTGGATAACTTCTTTTGGGAACTTACTCTCTTAAGTAAAAATTCCATGGCTAACTCCAAAAATAGCCAACCCTTCTCTCTAAAACACAACGATTTTGTGTTCATCTCCAACTTTCCTCATAAAGCAAATAGATTTTACTTGTAATAAAAAGCAAATAAATATATATATATATACATTTATATATATACATATATATATATATAAAGTGGATGTAGGCACCATCTTGGCCGAACCACTATAAAAATCTTGCGCGTCCCTTGTTTCCATTTACTTTTCAGTACTCTATGATTGTTTTTGTTCGTGTGTTCTACACACGATTGGGGGTTGACCATCACTAGTGACCAACTTTTGACGTCAACACTTTGGCGTGCCAGGAAGGTAGCACGCCCTGACATACCCCACGACCTTCAACAATTTTCGATCAATGGCGATCAAGCGAAAGAAAGACGCAACGTCTTTTCATCATACAAACGCCGACGCAGCAGAAACACACGTTGCAGAGGCAAGTCAGGAAGCCTCCTCTCATGAAGATACATCCCAATATCTTACTAGGAATGACATGGACAAGATTCCGGCCGAGTTCAGGGGATAGATAACATCTCAGGGTGAACTCCTCCAATAACAGCAGGAAGTGATGAATCACCTTATCGTTCGGGTGGATAAGGGAGCCGACATTCTAGTATCATTTTCTACACCGAGCGAGACTGGGGTAATAACTGATCTTCTATCTAGACAAATATAAGCCCCATATTAGACCATACAATTGCTTCCTCATGGCTCGACTACACCCACTGACCGACCACTGCCAGGAGTGTCACTTCCAGCAACCAACACAGCCGCAGCTGCATATTCTCAAGAGGCTCGCAATCAAGATCTAGGTCGTTTGATATGTTTACCTCCACTCCCGGTAATAACTCGACTCCCCGGACCAACCGAACAATAGCTGGGTCAACCGGGATCGGTGCCATTTCCCTCACAACCTAGCATCTTACAACAGACTCGTCTTATGTCGCCTCTTATCCAACGACGAGCTGGTGGCGCCTTCCCTTTGAACCAGGAAAACAAATCTACCATACCGATTCTCAGTATGGCAGAGAAAAACTCTACTATAAACCCCTTTAACATCGCTCTAGGCGGGGCCACTGAAGAGGCTCGAACATCGCTCTGGGCAGGGCATCTGAAGAGCCTCGAACATCACATGATATTCTGGGTCGGCCTGGCGCTAACCAAACTCGGACCTACCCAACAGGAACGGGTATGGTTCAGTCCAATAATGACCGAGCAATCCCAGCAGCGGCTGAGCAGGGCCCCGAAACTGCGATGGACCCTCACCCTCACCTTCGCTCAACTCTTGGAGTTCGAGCCCAGCCAAGGTCACCCTTCCGAGCATGCTTTCGGCGGACCCTAGTACTGGGATTCTCCCCCATGCAGAGATGGATTCATGGCAACGACTCCTCGGAGATGGAAGCCAGCTTGTAAGCATCATCTGACGCTTCATTTCGGGATCATCTTCTCAACAGGATATAGATGATATCCACCGCAGCCCCTTCACCAGGGAAATCTAAAACTGACTTTAAGTTTCTAGGCATTGAGCCTTACAATGTTCGGACAGACCCGACCATTCACCTCTTGCAATACATGCGCCACATGGAAGTGCTCTCTGCATCGACCATTGTCATGGCCAAGTGGTTCCCTCTCTTCCTCACTGACATAGCCGAAATGTGGTTCCGACAACTAACAACTGAGTCGATCAGCAGATGGAACATGTTGGTCACTCGCTTCATCAAGTAGTTCATAGTTCATATCTCCCGACCAAAGAGAGTCATGTTCCTAACCTCCATCAAGCAACGACCCGACGAGATGCTTCAGTCCTTCCTCGAAAGATTCAACATGGCCGTAGCATTAGTCGATCGACCGAGCCATCAATGGTGCTTATGGCCGCCATCACGGGTCAATCAGAGTTTAGGATCTCTTTAACCAGAGACCCTCCTAAGGATATTGAAGATTTCTTTGCCGAGGCTGAGCGGTTCCTCCAACAAGAAGATTCCAGCATTGAGATAAAGAGCTTCGAGGTGCTTGCCACCAATGATGGAGGTCCATCCAACACCAATTGCCAGATTAAAGGAAGAGGAAGGTCTCGGAAAAGAATGATCATAAAGTACGACTCCGGAGAGAGAATAAGTACAACCAATATACCGAGCTCAACTCCTCCCTGCTCGACATCTACCTTGACGTATGAGGATCTCTGTCCTTCCCGAAACCTCCTTGAAGAGAGCCGACCCAGAAAGAGCTTGACTCTAGAAAGCAGTGTATGTTCCACAACATGGAAGGTCATAGGACCAGTGACTGCATGCATTTGCGCATTCTCATCGAAGATAGGGTCAGGCATGGAGAACTACCTGAGTACGTCAAGAAGCCCACACAAGCCTTGCCGCCACATTCTTCTACCCTAGCTCCTTAGGTCAATACTCGAGCTCCTAGGAACGGAAAGGACCTAGAGCCCAACAATCATGACATCATCATCAATTAATAAGATTTAGATTTCTTCTTTCAAATGTATTTTCATTTCTTTTAATAATATGGATATGTTGATATACACACGTACGTGGTTAAGATTTATCCCCTAGGCGTGCTCTGGATTCAGCTATCGCCCACATAGAATTTATTTTCATTTATTTGTAATAGTTCTTTAGCAGCAATAAACTTTCTTTTTTGCAAACATGGATTACGTTTGAACGGTTTAAGCCGAGCGCGACCGACCCTAACATGGTCAGTGTTAGCCACCGCTATCGAGAAACGATCGGTACCTGCCACCATATTAAATCAATTCCATAAGCCGAGTATAGATGATACTCACTCCTTTTCTAAGCCGAGTGCACTCTCCACTCGCAAAAACCTCACAAATAGCCATCACCACACCCAACCGACTCCATTAGCCGAGTGTAGATAAGCATATATAAGCCGAGCACGGTTAACACTTGCCAAAGCCGAGTATAGATAATATTCGCCACCTCCATAATCCGAGTATGGATAATACTCGCCACCTCTCTAAGACAAGTGTTATTACTGCTCACCAACTCTTTGAAGCCGAGTATGGTTAATACTCGCCCAATCAAGCTCATAGCCATCTCTAAACCGAGAGTGACCTACACTATCCTTAAAGGTATTGGATATTGCTATGAGTACTACTTTTATGGTATTCTCAGCCTTAATATGGTCTTTGGTGGTTATCGGTTTTCCGGCCTCAATACGATCTGCACCAATCGTCGGATTTCTGGCCTTAATACAACTATCAGAATCGTCGGATTTCTCTCCCTAATATGGTTCGGTGCAACCATAGCTACCCACACATTGAGCTTCGACACAATATTTCGAGCACACCTCCTTTACCAAGAAAAATGTATTCTGAGGGGCAAAGTGTTGACCAACTTTTTTCAAAAGCTGTCACGGTTCAACGGATCGAAGCCTAATGTCAAAAGACTCGTAAATCAGCACCGACCGATCCCAGTGGTTGATCTCTACTTCGGAAAGTCCAAGCAAGGTTTAGCTCGAGCCGACCTCTCTCGAGCAGTTATATTTCGTATCCTGGCATAATCTCTCCCCTAAACCGAACGAATCAATCATCCCCTTAAAGAACGGATTGATCAGATATCCAAATTCTCGAGGATACTATTAACCAGTGGTAGACCGGGTCCCACGACCGCAATTATTCCAAATGATTGAGCTCCACATGTCCAAGCTTCGAAAAAGAGGCAGGCTATGTTGTACCTTGTTTAACCCAATTTTTCACCTATAAGTACATCCATGCTCAGAATGGAAAAGGACTTCTGGTTCCGACTTGGACAACTTCTTTTGGGAACTTACTCTCTCAAGTAAAAATTCCATGACTAACTTCAAAAATAGCCAAACCTTCTCTCTGAAACACAACAATTTTGTGTTCATCTCCCACTTTCTTCACAAAGCAAATAGATTGTACTTGTAATAAAAAGAAAATCAATATATATAAAGTGTACGTAGGCACCATCTTGGCCAAGCCAGTATAAAAATCTTGTGTGTCCCTTGTTTTCATTTACTTTTCAGTACTCTGCGATTGTTGTTTATGTGTTCTACGAACGATTGGGGGTTAACCGTCACTTGTGACCAACTTTTGATGTCAACAGATTCTGACCATTTTCACCATTAGGTAGGGAGTTGGTATTTCTACGCCTTCATAATCTCTATTGTTGAACCTAATATCATCCACTATCATCCTATGTTACTTAGCTAGGCTCTGTCTTCGATGACATAACGACTCTTCTACATTGCAGGTTTCAACAAATTAGAATCTCTTTATCTCACCTTATCTATTTTACGTTTGATGAGTTCCACCAATAACCCTGGGGTAGTCTGCCATTAGGGTTCAACAACATAATCAATGTTTTTTTATTACTTCGCATACTGCTAAAGCATGTTGTTCCTTATAAATTCTTCAATCAAGTATTTCAGAAATCGACATTCGTTAGTGTTATGGTCGTGGGTTTCATGTAAGAGTCAATATTTCTTAGGTTGCTTCTATCACTCAATTTCTTCCCTTCGTGATGGTTTGTTATACAACTCGGTTCGCCAAGTAGAAAAATAGATGTTCCCTAGAGTATTATTAAACATCGTATAATCCTTGGCCTTGAATTCTTAGGACATTTTCTATCCTCGTTACATCTACCAGAATTCTGATTTCTCTTCTTTTAGTGTGTTGATTTTACTATATTTCCTACGTCAAGAGATGTTCCCATTTTAGTAAATTGTAATGTTACTTTGAATCACTTACTTTGATTATTCATCATCGACATTTCCTTTCACACGACCCACTACGCATAGTCTTAAAAATTGAGTCACCTTTCGGTGAAACTCCTTTATGGTAGTAAGTTCCTTCATCTTTAACTACCCACTGAAATCCATATTAGGATGAATGCCCTTGACTAAAGCTATGACTACCAGATTTTCATTTGGATTACTAACTTCAGCGATAGTGATGTTGAACTGATTCAAGAACGCCTTCAAAGATTCTTAGGTCCTTTAGATAGGTTAGGCAAAGATGTCACAACTTTTTCTCCGGCAACATAATGCCCGAACTGCTTCCGAAATCTCTTAGTCGGTTCCTTAAAGCTTGATATGAACATCAGCATGAGCGTAGTGGAGAATTTGAGTGTAAAATCAAAATAATAAAATATTCAAACCCTAAAGGTACAATAACCTATCTGACCCTAAATCAAGACCACTTCTGAGTTCTGACACTAAATTAAAAATCATGGGATTAATTTTATTATACTCGCACTGATGAACCCATTTAAGCTTCTTTGGGTATGGTCACTAATACCGAGATCTGTCGTTTGACGAGCGAGATCTAGGGCTGGGAATGGTCTTCATGGAGGTAGGTGATGAGTTGAATGGAGTGAAATATTCGGCTTGGCATAATGATATGCTCCGATCGACGTTGACGAGGAAAACTTTGATAAACTCCAGCGAGTTGCAACATTTGCCTAGCACGAGGCTGCTTTTAATCGGATTTTTGATGGGGTCACCAAACTTGTCAATTCGGGCAATATTGCGGAGGGCATGTGGCGACGAACTCAACAGAGAAGATGAAACTCAATTTCATGGAACGAAGCTCCATATCAGCGCCAAAACATGCACGACAATGGTGAACTATCTGCTTTTGAAATTAGTGTAAAGCAAGAGATTTAATTTGGTTAATTTTTTTTAGTTGTTAATTAATCTAGCTTGTTAATTTAGTTATTCGATTAATCGTTAAACTTACATATGCTACAATCTTTGCGTATGAGTTCAGAATTGGACTTCATTTCATCCATTGGACTCGTATTGACGAGTTATACGCATTAGAGCAGGATTGGGCTGATTTGGTTGAGGTGAGTGATATTGTGTATAACTGAATTGTGCTTGTTCCAGTATAGTTTTGATTTTTTAAACGGACTTCTAATCATAAAAAATAATATTTATGATAGTTGAACCTATTAAATAATAAATAAATAAAATAAAACAATGATTTAAGTAGATTTAACCTAACTGTCACATTTTCACCTGATTTCGTTCCATTATACGTTATTTACCCATTTACACGCGATTTTGACCACGCTCTAGATTTAGTTTATTTAGACACTTATTTCACTTTGATTGCTATAGATAAGTTCTATTTAATTTATTGTTACCATTAAGGTTGTTTATATGCTAGTTTAGGAATTTGCTTGACTATTGGTTGCATGGTTGAATTGCTTATTTAGTTTTGCTAAAAATGCCATTCGTAGGTAGTCTAGTATTAAGAAAATCTCGTTCGTTAGAGTTTAGGGGTGCTTATCAATCAAATGCACACATTGGTGCAAACTGATTGAATGCATAGGGATAATGCACTCAAATGAATGAGATAAATTCTCGAAAGAGATTCAGAGTGCATAGATGGATTCGGCTATGGAGCAGCTTTGGAGTTTGACGACAGATTTGAAGATGGAGTGACATCAGAGCTTGGTGGCCACTCTAAAGATGGTGGACGGATTTAGCGATAAGATGGATTTTGTGACGAATGTCGGAAGTTTTCTTGGATTGGTATTTAACCAATTTTCATTAAATACGTGTTTCGGGTAGTCATTATCAATCAGTATGGGGTGGTCGATATCAATTACCATTATTATTGGCAATTTGGCCAATTTGACATGGATGACGATGCAATTTCGAGGAGCAGGATATGATGGTTAATTTGATAGCAATTTAGATACAGTAACTCTTCGATTAGTTTCTTTGGCGTGAGGCAATGATGTGATGCTTCTATATGTTAACTTGTCATTCGACGAAGGTGATTTCAGGATGGAAAGAAATGCTGCTGCAATGGATAGTTTTCTCTGAGAAGCAGAAAGGATGACATTAAGTCACATTGAGATGACTATTGGAGACAAGGAGAGATAGAGGAATATCGGGTGGTATCCTATAACATACAATGACCATCAGGGATAGTTCTCAGATCATTATGACTTTAGACGAGTGTTTTATGAACAGTGCAGAGATGGATTCTGCTGCAGAGAACGTGTGCAAAGGAGTCATTGGTATTCGTGACTTCGATACACCCTTAAGGGAGTGACACAATGAGGAATCGTCCCCAGTAGTAGTATGGACTAATTCATCTAGACCCTTAAGCCTATGCTGTGAGGATTGGGTAGGGTCATCAAATATAGTCCATGTAGTGGGACATAGCAATACTTTGGTGGAGCCTGTTGCAGTAGGGACAATCAATGTCTTGATGAGTTGGGTGACTGAAGTACTAGATGCCATATACTTTACGAAGTGAGTGAGTGAATGTGGGGATAGTTTATCATCATTTTGTACTTATACATCTAGCACATCTTCTCCGCTTAATGTTTATCATAATGTAGCATATATGGACTATTGTGCGCTAACTCTGTAGACGCGGGGAAGGACGGATATGATTTCCCATATGCCATATATACTATTATGACTTTTACTGTACTTTGATATATTTTTATCGCTTATGTAAAAGCCTACACCCCTTAATGTTACACTAAAGTAAGACCATGTTAAGAAATGTAGAGCATTGCCGGTATAAAAATATAAATACATCACAGAGACTAAGATTTCACAAAAAAAATAAAATACAACAAAAGAAGCAAAAAATTTACATTAAGGTGATAAAACAATTTTATTTCAAAAAAAAAAAACAAATTATCATAACATATCATGTCTCAAAATCTCAGTTAAAAACAACATCATAGTACATAGTAATATTATTCCCCTAGTAGTCAAAAGATACAACCAAACCATGAAAAAATGACGGAAAGCAATACATTTTCCGCAATAATCCTCCAATATAATATCAGCTAGGCAATCCAAACTATGCACTCCCTCCCTAAGAGCCTGAGGGGAAAGAAAAAGGAAAGAAGGAAAGGAAATTGGGTCAGACATTAAGTGTGGTGAGCTATTGAGAATACTAGTACGATTGATCAGCAAAGGAAAATAGATAAAATAGTAATTCTAGTGTCATAAAAAGGTAAGTGTCTACGTACACCTAAAAGTGAACAAATAGGAATGTAGATAGTAGAAATGACATCAAAGTTTGACTGTTCTCATTCATAAGATTTGATAATGATGACTGTTTTGCACTTCTACATGGAAACCTAAAAGGACTTGGTAACCAGAATAAAAAGTTAAGATAACTAGGTTAAATGGAAACCTGATAAGGTAAAGCAAGTGTGTAAAAGAATGTTTAGACATAGGGTCTAACAACATATTAAAGTGAGGCGCTTGGACCAGTCCGCAGTTTGAGGATGAATAACCCAATGGGGTAGACCATCGTGGTGTTATAAGGCATGAGGGGAGCACACATTCATCTAACTATTCTAACGGCTTCGAAGGACTAGAATGGGAAGCACGCGGCTTCCTGAGGGATGTAAGGTGCTCCTGGTAGTCCTCTGTGCGATGGCAAATGTTTAGGCTGTGCTCTCAGAGGTTGAGTCCGCACGTAACTACTATGTGGGTGGGCCTCAATGGGGGAGGCGTAGTGTCACGACCAACAAGGATATTAGATCGTCGGATACTCGTCATCGACAGCCAGTGAGATCCGAAAAGACTAGAGCTAAAACCAATAGACCATTCACCTTTCACTATCGAAGTACGGTGGTTGAAGGAAGACACCAACTGGATGTTTAGATTGTTTGTTAGGGGCCAGTCGTCTAGCTCTTGTAGTCTTTACTAGTTGAGGGAGGGGCCAAGATGGGGCCGTAGCCACCATGAAAACAGACCCTAGGAATATCTGTATATAGAGGCTCTTAAAGACGGGCCTGTACAAATACGGAAAAGCTCCCGATCGAGTTCCGTGTTTCTTGTATCACCCTGCCACGGAACTCGGTGCACATTAAAGGACGTGCGGTTGAGGCATCGAGCTACAATTAACAGTACGTACGTGGGACAGTCTAGATATATGCATGTCGGCTCTGGGTGGTGTATCGTAGACTTGAGGGCATCATTCCAGTTTGGAATTTGATTCGATCAAAGCTGGTAGTTCGTACGCTTACGTAGCATAGTAATGACAGATATATGCGGAATGTAACATTATTATTTAGAGATCCGTACGTCACTCCAGCGTAGGATGAAGGACTGCATACATTTCGGTGGTATTTTGGTGGAGACCGTGCGAGTGGGGTACCATGGGGTGTACCTTAATATTGGGGGTAGCAACATATATACTGTATTAGGTTAATCCACTGGGAAGTAAATGGGTGCGACGTGTGTGTAAGACTTGAGTGTTGTTAACCCAAGTAACCTAATAAATAAGAAAATGTGATTGAATGGTATATATAGTGTTATTTGAAGTGTATAATTTAAATCTAGTCACTAGAACTTGTGTTCTAACCCCCTCCTCATGACATACTCGCAGGTTAGAATTTTGGAAGAGACAAGATAGCTTTGGATACTGGTTAGGCAGTATTATTAATACAGTAAGGCTATACTTTGAGTATATTGTATTTTATCCATTCCGCTATGAGATATTTTCTGAGCTCTGACATATTTTGTGTCTCTGTCTTTTCTGTAGGATACCAGAGCAAACCAATCCGGGTTTCAATAGATTGGAATTTTGAAAAAAATTCAGTCTGTCGGAATTCGGGTTGTTACAATCGAGTTTGAGTATTCCCACCCAGAGAACCTGGGGGAAACGAAAGAGAGAGAAGAGGAAACAAAATAAGTCAGACATAAAGTCTGGCGAGTCCAGTTACTTTTAGCATATAAGTAAGTAAAAGCATCATGACAGGTATATGAACTGGATAACAGAGATAACAATATCATAAGGCAGGTATAGAAAACTGAGTAGGATAAATTGAATAATCGAAACAGAATATATTTCGCTTCCTAAATACTTTTCTTTGCACCGTTACTAGTATCACAAGAACAAGATGATCCCAACAAGTACAAGATGGTAGACTTAGGTGTACTTCTAGTGAGAGGTTTTACTCCATACAATAACAGGTAGCCCGACAGAACTGACAGGTGTTAACCCCAACGATAATAACGGGCTCCTAAACAAGCAAGGCTAATTAGTACCCCCAATCAATCGGGTCCCTAACTTGTAGATACCCTGTGCTGGCCCCACAGTAGGATGTATAACTTCCTATAGTGGCAACCCGTTGTTTACAAGATGTGCACAAACCATATCAACAGGTGTCACATCGTCTTAATCCTCCATGGAATCCAGACCCATGCATGCACATGACCCTGTCGGAATGCGCCACCCACACCGTCTCTTAGACGGACCTCTTGCAATCAACTCAGTAAGCGTTCCCTGACCCTGACCTAGTTCATGTTACTCCGTTTGATACCAATATAGGTTACTAACTGATACGGGTCTCACACACTGGATGATACAAGCTTCCCCCTAGGCTTGCATTCTCACTACTAGGATTTCAATAAGTTATGCCTACCAGTTAAATAAAGATTGCATAACCCCAACAGGTTAAGTTTGTCGGGTTTATATGTATAACCCATCCCCACACATTTAAGAAGATTAACTTAACCCTCCCTTTGATTTATGCGAGTTTACTTAACCCCTACTTAAGTTGATAGTTTGATGTAACCCTCACATATTCAAATAGGTTAAGTATTAAAAGTTTATTACCATTTATACACTTATGGTTATTAATGTGCTAACCCTCACACATTAAGTCTACCACTTGTGGCTGCTGGATATGCCGGTTGGGTCTACGCAGACATCTACCACAAGTCGAACTTAACCTCGTGTCTTAGCACCATTACATGTACGTTTATGAACTTGGATACCTCATATTTGATTCACCACTTGTGGTTGCTGGATATGTCGGGCAGTTCTGGGAAGGCTTTTACTGTAAGTGTAATCTAACCTCGTGTCTAAGCGAGGTTATAGTTTCTAATTACTGTAAATCTAGGTACTTTCACTAATAACCAATTTTCATGTTTTTATTCCCCAAATCCCTGTCTGATCTACGATACAGGTTATGCCCCAGAGTAAAGTTAGATCAAGGTATAGATTATGCCCCAAACTAAAGTTTTGACTCAAGATACAAATTATGCCTGAAATTCCTAATCATGTTTTACAATATGAATTATGCCCCCAAACTATCATTCCCAATCGTTCCCAATTTCGTGCGCTCGTGTATTTCTGCGATAAGCCTAGGCTCAAAGGTAGCCTGGCTATAAAAACAAAAAGGGAAAGAGGGAGAGAAGAGAACAAGAATAGGCATAGTAAATAAAACTGGCGTATGATGATAAAATTGGTCATACTAACAGAATAGGCATATAGTGACATGATTACGAAAACTAACAGAATAAGGATATCATGAATAAGCATATGAGATCTAAGCAGTAAATTAGGTATGCAGGTAATGGAAGATCTATTATGATTCAGATTGCTAACAGGCATAGGCTTAGATCCAAACTTATAAACCTGTCAAGATTACAATTTAGGTGTTTATATCAAAAACCAACATAAATTCACTGTGATTGGATCTAAATAACAGAGGGTTGGTTGTAGATGTTGTAGTACAGATCCTTGAATACGTACAACTTGTTGTTGAAGAAGAATTAGCTAGTTCAAACTGAGTTAGGGCAGCACCTCATTGTCTCCATTGTTTTGGTGAATAAAACAATGAGAATGAGGTCCTATTTATAGCCTAAGGTCAACGAATCTTGCTCAGAACTGTGTCCAGGTGCAGGGCAGGAATCTGCCCAAATCTCGGTGGGGTCGACCCTGGGGTCGACACCCCCGTTATGGGGTTGACCCATAGGTCGACACCCATAGGGAACGGGGTCGACCCCTAGCGGGCCGATTTACCCCATCCCTACGTCGTTTGATTTTGAATTCTGGATATTATATATATATATAAATGGCTTATATGTATATAAACTTCAAACCTTAATATCTTCTTCATACAATGTTTGTTTTACACAAACTTGGGGTCTATCTTAAGCAGGATTCTAAGACGAACGCAATGGCGCAGTTCATTGTACTTAATTCCCAATATTTAATTAAGTATCCTTTGTTTATCATTTTAGTGTTCTTTAAGATTACGGGGTGTTACATTAATCATTTTAAGTCAATGTGTTCATATTAAAGCCTTGTGCTCGTAACTTAACCTTTTAAGTCGGTATGTTCACATTAAGCCTAAATGTCCTTTCTGTTATTCCCTGTCATATTATTATTTGCGAATAAACCATGCATGTTTATTATGACTTTTCGGTTATCATATTTATGCAAACACTGATTACAGTCCAATTTCTGTCATACTTTTTTCCATAGGCATTTATACAATCCAAGTCAGATTTAATCCAATTATTCCCTTTTTTAGTTACAGTCTTTTCAGTATGTCCAACTTTGTCCCAATTCAGTTTTTCCAAATCAATTAGATTTACCCCAATCCAAGCGCAGAATAAAAGAAAAGAATAATAATCCATTGTAGGTCATTTGGCGTATAGATTTATGCCTAATTAATTCTTATTCATATGCCTTTTAGGCATAACCAAAACTAACCACAAAACAAGAAAATAGAGAAGGGAAAAGAAATCTGAAAATAACAATTTACATAAATCTAAATGTTAACTAAAAAGAAACTATAGAAATAGAAATAAAGATTTACAGAAAAGAAATAGAAACAAACTGAATCTGTAAGTAAACTGTAAATAATCTGAATCTGAAAATAAATGGTAAATTCAGATCTAAAAATAAACTGTAAATAATTCAGATTTGAAAACATCTACAGCTACTATTATGCAAATTTTACTTTAACTTATCAGAAATCTAAAAAATCACAATAATCTGACCAATCTTCATAAAATTGTGTGTAAACAATCTTCCAGAATTATATGTATAAATAATTTGTTTTAAAACTTCATTTCTCTCACAAAGAAGATTAGCGTAGAGGAGGCATTAGGACGGAATGAGTTGTGAGAAAAGGGGAAGGGGTGGAGGTTCATTTATACTTGGAATAGAAGACTCTGAGCCATTAGATTTTTGATTTTTATTCTAAATCAACCAAGCCACGTTAGATCCATGGTTTGAAAATAGGCGAACAGAGATGTGCCAAGTCAGCAAAAACTTTTAAAATTAGCACCACTAATTATTCTAGGAAATAAACCTCTATTAAACCTATTGATTGACCTATGTGTCAATCAACGCCCAATTATTCCTAACATGCGTAATTAATTCTCTATGGCATATGTACTTAAATACTTATATATATATATATATATACAATATATATACATACATACATACATATATATATGTATATATGTGCGTATATATATTAAAATAGAAACCTTCCATAGATATCTAATAAGTAGAACATTAAATACAGAATTTGAACATCATTTGCTATTTTTTCAAAACACGTATAGTCAAGTGGAAATTTATGGTAAAGGCTTACCATTGTGGTCCAATTTTTTTGCAGGACACGGCTTCGTCGGAATAAGTTTTAAGGACAAAAAATAATACGCTCCTTATTTCACAAACCTGTTTGCCTCTTTCTCAATTTGAAAAAGCGATCTACATCAAATGGAAGATTTTCAAAAACATCTCGTGCTTCAAACGAATCGAGTAAAAGAGTTGATTTTCTTTGTATCTCATGATTCAATCATTCCTATTTGAAGATGCGATTTTCAATCCTGTTATTGTCAGGCGATTTCATTTGTCGCGTATATTAGTAATTTTTTGTATGATTGTTCAATTTCACTTTTTGATTGTTCACATTCAATTTGTCAGGCAATTATTTATTGTGGATATGAACGTGTTTGGTTAGAGGTTTTACTTCAGAAAAGTTTGATTTCCTCGAACGAGGGAGAATATTTGGATCTAAATTAGTTTTTATTTTAACCAATGCGTAAGAATTAGTAATTTCATTGAAGAGATCAATAAAAGCATAAGATGGAAAATTTTAGGGGGTCAGACTCCTTCGGACTTAGGCTGTCGGAAGGAATAATTTCAATTTCATGAACGATAAATTTCTAATGTAAATATTTGATGAATCTGATAAATTTCTAATGGATGATGATGTTGTTATTTGATGAATTTGATAATGAATTTCTAATGGTTGATGATGTTGTTCAGATAACTGAGCATGAGTTTGTAATCTGTAATATGGTTATACTGCTTTTTGTAGAAAGATCAATCATTTCATCTTTTATTGTTTATATTTTTAATTTACCTGAATTTGCTGATGATTTTGTAATGGCTGATATTGATACTTTAATGATGAATTTGTTAATGAATTTCTAATAGCTGATGATGTTATTCAGATAACTGAGCATGATTTTGTAATGTGTAATATGGTCCTACTGCTTTTTGAAGAAAGATAAATCATTTTATCTTTTATTGATATTTTAAGTCTTGACATAATTTGTTATTAACAGTATATTGTATCTACATGAGGATATTTCATGTACTATCGGATGTTACTATTTGTTTGTAATGCTCTATGAAGAAATATAATTAATATGTTGTAATATTCAAAAAATAATATGCACTAGTAACATATTTTCAACAAAAGGTAAATGCTTTTATCTTTCTTAACTGAGCATTATAACCAAATTGGCCACTGAAAATTCATGATCATTTATCATAATTTCATCGTCAAATTAACATCAATTGTGCTACATCTTGCTCGTTAACATTAAACATTACAAATTCATCACCAAAACGAATAAGATGAATGTAAATATTAGCTCTCAGGTAAATCCTACATGTTGCGCACAGAATATTAACATCAGTTCTCAGGTAAATCACTGTATAAACATACGCACATCTGATAATACAAACCACTGTATAAAACATACACATATCTGATAATACAACCCAATAGATCAAATGATAATACAAATATAATATAAATGTTCAAGCATAACTATACAAAACAACTGTATAAACATACATATATATGATAATACAAACCAAAAGACCAAAACATAATCAGAAGTCAGCATTCGGTGAAACACGAGGGAATTGAATAAGCTTTGTGACAATGTCTTCATACTCTTTACTATTGCTATCACCTGAGCATTCGACATACATTTTTTCAAGAACCGGTGCGTTGGCAAGAAGATATTTGAAGAGCTTGAGCTCAGTTCCAACTCCATGAAACAAATATACATCTACTCTTTTAAGATGATCAAATTTGAAACCAAAGTCATATTCCATACTTAAAAATCCATCAGCTCGTACCACCGAGGTGTACTCACTCGACCAACACTGCACAAAAACAACCGATGCAATTAAGTATGCACTCCCAGCAACACAAATAATAATGACAAATCTTAGAATAAATGTGGCAATGCATATTATTTATTTATTTAATGGATGGCTAATAATATCGAAAAAGAAAGAGATATTCAATGGAATAATAATTAATGTAATTTTCTGAGCACACTTAACCATAGTTCTAGATGAGGTATAAAAGAGGAACTTCTGAATATGCAAAAGGCAACCAGCAATTCTTGCAAATCTTCAAAATTGATACTTGCACTTAGGTAAACGATTGGACATACAAATGGAAGACATACCGGAACATTGCCACAAACCACGTGCTACACATTAACAAGAAAAATAATGTTAATCAACAACACATCCTACATTTCCTAAAAAACAACTAAAAATATAAATTAGTTCATTTAGTCACTACAACAAAACAGATTTTTTACAACTGGCAATGCCGCTTTTAATAGGGTTTTCACAATAAGCATTGCGACAGTTGTATTAGCCTCTGTTGTAATAGGTTCCTTGTTACAACGGTCATTGACAATTGTAAAAAATCTTTTTACAACGGGCAATGCCGGTTGTAATATGGTTTTCACAATGGACATTTCAACAATTGTGTTAAGCTATGCTGTAATTAATTATCTTTTTACAATGATCAATGGTCGTTGCAATAGACTTTATGGCAACAATTAATTCCTATTGTAATAATTCATCTTTGTAAAATAAAATATTTGCGATAATTAAAATGTTCAAATCAGAATTTCTAATTTTGAATAGATATTTTATTCAAAAAAGTATTTTATTACACTTTTTAATAGTACAAAATTCTGTTTATCTTTGTTATGAAATAGCTATGCAAAATACATATTTGTACTAGCAATGTCTCACTATATACACTCAACTACACTCACACTCAATGTCTTTTTCTTCAGTAATTGATCCAGAATTTGTCCAATCGTTTGTTGTACCTATTATTATAGAATAACGCAGTAAACTACCCATGCAATTTTATTACCTAAATGTGACTTAAGGAAATACATTCATACTATGGTTGATTCAAAAAATCAAAATCCATTAATTTTAGTAAAATTATGCATTAGAGATACTTGTGCATCAAATATAGACAAAATAACATAAAAATATGAATCAAGATTCATAAACTTGATGCTCAAGAATGCTTCCTTGATGAAATGATATTTTCTTGCATATACAAATTCTTCTGATCCTTCACATTTTGTAATGGCTTCACCGTCCTTCTGTGATCCTGTCCTTTCTGCCATTTTATTCCTCTCCCTCTCCGCATATTCCTTGAGTTCCTTGGCTTGAACCAATTCCAATAAAAGATTGCGATAAACATCAAAGTCTCTATCAACATTTCTTTTGCTGATGTTTAGGGCTGCATAAAGCTTTTCTAAGCAGGCGTTAGTGTGGCTGCAACATAACATACTGTAAATATTCCATAACTCAAACAAAAAATCAAATAAAAATAAAAGCATTCTTCAAACCAAACATCCACAATCAAATTTCATATTCTTTCCTCTTCTTCAAACATCGTCCATCTATAAAAAATACAATTGCAGTGCACATTTTCCTCTTCAAATTTGTACATATAACCTAAATAAAAAATTGACATGGCTGTCGATAAATTTGACACTACATGTTACATGAGTTAGTGTGGTCCGTTATTACAGTTCTTAACACCACTATGCAGTGCAGCAACAGCTATAGACAGATAATGGGAACGCAAAAAAGAATGTGGATAAGTGTAGCTCTCAAATGTACGCCTCCAAATAAAAAAAACTGAACTATATAGTGCAACAAACATTATACAGGCAACAAAGATTTTGGAGCATGCATAAGAAACAAAAATAATAATTGGGTTTGGAGAGAAACAAAGATTTTTGAAGAATGCGTAAGAAACAAACCCTACAGTGTGCTTTACCTACAGTGTGCTTAACGCAAGATTGTAAAGAAAAAGAAAAACCTGAGAACTATATTGCATGTGAAAATGAATGTCCTGTATAATTTTGAATACAAGCATTTGAACTTAAAAGTACAGTAAGTTGTTGCATGCAAAACTGGTGCATGAGAAAAGAAATGCATACTTGCAACATGAATTATATATGAATATGCAATTTCACTAATAATTTAATTGGTTGATATCTTAACAACTCACTTAGTTATCACCCACTATCAACGATAACAATGAATAACCTTAACTTTCCATGTTTATACTTCTATTTTATTTTTTAATTTTATTTTATCATTCGTTTTTTAAGTGACAACGGCGGCTCAAGGTTGCTCATAGCAGCTCAATGTTGTTGCCTCACAGATGATTCATATACATATATATATACACACACACACACACACATATATATATATATATATATAAGGTTAGAGCTTGCGCTTCGTAGACGGACACATGGTGGCAATTATTTAGTGCAGCATGAAGATTAATGGTGAAAACATATGATATTTTTCTATGCTTGCTGTATTCTAATTTATTATAAAGTCATATAACACTGTCATATGGAAAACTGTAACGGTCTGGTATTTTGACCGCCAAGTCAGTATTTAAACCAAATAAGAACATTCAAAGCGACAGATTGTTGTTGGCTTACAGGGTTCAAACGAAATTAAACACAGAACAACATAACACAAAATTTTCAGCGGAATTTTTTTTTATATACATATCAGAGTTTACAGAATTTTTTTACAACGGAAAAAAAATGAAATATATACGTAAATGTTTTAGCAAATTTATCTTTTTTTCCCCAGCTTAGCGCATGCATGCGTCTTCACGTCTCCATGTGCCTCTCTTATTTGCGAGCTGAAATCTTTAATCCTGGAACACTTAGGACCTGACCCGAGCGTTCCATGCAAAACACAAAACATTCGAGTCAGGATTAAACTTATTTCAAGTCAGCAAACCTCAGTAAACACTTAAATATAAGAGGATTTTCTTTTAAAGGACAAACTTTGGATTTTTTTTGGTGAAAAGTATGGGAAGTTTCAAAATTAGGGAGAATGACACATTTACGCTAAAGGTGGAATTCGGGGGTCCACTAACCTTTTACCATTTACACTAGGTAATTTTTATTCTAATCCACGGTTTTAATAAGTTAATCACCATTTTACTTTATTATGTTAATCCACAACTATTTTGTAAGTTAATCCACGAGTGGATTAACTTAAAGATTTCACAATTCTGCGTTATTTCACAATTATTTGTGCTGAATTGACCCTCTCATTTGATAAAGTATAGTAAAAAATAAATATATGTTAGAAACAGAGTTGATAGCACTTAAATTTAGCAAAGAAGCAATCAATTAGATATAATTAGTTCACTAATTATATCTGAACATGATTAGACATGATCTGGTAGTAGATGATTATGAAAATAAAAACTAAGATCAAGATTCCAGTAGAGGAGTTCGCATCAAATGTTTTCGAATAGCTTAATATTGTGAAGATACATCACCAATTTCACCGGGCAACAACAGTAAATAATAATTAAAATCAAATTCAAGATTGACATATTAGACAAATAGCAAGTAATTAAACAATACTAACAAATCAATAAAAGAGAAAATTGTATATTATAATTGTTTGAGAGTATAACTACTTAGGGGATCTAGCTTGTGAATGTTATCCAAACAGCCTATACTCCTATTACAATATTTGAATAAAATGATATTCTACAAATGTACAATTTTTCAAGATTTCAGAAAATAGCTAACTACAATTATATGTGATAATGGTGATATTATAAAAAATACATTTTTGTATAAAATTAATCAACTTCAAAAAAAGAAAAAAAACAGTGTTATTACGTTAAATTACCCTGCTTAAGCTTGGATTTAGATGCTAGTATTCCAGAAATAAGTGGACGACGGAAAATACAGAGAAGAAGACTGAGAAGAAGAGAAAATAAGTATGTTTTTTTTTCGTGTGGATACACTGACTAAATTCTAAATTTTAATAAAAGTTAAGGATCCTATAAAATAGGGTGGATTTATTTACTAATATTGTGGATTAGAATAAAAATTACTTTTACACTATCATTTGGCCTTCTCCCTAAATTCTAAACTTTCCATACTTTTCACCAAATTTTTTGTTAAGTTTGTCCTTATCCCTATTTTCCACTAAATATAATTAGCTCCATCTGTAATAAATTAAATAGTCAAGCATACCAATCCCTGAACTACCGACATACATACCAAAGTAGATCAACTAGTTGCATGCATTAACAAAAATGGGTGGCATTGATCTAATTCGATGCAGCAAGACATAATAAATAGAACCGAGGCATATGGGTAAGGCAACATGCCAACACTTACAAAAAGGAAGGTGCAATATAAAATTAATAGCATACCTGAAGCATACACAGAAACAAACATTGTAAGCTCAAACCAAGAATATGAACTTATAAAGGTCACAAGGGATAGTAGGATTCAGGACAATACCTTATCTAAGATAAGACTGTATGCTACTGTTGGGTTGGCATTTAGAAGAGGCGTATATGTTACTACTATTGGGTTGGCATTTAGAAAACCTTGTTGATGGAATTTTGTGGAAAAAGAGTTCAGATAGTATAGCTATTTTCCCTCCTTTGCCTCGGCCGTTAGGAAGAAAAGACCATGCGCTATCCTTTTGTCTGAATCTTTTAAAGCTTAGAATGGTATATGCAGATTCGCCCTCAAATAATAAGAAGAAAGCCGTATTGATGTTAAATGAGATTTTGAAACACTTTGACGTGGTAAACACTATTATAAACTATGACAAAAGAGCTGTTGAATTCCAGAGTCATCCAGTCTGGAATGGTCCTCTCCTTGGGTTAAATACATTGCAAAATGCTGGAAAGTCACTGTCAGAAAAAATTCAGGTCAAGGAAACCTTGGATGAAGTAATACGAAATTCTGGCGACGAAATCCTGATGGATAATAAAGGGTATGTTTGGGATTTGTGGCGTGTTGACCCTATGCTTTCCGATCCTGAGGTGCTGTTTTGCATGGGCCTTGTAAAAATCACACGGTTTACTGAATGTTGGGACAGCAAGGAGACAAGGTTAATAGATTTGATGATAGGGGATGATTTAATCGATATGTGTGGATATATTGATGTAGACAAAGTCGTGTGTTCACCTGTCAGTCATATGATAGCAAAGGGAGATGGTTGGGAAGTGGCAGATGATATTACTCTATGGAACAGTTTTGATGTGCTGGAAAATTATGTGGATAGTGATAATTCTCACCATGCAAGATCAGTAGAAAATACTTTGTCTAGGTCGGTGAACAATGCGACAGATCAGAATTGTTTTTCCTTAAAGAAGAAAGGCTTCAAAGTAGGGAGAATTAAAGTAGCATTGCATGTCAAAGACAAGGTAGGAAGGGATGTGCATCTACGTGAGGAAGAAAAAAGGTCGGTTAGTAGTGGTGCGAGAGGCTGCCTGGGTCTTACGATTGAAAATGTGAATTCTGTTGAACATTTGGGGTGTTCTAGCAGTGGATGGACTGTGTTAGACTCGTGGTTGATAGGACATGACTGGCGTGGCCTTTTGTTTGCATGGGATAGATTTGAAGGATCGTTTTTGATCAGCAAGATAGATCGAAGACTTTACTCTCTGTTTATAAGGCCGTGCTATAGTGTATCTACTCTAGTTAATGTTTTACCTCGAGCAGAGATTGCTTCTGCTGTGAATTATAGTTTCGTTGATGGGAATCGATCGCGAGGAGTAAGCGATGTTTCTGTATCATCAGTTCAGAGTAGTGATGTTTCCACCTCGGCGTCATGGAGAAGGAGACGCAGGAGCGTGTTACCCAGTTCAAGATTGATTTGCCGTAGCGCTAGGATCAGATATGGTTCCTCCTCTTCTCGAGGTAAGTTCCCAAATCCGAATGCTAGTAGTAGTAGTTTGGATTTGGGCTCAGGTATATCTCCGACTTTTGGTAGTGATTATACTCCTTTTGCATTAGGTAACCTTACGACTAGTCAGTTATTTGAGCTTGCAAATGATACTGCCTTCATATTTTCTGATATTGAGATTGATGCTGAGTACATTAGGAGTAGGGAACTAGAGCGAGTCTCCTCTATGAGTAGATGTGGATTGTTAGTTGGAATGTTAGGGGTTTAAATGATCCTAAAAAATGTGCTAAAATTAGGACCTTTTTTTTTATAGATTATCACATCGATATTGTTTTGCTTCAAGAGACAAAAATTGAATGTCCTGATTTTAATTTTTATGTTAGGTTAGGGGGTTCCCTTTTCCATAACTGGGCTTGTCTTCCAGCAGTTGGTACTGCTGGAGGAATTATGATCGGTTGGAAAGAAAATCAATACAGATTGGTACACGAGTTTCCAAAGTTACATTCTTTACATATCATTTTAGAATCCCTTTCTGATAAATCCTTTTTGGGCATCACTAATGTGTATGGTCCCCACACCAAGGAGGAAAGGAGAGTCTTATGGGATGAGTGTACTAGTTTTAGGAATCTTTCCCCTAATCTATGGATTGTGGAGGGGGATTTTAATGTCACCAGATTTTTAGGAGAGAGATCATCGCGGGAAGGTGATTTCTCTGATATGGAGGAATTCAACGACTTTATTTTAGACAATAATCTAATAGGGATTCCCCTTGAAAATAGATCGTTCACTTGGTCGAACGTTCGTAATAGTCCTTTTGCATTATTAGACAGATTCTTTATTAGTTCTGAGATAGATGATAGATATTCGATCTGTAGTGTTAAGGGTTTACCGTTTTTGCATTCTGATCATTGTCCCATTATTCTTACATATAATTCGAATATTGCTATTAGTAGTAGTTTTAAGTTTGAGAAGATGTGGTTGCTTGATCCTAGTTTCATCAACCTTGTTTCAGTTAAGTGGAAGTCTTTGTTTTACTTTAATAGCATATATAGTGGCAATAGTGCGAAGATTTTTGTTGCTAAATTAGGTAAGTTAAGATTTTTCCTTAAGCGTTGGAATAAATTCGTTTTTGGTAGCGTAAGAATTAAGAAGGATAATATTATGTGTGGGTTGTTAGATTTAGATAAAATTAGTGAGTCAAGGATCCTTAATTCCAATGAGAAGGACAAATATTGCAACCTTAGACAAGATCTCAAACAGATTATAGAAAAAGAAGAGGTTATGTGGAGGCAAAGGTCTCGTATACAATGGATTAAGGAAGGGGATAATAACACGAAATTTTTTCATAGTGTGGCGAACAAAAGGAGACACGATAATACGATTCATTCTATTATTATCAATGATGTGGAATTGACTCTACAAAAGGACTTAAATGAAACTTTCACTAGTTACTATTTTTGGTTCAAAGATTAAGAGAAGAGCAAATGTTAGATGGAATGATTTATATCCTTATGAAACTAGGATTAATCTTGATAGTTTAGATGAACCTTTTTCAGAGCAGGAGATTTGGAAGGCAATCAGTGATATGCCTAGTGACAAAGCTCCTGGACCTAATGGATTCTCTGTTAATTTTTACAAACAATTTTGGGAAGTTTTGAAGTTTGATATTATTGACTTATTTAATGAATTTTATAGTGGGGATTTGCGTTTAGGTAGTTTCAACTTTGCCAATGTCATACTTATTCATAAGAGAGAGGGGGCTAATTCTCCTAAGGATTTTAGGCCTATCTCTCTTATTTATGTTTCTGTCAAGATCATTTCTAAAGTCCTAGCAAATAGGTTGAGTAGTAAGATGAATAACCTTATTGACTGCTCCCAAACTGCTTTTATTAAAGGTAGAAATATAGCGTATGGAGTGGCAGCGGTACAGGAATACATTAATGTCTGTTATAAGAATAATATATCATGCGCCATATTGAAGTTAGACTTTGAGAAGGCATTTGATTCAATTGATTGGGACTTTATATCCGAATTATGTCTCGCTAGGGGTTTTAGAGTTAGATGGACCAATTGGATCTTGTTATTGCTTAAGTCTGGGTGTTCCAACATCGTTGTGAATGGGGTAGTAGGTAAGAAGATACAATCAAGGAGGGGACTTAGACAAGGCGACCCCTTATCGCCTTTTCTATTTAACTTAGCGGTTGATGTCTTCTCTAGAATTATTAAGAGGGTTGGGAGATTAGGTGTCCTAGGTAGTGTTGGGAATGAGGAATTTAATAATGAATTATCGATCCTTCAATTCGCAGATGATACATTATTATTTTCTTCCCACTTGCCTAAGCATATTATTGCTCTTAAGTTTATTCTTTACTGTTTTGAGATGTTATCAGGTCTTAGAATTAATTTTGATAAAAGTGCCGTGATGGTACTTAATGATTTTAACAATGTTGAGACTTTGGTAGCCAGCACTTTAAACTGTTCGATTATGAAATTTCCTTTTGATTATTTAGGTTTTAAAATAAGACCGTCGAAGCTTAAAAAGTAAGACTGGATAGTTATCATTGATAAGATTAGTAATAGACTATCTAACTGGAACAATAGATTCCTGTCTAGAGCAGGTAGACTAGTTCTAGTTAATTCGGTTCTATCGACCATCCCCTCATATTGGATGGCTGTTCATCGATTCCCTAAATGGGTAATTGAGAAAATTGATAGGATTAGGCGTAATTATCTTTGGAATGGTGATTCTAGTTGTAGAGGTTATAAATGTCTAGTTAATTGGGACATGTGTTGTAAATCTAAGATAGAGGGGGGTCTGGGGATCATAAATCTACGTAATTTTAACTCTGCTCTGCTCGCTAAATGGTTATGGAAATATAGATGTCCAAAAGTGAAGGCTTCTTGGAAGTCTATCGTTTCCAAATTTTATTATTCAAGAGGAGAGTTTTTTATCGGAAATAGTGGTCGTTGGGATAATAGTTTATCTCAATTTTGGAAGTCTGTTTTGAATTGTTTTGACTTTTTTAACTTAGGGTGCAAAGTGTTAGTTCATTCAGGAAACCTTACTTATTTTTGGCACGATGCTTGGATCTCTAGAGTGCCACTAAAAATTGAATTTAGTAAGCTCTTTAACATTAGTAGATTTAAGAATGCATTAATTAAGGATGTTTATAAAACAGATTTAGATCCTCCATGGGATTTCTCCTTTGATAATATACTAGAAGAAGATTTATTAAGACAATTGGCATTACTTAAAACTAAGTTAGCATTGTACCATTTGGACGAGTATGGCGATTCTATTAGCTGGGGTATAGATAAGAGTTTAGTTTACACTGTCAATTCTATGTACAGATTTATTAATTTTTCTGGTATTTCATTATATCCCTTTAAATTTCTTTGGAAATCTAATTCTACACCTAAAGCAAAGTTTCTAATGTGGTTGATCATCCATAAGAAGCTTAATACGATTGAGATGTTAAAAAGGAAAAATGTTATTTTTGATGTAAAATGTTGTTTTTGTAATACTGGAGAGGAGGATGTAGACCATTTATTTTTCTCTTGCTTTTTTACCTTTTTTATTTTTAATATGATTATTAGGATTTTTACTTTTGATTGTTTTAATTCCTTTAGTAGTTGTATTGATTATTGGAATTGTCATAGATTACGATATAATTCAAGACAGAAATACATATTGGATTCCTTAGTAATATTCATTAGTTGGTTCATTTGGGTTGAAAGGAACCAGAGAATCTTTCATTCAATCTCTGTACCTAAGGATAATTTAATCGTCAACATAGTAAAATTCTATCTGGCTTGGATGTCTAATTTGCACTATAAACTATTTGGTAAATTGCAATTTGGGCGTTATTTGTCCAAGGTAAGATATAACCTGAGTTTATTCATTCGTATTAATAGCTATTTAAGATGCAATAGACCTCGTCTGGGTTGTTGATTCCTGATACTTGGCTTGACATTTTCCTCTTACTTGTTTGTTTCTTATGTCCTTCTCCTTATACATGTATATATGGATATATGCATATATATATATATATTTATATATAGGCATATACTCATATATACGTGTAAGTTACTGATAATTTTGTTTCAGTCTTTCAGATTACAGGTTATAGATGTAACTGTGGAGCTTTTGGGATTGCTGTTTGGATTGACCATTTTGATTTGCTTTGGATATATTGGTGTATGTAGAGTAGGGGTGTTTGTATTTTTTGGTGATTTGTCTTACCACATGTTGTGCACTTAGATAGTTATAGGTATGGGAATAGATATACTTCTTATCGGGTGGTGGCCTTGCCGGAATTCGATAATGAAGTATGATGGGTGGTGGCCTTGCCGGAACTCATCTATCTATTATCCCTTACATTACTATTTGAGACTCCCGTTCTTTGGGTCTGTATTTGGATATTTGTATCACTTTACTTTTATTATATATATGTGTGCTCTCTTCCTCATGGAGGATCACACATTTTTGCTCAAACAAAAAAGATAAGACTGTATACATAATGATAGGGCATATTCACAGTAAGACCTTATTGCAAGACTATATGGCAACAACCAAAATGTGCACGGGTATGAGGAAAGTGGACGGTACAGCGAGGATAACTGGTAAGGACATAACATGTACGAAATCATTATACGCTCTGAATGGAGACAAACACATTTTCAAGTGGCGGATATTCGACCTACTGGGTAGTAAGGTACACAGCAAAGTGCTGGACTTCATGAAGGCAACCAGAACAGTATTTATGCTCCACGCACTCAGGTAAGAGAATGGGTGTATTCTTACCTAACAAATGCAACCTACATGACAACTGGATGGGGACTCACACATGAGTTGAAGAAAATGCCTGCAGGGGACAAGGTAATGGCTACACGCATGGAAGCAAGGAAACAAAAGTCTGGCCATTTCTAGTTCGGCTATGAAAAAATTCTGAGATATATGTTTTTGCGCCAATGTTCATGGTTGGAAATAAATTTGTACACCGTTAGATGAACATTTCATGAAGGCAATTAGTGGCACAGTTATAAGCAGTCGTAGGTTCGACATGCATACGAAGATAAGATGGATGCAAAGCATAATACTAAGGCTGTAGTAGTTCAAGTAAACTAACCGTAAGTCATAGCCAAATTTCTAAACCCTGACAATACGCATGTTAAATATGAAGCATGCAAAATAAAAGAGGACTCAGGTTATGCAAATAAGATCCATGTCCAATGCAAGGCAGCATGTCAAACTAGAAGAACAAGACAGAAGCATACTTAAGCATGGCTAAAGTGTTAACTGCTGTAGAAATGAGGGATGCGAACTCAAAAACAGCGGCGCATGACAATCTCAAGTCTAAAGTAGCAATTCATGATGAGTTAATAAGTCATTTAAACCAAAGTCAGTTTTAAAACAGGCATCGAGTAACTTGGGTTCGAGCCGCACAGTAAAAGCAAAAGCAGCACAAGGGTATTTTGGTTCCAGTTCATAAAAAATAAGAGATACGACATATATAGTTAGTCCGAAAGTGTACAGACACATATGCAACAAGAAAACCCGAGATAAGGTCAAGCAAAGTATTAAAAGGAAAATATATGAACAACTTGACATAGCAAGCATCATAGGGTAGATAAACAACAACCAATCTACACTAATCATATTTAATGTAAATCGAAATAGCAACTTGGCATAATATTTAATCGTAAGAGAACTTACATTGTGACGAAAGCAAAGGGAGAACAACAGCGATTCGGGTTCGTGGTCATGTCTACTGCTGTCCGCCAACGCGGGAGGAGCTGCGGTTTCAAGTAGCGCGTGCTACAACTATTTTGCCCATATTCTTCCTTTTTGTGGTCCTACGTTTCAGCGAGGCGTAGTTCGATTCAAGAAGGGTGGAGCTGTGACCGACACGTGCCTGCAGGTGGTGGCTTCAGGGAAAGAACAACAGCTCCACTGCTGTTGTCGATCGGAGACTGTCTCTGGTGGTGGTGGGTTGCTCGATCGGGAGCGCTGGTAAACACCACCAATGGTGATGGTTGGCTTCTCGAGTCGACAAAGAAAGGAACGATGGGTGCAAAGGGAGGTCACGGCTATAGCTGTCGTCAACGAGTGAAGCATGACTACCGTGAATGGCGGCACGGTGCGCCTCAGGCGGTGGTTTTATGGGAGGCAGGGGTTCACGGGGTTCGATGGGTGGTACATCCTTTCAAGTTAACGTGGGTCGATAGAAGGCGGAGCGGATTCTGGTGTATGAAGTGGCGGAGTAGCGATTTCGTTTAAGGGTGGAAATAAATTTGGGGAATTTTGATTTTTGATTTGGGAAGGAATTGTTTCTCGTTGAGTTGAAGTGGTGAAAAGAAAAGGGGAAAAGTGTTTTTGTGTTAAATGGTAGAAAGGGTACGCAATTTATAAAGTGAGCCAGGGAACCGGTAGCAGGAACAAACAACAACGTGGAAAAAAATTTAGCTGGCGATCGATAGGTGTTATGACTACAAAAAGGTGAGGACAGATGGTAGAAATTTTCAGCACATATCTTCGTTCCAAAATTTACTAGATTTGGTTGGAAGTAAAATGTGAGGCTGAACCAAGAAATAGGTTTGAACGTCGCTGAACAAAAAGGCACGATTAAACGAATATTACTTAGCGAACGATTTACGGACGACATTGTTTACTTGTTTTAAATGCGTTATAAATTCAACAACGACTAACCGTAAAATAAATTTAAATGCTAACGTAAAATACGGGAATTTTATTTCATAATTTATTTCTTTGCTTTTGTTACCATAACCATATTTCGAGTATTGACATTCAAAATAAATTTACATTTACCATTTTATTCATAACAAGGTGATGTAGTAAAATAGTTTAAGTAAACAATCAAAATAATTTGGACGAAATACAACAGCTTACTAGTCGAAATAAATAGATAGGTTAAGTAAGACAAAAGTTAAAATACTATAAATTGTTAAATAAAAATAATTTAGTCAAAATAGAATTTTATGCAAAAGAGTTTAAGCAAACAAAGAATATATTATATAAAAGATAAACACAAAAGAATTAAGTATCTTAGTAAGTTCAAGTAAAATGATTAAATATAAATAATTTAGAAATCATAGTTAAGGAAAAGCAGTAAAAATTAATTTGAATAAAAGAAATACTTCTAGTATGAAATAGGTAAATCGAAATATGTTTAATATAAATATAATAAGAATATAAGCTAAAGAGAGTAAAAAACCATACCTATTAAACACAAATAATTAAATCAAAAGTAGAACATTATAAATACAAAAGAGCTAGAATACAACGAAGAACATAATATATAAAAGCTAAATACAAATAAAACCATAGACAGATTAATTTAAATTCAAACTTTAAATTTTGACAAATATTCATATTAAAAATTAAATCTACAAAAAGGAATTTCCTTTAAATTTTTATTCAAATACGTTCAAAGCCAAAATCTTAAGTTCAAATTCTAAATTAAAATCCAAATATAAATATATTCAACTATGTCCAAAATAAATAAAATTTCAAATTCTATATCAAAGGCCACTATAAATATTCATTTTAATGATAGATTCTTAATTAAATTTATATTTCAAATGCCGAAAATTCTGGGTCGTTACAGAAACGCCTAGTTTGAGTAATGTGAATTCCCTACTTTTTTTGTTGTAGTTTGAAGTCAGCAGTAATACTAAAATGCTGCTATTAATCACTGGATGCAAGCATGTAAGCACAAGACGTGGAGAGAACTGAATATCAACCTATTTATGCAAGTAAATATTAGATTGAAAAAGGCCAAAATGGAAGTTTAACATTAAGATGGACTGGCATTAGAATTTGAATTCCTCTTATTACGTGCATCTTATAAACATTAAGTTTGTAAAGTAAAAGCAGACTAAAAATGGTAGCAAATGTAGAAACGGAAATGCTCATGTATAAAGACAGTAAAAGCAAGAGAGTACACAATGAATATAAACATGAAAATAGTCCATGTAGGCAAGTACTTGTTAATGAAACCAATGGAAAATTGCTTAATTGTTGTAGTTTGGATATGTAATGTAAAACCAAAAGCAATTAGTAGGTTAGTTGTTATGGATAAACGTAGTAATATACCTTTGTAGTTTGGATATGTAATGCAAGTATGAAGTTAAAGCAGTATGCCTAAACTCCAAGGAAGAAATACTAGCAATGGAACAGGTGTAACAACCCAGAAAATTTGAAACAACTTAAAAATTTTAATTTGGCTATTTTAGTAGATTTTGAATATTTAAAATGAATTATTTCAAATAATAACGACCAAAAATCAAATTGAATCAATGTTGGGAAATAAATATATTTATTTTAATTATAAAAGAAGGCCTGAAATGGCGCGACAGTTTGAAATTTTGAATTCGAAATTTGACTGACTATACCGGATGCAAAATAAAATGGATTTTAGTGAAACCAAAAATATTTAAATCTGTTTATAAATATCCTTCTAACGAATTTGAAGATCGAAATTTCATAGCGGAAATCAAAAGTTATGGCCAAATAAATTTTTAGAAAGGTCGCTATGGAGTTTATATAGCCCTTGAAAATAGACATTTTGCGAACGACCTCCGTTTTCGACGAAACCACTTTTGTTGGATTCGGGATGTCGAATTATTACTAGGTTTCAAATTCCATAATTTTCGGTGTTAATATGTGAGTGTGGCAAAGAAAAATGTGTTTGGTTAATTTCAGTCCATTTGGATCGACCAGGAAATGGCCATTTTTTCAAACGGTCTCCAAATTCGACGAAACTAGTTTTGTTGGGACCGTATTGTCCAAACATAGCTAGATTTATTTTTTGGAATTTTTGGGATCAGTATGTGGCCCCGGCAAATTGAAATGTACATTCAAATCAAATATTAAATGTTTTATATTTTACTTTGAAGAATAACTGACTGAAACAGTCGAATGGGCCTACGATACATATTCCATTGTATTTGGAATAAGGGTATTTAGTTAGGGGCGATAGTTGTTGGGTTTGGATTGGAGTTAGTATGGATTGAGGGGTATTTTCGGATTTAAATAAATTAAAAATAAATATAAAATCCCTTGGCCAGTCATATTCATCGTTCCATTTTCTCTCTCCCCGTATCAGCTGCGACGAATGACGGAAATGTTTCCACTCCTTCTCTCTTTAAAATCTCTCAAACCACTCAATAAAATCACGTGCCCCAGATGGGAATTTTGTAGAGGATCACTCAACCTTCAAATCCATATAAAGTTTGGATTTTATCGTTGAGTATTTCGTTAGATATGAACCCCCGAAGATCCGGACTTCGAGGCGCCGCCGTGCTCTACTACCGCCACCGAGTGGGCCTACACCCCCCTGTGCACGTGCGCCTTCTGTCCCCCTTCGACGCTGCATAGCCTAGTCGTCCAACCCCTTCACGGATTCGACGAAAAATCCAGACCTAGTTTGGAACCATTTGCTAAAAGGTACGACCTTGGTTTATTTTAACTAATTTTTATAAATAAAAGCGTTGCAAACTTATTAAAAGCATATCCTTTTGCTATGTGGTCAAAATTCAGTGAAACAAGAGACATCAGGACCGTGTGGACGTCTTCTACATTTTAGAAGATACCAGAGAATTTTAGGAGCTTCCTACAATTTTTGGAGGAGTGAAACCCAGTGTGAGATTTCTAAATTATAAACGATATGGAATGGCTATGTATAAACTATATAATCGATGTATAAGTTATATAAGCATTGTACACCTCATGTATAAGCGTTGTATAAATTATATGTGCGATGTATAAGTTATATATGCATTGTAAAAATTATATGTTAGTTGAAATGAAATTGAAACGAAAGTGAAATATGTTTATATACGTATATATATACACACTCACTTCGTCCACAGACCGTGGACGATATATATTGGCTGTGATTGTTTGGATTTTGGTTGACGTGAAATTTGGTGAATACGATGAATGGTTGATTTGATTATGGTTGTTTGTGGTTGAAAACAAATAGGATTAGTTTGTGGAAAAATTCGTCTGCGTACGAACTAGATTATTGAAATCCCCATTGTCAAAAGCTGCGAGGCTTTAAGGTAGAGTAAGGAGCTGTACTCGGGATGGTGCCAGTTTTAACTACCCTGCTGTTATGCTGCCGAAATTTTATGAAATATTCATATGTTTGATTAATATTCATGTGTTGAAATAGATTCATGTGTTGGAAAAATATCCTTTTTGAAATAAACAGTTTGAATGATAAAAATAACATTTTTATTGAATGTATGAAATGAAATGGTTTGAACGATAAAAATAGCATTTTTATAGTATGTACGAAGTATATAAAATATTCGTGTTTGAAATAAATTGTTTTAACAATAAAAATCACATTTTATAATATATATGAATCGTTAAAAATCTTCACTTCTGAAATAAATTGTTTTGATAATAAAAACACATTTTTATTATATATACGAAGTGTTAAAAATAGTCATGAGTTGAAATAAATATGTGTTGCGTAAAAATATTATTTTTTTCAACTATATGAATTGAAAATGGTTTGGAAATCGAAGAATGAATTTTTTTTATATATATATATATAAGTAAATTAAAACGAATAACGAAAATGCAGTTCGTATTTCGAAGTTGTGATTTTAAATGATTATTGTGGGAGATCCGGCCGTCGGATTTTCCTGAAACCAAAACCATTGGGTCTGCTTTGGAAATATCTTTCCAACAACACCAAATTTGTAAAGATCCAACGGTTAGATTTTGTGAAATGTTAAATTCAAATCTGAATGAAAACAGCGCTAGAATGGATTATATTAATATATATATAAATATAATTAAATTAAATCAAATAATGACGCTGCAATTTGTATTTTGAAATCGTAACTTCAAATGATTGTACCGGGAGATCCGACCGTCGGATTTTCCCAAAACTAGAACCGTTGGGTCCGCTCTGAAAAAATCTTTCTAATGGTATAAAATTTGTAAAGATCCAACGGTTAGATTTTCAGATATATGTAAAACCAATCTGAAGAAAAACAGCGCCATGGCCGCGTATGGCCTGAAGCGTCGTTTGAATAAATTTGCTATATAATAAATAAATAAAAATAGCAATAAATTGTTATAAAATATTATAAACGATATGGCATGGAAATAAACTGAATTTACTCGGTTTAGAGGATATTGAATGTTAAATTCAATTCTGAATGAAAACAGCGCTAGAATGGATTATACTAATATATATAAATATAATTAAATTAAATCGAATAACGATGCTGCAATTCGTATTTTGAAATCGTAACTTCAAATGATAGTACCATGAGATCCGACCGTCGGATTTTCCCAAAACTAGAACCGTTGGGTCCGCTTTGAAAAAAATCTTTCTAATGGTATAAAATTTGTAAAGAACCAACGGCTAGATTTTCAGATATGTGTAATAAAATCTAGAAAAAAACAGCGCCATGGCCACGTATGGCCTGAAGCGTTGTTTGAATAAATTGGATATATAATAAATAAATAAAAATAGCGATAAATCGTTATAAAATATTATAAATGATATGGAATGGAAATAAACTAAATTTACTCGGTTTAGAGGATATTTGATGGCTGAATGTGTTTGATGTGAAAATTACATTAATGAACTGAATTATGGATGTCAGATAATTTAAACATTGAAATGAATTGATTTGAAATTCTAAATATACGCGAATTATTTGAAAAGGCCGAGTTAATCTTGTTTCAAATAATTTGTCGACGGTTAGAAGTCGAAGATATGAAGATGGTGCAAGACCGAGGATCTTCACATCGAACGGATGGCTAGTGATGCCTTTGATGGGAGTTGCTGCCCTAAAAGGGTTACAGTGGTGGTTGTCCGGACGTACTTGTTGATCGTTTGGATGTGCAAGGGCCTCTCTCCTGTATTGGATATACGGGAGAGGAATAAGGTGCCTCCGGTTTCGTTCAGACCCAGAACTGACTTGTAAATGGACTGTGTGCCCGACATTGGATTTCACTCTGTGTGATTGATATACGTCAGTTGCATGACGTGAATTGCCTGTGTGGCATGCTGAGCTACAATGACCAAGGCTTTTGTTGAAAACAGAGTCTTGTGGTTAATGATCAAAGCATGGCTTTAAATAGCTAGCTTTGTGTTTGGCGTTGATTCACGGGCCTTACACCCCGGTATGAGCCAGAAACGGGAGAAGGCCTCAGGTAGGACATGTGTTTCCTTCTAGCTAGGAGTGGTGTTTCGGGTTTTACACACCCAGACATTTTACTTATGTGGATGATGAATAGTGAGGCGCCTCGGTTATATCGATCGCTCCAGGGTCGATGGTTTGGTCGGTATATGACTAGTTTACGCCCCATAGGGCGGGGAAACGCAGTGTTCAGGCATTTTAATCCACTCCGTGTGGACCGGCCTTGACGATCGAATGGCCCACCTGTGTCTGGGTCCTGAGATGGGCTAGATTGTCTCGAATTTGGTAGGGATGGTCCCTTACCTTGGTTCATGACGGAATCCAATTTTCCAAATACGACATCGAGCGGTTTTGACTGTAAACCTATATATGGCGACATGATATGTGGTACCCATGCCATCTAGGATTGATACTTATGATTGAAATTGTTTTTGAAACATATAAACACTAGTAATAATATCAAATGCTTTTGTTTTATTCGTATCAAGCATATTTTGGCCATTATAAGGTAAAACTCTATCCTTCGGTTTGCGTTGCATTGTGTGATGGGAACTGAGTCTTATAATGGCTTCATTTTTATAAAACATTGTGATGTTTAAATGATTTACGTGTTTTTTGCACTGGCAATCCAATGGAGTAAACCCGTTCCACGTTAGCAGCGTGGTCCTGTGATTGGCCTCATTATAAAATAAGATAAATAGATTTCTCATACCAGTCCCATGACTGACTCGTAGTTTGTTTCACTTGCAAACTTGGGTGCCCTATTTTTTACACGGGCAGCCTTGTATTCAGGTTTTCGCAGGCTCTTTCTTGATAGCTATGGAGTTGAAGATGGATTCTATCACCTCTTTCTTTTTATGCTGTTAAGCTCCTGTTGTACATATTATGTTTTGATTCTGCTGTAGACATCTTATGTAAAGCTGAAACTATATTTTGTACTAATTATGATCCTGTATATTGTGCAACTCTGATGATTATGTTTATCTAGTGTATTCTGTTGTACATTATCTGGTGTATTTATATATTTATGTTATGCTGTTATTTGTTTATGTGTTACTTTCCAATGATTGCCCTTGCCACCGGGGAACGGCGGTTTGGGGTTGTCACAACGTGGTATCAGAGCTTTGGTTAAGCTTAGTTCTGGAATATAACATATTAACGAACTCATCAGAAATAGAATTAGTAGTATTCTACGACGAATAACTCATTTCAGATAGGATCAGAAATATCCTATAATGAGTGTAACATAATGAAATACACCCCAGTAGACACATTTACGTTCAAGTATATGTCTCTATGCTTTAAAAATACTTTTTTTGTTGGTCTAATACTTTGTCTGCTATTTGCAGACATTGAAAAATGAGTGGAAGAAGTAGAAGAGGAAGGTCAGAACTAGATATTGAAGCCCTATTAAAGAAGTATCGAATCTGGGTGGAGTACCATTCTCGGGAAATGAATCCATTATTCAAACACAAGCATGGATGCGCTCTGCTGAGAAAATCTTTGATGGTTCAAAGTTGAGAGATGATCAGAAAGGATTACTGGCTTCTTGGACACTCAAAGACTGATCTTTAATCTGGTGGGACACTATCATTAAGGATAATCCAGAAGGTAATATTACCTGGGATAAATTTAAAGATATTTTCAATGAAAGATTTATTCCTCCAGAAGCCACTGAGCGGTTAAGTGATGAATTCTACTATCTGATACAAGGAGATATGACTGTTCTCGAATATCATAAGAAATTCAATGAATTTTCTCATTTTGCCCCGCATCTAATTCAAAATCCAAAGATGAGGAATCTGAGGTTTATTAACGGGCTTCAAAGAAAGTACAAAAGTAGTGTAACTGCACATGTGCAACAATTTTTTTCTAAAATGATATACATGGCTTATCAGTATGAAGATCTAGATAAGAAAGGCATTTTGGGCGACAAAGAGGAATGTAATTCTAGCAACAAAAGGAAATTTGAAACTGATAGCCCAGAGATAAGTACACAGCCTGAGGCAAGTACGACGTCTGGGGTCAGAAAGAAGCCTAGAGTCAAGAGGAAAAAGGTTAGATCTGAGAAAGAACCAATAACGACTGCCATATGCAACAACTGCAAGAAGCCAGGGCATTTTCAAGGGAATTGCAAATCCTCGAAGAAAGAAAGAAATGTTGGATCCAAATCCAATAAGAAGGGTCGAGAGAAAAGAAAGTTCAATCAATGCCACCAGGCTGGTCATATTGAGAACATTTTCCGGCTATTAAAGAAATCTGAAAAAGTACGTGTAAATGAAGTGGCAGAAGTCCCGGCTCCCTGAGCTAGTCAGGGAAGGCTAGATGTTTCAGAACGCACGCTTACTGTCAAAAACATTCCTCTTAAAGTACCGTTTGATACAGGCGCATCGCGAAGCTTTATTGCAAGAAATGCGGTTAAGAAACTAGATTTGAATTTGAAAAAGCTTAAAGCACCCATGACTGTCCATAATCCGGTTGGGGGTTCCCTCGATCTTAGTTGGATTTGTGGGGCACCAGTTTTTTTTTCGTTATCAGTTCCCTACTATTGCGATCATCATGAATTTTACAGAATTTGATCTTATTTTGGGATTAGATTGGTTAACCAAATATAAAGCTAAGGTTAAATGCGCCAACAGAGTCGTTAAGGCGAAGATTAAATCAGGAGACTATATAACCATTCCGTGTGAAGGTCCAAATTCTGATAGAAAAGACTTTTGGTTAGCTTTGGATGTTTCTCCTGCTCAATTAGAACCTGTTCCTGTCGCTACAGAGAATACTCCGGTCGGCATAGAAAATATTCCTATCGTGAAGAATTATGCGGATGTGTTTGAAGAAGTTGTTAGCTTACCTCCGCGTAGGGAAATTGATTTCAAAATCTCTTGAATTCCGAATGCAAGGCCAGTAGTTCACGCTATTCAAAGAATGACCCTGAAGGAAAAAGAAGAATTAGACAATTAGACTCGACAACTTGTATGGAAGGGTTTTATTAGGCCTAGTTTCTCTGATTGGGGAGAAGCAGTGGTATTTGTCCCAAAGTCAGACGGTACTCTCAGACTATGTGTGGATTATCGTGACTTGAACAAGCAGACGTTAAAGAACAAATATCCATTGCCGCGGATTGATGATTTGTTGGATCGATTGAATGGCGCACAGGTATTTTCACAAATGGACCTTGCTATAGGTTTCCATTAGCTTCGTATTGCCAAAGAGTGTGTTCCTTTGACAGCATTCAGAGGTCCAGATTTATTAACGACTGGTCAGTAATGCCGTTCAGCTTATGTAACGCTCCAGCTTATTTTGTCGATCCAATGAACATAGTATTCAGAGAAGTATTGGATAAATTTGTTCTGGTTTTCATTGATGAGATATTGATCTTCTCTAAGTCAGAAAGCGAGCATGAAAAACATTTGGAACAAGTGTTAGAGATTCTGAAAAAGAATGTTTTAAAGGCAAAATTTTCCAAATGTATATTCTGGAAAGAAGAAGTCAAGTTCCTTGGTCACGTCATGTCAAAGAAAGAATTTCTGTGGATCCCAGTAAGATTACATCTATTCAAAATTGGAAGCAGCCAACTACTCCCATAGAAATCCGATGTTTTCTTGGATTGGCTAGTTCTTATCGGAAGTTCGTTAAATATTTTTCGAAGATATCTAGTTCCTTAACGAAGCTTACTAACAAAAATTCAAGGTTCAATTGGACTCCAGAATGTGAGGCAGCTTTCCAAAAGCTGAAGTTAAGATTGATGACTGCTCTAGTGCTAACAATTATCGACGGCAATCAAGAATTGAAAGTCTGGACAGATGCTTCTAAAGAAGGTCTAGGTGCAGTATTAATGCAAAGAGGCCAAGTAGTCTCTTATGCTAGCCGTCAGTTGAAGCCACATGAGAAGAATTATGCAACTCACGATCTTGAATTGTTAGCCATCGTGTTTGCTATGAAAATCTGGAGGCGCTTTCTATTGGGTGAGAATTTTGAATTATACACCGATCATTAAAGTATTTGTTCACCCAGAAAGATCTGAATATAAGGCAGCAGCGTTGGTTAGAATTTCTCACGGCATATGATCTTAATATTTTATGTACTCCGTAGAAGGCCAATGTTGTGGCTGATGCGCTTAGCAGAAAGAATGTAATCATCGCTAATCTTATAATCATGCCTTCATTGGTTGATAACATATCTGCTCTGCAGAAGGATGATCACTTCATTCAGAAGATCAAAGAGAGAATTCGGAAAGGCGAGGCCTCGAGTTTTCAGATTGACAACGATGGGATTCTGAGGTTAAAGGGCCGAATTTGTGTTCCAAACATTTCTGAGCCCCGGAGAGAAGTGCTGGATGAATGTCACAGATCCAAACTTAGTATCCATCCGGGAGTGAGTAAAATGTATAATGATATCAAACGCACTTTCTGGTGGAGATCTATGAAACGAGACATTTCTTTATACGTTAGCAGGTGTTCCACCTGTCAACAAGTCAAGAGCGATCAATAAAAACTCGCTGGATTGTTACAACCATTGGAAATTCCAGGTTGGAAATGGGAACAGATTTCTATGGATTTCATAGATGGTTTGCCCAGAACTATGAATGGAAATGACAATATTTGGGTGATCGTAGATCGTTTCACAAAGACCGCCCACTTTATGCCTCTCAGATCAAATAGAACCGCTCAAACTCTGGCGCAAATTTATTTCAAGGAAGTTGTTAAACTACATGGAGTTCCCATGAGTATCATTAGCGATCGTGACCCGATTTTTGCTAGTAAATTCTGGGAAGCATTCTAAGCAGAATTGGGGACAAAGCTGAACTTGAGCACCGCTTATCATCCTCAAACAGATGGTCAAACTGAGAGGGTGAATCGTATTTTAGAAGATCTATTGCGGGCTTGTGTTATTGATTCTGGCGGATCATGGGAAGACCACTTGCATTTAGCCGAGTTCTCATATAACAACAGCTACCAAGCGAGCCTGAAAATGTCACCATTCGAAGCATTATATGGTAGACCATGCAGATCCCCTGCTTGTTGGGTAGAACCTGGCAATAGACTTGTATTGGGACCAGATATAATTCGCGAAGCTGCGGATAAAGTTGATTTCATTAAGAAATGATTACTATCCGCTCGAAGCCAACAGAAGAGCTATGCAGATTCAAGAAGAAGAGATTTATCATTTACTGTTGGTGACTATGAATATTTGAGTGTTTCTCCGATGAGAGGGGTAGTCCGATTTGGCAAAACAGGGAAATTGGCGCGCAGAGTTATTGGTCCATTTCCCATGCTCGAACGGATTGGAACTCTCGCTTATAGAGTTCAATTGCCTGATTGGTTGCCTGGGGTACATGATGTGTTTCACGTATCTCAACTTTGAAAGCATGTGCATGATCCAGACTTAGTCGTGGAAGAAGCCGCGCAACAAGATTTGGAAATTATACCAGAATTATCTGTGAGGAGAGAGCCGATAAAGATTATTGGCAAAGAAACTAAAGAGCTGAGGAACAAGAAGGTTCGCTTAGTTAAAGTGCAATGGAGTGGAGATCCGCGAGACTGTACTCAGGAAACTGAGGAAAGCATTAAGAAAGCTTATCCCAATTGCAGGGTGGATATCTCTGATTAACTCTGGTGCAAGATACATTTACCATATTTTGCATTTCCGTATTGTTTTCTACCATGGCTATTGTTTCCTTTTCATGGGTGTAAAATTTTAATTATATAGTCTGAATGATTTTAAAAGAACATATGAATTAATTAGTATATTTTTGAAAAGTTAATCAATAACTTGATTATTGTTTGTGTTGTGTGATTATTTCTTTAAAATTAATAACATTGGAATAATAAAACCCTATGAAAATGATGGTAAATTTATGCAAATGAATCAAATATTGAACTGGTTTAAAAATAGATAGAAATACATGCATGTACATTATATATGTTTGAACAGGTAAATGGATTTGCCATTGAGTAAAAAATTTATTTGTGTGCCCGACAAATAGGTAAACCTTAATGAGTTGGATGCACAATTTTATTTATTATATCAACTCCTGTGAATGCCATTGGATGCAGAGTGCTGGTTGTTCTGTGTGTAATAATAAACGTCCCCATAAGATAGTAACAGTTAATTTTGAACTACACTACATGGCATACTTCTTGAAGATAGCATACTTCATCATACACCACGTAAGCATTTCGAGCTTATGTGACGAGGTTGAAGGTTTACCATACGAGTGAGAGGCTTGTATGGCGATGACTATATTACAAGTTGAACCAAAGACTGACATGGACTATATAAATTAAAACGTTAAATTGCCAAATTAATTTAAAAAAACCCATACGGGTCTGGAGATGACAATAAACACGTCTCTCTGGTCATTAAGGCGCAAAATCCATTTATAAGGTGACGAGAATTTATTCTCTGGAGTTATGATCTATACACACTCCCTTGTGGACAACGGAATATATCACTATAAATATATGTATGCTTATTAGGATTTATTGGGTACCTAATACGGCCCAATAAATTTCCAACCCCCTCCCCGTACAAAGAACATTATGGCGAATTTTTTCGAAAATTTAGGGTGTTAGCCAAATTTATGAAGGATTGGAAAATTTTTAGAAACTGAAAAGTTGAAGAATGAAAGCCAGAATGAAAGTTGAGTTGGTTAATTAAACTACTTTCAACTTCGTTCCTTTTCGGGGACGAAAAGATTTTAAGTAGGGGAGATTGTAACAACCCGGTAAACCTGAACCAATTTAAAAATTTTAATTTGGCTATTTTAGTGGATTTTGAATATTTAAAATGAATTATTTTAAATAATAAGGACCAAAAGTCTATTTGAATCGATGTTGGAAAATAAATATATTTATTTTAATTATAAAACAAGGCCTGAAATGGCGGGGCAGTTTGAAAATTTGAATTCGAACTTTGATTGACTGTACCGGATGCAAAATAAAACGGATTTTAATGAAACCAAAAATATTTAAATCTGTTTGTAAATATCTTTCTAACGAATCTGAAAGATCGAAATTTCATAGCGGGAATCAAAAGTTATGGCCAAATGAATTTTCAGAAAGGTCGCTATGGAGTTTCTATAGCCCTTGAAAATAGACATTTTGCGAACGACCTCCGTTTTCGACGAAACCACTTTTGTTGGATCCAGGATGTCGAATTATTGCTAGATTTCAAATTCCATAATTTTTTGTGTTAATATGTGAGCGTGGCAAAGGAAAATGTGTTTGGTTAATTTCAGTCAATTTGGATCGACCAGAAAATGGCCATTTTTCAAACGGTATCCAAATTTGACGAAACTAGTTTTGTTGGGACCGTATCGTCTAAACATAGCTAGATTTTTTTTTGGGAATTTTTGGGATCAGTATGTGGCCGCGGCAAATTGATATGTATGTACAAATCAAATATTAAATGTTTTATATTTTAATTTGAAGAATAACTGACTGAAACAATCGAATAGGCCTATGAAACATATTCCATTGTGTTAGGAATAAGGGTATTTAGCTAGGGGCGACAGTCGTTGGGTTTAGATTGGAGTAGGTATGGATTGAGGGGTATTTTTGGATTTAAATAAATTAAAAATAAATATAAAATCCCTTGGCCAATCATATTCATCGTTCCATTTTCTCTCTCCCCGTATCAACTGTGACGAACGAAGGAAACGGTTCCACGCCTTCTCTCTTTAAAATCTCTCAAACCACTCAATAAAATCACGTGCCCCAGTTGGGAATTTTGTAGAGGATCACTCAGGCTTCAAATCCATATAAAGTTTGGATTTTATCGTTGAGTATTTCATTAGATCTGAACCCCCGAAGATCCGGACTTCGAGGCGCCACCGTGCTCTGCTGCTGCCACCGAGTGGGCCCACACCCCCCTGTGCATGTGCGCCCTCCGTCCCCCTTCGACGCTGCATAGCCCGATCGTCCAACCCCTTCACGGATTCGACGAAAAATCCAAACCTAGATTGGAACCATTTACTGAAAGGTACGACCTTGGTTTATTTTAACTGATTTCGACAAATAAAAGCGTTGCAAACTTATAAAAATCGTATCTTTTTGCTATGTGGTCGAAATTCAGTGAAATAAGATACACCGGGACCGTGTGGACGTCTTCTGCATTTTAGAAGAGACCGGATAATTTTTGGAGCTTCCTACAATTTTTGGAGCAGTGGAACCCAATGTGAGATTTCTAAATTATAAACGATATGGAATGGGTATGTATAAATTATATAGTCGATGTATAAGTTGTATAAGAGTTGTACACCTCATGTATAAGCGTTGTATAAATTATATGTGCGATGTAAGTTATATATGAGTTGTAAAAATTATACGTGAGTTGAAATGAAATTGAAATCAAAGTGAAATATATTTATATATGTATATCTATATATACATATACTCCCCTCGTCCACAGACCATGGACGATATATATTGGTTGTGATTGTTTGGATTTTGGTTGACGTGAAATTGGGTGAATACGACGAATGGTTGATTTGATTATGGTTGTTTGTGGTTGAAAACAAATAGGATTAGCTTGTGGAAAAATTCATCTGCGTAAGAACTAGATTATTGAAATCCCCATTGTCAAAAGCTGCGAGGCTTTAAGGTAGAGCGAGGAGCCATACTTGGGACGGTGCCGGTTTTAACTACCCTGTCGTTATGCTGCCGAAATTTAATGAAATATTCATATGTTTTATTAATATTCATGTGTTGAAATAGATTCGTGTGTTGGAAAAATATTCCTTTTTGAAATAAACTGTTTGAATGAAAAAATAACATTTTTATTGAATGTATGAAATGAAATAGTTTAAACGATAAAAATAACATTTTTATAGTATGTACGAAGTATATAAAATATTCGTGTTTGAAATAAATTGCTTTAACAATAATAATCAAATTTTTATAATATATATGAAGCGCTAAAAATCTTCACTTTTGAAATAAATTGTTTTGACAATAAAAATCACATTTTTATTATATATACGAAGTGTTAAAAATAGTCATGAGTTGAAATAAATATGTGTTGGGTAAAAATATTATTTTTATCAACTATATGAAATGAAAATGGTTTAGAAATCGAAGAATGAATTATATATATATATATATAATTAAATTAAAACGAATAATGAAGCTGCAGTTCGCATTTTGAAGTTGTGATTTTAAACGATTATTGCGGGAGATCCGACCGTCGGATTTTCCCGAAACCAAAAACGTTGGGTCCGCTTTGGAAATATCTTTCCAACGACACCAAATTTGTGAAGATCCAATAGTTAGATTTTGTGAAATGTTAAATTCAAATCTGAATGAAAACAACGCCAGAATGGATTATATTAATATATAAAAATATAATTAAATTAAATCGAATAATGACGCTGCAGTTCGTATTCTGAAATCGTTACTTCAAACGATTGTACCAGGAGATCCGACCGTCGGATTTTCCCAAAACTGGTACCGTTGGGTCCGCTTTGAAAAAATCTTTCTAGTGGTATAAAATTTGTAAAGATCCAACAGTTAGATTTTCAAATATGTGTAAAACAAATCTGAGGAAAAACAGCGCCATGGCCGCGTTATGGCCTGAAGCATCATTTGAATAAATTGGCTATATAATAAATAAATAAAAATAACGATAAATCGTTATAAAATATTTTAAATGATATGGAATGGAAATAAACTGGATTTACTCGGTTTAGAGGATATGTGATGGTTGAATGTGGCTGACGTGAAAATTACATTAATGAACTGAATTATGGATGTCAGATAATTTAAACATTAAAATGAATTGATTTGAAATTCTAATTATATGTGAATTATTTGAAAAGTCCGAGTTAATTCTCATTTCAAGTAATTGGTCGACAGTTAGAAGTCAAAGATATGAAGACGGTGCAAGACCGAGGATCTTCACATCAAATGGATGGCTACTGATGCCTTTGATGGGAGTTGCTGTCCTGAAGGGGTTACAGTGTTAGTCGTCCAGACGTACTTGTTCATCGTTCGGATGTGCGAGGGCCTCTCTCCTGTATTGGACATACGGGAGAGGAATAAGGTCCCTCCGGTTTCGTTCAGACCTAGAACGAACTTGTAAATGGACTGTGTGTCCGACATTGGATTTCATTCTGTGTAATTGATATATATGTTGCATGGCGTGAATTTCCTATGTGGCATGCTGAGATGCAGTGATCAAGGCTTTTGTTAAAAAGGAAAGTCTTGTGATTGATGATCAAAGCATGGCTTTAAATAGCTAGCTTTGTGTTCGGCGTTGATTCGCAAGCCTCACACCCCGGTATGAGCCAGAAACGGGAGAGGACCTCAGTGAGGACATGCGTTTCCTTCTAGCTAGGAGTGGTGTTTTGGGCTTTACACGCCCGGACAATTTACTTATGTGGATGATGGATAGCGAGGCGCCTCTATTATATCGGTCGCTCCGGGGCCGATGGTTTGGTCGGTTTATGACTAGTTTACACCCCATAGGGCGGGAAAACGCAGTGTTCAGGCATTTTAATCCACTCCGTGTGGACCGGCACTGATGATCCAAGGGCCTACCTGTGTCTGGGTCCTGATACATTGGCTAGATTGTCTCGAATTTGGTAAGGACAATCCCTTGCCTTGGTTCATGACGGAAATCCAATTTTCCAAATACGACATCGAGCGATTTTGATTGTAAACCTATATATGGCGACATGATATATGGTACCCATGCCGTCTAGGATTGATACTTATGATTGAAATTGTATTTGAAACATATAAACACTAGTAGTAATATCAAATGCTTTTGTTTTATTCGTATCAAGCATATTTTGGCCATTATAAGGTAAAACTCTATCCTCCGGTTTGCGTTGCATTGTGTGATGGGAAATGAGTTTTATAATGGCTTCATTTTTATAAAAAGCATTGCGATATTTAATTGATTTACTTGTTTTGAGCACTGACAATCCAATGGAGTAAACCTGTTCCGCGTTAGCGGCATGGTTTGTTTCATATTTATATATTTATGTTCTGCTGTTATTTATATATTTATGTTCTGCTGTTATTTGTTTATGTGTTATATTCCAAAGATTACCCTTGCCACCGGGGAACGGGAGGTTTGGGGTTGTCACAACAGGCAAATCCAAGTCCAAGGGCTTCTCGTTAGACGATTGTTTTAACCTAAATTACATATCATTCGAGGTTTGTTTCATATAATAAAATGCAGATTTTTTTTTAGACAAAATTATGAAGAGAATAATTGTCGAAAAATACCTTATCCAAATAACATTTGAGAAAATTTGTAGAAAAAATACCCTCCTTTTTTGATGACTTCATCGACCACTTCCTATTGTCTCCGACAGTATCATGCTTGTTTTAACAGTTTAGACCTACGCTGTAGCCCGCAAAAAGTTAGTATATTGAAAAAATGATTAGATGTACTATATTCAAGTAAACTAAACATAAAAATAACATTACTAACAGAAATATTAATAAACCGTAAATTAACTACTTGAGGTTGCTTTCCAATTGTAAAATAGAGCTAATTATTTTCGAAATGCTTAAATCAAACCTGAAAAGCATAAAAAGTATTGTAATATGAAGATTAAGTACTTGGTTTAAATAAGATGAACAATATGTTTATAGTAAGATATTATGCTAAATTAGATGTAGCATCAGTATGTGACCATATAATTAAAAGTTTAGGCATAAGAAAGTATCACTTGTTTTGCACAAGTATGACAAAATTGTTTCAGATTCAAGTTGAAGGCTTACCTGTTAAAATTTCAAAAAGGCTTCATATGCATGGTGAAAATTACCTGTTTCGTACAAGGAATTATAATAATGCTCGACTGTATGAACCATTGAATAAAAATACGTAGACTATTTTTCAAAGGAAAAGAAGTAAAGTTATATGGTAACTTAATAGTTATCCAATTGCTTTATTCAAAGATATAGTCTCACCCATGAGTGGAATAGACCTATGCATATCAGAGACCCTGTGTAACGATAAATAAACATTAACCAGTAGACATGTACACAAGAAAAAAAAATTGAACATTAAATGTATTTAAACATACCTCAAACAATTTGGAAAGGACCTAAATGAAAACACCTTTTTCACATTATAACAACGCCCATCAACATATAGATATAAAGTTTATGACTACACAGTAGAGCAGAAAATAATGTTAATGCATATGCTAATCTTGGTAAATAAGAACACAAATACATAGACAACTAGAATTTTGAAAATATGCACACATGATGAAGGAATAGTCAGGTGGTTGTGCTGTACTTTGCCAAGAGAAAGAGTAAGATGGATATGAATTTTTAGCACAAATCTCAAATGGATAAAGTTATGAAAAGTAACAGTCCAGGTCAACCTTGTATATGCTAGTAGCCATGAAATTGTGGAAAAAAAATGTATTCAGTGTCAAATTCAGAACTATATGACTATGTATAAAAAAAATTAATATTATTAATTTCAAATTTTATAATAATACTTTCATTGCACACACTTTATGCTTGCGGCCAAGTCAAAAATCACTAACTATAATGCTGCTTGAAAACACTGGAATAAAATTTAAAGGCCAGGGTAAATCAATGTTAAAAAGAAATCAGGGAGATTGAACAAAAAACTACATTGGTATTACAACTGAGTGCAACTAAACTCAAACCGTTAAAGCAGCAATGAAGACCATGGACACAATTCAGACGGTGTAGAGACTCCTTGATCTAATAATCATGTTAGGGATGGGAACTGAAGAAGAGTTAAATTAGCATGACAAATAATACCTAACAAACAATACAATTACAAACTTTGATATTTAGACTTCATATGAAAAAAAATGGAATACCTTTCTCTATATCTGTATGCTTAGGCTAGTGGATGCTGCAAGCTCAAGTGAAGATTTAGGGTTTGAAGCAGTGATTTGGAGATAGGAGCGGTAAAGATGTTGTGTGTAGAAATTTTGTTCGTGCAGCGGATGATGGTGGTAGGATGGTAGTGGGCAGCCACTCGATTTCAACTTGATAGAAATTTTAATGCCATTTTGGTGCCTATCTAGGGTTCGTCAACAATGATGAGATGACAAATTAGGTTTTCGAGCACATTTCGCTAGTAGATCCTGACCACGTTGATCGCTGAAAATAGAGTAAGGGTTCGTTCTTAGATTCAATGCCGAGGAAGAAGAGAAGAGGATGAAGAGACCTCGCGATGGAGGAATTTGTTTACAGATAAGAAAGCTCGCTTTTGGATATAGCTTTGGCTAATTTGGGGATTGGTAAGATGCATTTGGAATTTTCTCTAAACTTTAATTTAGAGTGAAGAACCAGAGGGAACACGGAAATTTCAACCATATCTGTAGCGGGAACAAAAACGCAAAGACGAAGGTATTTCCAAATGTTAATTTTCTCTGAACGTTAATTTGATAACAATCACCATTTATAGTAAAAAATAAGGTTAACTCAATATTTCATTAATAATAATTATTTTCTAATTATGAGTGTGGAATATTGCCAAATTTTGGTTTTTATGTTTATGAACTTTTTGAGCATTTATTATTGATTATTAATTATGGATCATCCCAAAATATAGGATATTTGATTATTGTGGAAAATTACAATATTTCTAAAGTGGTCGTTAAGTTGAAGTGTATGGTTTAAATTTCGAATTGTAAAAATGTGCAATTATTTGATTTTAATATTTTTGAAGTGATAGTAGTATTATTAATCATAAATTATTAATATTCTTGTTAATTATAAATTATTACAAATTTGATATTAATTACTCGATAAAACATACTAATAACTAGAAAGTAAATATAGGTCTGTAGGAATACTGATTGTATATAATTATTATTAATTAGTGATTATTTATTAATAATCATTAATCATTATAAATTATAAATGAGTAATATACTATATAATATAATATGATATTATTAATGATCAGTAATAAGTATGATAATGTTATAGTTAGCAACTAGTAAAATATGGTTAATATAATATTATTGATGATTAATTATTAAATAATAAAAATAATCAATATTAATCTTAAGAAAGTATTTTAATTATTAATTATTAATTATTGATTGTCGAAAACTAGCAACAATTATTACAACAGACATTTTATGATCATTGTAAAATTGGCATCGGTTAAAACGAACATCTTGTGATCGTTGTAAAATTGACAGCCATTACAACAAGCATTCCTATTGTAAAATTGACACCTTTCACGACGGGCATTTGGTGACCATTGTAAAATAGACATCTATTACAGCATTCATTCTGTGAACGTTGTAAAATCAACATTTATTACGATCGACCTTAAATGACCGTTGTAATAGCACTCTATTACAACGGTCTATCCTTGCCCATTGTAATAAGGGCATCATACAGGCCATCTAGTACAACGGTAAAGAAATGATCGTTGTAATAGCAATCTATTACAACGGGCAGCAAATGCATGTTGTAAAAAGTATGGTGTAATAGAGTATTTTTGTTGTAGTATAATAACCCTCCTAGATATCTGGAGTTACAAATTAAAAATTCACATCATGGGGAACTAATTTGACAAAATACAACAGAAATGCCATTTATCACTTGGTGATATGTTGCTGAATGAGGAAAAATAAATCACCTAGTACCAATGTGAATGATTTTATAATCCAAATTGCCATATAGTAAATAGAAATAAAAAAATTAATAACTGTATTTTAACATGTGAAAACAAGTGATAAAGATATAATATGTATATTATCTTGTCTCAAAACATATAAATTGTTTAAAAAGATAAATGTGTTTATCTTTTTAAAATAATATAAATATTAAAATCATACGATCATCTAAACTTCTTTGTTTCAACATACAATAAAATTCTCTTACTCATGATAATATGGAAACATATGATAAAGATATAATATGTATATTATCTTATGTCAAAATATATAAATTGTTTTAAAAGATAAATGTGTTTATCTTTCTAAAATAATATAAATATTAAAATCATATGATCATCTAAACTTCTTTCTTTCAACATACGATAAAATTATCTTACTCATGATAATATGAAAATATATGACAAAGATATAATATGTATATTATATTGCATGGAAACATATAACTTCTTTAAAAAGATAAATGTATTTATCTCTTTAAAGTAATATAAATATTAAAATTAAATATGAGCCAACATCAGTCGATACAAGAGGAAATCTATATCATATGATCAAAGTTGTTCATTTTGTTCAAGTATTGCCGTTAGGATTCTAAGATGTTCAGAAAAATGAACTTATTCTTTTTCAATAAAAAGATAAAATAATTTATCTTTTTGTTCAAAAGGTAAATCAATGTTCAATAATATTTTATAATTATTGAAACTTATTATGTATGTTAGTTAAACAGTGATACATGTTAAACATGTTTGTTGTTTTAGTAATGATTTAAAATTATTACACAACATATGAACTTTATTTAAAGTATACTTGAAAAAGATAAAAGCATTTATCTTTTTACACAGACAGTTTAACAACATAATTAATTAAAATTGAATTCTCTTAGTTATTATTGAATATCTAAAGCTATAATATCTAAAGATGTAATAATGGTTTTCAATGAAGTACAACAGTGTACAACTATTAGGCAATCAAAAAAAAAATCGTAACTTACATATGCTATCTTATACACTGAAGACAAATAAAGAATAAGATTAAATAAGATATTGCCAAACATCAATTATCGACTTAGTTGCATAAAAAGATAAACCTATTTATCTTTTTTGTCCACTTGTTTATTGTTTTAAAAAAATATATAAATTCAACTAAATATGGAGTTATATGTAGCTCAAAGAATACATTAGTAGTTGTGCGCAGTTTGACTAGAAAAGCATGTTTTCAACGCAAGAAAGTAGACAAGTCTTGGTATCAACGGGTCGTGATATAAGCAATGCAAAAGTGATTTAATTTTTTGGTAGCTTTACAATTGGTTTTCACCGAAGAGACCTACATAACAACGTATATTACTGTACGATGTAAACAACAGTGCTATATAAACTAATTAAATAATGGAAAAATTAAACTAAACTTTGGATGTGTCACAGAATAGCTGAACTTCGTTAAGGTAAATTCTGGTGCATGTTCAAAGGGTCGAAAAATAATACCATATTGCATAGCAATGTATATATCTCTGATTGCATTTAATTTACTAACGTAACAAGCTGTTTTTGGTCCACAAAATTTATATTCAATGTGAGCTGTCTATTTGATTGCTCCCATAGGAATTATATTACCAATTTGATTTATAAAACATTAATGTTTCCTAACCTGAGTCGTAAATATGAAAACAGATTAATTTTCAACTTACCACTGAAATTGGCTTACAATCGATATTTCAACCAATTACACTTATCTCGTTAATCATTAAATGCATAAAAAGATAAACTTGTTTATCTTTTTAAACTACTTCAGTTATAGCTTCAAAAATATCAACAATCTATATAATAAGTGAGTTTAAAATCCTGCACTCTCAGCCATTCTCATCCTAAAAAACAAAAGTCACGAAATCCAAGAGCCATCAAAACTTTGACGGTTCACTACGCTTTTCGTACACGTTTCCTCCTAATGACCCTGCTTTAATTATTGTTTATTTCCATACTTGTCCAAATCTTCCTTCTAGAATCCGACCATATTATGCTGAATAACCCTATTTTCCTTCCAAATCAAGCTCGGCTAGCTCAATGTCGGTAAGTCTATATACAAAGACGATGCATCTGAGGCCGATTGCCATGCCATTGCTCAAACGACATTCAACCCGCCTATGGTTTGCAGTTTGCTGCGAAGATTTGAACCACCTCCTTTCTACAATTTAATCGGTAAAGGTACTATTTGTCTTTCTAAGAAATTGATATGAAGACATTTCAACTACTGAACAGGAATGAAACTTCGTCAAAACAACCCTTCAGCAATTTTCCCCTTTTCTCCGGTTAGTTTTATTTTACTGTTTTTATTTCTTTGATTTATTTGTTATCCGAATGTAATAGGCATTTTATCATATTACATCTTTTTGTACCTTGCAAGTTTGGTTGTTCTGCAACAAATTGATATTCCATGCTCCCTAAGATGAATGACCATTTTAGGGCATATAACAATTGTTTGGGTTATACATTTCTATTTATATATAAACTAAGGCATTTTTAAGCATTCTATTTAATGAGTTTGAATCAAAAATTAATTTACACCTCTATTCATACCTTTGTCATTTTATATTATATTAGTAGCTGTGTAATTCATTACACATGCAACAAAAAAATTCTCTAAAGAACATCATATATACACTTTTACTATCTTTAAAAATTAGTTTTAAACAATGTATTTTTGATATTAAACTTTAGTGTATATTTTTAGGAAGCATCTTACTGCTGAAAATGCTGATTTAACCAATCCTATCTAAGTGAAGGGTTACAGTTTATACAAGTATGACTCATTTGATGTTTGTTGTTTGGTTACAGGGGCATTGGGCTTATTTTTGGGTCCAACTAATGGAACAACTACAAGTCCGAAAAATGCTTGAATCAATGGGGATAATAATGGATCTATCAATGAGCCCAAGGAAATTGATACATATAACCATATTTTGATTTCTTTCAACATAGGGGAGGTCTATCGAAGAAGGTCCATTGTACTTTCACCACCATGTGACGTGTAGTTTTTATAGTAAAACCATACTATGACTTTATATAAATTGCAAACTATATTTAGAGGTTGTAATACGTTCACTGTGTTGTCAACCGCTGCTCTTTATTCAATGAAACAAAAATGTGTTCTTTAGTGTTACAGTTGGGTGTACATAGACTGATGATAACCTTTAATGGTAGGTCCAATCTCCATGAGCAACAGCTTGGAATAAATAATAAATTTCAAATACAGCTCAACTCCTTATTTGTTGAGTTTTTAGAGGAGTGGTGTGTTTGGCATTTGCGATTTCTTCATGAAAAAAAAAATGATTTGTAACTCACACCTGTCCACTACACATATTTCAACTCTTAAGCTTCTTTTACTATCACTGTCCTACTCTGCTTTTTCTGGGTATACTTATACTCATAATACTTAGATAATTTTCCAAACAACTTAAGCTATGTTAACTAAAATTTTTATGGGATTCATTAGCTTTACCCTTAATTATTGATTTCTAAATATATGGAATAGGTGAGGTGAGTCTTTGAAATCAGTAGATGTTTCATTTGCTTCAGCCTTTCTCGATATACTTTGTCTAATGCTTCCTTTTATTACTCTACCTTCCCATTAAGCTTCTTTTACTATCGCTGTCCTACTCTGCCTTTTTTGAGTATACTTATACTCATAATAATTGGATAACTTTCCAAAAAGCTTAAGCTATGTTAATTAAAATTTGTATGGGATTCATTTGCTTTACCCTTTATTATTGATTTATAAATATATGGAATAGGCGAGGCGAGTCTTTGAAGTCGGTAGATGTTTCATTTGCTTCAGCCTTTCTCAATATACTTTGTCTAATGCTTCCTTTTATTACTCTACCATCCCATTATCAGGGAGTTGATGTAGTTGCTAGTTGACCAGGATGTACAGAATGGCTATTTTCGATATACATATCTTAGAATAATTCTTTGATCTTTCATCTTATATTAATTTTATTAAATTTTGTTCATTTTTGGATGAAGAATGCTATATTGTTGGCATTGCTGAGGTTTCCGAATATAGTTCAATCTACTTAACCAAAAGTAAGATCATATCCCATCAATTGTTGAAGTCAATAGACTGCTACTTTAGGGGGAAACGTAAGAGCAGTTTGGCTGTGTATGAAGAAAAGGATTAATCATGCATTGGATGTTGATTTTTTTTCTTCTTCCAGAGGTTTGATTTGCCTCTAATTTTATGCTTAAATGTTCTTAGTAACTATGTTATGAATATTTAAAGCATTGTAGCATCGGGAGGAAAAACAGATCAATTAATTTTATTGTATTGAACAGAAGTAGCATTAGTACTATCAGTGGTGGTGGGCAAATTGATTTAATACAAATGACTTGCTGAGTCATTATCATTATAATATACAACTCCATTTCCCATTTTAAACAAATTACTTATAAGAATAATTTGATTTCACATATTCCCTTAACTGTTATTATCAAATAGATAAATGGGTGATAATACATGTCATTGAACTACAGTTTTTATTTGATTTTAGGACTTTGTACCATTTTGTATTTGTCGTCACATTAGATTTTTACATGATCAAATTTCATTTTCTAATTGATATTTTTAATTGACGTAACATGATATATAAAAAAATTTATTGATTAGTGCTTAAAAAAGAATTGGCGGTAAACCAGTGTTGCATAGTGAAATATTAGTGATAGCTTTAAACAACAATAGTCAAATTTTGGAAAATACCACAAATAATCAGAATCTAAGTTACATATCAGAAATGTTAATTTGTAGAAACAGGTACATATCAAAAATATCAAAACTCCTATTTTGATATATTTTTTCTACTGCGGTTTTTACTAGCAAATGTACATTTCAAGTTTATATTACTAAGTTGGGAATGGAATTAGATTATTGAAAAGTTTTTATTTCAGTTATATGTAGATGCGCATGTTTAGTTCAACTTAAAATGAAGATGCGTATGTTTAGTTCAACTTAAAATGAGTTTAGAGTAAGAAATTTAGTAAGGATTCAAACATACTATGGATTTTGAGTACTTTCTTATGATTTTATTTGGGGGGAGGGAACCCATTTTCTACAGGATCTAAAGGTACCATAGGAAGAAAAAATTATTATTATAAACTGCTAAATTCTATAGTGAACATTGTAAATGTATTTTCGTTTCCATTATTTCGTAGGAGTTAGTAGTAAATCTTGAATCAAATGATTTTCATTTTAAACGCACCTTTTCTCTATATATTTGGCTTTAATATCTTTGAATGTTAAAAATATCGGTTGTGGATTTTTACCAATCCAATCGTTTTTACATTATACCATATAAGAAAACTGTCATATTTGATCAACAATTTCCGTTTTCTTGCTTTTCTTTCATTTTATACATTTTATTACTTTACCAAATCTATATGTTTGACCTGCAGCATTATTGCCATATGTAGTTTTGTATGTTACAATTGCATAAGATGGCTTCATCTCCCTTTCACTAATACATGACGTGTTGTTTACTGTATACCATGTATTATAAGTGAATGGCATCCCATGGTGGTTGGTTTATAAAAAGGTAGCCATCATCTTTTACTTTTTGTTTCCTATGCCAAAAGGTCATAGTTTTGTGTTGCGTCTTTGTTAGTCCATTTTTCGAAATATTCCCACTGCCTCTCAAAACTATAAAGGATTATTTTGTGATCATACCTTTTTTTTAACTTTACTCTCGAGAATAGAGCTGAGGAACTCCAGCCACGCCTGTCCTCTTTTAAGCTAGCCCTGCGTTAGTACAATGCCCCACCCTGTTTATCGGCTTTAAAAGGGATACCCACTTCCGCGTTAAGGGATGTAAAGTTCAGGTGGCTAGGACTCAAAACCTGAAGGATCTTTTATCAATGGTCACTAGGCTGCTCTCACAAACGGAGCTAGGCACGCGGGCTAAGTGGTTATACTTCACATAATCTAATTTCGATTTTTTTTTAAAATGCCAGGGATTATGCTAAGAGTTTGGTTTTTGAATTATTATTCAAGGTTTTTTTTAATTGTTTAAACTTAAGCATCATTATCTACTTCAGTGACTTGGAATGGTATGTGCACTACATTTATGTTAAAGTCGAAAAACAGGCAATTATTATCCCTAGGTGCAGGAAACATACTACTAGGAGTTGTAGTATTGTATGCTTATTCAATTATTATTTCTGCTTTAATATCATGCTTTTTTACATTATTTATGGGCAATTTCTTGGTGACATTGACACACGGTTTACAAAGATATATATATATATATAATCATCTTCTATTACATTTTAAAATATTTAGGAAATGTAGCCTGACCGTGTTTTTATAAGTTGTTCCAACTTTAAGGACTAATTTCCAATCAAGACATTTTATAAATCTGTAATTCATAACATTACTAATATCTTCTTCAATGCATTCACATTGCTTTGTTATCAGTCTTAATGTGGTAGTTGGAAAGACCAAGAATATTTATGGCGTGAAGAAGTATCCTTTTTGAATTTTAATGCTTATTTTTTTACGGCGGATATTGAAGTCACAAATAGTTTTTTTTGGGGACTTTGAAGGTATAGTTCATTAAAGCTGATATATTTATTAATTTACATTCCTTTCCTATAATTGCAACACTATCTTCTGATACTAATATATGATAGAAGATTTATCATCAAACAAAATGCTCAAAATCCTGAAAGTACATAAAAGATGGACTGAGTTTTCTATCATACTGTGATTTTTAATTTAGAGGATTTTTTATGGTGTAGTAATTCCGCAATTTATTTCTTTTTCTGTTAGCCTACTTTGTGAACTAGGCTACACAAAGAGCAAATAGTGGGAAAGCCATCAACCGGTTCGGATTGGAGGGAACCAGCGCAGGAAAGAAGCAGAAGTCAAAGACGCAGACATCACGTCGGTTCGGTTCGGAGAAGCATTTCAGCGACACCAAAAGAAAGCAAGCAGCCTCATTGGATCGGATCGGAGGCGGCCGATCCGAACCCATTTTCTCTGAACCTGTTACCGTTGCTACACACGTCTCCTGAAGACTCGGGCCAAGCATGACCATTTCCTCCCATGATCTCCCATAAATCGATGCGCTGTCACCATCTAGAGGCCTCTGAAACCGACTCTTATGGGATGGGTGCCATGTAGTTCCGAACCGGAGCCACTTCGAGGAGATTTTTCACCTATAAATACACCATCAAGAGGCATTTGAAAGGATCTTTTGGAAAATTCTCAGTTCTAACTTCTTTTATAGCCGAATTTCATAACCACATTCAGATCAAAATCATCTCTTAAAGTCTATTTTTGAGAGATTTGAGTGAGATTATGCATTGTAATTGTGAAGTTGAGTGAGAATCATTGATGTATTTGCATTCAAATCATCAATTAAAAGAATAGAAAGTGGACGTAGGCTCTTTAACACCGAACGACTATAAATCGTGTGTTCTTCATTGCTTTTTAGTTCTATTTCATTAAAATCATAGCTAATTTGGGTGTTAGAACCAATTTTTGGTCTGACATTTTGGTTCTTTCATTGAGAAACCTTCGAATTTTCAGCCTTTTTGGGATTATCATTCTACTATTTGGACTTTCATGTTCAAAGAAGTTAATCCCTTGTCTCTGACATCTTTCAGTACTTGTTGACTAACGTTGAAGGGTCGAGTGCCATGGCTAAGACATAAGGAAAAGAAGTGCAAGGCGCTAGGGGAAATGATGCTAGAGAAGATCAGCAAGCCATCGTGTTAACGAGGTCACGCGCTCAAAGCTCTGGAGCAGACTGCTCCGATTAGGAGGATCCGAACCGGATGGGAGGCGCCGAACCGAACCAGGTGGAAGGCACCGATCCGATCCGGTCTAATGAGGTCGAGGGCACTCACTCTCTCCATCTGAGCCGCCCCGACCAGGCTACTGTGAACCGATCTGATCCGAACCAGAATGAAGCTGGAACCTCTACTCGAGCTCCCTCTAACGCTCCGATTTGCCACGATGACTAATGTTCATCCCGATCCATCTGCACCCATTACCCAGGGAGACTTTTCACGTTTTCTTAACATGCAACAGAGCACTAAAGAAGCACTGAAAGCCCAAAGGTGTGACAACCTTCACATGCAGGAAAACATGATCACTATGGGTAGAGAACTACATGAGCTCCGGAGGCAGAAGACTCCTTCCCCAACACGCCTCCTTGCTACAGATGATTTGTCTTCTTTGGATGAGGAACGCCCCCGTGAGAGAAGGCCGCTAGAACGACCTCAGAACCTCAATCAATTGACTTTTGGATCTTTGGGATCTCGAGAAGACGCCGCTCGTGTGTTGGGCCCTGATGACCCAAGCCTGCAATAACCTATGTTGCTACCTATGCGCGGATCCCACGTCCTACCCAGGGATCCTTGTATTACCAATCCTACGCAGCAACAGCTTCTCCAACCTCTGCCTCCTGAGATCGACCGGGAGCACATAGAGCAACGTAGATCATCTGCCCCCAGAAATAGGAGGTTATCCCCTGATCAGGAACCCAGGGGTAATCCGAACATCAGACCAAGAGAGCTTGTGAAGACATTAACAAATGCCGATGTATGGGCAATGGTGCACCAGATTATGTCCGAAAGTCGGCGGTATACTAATGAAGATTGGGGTATTGAACGAAGTCATACCCCCTTCACAGATAACATACTGAATTTTCGGTTCCCCCGACAATTCAACTTGCCTCAGATGGATCGATATTCAGGAAGAACAGACCCAGGGCAGCATCTAATGAGATATGCATGGTTCATGAATGCGGCAGCAGCTCCAGATGCCGTAAAATGCAAAGATTTTCCGATCTATCTTAAAGACGTAGCGTTCATGTGATCCACCCGACTCCCTCCTCGGTCGGTATCAAATTTCATAGAATTGAGTGAGCGCTTCATGAATCAGTTTCGATTCCATGCCCAAAAGTCCAAGACCGTCATAGAATTGTCACGGATTAAACAGGTCCCAGGAGAATCTTTGAAGTCATATTTGGATCGCTTCAACCTGGCCGTCACCGAAGTTAGTGATTACCATGATCCCACTATCCTGATGGCCTTGATAGAAGGGGTAGATCCTGACACAGAATTCGGGGATTACTTGGCTGGAAAACCACCTCCTACTAGAGAATTGTTCTATGAAAAGGCTAATATCTGCTTAAGGCGAGAAAAATGTAAGGCTAATCGGAAGAGAAAGTCCGAAGGGGCCTCAAAGGAAGGTGTCCAGAGTAACATTGCTGTGAAACAATCTGGTGACAGTTCAGGGAAGGTGGAAGTAAATGTTGGCAACCAGAGTGGGGCTAATAGCAGCAGAAATGGGAACGAAAATAGAAGGAACATAAACCGAGGGAATAGCCCTAATAAAAGACCCAGATTCCAGACTTTTGAAAATTATACGCTGTTAAATGGTACGTTAGAGAATATTCATTTAGATACATATAGCATATTGCAGTACAAAAAACCACCACCCAGAGATTCTACTGAGAAAGAGATTGCAACAGGAAAGTTTCGCTTGTTTCATGGTACCCACGGTCATTCCACCAATGAATGCCGTCATATCAGATATATCGTCGAAAGATTGCTGCGAGAGGAGAATTTGGATGAGTACAAGATCGCCTCAAGGGACAGGGGGCAAGGGGGACAAGCCCCGAACCAAAACCAGCTTGCTTCAAAACCCACAGCTCAGCAAAAAGGTAAGGGGATCGTCATTAACACTATTATAGGCGGACCTCACTTAGTCGGTCGTAGTTTTAAAGCAATGGACCAGTACGTCAATGCCGTCAAGCATTTTGAGGTAGGAGAACGCAGTAGCCTCAAAGATGTTACTCCTGTAAAACAATAAAAGACGATGTCAGATGATGTCATATTCCGCAATGGAGATGATTACGGAGTTCAATCTCCAACCGACGATCCACTTGCGATTACCACAACAATTGGCCCTTCTTAGTCCATAAAGTGTTAGTGGACAACGAGAGCTCGGTCAATATCCTCTTCAAGAAAGCTTTCGAACAAATGAGACTCGAAGCAAAAGACTTAAAGCCATGTGAAGGATGGATACGTGGCTTTAACAGAGCATCTACAGCTCTGATGGGTTTTGTGGAATTACCAGTCACGCTAGGGCAGGGAGACCGTCAGAGAGTAAGGATACTGCCGTTTCTAGTTTTGGATGTGGAGTCGCCTTACAATGCCTTCCTAGGCCGACCGGCCCTTGCCGAATTTAGGGCATGTATTGCACCTTGGTGCTTGCTGCTTAAATTCCCGTCTGACTCAGGAGTTAGGGTGATGAGGGGCGACCAAACCACGGGATGAGCTTGTTACATGACGGAGTTAAAGATGTTAATGAAGGGGTTGTATATAGAAACTAAGCACTATTCCGCCTGTAACGACCCGTGTTTTTCGACCATTTGAATATGAATATTTAAATTAGTTTTAAATATTATGTTGGGAATATTAATGGAATTTAATTCGTTATTAAAAAACGAAGTTGAACGTTATAATTTATATATAATATAAATCGAGCTTGAAAATGGCGTGCAGTTCGTGAAATGAACTTTTGAACTTCAACTGAGAATACAGGATTCGATATAAGTCGGATTTCTGTGAAACAAGACACGTTGGAACCGTATTGACGATAATTTTCATATGAAAGAGAAAAAACTAGATTTCGTGTTATAGTTTGATAGTTATGGCCAAATCAAATTTTGAAATAGTCGCTATGGAAAATCGTTATTAAAATATAGGCCTTTAAAATGGCCATTTTGCAAACGGACTCAGATTTCGACAAAATCAGTTTCATTAGAACCGTATCGCTAAATTATTGTATGGTGGTAAATTGCGTGGAAAACCAATATCGTATGTGACCACAGCAACCATAAACGCCCGTTCAAATTCTATAGCGCATATTTAAATAAATAAAGGGACATTTGAGTGTAACTTGAGAAGACGATCGAATTAAGCCACGAAAACAGTTCCGTTGAGTTCGTATCGTCGATTAGAGTCAGGATATGTATATAGTTTGTTATTTTTAGAGATCGAGAAATTTGGCGTTAAAAAGGGGTATTGCGGTTCAGGGTAAAAACAGCCTACCGGGGCAACAGTCTCAGAATGCGACGAAATTAGTGCCGTTGGATTCGTATCGAAAAGTTATTGTCGATGTTCGCAGTTTCAAGTTAATTTTATTTATCTGGTGACCGTGGAAAAATTAAATGCGTGTTCATTTCCGGTTTCATAAAGGAAATTTTTTCATACGACCTCGGATTTCGATGAAACTTGTCCCATTGGGTCCGGAATACCTTTTTACACTAAGATTAGCTTTTCTATTAGAAAACATGAATCGTATGTAGTGATTTTAATCAATTACTTCGTCGTCAAGTTTCACTAGAGAAAATAATAATATAAAACTTTTCTACCAGCCAATGTATATAAAAGCACATGCGTGATTTTACGTCTCTTAAGGACAGAACAAGGGGGTGCATGTGACATTTTCAGCAAATCTATACTCTCGTGCAGCTACCCTATGAGCAAGTACATGCAAACCAAACCGACAGGCCCTAAGATTGAAAGGAGACAACACGAGCTCAGCTACTTATTTCCTTTCAGCTATCTATTTTCCTCCTTTCAGCTACCTATTTTTCTCCTCTGCGCAACGCACAAGCTATCTCTTTCGCTTCCAGTCTTGTGTTTTCATTTCACCGTCACTCTGATCCCATCCTCAGCAGTCTTTTCCATCGCAGACTTATTAATCTTGCTAGAGCCAGCCTAAACGTGGGAACAAAGCTTCTACATGTATAAATACACACCAACGTCACCATTGTTTCCTCCAGAGCTCTGCAAGCCTTTCCATGGCAACAATTCAATAATAATAAAAGAAAAATACCCAAGCTCCTCTCCCCTAAGTACGTAGTAAGCCACGCAAGCCTCATTATACATTAAATCCACAACACCCTCTCCTACCGTATACACCCTCTTTCCAATACAGTGAATACGTCAAACGTTTATTTTATTTTTGGGTATGCTGTTGTGTGTTGAGGTGGCGAAAATGTGAAGAAACATTGTAGAAAAACAAAAGGGAGCGGACTGTCCTTTTTGGTTTGAAGGGATTGGCACATTTTAGAAGGGACTAGGTGGCAGTGTGTTTAGGGGTGTCGCGGCTTCTCTCCATCGCTGGGCAAAGTGGGCAGGGATAGTGGGGCCCTCTGGTAGATGAGGTTGGCGCAGCATGGCATGGTGAAGGACGGTGGGTGTGTGAAGTCATGGAACTGGAAGTGGTGAAGGGAAGTAAAGCAGAAGGAGATGGATGTGGTACAGTTCATGGCGGACGTGGTGCGTGAAGAATGGAGCATGAGTTGGGGGTTGCACGGCACGTACGGGTATGGGAAAAGAAATGATAGAGGGGGAGTATTTTATGGAAAGAAGTAACAGCTAGGTACCGAACCCCATATTACAAAACGTGGCGAGCTGTTTGCATAGGTCCTGGAGAAGTTTCATTTTAATATGAAAGAAGAAGCACTAGCAGTGGCGTGTGAAGGCAAGAAGGGGATGAGATCGGTTAGAGCATGGCGCCCTTATATGTTAACGGAACCAGACCAAATAAGAAGACGTTGAAGCCATATCAGTGGACACGACATTTAAGAGCTGTTTTGGTCTGAGTGGAACACAGATGAAAACTGGTAGAACGAACTATTTGACGACAAATGGGATCAAGGTGAGTTAAACTCACTCAGTTACCCTTTTTATATTTTATATAAATTGGGTATTTTTATTTTGTGTGCTCTGCTTGCCAATGGTTGACTGCTTTGCTAGTTATCTATTTATCTGTTGATTTAACCGATGGAATTAAACTGTGTTTAATTTCAGTGAAATACCAAATCGTTACTTTTAACGATTGGTTCCAATAAAGGTGACTCACCTTGGTTGGTCACGTTTATCTATAAACGTGTTTAAATGGTTGCATTGTTTGAATTGTGTGTGGTTGATGTTAAATGGCCGTTATTTATTGTTATCAGTTAAACAAAACTGAATAGTCTGATTTGAGATAACCGTTGTGATTACAGGGAAGAACAGGTTGGAGGGATCCAACCGGATTCCTCAAATGTATTATTTATTTTCATATGATCATATATGAACTGATCTGTTTGTGTGATTGATTTGATGGTTGATTTTTGACTGAATATTCAACCTCTGTTTGGTTTGAACCAATAGGTGGTATTGGTTAAGTGTTTGGCAGAGTATGGCCTTTAAAAATCAATCGGTTTATAGATATGGATTCACCGTTAGGTGAGTCGATAAAAGTGAAGTTATAAAGTTTATTTTATAACTGGACTCAGATCTTGAATCATATTATTTGAATAAAAGTTATTTAAGAGAAATAAATAAATATTTTTATTTAAGACTTTGATTTGTTATGAAGTTATTTTGCAAAGAAAATGCTGATTTACCAGTTGAAGAATAAGAAATAAATTAAATGGTAAAACCTTGGAAATTTGTTTTGTAAAGAAAACAAATGATTAGAATCTATTTAATTAATCATATTTTTGATTAATTTTAAGCGAGGATTGTTGAAATCGGTTAATGAGGTAATTAAGTTTTTGAGTTAATTAAATCAACCATTTAGAATTAGAATTGTTATCAAGTTAATGTGTTTTGACTAAAATAGTTAAATGAATATTGGTTGAATTTAAATAAGGATTTAAAAGGGATTTAATATTTAATTTAGTTAATAAAGGGATTAACTACTAAAGTAGTTAATGTTTGAAATAAGTTATTATTTAATGATGAATTTAGGAATATATTTTTAAATGGGAATTCATTTAAAAGGTTACCGAATGTGAGATGCAAGCCAATTGAATTAAGTGAAAGGAGATTACGATAAAAAGGGTTTATTATAAACCAGAGGTTTTAAAGTGAGATTCAAAGTATTAAGACGTTAATTTTACTTTAACGTTATTTGAAAACGGGATCTAGTAAAAAGGAGAATTTTAAATGAGATTTCAAAATGGGAAATTGAATATAGTTATTCGAGATAGAATTAGCCAAACATAATGATTGGGCTAAGTTGCCATTTCGTACGACTGCTAGCGAAATTCGCAGGGCTGCAGATAGCCTACGGCAGTCGGATGTTTCCTGAGGGAATCAGGCGTAACCATTGTGATCGCTGTGATCTAGAGTCAAGCGAATGGTTTTAAGTCAAGTATTAGTTAATCAATTAGAGTAAATCGATTAGAGTTAAATCGAATTAGAAGTATTCAAATATCATATTTTTGAATATTTAAAGAGTTAGAAGTTTTTAATTTAACAAAAGTAAATCAGTTTGTTAAAGGCCAAGTGATGCTGAATACTGAACCAGTGAACTCATTAGAGTGTCATGATTGAAACACTGTATATTTTGATAGTTAAAACACCGACTATCAAATTTGACCAATACGAGTGTTGGTACGGAAAGACCGGGATCGAATTTATATTCGAAAACCATTCCGACCAACAAATACGTGAAGTTCTCAGAAGATGTTCGAGATGGAGCATTGAAGACCGTGGACTATCATACACGGAAGAACCACTAATATTCTCTGCCTGGCAAGCAGAGATAAACTGTGATTCTGTCGTAGTTGGAATCTACGGGGTTGCAAGGACTTCTCGCTACTGATCCATGGGGTGATTCCTATATTGGATGCGGTAGGAGAGTGCCTTCGGTTCATCCTGTTCCTGGATGACTTGTATGGACGAATGTCTGACAGAGTATTTCCGAAGGATCACGTACGTTGATTTCTTCAAACGTACGATAGTTGTTGGCGGAGATTGCCATTCTCTAGCTTTCAGCTAGAGTATTTTTGTGGACGTCAATTAGTGATATCTGACGGATCTGACGATGTGGCATTCAAAGAGAATGACGACCAGATGTTCAAGAGTTAATTCTGGCCTCAAGCCTCATCAACCGGGAGATGACAAAAATCGGGCAGGCAGCATGGCTATGTGGGTCGCTCCCATTAGGGTGTATGATCACCTATCTAGAGGAAATCCTATTTGTTTCTTAATCTATGTTTCGATGCTGTCCCTTTTCGGGCAGACGGTTGCTGATCCCAACCGTCGGTGATATACATTCGATACACTCAAGCGAAATGAGTGGTCGGTCATGTGAGGGCCGGGTTGCAAGAAGTTCTTGTTGAACCCAGTGTATTCGTCTCTAGAGATACACGATCGGAAGGTGGACCCATACCTTGTCAAGTCGGAATCCAATTCCCAATAAGCGCCTGCGGTTTTGATTGTATACTATATATGTGGAGCGTGAGATGCAAGCGTTCCACTAAATTGATATTTACTTGTATTTAGACATTATTATAATATCAGAAAAGATATTGGTTTCAAAAGCTGTTTTGGGTTATCGTAAGGTAAAAACCGTCCGTGTTTATGTGTGGATTTGGTCTTACGATTATCCTTTTCTTTGAAAGGATGTTTGAACTTTAAAATCATGATTGGATGATTCACCCTTATTACTGTGCGAGTTTATCTCACTCTGGTTCACCAGACTGACCCGGTGTTTTGTAAATGCTCGGGTTAGACCGGGTTGTACAGGTTCAGGTTATCGACTGCTATGAAGAGACGAGCTGGAAGAGTCCAGACGTATGATATTATTACTATTCCGCTGTGTGTTATATGAGGACAGCTTAGTATTACTGTCCAGATGTGTACTCTGATATTGTAAGTATTTCAAAAGCTTTCAATAAAGGTTATTTCTGTATTATATTTTGTTCCGCTGCGATGTGAGACTCTGTGTTGTGTGTTTCTTCTTCTTCTATTCTAATATTTCTACCTTATCTATTCTCACCCTCTAACTTCTTTCTATTAATGATCTGGAATGTTCGATGTCCGAATGGCCAACAGGGTAGTTTGATGTTGATTTTCGGAGTCGAAAATCCCGGTTCGTTACAGTGGTATCAGAGCTGAAGGTTAAATGAATACCTTGGCTCTGTGGCGTGACTCAGTAGAGATAGGGTTAGTAATACCCTAGATTGAGTTTGAGTGTATATATATGAGCGCGTATTTGTAAATTGATATAAAAACTGTTTATATTGTGTTGATTGGTTTGTCGAGTAGTTTATGAATTCTGGTCGATACAGTAATGCAAACTGTGTCGATAAGTGTTTCTAAACTCTTGAACAGAATAATTCGACACAGTATGTTTTTGAAAGAGGGTAAATGGAATAATTTTACCCAAATTATATTTTGATATAAAAGAATGATTAATATTTGGAGTATTATAGTATATTGGATGTGTTGGTTGATTATAATTGAAAAGGTTATATAAATAACCAATTGAAATTCGTATAATATGAAAGCAGATTTATTAAATCTGAAATCTAAATCAGAATTGGAATTAAAAAACCCCAAAAGTGGGAAAGGTCTGCAAATGAACTTGAATTGAATATATGAGAATTTTAAAATCCTGGGAGATTTTAATTTTGTTACAAGCATTGAAAAGGATATTTTGAAATGGATTTCAAAATGAAAGTGTTTAGAACTGGTTTTGAAAGTGACATAGTATTGAACTCACTTCGATATCTGGAAAATAGATTCCGATGATGTGCGCGCCATTATCGGTGTTCATTTTCGAGTGGTAAGTGACGGATTACTACCAAAGATTTTGTTTTGAATTGCTTTGAATCCTGTAAAAGGAATATTTGATTTTCTTGAAAGGGCTAAACTGTTTAAAAACTCTCAGGGAAATTGTTTGAACAAAGGCAAAATTTAAACAGAAATTTGTGAAAGTAAATATGAATTGAATTAAAACCATTTAATTGGAAATTGGATTGGGATAAAATATGTCGAGTAGAATCAGATTTGAATGGTAAGACAGGAATCTGAAATGATATTGGGTTGGTAAGTCGAGAGTTGAAATTGGTGATGAATGGAGATTGAGTTAAGAATGGAATTTGGCTTGGTTGCGTGAAGGATTTGGTTCTGAGAATAAAGTTGGAATTTTGTTGGGAATGCATTTGTATATGCTGACAGGGTGGCAGACGGGAAAAGATATAGTGATATGCCCGACAAAAAGGTACACGTTTATTTTATATGGGTTTGGTGATTTATGAGCCTATTTGGCAAGCCGCTTGGCTGTTTTATTTCTTTTGGATTGGAGAAGGCCTAGAAAGGCGAGTTGGAGTTGTATCGATTGAGCCGTACAGAGGAGGTGCTGGCGAAATTTTTCGAAAATTTAAAGTGTTAGAAAATTTTCGATATTTTTAATATTTATTTACAGTATTGAATTGGTTTCTAATTTAAAATAAATTAGATTTGAAATTAATGAGTTTATAACGTTCTTTCTTACCTTAGCAATTTCGAGGACGAAATTATTTTAAGGGGGGAAGAATGTAACGACCCGTGTTTTTCGACCATTTGAATATGAATATTTAAATTAGTTTTAAATATTATGTTGGGAATATTAATGGAATTTAATTCGTTATTAAAAAACGAAGTTGAACGTTATAATTTATATATAATATAAATCGAGCTTGAAAATGGCGTGCAGTTCGTGAAATGAACTTTTGAACTTCAACTGAGAATACAGGATTCGATATAAGTCGGATTTCTGTGAAACAAGACACGTTGGAACCGTATTGACGATAATTTTCATATGAAAGAGAAAAATCTAGATTTCGTGTTATAGTTTGATAGTTATGGCCAAATCAAATTTTGAAATAGTCGCTATGGAAAATCGTTATTAAAATATAGGCCTTTAAAATGGCCATTTTGCAAACGGACTCAGATTTCGACAAAATCAGTTTCATTAGAACCGTATCGCTAAATTATTGTATGGTGGTAAATTGCGTGGAAAACCAATATCGTATGTGACCACAGCAACCATAAACGCCCGTTCAAATTCTATAGCGCATATTTAAATAAATAAAGGGACATTTGAGTGTAACTTGAGAAGACGATCGAATTAAGCCACGAAAACAGTTCCGTTGAGTTCGTATCGTCGATTAGAGTCAGGATATGTATATAGTTTGTTATTTTTAGAGATCGAGAAATTTGGCGTTAAAAAGGGGTATTGCGGTTCAGGGTAAAAACAGCCTACCGGGGCAACAGTCTCAGAATGCGACGAAATTAGTGCCGTTGGATTCGTATCGAAAAGTTATTGTCGATGTTCGCAGTTTCAAGTTAATTTTATTTATCTGGTGACCGTGGAAAAATTAAATGCGTGTTCATTTCCGGTTTCATAAAGGAAATTTTTTCATACGACCTCGGATTTCGATGAAACTTGTCCCATTGGGTCCGGAATACCTTTTTACACTAAGATTAGCTTTTCTATTAGAAAACATGAATCGTATGTAGTGATTTTAATCAATTACTTCGTCGTCAAGTTTCACTAGAGAAAATAATAATATAAAACTTTTCTACCAGCCAATGTATATAAAAGCACATGCGTGATTTTACGTCTCTTAAGGACAGAACAAGGGGGTGCATGTGACATTTTCAGCAAATCTATACTCTCGTGCAGCTACCCTATGAGCAAGTACATGCAAACCAAACCGACAGGCCCTAAGATTGAAAGGAGACAACACGAGCTCAGCTACTTATTTCCTTTCAGCTATCTATTTTCCTCCTTTCAGCTACCTATTTTTCTCCTCTGCGCAACGCACAAGCTATCTCTTTCGCTTCCAGTCTTGTGTTTTCATTTCACCGTCACTCTGATCCCATCCTCAGCAGTCTTTTCCATCGCAGACTTATTAATCTTGCTAGAGCCAGCCTAAACGTGGGAACAAAGCTTCTACATGTATAAATACACACCAACGTCACCATTGTTTCCTCCAGAGCTCTGCAAGCCTTTCCATGGCAACAATTCAATAATAATAAAAGAAAAATACCCAAGCTCCTCTCCCCTAAGTACGTAGTAAGCCACGCAAGCCTCATTATACATTAAATCCACAACACCCTCTCCTACCGTATACACCCTCTTTCCAATACAGTGAATACGTCAAACGTTTATTTTATTTTTGGGTATGCTGTTGTGTGTTGAGGTGGCGAAAATGTGAAGAAACATTGTAGAAAAACAAAAGGGAGCGGACTGTCCTTTTTGGTTTGAAGGGATTGGCACATTTTAGAAGGGACTAGGTGGCAGTGTGTTTAGGGGTGTCGCGGCTTCTCTCCATCGCTGGGCAAAGTGGGCAGGGATAGTGGGGCCCTCTGGTAGATGAGGTTGGCGCAGCATGGCATGGTGAAGGACGGTGGGTGTGTGAAGTCATGGAACTGGAAGTGGTGAAGGGAAGTAAAGCAGAAGGAGATGGATGTGGTACAGTTCATGGCGGACGTGGTGCGTGAAGAATGGAGCATGAGTTGGGGGTTGCACGGCACGTACGGGTATGGGAAAAGAAATGATAGAGGGGGAGTATTTTATGGAAAGAAGTAACAGCTAGGTACCGAACCCCATATTACAAAACGTGGCGAGCTGTTTGCATAGGTCCTGGAGAAGTTTCATTTTAATATGAAAGAAGAAGCACTAGCAGTGGCGTGTGAAGGCAAGAAGGGGATGAGATCGGTTAGAGCATGGCGCCCTTATATGTTAACGGAACCAGACCAAATAAGAAGACGTTGAAGCCATATCAGTGGACACGACATTTAAGAGCTGTTTTGGTCTGAGTGGAACACAGATGAAAACTGGTAGAACGAACTGTTTGACGACAAATGGGATCAAGGTGAGTTAAACTCACTCAGTTACCCTTTTTATATTTTATATAAATTGGGTATTTTTATTTTGTGTGCTCTGCTTGCCAATGGTTGACTGCTTTGCTAGTTATCTATTTATCTGTTGATTTAACCGATGGAATTAAACTGTGTTTAATTTCAGTGAAATACCAAATCGTTACTTTTAACGATTGGTTCCAATAAAGGTGACTCACCTTGGTTGGTCACGTTTATCTATAAACGTGTTTAAATGGTTGCATTGTTTGAATTGTGTGTGTGGTTGATGTTAAATGGCCGTTATTTATTGTTATCAGTTAAACAAAACTGAATAGTCTGATTTGAGATAACCGTTGTGATTACAGGGAAGAACAGGTTGGAGGGATCCAACCGGATTCCTCAAATGTATTATTTATTTTCATATGATCATATATGAACTGATCTGTTTGTGTGATTGATTTGATGGTTGATTTTTGACTGAATATTCAACCTCTGTTTGGTTTGAACCAATAGGTGGTATTGGTTAAGTGTTTGGCAGAGTATGGCCTTTAAAAATCAATCGGTTTATAGATATGGATTCACCGTTAGGTGAGTCGATAAAAGTGAAGTTATAAAGTTTATTTTATAACTGGACTCATATCTTGAATCATATTATTTGAATAAAAGTTATTTAAGAGAAATAAATAAATATTTTTATTTAAGACTTTGATTTGTTATGAAGTTATTTTGCAAAGAAAATGCTGATTTACCAGTTGAAGAATAAGAAATAAATTAAATGGTAAAACCTTGGAAATTTGTTTTGTAAAGAAAACAAATGATTAGAATCTATTTAATTAATCATATTTTTGATTAATTTTAAGCGAGGATTGTTGAAATCGGTTAATGAGGTAATTAAGTTTTTGAGTTAATTAAATCAACCATTTAGAATTAGAATTGTTATCAAGTTAATGTGTTTTGACTAAAATAGTTAAATGAATATTGGTTGAATTTAAATAAGGATTTAAAAGGGATTTAGTATTTAATTTAGTTAATAAAGGGATTAACTACTAAAGTAGTTAATGTTTGAAATAAGTTATTATTTAATGATGAATTTAGGAATATATTTTTAAATGGGAATTCATTTAAAAGGTTACCGAATGTGAGATGCAAGCCAATTGAATTAAGTGAAAGGAGATTACGATAAAAAGGGTTTATTATAAACCAGAGGTTTTAAAGTGAGATTCAAAGTATTAAGACGTTAATTTTACTTTAACGTTATTTGAAAACGGGATCTAGTAAAAAGGAGAATTTTAAATGAGATTTCAAAATGGGAAATTGAATATAGTTATTCGAGATAGAATTAGCCAAACATAATGATTGGGCTAAGTTGCCATTTCGTACGACTGCTAGCGAAATTCGCAGGGCTGCAGATAGCCTACGGCAGTCGGATGTTTCCTGAGGGAATCAGGCGTAACCATTGTGATCGCTGTGATCTAGAGTCAAGCGAATGGTTTTAAGTCAAGTATTAGTTAATCAATTAGAGTAAATCGATTAGAGTTAAATCGAATTAGAAGTATTCAAATATCATATTTTTGAATATTTAAAGAGTTAGAAGTTTTTAATTTAACAAAAGTAAATCAGTTTGTTAAAGGCCAAGTGATGCTGAATACTGAACCAGTGAACTCATTAGAGTGTCATGATTGAAACACTGTATATTTTGATAGTTAAAACACCGACTATCAAATCTGACCAATACGAGTGTTGGTACGGAAAGACCGGGATCGAATTTATATTCGAAAACCATTCCGACCAACAAATACGTGAAGTTCTCAGAAGATGTTCGAGATGGAGCATTGAAGACCGTGGACTATCATACACGGAAGAACCACTAATATTCTCTGCCTGGCAAGCAGAGATAAACTGTGATTCTGTCGTAGTTGGAATCTACGGGGTTGCAAGGACTTCTCGCTACTGATCCATGGGGTGATTCCTATATTGGATGCGGTAGGAGAGTGCCTTCGGTTCATCCTGTTCCTGGATGACTTGTATGGACGAATGTCTGACAGAGTATTTCCGAAGGATCACGTACGTTGATTTCTTCAAACGTACGATAGTTGTTGGCAGAGATTGCCATTCTCTAGCTTTCAGCTAGAGTATTTTTGTGGACGTCAATTAGTGATATCTGACGGATCTGACGATGTGGCATTCAAAGAGAATGACGACCAGATGTTCAAGAGTTAATTCTGGCCTCAAGCCTCATCAACCGGGAGATGACAAAAATCGGGCAGGCAGCATGGCTATGTGGGTCGCTCCCATTAGGGTGTATGATCACCTATCTAGAGGAAATCCTATTTGTTTCTTAATCTATGTTTCGATGCTGTCCCTTTTCGGGCAGACGGTTGCTGATCCCAACCGTCGGTGATATACATTCGATACACTCAAGCGAAATGAGTGGTCGGTCATGTGAGGGCCGGGTTGCAAGAAGTTCTTGTTGAACCCAGTGTATTCGTCTCTAGAGATACACGATCGGAAGGTGGACCCATACCTTGTCAAGTCGGAATCCAATTCCCAATAAGCGCCTGCGGTTTTGATTGTATACTATATATGTGGAGCGTGAGATGCAAGCGTTCCACTAAATTGATATTTACTTGTATTTAGACATTATTATAATATCAGAAAAGATATTGGTTTCAAAAGCTGTTTTGGGTTATCGTAAGGTAAAAACCGTCCGTGTTTATGTGTGGATTTGGTCTTACGATTATCCTTTTCTTTGAAAGGATGTTTGAACTTTAAAATCATGATTGGATGATTCACCCTTATTACTGTGCGAGTTTATCTCACTCTGGTTCACCAGACTGACCCGGTGTTTTGTAAATGCTCGGGTTAGACCGGGTTGTACAGGTTCAGGTTATCGACTGCTATGAAGAGACGAGCTGGAAGAGTCCAGACGTATGATATTATTACTATTCCGCTGTGTGTTATATGAGGACAGCTTAGTATTACTGTCCAGATGTGTACTCTGATATTGTAAGTATTTCAAAAGCTTTCAATAAAGGTTATTTCTGTATTATATTTTGTTCCGCTGCGATGTGAGACTCTGTGTTGTGTGTTTCTTCTTCTTCTATTCTAATATTTCTACCTTATCTATTCTCACCCTCTAACTTCTTTCTATTAATGATCTGGAATGTTCGATGTCCGAATGGCCAACAGGGTAGTTTGATGTTGATTTTCGGAGTCGAAAATCCCGGTTCGTTACACCGCCCCTCCAAAGGAGGCCTCAGCATAGCAATTAAGGGGTCCTGCCCCAAGAGAGTCGCCCTCAGACGTGCTCGGGGATATAGATCCCAGAGAGGATAGAGAACCCGTGGACAGGAAGGCAACTCCCAACGAAATAACAATAGATATACCTATTGATGAAACAGATCCAACAAAAGTACTAAAGATCGGCTCGCAACTGGATCCAGTTAGAGCGGGGGAATTAGCTGATTTCTTAAAGGCAAATCTGGACGTGTTTGCCTGGACTCACGCTGACATGCGTGGGATTTCGCCTACCATCATGAGCCACTCTTTGTGTATTAATCCAAAGCACCCCCCAATCAAGCAGAAGAGACGGATGTTAGGCCCAGAGCGGTCGGCAGCTTTAAAAGAAGAAGTAGAGAAATTAAAAGGTAATGGATTCATTAAGGATTCGAAATATCCCGATTGAATATCAAATCCTGTCCTGGTCAAAAAGTCAAACGGGAAGTGGAGAACGTGTATTGACTTTTCTGATTTGAACAAGGCTTGCCCGAAGGGTAACTTTCCTCTTCCCAGAATTGATCAACTAGTAGATTCGACGGCTGGGCATGAGCTTTTATAGTTTATGTATGCCTATTCCGGGTACAATCAAATTCCCATGCACATACCAGATCAAGAGCATACAAGCTTTATCACAGACTTGGGGTTATATTGTTACGTGGTAATGCCATTTGGGTTAAAGAATGCGGGAGCCACGTATCAGCGCCTAGTCAACCGCATGTTTTAAATCAAATCAGGAAAACCATGGAAGTTTACGTGGATGATATGCTCATGAAATACAAGCAATATCCCGATCATACGAAGGACTTAGCAGAAATGTTCGGCATACTACGAAGGTATGGGATGGAGCTGAATCCCTTGAAGTGTTCTTTTGGAGTGGCATCAGGCAAGTTCCTCGGCTTTATCGTGAGTTCCAGAGGAACTGATATCAATCCGGACCAAATAGCAGCAATTCGAAATATAGAGGAGCCGCGAAAGATTAAGGATGTTCAAAGCTTAGCTGGGAAGGTTGCAGCACTGGGCAGGTTCATCTCCAAAGCAACGGACAAGTGTGTACCTTTCTTCGATCTGATAAAACAGGGAAAACGAAATTTTGAGTGGACTCCCGACTATGTGGAGGCATTCCAGAATCTATTAAACTTCTTAGAAAAGCCTCCAATATTATCAAAACCTGTGGAACATGAGGATTTGTTCATCTACTTGGCGGTATCATTTCACGCCGTCAGCACGGCATTAGTACGTGAAGAGGATAAAGTCCAGAAACTTGTGTATTACGTAAGCAAAAAACTAGCTGCTGCAGAACGTAACTATCCGAAGATAGAGAAGCTTGCTTATAGCCTCCTGATTGCTTCCCGCAAACTTCGCCATTATTTTCAGGACACCCGATAGTCGTATATACCGATCAGCCTTTGAGGCAAGTGTTGCAGAAACCCAAAGCATCGGGGCGGTTACTTACATGGAATATCGAGCTGAGTCAATTTGATTTGAACTTTCAGCCACGAAGATCGATAAGGGGGCAGGCATTGGCTGACTTTATAGCTGAATTTACTATTCCTGAAGAGGAAACGGTGGGTGACAAGGTAGTTTCTTTGGATTGAGAGTTAGAGCTTAGTCTGTGGAAACTATATACGGACGGGGCCAAGAATGATCGAAAGTCTTGATAACTCCTGAAGGACGATCTATCTACTATGCATTACGGTTAGAGTTTGCTGCTACTAACAACGATTCCGAGTATGAAGCCCTGATTGTCGGGCTGAAACTCGTCAAAGATTTGGGAGTGAAGACACTAGATATATGTTGCGATTCCAAGATAGTTGTATGTCAAGTTCAGGAAGAATTTGCTGCTAAAGGACCTCGACTCATCACTTATCTCAAAAAGGTAAAGGAGTCATTGGGAGGTTTGGAGCATTATAGCATAACACACATTCCAAGAGCGGAAATCAGAAAGCAGATCGACTGGCGAAGCTAGCAAGTTCTGATAATCTTAAAGAAACCGAAATGGTTCCGATAGAGGTGCTGGAATCACCGAGTTTCGGCCTAATGGAAGCAGAGCTAGCCTTGGAAGTTCAACCAGAAAGAGAATCCTGGATGATAATGATTAAGAATTTTCTCAAGAATGGAACCCTCCCGTTAAAAAAGCGTGAAAGACGAGCTGTAAGACGCAAGGCTGCAAGATACGTTTTACAGGACGACGTCCTTTATCACCAAGGGTTTTCAATGCCCCTATTACGGTGTATCGCACACGATGACATTAAACGTGTACTATAAGAAGTACATGAAGGTGAGTGTGGAGATCACATTGGGGGCCAAACCTCAGCAAAAAAAGTATTACGGTACGGATATTTCTGGCCTACCGTGAATAATGATGCGGCTGATTATTCACGACGCTGCGATAGATGTCAAAGATTCGCCAAAGTCCCCAGAGCGCCTCCAACCCAGCTCAAGTCGATGGCAAGTCCATGGCCGTTTGCCACGTGGGGAATTGATATTATTGGAGTGCTACCTATTGCCAAAGGAGGAGCTAAGTACGCGATCGTTGCCACAGACTACTTCACAAAATGGGTGGAAGCTGAACCTTTGAAAACCATCACGGCGAGAAAGGTGATCAGTTTTGTGGTCAGAGACATTATTTGTCGATTTGGGATACCGAAGACCATCATAACCGATAATGGGATGCAGTTTGACAGCATCGAGTTCAGAAACTTCTGCCAGAAATATAAGATTGATAAACGATACACTGCAGTAGCTCATCCGCAGTCAAATGGCCAGGTCGAAGCCATAAACAAGGTCATTAAATCAATTCTAAAGAAGCGGTTGGAGCAGGTCAAAGCTAGATGGGTAGACGAGTTGCCATTAGCTTTATGGGCCTACAGGACAACCTTTAAGACGGCTACCGGCCATACTCCCTATTCACTTTCCTTTGGGTCAGAAGCAGTGATCCCGGTAGAATTGGAAGTCCCTTCACATCGAGTTGCATATCTAGAATCTCTTGATATGACTGAAGATAAAAGAGATGAATCTGACATGCATGCCTCGAGACATTGGCATCAAGTAGCACGTTATTATGACTGGAAAGTTCGCTTTAAAACCTTTAAACCAGGAGACCTAGTACTGAAATGAGTCTTCCCGCCTTCGACCCAATTGGGTCCAAAATGGGAAGGGCCATACACCATAAAACGGAAGCTTGATACAGGAGCATTCAAGCTAATGACCGTGGACGGTGAGGAGATTCCCAGAGCCTGGAATGCTCAGCACTTACGACGATATCTGAGCTAGATATGAAATGTCATCCCTTTTTGTTTTTACAAGCTATGTAAAAAGGCACGACTTACCTAAAAAGTCTATTTATATGAACAAAGGATTATGAAGTGGATGTAGGCTATGACTTAGCTGGACTACTATAAAAATATCGTGTGCCATTTACTTTTCTGCATTATTTTATCTTCAACAATTATTCCATAATGACCAAGAAACACGAAATACTAAATTAGATTTGGAAAGTTGAAGATGACCTATGTGCAGGAGCAAATAAAACGATCGTTTGCAAAATAAAATGATGGGAAGACAACATTCTTAACTCTAACTCTCAAGAATCAAGAGAGGGTATAAAGGACGGGAAGACGACGTCCCTTGAGGCGTGAAGGTGCACCCAGATGAGAGACCGCCTCAACGCTACTCTAACCTGGTTATGAGACAGGAGAGTATAAAGATGCTAGAAAGTATTAGCATCAACGATGAAAGGAATATTGCCCTGCCGGGAAATCGGGGGTAATTGGACTTTGATTTTAATCAATCTCGAATAATTCTTGCTCAGTTATTCAAGATTGACTGGGGGCATATATGTGTGCGCATATTCCCCTCAATAATGATTTCATTATATAATTGTAATATGACATGCTCTTGCATTTTTGCTTAAGTACTAAACTAACAACTATCAAACATTGTAGGAAATAAATTATTATTATTATTATTTACAGACATGTGAGTTTGTACAGGGAAATCAAGCAAGGGATGCGAGGGTAGCACTCGCTGCGATAATTGCGGACCAATTAAATGCCAAAATAAAACAAAGCACTCCGTCACTTGGGCTTTGGAGCGGACTTGAATTTTTTGGCAGCTTTCTGAGTAGCCTTAGCTTCCTTTTCAGCATCAGTCATAATGCGTTTCGGCCTTTTCTTCTCTGCAGTCGAAGTGTTCGAATCAGTTGATTTTTTAACAGGAGTCGGAACACTGGAATCAAGAGAAGATTTTTTAGCAAGCTCCTCTGTAATAGACCTAGTTGAAAGCTTAACGACTAACCTTGATCCTGGATCCACCACTGCAAGGGGTTTAAGGCTTTCGGGTTCAAGTCTTGAACTTTCAGCTGCATACGTTTGTCTTGTTCGGCTTTCATTTCAGCCAAAGTGATGCCATCAGTACTTTTTGAATCCCCAATCATAGCTACATCAGGGTCTTCCTCATGCCCCTCGCTACCACCATCGTCTTTCAAGGCATCTATCATCTCGTCATCATGAGAAGTGTCGGGCTTAGACAGTTCAGCTCCCCCTCCTGACTCTACAGTGGTAGCCTTATCCTGTTCTCCTTGAACCTTTTCCACGGATTTTACCCCGGTGGTGGTTCCCTGATGCATGCCAGTCTTCTCGGTTGGTTCAACACCTACAGAGTGAGAAGCAACAGTTATCAATTCAGGAGAAAATAAAGGATCCTCCATCGATTGCCCAATTGTGTGGTGAAAAGTGGAGACGGCCTTGTCGAATTGAGGTGAAAAGGTAGAAATACCTTTCGATGATTTCTCAGTTGGAGTGACTGCCGTCTCTGACGCTGACTCAGGTATGGGAGATAAAAGAGATGCCTGAGGGATCCCCGGGTTCTCAGGATCATATCCCTCGACTTCAGAAGTTTCAGCGGTAGTGGAAGAAGAACCAACGTTAGGGATATTCTTTTGTTTGGCCATTCACTTCTCCTCCTCCATAGCAGTGGCAATGAGGCGACGCCCCTCGGCCAGGCGTGCCGGCTCATCATCTCTTAGATATTTTTCCATAAGTTTATCTTCGTCGACGAAGTCTACCTTAAGTTCCTCTTTCTCCCATTCGGTAATTTGACTCCATACGTGAACCAAGGTAGTTTTATAATCTTCAATCCAAGAGATGTTTCGGTGACGAATTATGTGCGTGAAGAATTCAATCAGTAATTCGCTAAAACCGTGCACTTCTTCCTGAGCCTCTGACAGTTGTTTACGGGTCTCTTCAGCGGACTTAATAACATTTTCCACATTCCCATCAGCAAGGGCAGCCCTATTCTCGGCTTCCATTAACTTGGATTCCAAGTCAGTGTTTCGTTTCTCCAATTCAGCATTTTTTCTCGATAACTCGGCTTTTTCTCGCTCAAGAGTATTGTAAGCTAGTTGCATTTTGACATTGTCCGACTTAGCATCTTCCGCTTGTTTCTTCAACTCCAAATGCTCTTGACTATGAGATTCCTGCAAGTCATGATAAAGCTTCTGTAACTCCTCGAATTGCTGTTTAAAGTTGTTAGCATCTCGTTGAGCGATGACAAGTTGAGCTTGTGTGTCCTCAAGGTCCTTCTCCAAATTTTTCAAGTCCTTTTCGTCGGCATCTGCAGTCTTTTTCTAGTTAAAGTCCGAATTATTCTGGAGAGATTACATGAATACTTGAACATCTCCGAATATTGCTTCTCGACTGCATCAATCTTCGCTTTAGCCTCATCTGCCCACTTTGAGGAAATAGGCTCGAGAGCAGGTAAGAAAGTCAGATTTTCAAAATAATGGTCTGGGAACTGCTTCTCCAGATATGCCCGCTTGATTTTAGACTCGGTATTCAGTGGTGGAGGTTTGCAGTATGTTAGCTCAGTGTCCCTATGTTTAGTGGGCACGATGGTTGTATCACCCTTTCCAGGTCGCTTATCAGAAACCTTATGTTTGTCCCGTGAGTCGATATGTTTGGGTGGACTTTTTTCCCAACTGTGTTTGTCTTGAGGAGAAGTTCGGTCTTTGGGCTGCGATGTGTCTTCTCCTCGATGACTCTGATAGCTTTTATATCGGTCTGGATTAGACCGGACGGGGGAGCGAGAGCGCGAGGTGTGTGGCCGATAAGAATCACGAGGCCTTCTGTCCTCTCTATCCCGGCTTTCACGGTGACCATGCTCGACATCGGAAGGGGGTCTAGTCATGCTGCGACGTATTTTCCTGACATCATAGCAGGGGCGAGACATTGTACCTGCGCAACAATATAAGTGGAATTCAGAATCAGTGTTCACATGAGAAGTAAGTGCTGTGAAGTGTGGTGCTATTGTGTTGGGTGCATCCTAAGTGGTGTTCCCCCGACAAACCCGAGTCCGAAGCCAGGCCAGCGCGAGTGGGCTCTTTGGCCTTCACGGGAGTAGTCTCCTCTGAAGAAGTGAAAATTAAAGGATTTGTGCAAAAGTCCTCCGAAGTATAGATGGTTTCAGGTAGGGGAGATCTCCTAAACCCTGAAATGTGGAATCGTCGATAGTAGGAACATCTCCTTGAGAAGCGTCTATTGGCAGCTCTTTAGGGGACATTGACTTTTTAGGAGAAATAGCATCATCAGGGACGGTATACCCTTCTCTGTGCTTTTCGGCTATGTTGGCCAACTCATCGTCCTGAGTTGAAGATGGAGAAGGTGAAGTCCAAAGAGGTATTGTTGGACTTTTCGAGCCCTCGCCCGTTTAAGGAATAATGTCCACTGGGGGGATGTATACATATGGACCCGACCCATGACCTATGCTACGGGTAATGGATAGTAACCTTTGATGATGGAGGTACTCATCCTTAAGAACTCCGTCGATGGTTAGAAATTTTTGATCGCCATTAAGAAGCCGATGCATCCAATCAAAGTACAATTGATCCGATATTTGTTTTGGGTTATCAACTGCAAACAAAAGAGAAAGCAGGTTAATGTGTTGGCATGAACATTCAAAATTGATATGTAGAAAATTGATGCTTTACTTGATTTGGTCCATCTCCTGGCGCACCCTGGCTGTTGCCTGATATAAAACCACTGGAGCTTAGAATCGCCGGCCTTGCTGCTGAATGGAGCTAAAATAATTTTCCTTTTTGGGACCGATTCGAAATAGGAGAAGGAAGGAGTCTATTGAGTCTGATGCTTGAAATTATAAAAAAAGTGGACGTCATCGAAATTAGGCTCTGTACCTAAAATCTCTCTGTATGCTATATATAAGGTATATAAGTAAGCATATGAGTTGGGATGTAACTGCATGGGGGCAATCCGCATCTGTCTTAGAAAGTCGACAACAAAAGGCGGAAATGGTGGAATATCCCCAACTATACACATCAATCGGGTAACTGCCATAAATCCTTCCGGAGGATTGTGGGGACGATCAGGTTTCGATGGCACCAGGGTATCCCTTTTCAGTATCCCGTGCTTTAAACATATGCGAACAAGTCTATCGTCATCAATTGTCGATTCAACAGAATCTTTGGGTAACTCCAATATAATGGCAGACTCAAACTCATCAGGAGCTCGATTGTCTCCTATCCCTCCTTCCTCTTCATCGCCCAGAGAAACTTCACTATCGGAAGGTGTTTCGCTGTTATGCGCCACTACTTCATAATTTGGGCCCCATCGTCCCATTCAGGGTCTGAGGAAGAAGATATGTCATCAAGAGTAAATTTCTCAGAAGTTCCATCTTCTTTGCTAACCTAGATGAAAGTCTTTCGGCCATGATCACTAGATTATTGAAGAAACAATAGCAAGGATTAGAGTAAAATTTCCGGTATCCCCCGTGTGTATGTGAACTAAAGTGTGTGCTATGTGTACCAAAAATGCAAAGTAAACGCATGAGAGCGTGATATAAAGATCCAAAGGAGTAATAATGTTTCAGAATAGTTCTTGATGTTTGTTATTTTCGTAAGGTGCTATCCTAACTGTTCATTAAGTTGAAAGTTATGCCAAGCATTGATTAAGCCAGTTGGAAAAATTCTCGCACATTGAATTGGACTGTTTCGGTTCGGTTCGAATATGAGTATTGGGATCAGATCGGGGGGCAAAGTCATGTTTCGGTCTGAAGCAGACATTCACACCGAGTAAGCAAAACCGGATCGGTTCAGATATAGGCTTTCGGAGCGGATCGGATCGGCTTGAATAATCATGCCTCTTCTCTTCCTTGTCTATTATTCCGATCCGACCCGGTCAAGTAGGATTTTTTCCCCTTTTCTGCCTTTTTCTGCTCCGACCCGATCCGGTCTTGTATACATCTTTCCCTTCCCTTTGCTCCAACATTCCTCCACCCGAGCCGATTCCAGTTCCTCTCCTCTTCTTCATCTTCCCCATTTTCCATCTCGCTTAACCAACGCCGAAACCAACTTCATGTGAAAAGCCCCAATTAAGACCGAGCACTTACGTGCTCAAATATACTGTAAAATCCTAATTCCCTCTCTCAACGCCTCGAGGTGGTGACAGAACCATCAACGAAAACGGCAAGGAGAGAGGAGGCCAAGGCGTCGAAGCTAGGCAAAGGCTATGACCAAATCGCTTGAAATTGACCACATATTTTAACTAAAATCAGTTATTACAAGGATAATCAAAGCTTTTAACCTACCAAATTGTTTAATTTAAAGACGAACGAGAGAGTTTCAGAGTTTTTGACGTTTTAGGGTTTCAATGCAAAATATGTTGGGCGAGAGCAATAAAAGAAGAAGAGGAAGAAGAAGACAGGAGGCAGACTTATATAAGTTTATGGTGACTACTCGTATTCCCAGTCTTTTCTACTCCGTTCAAACCGGGATTCAGGCCCACAAATGCATTCTGGCCTGTTAGTCCACTGTTAAGCAATACGGGAGGGAAATCCATTCGGGTCAGGTCCAAACCGGGATTATACGCATTGACTTGGCACGCAGGTTGAATTCAAGGAAAAGCAAAGGAAAAGCTTACCTGTAGGAATCATTGAACATTAAAAAGAGCTCTCAAAGTTGTCTGAAAATGAAAAAAGTAATTTATATAGTTTATGGATATATATATAAGCAACAAAAGGCATGACTTTATGAAGTGGCATATCTCAACAAGTAAATGGAAGCGATCATTCAATGGCTTTAATTCAAAGACTATTTTGTGAACTACTTCAAAGCACACTTTATCTTAAATAAGAGTGTACTTCGAGGGGGCAAAATGTTAGGCTACTTTGTGAACTAGGCTACACAAAGAGCAAATAGTGGGAAAGCCATCAATCGGTTCGGATCGGAGCGAACTAGCGCAAGAAAGAAGCAGGAGTCAAAGACATAGACATCACATCGGTTCGGTTCAGAGAAGCATTTCAGCGACACCAAAAGAAAGCAAGCAGCCTCATCGGATCGGATCGGAGGCGGCCGATCCGAACCCATTTTCTCTGAACCTGTGACCGTTGCTACACACGTTTCCTAAAGACTCGGGCCAAGCACGATCATTTCCTCCCACGATCTCCCACAAAATCGATGCGCTGTCACCATCTGGAGGCCTCCGAACCCGACTCTTATGGGATGGGTGCCACGCAGTTCCGAACCTGAGCTACTTCGAGGAGATTTTTCACCTATAAATACACCATCAAGAGGCATTTGAAAGGATCTTTTGGGAAATTCTCAGTTCTAACTTGCTTCATAGCCTAATTTTGTAACCACACTCAGATCAAAATCATCTCTTAAAGTCTATTTTTGAGAGATTTGAGTGAGCTTATGCATTGTAATTGTGAAGTTGAGTGAGAATCAATGCTGTATTTGCATTCAAATCATCAATTAAAAGAATAGAAAGTGGACGTAGGCTCTTTAACGCCGAACCACTATAAATCGTGTATTCTTCATTGCTTTTTAGTTCTATTTCATTAAAATCATAGCTAATTTGGGTGTTAGAACCAATTTTTGGTCTAACATTTGCAGAATAAGTTTATAATCTATAATTCACAAGGATGTGTCACTGGAAGATAAGGTTATACTATACGATGGTTACGTATTTTTTTGGCCTGTCTCCATGATAAATTGAAATTTTATGATATTTCATCCGAAATTGCTTCACCTAATGTAAAAGATGCAATCGTTATTTGCTACCACTTTATGTGCTTTACTATTAGTGAAGTATTCATCTATATATGTTCCAATATTTGCTACTACTTTTCAAAATAAACATACACTACGACATCGACTTCACCATCCTCCATGCATTACCAAATTAATTTTGGTTCTGATAGTTTACAAGCAAGTGATCTTTCTTAATCATCCAAGAAAATCTACTCAACGAACTCTATAAGTATACCTGTTATTTCCATAAAATTTGCCATTTTTTGCCATATGTCAAATTTTATGCATTTTTATGCCAAAATCCATTGAAGCCTTTTCTTTCAATCTCTACATTGTATTCTGTTTCGCGGCTAAGATTATAACATCTGTTGTATTACTTTTTATGTGTGTCCGGATAGTTGTATTATAATTGAAAATGATACCTTTTGTACAAAAAATTATGAAACAAATTTTCTAACAAAACTGCAAAATAGTCGAAGAATAAGGAAAGGTACAACTATATAAGAAATCATGAGTTTTCAAACAAAAATACAAGCATACCATTATTAATCCGTCGGTCAGCATGTTGTAACCTCAATTTCTTACATCATATTTATCTCGATATTAATTTCACATCTAATTATATTTGGAAAAGTAGAGCTTAAAGTAATGGATAATGATAATCAAAATTATGTAGGCTATAATGATATTCAAAATTCTTAACTTAAACTTGGAGTTAAGTAGTCGAAGTTTTAACTCATCAACTCACCTGTTGAGAGCTAGGATGTAATATTCAGTAAAGTTGACATCATGGTGATATAGTCTGAAATTTTTCAATAAGGTATTTTGTACTCTTTTCTGCGAAGAAACTACTACCAGTTGTTTCATATAAATATATGTAAAATTCTATTTATTTAAAATATAATCTTTCATATTTTACAGAACTTAATTTTCCATTTTTTCCATTGTAAATGTTTATAAATTGTTGATTAAACTACTACACCCTCATTATAAGATGGGAATAAAATCTTTCATGAATAATGTCTTACCAACTTCATTTAAGATTAATGGACGCCTGCTAATGTAAATACTACATTTTCCTCTTAATATGAATGTTTACTTCATAGAATCGATTGCTATACATGAATTATTATACACATACTTATTATTTGTTTATCTTTTTAATTGGTATTCATTAAAAAGAAACTATAAGAATGACCATATAGTTCTTTTTTTACCCATATTTACTTATCATCTATACGTACAAAACATCAAATATTGATTTAAAGAAATATTTATTGCGAACGGTATCTTCATTGAAGAATAATTATAATCACACTTCATTGAGTTGTCAAAGCATAATTTTAATCTATTACGCGAGAATCAAACTTGATGATAATGTTCCCTTCTTGAAGGATAATTACTTTGCAGGAAACTAAGAGATCAACAAAGAGCAGAGTAGCATCTTTCAGGTATTGACGTACATAAAATTGATTATCCTACTACACATATTATAATTGCTGATCATTCTGTACCGCATCCATGCTACCGATTGGAAATTAATTAGGAGACGATCACCGAGTATTTGAAAAATATAAAAGAGACATGGAGCCAAATCAAGGGGTAGTTTTTTGTTTCCATATATTTAACTTTGTATCTTCAAATTATGATAAGTCCTGTATAACTAATTAGGTTTCTTTTGATTCAACTTCCATATTTCTCGGGTTAATTTTAGGCCGTTTCATTTCCGTAGGAAACTTGATTTATTTATATTTCATTCATTCAGGAAGTCCTAGTGTTATCCTTAAATATTTCTAAAAAATTGAACTATGGTGATCTTATTAGTTAAATTTTGAAAAGCGTGATGGTGATACTGTCTTCGAATACCTTTATGGCTTTACCTGTTGGAACCTGCATGTGGACAGCCAAGCCACCCATATATTAAACATGGGCTGCCACCAACCAAGCCACCAAACCCCTCACCAACCATCTCCTCTCTATATGTACAACCTTTTCCTTCATAATATCATCCCAATCTCATTCCAAAATCCAAGAAGCAGAAAAGAAGAACAAAAAGAGAGTGAGATCGAGTGTTGAGTATAAAGTGTTCTGTGTAATCACTTTGTAATATTCTCTGAAATAAAAGATCTGCAGCAACCCGGAGATGTAGGCATTATTGGCCGAACTCCATTATCAAGTTTGCGTGTCTCTTACCATTCTACATTTCATTTCTTTTCTCCACAAATATAATCATAAGGAAATTTGTGTAATTTCCCAACAACTGGTATCAGAGCAATAATTTGTTAGAAAAGAAATCAACTTCGAGTGGGAGCGATGGCGGCAGATGAAGGAAAGGTGAAAATCGACAAGTTTGACGGAGCCGACTTTGGCTTTTGGAAAATGCAGATTGAAGATTATCTGTACCAGAAAAGGCTTTATCAACCTCTTTCAGAAAAGAAGCCAGAGAATATGAAGGATGAAGATTGGGCTCTTCTTGATAGACAAACCCTTGGAATTATTCAATTGACGTAATCTCGCAATGTTGCTTTCAACATAGTAAAAGAAAAGACCACGACGGGTCTCATGGTGGCTCTCTCCAGTATGTACGAGAAGCCATCGGCCTCTAACAAAGTTCATTTGATGAGGCAATTGTTCAATTTGCGGATGACAGAAGGTGCATCGGTAGCTCAACATCTCAATGAACTGAATACAGTTACTACTCAGTTAAATTCATTTGAAATTGAGTTTGACGAAGAAGTACACGCGCCGATACTTTTGACTTCCCTGCCAGAAAGTTGGAACACTACTGTCACAGCAGTGAGTAGCTCGTCGATAAGTAATAAGTTAAAATTTGATGATATTCGTGATATGGTCCTCAGTGAAGAGATCCGGCGAAGTGATTCTGGTGAGTCATCAAAATTTTCAATTTTGCATACACAATCAAGAGGAAGAAATTCAACATAAGGAAATGGACGTAGCAAATCGAACTACTGAGGTAATTCGAAGGACTGGAGATCTAAATCCAGAAATCCCAACAATTCTCACGGCTCAAAGATTGTTGAATGTTGGAATTGTGGAAAGACCGGGCACTACAAAAATCAATGCAAAAGTGCACCAAAGGATCAGGAGGCGAAGGCAGAGGCAAATGTTACTTCTACCTTAGGAGGAAATGAAGCGTTGATATGCTCTTTGAAGCGCAAGGAAGAGTCTTGGGTGCTAGACTCCGGAGCATCATTTCATGCCACTTCGTAGAAAGAATTCTTCGAAAGGTACGCCTCTGGAAATCTTGGAAAGATATATCTTGGTGACGATCAACCTTATGATATAATTGGTAAAGGTGTTGTGACGATTAAGCTGAATGCGTCGGTGTAGGAGCTAAAGGATGTCAGACACATACCGGATTTGAGGAAGAATTTGATCTCCGTAGGACAATTAACTAGTGAAGGCTATACTACGACTTTCCATGATGATAACTGGAAAATTTTGAAGGGTGCAATGACGATTGCTCAAGGCAAGAAAAGTGGTACTCTTTGCATGACATCAGGAGCACGATGTTCGATCACTGTTGCAGCTAGCAACAAAAATTCCAACATATTGCACCATAGGCTAGGCCATATGAGTGAAAAGGGAATGAAGATTACGTACTCGAAGGGGAAACTTCCAGGTCTACAGTAGTGGAAATAGGCATGTGCGAAATTTGCATATTTGGAAAGCAGAAGAGAGTCAGCTTTCAAGTATGTGGTAAAACCCCAAAGAAGGAAAAGCTGGAGCTTGTTCATTTCGATGTTTGGGGTCCAACGACCATCTCATCCATTGGTGAAAACATTACTTCGTTACTTTCATCGACGATCACTCGCGAAAGGTATGGGTTTATTTTTTAAGGCATATATCTGAAGTGTTCGAGGCTTTCAGGATATGGAAAGCTATGGTTGAAAATGAGACAAACCAAAAGATCAAAAAGCTTAGAACTGACAATGGAGGTGAATATGAAGACACCAGATTCAAGCAGTTCTATTATGAGCACGGGATCAAAATGCAGAGAACCGTGCCGGGTATGCCTCTAGCTGAGCGTATGAATCGAACATTGACAGAAAGAGCCAGAAGCATTCGTATACAATCAGGTCTACCAAAGCAGTTCTGGCAGAAGCAGTCAACACAACAGCTTATTTGATCAACATAGGTCCTTCAGTTCCATTAGAACACAAGATACCAGAGGAGGTATGGAGTGGAAAGGAGGTAAAATTATCACATTTAAAGGTTTTCGGTTGTATAGCATATGTGCATATTAGTGATCAAGGAAGGAATAAACTTGATCCAAAATCCAAGAAATGCACTCTCATCGGCTATGGCGAAAACGAGTTTGGCTACCGCATTTAGGATAATGAAAACAAGAAGGTGATCCGTAGTCAAGATGTGATTTTTAACGAAAGAGTAATGTACAAAGAAAAATACAAAACAGAAGTCAATAACTCAAAGCAGGGTGAGTCAGTATTTGCAGATGCAAACGATATTCCAGATAGTCTCATCACAGAACCGACTATAGAAAGTGCTCAGCCTGATGAAATCATTGATCTGAGTAGTGTGGACCGGTCTGACACACTACAACATCCTACTCCAATTCCTGAATTGAGAAGATCTTCTCGACCTTATGTACCTAACAAAAGATACATGAATTATTTGTTGCTGACTGATGCAGGGGAACCTGAATGCTATGATGAAGCATCTCAGATTGAAGATGCTAGTAAGTGGGAGCTTGCCATGGAAGATGAGATGAAGTCTCTTATCGCCAACCAGACATGGGAACTAGTTGAGTTGCCCATAGGAAAGAAGGCACTTCACAATAAATGGGTGTATCGCGTGAAAGAGGAGCATGATGGTTCCAAGAGATACAAAGCTCGACTAGTTGTCAAAGGATTCCAATAGAAGGAAGGAGTGGACTACACTGACATTTTTTCTCCCGTTGTGAAGCTCAATACTATCAGGTCAGTATTAAGTATTGTTGCTATTGAAGACCTTCATCTTGAACAGTTAGATGTGAAGACTGCATTTCTTCATGGAGACTTGGATGAGGAGATATACATGCACCAACCAGAAGGATTCTTCGAGAAAGGGAGGAAGAACATGGTGTGCAGACTAAAGAAAAGCTTGTATGGCCTGAAACAAGCCCCAAGACAATGGTACAAAAAGTTTGATGGATTCATGCACAAGGAAGAGTTCCAGAAGTGCAATGCTGATCATTTTTGCTACTTCAAGCGATATAAGTCTAGTTATATCATTTTACTGCTTTATGTTGATGACATATTAGTAGCAGGATCATTATATGGATGATATCAGAAGGTTGAAGCAGCAACTGTCAAAGGAGTTTGACATGTAAGACTTAGGCCCAACAAAGAAGATTCTCGGAATGAAAATCACTAGAGATAAGAAGAAAGGACTCCTACAACTATCTCAAGCAGATTACATCAATCGTTTTTTGCAGAGATTCAACATAGATGATGCTAAGCCAGTCAGTACACCATTGGCCAGTCAGTTTCGCCTATCAAAGGATCAGTTCCCGCAAACTGAGGAAGAAAGAAATTTCATGAATGGTGTTCCTTATTCCTCGGCTATTGGAAGCTTGATGTATGCCATGGTTTATACGAGACCAGACATTGGCCATGCAGTGGGAGTTGTTAGCAGGTTCATGCCAAATCCAGGGAAAGCTCATTGGGAAGCAGTCAAGTGGATTTTGTGAGATATCTACGAGGTACCATACATAACGCTTTGTACTTTGGTAAAGGGAAGGTTAAAGCTCAAGGCTTTTTAGATGCAGACTTTGGAGGCGAAGTCGATCATCGAAGAAGCACTACAGGTTATGTATTCACGATTGGAAATACAGTTGTCAGTTGGATGTCACAGGTACGGAAGATTGTTACTTTATCCATTACGGAGGCTGAGTATGTAGCAATCACCGAAGCTAGTAAAGAGAGATATGGCTTCAAGGATTGTTAACTGAACTGGGATTCAAACAGGAAATGATTGTTTTATATAGTGATAGTCAAAGTGCAATACATATGGCGAAGAATTCATCATTTCATTCCAGAACCAAACATATCGAACTTCGTTATCACTTCATCAGATCTCTACTAGAAGATGATGTGTTAATACTGGAGAAGATCAAAGGAAGCAAGAACCCAACAGATATGTTGACAAAGACGGTAACTATCGATAAACTGAAGTTGTGTTCAACTTCAGTTGGTCAGCTAGAGTAAAAAGAGCAGAATGACTGTTGCATCGATCAAGTGTGAAGACAGATTGAAATCAGTCTTCAAGTGGGAGATTGTTGGAACCTGCATGTGGACAGCTAAGCCACCCATACATTAAACATGGGCTGCCACCAACCAAGCCACCAACTCCCTCACCAACCATCTACTCTCTCTATATATACACCCTTCTCCTTCATAATATCATCCCAATCTCATTCCAGAATCCAAGAAGAAGAAAAGAAGAGCAAAAAGAGAGTGAGATCGAGTGTTGAGTATAAAGTGTTCTGCGTAATCACTTTGTAATATTCTCTGAAATAAAAGATCTGCAGCAGCCCGGAGACGTAGGCATAATTGGCCGAACTCCATTATCAAGTTTGTGTATCTCTTACCATTCTACATTTCATTTCTTTTCTCCACAAATATAATCATAAGGAAATTTGCGTAATTTCCCAACATTACCTACATATTATTTATACTATATTGACATATCCTCTTTTCCTCATGACCATCTATATGTATAGGGAGTGATACCATCGAGCGTAATGGAAAGTATGCTATGTAAGAAATTATAGTTTACCATCGTAAATTGAAAATAGTTTTCCATAATTCAGGCATGCGCAAGGTATCATTTCATTTTGTTTGTAGTTTACATTTTTCACTCTTCCTAAAGTGTTTAGAAGTTCTCACCCACTCATAAATTAAATCTGTTCCTATGTGTTCATTTGCATTTCATTTTAGTAAAATAATATTATCTATGAATATTTTTAAACATCAAATATTTTGTTTGTAAATAATTGTAACTTAACTGTAAATGTCAACAATTATGTTTATAAATATCTCTAATAAATTATAAATGTCAGAGGTTCCAAAATGTTTGCAACATACTTTTTGAAGACAAGGATATTGCAAAATTTCAGAATGCAAGTCATTACATCACAAAATTATTTGGCGTGGTGATTATACTTTTGACCGTTAGTTTACTCCTGTATAGATTAAAATGTCATGAAGTTTCAGTATTGTGTAATTTATAATATGTGTTATGTTGTATCAAGGAAAATAAGAGGGTATGTGTTAAGTAGGAAAATAAACAAGGATACAAGCATGGGTTGCTGCGACAACTGCTCCCATAGGTATGGTATGAATAAAAAATGATAATGCATGAATAAATAATGATAATCTAGGGGAAACTGAAGCGTTATTTGTAATTTGTACCATTGAAACCTACAATTAAATCATTAAATAGGTTTCTGATGAACCAAAGCAATGCAGCCTACCAATGTAAAGTGCATTTTCTATTCATATGTATATTTGTCAATAATCTTAATGAATTTGTCACATATTTTGATGGTGGTTGCTCTTCAAGGTTGGTTGCCCTATTTGGCTGCCTTACAAGCCTAACCATAAAATTGGAGCTAAGCATGGTGTAGCAATCAAATAAAGGGCTGCTTCTGTCCTGTAGATTGACATGTGAAGACCGTTTTTGTCGAACAGTTTTTTTAGTGTTGTGTTAAGTGGAAAGAAAAGATCACGTTGTGGATGATGAGTGTTTTTTGTGTCAGTTATTGATTACTTCATATAGGCACTCTATTGTTAATAAACATTAAAAAAAATAGCACATCCGACTGTTCTTTTATGACAGTGTGTACATGTACGATGACTTCAACACGTAGTGTATTTGGTTTATTTTTCATTTATTTATGTAATAACTGAATAATGCTTCTGCATGTTATTGTAAAGAAAAATTTGTTTTTCGTATATTAAGAGATGGACGGTGATTTTAAGTTCAATTTAACATCATTTGAAGCATCTCCATGGTGGGTTATATGTTATAAAATGTAATATATACATCCAGTTTAATCTAATGTAGACATTGTAATCAGTAACTTTTTAAATGAATTTTAGTTAAAAATAATCAAATTAAACATCTATTGAATGGACGTATCAATTTTAATGTGTTTGTTTAACATGTGTCTACTAAACGAATTGTAATCTTTTCATGCCTAATTTCTTTGCAAGATAGTGTGAAAATTTTCATTAATAAATCAAGTGCTCAACAGGCGTTCGAGGTTTCATATGTAGTTGGAGATGTCGTAAGGATGATGAACTTGAATTTAACAGGTATGAACAATTTAAGTGTATGTTTCGCTGATGAATGTAGAAAGTTTATGTATGTACTACCGATTAACACGACTTCGACGATTCTCATTATGCTTTCACTTTTGCATAATGTAAATATATCCAACAACTAATGTTCTCTGTACTGTTACTTAAATAAAAAGCATCAAAAGCATTATTTATATAATGGCAAGCTTTCCGTTGCACCCAAAGTTGGAGCACCCTAAAAACTCTCTGATTTCCACCTCTCATTTATATTAAAAAAAAGGTGAGTGGGAAGTGAGAGAGTTAGTGGAAGGAGAGAGAAGAGGAGTTAGTGACAAATTAGTGGTGGAATAGTGGTAGGCTAAAGGAGTGCTCACTATTTGAGGTGCCATTGAACCTGCCTCTTATATAATACATCTGTGTCATTCATCAATTATGAAATGATTTAATTGCATACGCTTTGCAAGGTTGACTATTTATCAGTGTGCCATTTCCATGTGGGTTGAACTAAAAGAAGAGTGTTAAGAAATTAAACTACTAATGATGAATGCAAAAACACAAAGTTGCAACCCATATGTTGCACGTGTTCCCACCATCAACAAAACTATACTTTATGCAACACCCGTGTGCGAAGCACGGGATCACACTTGTTTATAAGGATAATTGTGTTCAAAAATATCAACAGTTATAACATCTCTTCAAAAAAAAAAAAAAAAAAGAATCAAATGATCATCTAAACTTATTTATTTCAACATACGATAAATTCTCTAACTAATGATAATATGAAAACATATGATAAGGACACTACACCATATATGTTAATTAGACTGTGTTAGGGGCCGTATCTATAGCGATTTGGCACAGCTGTAAGCCGTATAAAAAAAAAGGCGTGTCTAATAATTAGATACGGCTATAAGCCTTATCCAACTGAAAATTTGGTACCTCCACGCAGCCGTATCTAATTTCAAAAAGGAACGGCTATTAACCTTGTCTCACGATTCATACCATACGGTTCATTGCAGTCTCTAAACAGAAACTAGATACGAATATAAATCGTATATAATTTACAACCTACTCTGCTTTCCTATATGTTAGAAACGGTTTTAGACCGTATCTATGATATAAGTCAGACACAGTCTTAAACCGTATCTAATTATATATATATATGTATTTATGTATATATATATATATATAAATATATATAAACAAAAACTACAACACATATTTTCCATAATACAAACCACATCACAATTTATACAAAGCATAACAAAAATTATACACAAAGCATAACAAGAATTTTCATAACACAATTTATAGAGTATTGTACAATTATTAAAACAGAAACTATCACATATTTTTCATCTAATTACAAAGTCTGATAAAACTGAGTTGGTTATTGAAAGTAGCAAATTTAATTGAAGAAAAAACATATCTGACAAAACAGCAAGATCAGACTGGGAAGATTGAGCGTGCTGATCATGTTGTGTAGTCCACGTACGTTACTGTAAATTAAAGCAGCGATGAGCATAGATGTTGATATTGAATGTACAAAATTTATAGGTTTCAAAGCATACATTGATGAGCATAAGCTAGATGCTAAATGTTGATGTGTGCACGAATCATTGCACAGTTTAAGTGTAACAAATACATGGCATGTGGGCAAATAGGCGTCGCATCAAAGAGGTCAGTAATGGCGACAAAGATACATGGACAAATAGGCATATACATGTGCAAGTTTAAGGGCATCATTGTTATTATGGCAGTAATCGATTCGATAGAGGTCAAGTTAGTCGACTCGTCGATTAGTCATAGACCATAGTTGACAAATATATTGCTGCTTTCAGGGTATCCACTGACTTTCGATCGACTATATGGAAGGTCACAACAAAGTTCAGGTTCAACCAGTAGAAATAGGCATATGGAAGGTCACAACACCAAACAAGCGACAACACAAAACAATTCCATAGACAACAAATACATTAGAAAATAGGTCAACATGATCAAATACATGTATAACTTGATATACATGTATTTGAACATGTTGACCTATTTTCCAATGTATTTGTTTTTTATGGAATTGTTTCGTGTTGTTGCTTGTTTGGTGTTGTGATCTTCCATGTGTCCAACAAAGGACAGTTTGTTGTCGCTTGTTTGGTGTTGTAACAAATACATGGGAAAATAGTGAAGGGCAACATGATCAAGGAAAACAACACGAAACAATTCCCCATGAACTGCAGATGTACACATGAATTATCAGCGGAAATACAAGCCCTCATGCATGATATGTCAGTTCAGTTAAGTTCAGTTCACACAAACCAAACCCTCATGTTGATCCCACACTAAGTAAACACAGAAAATGGGAAGCAAATTTTGTCAAATTTTGCATCTGGCACGATATGTCAGTTCAGTTCAGGTCTCTCCCACAAATACAGTACGAAACAAAGTCTAAAAAATTTCGGACAAACATTGCAAATATAAGCTAGAAGGTGTATCACAAATAAACTCAGTATACGCAAATTTTCTCCAGCACACCTAATCACATAAATTGATCACCCGTACAATAAAATTGCTATTGGCACTTCATTAGCTAGGACAGACCAATTTAGCACAGCGGATAGGATAATACAATGGAATAATTCAATTGATCCTTATTATATACTTTGTGTGTTTCACAGGGAGAACTGGGATTAGCTATTTTTTCAATGTTTCTATTCATCTTAAGTATGGAAATTTATCATGGGATCAATCAATTTCTAGAACATTAACAAATAATATTCAGAGTATTTTCATAGTAACAAAAATGGAACACAAAGCCATGATATTCGGAGTGAACATTCCTACGTATTATTGCTTATGTCAAGGCTGTTAAGGTCAGGTCAGTATCGTGACTTTATGTTCATGTGTGCATATCATGTCTCGCGTATGTATGTATGCCACCAAAGAGAGTTCATGAAACTAATGCAAACATAAGTGTCCGGGAATTCTTATTTCATAAGTAAACGAAGAGTCAAGTGTAAAATTATATATACCTGCTCCAACGTCTAAAGATATCGAATCAGAGACTTCGCATGACACACAAACCCACCCACTCCAACTTCATCAAAGGTCTCTGTAAATTGGTGTAGTGACCCGCATTTTTAGTTGTTGAACAATTAATTTATTTAATTATTTAATATCGATTTATCGATATCGAGAACGTGAATTAAATAATATTGAATATTAAATTAATAATTATAATATAATAAAATATATTATAATGTCAAAATAGTCAGAAATAGTGAAATTCACAATATCGTGTGAATTGAATAGCATACGAGATTTGGTGGAGTTTCGATTCGAAATATAACAACGATTTTTATTGAATCGACGACAGTTGAACGTATAGTTTATAATATATTTATAAACGAGCTCGAAATGGCGCTGCAGTTCGCTATTTGGCAATTTGAACTTCAACTGAATGTACAGGATTCGTTTTAAGCCGGATTTCAGTGAAACAAGAAACGTGTGGAGCTGGTGGAGTATATTTTTCTAATGGAACAGAAAAATCTGGATTTCGTCGTGTAGATTTTGAGTTATGTCCAAATCAAATTCTCAGAAATGCAGCACCCTGACCATAACGATTTAATTATATTTTTATAAGGATTTAAATAGAAAACGAACATCAATATAACTCTGGCGATATAATATCGAGTTGTAAATACATACAGGAATATTTTGGAGCTGTGGTATATTCTATGTGGATATCTACGATAGTATTAAATTTTTAATATTTAATTTAATTTATTTAAATATATTTATATATTTAAATGGGCTATTTAGAGCGTTAAAAATAGCCACTTTTGCAAACGAAGTCGGAATTCAACGAAACTAATTTTGTTGGATCCACAATGTCAAATAGTTGATAGATTCCAAGTTTCGTGATTTTTAGGGTCAGTGTGTGACCGTACGGATTTTTAGAGTGAAAAACAGTCAGTATTTCGACGGTTAAAAATACGCTGTGTGAGCATACGGAGTCGGAATTCGACAAAACCAGTTTCGTTGGGACCGTAATGTCGAACTCTAACTACATGTCAATTTTCATGATTTTTAGGCGTCGTATGTGTTCGCAGTGATTTTTAGAAAAAGCAAAACGAATATAAAAGGAATATAAAACTAAAATATCTAAAGAAAATATCTAATCCAATCCCTTATAAATAATACCCCATATGGCATTCCTTAAGACCTAATTCTTCATCTCTGGTCAACACAATATCGCGCCGTCGATATTTCCTCTCACAGCAAAGTTTAGCAAGCCTCAAAAATCAAAACAACTTCAATAAAAATCTCTAAATTAGTATACACATATATTTGGAATCTTAGAGAAGTCCTCTTCGATCTGATACCGCTTTTGGTTGGAGCGACGCAATGTTCTGCTGTTCGAATTTGGGGACAGTGGATTAGGGTTTGAGTTTGTGGGCGTTGTAGCCAATTGTTTGTGGAATCGAGTTGATATTCGAACTCAGGAGGTCGAGTAGCTCGAGTTAGGTTTTTTCTGGATTTAATCGAATTAAATTTTGTCGATCACTTGCTGTATCTCGTGGGTTCGGTCGACGTTGACTTTGGGTTGGGGGACGTCGAGTATACGGTTGTTGATATGAGGGGGAGGAGCTTGAGAAGAGGAAGAAATGGAGGGTCTCGGTTTGGAAAATCGCGAAGTATGAACGGAGTTGGATCGAAGAAGGGTTAGGTGATTTCCTGGAGTTTTTACTGGGAGTGTATTTCGGGTTGGGGAAGAAGTAAACAGATGAACGGGTGGGTATTTGAAGTGAATGGGCCGGTGAAAATATATTGGGTAAGGCCCAATTATTTATATAAAATAAAGTTAGTTTTTAATTTAATTTTGTACAAACTTGTTTATACCATATCTAAGTCATACGTAAACGAAATCAGACGAAACAAGATCCGACAGGATCGACGGGAGCAACACAATGAGACTGACCGGGAGTGAATCCGAGCTCGTTACAATTTATGGAGAAATAAATTGTCCGACTGAATCAAATAACGAAAACCGTTAATTAACGGCTAACGCGCAACTGTGAGTAAATCTCACTAACTCTGAACAGTTTATAATTTCATGTTGTATTTTTAGAACTGTTAGATATTGGTTGATTGACTGTATGTTGACTGTTTGATTGAACTGCTAGTCAGTTAGTTGAATTTCTATATTGATTCTGTTTAACAGAATATATCATATGGAACTGAAAATGATGTTATATATATTGTCTAACATCTGTGATGCAGGGAAACAGGTTGGAGGAATCCAACTGGATTCCTCAACAGATATTTTACTGTGATTTTTATATTGTGATATATAATGTGATATATAATCTGTTGTTGATTATATGTGTATGGACGATATTGAACATCGTGATTTGATATGATTGAATACCATAACATACCGGAATGTTGATAGGGGAATTTTCAAAGTGATATTGAAAATAGAATATTTATAAAATGGGATATTTATAAATAAGAGATATTTATAAAGTGGAATATTTATAAATAAGAAATGTTTATAAATTGGAATATTTATAAATAGGAGATATTTGAAAAGGAAATAAATTCAAAACATTTCTTTTTGAATGGAAAGGCCTGTGTGGCGAGTTTGGGGATTTTCCCGATGCTCCCGATACAAAGGAGGTTATGGCGAATTTTCCCGGGAATTTAAGGAGTTAGAATATTTCAAGAATAAATTTGAAAAGGAAATATTTGTAAACCATTTACAAATAGAATTGGAAAGGGAACATTATAAAAAGGAAATCATTTTTAAAGTATAGAACCGTTATTTAAAAGTAAATCTTTTCAAATGAATAAAACGTTGTTAAAAAGGAAATCTTTATAAAGTGAATAAAGTAATCGAATATGGTATTCGAAGTTAGTTAATCGAATATGGTATTCGAAGGAGTTAATCGAATATGGTATTCGAAGTTAGTTAATCGAATATGGTATTCGAAGGAGTTAATCGAATATGGTATTCGAAGTTAGTTAATCGAATATGGTATTCGAAGGAGTTAATCGAATATGGTATTCGAAGTTAGTTAATCGAATATGGTATTCGAAGGAGTTAATCGAATATGGTATTCGAAGTTAGTTAATCGAATATGGTATTCGAAGTTAGTTAATCGAATATGGTATTCGAAGTTAGTTAATCGAATATGGTATTCGAAGTTAGTTAATCGAATATGGTATTCGAAGTTAGTTAATCGAATATAGACATTCGAAAGGAGAAATCGGATATGGTATTCGAAGTTAGTTAATCGAATATAGACATTCGAAAGGAGTTAATCGAATATGGTATTCGGAAGTTAGTTAATCGAATATGTTATTCGAAAGGGGTTAGTCAAGTCGAGTTAGTCAAATAGAGTTAACCAGTTAGAGTTAATCTGTTAGAGTTAACCAGTTGGAGTTAATTAGTTAGGGTTAATCGATTAGAGTTAAAACGAACTAGAGTTAATCAAATATAGTTATTTGAGACAGAGTTAGTCAAACATAGTATTCAGGATAAGTTGCCATCTTGTACGACTGCTAGCGTAATTCGCAGGGCTGTAAATAGCCTACGGCGGTCGGATGTTTCCTGAGGGAGTCAGGCGTAACCATTGTGATCGCTGCGATCTAGAGTCAAGCGAATGAAGTTTAATCGACTATTAGTTATTCGATAGGAGTTAATCAAGTTGATCGAATTGAGAAATAAGTTAAGTTAAATAAGTTGAGTTGATCGGGTGGTTCGACCAAGTTAGTCGAGCCTAGTTAATCGAATCGAATTGGTCGAACCAAGTAAGTCGAGTTAGTCGAGTCAAGTTAAGTTAGTCGAGTTAAGTTCGTCGAGTTAAATAAATCGATGTTAGTTTCATCGAAAGGAGTTATCGATGTTAGTTTCATCGAAAGGAGTTATCGGTGTTAGTTTCATCGAAGGGAGTTATCGATTATAGTTTAATCAAAGTGAGATTTTCAAATATGAGATATTTGAAAAGAAAGAGTTATCGAATATTAGTTATTCGAAGAGAGATTATCGAATATCTTTTATTCGAGAAGAAGTTAATCGAATATAGTTTATTCGAAGAAGAGTTAATCAAATAGAGATTTCTCGAAGAGAGTTAATCGGCAAATTCGATTTATATCGAATCCGGGAAAGTACTTATACTTTTCCAGTGTTTAAATAGAGATTTATTTATTTATAAATAAATAAGTGTTAGGTTAATTATTCACTAATAAGAATAGAAGTTATAGTTAAAGTTAGATAATTAGAAGGTAGGGATTATAACGTTATCGTTATAACCAATGTTTTAAATATAGAAGTGGATTAGTAAAACTTGATCCGAGAAAGGCGTAAAGAAGTTGATAAAGATTTAAAGATAAACTTTGACCATTTCGAAGTTATAACGTTGTTCAGTTAAGGTCTGAGAGGTAATTATACCCCAACTTGAGTGACTTCCTTCTTAACTAAGAAATGGTAAGGTTTGATCGTAAAGGAGTTTTGGAAATGTTTTCCAAACGAGAATCAGAAATGTTTTCTGATAAAAGAAAATAAGAATTTAGAATATAGGGAAACAGGAGATAAGTAAATAAATGAACTAAAGAGATTTATGTTAAATGATGTTTGTTCGATATAATTTCCATTTGGAAATAATATAACGTTGTTAATATGGAGAGACCGGTTGGATTTTTATCCAAAGAACCACTCTGTATTGGCATAAGCGTCGCGAATCATATATGCCAAAGATAATTTAAGACGGAGTAAAATGCAAGGGCTATCCTGTTTATAGAATAGTGCCTTCGGTTTGTCCAGTCCCAGGACAACTTGTATGGACGAAGGTTTGAGACAGAGTATATCCAATGGATCGCGTAAGTTGATCTGTTCAAACGTATTCACGTTTGGTGGCAGAGGAATTCGTTTCTCTTAGCTGTATACCCGTGTTATTTTTGGATAAGTCAATTTGTGATTTGGCGGGTATGACGATGTGACATTCTAAGTAAATGAAGATGGATGTCTGACAGAGTATTTCCAGACGATCACGTACATTGATTTCTCCAACCATACCAAGAGTGGAAGCGGAGAAGGAAACTTCTTTTAGCTAACACATAATGTATTGTTGAGGACGTCAATCGGTGATTGGATGGATTTGATGATGTGGCATTTAAAGTGAATCTGATGTGAAGATAAGCGTAGCTTCTAGCCTCACATCCGGTAAATGACAGAAATCGGGCAGGCAGCATGGCTAAGTCGGTCGCACCGAAGTAGGGTGTATAATCACCTATCTAGTGAATATTCATTTGTTTCTTAAATCTATCAATGTTGTCCCATATATATACGGGAACGGTTGCTGATCCCAACCGTTGGTGATGTACATTCGATACACTCAAGTGAAATGAGTGGTCGGTCATGTGTGGCTGAGTTGCAAGATGTTCTTGTTGAACTCCAGTGTATCGTTCCTAGAGTACACTGATCGGAAGGTGGTTCCATACCTTGTCATAGTTGGAAATCAAATCATCCAATACGTGCTTGCGATTTTGATTGTATACTATATATGTAGTAACGTGAGATGCAAGCGTTTCTGCTAGATTGATATTTATTTGTGCATAGACATTATTATAATATCAAAATGATATTGCTTTGAAAAGTTATTTGGATTCTCATAAGGGAAAAACCCGTTCCGTATTCACGGCGTGGTCTTATGAGATATCATATACCTGTTTAAATGATTTGAGTTTATTCACACTAGTCCCATGACTGACCCGGAGTTTATTTTGTTGTTTTCCCTAAACTCTTGGGTGCCTAAATTTGTACGGGCAGTCAAGTAGTCAGGATTTACAGGTATACTTGAAGAGCTGGAGCAGGAGGCTTCTGGATCATATAGCTATAGTTATTTCCGCTGTGTTGTAAGTGCTGTACTCTGATAAGTGCTATTGTATACATAACTGTTATATTTCAAAGTTATGTTATCTATTATATGTTATTCGTTCCGCTGTGAGGATCGTGTTACTCTGATGTTGTGTTCTTCTTCTTCTATTCTAAGTTTCTATCTTATCTATCCTCACCCTCTGTCTTCTTTCTATTAGTTTTCTTGAATTTCCAGTGCGATTTGGGGTTGGACTTGTGTTATTTAGTCAGCTCAAATTCCCCCGGATTTTCGGGTTACTACAGTTGGTATCAGAGCTTAAGTTAAGAATTACCTTGGCTCTGTGGCGTGACTCGGTAGAGATAGGGTTAGTAATACCCTAGATTGAGTTTGAGTGTATATATACGAGTGCGTATTTATATTTGATATAAAAATTTGTTTTATATTGTGGAGATTCATTGGTTGAGTTGTTTATGAGTTCTGGTCGATCAGTTTGATCCACTGTATCGGTAGGAGTAAATAAACACTTGAATACGATGGACCGACACAGTATGGATATGTGATATATTATCATATATAGGTTGTGATTATAATCGAGTAAGGTTATAAAAGTGAAATGATTATAAATAACTAATCAGAACCATATAAGTAAAGTATATGAAATAAGATGAATTAAATATGAATTTAAATCTGATTTGGAATTAAAATAAGGAAATTTTAAGTTCCTGGGAGATTTTGAAATGTTTTCAAAATGGAAGTATTCAGTAATGGTTTTGAAATTATATAGTATTGAAATCACTTGGGTCGCTGGAAAATAATTCCGATGATGACTGCGCAGTATCATCGGTGTGATTTTCGAGTTCTAAGTGGTGGATTACTACAAAAGATTTTGATTTGAGTTGTTTTGAGAAAACAAGCTGTTTGGAGATTCAAAGGTTTTGAATTGGCATTATGATTTCAAATTGATTTGAAATTTACCCAGGGATTTAAGTTCTGGAATTAAAATTTAACGTATGAAGTTAAATAGACTGAGATGACAAATGTGAATTAGTGAATTAGAATTAAACTTGAACTAAGTTAAATAAAATTGAATTGGATTAAAGATAATCTAGAATGGAACCAAATTGATAAGTCAATAATTTGGAATTTGATACTGGGGTTTGAATGAAATTCGATTTGGATTTTGAGGATATGAACTGATTGGAATTCAATTGAGATAACACTGGTATATGCTGAGTTGATAGCATATGGAAGTGATAGAGTTGATATGCCCGACAAAAAGGTACCAGTTTATATTATATATGGATATGAGATTTATGAGCCGAATTGGCAAGCCGCTTGGCTGTTTGATTTTCTTTTGGGTTAAAGAAGGCCCAGAGAGGCGAGTTGGAGTTTGAGATATTGACCAGTACAAAGGAGGTGCTGGCAAAAATTTTCGAAAAGTTAAGGTGTTAGAAAATTTTCAGAATTTTTGAAAATTTGGTTAGCAGGAATAAATTAATATTTTAGTCGATATTAATTGGTTCAGTTGAAACCAGAGATAAGAGGTAAACAGATAAATTTTTACCCAGTAGATAGGGTCGTCCCCTAGCTTAGCAATTTCGAGGAAGAAATTATTTTAAGTGGGGAAGAATGTAGTGACCCGCATTTTTAGTTGTTGAACAACTAATTTATTTAATTATTTAATATCGATTTATCGATATCGAGAACGTGAATTAAATAATATTGAATATTAAATTAATAATTATAATATAATAAAATATATTATAATGTCAAAATAGTCAGAAATAGTGAAATTCACAATATCGTGTGAATTGAATAGCATACGAGATTTGGTGGAGTTTCAATTCGAAATATAATAACGATTTTTATTGAATCGACGACAGTTGAACGTATAGTTTATAATATATTTATAAACGAGCTCGAAATGGCGCTGCAGTTCGCTATTTGGCAATTTGAACTTCAACTGAATGTACAGGATTCGTTTTAAGCCGGATTTCAGTGAAACAAGAAACGTGTGGAGCTGGTGGAGTATATTTTTCTAATGGAACAGAAAAATCTGGATTTCGTCGTGTAGATTTTGAGTTATGTCCAAATCAAATTCTCAGAAATGCAGCACCCTGACCATAACGATTTAATTATATTTTTATAAGGATTTAAATAGAAAACGAACATCAATATAACTCTGGCGATATAATATCGAGTTGTAAATACATACAGGAATATTTTGGAGCTGTGGTATATTCTATGTGGATATCTACAATAGTATTAAATTTTTAATATTTAATTTAATTTATTTAAATATATTTATATATTTAAATGGGCTATTTAGAGCTTTAAAAATAGCCACTTTTGCAAACGAAGTCGGAATTCGACGAAACTAATTTTGTTGGATCCGCAATGTCAAATAGTTGATAGATTCCAAGTTTCATGATTTTTAGGGTCAGTGTGTGACCGTACGGATTTTTAGAGTGAAAAACAGTCAGTATTTCGACGGTTAAAAATACGCTGTGTGAGCATACGGAGTCGGAATTCGACGAAACCAGTTTCGTTGGGACCGTAATGTCGAACTCTAACTACATGTCAATTTTCATGATTTTTAGGCGTCGTATGTGTTCGCAGTGATTTTTAGAAAAAGCAAAACGAATATAAAAGGAATATAAAACTAAAATATCTAAAGAAAATATCTAATCCAAACCCTTATAAATACCCCATATGGCATTCCTTAAGACCTAATTCTTCATCTCTGGTCAACACAATATCGCGCCGTCGATATTTCCTCTCACAGCAAAGTTTAGCAAGCCTCAAAAATCAAAACAACTTCAATAAAAATCTCTAAATTAGTATACACATATATTTGGAATCTTAGAGAAGTCCTCTTCGATCTGATACCGCTTTTGGTTGGAGCGACGCAATGTTCTGCTGTTCGAATTTGGGGACAGTGGATTAGGGTTTGAGTTTGTGGGCGTTGTAGCCAATTGTTTGTGGAATCGAGTTGATATTCGAACTCAGGAGGTCGAGTAGCTCGAGTTGGGTTTTTTCTGGATTTAATCGAATTAAATTTTGTCGATCACTTGCTGTATCTCGTGGGTTCGGTCGACGTTGACTTCGGGTTGGGGGACGTCGAGTATACGGTTGTTGATATGAGGGGGAGGAGCTTGAGAAGAGGAAGAAATGGATGGTCTCGGTTTGGAAAATCGCGAAGTATGAACGGAGTTGGATCGAAGAAGGGTTAGGTGATTTCCTGGAGTTTTTTACTGGGAGTGTATTTCGGGTTGGGGAAGAAGTAAACAGATGAACGGGTGGGTATTTGAAGTGAATGGGCCGGTGAAAATATATTGGGTAAGGCCCAATTATTTATATAAAATAAAGTTAGTTTTTAATTTAATTTTGTACAAACTTGTTTATACCATATCTAAGTCATACGTAAACGAAATCAGACGAAACAAGATCCGACAGGATCGTATGGACGGGAGCAACACAATGAGACTGACCGGGAGTGAATCCGAGCTCGTTACAATTTATGGAGAAATAAATTGTCCGACTGAATCAAATAACGAAAACCGTTAATTAACGGCTAACGCGCAACTGTGAGTAAATCTCACTAACTCTGAACAGTTTATAATTTCATGTTGTATTTTTAGAACTGTTAGATATTGGTTGATTGACTGTATGTTGACTGTTTGATTGAACTGCTAGTCAGTTAGTTGAATTTCTATATTGATTCTGTTTAACAGAATATATCATATGGAACTGAAAATGATGTTATATATATTGTCTAACATCTGTGATGCAGGGAAACAGGTTGGAGGAATCCAACTGGATTCCTCAACAGATATTTTACTGTGATTTTTATATTGTGATATATAATGTGATATATAATCTGTTGTTGATTATATGTGTATGGACGATATTGAACATCGTGATTTGATATGATTGAATACCATAACATACCGGAATGTTGATAGGGGAATTTTCAAAGTGATATTGAAAATAGAATATTTATAAAATGGGATATTTATAAATAAGAGATATTTATAAAGTGGAATATTTATAAATAAGAAATGTTTATAAATTGGAATATTTATAAATAGGAGATATTTGAAAAGGAAATAAATTCAAAACATTTCTTTTTGAATGGAAAGGCCAGTGTGGCGAGTTTGGGGATTTTCCCGATGCTCCCGATACAAAGGAGGTTATGGCGAATTTTCCCGGGAATTTAAGGAGTTAGAATATTTCAAGAATAAATTTGAAAAGGAAATATTTGTAAACCATTTACAAATAGAATTGGAAAGGGAACATTATAAAAAGGAAATCATTTTTAAAGTATAGAACCGTTATTTAAAAGTAAATCTTTTCAAATGAATAAAACGTTGTTAAAAAGGAAATCTTTATAAAGTGAATAAAGTAATCGAATATGGTATTCGAAGTTAGTTAATCGAATATGGTATTCGAAGGAGTTAATCGAATATGGTATTCGAAGTTAGTTAATCGAATATGGTATTCGAAGGAGTTAATCGAATATGGTATTCGAAGTTAGTTAATCGAATATGGTATTCGAAGGAGTTAATCGAATATGGTATTCGAAGTTAGTTAATCGAATATGGTATTCGAAGGAGTTAATCGAATATGGTATTCGAAGTTAGTTAATCGAGTATGGTATTCGAAGTTAGTTAATCGAGTATGGTATTCGAAGTTAGTTAATCGACTATGGTATTCGAAGTTAGTTAATCGAATATGGTATTCGAAGTTAGTTAATCGAATATAGACATTCGAAAGGAGAAATCGAATATGGTATTCGAAGTTAGTTAATCGAATATAGACATTCGAAAGGAGTTAATCGAATATGGTATTCGGAAGTTAGTTAATCGAATATGTTATTCGAAAGGGGTTAGTCAAGTCGAGTTAGTCAAATAGAGTTAACCAGTTAGAGTTAATCTGTTAGAGTTAACCAGTTGGAGTTAATTAGTTAGGGTTAATCGATTAGAGTTAAAACGAACTAGAGTTAATCAAATATAGTTATTTGAGACAGAGTTAGTCAAACATAGTATTCAGGATAAGTTGCCATCTTGTACGACTGCTAGCGTAATTCGCAGGGCTGTAAATAGCCTACGGCGGTCGGATGTTTCCTGAGGGAGTCAGGCGTAACCATTGTGATCGCTGCGATCTAGAGTCAAGCGAATGAAGTTTAATCGAATATTAGTTATTCGATAGGAGTTAATTGAGTTGATCGAATTGAGAAATAAGTTAAGTTAAATAAGTTGAGTTGATCGGGTGGTTCGTCCAAGTTAGTCGAGCTTAGTTAATCGAATCGAATTGGTCGAACCAAGTAAGTCAAGTTAGTCGAGTCAAGTTAAGTTAGTCGAGTTAAGTTCGTCGAGTTAAATAAATCGATGTTAGTTTCATCGAAAGGAGTTATCGATGTTAGTTTCATCGAAAGGAGTTATCGGTGTTAGTTTCATCGAAGGGAGTTATCGATTATAGTTTAATCAAAGTGAGATTTTCAAATATGAGATATTTGAAAAGAAAGAGTTATCGAATATTAGTTATTCGAAGAGAGATTATCGAATATCGTTTATTCGAGAAGAAGTTAATCGAATATAGTTTATTCGAAGAAGAGTTAATCAAATAGAGATTTCTCGAAGAGAGTTAATCGGCAAATTCGATTTATATCGAATCCGGGAAAGTACTTATACTTTTCCAGTGTTTAAATAGAGATTTATTTATTTATAAATAAATAAGTGTTAGGTTAATTATTCACTAATAAGAATAGAAGTTATAGTTAAAGTTAGATAATTAGAAGGTAGGGATTATAACGTTATCGTTATAACCAATGTTTTAAATATAGAAGTGGATTAGTAAAACTTGATCCGAGAAAGGCGTAAAGAAGTTGATAAAGATTTAAAGATAAACTTTGACCATTTCGAAGTTATAACGTTGTTCAGTTAAGGTCTGAGAGGTAATTATACCCCAACTTGAGTGACTTCCTTCTTAACTAAGAAATGGTAAGGTTTGATCGTAAAGGAGTTTTGGAAATGTTTTTCCAAACGAGAATCAGAAATGTTTTCTGATAAAAGAAAATAAGAATTTAGAATATAGGGAAACAGGAGATAAGTAAATAAATGAACTAAAGAGATTTATGTTAAATGATGTTTGTTCGATATAATTTCCATTTGGAAATAATATCGTTGTTTGCACACTTGTTTTTCTTTGATAGTTAACTCACCGACTATCGAAGTTTTGACCATTTTAACGTTGTTAATATGGAGAGACCGGTTGGATTTTTATCCAAAGAACCACTCTGTATTGGCATAAGCGTCGCGAATCATATATGCCAAAGATAATTTAAGACGGAGTAAAATGCAAGGGCTATCCTGTTTACAGAATAGTGCCTTCGGTTTGTCCAGTCCCAGGACAACTTGTATGGACGAAGGTCTGACAGAGTATATCCAATGGATCGCGTAAGTTGATCTGTTCAAACGTATTCACGTTTGGTGGCAGAGGAATTCGTTTCTCTTAGCTGTATACCCGTGTTATTTTTGGATAAGTCAATTTGTGATTTGGCGGGTATGACGATGTGACATTCTAAGTAAATGAAGATGGATGTCTGACAGAGTATTTCCAGACGATCACGTACATTGATTTCTCCAACCATACCAAGAGTGGAAGCGGAGAAGGAAACTTCTTTTAGCTAACACATAATGTATTGTTGAGGACGTCAATCGGTGATTGGATGGATTTGATGATGTGGCATTTAAAGTGAATCTGATGTGAAGATAAGCGTAGCTTCTAGCCTCACATCCGGTAAATGACAGAAATCGGGCAGGCAGCATGGCTAAGTCGGTCGCACCGAAGTAGGGTGTATAATCACCTATCTAGTGAATATTCATTTGTTTCTTAAATCTATCAATGTTGTCCCATATATATACGGGAACGGTTGCTGATCCCAACCGTTGGTGATGTACATTCGATACACTCAAGCGAAATGAGTGGTCGGTCATGTGTGGCTGAGTTGCAAGATGTTCTTGTTGAACTCCAGTGTATCGTTCCTAGAGTACACTGATCGGAAGGTGGTTCCATACCTTGTCATAGTTGGAAATCAAATCATCCAATACGTGCTTGCGATTTTGATTGTATACTATATATGTAGTAACGTGAGATGCAAGCGTTTCTGCTAGATTGATATTTATTTGTGCATAGACATTATTATAATATCAAAATGATATTGCTTTGAAAAGTTATTTGGATTCTCATAAGGGAAAAACCCGTTCCGTATTCACGGCGTGGTCTTATGAGATATCATATACCTGTTTAAATTATTTGAGTTTATTCACACCAGTCCCATGACTGACCCGGAGTTTATTTTGTTGTTTTCCCTAAACTCTTGGGTGCCTAAATTTGTACGGGCAGTCAAGTAGTCAGGATTTACAGGTATACTTGAAGAGCTGGAGCAGGAGGCTTCTGGATCATATATCTATAGTTATTTCCGCTGTGTTGTAAGTGTTGTACTCTGATAAGTGCTATTGTATACATAACTGTTATATTTCAAAGTTATGTTATCTATTATATGTTATTCGTTCCGCTGTGAGGATCGTGTTACTCTGATGTTGTGTTCTTCTTCTTCTATTCTAAGTTTCTATCTTATCTATCCTCACCCTCTGTCTTCTTTCTATTAGTTTTCTTGAATTTCCAGTGCGATTTGGGGTTGGACTTGTGTTATTTAGTCAGCTCAAATTCCCCCGGATTTTCGGGTTACTACAATTGGCAATTCAGTTTGTTGGTTTTCTCATTTGGTAGCAGTATACTGTCCAAAACCAGTTTTTCTTGTGTAGGTGGTACAACTTTCCCATGGCATCTGGATGACGTAGAATCTCGACATACAGTACCTGTTGCAATAAAGTCGAGAATTTCAAAGGACAATATTAATAAAGTATGATTTTATTAAAACAACTAGACTGGAGTACGTATCCATTAGACTTTAAGCACTTGCTTTATAATTATTAGCAATAAGGTCAAAGAAAATGCAACCAAACCAACGTGTATATCCAAAAATACAAGCAAACAAGTTTTATGAAACCAGATGCAATCAAACTCTTTTTAATTTATATGTGAACTAGAGACAGCACTGCAACATCCATCCGTAAATGCTTAAGCTAACTATTTATTACGCAGTAGACTGAAATTTGAAGGGAAGTTTCAATTCTTACTGCTAATAAATATGTGTTTCTACTATGTTTAGATCAGAGTTGAGAATTTCACATCATTGAATGTTCGCCACATTGGTCGTGTCCTGGATCAAAGAAGCAACAACCTTTGATGCACTTATTTGTGTGCTGTTGCGTCCTTTATCTGACGGAGTTAACGGTGCATGAATTCCTTGATCAGACAAAGTTCCCACCATGTTGATCAGAACCTCCATTTTCCCAGACAAATTTCCTACTATACCCTTCATATCAGTCATCATACCCTCCAAGCTTCCCACACCCAATTTCAACTCATCATTATCTTCACGAACATGTTTGAATCATTACTGTGCAATGGAACAAGCCTTAACATGCATCTTTGGTATGATGCTCTAACCAGCGCAGCTCCTACCCCTTGTATCCTTACCCAACACTTATGATAAGATATCTTCATCCAAAGGCAATTTTTCTTCATCATCACCGGTGATCTTTTCCTTCATTTTGGCAATTTGACCCTAGGATAAAAGTTAAATGCGTTTACACCAACATTTACTTGTAACAGGTTGTAACTATAGTATGTTACTCCTAACTGAATGAATTCAATCCAAACAATTTCTCCATAACAATAAAAACACTTAATGAAGAAAATGTAATGAGAAACTAATCATTATTACGGAAAGCCTGAAAGGAAATGAGCTTCTCAGTTGGGAAATGAAAGTCCTATAACAATAAAGAAAACAATATATTGTCGTATATACCTAGCAATTCCTCCAGGCAAAATTCATAACGATATGCATTCACATTCCTGTGGCTATATGACATAAAATGCATGACTCTTGTAGGTGTAAATCAAAATGATTTAATTCAAATTGTATATGCCTGGAACTGAATCAAAACAAGAAGAAATTTCCTTAGCATATAAACAATCATTTGAACTGTCAGCTAATAAACATTTGTAGCAGGGCATGCCCAAATTAACCATAATAACCATAATAAAAGTAAAAACTTACGAAGTACACAGACGTGGCATCTGATATGCTACCATCTTTTTTTGTGTGTGTCTTCTTCCATAGTTGACGATGGTTGGTATTTGCAGATGGACTTGCAATGATCTGCAATATATTCCATTACGTGTATATTCTCTCCATTAATTGTGTTCTTTTACTCCTGTTGAAAGAAAATGATCAAATAATTTACCAATTTGTGTTCTACTCTAGCGTGACTTTTACGTCCTACATGGTGGACATAACTTAGACTGGATTTTTTTTTTTTTTGCTGCCTCCCTTCTTCCGCTCGATTTAGGCGTTGCTTCATTCTTTATGAACTCGTTCCAATCATCTTGAGCAATTGTAGGTGGACAAATTTTCAACCGTTCTTCGTCATTGTCGAAAGTGTCATAAAATTTTTCTCTTAAGTTTTTCTTGTCTCTCCTAAAAGCCTCGGCCGTTCTTTTTAAAAACATTTCCTTTGAAAGTGGCTCAAGCGTATACATTTTCTGCAAAAAACTAAGAGTCGGAGACTGTAAAAATAAACTTTAACATTTAAATGCTATTTTTCACAAATTTACCACCAACTGGTTCCAAACGTCGTCCTAATATGTTTTGGGTACTTTATTCCAACCTGCGTATGATATCGGTACATGAGCTCGTACTAGTTCACCAAGCATAGTAGCGATTTTTGGAGCATTTTCTAGGACTGGAATACTAAGTAGGTTTTGGTCAACTTTTTGCTCTTTCAAACATGATGCATGTGATGAAGTGGGATCTTACGACGTATTTTCCTATAAAATATAATATTACTACCATCTTTTAAAGCAACATTAAGAATTTGGACAAACATCATGAATCAGAATATTAATCACATTTATTATTGATTGTGTTCTCATTACATTTTCACTCAACAATTCATAAGTCTTAATCACTTTGAAATAGTTAAAAGAAATAATAAAAGCAGAATGGAGTGTGATTAGAAAGTGTAAGTCAGAACATTCCAAATACATGTGATTCCCTGATAAAAAAAGAATTCAACAATTCATAGGTTAACACATGATTTTGGTTTGATCTTCTAGTTTTTCATTGTCTTCAAAAGCTGATTGATAGACGGTAAGAGACTCAGTGTCATCCACATTTGTAGTCAACATTTTGGTGTATGCAAAACCATAGACCAACCCTTTTTTTTAATCTTTTGAGTAGAACACTTGACTCACTTCTGATGCATGAATAAATGGCTCATCATTCACGTTGTCTTTGTTCTTTAATTTTCCTAAGTTAACCATTATCAAGTTTGAAGCGGGATCTATTCTGCAACCATTGATCTTATCCTTGATTTTTACTCAATCAGAATAAAAAATTGTTTGTTTGAAATCAGTGTAATCCAACTCAAGTATCTGCTAAATGACTCTATAATACGTTGTTTCTGCTTCCTTATAATTTTTATCTTTACCACTCGCTCTAAATTTTGTAATTGCTCTCATGCACACACCGCTATCCCGTGTTACCATATGGTCTTCATAATTTTTGTGGAAAATAAAAACCCATTCACTTGGTACTTCGTATAACTAAGCGCCATGAACTTTGGCCCGTGTATTAGCCAACAAAGAGTTGGGTTTACATCGTTGTAATTTAATAACTACATAAAACACAAGAAGGAAATCAACCATGTTCACGAAGGTGTATTGCAAACTTATAACACGTGAAATACTTTAGATGATGTAATACCTCATTACGTTACCATATAGTAAAAGGTTTAACGACTTCGACAGTTGTATCTATGCCTCGTGGTCGAAATTTAGTGCTTTTCACATAGGAGTTGTACCTTCTTTACGTAGATAACACATATCGAAATGAATATATAAATTTAATTAAAAATTGGAAATTCGAAACCTACTTCATGAACTTACTTCTTCCATGGATCCAATCCATCATACTTATTTAGGACCCATCTACGCACTTGTTCAAATTGCACTTGGGTTATCGTTATATCTTTACCATTATCCAAAGGTATCTCACCAGCAAACTCATCATCCTCGCCTAAAAATGCTTCGTGGATATGTTTATGATTGCCATAACCACCGTTTGGGATATATTCCATGCAATAAAGGCTAGCTTCTTGTATGATATATCCTTCTACTATACACCCTTCAACGTATCTTTTGTTGCGCACATACCCTTTATATGTTTTCATCAACCTATGAATGTGATCAATTATATATTGCACGCGATAGCTATTTATACCGAATAATAATGTACATAACTGAAATTAATTATTTACCGTTCAAAAGGATACATCCATCTATATCTGATAGGGCCACCAACCAATGCTTGATCGGTTAAATAAAGCATAACATGGATATTGATATCAAGAATGCAGGTGGAAAATGTATTTCAAAAACACACATTGTTTCCACCAACATAGCCTTTGCTTTTATAAGGTGTTCCCTATTGATCACCTTTAAGCACAAAATGTTAAAGAATAGATTAATACGATGAACAACATTTCGTAGATCCTTATGTTGTGTATAAGTATGTTGAAGCAATACTGGAAGCAGATGTTGCATTATGACGTGGTAATCATGTGACTCCATATTTCTTAGTTCAGGAGGATTGATGCTCACGTTGTTGCGGAAGTTAGAGGAGAATTTGTTAGGTAATATCAAAATTTTCAATACGGTGCAAAACCTTATATTTTCTTCTGTGCTCAAGGTGAAAGTTGCCTTTGGTATGATTATTTTATTTGTTTTGGGATCTTCCATCATTCACAACTTTTGTTTTGTAGCTATGGTTTTCATATCCTTGCATGCATTAATGCTATCTTTTGACTTCTCTTTAAGGTCCATAATGGTGCTGAGGAGATGCTTTGTGACATTCTTCTCCGTATGCATAACATCAATATTATGTCGAATCATATTTGCTTTCCAATATGATAAATCAAAAAAGAAAGACCTCCTATAACAAGCAAAAACATTGTCACCATCTTCAACGACCGAATTTTTCCTTTTTCAACCAAATTCTTCTTTGTGTTTACCGATTTTCATTTTGACATTCGATACTCTCTTTTTAACTTCAAAACCATTCAGTGGACTTTTAGGACGACTAAGTTTTTGTTCATTGTTGAAATTTGTCTTATTATATCGAAACTTGTGTCCGTTAAGAAAATACATTTGATGTTCCGTAAAACACATCTTCTTACTTACAGGAACATGATAAGAACAAGTGTTTTCCCCACAAACGGGACATGCAAAGTAACCATGAGCTGTATATCCCAATAAAATCCCAAGAGCAGGGTGATCATGGATCGCCCACAACACCCTAGCTCTCATTGTAAACTCGGATTTATTTGATAAATCATATGTAACAACTCCTTCCCATAACTACTTTAACTCGTCTGTCAACGATCTAAATAAACATAAATATCCTTCTCTGGTTGTTTTGGCCCAGAAATCAACAATGTTAACATTGAAAATTCCCGTTTTGTGCACATAGACGGAGGAAGATCATATAATACTATAGTTACCGGCCAATAACTGTAAGGGTTAGAAAGAGAAGCATTCAGATAGAAACCATCTGTTGCTATTCTAAGTGTGACATTTCGTGGCTCGACTGCGAATGTTTTGTCAAAAGAATCCACGGCTTTCCATTGAGAAGTGTCACATGGATGACACATTACGTTAGGATCAAACTTGGCACATCCATTCCAGGTCATTGCATCTACTATCCATGGTACAGTATACAATCTCTTCAATCTAGAAATTAATGGAAAATGTCTTAATGTCTTTCGAGGTACTTTGGTTCCTTTTCTCTCTTCATTAAAAGATGTCATATATCTTAGTTTATTGCAATTTGTACATGAAACTCTATTCGCATCATCTTTACAGTACAACATGCAATCATTGATGCATGCGTCATAAGTTTTGCAATTCATCCCAACTTGCTTAATGAACTTCTTCACGCCGTGGTATTTTGTCGGCAGCGTGTTACCTTTGGGGAGTAAACCCTTCATTAGTTTGAGTAGTGTAGTCACAACATTATCTGAGAAGCCGTATTGAGTCTTCAAGCTATTCAGTTTCACAATGGCATACAATTTCGTTATCCCTTTTGGACACGAAGGATACAGTGGCACTTTTGTGCTTTCATAAAGTGGTGTATACTTCTTACTTTCATTGGCCTGCTAATTGCCATCATCCGTATATTGCTCTCCAACATTAGCATGATCAAATAACGGATTTTCAGGTTGAAAATCATGAAATCTATTTACATCATTGACTAGATCTTCCATAATAATATATTCAGCCTTGTCAGCACTTGTGGCATTACTAATTGGTTGTTGTTTTCCCATCTAAGCAAATGAATTTCATCTAATTTGGACGTCTTTTATTTTGGCATCGATTACAAGGGCATAAATGCTCTCCTTTCTTACCACCGTTTTCTTCAACAAAACAAATAAACATGTTCACCTCGTCCATATAGTATAGAGATCTTTGATTTGATTCACTAATACACCTTTTACCTATAATGAATGGCATGTCACCCGCCTATATATTCAAAAAAAATTACAACTTAAAAATCGCATCAAACTAATGGGCCCACCCCCTACACACATGCGCGTATCTTTCTTTAAATGTATGTTTTCATTGGCAAATTGGTTTTTTTTTCATCTATCATTGGATCACAAATGGGCCCACCCCCTTTACACAAGCCCATATCTTTCTCCGTTAAAGCATCAAAGGAATTTTCAGGCCTTAGCGAGTCTGCTTTGTCTAGCTAGGTTCGGTACATTTTCTAGGTTCAGTACATTCTCAGGCCTTAGCAAGTTAGTTTCAGTACATTTGTCTAAGTCCGGTGGATGAAAAGTAAATAAAACTAGCAAATTTTTGTGTATTGTTCAGCACATGAATTACCTAGTTAACCTAAAACTAGTTTTATTTACTGGAATGAGTATGGCAATTTAACAAATAAAATTCAAGGTTCATATTCTACATATCCAGTATGACTAATACAAGGAAATATATCAAATAATGTGTGCACTAACCATGGTGAAATATGACCAACTGCGAAAACCTTACTTTCTTCATATTTCAACCTTGCTTTGTAACCGCCTTTAGGTAAAAACCAATAAATAGCTCTCCGGCCTAGAACATGTTGAGCATGAATTGAAACAATAGCTCAAAAAGTATCGACTACTAGAAACCGAATCAAACCAAAATTTTACCAGCAATAGAGACGCATGATTTGTAGACAATGACAAAGAATCAGATTTGAGCAGACAAATTTCGGATTTCTATAATTTTTTGGGAGCGATTTTCGGAAATGAAAATGGGGCACGGGATACAATATTAGATGAGGGAAATAAAAAAGGGGGGGGGAGAGCCTGAAAGGATTAAAATTTTGGAGGGATGGGTGTGCATCTTCGGCCAAAAGTTTTACACAAAAAAGGCACGATTTTGAAACGGCCAACACTCGAATCAAATTTAAATTAGGTTCAGAACCTTATCTCTAACTATTAAGATACAACTAATAATTGAGTCAGCTTTGATACGGCTATAACCTGTATCAAATTTTATGGATGGGGGGGGGGGGTAGGGGGTCAAAATCGCTGTTATGGTGTAGTGAGATACAATATATATATATATAATCTTGTGTGAAAACATATAAATTGTTTAAAAAGATAAATGTGTTTATTTTTTTAAAATAATATAAATATTAAAATTTATGATCATCTAAACTTCTTTGTTTCAACATACGATAAAAATTCTCTTACTCATGATAATATGAAAACATACGATAAAATATAATATGTATATTATCTTGTGTCAAAAGGTATAGATTGTTTAAAAAGATAAATTTGTTTATCTTTTTAAAATAATATAGATATTAAAATCATATGATCATCTAAACATTGTTGTTTCAACATACGATAAAATTCTCTTACTCATGATAATATGAAAACATATGATAAAGATTTAATATGTAAACTATCTTGTGTCAAAAGATATAAATTGTTTAAAAAGATAAATGTGTTTATCTTTTTAAAATAATATAAATATTAAAATCAAATGATCATCTAAACTTCTTTGTTTCGACATACAATAAATTATCTTACTCATGATAATATGAAAACATAATTGAAAACAAGCTATACATGTTAAATTAGTTTCAAGTTTTATTCATTATTTAAAATTGTTTCATACCATATGAACATGTTATTGTATTCAACTAATGGAAAAAGATATGTTTACATGTGTAGGATTTAATTAGATATTTAGCTCTACTTATGTCTGAAAATAAATGATACATGTCAAGCAAGATTGAAATTTTACTCATTATTTACAATTATTACGTACCATATGAACTTGATTTACAACATGCATAAAAAATATAAAAGCGTTTATGTTTTTGTACAAACAACTTAGTTACATAATAAATTATAACGAAATGATTTTATTTTTTTTATGAATATCAAAAGATATGCCAAAATGGATGATGCAGGCTTACAAAATTCAGTTGTGCATCACAGTTATTAGATTATTTCCTGTATTCAGCAGCTTCAAAATGTCATGAAACAGGTACTTATTTTTTTATGCTTAAATGCATACCAATTAATTTTAAAAGGGTTACATTCTAATACATGAAATCATACATTTTCTTATTACAATTTTAGATGGATCCAAAAACAAAGCTATTCAACACTGTATTGTTATGGATGTTGAGACTAGCACTAACCCACTAGAGCCAAATATGATTGCTTAAGACTAATTTTTTTAAAGTAAAATGCTAGTATTTGAATGCTTTTATATAAAAGTACCTCTCTTCAAAAAGATAAAATTGTTTATCTTTTTAAACTATTTCAATTCTAGCATCCAAATATCAAAAATTTATAAAGATAATTGTGTTTAAACATTTCTTCCTTAATAATTTAAGTATACTATTATATAAAAAATAATTTAGGGATACCATTATATAAAAAAATAACTTGTGTATATGTCTATGTAAAGACAACCACATTTTAAAAAAATGAACTAACAATGGTTAGATTACAAGTTTGCTAACAATTAATTGTCTAAAATAAATGAACTAACCTTTGAGCGGTGTAAAAACAAATTGTGGAAATGAAGTTATTAGTGATTCATTATCCATCGCCGATTGGCCATTGTTGGATGTTCCTGAGCAAATTGAAACCCAAGACAACCTAAATTGTAGGTCCAAGTGCAGTGACGACACTTCCATGCTCCTTCAGTCACAAAAAGTCTAGCTTAATCACGTTATATCCAGTTAATTACTTGATTATGATATTCAAATTCATAAAAACTGGACCTAAGTAGCGTTCCAAAAATGACTGGCATTGTGTTTAGTTTAGTATTCGAATTGGTTCTAAAATATACATTCTGATTAAATATACACTAAATGCTTCTATACAAACACCATTGTACTTTGTACAGTCTCATTCTCAGCCCATGGAATTTGCTAGAAGATCCTACTTTATAATGTTCTGCAGTCTTATTCTTTGTGGTCGTATCTATTATGTTTCTTCATGATTTTTATTTGAAAAAAGTGAAACTATAGATTTTCAATAACGATGTTAACTGCGAAGGTGCACTTGTTCTAAATTTTAAACTGAAAGAATGTAATCATTTGCCAATATAAAAGCATAGATAGCAACAAACCCCTCGTGTTCAGGCTCAGGTAGAAAACCAGTGTAACCAAACAATGTTTGTTTAAAAAAACAATACGGCAGCATATGTAGTAACAAACCTTGTGAATATAATTTTTGTATGTACGATTGTAAATCTTATAGTAGAAAAGCAATGTTTGTTTAAAAAGATAAATATATTTTTCTTTTTTATCTAATTCTTTTATATTATTAGAAAAACACAATAATATAAATGATAAACATATTAAAAAAATGTTTGTTTAATACTCGTACAAAATGTTGAGTAAAAAGCTAATTTTTTTATGCTTTTATTTAAAAATATAACATCTCTTCAAAAATATAAATTTGTTTCGCTTTTTAAACTACTTCAATTATAGCTTAAAAAATATCAACAATTTATAAAGATAATTGTGTTTAAAAATTTCTTCCTTAATAATTTAAGGATTCCTTTATATAAAAAGCTAACTTGTATATATGACTGTGTAAAGACCACAATTATTTAAAAAGATAATTCTATTTATCTTTTTCTTATTTGTCAATATAAATTGATTAAAACGATAAATTAAATTACTGTAATTTTACTATACTTTGTGATCAAAGAAATTCTAATTGTTTCATTGTACAGCTACAAACTCAGTTTTCAAACAACAAAGAGCAGTAAACGAAAATCATCAAGGTTATGCACATGAAATATTACGGTAGAGCAAAACATCAAATGATTAAAAGTAGCTTAATATATATTAAAAAGGGGGGGGGGGATGTTGGGTTTATACCTGTTGTAGTGTTAAAAACATTTAACTACTTGTTGTGTAAGAACTTAAATGAACTTAAATCATATGCAGTAGTAAGCATAAATATATTTCTAGGCTTTATCTTGTATTCAAATCATGTATTTAAAAACTTAAATGCTTTTATCATAATAAATTCAAATCATAAGAAAAACAACAATTATGTTTAACATGTATTAGTAATTATCAAATATTACTAAGGTTTAATACATATTTAAATCTTTAAAATGAAAAGATAAACACTTTATCTTTTTAAGCTGTCAAACAAAATAACATCTACCACTGAATATATACATATGATTAACCAAATAATTTCATGTTATGCTATATCATCACAAACAACAAACATCATACATGCATAAATAGCAAAGTTGGAATAAAATTGAACTTAATTCTTACTTATTCAAACACAAACACAAATAATCGATGAACAGCAAACAACAAAGATAAACAAGTACTTACTTTTTCAATAACTAGTGAATAGGAACCACATCTTGCAAATAGTGAATAGACATCGCGTCTTAGTTTCTTCAACTGAAGAAAGGTGAGGCGATTAAGCTAAAGAAAGGCGAATCAATCGATATATAGCAAACAATAGAAATAAAAAATTACTTAATTGTTCAGCTAAGAAAAGTGATGCGGTTTGATTTCTTCAGCCAATCGACAAATCAGCTGATGTTACTTTGTTTCAAAAGTATATTAGCAGAAGATTCAATTTTAATTTAGGTGAGAAAGACGAATTAGCAGCAAACTTGATTTTGTTTCAAAAGTATATTAGCAGCAGATTTGATTTTGAAAGTATAAAGATGAAGAAGAAAGCGGATTTGAAATCGATTTGGGTTTTTTTAGCGTCAAGAATGCATACGAAATGAAAAATAGAAGGAAGTAACGGACCAATAAAACTTTGTCCTAGTAAATAATTATTTTAAGGCTGTGTCCTAGAAACTAATTAACAAATGAAAGGAATCCCTAATGGTAAAATGAATATATATATATATATATATACACACACACACATATACACGCATATGTAAATATAGGATTTGAAAAACATGTTAATTAGTGTGCAATTAATCCATAATTTATGTAATCAATGTGCGATTAATTCACAAGTTACAAAATTAATGCATTATAACATATACCCAATACACACATGCACAAACTCAAGGGCCGTATTTTTTATTCTACATTTTTATTATATTCTTTTCAGGTTTTGTCATACGTTTAAATTCCAAATTTAAACACGTAATTAATATGCACGTATACTTTGAAATTTATTTATAAATATTTACACAAGATTTCAGGCGTTATTTTTAACGTTATATTTATTTTCTGTTTTACTCCCTACAATTTATTTTCTTTCATTTTCAACTCCCATTTAATTTTAACATCAAACGCGTGTCATTTCTAGAATTAATACGCGCACACTTGTTTTAAATTAAAATGTTACTTAACGTCATTAAATATATATACACATGTACATATGTATACAAATATAAATACATACACATATACACGCACATATTTATACACATAAATATACACACACACATGCATATATATATATATATACATATACATGTATGTTTACATGCGTGTATATATATATATATATATATATATATATAAATACACACATATGTAACCTTTTATTTATATATGGATATACATATATTTATATTATAGAATAGACTTCTTAAACTTTAAAATTATGTCATTGGTACGATTCAAACTCATGACCTCTAGTCTAGAAAGTGCATAATCTATCACTCAACTAACATAGTTTTGTTTACAACACTCTAACATTGGAAATTATTGGTTTTATGTGTTCTTCTTTTAAATTTACAAAGTCAATATTTTCTAAACCATAACTCCAAATATATTAAAATTATATATCAAAATGATCATCATAAAAAGATCTTCGCAGTGGTTATAAATATGGTATCCCACTTTATCTCCTACTAGAAATCAATTCTTATTTACTATTTTATTTTGAACGTTACTTCTAAAATTTCAAACTACCATAACTCCTTCGTTTTTAATTGCGTTATACGTAAACCAAATTTCCATATGAACCAAAAAATCGTAACCAACTCAGTGGCGCAATCCCCATTGCTTAATTTCCATTATTTTATAAATTATTCTTTAATTATATAATTTGTTAATTAATCATTGTTCGTTAAAATTTGGGTTGTTACGTCTCCCCTTCTTAAAGGATTTCGTCTCTGAAATCTCTAAGGTGAAAGATTAATATAAGTGTTTTCACAACAATATCTACATCCATTTACTCATCCATCATCCATTAGCAACCATTGTCCTTAATTTATCTAATGTATTCTTTTGTATTTATGCAATAGTACTGTATATATTACTCTAACTAATGCAAAAGATTAAGTGATCTACTAATTCAGTTAACCTCCTTTTTATGCAATTATGCTAGTGTTATGCATCCAAATGTATGCAAAAAGTCCTAATGAGAACAAAATGTTCTATATGTGTGCTTCGACCACCATTCGTATGCAACAACCATATATAACATTCATTCATATCATCCATAAAATAATAAAATGCACATACATCCATTTGCTTATTCAAGTCTCCTATTAGCCGATCATATTGTCTAGTGTGTGTATATGCATTCACTTACAAACACTTGCGTTCGTTTACAAACATCAAACATAACATGTTTCAACCATATATATCCTACCATCCATAGCTTAAATCCTACAATTTACCCTTCCCAAAGATATTTAGAAGAAAGGCTCTAAACAAAGGAAGAAACTAATGATTGAATATCAAAAAGGAAACATTTTTCGGAAAAACATGAGTAAGAAACCTGCATTCTCCCTACGAGATAAACAATCTTTATCACTGAATTTGTCAGCGCCTTATTGCATGTACTATTAATTCGTAATTCCTTCCAAACTTCCAAATTGGATGGCTTCTCTTATAACTAGTGAGCTATTCTAACCAAATTTGCTAAAGAACTTTCCTAACATAAATACATTAGGAAGAAATATTTCATGTGCGTTAATCCATTATTTTCTAATTTTCTAGTTGCTTCCTTTTTAAACTATTTCAACATAGCTAAGTCGTTTGGTTATAAAATCATATCCATAATTCAATTTCTAGCCTTAACCTTTACCGTCTTATAATTATTCACTTATATTGTCTAACCCCATAAAGATTTCCTTCTTTTATACATATATATATATATATATTCAAAACTCATTTTATTACTATTTTTTGGTCAAAATCTCATTCGAAAAAATCTTAGTGAGATAACTTGTTATTCATAAAGTTACCAAAATGTCATTCGAAGTATATATATTTAGTTTTACGAATTTTTCAAAATACGGATTTCATATCAAAACCTATCAGTCCTTTAAATTTTTTATTTCTACAACCATACATGTGGGTTTAGACTCAAAGTGGTCCTACAGATATCCTTTTCTCTGAAAAAATTATCTTTCTTTGGATTTTATTTTCTTGGAACATAACTTTTTTTTCTCTACGGCTGATGTCCAATAACTTCCTCAAAACGCAGGTGGAAAGTTCCTGTCATAGATACTCGCTCATTAGTGCTATCAATGGGTCGTGTTGGCTTGTGTTTTGGTCATGTCAAGTTAGGTTCGGGTTGATTTACAAACGGGCCGGGTCAACCTGTTTATTAAACGGTCATTTTTTCCCAACTTTAACCTGACCCGTTTATAAATGGGTTGACTCAGCCCGTGTAACCCATTTAACTAAACGGTTTGTGTCATGTCGGGTTTACCCGTTTACCCATTAGCAAATATTGGCCACTAATATAAAATAGAAAAAGAACCAAATCACTAACAGGGAACACTATTATAAAATCACCAGTAGGCAATAGGTTACAAAATCACCAACAGGCAACACATATATATAGCATGAAATCATTATATTTAAAAACCATTTTCCATGCATAAGAATATATGAGCATACTGCATACATAAAATACTAACAATATGTAAGAGATACAGTTGCTATAAGTAAAATATATCTAACGGCATACAAGAATAAATTAGTAAAATATAACAGCGTATACAACAATATATGAGCATACTGATTACAGTCAGGTTTGGCAGGTCAAAATCGGGTTAGCGGGTCAACCCTAAACCCACCCATTTTTAAATGAGTCAAATTTAGGTTGACACGAAAATGACCTGCTAACTAACAGGTTGGGTTAACCTGCTAATTTCCATGAGGATTTCAGATTGTGCAGGAAATTAACATCCGTACCGATCAGTTAACCGAAGATTGGTCTAAGAAGTAAAATAATTCATTTCAATTAATTTTTCATAGGTAAACACTGAGGTGCTCTACTATGTGTAATGTAAAGTAACTATCATTCTCTCAACATCTGAGATGGCTCATCATATAGCTAACATGTCTAAATTCCAAACCAATTTATATCTAGTAATGTTGTAAGCATCCATTTAAATCTAGAAAATATTCTAATCATAAGTATGAAAATCAATTCTCTCTTTTTCCCATAAAACTATGCACTTTACTAGTAATGCAAGTTTAGCATTGTCAAGTCGTTTTCTCTTCTAGGAGATAACCTTTTAACCACTTCCAATTTTCAAAAAATAAAGCACAACGAGAACTGAATCGATATCACCTAGAGATGCACAAAGGAAAAGTAGGAAAATCAATATGACTGACTCCTCGAGTCACAAGAAATCTAAAGAGTTAGTCCACTGCATACCCTAGCTCGACAATCCACTTCTTGTAGTCAAGATAGCCTCACTACGCCATAAACGGCCAAGTGCAACAGAAAAAAATTATTGGCACAGGCCCAAAAAATGTTGGCATAGGTTTTTCGCAATGTTTTCAGGATGATGCAATTTTCACCATTGCTGTAGACCTTAAGGGCAACATTTTAACTATCTACAGCAACGTAACAAATATTATTACAATAGAACCCTATTTACGTCTATAGCAACATCCTTAGGTGTTTGTAGTAACAGATATTTGTATTATTATTTTTTAATATATATAATACAAAATAAGGAGAATTAAATGCTACTATATAGAATTAAATATTCAAACAAATATTTTATTTCAACATTTGAAATAGTACACATTTCTAACTCCACTACTTACAATTCACTGTCAATAACATAGTCAATCACATATAGAGATGTTCCTCACTACATCACTTAGTTTACTCATTACATATGTAGTTTCAATTTATAAAGACACTAACATTAACAAATATACACTGAGCTGAAGGCGAGCCGAGTGCTGAGCCGAAGGCGAGCCGTCAGCGGGTCCGGGCACAGCGCCGATGAGGGTCCGGAGCCCCATACTCCCGATGGCGTTCGAGCTGTAAACAATTTATAGAAATATGAACATAACAATTTATAGAAATCTGAATGTTAACTAAAACAGAAACTGTAGAAATAAACAGAAAAATCTATAGAAAAGAAACTGGAACAAACTGAATTTGTATGTAAACTGTAAACAATCTAAATCTGAAAATAGATTGTGAATAATTTAGATCTAAAAATAAACTGTAAATAATTCAGATCTGAAAACATCTACAACTAGTATTGTACAATTTTACTTTAACTTATCAAAAATCTAAATAATCACAATAATCTCACCAACAACCGATTCCTATATGGCCACGGTAGAACTCCAGAATATATGTAAACAATCTTCCCAAATATGTGTGTAAATAATCTTCTAGGATTATATATATAATATTTTATTTTAAAACACCATTTCTCTTGGAAAGAAAATTTTGCATAGAGAGGCATAGAGAAGGAATGAGTTGTGAGAAAAGGGATGTGGTGGAGGTTTATTGATATAGGTGTAAAAGACACTAAGCCATTAGATTTTAGGTTTTTAGTATAGATCAACTAAGCCAAATGTAACAACCCGGAAAATCAGAACCAATTAAATTTTTTTAATTTGGCTATTTTAATGAATTTGGAATATTTAAAATCATTTATTTTAAATAATAAATACTAAAAATTTATTTAAATCGAAATTAGAACGAATAAATTTATTTTAATTATATAACGAGCCTGAAATGGCGCGACAGATTGAAAATTGACTTTGAACTTTGACTGAATGTACATGATTCAAAATAAACCGGATTTTAGTAAAACTAAATATATTTAAATCTATTTAGTAATATCTTTCTAACGAATCTTAAAAATCAAAATTTCATAGCGGGAATAAAAATTTATGGCCAGTTGAATATTCAGAATAGTAGCTATGAAATTTAATATAAATACATAAAAATAGACATTTTGCAAATACCTCCTTTTCGACGAAACCACTTTGGTTGGATCCGGAATGTCAATATATGGCTAGGGTTAAAATTCGATAATTTTTGGAATTAATATATGAGCGTGGCAAAGGAAAACGCGTTTGGTAATTTTAGTTTGAATAGGATCAACCAGAAAAAGTCCATTTTTCAAACGGTCTCCAAATTCGGCGAAATTAATTTTTTTGGGAATGTATCATCCCAACATAGCTAGATTTATTTTTTGGGGGTTTTTGGAATCATTATGTGGCCTCGACAAATTAAAATGTACGTTCAAATCCAAATTTGAATGTTTTATATTTTAATTTGAAGAATAACTGACTGTGACAGTCGAATAGTCTTATGAAACATATTCCATTATGTCTGGAATGAGGGTATTTAGCTAGGGGCGTCAGTCGTTTGGTTTGATTTGGAGTTCGGATTAGAAAACACTACTTTAGAAATAAATATAAATATCAACCAATCAAATATTTTCTTTCATAAATCTATTTCCACAAAAATTAAAAAAAATCATGTAACTCTTCGTGTCGACTGTGGAAGTGTTTTTCGATCTTCTCTCTTCAAATCCGGCGAATCCGCTCCATAAAGACCCGTGCTCCAGTTAAAGTTTTTGAAGTACACCTCTCCAGCTTCAAATCCATACCCACCACGCCCTGTCTTATTGCGTCTTCATCGAGTTCTGCCTCCACGAAGATCCATCGCATCGACCTGGTTTTCTCTCTCCACCGTGCTTCGAGTCTGACACCACCACTAGGCGCGAGGAGCCCTCTCGGACTCTACAACGTGGTACAACCCGATTCACCCCTTGTGCTACGGATTGGAAGTAAATTGTAAACCTAGTTTTGAACCTTTCTGAAAGGTATGCGGCTTGGTTTAGTTTAATGGTTTATAACGTTTAAAAGCGTTACGGAATATGATTTTCTAATAAAAATCATATCTTTTCATGTGTTGTCCAAATCCAGTGAAACAAGAGACGCTGGGACCGTGACACCATACACTACGTTCTAGAAGAGGCTAGAATGCATTCGGAGCTTGTACAATTTAAGAAGGATTAAAAATCATTATGAGATTTTGAAATTCAAATTTGAATGGAATAGTTATGTATAAATTATATAAGCGTTGTATAAATTATATATGCGATGTATAAGTTACATATACGTTGTATAATTCATATGTGCGTTGAATGGAATTGAAATGGAATTGAAATGGAAGTGTGTGTATATATATACACACACTCCCCTCATCCACAAACCATGGACGATATAAATTGTTTGTGTTGTGAAATTGTTTAGGTTGTGATTGTGAATGACGATTGTGGTAGCAACAAAATTGGTCGAGTTTGAGGTATATTTATTGTGTTGAGAAAATGAATGATATTGTGAAAATCAATAAAATGAAAGTATTGTAATGCTGCAAGGCCTGGGATAGAGGAGGAGCCATGCTGGACACGGTGCCGGTGCTAAATACCCTGCCATTATAATGCCGAAATTTCCTGAAATATTCATGTGTTAGAAAAATATTCATGTTTGAAATAAATTGTTTAAACAATAGAAATCACATTTTTATTGTATATATGAATCGCTAAAAATATTCATGTTTGAAATAAATTGTTTGGATGAACAAAATCACATTTTTATTGTATATATGAATCGCTAAAAATATTAATATTTGAAATAAAATGTTATAACAATAAAAATCACATTTTTGTTCTATGTATGAACCTTTCAAAATATTCAAAGGCTGAAATAAATATTTGTTCATTGAAAAAAGTATTTTTAACATGTATAGGAAGTGTTAAAAGTAACCGTAGGTTGAAATAAATATTTGTTGATTGAAATTAATATTTTTAACATGTATATGAAGTGTTAAAAATAACCATAGGTTGAAATAAATATTTGTTGATTAAGAATAACAATAGGTTGAAATAAATATTTGTTAATTGAAATTAATATTTTTAACATATATATGAAGTGTTAAAAATAACTGTGTTGAAATAAATATTTGTTGATTGAAAATAATATTTTTAACATGTATACGAAGTGTTAAAAATAGTCATATATGGAAATAAATATTTGTTCGCTAAAAATATTATTTTTAGCGTAGTTACGCATATATATACACATGCTAAACAGGTAAATGGATTTGATGTTGAGTAAAGAATTTATTTGCGTGCCCGACAAATAGGTATGTGTTTACTAGTTTTTATTTTATTTTAAAGATTTTATGAGCCTAAGGCTTGCCGCTTTGCATTTTCTTTTTCTTTTAAAGATTTTATGAGCCTAAGGCTGGCTGCTTTGCATTTTCTTTTTCTTTTAAAGATTTTATGAGCCTAAGGCTGGCCGCTTGGCATTTTCTTCTTCTTTTAAAGATTTTATGAGCCTAAGACTGGCCGCTTGGCATTCTCTTTTTGTTTTGGATTGACGAGGGCCCTGTGAGGCGAGTTACGATTTTCAAACCCCTCCCCGTACAAAGGAGACTGTGGCGAAAATTTTCAAAATTTAAAGGCGTTAGTCAAATTTTTGAAGTGAAAATTGTTTGAAGATTACTGAATGAATTATATATATATAAATATAAATTAAAATATAACGAATCGTGCAGCTGTAGTTCGTGTTTTGGAATCGTGATATTAAACGATTATACTGAGAAATCCAACCATCGGATTTCCCAGAAACTGAAACCGTTGGGTTCGCTTTGTAAATATCTTCCCAACGATATAATTTTTTTTGAGATCCAACTATTTGATTGTGTAAAATGCTTAAATCAAATTTGAAGAAAAACAGCGCTAGAGTGAATTATATATATATATATATATATATATATATATATATATATTAAAATAAAACGAATTGCGCCGCTGTAGTTCGTGTTTTGAAATCGTAACTTTAAACGATTATACCGGGAGATTTGACCGTCGGATTTTCCCGAAACTAGAACTGTTGGGTTCGCTTTGGAAATATATTTCCAACGATATAAATTTTGTTAAGATCCAATGGTTAGATTTTGAGATATGTGTAAATTAAATTTAATGAAAAACAGCGCTAGGGCCGCGTAATGGCCTGAAGCGTCGTTTAATTAAATCGAGCTAATTTAGTTTAAATAAAAATAGCAATATATCGCTATAAAATATTATAAGCGATATGAAATAGAAATAAACCGATTTTACTTGGTTTGTTTGATATTTTGATGGTTGGATGTGTTTGACACGAAAATTATATTAATGAACTGAAATGTGATATCAAATAATTTAACCATAGAAACAATTGATTTGAATTCTATATATACGTGAACTATTTGAAAAGGCCGAGTTAATTCTCATTTCAAATAATTGATTGACGATAAAAAGTCGAAGATAGGAAGACGGTGCAAGACCGGTGATCTTCACATCGTATGGATTGCTACTGATGCCTTAGATATGGGTAGCTCCCTTGATGAGGTTACAGTGGTAGTGGTCTTGATGTACTTGTTGATCGTCCGGATGTGCGAGGGCCTCACTTCCATATGGACATATGGAACGAGGAATAAGGTGCCTCCGGTTTCGTTCAGACCCAGAATGGACTTGTAAATGGATGTGTGTTAGACGTTTATTCGGTGCTGTATTCATTGATCTCTACTAAATAAACATCTGTTTGGCAGCGAAGAATTTATTCTCTTGCTTAACGCTCTTCTCCGAGACGTATGAGCTTAGAGGTTGTATATCGGTAGACATCAATGGTATGGTGTGGATTGACAGCGCGACATACAAAGATGCAAATGATCAAGGATTTCGTTGAAAAGCAAAGTCTTGTGTTTGATGATCAAAGCACAGCTTTAATATAGCATAGCTTTGTGTATAGCATGGATTCGCGAGCCTCACACCTCGGTATGAGTCAAAAAGGGGATCAAACCGTTGGGAGAACATTACGTTTCTTTCTAGCTATGGGTGGTGTCAGGGTCTGCATTTTTGGCTGATGGCGAAGACTGACTTTCTCTGTATTTCGGCTATTGACATTTCCGCCAGTATTAACTTATGTATATGTACTGTTGATCGCGATGTAGACTAATTTATCTTTGTTATGTATTATCTGATGCATATGTCCTAGTGATCTTGATGTAGACTGATCATTTCCTTTTATGCACTAAGTTGTATCCTGTGACTATGCTACTCTGATGTTTATTACATTTCGTGATTCCACTGTTATATTGATGTAAATTATTCTATTTTATGTTTATGCTATTATCTGTAATCTGCTAATGTTGATTAATATGTTATATTCCGAATGATTATACCTAATTATGTGACATGGGGTTTTGGGTCATTACACCACATCAGATCCAAGGTTGAAAATAGGCCAATGGAGATGTGCCAAGTCAGTAAAAACTTCTAAAATTAGTGCCATTATTATTCTAGGAAATAAGTCTTTATTAAACATATTGATTGACCCATGTGTCAATCAACGTCCAATTAATTCCTAACATGCGTAATTAATTCTCGATGGTATATGTACTTAAAAAAATTCTCCATATATACATATTTAGAGCAATTCAAATTCATACTAGTTAATTGGAAGAATGTGTCGTACAATATATATATATATATATATATATATATATATATATATATTAAAATAGAAACCTTCCATAAATGTCTAATAAGTAGAACATTAAATACATAATTTGAACATTATTTGCTATTTCGTCAAAACACATATAGTTAACGCACAATTAAGTTATATATATGTGTGTGTGTGCTAGGATTTGAAAAATATGTTAATTAATGTGTAAATAATCCATAATTTATGCAATCAACGTGCGATTAATTCACAACGTATGAAATTAATGCATTACAACATATACCCCAAATATATATATATATAACACTGGAGGGCTGTATTTATATTTTTATTATATTCTTTTCGGGTTTTGTCATGCGTTTAAACTGCAAATTCAAACGCGTAATTAGTACACATGTATACTCTCACTACAACAAAATAACCATTTCGCAATTGGAAAAACCGGTTGCGATAAACTTATTGCAATTGACCAACACCAGTCTGGATATCCACATTTGCAATACTTTTTATATTTTGCAACTGCTTCTGACAATTGCAAGAAAAAGCTGCAATAGAGATTTTCTACAGCAATCAAAAGCTGTTGCAATAGACCCTTTTAAAACTGCGATTGACAGTTGCAAAATAAAAAATATGAGAAACTACACTGCAATCGACTGATATACATATAATTACTAATATACAATAATTCACTACTGAAAACAAATATTACAATCTATACTATACTATTAAAGCTGAGTTATCTTTAAATTGCTTAGAATCTCTCTCGCGAAAAGCATCTGAGAATGCCACGTGGTATGTCAGCTTAACCGTCTCTGTCGTACCTTTTCCCAAGTTACATTTCATCATTCCTCTCCTTTGCATGACAGTCTTCTTTATTTTGTATTCTCCCTTCATAACCTCGCCTTCATTTTCCCCTAACGCCTCCTGCCTCCGTCCATGCCCAACCACTACCTGCCTACAATCTCCTTTGTGGATTTACTTCTTCTTACTGTTCGCCCCTCCTCCTTTGTAAGCCAATTGCGAAATTTGAGAAAATCAAGCACAACGTTTTCTATCTCTTTCTTACCATGCCCAGATCTCCACTCCTACGACGATCTTCCCTTCTCTCGCTTCCATTCATCAAATCTAATTTTAATTACGTATATTGGGTATTGCTCCTTTTCTACCGGCTCATCCCCTTTCTTCCTCTTCCTAAACCCAGATTCAAAAATCCTCTTCGATTTGTGTGTATCTTGCTCTGCTTCCGTTGGCTATCTCTCTCACCATCATCACCACCCAAATAGAGTTTGATTCGAGTATGAAGTCTTTCTCTTTCGAGGCGTTCCACTATTGTGCCAACCAGTTAGGGTCAAAGAAAAATGGTAAATCGGTTTTTAAGGCCTTTGAAGCGGTGATTTTGGCTTCAAAAAAATTGCTGACTGATTTTATTTTTATTTTTCACATTTTCGTTCCTTTAATTTTTTTTGGAACTTTGTAGATTGGGTTTCTTCTTCAATTTTCTTGCCACCGGAATTGGAGGTAAGTACTAGGAATAGGTCGTTAATTTCTACGATAGACTACATGATGTTTTTTTTTTGTATAATTTTCCTACTTTGTGTACCAGAAAACCTAATAAGTTGTAAATGATTCATCTTTTAGCAGTCAAAGATGCTTACTGTCGCAGTTGGCCTTTTGCTATAGATTGGCAAATTATGGATTTACATGATGAAAATTTGCAGGGCTCGATTTAGGCATTGGGTGACAAAGACGAAGAAATAAAAGAGGTAAAAAAGATTTAATTTTTATTTGTAATATTTTGTCGTACCGACTTATATGTTAAATCGTTATGCATTGTTTATAAAATCTGGCAGTTTAAATAGGTTTTTTTGGTCTTTTTCATGACAATGAAGTTGCTTTTCCAATCCCTAATGGATAATAAAGGGTACAATAATACGTAAGCATATTTGCTGCATTATTGGCAATTTACTCAGCTTCTAATTGATGTTGGGATCTTTACGCAATGACTTATACTTAGCAGATGCCTAATTTCATGTGTACATTTATAAACAGAGAGATATGTTTCACCAAACTATTCAGTTCTACAAAGATCTTTAAGGGCATGCTATAAATATATTTTCAAGTAGTAATGGCACTCTGCATTTAGTTGGCTAAAAAATTTAGGTTTTATTTCTATGGGTATATCTATATCTATGATTTCTAACTAATATTTGATTACTGATTTTTTCCAGTTTTATGTTCTACTCTCACCAGTATGTTGCATTTCTTCAATTAAGTGCAAGTGTTATGCACATCTGGTACATGTTCATTAGTACAATGTTTACAAGCTATAATGAGTTATTTGACTTCTATGTCTACTTACACTATATAAGCCAATGAATAATAACAGGAATGGACAGTTGCGCCATCTTTGTCTAATAACTATTGTAAATAACATTCAATTTTAATGAACCTTACAATTGAATAAATTCAAAATAACGTAGAGAATAAAACATATGCAAAGGTGGATAAATATAAATAATTCATTTTTATATATCATATCCTTAATTTGTGCCTTGAAATAAATAATTCTACATGGCTCAAGCAATAGTAAAAGCATGTTTTATTTTTTTCATTAGTGAGAATATTAATCAGATGTTTTTACGGCATTTAATCCGTTCAGTCTGTAATGTAAATAGACTTATGTTTTCAACATACACAAGTATGCATATGTATGCATGTGTAAGCACAAATATATTTTATTCATACAAAAATGAAATAAAAATTGCTACTCTCCAAATTTTGTTTATGGGTGTTGTTAACATCCCCAAAAATTGGTCACTACTGTGTGGGATAAGGTGCAAATGATGATCTATATCTGTGTGGGATAAGGTGCAAATGATAATCTATATCTGTGAGTCTTAATGGCCAGCATGTATTGTTAGGAATCCATGCTTTGTGGCTCCATACTTAAATTATTATGTTAATATTTTAGATGTCGTTTAGTTGTTGAATCTACAATTAAATATTGGTTTTTATTGGTTAGATTTGTTTCCAAAATTTCTGAATTGAGTGTAAAATACAATGATTATATATGTTACATAGTGTTAACTTATATTAATGTCTTTAAGAAAGCTATAGCTTGAGAACATAACAGTCAAATATTTTCGATGCACAAACATGCCGCACAGAACTCATTGTGGATATTCTGTAGATGTTAAATGCGTAATTAGACTTTGAAATGTTTAATATCCTTATTATTGTTTTTGTGAATCATATTTTTTCTTATCAGCTAGAATGACCAATAGAATCAACTCAATAAAAATTTCTTTCAAGTGTGCTCTATGTGCTTAATATTATTATTATTAGTTTTGCTAAAAGTGGTTGCACATTTATTTTCTTTTATCATTTCTAAATTTATAAACGTGGCTGATCTAGCATAACTAAGGCTTCATATATAGATTTACTTTAAACATATGTTTTTGCACTGTCATTTTATTGGGTAATTACTTGAACCATCAAATTGTGTGTGTATGCACAGAAAAAATCTTAAACGCAGAGATATGGCTATTAACATAAAGATACAATGAATTATTTTAAGTTTAGTTTTAACTTTATCTTCTCAGACTTGAAAATCTGGATCACTTCCATTTTTATATAATTTTGTGTGGTAAGTATTTATTAGAACATATTTCTTTTATTGTCTGGATTCTACTTAGTTACGGTTTAGTGTACAACATCACGATACTCGCTATTAGACGATGCCAGGGTTACATGTAGTGAGAGGACTAAATTTTCATAAATACTATTCCTGACTGATTTACTTTATCAACAAGGTTGCGTGTTCTATTAGAACCATACAATTTAAAAAAAAAATACGAGTTATATGTATATTTATCATGCACTGTAGATGCTGGAAAACTTCAATAGAGATATCATCTGTGTTGAATATCATGTGAGATTTGTCAATATGCTTTCGATTTTGAAGTAACAATTTCCTTCATTGATTTATACGAATAGCATTTCCTGAGTTATCTTTGGATCAATGGGTCAAAGAAGGCATATTTGGTGCCATGAGAGACAGAAGAAATTTTGAAATGTTAGGTTAGAGAATCAAGCACCTCCATTTTTCATCTCGCTTTGTGCTTATTTGCCAAAACTTAAATTGCAAACATATTCTAAAATCGTAATACGTGAGTTGTCAATTATTTAAAAAAAACATGTTTCCCTACAAAAATTAAATTTTAGTTAGTCCAAAATAGTTCTACTCAAGAGTTTTTGGAACTGGATGAGCATATTACATCATAGCTTAGAATTGAGTTTTGACCAAGGTTTTTTGTATGATTTTACTTGTTGTTTATTTAAATGAATGAGAAAAATAAGCATAATGTTATACGTTAGGATAATTTTTTGAAAATGGTGTATTATATAATAGCGTATGTTGTTGTTTTTTTTTTTTTTTTGGTTTTCAACTGAAGTTAAAATAAGTGAGCTGATAGTTCATAATCCAGGTATTTGGCGAAAGCTTAATTCTTTAGCAACTTAACATTTTTTAATTATCTTTGAGTTTACTCTGGAGCCAGTGATTTGGTAAAATATTTTTTTCCCTTTGCAGAGCAGCGCAGTATTTTTTGTATTTTCATCAATAATAAGACAAACATGAAATCAAGAGACATTAATATGACATATTTTAAGTATTGTGCAGTTATGGTTTTATTGTTGTACTGGTTTCATTTGCCTGGATTCTTCAACCAAATTATATAATCCCTGTAATGTAGTTATTGAATGTTTTAATATAAGGGCAAAAGCGTTTTCATTGATTTTCAAGAATTATACTGAATGTTTATTTTTAGATATCTACTAACGGTTAGCAAGAAAAATTACAAATTGGCACAAAAAAATATTGGAATCTTTTTGGCAATATAGATATGGATTGCAGTGAGTTTATGATATAGTTTTTTACATAATGTTACGAGTTATGACTTAATTAATGCAACTTTATTTTATGCTGTGTTTAAGATATGCTACAATTGAAAATAGAAATATCTACATAGTAAATTATGTATTTAATATCAAAACTAATATGTTGAGTTATTATCATTCTGCATATACACCAATAACATAAAAGTTAATTAATAAAGGAAAAAATTACTCAATTATTTTTTTGTTTTATTTGATATCATTTAGATTTTTAAGGAACGATGGGTTGCTAGATTTTGTATATAAAATTTAAAGCATATTTTCAATGGAAGAGCAGATGACATCAATGTACAACCATTAATACTGTATTCACAGATCATTGTTTGCAAATGTTGTATTTGTGGATAGGATAAGGGTTGTATGCTGAAATTTATATGATACAACATTTATTAGATGATCCACCAAAGTTCCCCAACCATTTTTGTTTATTTTACGCCTTACTTCCTTTTCAATCTTTAAGATTTGCTTTTAACCACTTTTGAATGTTCATTACTATATAATTAACATCAAAGTTGGTACACGCTGGGAAATTTTAGGAAGAGCAAAATTTAACTGCTTTTACTATATCATTGTTACTTGAACGCATGTCATTTTATTCTAACCCGAGAAATTTATTTGCTTACATCTGAACCATTTTTGGAACATTGAATTAGATCTTAAATGCCTATATGTTCTTCAATTTTTGGTGCATAACTTTATGTGCATGTTGAGTTCCTTGCTTTAGAAGGTGACATAATGTATTTTGTATCATTTTATAAACAACCTTGAAGAAATTTGTGAATAGTTATAGCTTGTTATGAGATAGAAAGTTAGATTTCTTAGTTATCAATCTAATTACTGTAAGTTTACTACAATACTAATTTACATGGTAGTATTTATGCATGATATTTTTAAGTTCTTATGAAGTATGTAAAGGATGTATAAATAAGTAATGTGGTGTTGCAAGATTTTGAATTATAATGAATCCAAAATATATCTGCTCAATAGAGTCTTGAATTGGATGAGTAAAAGATAATACTGTCGTTAGGATGTAGCTTTCCAATGGTTTATTATATGATTTACGTGGAGTTTATTCAACTGGAAAGAGGAATGCAAGAATGCAGTACTATAATTTAGGACAATGTCTTGGCAGAGCTACATTATATAATAGCATTTACTAAACCTTTGACCATTTTTATGTTTAAATTACATGAAAATGGATTAGTTGAGGCTTTATAGTCTGATTGCATGGTGAAAGCTTAATATATTAGCAATTAATCTTTTTGTTTTCTTTGAGTCTATTGAGGAGTTCATAATTAGATCATATAAGTTTTTCGCTTCACCAAAAGAAGAGTATTATATTTCTCTATGTTTTTAATAAATAAATGGACAATAAAATGAGATATATTAGTTATTCTAGCACTGTCGATTTATAATTTTATTGTTGTCATGGTTTTATGGTTTAGGATCCTTCAACTAAATGATATAATCACTTTGATGTAGTTACGAAATATTTTTACTGAAGGACCAAAATGTTTTGGCTGATTTTCAAGGACTATACTAAACCTTTCAACCTAATTTCACCATTTTACAATATTAATCTCAGCTGTAGTGAAGTGTGAACTTAACGGAAAGAAACATGAACCGATAATTATGGACACAAATTGAAATTCCAAATGAATGTGTTAATCATACAAAATTTTGATGAAGTTATAAATCAGATTAGGTGAAGTTCCCATGTGTGTAAAACTAACTTGGAGTGCATTACTACCCCTATAGCCTATGTCAAAGTCCTTTTCAGGCTTGATTCAACCATAATCTTCTTTGGGTATTACTCAATAATAATTCGGAAGGTTATAGGTATAGACTTTGATTTCAAGCAAACTAAAATTTCATGAGTAATACCCAGCTTATCCAATCTTTCTGCATTGCAAAACTAACTTAATATAAACTACTACCAAAGTTAGTTTTAAAGATCTTACCTTCTTACAATGAAGTAGTAGGCTTAACCATGCTACTGCAAAAGATGTTCAATCGAAATGTTGTCCAACAATTCAACCTGTGTACTCCTATTTTAAAGATATACAATTAACTATTCTAAGGCAAACTTTGCGTCTACATTCAACTACTAGCTGTTATTATATAGTTCTCCCATTCCATACATCTTATTTATACGATGGTAAGACTATCCACTGTTGGTCATTGACATCTTTTTAAAAAGAATTCCTTGCTGCTTTTTCTATTTTGGTCTACTATTAGGAAGATGGACAAAATAAAGCCAATCAGCTGCTTCTTTTATAACTTAACCAAGTACTATGCACTAAATATTAGCTATATTGTTGCTGTTTCAATTATTCCTGGCTGTACAGTAGTGGACCATTTGATTTCTGAAAATGTACGGCTGGACTAAGTTCATACTATTTTTGACAATGTACTGAAGTTTTCGCATTTATTTATAGCTATGGCAAAAACCATAATAGGATCGATGGCGCAAGAATGCAGATTGGTACCAGGCGTTATAAGGAGGAGGAAAATCCAAGCCGAGAAAATCATCGATCTATAGGAGCAGCATCGAAAATCTAGAATTGCCCTTCACCATCGGTGGGCTTCTGGGCAGCAACTGGAAGAAGCATTATTTTGTTTAGGCACCAAAATAATGAATGTGCAGTTGATTTCTTTGATTATACGTCCACTTGCAAAAATTCCTTTAGTAGCAAATATTAAATCATTTTTGATTGGCTCCCAATGGTGTTTAAATATCTTTGGGCCCATCACATCTGGCCCCAGGCTGCTATCTCCAATAGTTTGGATTGTTGCATTTTTTTATTTCTTCTGTTATATCGGATTCTAAATAACTTCGAGCATAAGTCCACAAAATATTTTGCAAATTATATTATAAAAGCAGTACACAAAATTATATTAACTTATGACTTAGGTAGGCTCACTTTGATAGCATTTATTGCAATCTGAATCTGGTGCTATAGCACTGTGCCTGTCCAAATTATGCAACATTATTCCTCATGGCTCATGCTAAGTAGTACCGTGGCTTTGTGTAGGTACACTTGATTTTTATGGCTGTACAGTATATTGCATAAGGACATGTATTTTGGTTTTACACCGTATGATAATCGTCGTACTATAAGAGAGCCGGAATGCTTCCCAACTAGGATTTAATATAAAATGTTGTCCTTTAACTATGTGTACCTGCTTTGTTTTGATCAAATATTTATACATTCTGGCATCTGCACTTAACCTTGCAATTTCTGATTAGGACAACATGATTTCAACAATGCACTTTTAACACATATATAGAGAATGAAAAATACCAATTTATCCAAACAAGTTAGAATTCCATGCCACATTCTTTTCTTAGCGTTTAAAAATCACACCATTTAAATAAAATCATTTTATATTCAAATTATATGCATTTTACAAATATGGTGCCATATACCTCAACCCAATTCTGTGATGTCCTGTATGAATGCATTGTTTTTCTGATAACCGTGTGCGAAGCACGGGTTCACACTAGTGAAATAATTAAAAACACATTTCTAAAGGATAAACAAGATAAAATTACATACACAAAATTTTATCATACATTTAAAAATGATTGATAAAGGTACATTCAAACTTCCAACGTATTTAGATACATAATACATAGACATAATACATATTGAAGTGAAGATTTCAAAATATTGCACAATACAAAATTGTAAATCCCAAATACACATACTAGCCTAGTGAAATGTGATTTGTCTGCCAAGCGACATACCCTGTGCATCTTACCGCCCTGTAAATGTACTTTGTTTGCCAAAATATTGCAGTTACGACCATTTATACTCTAGCATGCGGGATTACAACCAAAATATAAAAATTTCCTACAATACAAAATAAGATATGAATCATAATTTACATCTAATGTGTAAAGAATAGAAGGAAAAAGATGCATGATATGATAAAATGACCTCTTATGAATGATAAGTAACGGCTTGCATCAACCAATATTTAATCCTCACAGTCTAACTTGTTTCCATTACAAAATGATTTCCAAACCCAAAACTATTTTGCACACTAGCCATGCATATCTCAATATTGGAAATGACTTCATTTTTTGCTGATTCTCAAATTCTTTTTAATTCAACATTATAGAAATGCATCCATATATACACCAAATGTATACCGCGTAATCTGTTATATAGTATAATATTACCGGTTTAGTGCCAACCAACACTTCATTGCTATATAGCAAGGGATTCCACAGAGAGATGTTTTAGTTTTTTCCTCTTCTTTTAGGGATATACATAACAAACAGTCAAGTTATAAAATAAAATTACAAAACCTACCTCAACACCAATCATTTTGGGCATTATCCATTAGTATGAGATCAAATGTTGAGCCATCATTAACAAGTTTCATGGCTTCTTTGCCATTTAAAGCCTCCTAAACCAGTGTTAGTCCATGAGCTTCAAGCAATTCTCTTATGATTCTTGGTTGCATTATATCATCGTCCACTGCAAGTACACTTAACATGTGCAAATTTGTCAATACAGTAGCCTGTAATAAGGATGACTATGAACGTTTGTTAGCAGATACTCACACAAATGTTAGAGAAAATTTGAAATAAATGGAAGAAGGAAAGAACAAAAGGGAAAATATTATTTGTCCCACATCATGAAATATAGCAAGGTATGCCACTATATATATAAAAACATGGTATACTATATCAAAAGAAAAAGGAAGGGAGAGATAAGGCAAGAATATGACATTTGCATGAACATTAATATTTAAAGGTCAAAAGATGGGCCTTGGCGCTCTAGGGGTCTCATGATCAGTTGGGTCTCAGAATGCCAACGAGTTTACTGTGCAGCGGACCATTTTGTTTTGCACGCAGGAATTTTAGTCATTACCAGTTGATTGGTGCTGTTTGGACCAGTCAACTACTGCAGCTTCATACACTTTCCAGTCGACTTGTAATATACAGACTAATCGATTGGTCAGCTATGAAATGACAGGGTGTGTTTGAATTTAAACAAACAGAAATGACTGTTCAAAGAGAATTTCCTGGAACATAGATCAGTCGACTGGTACTATACAGACTAGTCGATTGGTCAAAAAGGTGCATCTTTTCTGGAAAAAACAGACGTTGTTGTTCAAAGAGTTATAACCATTTCTTCGAACAAAAGCAGATGTATCTCCTCAGTTCTATAAAAATTGGACTGCATTCTAGTTTTGAATCACTCGAATTCTTTGCTACATATTCTTCTTTCTACATTCTCTACAATTATTTTGAGTATACATAGCAATTGAGATATAGTTCTGCAGGCTATAATTCAATTATCTAGTCACTGCAGCGATCTAATTTCAGACAGTGGCTCGTCGTGCTTGTGCAAACACGCCGAGAAAAAATATGGAATATATGCTCCATTGTATCTTCGAACAGATTTGCGCCTATACTCTGCCACTTTGATAAGAGGGCAAATACTGTTTTAGGATAGTGATCAACACATCGTGCCTCGGAGATTTATACATAAGAAGATTCAACGTCGAATTCATCCGACAATCTAAAATAGTATTCTGCCAGTGGCTCCTCACAGTCTTAAGGAATTCGCCGCTGATTTTACAAAAATGGAGAGGTTTGATGGTGTTAGCTTTCTACGATGGCAGAAAAAGATGCATTTTTGTTGGTTGGAATGAAAGCGGTATATGTTCTAACTACGCCAAAACCAGCGGAGACTGAAGATGAAACAATTGCGCAAACACGTGAAAGAATCCAATGGGAACAGGATGATTATATTTGCAAGGGACATATCTACAATGCACTGACGGATACACTTTTTGATATGTACTACAACAAGCCTGCTGCAAAAGACATATGGGATTCATTAGAAGCAAAGTATCTTATTGAAGACGCAACTAGTAAGAAATTTACAGCCACCAAATATTTTAATTACAAAATGTTGATGCTCATTCAGTGGTTGAGCAATTCAATGATATCATGCACATGCTTAACCAATTCAGTCAACATAACTTAAATATGGATGAGGAAATTAAGGCCTCATCAATAAAAGACAAATTACCCCCTTCTGGGAAAGATCAGAGGAAACTACTGAAACATAAAAAAGAAGATATGAGTGTAGACAACCTTACACAGTATTTGCAGGTTGGACAACAATTGAGGCAGAAAGATGCTCAAGATGAAACAAGTGTTGATACATCAAAAGTCCATATGATGGAAGAAAAGAAAGAAACCAATGCTTTGAATAACTCTTCTAATAAGAAGAGGAAAGGGCAAAACAACAATAATTCCCAGAATAAGAAAAGAAAAAATGGTTGCTACTTTTGTGGTAAACCGGGACATTTCAAAAGGGATTGTCGCTTCTGGAAAAAGAAGCAGCAATCTGAAAAAGAAAAGTGTAACGAACTAGAATTTTGGAACCCAAAAATCGACATAAAACCCATGTCAACTATTCGAGCATCGAACATTTCAGATCATTAATAGAAAGAAGTTAGAGGGTGAGAAATAGTAGAATAGAAGAAGAATAACATAAATACAACATCAGAGTAAATACGAATCTCACAGTGGAACGAATAAAATATATTATATAACATAACTTTGAAATGCAAATCTGTACTTGCATACACATACTATTATCATAGCACATCACTTACAACACAGTGGAAATAAACAATAGCTATATATTGTTGAAGCCTCCTGCTCCAAGCTCTTTCAAGTATATCTGTAAAATCCTGACTACTTGACTGCCCGTAGAAATTTGGGCACCCATGAGTTTAGGGTAAAACAAAACAAAATAAACGTTGGGTTAGTCACGGGACGACTGAAATCTGATCTCAGGCTCTCCGTGTTGACGACTGAAAAATGGTCAAAACTTTGATAGTCGGTTATTTAACTACCAAAGGTAAACATCCATACACACAATGATCTTATTTTCAAAAGAAAATTTTATCGATCAATGAACAGTCAACATTTTTCCCATTAAATTAGTTTATCATTAGTTTATTAATTTCCCCATTTCCCATTTCCATATATTCATAAATTCTTATTTTCAAAATTTAGAAAATATACGTTATTACCATTGGAAAACATTTCCATATCTTATTCACACATCACTATACTCTCACATCTACCAGTCTCTGATCGTAAACCAGTAAGAGAACAATTCCCTGAATATCTCCCTCGAAGGACGAAACCAACATCAGATCAACAGTCAGGAAACCATTCAACTTAACTAATCACCAGTCATTTTCTAATTTCCTTAACTCCATTTAACAATGCAAAAATGTTTGCTTTTAAATCATTGCTCACTTTAAAACGTGAATATTATTCCTCTGTAGAAATCTGGACTCGTTTTATCAAATCAAAACTTGATTTCAATTTACAAATACTATTACAGGTTCAAATTCTGCTTATCGAATCACTTTATAAATCCACAACTAATATATTTTTCACGAAATAGAATCCACTATTTTATTTTAATGCAGTTTCCTATCTCATTCAAATTCCCATTTAAATTCCTATTTGAAACCCCGATTTCCTTTATAAATGTTTTATTTGCAAAATATTTACTTTAATCCATTGTTTACATCGAATGTGAATAATATTTCTTTTATATTATCAATTCAACTTGATTTCGCATTTAAAAATAATATCCCATTTCCAAATTCTATTTATACATCTATTTATATAATTATTCATACATGATCTCATTTTTTTCTTCTAATACTTATAATCTCATTTAATTCCCTATAAATGTTAAGTTCAAATTCCATAAAAATATCGGTGTTAAAACCGATTTTCTTTACTTCTTTATATAAATTCAGACTTTATATTTTAATATATCCAGTGATAAATATTTTACTTAATTTAAAAACATCGTTTATAAATTAATCTTCTCAATTTATTTGTTAAAAACAGATTTCTATAATATCGACTTTAAACCAATCTTGTCATAGTTCTTTTATGACTCACAATTCCTTTTTTGTTAATTCTATTAATTTTAAACAAACCATATTCATTCCATATAACCATTAATAACTTTCTGTAGAAGTTTCTTATTTAATTTCCAAATATTTCCTTTTTTATAAAATCTATTGATTTTATAAAATTCTTAAATTTAATATCCAATTCAAAAATTATTTTCATATATTCGTATATTACTTATGTTATTTAAAATACCAAATAAAAAGTATCAATATCATCCAAACACACATAATCAATAACAGATTATGTATCACATCATATATCACAATATATGAAAAACAGTAACATAAATGTTGAGGAATCCAGTTGGATCCCTCCAACCTGTTTCCTTGCATCAAAAGATGTTAAACAATATAAATAACATCAATTTCATTTCAATATGAAATATTCTGAAAACAGAATCAATATTTAATTAGTGATATATATAACTAGATCTATAATTTCACCCAATTAATTCTCAGTTCATCCAAACAATCATCACACAGCAATAATCATCATTTATCAATACTAAATTACGTTTTTAAAAATATAAACTGGACAAAGTTAGTGAGTTTAGTCACTTTGGACGTTTATCGTTATACAATGGTAAACCGTCGTTGATTCAAACAGACGTTTAATTCTGCCATAATTTGTAACGAGCTCAAATATACTCCAAATCAGTTCCATGGTGTAGCCCTTGTCCATACGATTCCAACGTGATAGACCGTCCGAAATTCTGACACAGTATGATCGAGATATAAATTTTAAAAGTTTTTAAGCAATTTAAATGTTGTTAATAATAAACTAATTATTTAATTAATTCTAAAACATAGTTACCCTAATCACTTCGGCTAATACATTTTCTTCCCCAATGAAGAACTTAAGTCGCTCCTCTTGTGTTTCACAACTGACTTTTTCCTCCATCAAACTTCCTCTCCGCTTCACCATTCAACAAACCAAAATTACCATCACCCATCTCTTCCGAATCTCCACCTCGCTGCCACCATCTGAACCAGTTCGCACACCTCCTACGAAAACCGAACTCCAACTTCTTATGCACGATATCCAGGGAACACGCGACATTGTTTTGTCATCGATTTCATCGAAACTTTGCATAAGTACACTATACAACCCCACAAACTCCATAATATCGTCTGATTCCTCAAACAATGGCTTAATCACTCTCGTGTATGAACCCTAATCAACTGTAACACCCTGGAATTTTAACAACACTAAAGATGACGAATTAAAGAATAATTAGTGTGAAATACACTATTAACAATGAATTAAGGAAAACTTAGTTAAATATTCAGAATTAAGTAAAACATATCCCGCCATTGCGTCCGTCTTGGAATTATAGTCAAGATAGACACCTGGTTTGCGTAAATCGGACACCGTATGAAGAAGTTATTAAGATTTGAAGTTTGTATGCATATAGGTAAGACATATACACATATAAAATTCAAAAATATTCAAAAATCAGCAAAACAAAAAATCCGGCGCGCAAATCGAAGAAGGGCTGACATTTTGAAGTCGACCCGAGACCCTGCTAGGTTGACCTAGGGGTCGACTCAGGCTCATGGGGGTCGTCCCCGGGATCGACCTAGGGGTCAACACCATGAAGAGGAGTCGACCCACTTGAAGAGGGGTCGATTTACCCGTGGCTCTGAAAACTTATTTTCTGAGCCTGGACGATTTTGGAGCTAGATTCATGAACCCTAGGCTATATAAAGAACCCTAGACCTAGGTTTTATTCATCTAAAAACAATGGCAATGGCGAAGCTCCACTGAAACGAAGATTGAATAGCCTAATCTACTCCAAATCTAATTCAACAAACATCACAAAAATTCAACGATTGCTACAACAAATTCAGCGATGGCTATAACAACTTATTCAACATGTTCTTCACAGCATTTTGGATCCATTTCGTTAGATCTATTTACTGTGAGTTCATGTTATTTTTAGATCTAAATATTTAAATAGTAATCTTGATATGTATGTAAAAAATTGGATCTTGAATCGGTGCCTAATCAGTTCTATTATGACATAACCACCAAATCTGCTTTTATATGTTCATATCGCCGCCATGTTAAATCTTGTCATAATATGCCTATTCAGTTTATACCTATTTCTATCAGTTTATTATTGATTCGTTACTATGCTTGTTCTCGATTCTCTTCTCTCCCTCTTTTCCCTTTTTATTTTTATATAGTCAGGCTACCTTCGAGCCTAGGCCTAATGCTGAAAAATGTGAACGTGTGTAATTGGGAATAATGGGGAAAAGACGTAATTTGGGGCATAATTGATATTGGAAAATATGGATCTAAATTTGGGCATAAATTTGGAAATATACAAATATGGGTTTGGGGGCATATGTCTTCTTGGATAATATGAATTTTGGCATATGTTGGAAAATATAATTTGAGCATAAATTGGGACATGTGTAAGTACTGATTTGGGACATAAATTGGAATGTATGTGAATATGAATTTCAGGCATACATTGAAAAATATGCAAATATGGGTTTGGTATAACTTGTATTGAAATGGGTGAATATGGACTAGGGACATAAATTGGAAAATATGTAGATTTGGGTTTGTGCATAACATATATATATGTATATGCCTTGACTTATAACTTGGGAAAAAGAGCATATGGTGCATAATTTAAAGGTGAATTAAAAAGGGGTGTAAAAGTCTGTGATTTGAATAGTGAATTGGGCATGTAATTAAATATGGGGAAAAAAGACAAATAATCACCTATAATGACATAGGTAGATTTGGATAAAAATGGAATATATAGTAATTAATTAGGAATTGTAGTTGCACTTACGACACGAGATTAGGTCGCATTAGTGGTGGAAGTCTGCCCGGACTCGACCGGCATACCCAGCAGCCACTAATGTTGAACCTAACGTGAGAGGTCTAAGTGTACAAATACGAATCGGGCTAAGACACGAGTTAGACCCAACTGTGGAATAAGATTGTCCGGACCCGACTGGCATATCCAGCATGCACACCTTGTAGGCCTAATGTGGGAGGTCTAGCACATTATAACCATAATTGGCATGGTAATGAATTGAACTACTTAACCTAATTTAATCCATAAGGATTGTATGATTATAAACTTAAGTTAGGGTTAAGTAAAATTGGATGGGTAGTGGGTGGGTTAAGTAAAATAGAGGGGGTGGATAATATTTACATATAGGCCCACAAACTTAACCCAATATGATTATGTAATTAAAGACACCTAGTGGTATACATAACCGGTGGAAAATATAATAAAGTTACGTAATTAAAGACACCTTGTAAGGTAAGCATAACTTGTAGAAATGATAGAATTAGATATGCGTAATAATATGTTAAGTAAACAATAATAAGTTGTAGTGACGGTGTAAATTGAATTTATGATTAAATGGGAAAGAATGAGGAAAACTTGTAAAATAAATAAGTTATATTTAATCATAAATGGTAGGTGACATGTTAATTAGGAAACATGTTAATTGAGATATACTTAATAACGTATTAAGGAGAACATGTTATCATAATGAAGTAACTAAGAAAGAATATAAAATAGATCGTGGATTATAGACCTTGGGCCACAATCTAGAGAATAACATGTTGTGGGCTTATTAATAAACCTAAATGGATTAAGTTATAAGATTGAAACTAATGAGCAAGAGAAACTTGGTTAACTGGAATAAGAATTCAATATGAACGGGAATAACCAAGTTAAAATCGAACCGGGTGAGGTAAGGCAAGTGCGTAAAAGAATGTTTAAACATAGGGACTAACAACATATTAAAGAAAGGCGCTTGGTCTAGTCTATACATTTAAGGGTGAATAACCCAACGGGGTAGATCATCAAGGTGTTATAAGACACAAGGGAAGCGCACATTCATCTGATTGTTATTATAGATCCAAAGGACTGAAAGGGGAAGCACGCGGCTTCCTGAAGTACGTAAGGTGCTCTTAGTAGTCCTCTGTGCGGTGATGTCTTAGGCTGTACTCGCAGAGGTTGGGTCTGCGCGTAACTACTAGGTGGGTGGGCCTTGACTGCAGATGTAGCTATGCTGTCAGAATGTTGTGACGAGGTGACACCAGCATGATTCGATGGTTGCCTCACGAGGAGGTAGAGAGGGTCATGACCAACAAGGATCGTAGAGCGTTGGATATCCGTCATCAACACCCAGCGGGATGCGAAAGACTAGAGCTAAACCCAAGATATCATTTCACCTTTCACTATCGAGGTATGGGGTTGAGGGTTGACGCCACATGGATGTTTAGATTGGTTGTATTAGGTGTGGTCACTTAGCTCTTGTAGTCTTTACTAGCTGAGGGAGGGGCCGAGGTGGGGCCGTAGCCACCATGGAAAATAGACCCGAGGAATATCTGTATTTGAAGGCACTTAAAGGCGGCCTGCACAGGTATGGAAAAACTCCCGGCCGAGTTCTGTGTTTCTTGTTTTAACCCTGCCACAGAACTCGGTGCACATTAGAGGACGTGCGATTGAGGCATTGAGCTACAATTATAGTACATACATGGGAGAATCTAGATACATGCATATCTGCTCTGGATGGTGTATCATATACTAGAGGGCATTATTCCGATATGGAATCTGATTCGATCGATGGTAGCAGTCCGTACGCTTGCGTAGCATAGTAATGACAGATATATGTGGAACGTAACATCGGTATATAGAGATCTGTACATCACTCCGGCGTAGGATGAGGGACAGCGTTCTTTATGGTGGAGATTGAGCGAGTGGGGTACAATGGGGTGTATCTCAATATTGAGAGATAGCTACATATATTGTATTAGGTGAATTCATGGGAAAGTAAATGGGTACGATGCGCGTATAAGTCTGGAGTGATATTAACCCAAGTAACCTAATAATTAAGAAAATGTAAAGGAACGATATTAGTAGGGATCATTCTACTTCTGATATACTAGTATCTGCGCGGTGCAGAGAAATGTATTTAAGAAGCGCAATATATCCTGTTTATCTTATCTTGCTCAGTTCAAACTTGTTATTGTTACTGTTATCTTGTTCTTCCAGTTTTATATATACCTGCCATGATACTTTTATTTATTTACATTTAAAAGTAACTGGACTCGTCAGACTTTATGTCTGACCCTTTTTGTTTCCTCTTCTTTCTCTTCCGTTTGCCCCAGGTTCTCAGGGTGGAAGTGCTTAGAGTTGATTTGGATTCTTTTAGCTTAGCTTAGATTTTGGATATAGAGTGTACTTCTTTGACTTCTTGTCAACACTCTTATGGCTTTGCAAGGGAAATATGGTTTTATGCTTTTGTACTATGATATTTTTAGCAAGACAGATTATTAATGTAATTAGTTACTTATGATGTAAACTCAGTATTTGGGACCATAATGTTTTGATTTAAACAAAGTTTTTATTCCGTTTTTATTCTACATGTTTGTCTTGTGCTATTATGTTCTTATTTTCCTATAACGATTCACGGAACTTAATGCATTCCCTTAGTGAGTGACATTAATGGACGTGGGATGTCACATCAACTTGGAATTATTCGAGCAGCCCCAGCTTGCGTTGCACCATTCCAAACCAACACTAAATTGAAGCTCTTTACTTGGTGAATCCATATATATATATATATATATATATATATATATGTGTGTGTGTATGTATGTATATATTGGGATTAGAATCTGGCGTAATAATCTCTGGAGTGGTGTTCCAATTTGTAGAGGCTATAAATGTTTAGTTAATTGGGAGGTGTGTTGTAAGCCCCAGAAGGATAGGGGCCTAGGGATCATTAATTTATACAATTTAATTCTTCCTTGTTAGCCAAATGGTTATGGAGATTTAGGTGCCCAGATGTGTCGGCTACTTGGAAAATTATTGTTTCCAAATTTTACTATTCTGGAGGTGAGTTTGTTGTTGGTTCTAGTTTTAATTGGATTAATAGATTATCTTATTTTTGGAAGTCTGTTTTGAATTGTTTTAATTTTTTTAATTTAGGTTGCAAGTTGATTGTTCATTCGGGGAATCTTACTTTCTTTTGGCATGATGATTAGATATCTCGTTTGCCACTTAAAATTGAATTTAGTGAGTTTTTTAATAATAGCTACTTTAAGAATGCTTTGATTATTGACGTTTATAGAGGGGATTTAGATCCCCCATCAGAGTTTACCTTTGATAATATTTTAGAAGGGGGAATGTTAAGGAAATTAGCCTTACTAAAACTAAGTTAGCTTTGTATCATTTGGATGAGAATGGAGATTGTATTAGTTGGGGTTTAAATAAGAGTTTTGTGTACTCTGTTGATTCTATGTATAAATTTATTAATTTTCCTGGTATTTCTTTGTACCCTTTTAATTTTCTTTGGAAATCTAATTCTCCTCCTATAGCTGAGTTTCTTATGTGGTTAATTATACATAAGAAGCTTAATACGGTGGAGCTTTTAAAGAAGAAGAATATTATTTTTGATGTAAAGTGTTATTTTTGTAGTCTTTTGGATGAAGATGTGGATCATTTATTTCTCTCTTGTAATGGTACCAATTATATTTTAAATATGGTTTTAAGGATTTTTGTTTTGGTTGTTCTAATTCTTTTAGTACCTGTGTTGATTATTAGGATAGTTGTAGATTTGTTTATAATTCTAGTCAGAGATATGTGTTGGATTCTTTAGTTACTATCATCTAGTGATTTACTTGGTTGGAGAGGAATCAGAGATTTTTTCATTCAATTTCTGTTTCTCCTGATAACTTAATCATTAGGATTGTTATTTACTGTTTGGATTGGATATCTAACTCGGACTGTATGTTTTTTGGTGAATTGCATTTTGAGAGTTCTTTTATTATGGTTAGATTTAATTTGAGTTTATTTATCGGAATCAATAGATATTTTAGTTATAATGGATTTCACATTGGTTGTTAATTTCTATTCTTTGATGTTGCTTATTTGTCTTTTTCTTTTATTTGTATTCATATATATATGTATGGATATATGTTTATATATATATTCTTAGATATATATATACATATACACACACACATGTACTCATATATATATATATATATATATATATATATATATATATATATATATGTGATGGTTACTTATGGTTTGCCTAGTTTCTTTCAGGTTTCAGGTAGTTGAGTTTTGCTAAGGAGCTTAGTGGATAGCTGTTGGGATTGGTGGTTGTTATTTGCTTTGGAGCTATTTTTTGTATGCAGTTTTGGAGAGTTTTTTGGGGATTTTCTGTTTTCTTTTTTGTTGTATTTAGCTTGGAGTGACTAGTTTTTGTATTGGAGTAGATATACTTCACTATCGAGTGGTAGCTTTGCCGGCATCTGATTTTGAAGTATGATGGGTGGTGGTTTATCCGGAGCTCATCTATCTACTTTCCTTTACATTTATATAGTCATGATTTGTATTACTTTTGTCTCCTTTGGGTTCTATAGTTTGATATTGTAGCCTTTTTGTTTTATATTATATATGTATGCTCTCTTCTTTTTAGAAGATCACAAATTTTTTTTGTCAAAAAATATATATTGGAATTTATGGATTTAGTATGGATTTTCTAAAAATTTTGAATGGTCATATTTCACGTTTTCAACATTTTTGGTGGCGGTTGAGAAAGAATTTGACTACAGAAAGAAATAGTTTAGGGTTAGAGAACAGTGGGATATTTATAGGATAGGGCAGCTTGTATTAGAAGCTTCGTATTTTTTTTATTTATTAATTTATATAGTTACCACTACTTGTATTTGTCTTCCAAAAATTCGTATGATCACATACGATACCCAAATTCAATGAAAATGGACATACGAATTTTCTAAAATCTGTATATTTCATCGAATTCTGAGTCTGTTTGATCTCATAGCGTATTTTTAAAGTCAAATTATCAACTGTTTTTCACATTAAAATCGCGCACGACCACATACTAACTCCAAAAATCACGAAATTTGAAATTTAATAGTAATTTAATATTCCGGATCCAACAAAATTAATTTCGTCGAAAACGGAGGTCGTTTGCAAAATTGGCTATTTTTAAGGCTCTAAATAAACCAATTAAATATTAATATATTATAAAGCAATTTAATTTAATATTAATAAATTAATATTATCATACATATCCCACGAGTATATCATATAGCTCCAAAATATATGTATCTGGATTTATAACTTGTTATTTCAAAATCCAGGTTAAATCGATATTCAGTTTATATTAAAATCCTTTTATAATATAAATAAATTGTTATAAATTATAAATGAATTCCATAGCGACTTTCTTCAATTTTGATTTGGACATAACTCACAATCTAATAGATGAAATTTCGATTTTTCTCTTTCATTAGAAAAATATCGTTCAACTGATTCGAACATTTCTTGTCTCAACGAATTCCGACTTATAACAAATCCTATATATCCAATTAAAGTTCAAAACGTAATATTATGAACTACCGCGATGTTACGAGTTTGTTTTAAAATATAGTATAAATTATACATTCTAACATGGTTTATTAAATAGATTTGTCATTATAATTCGAATCTAAACTCAATCAAATCTCTTACACTATCCAATTCACATAATATTGCTGTAACACCCCACGTCCATTAATGTCACTCACAAAGGGAATGCATTAACTTCCATGGAGGTTTTATGTGAATATAGAACTAGAAAATTTACAACAAAACAGATAATAAGTAGTACTTGGAAATCTAAAACTTCATTTTATTGCAGCGGAAATTAAACATGTTTGTTACATCACAAAACCATCAATCAGAGTCAAGTACAATATCCATCTTGATAAAACAAAATACATAATCCCATTACATAAATAGCCATTAAAGAAGATAACAAGCTGGACTTTACTTCAACGGTCCAAGCTTTCCAAAAGAGAGATAAAGCAATCCAATCAAACTCCGCTAGAGCTGGGTCCACCCTGAGGACCTGGAGGGGGGAAAAGATAGAAATGGAGGGGGTCAGACATAAAGTCTGGCGAGTATGATAATTCTAACAATACTATTATCAAAATAACTAGACTAAGGCATAAGCTGGAAAACAAGGAAATGTCTATGAACTATTGGGTAAGGAAGAGCAGATAAAGATAACGTTAAAGGCACACCCAATTACTAACGAATGATTGCTACACTACACCACACCAGTCACCCTAAAGCTTGATCCCACTCACTTCACTAGAAGTTATATAAATAGCTTCGTGTACCCCTAGCTGACTACATAGGTGTCGCCTGCCCCTATCTCCGCTAGGTGTACCCCACTGCCCACTTTCGATCGGCTCCCTACTCGTAGATACCCGTGCTGGCCCCATAGTGGGGTGTATCACTCCCCTAAAGTGGCAACCCGATACAACTGAGAATGCACGGCTTATACGTACACGATGCAACAACGTCTTACCTACCAGCCTGGGTCCACACACGCATATGAAACCCGTTGGACTTGCGTTGCCACCGCTACCCCGTTTTGGCCTCTTATAGTCAAGCCCAGTATGCGTGTCCCGTCCTCGACTTGGGTCGAGCCAACAAAGATACGTTTGGGATACTGGTTGAAATGGGCCCCCACAAGCTACCCTCCTAAGCTTGTCACCACTAGTATATCCCACTTAACCCTCTTAGTCATGTTCATTTACATGTGTATTTGGTTAAGTCTTACTAATCGTATTTCACATGCCACTAAGGGCACCCACTAGATTCCTCATGCCACCCAAGGCACCTACTTAACCCCCATGTCCCACCTTACATGTTTATCTGGTTAAGTATTTCTTAATTCATTCAAGCCATAACCTCATAAAGACCTCTCACATTAAACTGGCATTTATGGCAGCTGGATTTGCCGGGCGGGTCCGGGCAGTCTTACACCATAAAAGAGTCTAACCTTGTGTCTTTACAACTGTTATGCTTTAATTTGGGCCTAGGACCTCTCACATTGGGCTGACATTTGTGACCACTGGATTTGCCGGGCGGGTCCGGGCAGGTTTACGTCACAAACGAGTCCAACCTCGTGTCCTAAGCATTGATTAACACTTACAATCTTTTACCCCAGTTTTAATAATTCCCTATTCAAGTTATTAATTAACTCCAATTTTAACGATGTCCATAATTGACTCAATTATGGCCATCCACTCATGGCATGCAAAATCATATCAATTGCACCCCAACTTCTTAATATTGAATCCTTAATATTACCCCTACCCCACGTTATACGTTCGCTTATTCAACGCAGAATATACGTTAGACTCGAATAGTCTAACTCATAGCACAAAGATAAATTATCACAACATATAGACAAGTAAAACAGACCTAATCATAATAGGGGTGAAACTTGCGTGAAACTACACATGTTAAGGATCTAAAGGTGTCAACTTGTTAAATGTCACAATTTACATGATATGTTCATAACCCAAATTCATGTATAAACTTGCATATGGGGTTTTATGCAACATAATGATGGTGTGAACTAGCATCTAACACATAGAACTCACATATGTCATAGCATAATTCTAGGTCTAAATAGATGTCATGGCATATGTTCATAATCTTTACTAACCAATCTAAACTTGCATACATGATTTGTCATATAGATCAATATAGCCCAAACATTATGATTTGATTAACATGAACTAACTAGCATAGATAATAACATCATGACTTTATAAAATGTATGATTTATCACAATTTAGCATAGAAACTTTCAACATATATAACATCATCATAGCATGATTTACAACATATAGGATATCATCATCACATAACATAGGATTTACAACATACATGATAGCATAAGGTTTACAACAACATATATGACAATCCACATCATTCACTTATAATCCATTCATAACTTAATCTAATTAGTTTAATAATAGTCTTGTTAAGATCATCATACTCACAATTAGAGAAGAAAGAGAGTCTTGATTTGCTTTAGAGTTGAGTAGAATTAGGGTTTTGATTAGCTTCTTCCTTCTTAGTTGGCGGCGGCTACACTGAGTTCCATGGCGGCGGTATGACGGTGGCTATTCTATTTTTCATGTGAATTAGAGTGAGAGACTACCTAGGTATTTATAGAGTTTAGGATTTAATCAGACCGTCAGATCAACTCAGAACTAAACTGAACCGTTTAATTTGCCAACTCAGCCCAAGCAGCTCTAGATTGGGCTCAGCCAAACCCTAGCCGATTGGACCAGGTCGACACCCAGGTCGACTGCCCAATCGACTGCCCAATCGACCTGGGGGGGTGTCGACTGCCCAGTCGACTCCCTAGTCGACCTGGGGTGCTGGGCGGGAAATTTCCCGCCTAGCCTGTTTGACTCCGAATTTTGAATTTTAATTTTTCTGAAATCTGTTTTGAATTTTCTGAAACTTCCGATGGCCATATCTCCTTCATACGAAGTCCAAGTCACGCAAACTCGGACTCTATTTTAACCAGAATTCCGAGATGAACACAATGGCACAACCCGTTTCCCACAATTCTCACGTCTGAGATTAGTTATTCTTTAATTTGTGTATATTAATATTAACAAAATTACGGAGTGTTTCATTCTCCCCTCCTTAAAGGATTTCGACCCCGAAATCTTCAAGTCAAGAAGAATGTATATCCTAACATCCAATCATCCATCTACTCAACCATCAAACACAGGCATCCATTGTCCTTATAGACTTCTAATGCTTTTATGTTTAAATACACAGTGTGTGTATATGTCCATATCTAATGCAAAATTAGGCGGTCCACTGATTCAGTTGACCTCCTTAATGCAGATCATGATAGTGCCATGCGTCCATTATGTATGCAAAAGTTCCTTAATGCTACATATTATCTCTATATGCGTGCACAATCATCATCTGAATGCAGCATCCATATGATAATACAATCATCATACATCCATTTTACTAAATACATCCATTTATATGCAATAAGCAATATGAAGTGACTGAGCCGATCTAGTGCCTAATACTGTGTGTATATGCGTCCACGAGCAACCACTAGCAAACACTTGCATCCACTTTGCATCCATCATACATAACATGTCTCAAACACATGTTTCAACCATAGGATTATCCTAACTAAAGGTCAAGGATACTAGCGAGAGGATACTCTAAAGGTAAGATAAGTACAAGATAAGCGATAAAGGAGAAATTAAAAGACATACCCTCGAAAAGAAAAGGGTACAACGAACGCATCTTCGCTTCTGTCTCCCAAGTAGCATTGCTCTCATCATCTCCCCATTGCACTTTGACAAGTCTGACCTCTCGATTCCTCAACTTCATAATCTCTGACCCAAGAATGCGCGTAGGAGCTTGTCGAATCGTCGCATCACGCTCTATCTCCACCTCTCTAAGCAAGCTCGGCTCTGCCACTTCCGCGGTCTCGTGCAAGCACTTCCTCAAATGTGATACATGGAATACGTCGTGTACACCACTAAGTCTCTCGGGCAACTCCACTCTATACGCCATCTGTCCAATCTTCTCCTTAATAGGAAACGACCCTACAAACCTTGGTGCTAACTTCCCAACGGACCCGAAGCGAACGACGTTTCGTAATGGAGACACTTTGATAAAGACCATGTCCCCAACATCAAACTCAAGATCTGACCTCGTCTTGTCCGCATAAGATTTCTGCCTATCTTGCGCCGTCTTCATCCTCCTTCGAATCAAGTCGATCTTTTCCGAAGTCTCTCTAATCATATCGGGCCCAAGTAAGATCTTATCCATAGATTCCCACCAACATGTAGGTGAACGACAAGGTCGTCCATAGAGAGCTTCGAAAGGCGCCATGCCAATGCTAGATTGAAAGCTGTTATTATATGCGAACTCTACCAACGGAAGATGCTCCTCCCATGTACCCCCAAAGTCTAGGATACATAGCCTCAAAAAGTCCTCTAAAATATGATTCACCCTCTCGGTTTGGTCATCCGTCTGAGGATGATATGCGGTGCTCAAACATAACTGAGTCCCTACTGCCTCTTGCAAGCTTCTCCAAAATTCGCTAGTGAAGATAGGATCGCGGTCGCTCACTATGCTAGAAGGAACACCGTGCAAACGAACTATTTCTTGAACGTATACAGAAGCTAACCATAGAGCAGTCCTCTTACTCTTCACGGGAATAAAATGGACGCTTTTAGTAAGTCTATCTACTATAACCCAAATCCCCGTATTACCCTTTCTTGATCTTGGTAATCCATCCACAAAGTCCATCGAGACACTTTCCCATTTCCATAGTGGAACCTCCAATGGGTGAAGCAACCCACCGGGTTTCTTTTGCTCCGCTTTTACTTGTTGGCACACCAAGCATCTAGCGACATACTCGGCCACATCCCTCTTCATACCGGCCCAAAAGAAAATTCGCTTCATGTCTCTGTACATCTTGTCCCCGCCGGGATGAATGGTCATCTTCGAACGATGTGCATCATTAAGAATGGTCTTCCTTAGGTCATCGTCTTTTGGTATACAAAGTCTACCGTCCCTACGTAACCAACCCTTATAATCTAGGGTATACATACGGAGATGGCTTGATGACTCCCCTCTTTTGAGCTTTTCTACTAACTCAACCAACTGTGGGTCGTCTCGCTGTGCCTCACCAATCCGTCCCAAAAGTGTAGGCCTGACCTCCAAGGATGCTAGCAAACCGGGTAAAAAGTCAACGGAAGGCCTAAAGTCAAACGTAGAGATGAATTCTAAGCTTCGCCGCTCAACAAACAACGGACTCAAGGACAATCTTTTCCTACTTAAGGCATCCGCCACCACGTTACCCTTGCCAGGGGTATATGCTATTTCGAAGTCGTAGGACGCTAAGAACTCCATCCACCTTTGCTGCCTTAAATTCAAGTCCTTCTGAGAGAATAAGTATTTTAGCGATTTGTGGTCAGTGAATAATTCGAATTTCTCGCCAAGAAGATAATGACGCCAAGACTTAAGCGCGAAAACAATAGCGGCCAACTCTAGGTCATGTATAGGGTAATTTCTTTCATGCACTCTCAGCTGCCTTCCACCATAGGCTATTACCCTTCCCTCTTGCATTAGGACTGCGCCTAGTCCTGTCCCACAAGCGTCAGTATAAACAGTAAATGGCTTACTCCCGTCTGGCAGCACTAAGACTGGAGCTGAGGTCAAAGCTCTCTTCAAACGTTGGAACGCATCATCACAATCTACGTCCCATGCGAAGACTAGGTTCTTCTTCATCAGGCGTGTCAATGGAGCTGATATCTTTGCGAAGTCCTTGATAAACTTCCTATAGTAACCAGCCAACCCCAAGAAACTTCTCACTTCGGTAGCATTTTTAGGGACCTTCCAATCCTGGATAGCCACCACCTTCGCGGGATCCACAGCTATCCCTTCTTTGGAAACCACGTGCCCTAAGAATCGCACTTCCTCTCTCCAGAAGTGGCACTTAGAAAATTTAGCTTTAAGGTTATGCGCTCGTAGAGTCTCTAACACTTCCCTAAGATGTAGGGCATGCTCTTCTTCATTCTTAGAAAAGATCAAGATGTCGTCTACAAAGACTACCACGAATTTGTTAAGGTACTCCCTAAACACCCTACTCATCAAATCAACAAAGTATGCGGGGGCGTTTGTCAAACTAAAGGGCATCACTAGCCATTCATAGAAACCGTCCGGAGTCCTAAAGGTAGTCTTGTCAATGTTATCCTCAGCCACTCTCAACTGATGGAATCCAGTGGCTAAGTCCAACTGCAAAAACATTGAGGCGCCAACTAACTGATTGAAGAGATCGTCAATCCTCGGCAGTGGGTGTCTATTCTTCTTAGTAAGCTTATTAAGCTCTCTATAGTCCACAGACAGTCTAAGGGACCCATCCGCCTTCGTGGCAAATACTACTGGAGCACCCCACTCCGATATACTTCGTCTTATAAACCCCTTCTCAAGCAACTCCTTCACTTGCTTATTGAGTTCCCTCCTTTCACGAGGAGCCATGTGGCGTACTGGAAAAGATACTGGTTTTGCATTATCCACAAGATATATTCGAAAATCTATCTCCCGCTTCTGAGGTAAGCCCTTCACCTCCTCAAACACATCCGAGTATTCTCGGACCACTCTAACAGAATGTAGATTTTCCACCGACGCGTCAAGCGATTCTAGATAACTTAGCATAACGGAATTTATGGGATTACAAAAGATTTCGAGAGTGTTTCCAAGGCGAGTCATGAGCCTAACTACTCTCCTTTCACAATCAAGAATGGCCCCATTTCTGGATAACCAATCCATTCCTAAAATTAGCCCATAGCCCGTGAAGCCCAAAACATAAGCATCACATCTAAACTCAACGCTAAGTATAGAAATTTTCAAATCCAAACACATCATGGACAAATAAGCTGAGCCCCCAATTGGATTCGAAACAACTAAGGGATCCTCTACTAAACTGGTGTTTAAGTGCAGTGATTCAACTAATGATGAAGAGATAATCGAATGTGATGCGCCCGAATCGAATAAGGTACGGACAGGATGATCAAACAGAAAAACTAAGCTTTCAACAGAAATGGTTCTACCTCGTTCTTGCAGCGATGGGACCGCGAGAGCCTGAACTTGTCCCCTTGCCTGCCCTAGTGCCACAAGAGCCTGCACCTGTCCTCCCGAGGTAGACCCTGCCCTCTGCCCCTTCTTTGGGCAGTCCTTCACTAAATGTCCCGCTTTGCCAGAGTGAAAACAGCCAGTCTTCTTTTTCTCTCTGCAATCCTTGCTGAGATGGCCTGGTGTCCCATAGTTAAAGCATTTCTTCTTTCCCTTTCCATTATTGTCTTTACCACCCTTCTTGTTTTGTTTTTGTGGTTTCTTCTGATCCCCTTTCTTCTCGGGTGCCTTATTTGCATTAGCGCCTTTCTCTCCTCGTGCATGAGTGCCATGTCTACTAGCTTCTCAAAGGTGGCCCCCATAGGGATGTGGGTCATAGCCAACCCTTGCAACGGCTCATTCAAACCATTAACAAACCTCAGAGCCTTCTTCTCCGGCGTGCTCACTAAGTCCAAGTCGAACCTTGCTAACTGATTAAATTTGTTGACATATTCTTTCACTGATGAGCTTCCTTGCTTTAATATCAAGAACCTTTCCATATATAGATTCTCTTCTGCCGTTGAGAGAAACTTCGCCTTAAACCTACGTCTGAAATCCGCCCAAGAATCAACAGGACGCTCCCTATTAGTGACCTCCCACCAAAACGAGGCCTCTCCCTTCATTAACCAAGCTGCTAATCTGACTTTCCTCCCTTCTTCTACTTCAAAGATTTCTTGCAATTCTTCAACCTCCTTAAGCCAATCTCTAGCTTCCACAAACGTTTCTGACCCTTGAAAAGGTTTTCCACCATAGCCTTAAATTCCTTGCATGTCTTTGCAAAAGTATCAACGCGAGGAGGAGGAGGAGCGGGTGCGGGTGCAACTGTTGGTGGAGGAACGTTGGCTGGACTTGCAGCGGCCCTAGCCTCTAATAACCTCCTATACCATCCTGGTATCGTTACACCATCCGGAAGGTTAAGATCTTCAGCCATGCTGAAACGAAAAAGGAAAGATTCAAAATGGAGAATTCGAAAGATAAAGATATATGGCTATTGGGGATTATGTTTTTCATAAAAACTTTCCTCTTTAAATTACTCATCAAGACATGTTTTTGAAAACACTTCTTCCAAAAATACTTTAGAAAAATAGTTTTTCTAAAAAATTTATCTGTTCTGGAAACCTTAAGCTCTGATACCACGTGTAACACCCCACGTCCATTAATGTCACTCACAAAGGGAATGCATTAACTTCCATGGAGGTTTTAAGTGAATATAGAACAGAAAAATTACAACAAGACAGATAATAAGTAGTACTTGGAAATCTAAAACTTCATTTTATTGCAGCGGAAATTAAACGTGTTTGTTACATCACAAAACCATCAATCAGAGTCAAGTACAATATCCATCTTGATAAAACAAAATACATAATCCCATTACATAAATAGCCATTAAAGAAGATAACAAGCTGGACTTTACTTCAACGGTCCAAGCTTTCCAAAAGAGAGATAAAGCAATCCAATCAAACTCCGCTAGAGCTGGGTCTACCCTGAGGACCTGGAGGGGGAAAAAGATAGAAATGGAGGGGGTCAGACATAAAGTCTGGCGAGTATGATAATTCTAACAATACTATTATCAAAATAACTAGACTAAGGCATAAGCTGGAAAACAAGGAAATGTCTATGAACTATTGGGTAAGGAAGAGCAGATAAAGATAACGTTAAAGGCACACCCAATTACTAACGAATGATTGCTACACTACACCACACCAGTCACCCTAAAGCTTGATCCCACTCACTTCACTAGAAGTTATATAAATAGCTTCGTGTACCCCTAGCTGACTACATAGGTGTTGTCTGCCCCTATCTCCGCTAGGTGTACCCCACTGCCCACTTTCGATCGGCTCCCTACTCGTAGATACCCGTGTTGGCCTCACAGTGGGGTGTATCACTCCCCTAAAGTGGCAACCCGATACAACTGAGAATGCACGGCTTATACCTACACGATGTAACAACGCCTTACCTACCAGCCCGGGTCCACACACGCATATGAAACCCGTTGGACTTGCGTTGCCACTGCTACCCCGTTTTGGCCTCTTATAGTCAAGCCCAGTATGCGTGTCCCGTCCTCGACTTGGGTCGAGCCCACAAAGATACGTTTGGGATACTGGTTGAAATGGCCCCCCACAAGCTACCCTCCTAAGCTTTTCACCACTAGTATATCCCACTTAACCCTCTTAGTCATGTTCATTTACATGTGTATTTGGTTAAGTCTTACTAATCGTATTTCACATGCCACTAAGGGCACCCACTAGATTCCTCATGCCACCCAAGGCACCTACTTAACCCCCATGTCCCACCTTACATGTTTATCTGGTTAAGTATTTCTTAATTCATTCAGGCCATAACCTCATAAGGACCTCTCACATTAGACTGGCATTTATGGCAGCTGGATTTGCCGGGCGGGTCCGGGCAGTCTTACACCATAAAAGAGTCTAACCTCGTGTCTTTACAACTGTTATGCTTTAATTTGGGCCTAGGACCTCTCACATTGGGCTGACATTTGTGACCACTGGATTTGCCGGGCGGGTCCGGGCAGGTTTACGTCACAAACGAGTCCAACCTCGTGTCCTAAGCATTGATTAACACTTACAATCTTTTACCCCAATTTTAATAATTCCCTATTCAAGTTATTAATTAACTCCAATTTTAATGATGTCCATAATTGACTCAATTATGGCCATCCACTCATGGCATGCAAAATCATATCAATTGCACCCCAACTTCTTAATATTGAATCCTTAATATTACCCCTACCCCACGTTGTACGTTCGCTTATTCAACGCAGAATATACGTTAAACTCGAATAGACTAACTCATAGCACAAAGATAAATTATCACAACATGTAGACAAGTAAAACAGACCTAATCATAATAGGGGTGAAGCTTGCGTGAAACTACACATGTTAAGGATCTAAAGGTGTCAACTTGTTAAATGTCACAATTTACATGATATGATCATAACCAAAATTCATGTATAAACTTGCATATGGGGTTTTATGCAACATAATGATGGTGTGAACTAGCATCTAACACATAGAACTCACATATGTCATTGCATAATTCTAGATGTCATAATTCTAGGTCTAAATAGATGTCATGGCATATGTTCATAATCTTTACTAACCAATCTAAACTTGCATACATGATTTGTCATATAAATCAACATAGCCCAAACATTATGATTTGATTAACATGAACTAACTAGCATAGATAATAACATCATGACTTTATAACATGTGTGATTTATCACAATTTAGCATAGAAACTTTCAACATATATAACATCATCATAACATGATTTACAACATATAGGATATCATCATCACATAACATAGGATTTACAACATACATGATAGCATAAGGTTTACAACAACATATATGACAATCCACATCATTCACTTATAATCCATTCATAACTTAATCTAATTAGTTTAATAATAATCTTGTTAAGATCATCATACTCACAATTAGAGAAGAAAGAGAGTCTTGATTTGCTTTAGAGTTGAGTAGAATTAGGGTTTTGATTAGCTTCTTCCTTCTTAGTTGGCGGTGGCTACACTGAGTTCCATGGCGGCGGTATGACGGTGGCTATTCTATTTTTCATGTGAATTAGAGTTAGAGACTACATAGGTATTTATAGAGTTTAGGATTTATTTAGACCGTCAGATCAACTCAGAACTAAACTAAACTGTTTAATTTGCCAACTCAGCCCTAGCAGCTCAAGATTGGGCTCAGCCAAACCCTAGCCGACTGGACCAGGTCGACACCCAGGTCGACTGCCCAGTCGACTGCCCAGTCGACCTGGGGGGTGTCGACTGCCCAGTCGACTCCCCAGTCGACCTGGGGTGTTGGGCGGGAAATTTCCCGCCTAGCCTGTTTGACTCCGAATTTTGAATTTTAAATTTTCTGAAATCTGTTTTGAATTTTCTGAAACTTCCGATGGCCATATCTCCTTCATACGAAGTCCAAATCACGCAAACTCGGACTCTATTTCAACCAGAATTTCGAGACGAACACAATGGCGCAACCCGTTTCCCACAATTCTCACGTCTGAGATTAGTTATTCTTTAATTTGTGAATATTAATATTAACAGAATTACGGGGTGTTACAATTGCCAATTCAACTTAATTCTAATTATTTCGAAATTAAATGTATTATTCTATTATTCATATTAATTACATATTTAATATTATTTAATTCAAGTCGTTTTAAATTAATAAATAAATATTCAAATGATTAAATTAATTAATTACTAAACCGTTAAAAATTACGGGACATTACATTCCTTCCCCCATAAAAGAATTTCGTCCTCAAAATTACTAAATTGAAAAAATGCTACTAACCTTACTAATTGGATTAAAAATATTTTGTTTTACATCTTAACTTCAGTTTCAACTGAACCATTTTATATCCATTAAAATACTAATTCATTCTTATTAACGAAAATTTTCAAAAATTATGAATTTTTTTCTAACAATCTAAATTTTCGGAAAATTTTGCCAGCTTCTCATTTGCACAGCTCAATTGGTACAACTCCAACTCTCCTTTCCAGGCCTTCTCCAATCCAAAAGAAAATCAAATAGCCAAGTAGGTTGCAAAATAGGCTCATAAAATCACCAAGCTCATGTAAAAATAAACTTGTACCTTTCTATCGTGCATATCATTATATCTGTTCCGTTTGCTACCAATTCAGCATATACCAATGTCATCCCAATCAAACTCCAATTAGTTTTTACCACAAACCAAATCATTCACTTGTACCCAAGTCGAATTCCATCCTCAACTCAAATCCCATTCTTAATTCCAACTCTTAACTTATCAATTCAACATAATTCCAGATTCTATCTCGTAATCAAATTTTATTCGATATTTTCAATTTCAATTCAGTTTCCGCTTAACTAGTTTCAATTTAATTCCTATTTGCTTTCACAAATTTCTATTTTAATTGGTTTTAATCCAAACAATCTCTCTTGGAAGTTTTAAATAGATTAATTTTTTCAAAAATCAATTACCCCTTTCGAGGTTCCGAACAACTTATTTTCTCAAAACATTTCCAAAAACAATATCCTTTGTAGTAATTCATCACTTACAAACTTGAAAATGAACAGTGATAATGTGTCCAGTATCATCAGGGTTATTTCCCAACGACTGAAGTGAGTTCAATACTATAACATTTTCAAAACTCATTTCATAAACGCCTCCATTTTGAAATTAATTCAAAATATCATTCTCAATGCATGGAAAACATTTCAAAAATCTCCCAAGATTTTAAAATTTTCATATATTTAATCCAAATCCATATACAAACACTTTTCCAAGTGTCCAAAGTTTTTAGTTCCAATTCTGGGTTAAAAACAAGCATTATTACATAATACTTATATGAAATTTATTTAGTTATATATAACCATTTCAATTATAATCTTATTCGATTATAATAACCACTAACAAATCCAATATACTTAATAATAATTTTCAGACAAATATTTTCTTTATATAAAAATATACTTTGGGTAAAATTATTCCATTTACCCTCTTTCAAAACATACTGTGTAGGTTCATTGTACTCGAGTGTTTAGAAACCCTACCGATACAATGGATCAAACTGATCGACTAGAACTCGTAAATAACTCAAACAATAAATCTCCACAATACAAAACCATTTTTATAAAATCTACAAATACACTCTCTCATATATATACACTCAAACTCAATCTAGGGTATTACTAAGCCTATCTCTATCGAGTTATGCCACAGAGCCAAGGTAACCATTTAACCTTCAACTCTGATACCAATGTAACGAACCAGGATTTTCGACCCCGAAAATCGACATAAAACCCATGTCAACTATTCGAGCATCAAACATTCCAGATCATTAATAGAAAGAAGTTAGAGGGTGAGAAATTGAAAGAAAGAAAGTTAGAATAGAAGAACAAAAACATAAATACAACATCAAAGTAAATACGAATCTCACAGCGGAACGAATAAAATATTTTGTATAACATAACTTTGAAATACAAATCTGTACTTGTATATACATACTATTATCAGAGTACAACACTTACAACACAACGGAATTAATCAATAGCTGTATAATGCTGAAGCCTCCTGCTCCAAGCTCTTCCAAGTATATCTGTAAAATCCCGACTACTCGACTGGCCGTACAAATTTGGGCACCCAAGAGTTTAAGGCAAAAAAAAACAAAATAAATTATGGGTTTGTCATGGGACTGGTGTGAGTAAACTCCAACCATTTGGTTTAACTTTTAAAAATCCTTTTAAAGGAAATGCTAATCGTAAGACCGATCCACATATAATCACGGATGGTTTTTACCTTACAATAAACCAAAATATTCTTTAAAATAAATACTCTTCTGATATTATAATATTGTTTAAATCAAATAAATAGCAATCTAATGGAACGCTTTCATCTCATGTTCCACATACACAATATATAATAAAAAAACCACGGGTAGTTATTTGGTAATGGATTCTAACTGGCAAGGTATGGGACCACCTTCCGACAGTGTATCTCTAGAGAGGAATACACTGGGTTCAACAAGAACATCTTGCGACCCAGGCTAAACATGATTGGTCACTCATTTCGCTTGAGTGTACCAAATGTATTATCACCAACGGTTGGGATCAGTAACCGTTTCCTCAAAGGGACATCATCGAAATAGATTAAAGAAGCAAATAGATTTTCCGTAGATCAGGTGACAATACACCCTGATTGGGAGCTACCTACTTAGTCATGCGACTACCCGGTTTTATACCATTTCCCGGTTGCAAGGCCTGAGGTCATAACGTACAGATCACACCTTTATTCACTTTGAATGCCACATCGTCATACCCGCCAAATCACAAATTGATTTCTCCAAAAATACCACGGGTATACAACTAAGAGAAACGAATTTCTCCGCTACGAAATGTAAATACGTTTGAAGAGATCAACTTACGCGATCTATTAGATATACTCTATCAAACATTATTCCATACAAGCTGTCGTGGCACTGGACGAACCGAAGGCACTATTCCGTAAACCCATCTTAGGCAATTCCTACCTAGGATTTGCCAGAACAGTCCTTGCATAAACTTCGTCTTCAATTATCTTCATCATATTTGATTCGCAATGCTAATGCCCATACAGAGTGGTTTTCAGGTAATAAATTTGATCATGGTTTCTCCATGTTGGTGATGGAAAATTGGTCAAAACTTTGATAGTCGATTATTTAACTACCAAAGGAAAACATCCATACACACAACGATCTCATTTCCAAATGGAAATTTTATTGATCAATCATCAATCAACATTTTTCCTTTTAAATTAATTTATCATTAACTTATCTATTTCCCCATTTCTCGTTTCCATACATTCACAAATTCTTATTTTCTAAATTCAGAAAATATACGTTACTAACATTGGAAAACATTTCCATCTCTTATTCACACATCACTTTCCTCCCATATCTATCAGTATCTAACTGTAAACCGGTAAGATAACAATTCCCTGAATATCAACCCCGAAGGCTGAAACCAACATAAGATTGACACTCAAGCAACCATTCAACTTAACTAATCACCAGTCAATTTCTAATTTCCTTAACTCCATTTAAATATGCAAAACGTTTTCTTTTAAATCATTATTCACTTAAAAAACGTGAATGTTATTCGTCCATAGAAATCTGGACTCATTTTATCAAATCAAAACTTGATTTCAATTTATAAATACTATTATAGGTTCAAATTATGTTTATCGAATCACTTTCCAAATCCGCAACTAATCTAATTTTCCTGAAGTAGAATGCACTATTTTATCCTAATGCAATTTCCTATCTCATTCAAATTCCCATTTAAATTCCTATCTGAAAACCTAGTTTCCTTATAAATGTTTTTATTTGCAAAATATTTACTTTGATCCATTATTCACATTGAACGTGAATAATATTTCTGTTATATAATCAATTCAGCTTGATTTCGCATTTAAAAATAATATCCCATTTCTAAATTCTGTTTATACTTCCATTAATAGAATTATTCATGTATAATCTCATTTTATTCTTCTAACACTTATAATCTCATTTAATTCCCCTATAAATGTTAAGTTCAAATTCCATAAAAATATCGGTGTTAAAACCATTTTTTTTACTTCTTTATATAATTTTAGACTTTATATTTTAATTTATCCAGTGATAAATATTTTACTTAATTTATAAACATCGTTTATAAATTAATCTTCTCAATTTATTTGTTAAAAATAGATTTCTCTTTAATATCTACTTTAAACCAATCTTCTCATAATTATTTTATAACTCACAATTCCTTTTTTTAATTCTATTAATTTTAAACATATCATATCCATTCCATATAACTATTAATAACTTTCTACAGAAGTTTCTTATTTAATTTCCAAATATTTCCTTTTTATAAAATCTATTGATTTTATAAAATTCTTTAATTTAATATCCAATTCAAAAATTCTTTTTATATATTCTGATATAACTTATGGTATTTAAAATACCAAATAAAAAGAATCAATATCATCTAAACACTCATAATCAATAACAGATTGTATATTACGCCGTATATCACATTATATGAAAAACAGTAACATAAATGTAGAGGAATCCAGTAGGATCCCTCCAACCTGTTTCCCTACATCCACAGATTTTTAAACAATATAAATAACATCAATTTCGTTTCAAAATAAAATATTCTGATAACAAAATCAATATTTAATTAGTGATATTTGTATATATATATATATAACTAAACCAACTAATATGCAGTCCATCCAAACAATCATCACACAACAATCAATCATCATTTATCAATACTAATTTACGTTTATAAAAATTTAAACTAGACAGAGTTAGTGAGTTTACTCACTCCGGACGTTTATCGTTAAAAAATGATAAGTTGTCATTGATTCAGACAAACTTTTAATTCTACCGTAATTTGTAATGAGCTCCAATTTACTCCAATTCAGTTCTACAGTGTAGACCTCGTCTATATGATTCCATTATGACTAACGGTTCAAAATTATGATACAGTATGATCGAGATATAAATTTTACAAGTTTTCTAAGCAATTTACATGTTATTAGTTAATAAACTAATTATTTACATAATTACCCTAATCACACCGGCTAATATGTTTTCTTCCATGATGAAGAACTTAAGCCGCTCCTCATGTCTTTCACAACAGACGTTTTCCTCCATCGAACTTCCTCTCCGCTTCACCATTAAACAAACCGAGATTACCATCACTAATCTCTTCCGAATCTCCACCTTGCTGCCACCATCTGAACTAGTTCGCACGCCTCGTGCGAAAACGGAACTCCAGCTTCTTACGCACAATATCCAGGAAACACACAACAACTTTTGTCATTGATTCCATCGAAACTTTGCACGAGGACAATATACAACCCCACAAACTCCATAACATCATCTAATTCCTCAAACAATGGCTCAATCACTCTCATGTATGAGGCCTAATATATGCTGGAAATATTCGAGCAACACCAGCTTGCATCACACCATTCCAAACCAACACTAACATGAAGCTCTTTACTTGTTGAATCCATATATATATATATATATACACACACACATATTTTGGGATTTATGGATTTAGTTTGGATTTTCTAGAATCTTTTGAATGATCATATTCACGTTTTCAACTTTTGTGGCGGTTGAGAAATAATTTGACTACAGAAAGAAATGGTTTAAGGTTAAAGAATAGTGGGATATTTAGAGGATAGGGTAGCTTGTATTAGAAGCTTCATATTTTTTTATTTATTAATTTATTTAGTTATTGCTACTTGTATTTGTCTTTTAAAAATCTGTATGATCACATACATACCCAAATCCAATGAAAATGGACATACACCTACAGTTCGACAATACAGTCCGAATGAAACTTGTTTCATCGAATTCCAATTCTGTTTATTCACACTGCGTATTTCTAAAGTCAAACTATCGATTGTTTTTCACATTAAAATCGCGCACGACCACATATTGACTCCACAAATCACGAAATTTAAAATTTAACAATAATTTAATATTTCGGATCCAACAAAATTAATTTCATCGAAAACGGAGGTCGTTTCCAAAAAAGGCTATTTTTAAGGCTCTAAATAAACCAATTAAATATTAATACATTCTAAAGCAATTTAATTAAATATTAATAAATTAATATTATAATATATATCCCATTAGAATATAATAAAGCTCCAAAATATACATATCTGGATTTATAACTCGTTATTTCAAAATCCAAGTTAAATCGATATTCAATTTATATTAAAATCCTTTTATAATATAAAAAAATCGCTATATATTATAAACGAATTCCATAGCGACTTTCTGGAATTTTGATTTGGATATAACTCACAATCTAATAGACAAAATCTCAATTTTTCTCTTTCATTAGAAAAATATCGTTCAATAGATTCGAACCTTTCTTGTTTATACGAATTCCAACTTATAATGAATGCTATATACCCACTTCATATATATTTCCGCTAACTTAGTTGTCGTTCTATTCGACTTGACCGGTATAAACATTGCATTATTAGTCAATTGATTCATAATCACCCAAATACTATCATGACCTGATCTAGTCCTTGGTAACCCATCGATGAAATCCATTGAGACTTGTTCCCATTTCCATTCGGGAATTTCCAACGGTTGTAACAAACCCTTTTGCTTAGCTTTAACTAGTCGGCAGTTCATGCACTTGGATATAAACTTCCCAACGTCTCTCTTCATCCCTTCCCAGTACTAGGTCTGCTTCATGTCTCGATACATTTTGTTACCACCGGGATGTATAGTCAGTTTCGAGTGATGACACTCCCTAAGCACTTCATTTCTCAATCCATTAATGTTGGGTACAACCAACCTCCCATTCTTTCTAAGCCATCCTTCTTGATCAAGTCCATACTTGTTCATTTCCCCAGCGTCGATACTCATCTCTACCTTGGAGATGATTTTCAATAGATTAGGACTGTCCCTCTGACTGGAACCGATCCGCTCAATCAAAGTTGGTCTGATCGTCAAACTTGATAGCTAACATCTCTGGGTCTAATTTACACTTAGATCTGAAGTAATATCCCGCGATATACTCCAGTTGCTTCCATTCCAGAAACATAGCCCCTAAATTGGCATGTCTTCTACTCATAGTATCGGTTACCACATTACCCTTGCCAGGTGCGTATGCGATATTGAAATCATACAAAGCCAAGAACTCTAACCTTCTCTGCGGATGAAGATTTAAATCCTTTTGAGAGAAAAGATACTTTAATGACTTATGATCGGTGAATAACAAGAATCTTTCTCCCAAGAGATAGTGTCTCCACATCTTCAACTCGAATACGATCGTTGACAATTCCAAATCATGGGTAGGATATCTTATCTCATGTGGTTTCAGTTGCCGACTAGCATAAGCTACAACCCTACCACCTTACATTAGTAAAACACCCAGTCTGGTACCACAGGCATCCATGTATGCCGTCATCTCTTCTTTCCTTTAAGAATAACTAACACTGGTGCACACGTCAACTTTTCTTAGGGTTTTAAATGCATTCTCGCACCTTTCGTCCCAGACGAAAGCTTGATTCTTCTTGATAAACAAAGTTAACAGTGTCGTTATCTTGGAGAAGTCTTGAATAAACTTATGATAATATCCAGCTAACCCCTGGAAACTTCTTACGTCCGTTGTATTCTTGGGCGTAGATCAATCTTGCACCGTAGCCACCTTCGCAGGATTGACGACAATACCATTCTATGAAACAACATGGCCTAAGAACCTCACTTCCCTCCTCTAGAAGTGACACTTAGAAAATTTCGCTTTCAATTGGTGTTTCCTCAACACCTCCATCACTGTCCTCAAATATCCCTTATGTTCTTCCTCTGTTCTCGAGTAAACCAAGATATTGTCTGCGAACGCAAGAACAAATTTACTTAATTGATCCTTGAAAACCCTATTCATAAGATCCACAAAAAATGTGGGTGCATTGGTCAAACCGAATGGCATGACCAACCACTCATAGAATCCAAACGGCATCCGAAATGCCATTTTAAATGTACCCTTAACTGCTACCCGGAGCTGATGAAATCCTGTCATGAGATCCAACTGAGAGAACACTCTTGGTCCATTTAATTGATCAAACAAAGCATCTATCCGCTGAAGTAGATACTTATTCTTCCTAGTCACCTTGTTTAACTTGCGGTAATCCACAAGCAAACGAAGGGAACCATCGGTCCTAGTAGCAAATACAACAAGTGCTCCCCACTCGGAAACACTTCTTCTGATAAATCCCTTCCTCAAAAGATTGCCTACTTGCACCTCGAGCTCTCTCTGCTCCCTTGGCACCATACAACGAAGTGGGATGATTATAGGTCTGGCATCTTTCTCTAAATCAATCCGAAATTTGATCTCCCGGTGTGTAGGAAGTCCGGTCACTTCCCCGAAGATGTTTGGATAATCGCCAACAATAGGCACATCTGATAACTCATCATGCTGGATGTCGAGGGAATTTAGAAAACTAGCCATCACCCATCACTAGGTAGGCAACCCAATACCACCCTCCGCCCATCATCCGCTCTAATGGTCACTGAAGACCCCTCACAGTCTACCACCACCCCATACCTTTGGAGCCAATCGATTCCCAAAATAATGCTAAATCCAGTAAAGCCCAAAACAAAGCAATCACAAGAAAACATACATCCATGACTCGAGAAGACCAAACTACGAGAAATCATACAAAGTCTAGGCAAACCACCGATCATGTTCGTCAAAATAAAGGTCTATCGACAATCTCGGGTTCCAATCCCAACCTGTCTACCAGGTCACTAGATATGAAGGAGTGGGAAACCCGGGTATCAAACAATACTCGAACAAGAACATCTTAAATAGAAAGTATACCTTGAATAGCGACACTCTTTCCCTTCTCCGCCACAGTTGGGGCATTCGACGAAGAAGGAACAACATTCATAGCATATGCTTTCACGATCTGCTTCTATTTAGGGGGTTGGGGACATTTATCCTTGAGATATCCCACTTGGCCACAGTTGAAGCACTTCTTGTCCGCTGGCTTTGCTCGACCATCTCTGGCACAGTGGCTTTTCTTGCCACAGCTAAAGCACTCAATTTCTTTCTTATCCTTCTTTTTTTGACCATCCTTGGTTTGGTTATGTTTCGTCTTAGGGTAAAGGCTCTCTGATCCCAATGCTTTACCCATAACAGATTCGAAAGTCACATCTATATGATTTATCAGCCTTTACCCTAGTACTTATCTAGGCCAGTTATCAACTTCTCGTTCTTCTTCTCAGCAGTATCGATAAGAGATAATCCATATTTCGATAAGGTATCGAATTCAGCAACATATTCCGAGACTGCCCTACCATTCTACTTAAGTTCCAAAAATTTCCTAAATAATTCTGATTTCTGAACAGCTGGAATAAACTTGTCACTGAAGCGAGTCTTAAACTGATTCCAATTAATTTGGTCCTCGGGAGTAGCCACTTTAATAGCATTCCACCAATTCATAGCCCATCCTTGAAGCTGACGCGATGCTAACTTTCTCTTCGTTGCATCATTGATCCTCAAATCCTCGAAGATGCGCTCACAACTATCAAGCCAATCTTGAACCTCCATAGCCGATTCCTTTCCGCGGAACGGCTTCCCACCATGGTTAGTATAATCCTTGTTAAGCTTGGCACAATTGGCTCTAGGCGCCTGCATTACAACACCACCACCATTAGCAGCATTGGGAACTGCTCCCTGAGCATCCCTAAGCATCTCTCGCATGAAGGCAGTAAACATTGTCCTTATATCAAGGACATTCCCGTTGTTGTCTCCTAAATCCGCTCCCTCTTCAACTCCCGATGCGGGGTTCCTCACCGTGCTCCTCGTATTTCTGCTCATTGTTCAATCTGTGAAGAGAAAATTATTAACCCTCTCCTTACTGGTGCCAGTGCAGTGCGAATTCATCCTTTGATATACTAACAGTATATATATAGTTTTTGAAAACCAAAATATCACAAATACGCACTCCTATATACATATACTATCTCCCTCTTATGTCTTCCCCTAGGTTAGACTACGTAACCTAGGCTCGAAATGCGCTGTGCTAATTCCCGACTGGCATGGGAAGGTCGTCAAAAGAAAGGGTTTACAACGGTGAATCATCAAGAACCTATAGTATATCTCACAGCACATAGAATAAAATATAGTAATAACATAACTTGATATAAAACAGGCGAGACAGTGCATAAGCTGAAAACTAAACCATATCCATCAGAGCAGCGGAATCCAAAATACAGCTTATGATCCAAACCATTATTACAACTTCAAAATACTGTCTCTAAAAAGGGAATAAAAGAGGTACACTACTAGTGCCCAAAGCCAGGACCAACAACAACACAGGGAGAATATATGTATATAGTATGTGGAAGCCTCCTTGTGACGGCCCGCCCCGCACCAACCGACATTTACTCCAAAAGTGCGTTGTACACATGTCCAGTTAGCACGGAACGGGTCGCCAAAAGGAAAGGGAAGAAGGAAATAAACATACAAAGAACCTGTAGAATGTCTCACAGCGCATAGGACAAAATATAATAATAACATACTTGGCATAAAACAGGAGAGACAATGCATAAGCTGAAAATCAGAACTAAACATCATAGCAGCGGAAATCCAAAATACAGCTTATTACAACTTTCAAACTGTCTCAAAGCAAAAGCAAGGTAAATGAGGTACACTACTAATGCCCAAGTAGCGACCACCAACGACACAGGGAGAATGTGTGTATATATATATATAATACGTGGAAGCCTCCTGCCCGCCTCCGGATCAGCTACTCGCACATCACCAGCTAACCTGTCTCTAGTCTGCTCGTGTGAGCACCCAGAGTAATAAGAGGAGACATAAAACTCTGGGTCAGACATAAAGCCGGGTATGAGCGATAAGCATCTAAAGTGAACAATAACAGGTAGACTAAAACATACCTGAACCTGGACCTGCAACCAAAGAGTTAGCACTACATACTGTACAACACTCTAAGGTATCATATCAAACAGTATAAAGATACGGAGGTGGGGGCAGTGTGCATGTCATAATGATGGCAAACAATCAAGCATAGCATCCATCCTCACATCTCTCACTCAGTGCGTAAAGTATACGATATTCACCACTTCGATCACCCAACATTCCTTGCTACGATCACTTTGCCCCATGAAGTCATAAATGGCTTCACTGCACTGATAACGTAGCCACTAATTCCTCGCTATGTCCACTTGCCCCATGGAGTTATTCACCCCATCTGCGCTGGCTCATAGCCTTACTAATCCTTACTATGTCCACTTGCCCCATGGAGTTATTCACCCCATCTGCGCTGGCTCATAGTCTTACTACGCATCACCTTGCCCCTCAGGTCATAATGACCCTACTGCACTGATAACGTAGTCTTGCTACCATCACTTTGCCCCTCAGGTCATAATGACCCTACTGCACTGATAAGTAGCCCATCATTCCTTTTTAGTGGTGAATCAAAGTTATGAACATCGACAACCCCTTAGCACACGTCCCGCAGCAAAATCCAACCATGAAGTGAACTCATTGGTTCCCAATTGGTTCCGGGATCCTGAGCTCTAACTTCCATTTGGACTACCTTTGCATCTCGGGTTATTGGTCATCACCATCGGATCGGATCGGATCAGCCTTCACATTCTTCAGCAGATCGGATCGGCCTTTGCATTCGGATCGGGTCGCGCCTCTTGCATCGGATCGGGTCGTGGTCCTCCGGCTCGTGGCTCCTCTTTCTGATTCGGATCGGCGTCACCACTTCGAATCGGATCGGGTTGCTTCATCCGGGTCGGGTCGTGTCTTCTGATCGGGTCAGATCGTCTCGCCTAGTACCCATCGACTCGTGAGCTCCCCACCCTCCTCTGGCTCGGATCGGAAATGCCTGTTGGTTCGGATCATGCTTCTACCACCGGATCGTGCCGCCTAGCTAAGTCGTGACCAACTCCTTCAAACGGATCGTGACGCCTATGCTGGAACGGATCGAGTCGCGCTCCCCTTCACCTTCACCGATCCGGATTCTGGGCCATTTCCTGCATGTTTCCTGCGACTGTTTTTACGCCATTCGACGGCGTTTTCGACCAATCTAACACTTCTAAACAATCACAAAGCATACCATACAGTCATAGCAACATGCATAATCAACCACAAACATCAAAACATCAATATAATAGGTAAAAATGGATCAAACATACCCAAAATCCCATATTTCCCCTTAAGCATGTTTAGGTGAAACTAATGATAGGATTAGCAAAACTTAACCAAACTAACCCAAATTCATATCAGAGGTCTAAAACATCATTCCGAATTTTATAAACATTTTTCCAGAATTTTATCATGTTTAAATTCGCTAATTAACACTAATCACCCCTAATTAGCCATAATTAGTGCAAAACTAAGCAAATCACTCACCTTATCCACAAAATAAACTAAGATCTGAAATAATGTTCTGATTTGATGCGAATCCCGATGCTAAACAGCAGCTCCAAGATTGATTAGGTGAAGATCTTCTTTGATTAGGGGTTGCTAAGCCAAATCCTTGACCAAAAGATGATTTGGAGGTGATTTAGAGGTTGGAGGCCATTTTTAGGGATCCTTGGTGATAAGTGGAGGCTAGAAAACTGAAATGGAATGATTCTCCATCTCATTTCAGCCCTCCCATAACCCTAATCCCGAAATGGGTTATGGGCCTACTCACTAATCACCCGATTTGGCCCAGTTAACCAGTTTTTTTCACCCTCCAAACCTTGTTTCAGCCATATCTCCCAAACGGTAAGCCCGTTTGACTATTATGACCACTCTACGGAAAGAGAAACTATCAAACGAATCAAATGGAAGTGGTTTCAGGTCAAAATTCCTTTCCAATCAAAAGTTATGGCCAAAACAGTACCGATTAGGGGCAAAATGGTCATTTAAAAATTGACAAAAATCATAAGCATGGGAAATGACTCCAATAGATGTTTCCCAAAGTTACATGACCATACGACTTCACATGGGAAAGAAATAAATATTCTACAATCCTATGATGTGTAGAATACGGGTCATTACACTCTCCCCCCCCCCCCCCCTTAAGAAATTTCGCCCCCGAAATTCCCTAATCCAAACATACACAAAGGTTCCCGCATGCCTATCAATCATGAAGCAACAATCAAACATGCAAAACAAGCTAAACAAGTCTATCCTAACATGCGGAATAACTAAATCGCAAAGTAAATCTTACCAGACAAAGAGTTCTGGATATGCCTTCCTAATGCTTTCTTCTGTCTCCCAAGTACAATCATTCTCGTTCTCGCCCCACTGAACCTTGACTAGCTTCACTGACTTCCTTCGAAGTTGCTTTGTATCGTGCCCCACAATACGGATCGGCTTGCGGTTCCCAACCGCCTCGGGTTCTACTTCGAAGTCCTCTAACTGATCAGGTGAAATAGTCACATTTGAGTCGTGAACGAACTTCCTCAACTGGGAAACATGAAACACATTGTGAACTCCTGCCATCTTCTCTGGTAAGCCAACTCTATACGCCAAATTCCCGACTAATTCAAGAACAGGGAACGGGCCAACAAATCTTGGTGCCAACTTGCCTCTCCTACCAAATCGTATCACGCTCTTCAACGGAGAGATCTTGACAAACACCAAGTCACCAACGGAGAATTTCAAGTCTCTTCTTCTCTTATCAGCATAGCTCTTCTGCCTACCTTGGGCAGCTTTCATTCGTTGTTGAATGATCTTGATCTTATCGGAAGTTTCCCTCACCACATCTGGTCCAAGCACAAACTTCTCGCCAGTCTCTATCCAACATGATGGTGAGTTGCACGGTCTCCCGTACAAAGCTTCATATGGAGCCATACCGATACTGGATTGGTAGCTATTATTATATGTAAACTCTACTAGGTGCAAATGGTCATCCCATGATCCACCAAAATCCAATATACAAGCTCTCAAGAGATCTTCCAATATACGATTCACCCTCTCTGTCTGACCGTCGGTCTGAGGATGATATGCGGTACTGAGATGTAATCCTGACCCTAGAGCCTCTTGTAAGCTCCTCCAAAACCCACTAGTGAACAACGGGTCTCGGTCACTCACAATGCTTTTGGGTACTCCATGAAATCTCACTACCCACTTCATATACAATTCTGCCAACTTGGCTGCCGTTCTGGTCGATTTGACTGGTATAAATCTTGCGCTCTTAGTCAATCGATCCACAATTACCCAAATGCTATCATATCCCGATCTAGTCCTTGGTAAACCATCGATGAAATCCATCGAGACTTGCTCCCATTTCCATTCGGGAATTTCTAATGGTTGCAACAACCCACTAGGTTTCTTTTGCTCGGCTTTAACTAGCTGGCAATTCATGCATTTGGATATAAACTTCCCAACGTCTCTTTTCATCCCTTCCCAGTAGTAAGTCTGTCTCATGTCTCGATACATCTTATTACCACCGGGATGTATAGTCAGTTTTGAGTGATGACATTCTCTAAGCACTTCATCTCTCAAACCATTCACGTTGGGCACAACTAATCTTCCATTCTTTCGAAGCCATCCATCTCGATCAAGCCTATACACGTTCATCTCCTCATCGATACCCATCTCTAACTTGGAGATGATTTCTAATAGATTAGGATCGTCCTTCTGGCTGGAACCAATCCGCTCTATCAAAGTAGGTCTGATCGTCAAACTAGCTAGCATAACTGGATCCAACTCGCACTTTGGTCTGAAATCAAACCCCGCGATATACTCCAGTTGCTTCCATTCAAGAAACATTGCCCCTAAGCTGGCATGTCTCCTACTCAAGGCATCGGCTACCGCATTACCCTTCCCAGGTATATATGTGATATCAAAATCATACGAAGCCAAGAACTCTAACCATCTCTGCTGACGGAGATTCAGATCTTTCTGAGAGAAGAGATATTTCAACGATTTATGATCGGTAAACAACTCAAATCTTTCTCCCAAGAGATAGTGTCTCCACATCTTCATCGCAAATACAATCGCTGCCAATTCCAAATCATGGGTAGGATACTTCTTCTCATGCGGCTTTAGCTGTCGACTAGCATAAGCTACAACCCTACCTCCTTGCATCAATACTGCACCCAGTCCGGTACCACAAGCATCCGTGTATACCGTCATCTCTTCATTCCCCTTAGGAATGACTAACACTGGCGCATGCGTCAACCTCTCCTTTAGACTCTTGAAGGCATCCTCACATACTCCGTCCCAGACGAAGGACTGATTCTTCTTAGTCAACTGAGTCAATGGTGCTGCTATCTTGGAGAAGTCCTGGATAAACTTACGATAATATCCAGCTAATCCCAAGAAACTTCTTACATCTGTTGCATTCTTGGACGTAGGCCAATCCTGTACCATAGCTACCTTCGCAGGGTCCACGGCAATACCACACTCTGAAACAACATGACCCAAGAATCTTACTTCCCTTCTCCAAAAATGACACTTAGAGAATTTTGCTTTCAATTGGTGTTTCCTCAACACCTCCATCACTATCCTCAAGTGCCCTTTGTGTTCCTCCTCTGTCCTTGAATAAACAAGGATATCATCCACGAACACAAGAACAAACTTATTCAACTGATCTCTGAATACTCGATTCATAAGATCCACAAAGTAGGCTGGTGCATTGGTCAACCCAAACGGCATGACCAACCACTCATAAAATCCAGACGGCGTCTAAATGCCGTTTTCGGAACACTCTCATCCGCTACTCGAAGCTGATGAAATCCTGTCGCGAGGTCCAACTGGGAGAACACTCTTGCTCCTTCCAACTGATCAAACAAATCATCTATCAGCGGTAGAGGATACTTATTCTTCCTCGTCACCTTATTCAACTCGCGATAGTCCACACACAAACGAAGGGAACCATCTGCCTTAGTGGCAAACACAACTGGTGCTCCCCACTCGGAGACACTCCTTCTAATCAATCCCTTCTTCAAAAGATTGCTGACTTGCACCCCGAGCTCTCGTTGCTCCCTTGGTGCCATACGACGAAATGGCATCACTATAGGTCTGGCATCTTTCACTAAATCAATACGGAACTCAATCTCTCGGTGTGGTGGAAGCCCGGTCACCTCCTCGAAGACGTCCGGATACTGGCCAACCACGGGCACATCTGACAACTCATCCTGCGGGATGTCGAGGGAATTTACAAAACTAGCCATAACCCCATCACTAGGTAGACTACCAAACACTACCCTCCGCCCATCATCCGCCCTCACTGTCACCAAAAGCCCTCACAGTCTACCACCACCCCGTATCTTTGGAGCCAATCGACTCCCAATATAATGCCATACCCAGTAAAACCCAAAACAAAGCAATCACATACAAACATACATCCATGACTCGATAAGACCAAATTCCTGCAAATCATACTAAGGCTAGTCGAACCACCAATCGGGTTCGTCACAACCAATGGTCTATCGACTATCTCAGGTTCCAGTCCCAACCTATCTACCAGGTCACTAGATATGAAGGAACGGGAAGCCCCAGTATCGAACAAAACTCGAACTGGTATATCATAAATAGAAAGCATACCTTGAATAACAACATTCTTTCCTTTCTCCGCCGCAGTTGGGGCATTCGACGAAGAAGGAATAGCATCAAGAGCATATGCTTTCACAATCTGCTTCTCCTTAAGAGGTTGCGGACACTTGTCCATCTGATGTCCCACTTGACCACAGTTGTAGCACTTCCTTTCCGCTGGCTTGGCCCGACATTCCTTAGCATAATGGCCCTTCTTTCCACAGCTGAAGCACTCAACATCCTTCTTGCTCTTTTTCTGACCACCCTTAGATTGGTCTTGCTTCCTCTTATTCTGAGAGTTATTCTTGCCTCCACCGCCTGCTAGCGGCTTTGGCCCTTCTGCAGATGCAGCCTCAGTCTTCGACTTAGGGTAAAGACTCTCTGATCTCAAAGCTTTCCCCACGATCGATTCAAAAGTCTCATCGATGTGATTAATAAGCATTTCCCCCAAGTACCCATCCAAACCAGTAATGAACTTCTCATTCTTCTTCTCAGGAGTATCAATGAGAGACAGTCCATACTTCGACAAAGTGTCGAACTCAGCAATATAATCAGAAACTGCCCTGCCACCCTGCTTGAGTTCCAAGAACCTCTTGAACAACACCGACTTCTGGGCAGCTGGAATAAACTTCTCGCTAAAGCGAGCCTTGAACTGAACCCAAGTAACCTGGTCCTCTGGAGTAGCTGTTCTAATGGCATTCCACCAATTCATCGCTCGCCCTTGCAGCTGACGAGACGCTAGCCTTCTCTTCATCGCATCCTCAAGACCCAAGTCATCAAAGATACGGTCACAGCTATCCATCCAGTCTTGAACATCTGTGGCCGACTCCGTTCCGTGGAACGGCTTCCCACCAAGATTAGTGTAATCCTTGCACAACTTGGCGAATTCGACCCTAGGTGCCTGCACTACTGGGCCATCACCAACTCTGGGATTGGGAACTGCCCCTTGCACTTCTCTAAGCATGTCTCTCATGAGGTTGGTAAACATCGCCCTCATGTCAGCGACATTCCCATTATTGGCCCCTCTACCAGTACCTCTAACATGTCGGCTCATCGTCAATCTGTAAAAGGGAAACGATTAACGACCCCATAGTGGTACTAGTGCAGTGCAACTTCATTCTTATACTACTAATAGTATATATATACATAGCTTTTGAAAACCAAAGTAATCACAAATACGCGCTCTCATATACGTACTAACTCTCCCTAGTGTCTTTCCCTAGGTTAACTACGCAACCTAGAGCTCTGATACCAAGTGTGACGGCCCGCCCCGCACCAACCGACATTTACTCCAAAAGTGCGCTGTACACATGTCCAGTTAGCACGGAACGGGTCGCCAAAAGGAAAGGGAAGAAGGAAATAAACATACAAAGAACCTGTAGAATGTCTCACAGCGCATAGGACAAAATATAATAATAACATACTTGGCATAAAACAGGAGAGACAGTGCATAAGCTGAAAATCAGAACTAAACATCATAGCAGCGGAAATCCAAAATACAGCTTATTACAACTTTCAAACTGTCTCAAAGCAAAAGCAAGGTAAATGAGGTACACTACTAATGCCCAAGTAGCGACCACCAACGACACAGGGAGAATGTGTGTATATATATATATATATAATACGTGGAAGCCTCCTGCCCGCCTCCGGATCAGCTACTCGCACATCACCAGCTAACCTGTCTCTAGTCTGCTCGTGTGAGCACCCAGAGTAATAAGAGGAGACATAAAACTCTGGGTCAGACATAAAGCCTGGTATGAGCGATAAGCATCTAAAGTGAACAATAACAGGTAGACTAAAACATACCTGAACCTGGACCTGCAACCAAAGAGTTAGCACTACATATTGTACAACACTCTAAGGTATCATATCAAACAGTATAAAGATACGGAGGTGGGGGCGGTGTGCATGTCATAATGATGACAAACAATCAAGCATAGCATCCATCCTCACATCTCTCACTCAGTGCGTAAAGTATACGATATTCACCACTTCGATCACCCAACATTCCTTGCTACGATCACTTTGCCCCATGAAGTCATAAATGGCTTCACTGCACTGATAACGTAGCCACTAATTCCTCGCTATGTCCACTTGCCCCATGGAGTTATTCACCCCATCTGCGCTGGCTCATAGCCTTACTAATCCTTACTATGTCCACTTGCCCCATGGAGTTATTCACCCCATCTGCGCTGGCTCATAGTCTTACTACGCATCACCTTGCCCCTCAGGTCATAATGACCCTACTGCACTGATAACGTAGTCTTGCTACCATCACTTTGCCCCTCAGGTCATAATGACCCTACTGCACTGATAAGTAGCCCATCATTCCTTTTTAGTGGTGAATCAAAGTTATGAACATCGACAACCCCTTAGCACACGTCCCGCAGCAAAATCCAACCATGAAGTGAACTCATTGGTTCCCAACTGGTTCCGGGATCCTGAGCTCTAACTTCCATTTGGACTACCTTTGTATCTCGGGTTATTGGTCATTACCATCGGATCGGATCAGATCAGCCTTCACATTCTTCAGCGGATCGGATCGGCCTTTGCATTCGGATCGGGTCGCGCCTCTTGCATCAGATCGGGTCGTGGTCCTCCGGCTCGTGGCTCCTCTTTCTGATTCGGATCGGCGTCACCACTTCGAATCGGATCGGGTTGCTTCATCCGGGTCGGGTCGTGTCTTCTGATCGGGTCGGATCGTCTCGCCTAGTACCCATCGACTCGTGAGCTCCCCACCCTCCTCTGGCTCGGATCGGAAATGCCTGTTGGTTCGGATCGTGCTTCTACCACCGGATCGTGCCGCCTAGCTAAGTCGTGACCAACTCCTTCAAACGGATCGTGACGCCTATGCTGGAACGGATCGAGTCGCGCTCCCCTTCACCTTCACCGATCCGGATTCTGGGCCATTTCCTGCATGTTTCCTGCGACTGTTTTTACGCCATTCGACGGCGTTTTCGACCAATCTAACACTTCTAAACAATCACAAAGCATACCATACAGTCATAGCAACATGCATAATCAACCACAAACATCAAAACATCAATATAATAGGTAAAAATGGATCAAACATACCCAAAATCCCATATTTCCCCTTAAGCATGTTTAGGTGAAACTAATGATAGGATTAGCAAAACTTAACCAAACTAACCCAAATTCATATCAGAGGTCTAAAACATCATTCCGAATTTTATAAACATTTTTCCAGAATTTTATCATGTTTAAATTCTCTAATTAACACTAATCACCCCTAATTAGCCATAATTAGTGCAAAACTAAGCAAATCACTCACCTTAGCCACAAAATAAACTAAGATCTGAAATAATGTTCTGATTTGATGCGAATCCCGATGCTAAACAGCAGCTCCAAGATTGATTAGGTGAAGATCTTCTTTGATTAGGGGTTGCTAAGCCAAATCCTTGACCAAAAGATGATTTGGAGGTGATTTAGAGGTTGGAGGCCATTTTTAGGGATCCTTGGTGATAAGTGGAGGCTAGAAAACTGAAATGGAATGATTCTCCATCTCATTTCAGCCCTCCCATAACCCTAATCCCGAAATGGGTTATGGGCCTACTCACTAATCACCCGATTTGGCCCAGTTAAGCAGTTTTTTTCACCCTCCAAACCTTGTTTCAGCCATATCTCCCAAACGGTAAGCCCGTTTGACTATTATGACCACTCTACGGAAAGAGAAACTATCAAACGAATCAAATGGAAGTGGTTTCAGGTCAAAATTCCTTTCCAATCAAAAGTTATGGCCAAAACAGTACCGATTAGGGGCAAAATGGTCATTTAAAAATCGACAAAAATCATAAGCATGGGAAATGACTCCAATAGATGTTTCCCAAAGTTACATGACCATACGACTTCACATGGGAAAGAAATAAATATTCTACAATCCTATGATGTGTAGAATACGAGTCATTACACTCCTGCTCGTCTCTGGGAAGCTACTCGTGCATAACCACCTAACATGTCTCTAGTCTGCTCATTTAGGAGTACCCATAGTAAAAAAAGAGACATAAAACTCTGGGTCAGACGAAAGTCTAGTGTGAGCGATAGCAAATCTGTGCAGCTAAATAAAGCAATAACAGGTATAAATAATCATATCTGATAAGGACCTGCAACCAAAGAGTTAGCAAAACAAGATGTACAATACTCTAAGGTAACACTAACACAGAATGTAAAATGGAAGTGTATGTGTCATGGTGATAGCAAACATAGTAATCATCCTCACATCTCTCACTCAATGCGTAAAGCATACGATATTCACTACTTTGATCACCAAATTCATTGGGACCATGACAGAGTCCCACTCCGTACAACTATTGCTACGACCACTTTGCCCTTTGGTGCTATGACGGAGTCCCACCATGTCCAACTCTGACCCTACTGCACTGGTCCATTGTCAATAACCCTAACGGGTCAATCAGTCCACAATTCCCTGGCTCTAGTTCGTCTACATGCCCCTCTCTCAATGGTGAACCAAAGTTATGGATATTGATAACCCCTTGGCACACGTCCTGCAGCAAAGCCCAACTCATGAAGTTAACTCATTGGTTCCCATCTGAATCCTGAGAAATAACTTCTCACTTGGACTTCCTTTACATCTCGTTTTTTTGGTCTTCCCTTCATCCTCGGTTCGGTCTAGCTCTTTTTGTTAGGTTTGTATGTTTTAGTTCGGTCCAGTGCTGAAGCTTCCATTCGGTTCGTGGCTCGGGGGAACCCTTTCAGTTTGTCCTCCTTATCGGTTCGTGAGTCCAGGCGGCTCGCGGTGCTCGAGTGCGAGCGGTTCGATTCGAGGTGGCGAGATCGAGTCGGTTCGGGGTGCATGTAGCATGAGCCGGTCAGTTCGTGAGCTCCTTCAGGCATCAGGTCGGTTCGTGAGTGCCTCCACCGAGCAGGGTCATGCCCCCATGTCACGAACCACGCCATGTAGCTGATTCCAGCAAGCAAATTTTGCCATACGACGGCGTTTTCAACCATTCTAACTTTCCTATGCAATCATAAAACATCCTAAACAATAGTAACGACGTATAGGTTCAATCAAAAAGATCAAAACATCAAGCATATAGGTTATTTTAAATCAAACATACCCAAAATCCATGATTTCCCCCTTAATCCCCTAAATTCCGGGATTAGCAAACTTAATCCAAATTAAACCGAATTTATACCGATGACATAAAATATTATTTTAGAATTTCTACATATTCCAGGATTGGCTCGGATTATAATGCGGTGTAGCAGCTCTACCTCGAATTTTATGCTAATCCGACTTGATTTGATGTAGTTTTGCTTAACTAGTGATTAGAAAGTGATTAGAGAGAGATTTAGAAGATGGAGGCCTTTACTAGGGTTAGAGAAATGTTTGTGGCGGCTGGAAAAATGAAAGGGAATGTTTCTCCAAATCCTTTCAGCCCTTCCATAACCCTAATCCCAAAATGGGTTATGCGCCTAGTTTCAGCCATATCTTCCAGGAGGTACGCCGTTTGATTAATGTGACCACTCTATGGAATGGGAAACCATCATCCAAATCCAATGGAAGTGGTTTTAGGTCAAAACTCCTTACCAGTCAAACGTTATAGGCGAAACAAGATTCGCCAGGTGTAAAACGGTCATTTAAAATCCAAAAAAAATCGTAAATGTGGGAAATGACCTCAATAGTCATTTCCTAAAGTGACACAACCATATGACTTCGCATGAAAATAAAATAAATATTCTACGATCCCCCGATACGTAGAATACAGGTCGTTAAAAGTGGACTGGTGCGTTTGGACCAGTTAATTACTGCAGCTTCATACACTTACCAGTCGACTGGTAATATACATAACAGTCGACTGGTCAGCTATGAAACAACAGGGTACGTTTGAATTCAAACAAACAAACACGACTGCTCAAAGAGAATTGCCTAGAACACATACCAATCGACCAGTACTATACAGACTAGTCGACTGGTCCGAAAAGGTGCGTCTTTTTCTGAAAAGAAATAGACGTTGTTGTTCGAAGAGTTTCAACAATTTATTCAAACGGAAGCAGCTGTATCTCCCCAATTCTACAAAAACTGGACCACACTCCAGTTTTGAATCACTCGAATTCTTTGCTACATCTTCTTCTTTCTACATTCTCTGTCTTCTTTCTAAATTTATTGAGTTATAGTTCTGCAGGCTACAGTTCTATTATCTTGTCACTGCAGCGATCTAATCTTAGATAGCGAATCTTCGTGCTTGTGCAAACACGCCGATTAAAGATACTGAATCTCTGCTCCGTTGTATCTTCGAACAGATTTGCACCTATACTCTTGCACTATAATAAGAGGGAAAATACTGTTTTAGGATAGCGATCAACAATCGTGCCTCAGAGATTTATACATAAGAAGATTCAGCGTCTAATTCATCCAACAACAAATACATTCTTTTGATAAGCTTAATTCTTGTCACCTGTTATGAACCTAATTCGTGCTGGTATTTGATGTATATATTGACGGTTATAATAAAGGCTGAGAAATGCATTTTCATTCCACTTTATAATTAATATTTTACCTATCAAATTCATTTGAAGATCTATACACTTACACAGAAAATTAAGCCAATTATGCTTGTTATTTTCTCAAGAATAATGGGAAACACTATCATCATGTTCGCATGTGCCAAATGTTTCAAGCCTTCTTCTTCCATTGATTCTCAGACTGCATATTTTGTTGTGTCCTTGCTTTATCAAAATTTGCTCCTCTTCAAATCAACAGATCAGGTACTTCTTATTTCAGTTCTATACACATCTGCAGACTACAGTATTATAAAAGAATTTAACCAATGAGCGTAATATCACAATTTCAACATCATTGAATTAGTCTGACCAACTTATTTCATTTATCAAATGTTTTTTCCATTTTATATTATATGACTCTACTACTTCAGCAGCTGGTTTGGTACTTGTGGCATATGCAAGACCGCCATCACGGATATATTTGCCAAAGGCATTTTTATATTTTCAACATGTTGTAACGTCCCGTATTTTTAGCAGTCAAATATTTTATTTAATATATTATTTTAGATATTATATTTGGAATATTAATGGATTTTAATATTGAATTCGTTATTTAAATGAAGTTTGAATGTTATATATTTATATAATTACAAACTGAGCTCGAAATGGCGCGACAGTTCGTGATATGGAGTTTTGAACATCAACTGAATATACAGGATCCGATATAAGTCGTATTTCTGTGAAACAAGAAGCGTTGGGATCGTGTAGACTATAATTTTCATATGAAGAGAAAAATCCAGATTTCGTGTTATAAATTGTTAGTTATGGCCAAATCAAATTTTGAAATAGTCGATATGGAAATCGTTATTAAAATATAGGCATTTAAAACAGCCGTTTTGCAAACAGTCTCCGTTATCGATGAAATTAGTGTCATTGGAACCGTAATGTTAAATTATTGCCTGGTATTAAAATCCATGGCAAACTGATGTCGTATGTGACCACGGCAACCGTAAATGCCCATTCATTTGTTATAACGGGTAATTAATTTAATTTAATTTAATTTAGTAGAGAGATATTTGAGTGTAACTTGAGCAGATGATCCAATTAAGCCATGAAACCAATTCCGTTGAGTTCGTATCGATGATTAGAGTCAGGATAGGTATATTGTTTGTTATTTTAGGAGACCGGTTAATTTGGTGTCCAAAATAGCATTGTGGTGCGTGTGAACATAGCATACCGGGAAATAGTTTCAGAATGCGATGAAACTAGTGTCGTTGGGTTCGTATTAATTAATTATCATAGAATTTTCAATTTTCATGTCAATTGGACTCACCGTTTGATCGTGGCAACGGTAAACGCCCTAATCAATTATGTTATTTTGTCAATTCAGAAAAGGGTAACTTTAAACGAATAAACGACTGGCCAAATGAACTCCGATTTGGGCGAAACAAGATTCATTGGATCTGTAAGGAAGAGGTCTAGTAAAATGTCAAAGCCTCATATTTATTGATTTTTTTCTATAATTTTAGGAATTTTAAATGCTTGATTTTTTATCGATAATTATAAAGGACTTTTCACAAACGATGTCGGAATTTGACGGAACATGTCCCATTATGTCCAGAATATTTTTTTATGATAGGATTAACTTATTTTGTCAAAAATAGTGATCGTATGTGTTTGTTTTAATTTGATTCTTAGCGAGTAAACTTAATAATAATATAATAATCTCCCCTCATCTATATATACCCTTACATATCAGTCAAAACCCTATTTTTGTTTGCCTTGTGGTCAATTCATTTACCTTCCACCATCCAAGTATTGAATGGCCTGAAACACAAGATAATTTCTCCCTCTGATCTCATAATTCACTCATTTAAATCACGAATACCCAACTGCAATTCTATTCATATCAACTGTTACTTCGAATATCAACCGTTATCTCACTTTGATTGGATTTGGTTCACCAAGTTGGCCAGGAATCAGCCTCAAAGGCCCCGCATTCGAAGCAAGATCGGAGGAAATTGGGGATGTCGAGTTACTGGGCAAGGGGGCGAAGGCAAAGGAGGTTGGTGTGCTTCTGGGGTTCACGTCTAATCGAGGTCGGAGGGTGGGATGGTTGTGCAGTGCGATGAAGTAGGAGTCGAGTTTTTTGAAGGTATCTGGAAACATGTATAAATGAGAAGGAGCAGTGGTGTTTAAAACTATAATTAAGTAAAGTCGATCAGCCTTGGAGCAGTATCGAAGACAAGGCCTGGATTCCTATTTCCTAAAGTAATCGGCCACAGTTTACACATTTATAACGTAATTAGCTTTTGTTTATAAAGTGGTTAAAGACTTAATTATAGTAAATTAAATTATGGAATTCAAACATAAATCGTTACAAGTTTTCTTGAATCGAATTGCAAAAAGACAGAAGCAAATAACGCAAAGGGTATTGATCAAATTTTCTGGACAATGAAGTTTAGGAAAAAACTAAACGGAGAGGGGCTTTGGGAAACGCCTGAGTTCTTGAAAGCAGAAACCAAGTAGAAACAAACAGGAATTTATCAATCGAAATAATTATTAATGTAATTAGTTTACACTAACCAATTATTTATAAATTAATTAAGGAAATTAATAATATAATTAAATCATATATCCAATCATGTTTATAACTTGTTAGTGGATGAGTAGAATGGAACGAAATGATTTACAACGAAATCGTCGTAAAGAAAACTACATTATGGATCTGGACTGGACAGAATTGGGATCAACCGGAATGTTTGATTTTTAATTAAAATAAACGTTTGCTTGATTTAATTAAACCGAGCCGGTAGCAACGAATCAACCCAAGGTGAGTTAAACTCACACAATTTTTTCCATTTATATATTATATAAATTGGGTTTTTATTTTGTGTGCTCTGTTTGCTAATGGTTGACTGTTTGCTAGTATTATAATTATTTGTTGGTTTAACTGGTGAAATTAAACCGTTGTTTAATTTCGGTGAAATACCAAATCGTTATTTTAACGATTGTAACTTACCTTGTTGGTCACATTTACAAAATAAATGTGTTTAATTGTTTGAATTGTTTTGTTAGTTGGTTGATGTTAAATGACCGTTATTTATTATTATGGAAATTATCAGTTAATGGAATTGAGTGATATGATTTGAGATAACCGTTTTGGGTACAAGGAAGAATAGGTTGGAGGGGTCCAACGAGATTCCTCAAATATATTATTTATTTTCATATTATCATATATGGACTGTCATGATTGGGTGATTGATTTGATTACTGATCATTGACTGAAAATTCAACCTGTATTTTGTTTTAACCAATGGGCAATATTGGTTGGGTAATCGGCAGTAAATGGCCTGAGAATAAATTGTTTTGTTATATTGATTTACCGTCAGGTGAATCGATAGAACTGAAGTTATAAAATTTATTTTTATAGCTGGAAATAGATTTTGAAATATATTATTTTGATTAAAAGTTTATAAACAAGAAATAAATATTTATTATTTATTTAATTAATTTATAATTAATTATTAGTTGATTTTATAAAGTAAATTCTGATGTAAATCAGATTTATAAACAAGTGATTAGAAATTAACCGAATGGTTTAATTTGGATAATGGTTTTGTGGAGAAACAATTAAATGGGATTATTTAAATTAATTTAAAATGAGAACTAATGGGAATCAGTTAACGAGATAACAATGTTCTGAGAACATAAGTCGACTGTTTTATCTGAAATTAATTATTTAATTAGTTTGATTTGAATTAACCTAATAAAATAATTTTAATGAATATTGCTTAATTTTGATAAGATTTTAAAAAGGAAATTAATATTTATTTTAGTAAATAAAGGGATCTACTTTTGAAGTAGTTAATGATCAAAGTAAATTATTATTTTAATTAATAATAATTTAGAAAATTACTTTTTAATGGAAATTCATTTAAAAAGTAATCGAGGTTGAAATGAAATCTAGTTGAATGGTGAAATGAGTTTATGATACCCTCAAACTTAGTGCGTTTTTCTCACTCTGGTTCACCGGACTGACCCGGTGTTTTGTAAATGCTTAGGGTTAAACTGGGGTATACATGTCCAGGATATTGGATGCTGCGAAGTCCTGAGACAAGATGGAGGTGTTCAGACGTATGAGATTATATGGCGTGTATTCCGCTGTGTATTGTGTATGAGGACAGGTTATTATAACTGTCCAGATTTGTGATGTACTCTGACATTGTAAGTATCTTAAAAGCTCTCAGTAAAGATTTATTTCTATGTTATATTTTGTTCCGCTGCGATGTGAGACTCTTTGTTGTATTTGTTGTTCTTCTTCTCCTATTCTAATATTTCTTTCTTTCTTATCTCACCCTCTAATTTCCTTCTAATAACTATCCAGTGTTTTCGGTGTTTGGAAGATCGGCATGGATATGGAATTGTATTTATGTCGATTTTCGGGGCCGAAAATCCTTGGGTCGTTACACGTGACTAGCTTCAACCAATGCTCAAGCAATGTGAACTCTTCCAGGAGCTACACCATCTCCTGTTGTCTTGTATAACTAGAGTTACATCCAACCCGTAGGTTGTAATATCAGCCTACATATACACTAGATATAACTTATTTCCACTATGGCAGGGACTTCCCTATTTCTCCGAACTGCCTTCCCAACATTCCCTTGAAAAATTATAAGTATTATTTTGTAGAAAACAATAACAGTACTCACATGTTGCCTGGCTTTGCAACATTTTTTGAAATTCTAATAGTAACAGCTATTGCTTTCCATTCATCAATGATTTCCCTCTGATTTTGGTTACAACTCCCATCAGTAGCATTGGATATGGCAGAAAATAAAAAAGCAAACAAAGAGACTGAATACATACATTTGATGGTGACCAAAATCAAGGTGATACATTGACTATTGCAACATCATTAGATCCACATGCATTAGATCCACGAGCAGCAGATCCGCGACTAAGCACAGGTATTGTATCCATAACTGGGTGCGAGGACAACAACGTCCAAGGGTAATGGGGGGATGATAGGCTTGAGACTCTAGGTTTTGCAGTGATAGGTTGAAGAACTAGGCAGGAAGAATGCTTTTTTTTGAAGCGGTGATTTTAATTTTGAGTTGAGGACGGAAGAACGAAAAATAACGTTGGAGACGGGGAAGGGTAACAGAAGGGTTAAGCGGGAAACGAAATTTAATGGAGGGAAAACAAAAATTAGAGCATGCCTGATGAAGGATGATTTTTTTTACTTTTGTTGAGATGTTTTTAACTATAAAAATAGCTAATAAATATTATGTGTTATTTCTAATAAATTAAATACTACTTGTTAATTTTTTCTTATTACTACTTAATTATAATTGAGTAGTAATAGTTAAATATTAATCATTATGTATATATTATTAGTTATTAATTGTAATTATTAACTAATATTTACTACATTTGAATTAGTACATATATATTATCAATTATTTAACTTTAATAGTTTAATACTAACTATTAATTATTAATTAAATTCGTAAACCATTAAATATAATTAATAAATATTAATATATCTATAAACTATTGTTTATTTCTAGTTTATTAACTAATATCAATAAATATATAGTTTACTAACTATAATTGTAACAACCAGGAAAATCCGAACCAATTTAAAATTTTTATTTTGGCAATTTTAATGAATTTTGAATATTTAAAAGGAATTATTTTAAATAATAACAATGAGAAATTTATTTTGAATAGAATTAGAACGTATATATTTATTTGAATCGATGTTAGAATATAAATATTTATTTTAATTATAAAAGGAATTGGAAATGGCGTGGTAGTTTGAAAATTCGATTTCAAATTTCTAATGAATGTACATGATTCAAAATAAACCTGATTTTACCGAAACCAAAAATATTAGAATATATTTGAAGATATCTTCCCAATGAATCTGAAAAATCAAAATTTCATAGCGGGAATAAAAAGTTATGCCAAGTTGAAAATTCAAAATAGTCGCTATGGAATTTTAGCCCTTAAAAATGGAAATTTTGCAAACGACCTCCGTTTTCGACGAAACCACTTTTGTTGGATCTGGGATGTCAAGTTATTACTATATTCCAAAATTCATAATTTTTGGGATTAATATGTGAGCGTGGCAAAAGAAAACATGTTTTAACAGTTTTAGTCAATTTGGATCAACAAGAAAATGGTCATTTTTCAAACGGTCTCCAAATTTGACGAAATTAGTTTTGTTAGGACCGTATCGTCAATATGAAGCTAGAAATAATTTTTCTGGAATTTTTGGGGTCCGTATGTGGCCCCGAAAAATTGGAATGTGCGTTCAAATTCAATATATAGATTTATATTTTGATTTTGACGGAAACTGATCGTAACAGCCAAACCGGCATACGAAATATATCCCATTGTGTTCGTAATGGGGGTAATTAGCTGAGGATGACAGTCGTTGGGTTCGATTTGGGATTCGAAAGAAAAATCAACCTTAACTGAATAATAAAATAAATTAAATAATATATATAAGGGGCTATAACCCTAGATTTTCCTCAAACTAAAAATTGTGCCCCTCTTTCTTGAAAACCTGCTGCCCTCTCAGCCTTACACCCCCGTCGTTCGTCGCTCCCTCTCCTCCCTTCCAGTGCTGCCGCCAACCGCGCCTCCCCGCAGACCACCCCCTCCTTCTCCGCTCTTCTCTCTCTCTCCTCTTCCATCTCCTTAAACCCTGAAGCCCCCCACCCCCAAACCCTAGCTCCGCGACGACAACCGTCACTGCCGCAATGGGTCCGTCCCCCACCAGTGCGCCTCAGCCTCTCTTTTGGTCATCCCCTCCAACGCGAGCAAACCCCCTTCCTCCCCCTTTGAACTGTAAGTTTTACTTTTAATTTGTTTCAAATTCTTAGCTTAATTAAATTAAATAGCAATGTGTTTAAATCAGTTTTCATGAACATAAGGACTTGATTTTCATTTTATTTTTATTTAGAGAAAGATTACATTTTTATATAGAGAAAGATTATATTTGTATAATATAAAAAACATTAGCTTTTTATAAATAAAAAGACATGATTTTTGTGAAGTATAAAAATATGATTTTTAATCGTATGAAGATAGGGTTTTATATCGTATAAAGTTGAGATTTTTATACATATATAGTTATGATTTTTATAATATGAATAATGTTATGAAAATATTATTTTTAGTTAGATAAAAATATAAAAATTATCGTATGTATGTAATAATATAAAGATTTGATTTCTATATATGTAGAATGGCGATAAAAATATAATTTTTATTTTGTAGGAAGAATTACAATAATATGTGATTTTTATAGATAAAAATACGATTTTTATAATGTTTTCGTTATGATAAAGATACGATCTTTATATGGATATCATTAAGATAAAAAATTATTTTTTTATTATATATGAAGCGAAATAAAAATTCGATCTTTATATAAGAAGTAGAAATATAAAAATATAATTTTTATATAGAAAGAAGCGTTGTAAAAATATAAGAAGTAGAAATAAAAATATGATTTTTATTTATTGGGATGAGGCGATAAAAAATATGATTTTTATTATCTAGAAAGCGAAGTAAAAAACGTGATTTTTATATTACAGAGATAATAAAAATATGATTTTATTATCTAGGAAACAAAGTAAAAATAGGATTTTTATATGTATGGAAGGTAAATAAAGATACAATTTTTATACATGAAGTGATAATATAAAAATGTGATTTTTATCATATAAGTAGCAAAGTAAAAATACGATTTTTATTGTTTGAATGGTTAAATGAAAATATGATTTTTAATGTATAAACATCGGATTAAAAATATGATTTTTACTATGAACAGAGGGAAAAGGTTGCATTGGAATTTTGGGTAAATCCAAACAATTTAGAAATAAAGGATGATGGAGTGGATCCCAAAGGTGAGAACTTCTCACTTTAATTTATTTTCTAGTTAAAATATATACTAGGATGCAGACGGTGCTTAGCTGCACCCGACACCCTTCGTCCACAGACCATGGACGACTTGTTTGTTTATTTGATTTTGTTGTGAAAATTGTTTGTGTGATGTGGAATGGAATAAAATATTTTATAGTTAAAAATATAATTTTTTGACGTGTATACGAATAGAATAAATATTTATAAACAAATCATACAATTTGTTTATGTACACATTTGACTGATATTGATTGAGACGATAAATTTACACATCGCCCAACTGCATAAATAAAATTCATTATTTGTTGATTGAAACCCCACACGGTATTGGGATGATACTGGACATACACTAATCCCAATATTTAGTTGTATGTCAATCGATTGGTTGACAAACCGCTATAAGCGTTAAATATTTATATTTGATGCTTATGCAGTGTAGAATGCACTTTGGATGATGGTTGACTGTGTTTGATTGTTATTGTGTACATTTGTGTATGAAATCCATATAAATCAAATTATATGGTAATTGACTGTGTCTGATTCCAGTTCAAAAAGAACGAATATTTTAAAATAATATTCAGTAAAAGATCAAAAATCTGATTTTGATGTCCGATTTGGGATGGACACGTATATATTTAAATATATATAGCCGTGTTGATTAGATTAACACCATTTTGACGTGAACGATATTTATATCGGTTTTATTCATCTTTATAATGAATATCGAAAAAGAATTGATTTCAAAATATAATGTTTTGAAAATATTATCATTTATATATCGATGATACGAAATATTCAATTTTGATTAGAAATTGAATATGAAATTGAAATCGTTTTGAAAACGAATTTAAAACAATTTATAAAATACGTTTTAAATGGAAATCGACGAAATATATATAATATTTATAATATATATATAATGGCCTGAATAGGATGCGATGCGTCGCCGCAGTTCGTGAATTTCGACCATTGACATCGAACGAACATTACGGGAGATCCGACCGTCGTCTCCTAAAACTGGAACTGTTGGGTTCGTATCGAAAAGAGCTTTCTAACGAATATGAGAAATTTGAGATCTAACTGTTGGATTTGGAATTATGTCCAAATCAAATTTGGTAAAGGTCATGTAAGTGCAGTTCGATGGTCGTTCATGGAAATCGAATGTACGGACCTTGATAAATTTATTAAAACTATCAATAATTAGTGTAAAATCATAATAAATGATTTGGAAAGAATTGGGCTGAAAATTCCATATTTGAAAAAATAAAAATATATTTTTATCGAAATGAACTAGTTATGAACTAGAATTATAAATCCAATATTTTTAAAATAATTTAATTGGATTTGAAATGGTTTTAAAAATAACCGAAATTTCCAATATAAGAATTGGAATGGATGTGAAGCGAAATTATCTTCAAAACATTTTGATGTTGGATTCGTGATTATATGGATATTGTTATGGAAATTTGGAAGATATATTTTATATCGTTATTCCAATACGATATTTGTTAATTTCAAAATTTGATATTGAATATAAGCCGATATATTTTCTATTCAGAGCCTTGTATTAAATATCAAATGGGATTTGGTTTTGTCGTGAATGGTGTCTTCATTAACACTGTTCTTAAAACCAGTTGATAAAAGATTAAATCTTTTTATTTTGATTTAATGAAATATACCAATTAATTAATATTTAATTGGAATTGAAGTGGAATTGATTTTTGGGTTTATCGTGAAAGGTGCTTTAAATAATACTTGTTCTTTAACCCGATTAAAAATAGAATGTGAATTGGGTTTGTCGTGAACTGTGTTTTTAATGACATTCGTTCTTTAACCCGATTTACTGTGAAATGTGATTTGAAATTTATAAATCTTTTTATTAAGAGTTAACGGGAATTTTCCAAAGTAAAGTTTTCCAATTTAATATATTAAATTGGAATTGAATGGAATTTCGATTTGATAATAATCGAAATGAACTTCTGTGGAGGAAGACTGTTAATACATATGGAATTTAAAAGTCTTTGCCGTTATTCCATTTATATTATTAGTCGGATATGGAAATTGATATCGATTATATATATTGATTTGTTTTTCCGTGAAGATTCCATAACTAGTGGAATGTGATTTGGGTTTATCGTGAACTATGTTTTAAATGACATTAGTTCTTTGACCCAGTTAAAGACAGGATTACATGCCTGTCATTGTATTTCAAACTGTATGGTTGATCTCTGTTAAATATATATCTGTTTGGTGGCGGAGAATTTATTCTCTTGCTTAACAGCCTTCTCTGAGACGTACGAGCTCAGAAGTTATATATCGGCAGAAATCAATAGTATGGTGTAGATGGTCAATGCAGCATGTTTGTGTTTTCAAAGTTAAATAATCATTAATATTTATTTTTGGGAAAATTAAAACTAAGTGGAGTTTTAATGGATCTTTAATTAGATTAAAATGGGAATTGGTAATTTAAATAATCAAATTTGGGAAATGATCGAGAACGGAGTATCACCAGTTTTGCTCCAAGCCATAGTTAAATCTTTAATTAGATTTGAACGTGAAATGGTAATTAAATTTACCGATAACACCATGGTTTTAGATATGGAGTATGATCAGTTTTTGTCCATGGGATGAATAGGTTGGGATTGGGAAATAAAATAAATGATTACTTCGGTGTGGTTCGCTAATCCCGACTAGTTTAGAAAACCTTAATATGCTTTGAACTGATATCGAAAGGAAGATTAAAGAATAAATTTTAAAGAATTTATCTTTGATAAAATTAATGGGAACCTTTCCCAAATGATATGATTTGAATAAAGAATATTTGTGTTTTATAGCACTTGTTTATTATATACGCGAGTTATTCGGAAAGGCCGGGTTTATACCCATTCTGAATAACTGATTCGACGATAAGTCGATGATGAGGATGGTGGTTGAAGACCGGAGGTCTTCACATCATTTGGATGATTACTGATTTCTTGATTGGGTTGTACACCCAAGACGAGGTAATAAGTGGTGATCGTCCAAACGTACTTCGAGATCGACGGATATGCGAGGACCTCTCTCCTGCATTGGACATATGGGATGAGGAATAAGGTGCCTTCGGTTTCGTTCGGACCCAGTACTAACTTGTAAATGCATTGTGTGTCTGACATTGGATTTTATTCTGTGTTGATTGATTTCTATTAAATATATATCTGTTTGACGGTGGAGAATTTATTCTCTTGCTTAACGCCCTTCTCTGAGACGTACGAGCTTAGAGGTTATATATCGATAGATATCTGTCGCATGGCATGAATTGCATGTGTGGCATGCTGAGTCCAGTGATCAAGGCTTTTGTTGAAAAGCAGAGTCTTGTTGTTGATGATCAAACCACGACTTTAATACAGCGTAGCTTTGTGTATTGCGCTAATTCGCAAGCCTCACACCTCGGTATGAGTTAAAAATGGGATAAGGACCGCTGGGAGAACACGACGTTTCTTTCTGGCTATGGGTGGTGTCAGCGTTTTACTAGCCCTGACATTGTTGATTATTATACCTTTGTGGATGTTGGAATGCAAGGCGCCTGGATATATCGATCTCTTCGGACCCGATGGAAAGGTCCGATAGGACCGGAAAACATGTGTTCAAAAATTGCCAATCCACTAACGTAAGTGTGGACCGGCCCAGCCGATTCCAAGGGTATTCTGCGGGGAATCCTGAGGTATTTGCTGGAGTATCTCGAAGTCGGTGAGGAGTATATCCCTTGCCTCGACTCATGACGGAAATCCAATTTCCAATACGTGACATTTCGGTTTTGATTGTAGATCCTAGTATTGGTGACATGATAGATGGTACCCATGCCGCCTATGATTGATACATTTATATATGAAGTTGTTTTCATACTCTTTACACTATAGTAGTATCAAAATAATTTGTTTTAAAGGTACCAAGCATGTTTGGCTATTATAAGGGAAAACCATATCCCCTGGCTTGCGTTGCATTGTGTGATGGGACCTGGGTCTTATAATAGCTTCATTTCTCCAAAAAGCATTGCGATGTTTATTCTATACACTAGTATTCTTGGGAGGAAACCCGTTCCGTGTTATACGGCGTAGTCCCTTGAATTACTCTCTTTAAATAACTGTTTTAGTTCTCACACCAGTCACATGACTGACCTGGAGTTTATTGTTTTAACCTAAACTCTGGGTGCCTCTATTTTCCACACGGGCAGCTAGTAGTTTTGGTTTTGCAAATTTATATACACAGGATCCTGGTTTGCAGCTGGAAAGATATTCAGAAAGCTCCGTATCCATTTATGTAACGACCCATAAAATCTGAACCAATTTAATATTTTTTAAATTGGCTATTTTAGTGGATTTTAAATATTTAAAATAAATATTTTAAATAATAACGATGAAAAGTAAGTTTGAATCGATGTTTGAAAATAAATATAATTAATTCTAATTATAAACAAGGCCTGAAATGGCGCGGTGTACCGGGTGCAAAACAAAACGGATTTGAGTGAAACCAAAAATATTTAAATCTGTTAGTGAATAACTTTCTAACGAATCTGAAAAATCGAAGTTTCATCGCAGGAAGCAAAAGTTATGGCCAAATGAATTTTCAGAAAGGTCGCTATAGAAATTATATAGCCCGTGAAAATGGTCATTTTGCAAACGACCTCGGAATTCGACAAAACCACTTTTGTTGGATTCGGGATGTCAAATGATTGCTAGGTTTCAAATTACATAATTTTTGAAGTTAATATGTGAGCGTGGCAAAGGAAAATGTGTTTTGGTCAATTACAGTTAAATTGGATCGACCAGAAAATGGCCATTTTTCAAACAGTCTCAGAATTCGACGAAACTAGTTTTGTTGGGACCGTATCGTCAAAACATAGCTAGATTTATTTTTCGAGAATTTTTAGAATCAATATGTGGCCGCGGCAAATTGAAATGTACGTTCAAATTAAATATTGAATGTTTTATATTTTAATTTGAAGGAAAACTGACTGAAAAAGTCGAATGGGCCTACGAAACATACCCCATTGTGTTCAGAATGGGGGTAAAACACTGGAGACGACTGTCGTTGGGTTTGGATTGGTGTTCGTGTGTGACAAGGTGTATTTTCGGATTTTTAAAATATATAAATAAACAAAAAATCTGATTGGACGGTCAAAAGTTTCTCTCTCCCCGTAATCAAATCACGAACGACGATAAAGCCTTCAAAACTTCCGAGGCCAATTTCTTCCAAACCGCTTCGTTTTAGTCCTCGACGCAGTTAAGGATTTTGAAGAGCTCGGTGAGAGCTTCAGATCCATACCTGCTTCGCTCTGATTGGTGGCGCGAATCTCGAGATCCGACGCAAGGAAGGTGCGCCGTTCAGAGCACCGCCGCCACTCCCTCAGGCCGTCGAACTGGCCAAGACCCCCATCGCTGGAAATCCCTCTCCAAGGCCGACGAGGTGGTACCCTCCGATCGTCTCCACGCTGCTCGGTTTTCACGAAAACTACAAACCTAGTTTTGAACAAATTAGTGAGGTAACGGCTGATTATATATTAAACTATTTAATAGCAGTTTAAAGCGCTACGGTTTTTGATTTCATTGTAAAAATCATATCTTTTTCGTTTGTTGACGAAATTCAGTGAAACAAGAGACAGTGGACACGTGTGGACGTCTTCTACATTCTAGAAGAGACCGCATATTTTTCTGAGCCTTCTTCTATTTTTGGTGGAGTGGAACCCAAGGTGAGATTTCTAAATTATAAACGATATGGAAAACGACGATGTATAAATTATATAGTCGATGTGTGAGTTATATAAGCGTTGTACACCACCTATATAAGCGTTGTATAAGTTGTACGATCGATGTATAAGTTATATATGCGTTGTAAAAATTATATATGTGTTGAATAGAAGTGAAATATACTTATATATATACGCCCCTCGTCCACAAACCATGGACGATATTTATTGGTTGTGATTGGTGTGAAAATTGATTGATAGCGAATGGTTGATTAAAATTATTTGTGGTTGAAATTGATTGATTGTGGTTGAAAAATACCCGTTTGTGGTTGAGAATTATTTGGTTGAAACCACATAGGATTAGTTTGTGGAAATGAAAAAAAATATACATGCCGCCTGTGTGCGAACTAGATGCATGAAATCCCCATTGCCAAAAGCTGCGAGGCTTTAAGGTAGAGCGAGGAGTCGTACTAGGGACGGCCCCGGTTTTAACTACCCTGCCGTTATGCTGCCGAAATTTTGAATAATATTCATGTGTTAGAATTATTTTCATGTGTTTAAACTATATTCGTGTGTGGAATAGAAAGTTATTCGTTGAATAGAAATTCATGTGTTGAATGGTATTGTGTTTTAAATAAATTGTTTCAACAATAAAAATCACATTTTTAATTTATATATACAAACTATAGAAAACCTTCATGTGTTGAATAGAAATTCATTTGTTGAATAGAAATTCATGTGTTGTATGGTATTTCTGTTTTGAAATAAATTGTGTTATAATAAAAATCATATTTTTATCACCTATATGAACTACATAAAATAGTCGTGTTTTGAAATAAATTGTTTTATAATAAAAATCATATTTTTATCACCTATATGAACTATATAAAATAATCGTGTTTTGAAATGAATTGTTTTACAATAAAAATCACATTTTTACTATATACATGAATAGTTAAAAATAGCGAAGTGTTGAAATAATTGTCGGTTGGATAAAAATATCATTTTTATCAAAGGTATGAAAGGAATATAGTTTTGAAATCGAAGAATCGATATATATATATAAATAGAATTGAACTATATCGAATAACGAAGCTGCAGTCCGTGTTTTGAAACCGTGATTTCTAACGATTAGTGCGGGAGATCCGACCATCGGATTTTCCCGAAACCGAAACCGTTGCGTTCGCTTTGGAAATATCTTTCCAACGACACCAACTTTGTGAAGATCCAACGGTTGGATTATCTGGAATGTTTAATTCAAATCTGAAGAAAAACAGCGCCAGAATCGATTATATATATATATAAATATATTAAATAGAATAACGACACTGTAGTTCGTATTTTGAAATTGAAACTTTAAACGAGTGTACCGGGAGATCCGACCGTCGGATTTTCCCAAAACTAGAACCGTTGGATTCATTTTGAAAAGATCTTTCTAATGATATAAAATTTGTGAAGATCCAACGGTTATATTTTCAGACATGTGTAAATCAAATCTGAAGAAAAACAGCGCCACGACCGCGTTATGGCCCGAAGCGTCGTTTGAATAAATTGGCTATTTTAAAATAAATAAAAATAGCGATAAATCGTTATAAAATATTATAAAAGATATGGAATGTGAAATTTAGAAATTACTGAAGGTTAGCTAAGTCGAATGGTTTCCTGGGTTTTGATCTGATGTTGGTTTCGGCCTTCGGGGTTAATATTTGGGAAATCGTTCTCTTACTAATTGACGGTTAGTGACTAATGAATTGGAATGAGGCGTATGTTGTGTTTGTTTAGAACTAGTTATTTATATACGCAGGTTGCTCAGAAAGACTGGGTTTATCCCATTCTGAATAACTGAATCGACGATAAGAAATCGAAGATGAAGACGGTGGTTGAAGACCGGAGATCTTCACCTCGTTTGGATGGTAACTGATGTCCTGATTGGGAGGTATCCCGAAATATGGATAATGAGTGGTGATCTTCCCGATGTACGTGGAGATTGATGGGTATGCGAGGTATATAGTGCCTCCGGTTTCGTTCAGACCCAGAACGGACTTGCAAATGGACTGTGTGTCTGACATTGGAATTCATTCTGTGCGATTGATAACCATCAGTTGCATGGTGTGAATTGCCTGTGTGGCATGCTAAGATGCAGTGATCAGGGCTTCTGTTGAAAAGCAAAGTCTTGTGGTTGATGATCAAAGCACCGCCTGTGTGGCGCAGCTTTGTGTAACGTGAATTCGCGAGCCTCACACCCCGGTATGAACCAGAAACGGGAGAGGACCTCAGGGAGGACATGCGGTTCTTTCTAGTTAGAGGTGGTGTCGGTGCTTGAACTGGCTGACATTTATATTATTTTCACCTATGTGCTTGTTGCTGTTGTGAGGCGCCTCGGTTATATCGGTCGATCCGGGACCGATGGAGTCATTCGTTGGCTCACTTACGCCCCATAAGGCGGGGAAACGCATTGTTCAGGCATTTTAATCCACATCGATGGACCGGCCCTAATGATCCAAAGGCTTGACTGAGTACTTGCCTAAGACACGGGCTAGAGCGTCTCGAAGTCGGTAAGGACTATCTTTTGCCTTGGTTCATGACGGAAATCCAATTTCCAAATACGTGACTGTGCGGTTTTGATTGTATACCTATATATGGCGACATAGTGGTATGGGGCATTAATGCCATCTACGATTGATAGTTATGATTGAAATTGTTTTTGAAACCTATAAACACTAGTAATAATATCAAATGCTTTTGTTTTATTTGTATCAAGCATATTTTGGCCATTTTAAGGTAAAAACTCTATCCTCCGGTTTGCATTGCATTGTGTGATGGGAACTGAGTCTTATAATGGCTTTATTTTTGTAAAAAGCATTGCGATGTTTAAAAGAATGATTTGTTTAAAGCACTTGCAATCCAATGGAGTAAACCCGTTCAATGAAAGTGGCGTGGTCCTGTGATTAGCCATATTATAATGTGTTAAGTAGATTTCTCATACCAGTCCCATGATTGACTCGTAGTTTGTTTCACTTGCAAACTCGGGTGCCCCTTTCTCTACACGACAGCCTTGTCTTCAGGTTTTAGCAGGCTCTTTCTGGATAGCTGGAGCTGAAGATGGATTCTATCATTTATCTATTTTATGATGTTCAGCTCCTACTATACATATTGTGTTTGTTTTCCGCTGTAGACATTTGTGTATAGCTGAACTGTATTTTTTCTAAGTATGATCCTGTATACTGTGTAACTCTGATGATTACATTTATCCAATGTATTTTTTATTCATTATCTGACGTATTTATTTAATTCTACTCTGCTATTATCTGTTTATGTGTTATATTCCAAAGATTACCCTTGCCACCGTCAGTACGGGGTTTGGGGGCGTCACATCGTGGTATCAGAGCTTTGGTTAAGCTTAGCTCTGGTATACACCACATTAACGAACTCGTCAGAGATAGAACCAGTAGTGTACTAGGACGAATAACTCATTATAGATAGGGTCAGTAATATCCTAGTATGAGTATAGCAGAATCAGAATAACTCGTTAGAGATGGAGTCAGAAGTGCCCCAGAACGAGTTGAAAGTTATATGTTTTTAAATAACGTATTTGTGATTATATATATAGTCTGGTTTTAGAAATATAATTTTTGAATATATAAAAGATATATATTTGAAAAGTAAAAGAGTATAGGAATTGATTAGTATATTTTTGAAAAGTTAAAAACCATTTGATTGTTGTTTGTGTTGTGTGATAGTAGATTTGATTAATTAAATTATTAAAACGATAATTAATTTAATCAATAAGAGAATGAATGGTAGAATTTATTCGATTAAATCACACACTGAACTGATATAAAAATAGTTTGAAATATATATATATGCATTATATATGTTTGAACAGGTAAATGGATTAACTGCTGAGTAAAGAATTTATTTGCGTGCCCGACAAATAGGTAAACCTTAATGAGTTGGATGCGGAATATTATTATATCAACTCCTGTGAATGCCATTGGATGCGGAGTGCTAGTTATTCTGTGTGTAATAATAAATGTCGCCATAGGATAGTTACAATTAATTTTGAACTACACTACATGGCATACTTCTCGAAGATAGACATACTTCATCATATACCACGTAAGCATTTGGAGCTTGTGTGACGAGGTGGAAGATTTACCATACGAGCGAGAGGCTTGTATGGCGATGACTATATTTTACAGGTTGAACTGATGACTGATATGGACCATATAAATTTGTAACGATAAATTGCCAGATTAATAAAAAAAACCCACACGGGTCTGGAGTTGACAATAATCACGTCTCTCTAGTCATTAGATACGGCACATGGATTATTTATTTCCCACACGGGACGAGGTGACGAGAATTTATTCTCTGGAGCAATTAAAAATACACACTCACTCAGGCTTTGACAGGGTGATGAGAATTTATTCTCTGGAGTTATTATCTATACACGCTCCCCTGTAAACACCAGAATATATCACTATAAATATGTGTATGCTTTATAGGATTTATTGGGTACCTAATACAGTCCAATAAATTTCCAAACCCCTCCCCGTACAAAGGAGGTTATGGCGAAATTTTTCGAAAATTCCGGGTGCAAGCCAAATTTTTGAAGAATTTGAAAATTCTCAGAAACTAAAAAGTTGGAGAATGGAAGCCAGATTGAACGTAGAGTTGATTAATCAAACCACTTTCGACTTTGTTCCTTTTCGGGGATGAAAAGTTTTAAGTGGGGGAGATTGTAAAGACCCGGAAAATCTGAACCAATTTAAAAAAAATTTAAATTGGCTATTTTAGTGGATTTTAAATATTTAAAATAAATATTTTAAATAATAACGATGAAAAGTAAGTTTGAATCAATGTTTGAAAATAAATATAATTAATTCTAATTATAAACAAGGCCTGAAATGGCGCGGTAGTTTCAAAATTTGAATTCAAACTTTGACTGACTGTACCGGGTGAAAAACAAAACGGATTTGAGTGAAACCAAAAATATTTAAATCTGTTAGTGAATATCTTTCTAACGAATCTGAAAAATCGAAGTTTCATAGCAGGAAGCAAAAGTTATGGCCAAATGAATTTTCAGAAAGGTCGCTATAGAAATTATATAGCCCGTGAAAATGGCCATTTTGCAAATGACCTCGGAATTCGACGAAACCACTTTTATTGGATCCGGGATGTCAAATGATTGCTAGGTTTCAAATTTCATAATTTTTGAAGTTAATATGTGAGCGTGGCAAAGGAAAATGTGTTTTGGTCAATTACAGTTAAATTGGATCGACCAGAAAATGGCCATTTTTCAAACGGTCTCAGAATTCGACGAAACTAGTTTTGTTGGGACCGTATCGTCAAAACATAGCTAGATTTATTTTTCGGTAATTTTTAGAATCAGTATGTGGCCCCGGCAAATTGAAATGTAAGTTCAAATTAAATATTGAATGTTTTATATTTTAATTTGAAGGAAAACTGACTGAAACAGTCGAATGGGCCTACGAAACATATCCCATTGTGTTCAGAATGAGGGTAAAACGCTAGGGACGACAGTCGTTGGGTTTGGATTGGTGTTCGTGTGTGACAAGGGGTATTTTTGGATTTTTAAAATATATAAATAAACAAAAAAAATCGGATTAGACGGTCAAAAGTTTCTCTCTCCCCGTAATCAAATCGCGAATGACGATAAAGCCTTCAAATTTCCCAGGCCAATTTCTTCCAAACCGCTTCATTTCAGTCCTCGACGCAGTTAAGGATTTTGAAGAGCTCGACGAGAGCTTCAGATCCATACCCGCTTCGCTCTGATTGGTGGCATGAATCTCGAGATCCGACGCAAGGAAGGTGCGCCGTTCAGAGCGCTGCCGCCACTCCCTCGGGCCGTCGAACTGGCCAAGACCCCCATCGCCGGAAAGCCCTCTCCAAGGCCGACGAGGTGGTACCCTCCGATCGTCTCCACGCTGCTCGCTTTTCGCGAAAAATACAAACCTAGTTTTGACCAAATTAGTGCAGTAACGGCTGATTATATATTAAACTATTTAATAGCAATTTAAAGCGCTACGTTTTTTGATTTCATTGTAAAAATCATATCTTTTTCGTTTATTGACAAAATTCAGTGAAACAAGAGACAGTGGACTCGTGTGGACGTCTTCTACATTCTAGAAGAGACCGCATATTTTTCTGAGCCTTCTTCTATTTTTGGTGGAGTGGAACCCAATGTGAGATTTCTAAATTATAAACGATATGGAAAACGACGATGTATAAATTATATAGTCGATGTGTGAGTTATATAAGCGTTGTACACCACCTATATAAGCGTTGTATAAGTTGTACGATCGATGTATAAGTTATATATGCGTTGTAAAAATTATATATGTGTTGAATAGAAGTGAAATATACTTATATATATACGCCCCTCGTCCACAAACCATGGACGATATTTATTGGTTGTGATTGGTGTGAAAATTGATTGATAGCGAATGGTTGATTAAAATTATTTGTGGTTGAAATTGATTGATTGTGGTAGAAAAATACCCGTTTGTGGTTGAGAATTATTTAGTTGAAACCACATAGGATTAGTTTGTGGAAATGAAAAAAAATATACATGCCGCCTGCGTGCGAACTAGATGCATGAAATCCCCATTGTCAAAAGCTGCGAGGCTTTAAGGAAGAGCGAGGAGCCGTACTAGTGACGGCCCCGGTTTTAACTACCCTGCCGTTATGCTGCCGAAATTTTGAATAATATTCATGTGTTAGAATTATTTTCATGTGTTGAAACTATATTCGTGTGTGGAATAGAAACTCATTCGTTGAATAGAAATTCATGTGTTGAATGGTATTCATGTTTTAAATAAATTGTTTTAACAATAAAAATCACGTTTTTAATTTATATATACAGACTATAGAAAACCTTCATGTGTTGAATTGAAATTCATTCGTTGAATAGAAATTCATGTGTTGGATGGTATTCGTGTTTTGAAATAAATTGTTTTATAATAAAAATCATATTTTTATCACTTATATGAACTATATAAAATAGTCGTGTTTTGAAATAAATTGTTTTATAATAAAAATCATATTTTTATCACCTATATGAACTATATAAAATAATCGTGTTTTGAAATGAATTGTTTTACAATAAAAATCACCTTTTTACTATATAAATGAATAGTTAAAAATAGCGAAGTGTTGAAATAATTGTCGGTTGGATAAAAATATCATTTTTGTCAAAGGTATGAAAGGAATATAGTTTTGAAATCGAAGAATCAATATATATATATATATATATATATATATATATGGAATTGAAATATATCGAATAACGAAGCTGTAGTCCGTGTTTTGAAACCGTGATTTCAAACTATTAGTGCGGGAGATCTGACCATCAGATTTTCCCGAAACCGAAAACGTTGGGTTCGCTTTGGAAATATCTTTCCAACGACACCAACTTTGTGAAGATCCAACGGTTGGATTGTCTGGAATGTTTAATTCAAATCTGAAGAAAAACAGCGCCAGAATCGATTATATATATATATAATTATATTAAATCGAATAACGACGCTGCAGTTCGTATTTTGAAATCAAAACTTCAAACGAGTGTACTGGGAGATCCAACCATCGGATTTTCCCAAAACTGGAACCATTGGATTCATTTTGAAAAGATCTTTCTAATGATATAAAATTTGTGAAGATCCAACGGTTAGATTTTCAGATATGTGTAAATCAAATCTGTAGAAAAACAGTGCCACGGCCGCGTTATGGCCCGAAGCATCGTTTGAATAAATTAGCTATTTTAAAATAAATAAAAATAGCGATAAATCATTATAAAGTATTATAAACGATATGGAATGTTAAATTTAGAAATTAACTGAAGGTTAGCTAAGTCGAATGGTTTCCTGGGTTTTGATCTGATGTTGGTTTCGGCCTTCGGGGTTAATATTTGGGAAATCGTTCTCTTACTAATTGACGGTTAGTGACTAATGAATTGGAATGAGGCGTATGTTGTGTTTGTGTAGCACTAGTTATTTATATACGCGGGTTGCTCAGAAAGACCGGGTTTATCCCATTCTGAATAACTGAATCGACGATAAGAAATCGAAGATGAAGACGGTGGTTGAAGATCGGAGATCTTCACCTCGTTTGGATGGTAACTGATGTCCTGATTGGGAGGCATCCCGAAATATGGATAATGAGTGGTGATCGTCCCAATGTACGTGGAGATCGATGGGTATGCGAGGTATATAGTGCCTCTGGTTTCGTTCAGACCTAGAACGGACTTGCAAATGGACTGTGTGTCTGACATTGGAATTCATTCTGTGCGATTGATAACCATCAGTTGCATGGTGTGAATTGCTTGTGTGGCATGCTAAGATGCAGTGATCAGGTCTTCTGTTGAAAAGCAAAGTCTTGTGGTTGATGATCAAAGCACCGCCTGTGTGGCGCAGCTTTGTGTATAACGTGAATTCGCGAGCTTCACACCCCGGTATGAACCAGAAACGGGAGAGGACCTCAGGGAGGATATGCGTTTCTTTCTAGTTAGAGGTGGTGTCGATGCTTGAACTGGCTGACATTTATGTTATTTTCACCTTTGTGGTTGTTGCTGTTGCAAGGCGCCTCGGTTATATCAGTCGATCCGGGACCGATGGAGTCATTCGTTGGCTCACTTACGCCCCATAGGGCGGGGAAACGCATTGTTCGGGCATTTTAATCCACATTGGTGGACCGGCCCTGACGATCCAAAGGCTTGACTGAGTACTTTCCTAAGACACGGGCTAGAGCGTCTCGAAGTCGGTAAGGACTCTCTTTTGCCTTGGTTCATGACGGAAATCCAATTTCCAAATACGTGACTGTCCGGTTTTGACTGTATACCTATATACGGCGACATAGTGGGTGGGGCATTAATGCCGTCTATGATTGATAGTTATGATTGAAATTGTTTTTGAAACCTATAAACACTAGTAATAATATCAAATGCTTTTGTTTTATTCGTATCAAGCATATTTTGGCCATTATAAGGTAAAAACTCTATTCTCTGGTTTGCGTTGCATTGTGTGATGGGAACTGAGTCTTATAATGGCTTCATTTTTATAAAAAGCGTTGCGATATTTATAAGAATGATTTGTTTAAAGCACTGGCAATCCAATGGAGTAAACCCGTTCCACGAAAGTGGCGTGGTCCTGTGATTAGCCATATTATAATGTGTTAAGTGGATTTCTTATACCAGTCCCATGACTGACTCGTAGTTTGTTTTGCTTGCAAACTCGGGTGCCCCTTTTTCTACACGGGCCGCCTTGTCTTCAGGGTTGAGCAGGCTCTTTCTGGATAGCTGGAACTGAAGATGGATTCTATCATTTATCTATTTTATGTTGTTCAGCTCCTACTGTACATATTGTGTTTGTTTTCTGCTGTAGACATTTATGTATAGCTGAACTGTATTTGTTCTAAGTATGATCCTGTATACTGTGTAACTCTGATGATTACATTTATTCAGTGTATTATTTGTTCATTATCTGACGTATTTATTTAATTCTGCTATGCTATTATTTGTTTATGTGTTATATTCCAAAAATTACCCTTGCCACCGTCAGTACGGGGTTTGGGGTCGTCACAGTTTATCTCTTTTAGTTTGTTTTTTATTATTTTCCGTTGCTATGTAATGCAATTTAAATCTCTAATATTTTTCTGATGTGTAATATTTATTCATACTCTGTATATTCTTGTATTCTAATGGAATTATTGTAATAGACAATGAAATGTTCTTCTGTTTGTGTTCCAATCTGTTGTGTTCTCAACTCAATCCGGGCTTTCCTTCATAGGGAAGTTGAAGGAAAGCCCGGGTCGTTTCAATAATTTAAATTTATTTATTTAAATTTTATTAACTATTATTATTTTCTTCCTGTTTATTAATTGTAAATAATAATTGTAAACTATATTTATGGATTTTTAAATATAGTTAATAAATATTAATTATAATTTATTAATTATTAATAATTAACAATAATAAACTATTACTTATTTCTAGTTCGTTGACTATTATTTAATAATTTCACAGTTAATTAAATATAGATTTTTTTAGGAAGGTTATTTAAATATAAATAACTTTTGGTTCTTAATTAAATATAACTAAATATTACTTATTCCTTTGTACTTTTGTATTTAATAGTAATTATGTTTACCGAAGGTGGAGGTTTTTTAAAGTTTGTTTTTTGCAACTAGCTTTACCTATTGTAAAAAAATACAATTATCGCAAGTGTCGAAAACAGTTGCTAAGATATTTTTTGTAACAAGTATGGAAGCGTAGTTGCAAATAATATGTTTGTTGTAACTGCTACGAAAGCGCAGCTGCTAAAAGTATGTTTTTGCAACTGAAAGGTAAGCACAGTTGCTAAAAATATGCTTTTCACCACAGAAAGAAAATGTCTGTTATTAAATCTCATCTGTTGCAACTGCTACGAAAAGTTTGTTGCTAAATATCATTTACTACAACTATCGCGGGTCGCCAGTTGCAAATAGCTAGTTGCAACATGGTATTTTTCTCGTGGTTGCAAATAGCAAGTTGCAATATGTAACTTTTTATTTATATATGTATATACATACATGCATCTTTTAGATTGGTCTTCTTAAACTTTAAAAGTATTTCGTTGTTAAGAATCAAACTCACAACCTCTAATCTAAGAAGTGCATGCTCTACCACTCCACCTAACGCAATTTTTGTTTACAAAATTAGAACATCGGAAATTATTGGTTCTATGTGTGTTTCTTTCAAATTTACAAAGTCAATATTTTCTAAACCACAACTCCAAATATATTAAAATTATATATCAAACTGATCATCTTGAAAAGATCTTCGCAATAGTTATAAATGTGACATCCACTTTATCTCCTACTAAAAATTGATTCTTATTTACTATTTTATTTTGCACGTTACTTCTCAAATTTCAAAGTGCCACAATTCTTTCGTTTTAAGTCTGTTACGTAAAGTAAATATCTATCTACACCAGAAAATCGTAACGAACTCAATGGCGCAATCCTCTTTGCCCAGTTCCAAATATTTTACAACTTATTCTTTAATTGCTTAATTAGTTAATTATTCACCATTTATTAAAATTTGGGTTGTTACAACTTACATCGGACTGTTGTTCGACCTAAGATTTTATTTCCCTCTTCTTACCTTAGGTGCTTATTGACGATGCTGATGAGAAGACCTGGAAACAGGTATGGATATCATTCAGAGTTGTACAGGTGGATTAGTAGGAGGCAATGTTTACTTATTTATGCTTGTATCCTTATTATTTATTCCGCTATGTGACACTGTGGAGCCTTGGCAATGTTGTGTATTCTTAATTGAGACAGTCTATAAGTTCGAGTTTATTTATCACTTGTATAAACCCTATTATTGTTTTGTATAACTATATGTGTCTATGTACATTGAATATGTGAATTTTATAGTTATTACTGTCTCGCCTGTTTTATATATGTGGTTGTTATTATTATATGTTTTCTGATGCGTTGCGGGATATATGACAGGTTCTGTGATTGTGTTTGAGTCTTGTATTCTATTTCTTCCTTCCTATTCTTTTCTATTTCCTTCTTTTCTTTCTCCTTTCTTTTATTCTCTACTATTTCTTTCTCTAGATGATTTCTTTACATCAATCAAATTCTTTTACAGTGCAAATTTTTGGTTATGAGCATTGGTGGTGTATAGTGGGTTGTCACGGTTGTCTTCTAGTTTAGCTCATGTACCATCTTATCAAGTTATGCACTAGTAACCACATCTGGTGGAGAGACGATCTCAGAGCAGTGTAGTTTTTATTAACTTCTACTTAATGCAATCCACAATCATTGGCTCTAGAAACTGCCCTTTAAGATCTTCTGGTTCTTTTTCGAGCCTTAGTTTCTTCAAAGAAAACTTAGAATTTTTTCAGATATGTCATTGGAATCTAACTACTAGATCTATCCACTTCAAATTTGATACTTAAATCAAAGCCTCGTTCAGATTTCTTAGTGAAATCACTAAAATATTAGCATAAAAAATGGGCCAACACTTAAACAATAAACTTTTATGGCTATATATAGCAAGCAGTATTGAAATAATTGAAAATACAGTAGAAAGATAGAGTCTTTTGTAGTAATTCAATGATCTCTGCTATTTAATCTATGTCCACGTGTATATCGTTATTGCTTGAGGATTTCACTACAACAAATCGACCCTGTAACAATGGTGTAAAACCGTTGTAATATCATTTTACAACGTGCCTCCGCTGTCGTGTATGCAGAAGTTGTAATATATTAAGATCTTTTACAACTTTTCTGCACCATTGCAACACCGTTGTAATTGGGTTATTTAACAATAGTTATATACCGTTGTAATAAATTTTATTACAACTCTAGTTCTCCATTGTTGTATATACTATAGTAAAGTAAGAGCATACGTATAACAACTTTTGTCACCGGTGTAATAAACTGTATTACAACTTTTATCACCGTTGTTGTAGATATTGTAATATCGTGAGATCATAGATATAACAACATTTTTACACCGCTGTGAGTTCCTTAATATTACAACAATTTTACACTGTTGTTACTTCCCTGATATTACTGTAGTGCAAAATTAGAGATTTGGGCAGCGGAATACGAATAAACCCAATGATCTAGTCTGTCAACTATTTCAACAAAGCCAAAAAAAAAAATCAAGTGGCACAAATTATAGAGAGAACAAAAACAGAAAATAGAGGAAAGAACACTCCAATTTTAACGTGGTTCGACTTTGCCTACGTCCACGGAGACCCAACAACTTTTATTTCTTAATGAAGAAATGTAACGACCCAGAAAATCTGAACCAATTTAAAATTTTTAAATTGGCTAAAATAATGGATTTTAAATATTTAAAATAAATATTTTAAATAATGGCGATGAAAACTGAGTTCGAATCGACATTTGAAAACCAATATAATTAATTATAATTATATATAGAATTGAAAATGGCGCGGTAGTTCGATAAATTCGATTTCAAACTTAAATTGAATATACCGGGTGCAAAACAATCCGGATTTTAGTGAAACAAAAAAATATGGAATCTAATTGACAATATCTTTCTAACGAATCCGACCAATCGAAATTTGATAGCGGGAATCAAAAGATATGTCCAGTTGAAAATTCTGAATAGTCGCTATGGAATTCAGGCCCTTAAAAATGGATATTTTGCAGATGACCTCGGATTTCGACGAAACCACTTTTGTTAGATCCGTAGTGTCAAGATATTGTTAGGTTTCAAATTTCATAATTTTTCGAATCAATATGTGAGCGTGGCAAAAGAAAACGCGTTTGACCAGTTTCTGTTGAATTTAATCGACTGGAAATTGGCCATTTTTCCAACGGTCTCAGAATTCGACGAAACTAGTTTTGTTAGGACCGTATCGTCAATACGAAGCTAGAAAATATTTTTCTGGAATTTTTCTAGTCAGTATGTGGCCCCGGTAATTTGAAATGTACGTTTAAAATTCAATATAGTGATTTAAATGAAAATTCAAAAAGAAACCGATTGTAACGATCAAACCAGCTTGCGATACATATCCCATTGTGTTCGGAATGGGGGTTAAACGCTATAGACGACAGGCGGTGGGCCTCGTTTAGAGGTCGTACGTAAAAGGTCAACTCTTTGCTAAATATAATAATTAAATAATAATAATAATAAAAAAAAAGTACTCTTCCCTCCCTCCCTTTATTCTTCCTCCTGGCCCCCCCCCGTTCATTATAATTTCAAATCAGAAAGCGAAAAAAAAAAAAAGAAACCCTAGAACAATCGAAGCCGTCGCCCCCCTAAAGACCTGACGCCGACGAGCCCATCATCGCCGCCGTACCTCGAAGCCCCCCCCTCGAGACATCACCGGCGAAGCAGTCGCCCCCCCCCCCCCCCCCCCCCCCCCCGTCGAATCCCATCGCGACGCCACCCTCGAGAGACCCAAGCCGCCGACGCCTTCTTCCCCCCCCCCCTCGCAGCTAATCGGTGAGCATCTTCCTTTTTCTTTTTTTTTATTTTATTTTATTTATTTTATTTATTTGTTCTGAAACAAAACTGATTTGTTTGAAAATAAAAAAAAAAAGAAAAAAAACTGATTTCGCTGAGATTATACGAACTGATTTTTAAACAAAATAAAAACTGATTTTTAAACAAAAAAAAAACTGAATGTTTTAAAAAGTAAAAAAAAACTGAATGTTTTAGAAACTAAAAACTGAATTTTATAAAAAGAATAAAACTGATTTAAAAGGATTTCAAAAACAGATTTTTTTTAAAAGATTTTAAAAACTGTTTTTTTAAAAAAAGAAAATAAAAACTGCATTTTATATGTTGAAAAATCATATTTTTATATGTTGAAAAATCATATTTTTATATGTTGAAAGCAAAAGTAAAAAAAAACATATTTTTATATGTTGAAAGCAAAAGTAAAAATCATATTTTTATATGTTGAGAGCAAAAGTAAAAAACATATTTTTATATGTTGAAAGCAAAAGTAAAAATCATATTTTTATATGTTGAGAGCAAAAGAAAAAATCATATTTTTATATATTGAATAGCGAAGTCAAAATTCGATTTTTATATATTGAATAGCATAGTAAAAATTCTATTTTTACATATGCAGAGAATACGGGCGAAAGCAACAATAGGCGAAGATTTCTATTAAGAAGAGTCGTGAAGTTGGATAGCTATTGGTGAGATTTCTGATTTAAAATTTATATATATATGTGTGAAGTAAAAGTGAATTGCTATATATAAATATATATATATATATATATATATATATATATATATATATATATATATATATATATATACGCCCCTCGTCCACAAACCATGGACGATATTTATTGGTTGAAATTGTTGTGAAAATTGAATGGTTGTTGGGATTGTTTGTGATTGATATTGGTTGTATGTGGTTGAAAAATACCCATTTGTGGTTGTGAAATATTTGGTTGAAACCACATAGGATTAGTTTGTGGAAATGAAATAAATATATACATGCCGCCTGCGTGCGAACTAGATGCATGATTCCCATTGTCAAAAACCGCGAGGTTTTAAGGTAGAGCGAGGAGCCGTACTAGGGACGGTCCCGGTGTAACTACCCTGCCGTTATGCTGCCGAAATTTTGAATAATATTTGTGTGTTTGAATTATTTTCATATGCTTAAACTATATTTATTCATTGAATAGAAAACATTCATGTGTTGAATTGATATTCATTCGTTGTTTAGCAATTCATGTGTTGAATGGTATTCGCGTTTTAAAATATAAAAATCACATTTTTATCTATATATAAAAACTATTGAAAACATTCATGTGTTGAATTGATATTCATTCGTTGTTTAGAAATTCATGTGTTGAATGGTATTCATATTTTGAAATAAATTGTTCGATAACAAAAATCACATTTTTATCTATATATAAAAACTATAGAAAACATTCATGTGTTGAATTGATATTCATTCGTTGTTTAGAAATTCATGTGTTGAATGGTATTCATATTTTGAAATGAATCGTTCGATAATAAAAATCACATTTTTATCTATATATAAAAACTATTGAAAACATTCATGTGTTGAATTGATATTCATTCGTTGTTTAGAAATTCATGTGTTGAATGGTATTCATATTTTGAAATAAATTGTTTGATAATAAAAATCACATTTTTATCGATATATAAAAACTATTGAAAACATTCATGTGTTGAATTGATATTCATTCGTTGTTTAGAAATTCATGTGTTGAATGGTATTCATATTTTGAAATAAACTGTTTGATAATAAAAATCACCTTTTATCGACTATATGAACTATATAGAAAAATAGTGTTTTGAAATGAATCGTTTTACAATAAAAATCACATTTTTATTGTATGCATAAATCATTAAAATGTGAAGTGTTAAAAATAGCCACTTGTTCAAAATAAACATATATGAGTTGAAATATTCATTAATTAGCTAATGAAATGATTTGCACCTATTTATGTAACATTAGAATGAATGGTGTTTTTAAACCAAATAGAAATCAAATATGAAGTTGAATAGAAAATGGAAAATGATATAGACTGTATATATATGTACATGCATATTCATTGAACAGGTTATAGCAAAGGGGCTAGAGAAGAGGAATAAAATTTTGTGCCCGACAAATAGGTACACATTTACTGATTTGTTTGGGTGATGATTTTGAGCCTGTTGGCTAGCCGCTTGGCTTTTTCTTTTTCTTTTTGAGATTAGAAGGACCGGGACGCTATTTGCGATTTCCCGACGCTCCCGGTGCAGGGGAGGTTATGGCGAAATTTTTCCAAAATTTAAGGTGTTAGAAAATTTTTTGAAGTGAAAACGATATAGAAATTGAATGAACTATATTTATATAACTATATAAATATAAATAAAATTAAAACGAAACGAAGCCGTGCAGTTCGTATTTCGAAACCGTGATTTCAAACGACTAGTACGGGAAATCCGACCATTGGATTTTCCCGAAACCTCAACCGTCGGGTTCGCCTTGGAATAATCTTTCCAACGGCACCAACCTTGCAAAAATCCAACGGTTGGATTGTCTGGAATGTTTAATTCAAATCTGAAGAAAAACAGCGCCAGAAACGATTATATTTATATATATATATATAATTATATTTAATCGAATAACGACGCTGCAGTTCGTATTTTGAAATCGAAAATTCAAACGATTGTACCGGGAGATCCGACCGTCGGATTTTCCCGAAACTGGAACCGTTGGATTCGTTTTGAAAAGACCTTTCTAATGATGTAAATTTTGTGAGGATCCAACGGTTAGATTTTCAGATATGTGTAAATCAAATCTGAAGAAAAACAGCGCCACGGCCGCCTTATGGCCCGAAGCGTCGTTTTGAATAAAATGGCTATTTTAAAATAAATAAAAATAGCGATAAATAGTTATAAAATATCGTAAGCGATATGGAATGGAAATAAACTGAATTTGCTTGATTTATGTGATGTTTGATGGTTGAATGTGTTTGGTGTGAAAACTATATTAAAGGACACAATTGGTGTTGTCGAATAATTTAACCATTGAAATAAATCGATTTGAAATTCTAAATATACGTGAATTATTTGAAAAGGCCGAGTTAATTCTCATTTCGAATAATCGACCGACGATTGAAATTCGAAGATGAAGACGATGGTCGAAGACCGGAGATCTTCACCTCGTTTGGATGGTAACCGAGGTCCTGATTGGGAGGCATCCCGAAATATGGATAATGAGTGGTGATCGTTCAGACGTACGTGTTGATCGAAGGGTTTGCGAGGTATTTAGTGCCTCCGGTTTCGTTCAGACCCAGAACGGACTTGTAAATGGACTGTGTGTCCGACATGGGAATTTGTTCTGTGTGATTGATAGCCATCAGTTGCACGGTGTGAATTGCCTGTGTGGCATGCTAAGATGCAGTGATCAGGGCTTCTGTTGAAAAGCAAAGTCTTGTGGTGATGATCAAAGCACCGCCTGTGTGGCGTAGCTTTGTGTATAACGTGAATTCGCGAGCCTCACACCCCGGTATGAACCTAAAACGGGAGAGGACATCAGGGGGGACGTGCGTTTTCTTTCTAGCTAGGGTGGTGTCAGTGACCTACCAGCCCTGACATTTATATACTTTTCACCTATGTGGTTGTTGCTGTTGCGAGGCGCCTCGGTTTGATCGGACGATCCGGGTCCGATGGAGTCATTCGTTGGCTCATTTACACCCCAAAGGGTGGAGGAACGCATTGTTCAGGCATTATAATCCACTTCGTGTGGACCGGCCCTGACGATCCAGGGTATGGTCGCGGCTGTACCTGAGACACGGGCTAGAGCGTCTCGAATTCGGTAAGGACTATCTTTTGCCTTGGTTCATGACGGAATTCCAATTTCCAAATACGTGACTGTGCGGTTTTGATTGTATACCTATATATGGCGACATAGTGGTATGGGGCATTAATGCCGTCTATGATTGATAGTTATGATTTGAAATTGTTTTCAAAACATATAAACACTAGCAATAATATCAAATGCCTTTGTTTTATTCGTATCAAGCATATCTTAGCCGTTATAAGGTAAAAACTCTATCCTCCGGTTTGCGTTGCATTGTGTGATGGGAACTGAGTCTTATAACGGTTTCATTTTTATAAAAAGCATAGCGATGTTTAAAAGAAAGATTTGTTTTAAAGCACTGGCAATCCGATGGAGTAAACCCGTTCCACGAAAGTGGCGTGGTCCTGAGATTAGCCAAATTATATATGTGTCGAGTAGATTTCTCATACCAGTCCCATGACTGACTCGTAGTTTGTTTCACTCTCAAACTCGGGTGCCCCTTTTTCCACACGGGCAGCCTTGTATTCAGGTTTAGCTGGTTCCTTCTGGATAGCTGGAGCTGAAGATGGATTCTATCATTTATTCTTTTATGCTGTTCAGCTCCTATTGTACATATTTTGTTTATTTCCGCTGTAGACATTTATGTATAGCTGAACTGTATTTGTACTAAGTAAGATCCTGTATACTGTGTAACTCTGATGATTACTTTTATCCAGTATATTTTGTTGTTCATTCTGGTGTATTTATTTAATTCTGTTCTGCTATTATATGTTTCTGTGTTATATTCCAAAAGATAACCTTGTTTCCGTGAGAACGGGAAATCGGGTCGTCTCAACGTGGTATCAGAGCTTTGGTTAAGCTTAGTTCTGGAATATAACATTTGAATGAACTCGTCAGAAATAGAACCAGTAGTGTTCTAGGACGGGTTACTCCATACAGATAGGATCAGTAATATCCTAGTATGAGTAGCAGAATCAGAACAACTCGTTAGAGATGGGGTCAGAAGTGCCTCAGAACGAGTCGAGAGTAATATGTTTTTAAATAACGTATTTGTGATTATATTTATATATAGTCTGGTTTTAGAAATATAATTTTTGAATATATAAGAGATATATATTTGAAAAGTTAAAGGTTAAAAACAATTGGATTGGTTGTTGTGTTGTATGATTGTAGATTTATCAAACCACTTTCGACTTTGTTCCTTTTCGGGGACGAAAAGTTTTAAGTGGGGGAGATTGTAACGACCCAGAAAATCTGAACCAATTTAAAATTTTTAAATTGGCTAAAATAATGGATTTTAAATATTTAAAATAAATATTTTAAATAATGGCGATGAAAACTGAGTTCGAATCGACATTTGAAAACCAATATAATTAATTATAATTATATATAGAATTGAAAATGGCGCGGTAGTTCGATAAATTCGATTTCAAACTTAAATTGAATATACCGGGTGCAAAACAATCCGGATTTTAGTGAAACAAAAAAATATGGAATCTAATTGATAATATCTTTCTAACGAATCCTACCAATCGAAATTTGATAGCGGGAATCAAAAGATATGTCCAGTTGAAAATTCTGAATAGTCGCTATGGAATTCAGGCCCTTAAAAATGGATATTTTGCAGATGACCTCGGATTTCGACGAAACCACTTTTGTTAGATCCGTAGTGTCAAGATATTGTTAGGTTTCAAATTTCATAATTTTTCGAATCAATATGTGAGCGTGGCAAAAGAAAACGCGTTTGACCAGTTTCTGTTGAATTTAATCGACTGGAAATTGGCCATTTTTCCAACGGTCTCAGAATTCGACGAAACTAGTTTTGTTAGGACCGTATCGTCAATACGAAGCTAGAAAATATTTTTCTGGAATTTTTCTAGTCAGTATGTGGCCCCGGTAATTTGAAATGTACGTTTAAAATTCAATATAGTGATTTAAATGAAAATTCAAAAAGAAACCGATTGTAACGATCAAACCAGCTTGCGATACATATCCCATTGTGTTCGGAATGGGGGTTAAACGCTATGGACGACAGGCGGTGGGCCTCGTTTAGAGGTCGTACGTAAAAGGTCAACTCTTTGCTAAATATAATAATTAAATAATAATAATAAAAAAAAAAAGTACTCTTCCCTCCCTCCCTTTATTCTTCCTCCTGCCCCCCCCCCCCCGTTCATTATAATTTCAAATCAGAAAGCGAAAAAAAAAAAAAAAAAGAAACCCTAGAACAATCGAAGCCGTCGCCCCCCTAAAGACCTGACGCCGACGAGCCCATCATCGCCGCCGTACCTCGAAGCCCCCCCCTCGAGACATCACCGGCGAAGCAGTCGCCCCCCCCCCCTCCCCCCCTCCCCCCGTCGAATCCCATCGCGACGCCACCCTCGAGAGACCCAAGCCGCCGACGCCTCCTTTCCCCCCCCTCGCAGCTAATCGGTGAGCATCTTCCTTTTTCTTTTTTTTTTATTTTTTTTTATTTATTTTATTTATTTGTTCTGAAACAAAACTGATTTGTTTGAAAATAAAAAAAAAAAAGAAAAAAAACTGATTTCGCTGAGATTATACGAACTGATTTTTAAACAAAATAAAAACTGATTTTTAAACAAAAAAAAAACTGAATGTTTTAAAAAGTAAAAAAAAACTGAATGTTTTAGAAACTAAAAACTGAATTTTATAAAAAGAATAAAACTGATTTAAAAGGATTTCAAAAACAGATTTTTTTTAAAAGATTTTAAAAACTGTTTTTTAAAAAAAAGAAAATAAAAACTGCATTTTATATGTTGAAAAATCATATTTTTATATGTTGAAAAATCATATTTTTATATGTTGAAAAATCATATTTTTATATGTTGAAAGCAAAAGTAAAAAAAAACATATTTTTATATGTTGAAAGCAAAAGTAAAAATCATATTTTTATATGTTGAAAGCAAAAGTAAAAATCATATTTTTATATGTTGAGAGCAAAAGAAAAAAAATCATATTTTTATATATTGAATAGCGAAGTCAAAATTCGATTTTTATATATTGAATAGCATAGTAAAAATTCTATTTTTACATATGCAGAGAATACGGGCGAAAGCAACAATAGGCGAAGATTTCTATTAAGAAGAGTCATGAAGTTGGATAGCTATTGGTGAGATTTCTGATTTAAAATTTATATATATATGTGTGAAGTAAAAGTGAATTGCTATATATAAATATATATATATATATATATATATATATATATATATATACGCCCCTCGTCCACAAACCATGGACGATATTTATTGGTTGAAATTGTTGTGAAAATTGAATGGTTGTTGGGATTGTTTGTGATTGATATTGGTTGTATGTGGTTGAAAAATACCCATTTGTGGTTGTGAAATATTTGGTTGAAACCACATAGGATTAGTTTGTGGAAATGAAATAAATATATACATGCCGCCTGCGTGCGAACTAGATGCATGATTCCCATTGTCAAAAACCGCGAGGTTTTAAGGTAGAGCGAGGAGCCGTACTAGGGACGGTCCCGGTGTAACTACCCTGCCGTTATGCTGCCGAAATTTTGAATAATATTTGTGTGTTTGAATTATTTTCATATGCTTAAACTATATTTATTCATTGAATAGAAAACATTCATGTGTTGAATTGATATTCATTCGTTGTTTAGCAATTCATGTGTTGAATGGTATTCGCGTTTTAAAATATAAAAATCACATTTTTATCTATATATAAAAACTATTGAAAACATTCATGTGTTGAATTGATATTCATTCGTTGTTTAGAAATTCATGTGTTGAATGGTATTCATATTTTGAAATAAATTGTTCGATAACAAAAATCACATTTTTATCTATATATAAAAACTATAGAAAACATTCATGTGTTGAATTGATATTCATTCGTTGTTTAGAAATTCATGTGTTGAATGGTATTCATATTTTGAAATGAATCGTTCGATAATAAAAATCACATTTTTATCTATATATAAAAACTATTGAAAACATTCATGTGTTGAATTGATATTCATTCGTTGTTTAGAAATTCATGTGTTGAATGGTATTCATATTTTGAAATAAATTGTTTGATAATAAAAATCACATTTTTATCGATATATAAAAACTATTGAAAACATTCATGTGTTGAATTGATATTCATTCGTTGTTTAGAAATTCATGTGTTGAATGGTATTCATATTTTGAAATAAACTGTTTGATAATAAAAATCACCTTTTATCGACTATATGAACTATATAGAAAAATAGTGTTTTGAAATGAATCGTTTTACAATAAAAATCACATTTTTATTGTATGCATAAATCATTAAAATGTGAAGTGTTAAAAATAGCCACTTGTTCAAAATAAACATATATGAGTTGAAATATTCATTAATTAGCTAATGAAATGATTTGCACCTATTTATGTAACATTAGAATGAATGGTGTTTTTAAACCAAATAGAAATCAAATATGAAGTTGAATAGAAAATGGAAAATGATATAGACTGTATATATATGTACATGCATATTCATTGAACAGGTTATAGCAAAGGGGCTAGAGAAGAGGAATAAAATTTTGTGCCCGACAAATAGGTACACATTTACTGATTTGTTTGGGTGATGATTTTGAGCCTGTTGGCTAGCCGCTTGGCTTTTTCTTTTTCTTTTTGAGATTAGAAGGACCGGGACGCTATTTGCGATTTCCCGACGCTCCCGGTGCAGGGGAGGTTATGGCGAAATTTTTCCAAAATTTAAGGTGTTAGAAATTTTTTTGAAGTGAAAACGATATAGAAATTGAATGAACTATATTTATATAACTATATAAATATAAATAAAATTAAAACGAAACGAAGCCGTGCAGTTCGTATTTCGAAACCGTGATTTCAAACGACTAGTACGGGAAATCCGACCATTGGATTTTCCCGAAACCTCAACCGTCGGGTTCGCCTTGGAATAATCTTTCCAACGGCACCAACCTTGCAAAAATCCAACGGTTGGATTGTCTGGAATGTTTAATTCAAATCTGAAGAAAAACAGCGCCAGAAACGATTATATTTATATATATATATAAATATAATTATATTTAATCGAATAACGACGCTGCAGTTCGTATTTTGAAATCGAAAATTCAAACGATTGTACCGGGAGATCCGACCGTCGGATTTTCCCGAAACTGGAACCGTTGGATTCGTTTTGAAAAGACCTTTCTAATGATGTAAATTTTGTGAGGATCCAACGGTTAGATTTTCAGATATGTGTAAATCAAATCTGAAGAAAAACAGCGCCACGGCCGCCTTATGGCCCGAAGCGTCGTTTTGAATAAAATGGCTATTTTAAAATAAATAAAAATAGCGATAAATAGTTATAAAATATCGTAAGCGATATGGAATGGAAATAAACTGAATTTGCTTGATTTATGTGATGTTTGATGGTTGAATGTGTTTGGTGTGAAAACTATATTAAAGGACACAATTGGTGTTGTCGAATAATTTAACCATTGAAATAAATCGATTTGAAATTCTAAATATACGTGAATTATTTGAAAAGGCCGAGTTAATTCTCATTTCGAATAATCGACCGACGATTGAAATTCGAAGATGAAGACGATGGTCGAAGACCGGAGATCTTCACCTCGTTTGGATGGTAACCGAGGTCCTGATTGGGAGGCATCCCGAAATATGGATAATGAGTGGTGATCGTTCAGACGTACGTGTTGATCGAAGGGTTTGCGAGGTATTTAGTGCCTCCGGTTTCGTTCAGACCCAGAACGGACTTGTAAATGGACTGTGTGTCCGACATGGGAATTTGTTCTGTGTGATTGATAGCCATCAGTTGCACGGTGTGAATTGCCTGTGTGGCATGCTAAGATGCAGTGATCAGGGCTTCTGTTGAAAAGCAAAGTCTTGTGGTGATGATCAAAGCACCGCCTGTGTGGCGTAGCTTTGTGTATAACGTGAATTCGCGAGCCTCACACCCCGGTATGAACCTAAAACGGGAGAGGACATCAGGGGGGACGTGCGTTTTCTTTCTAGCTAGGGTGGTGTCAGTGACCTACCAGCCCTGACATTTATATACTTTTCACCTATGTGGTTGTTGCTGTTGCGAGGCGCCTCGGTTTGATCGGACGATCCGGGTCCGATGGAGTCATTCGTTGGCTCATTTACACCCCAAAGGGTGGAGGAACGCATTGTTCAGGCATTATAATCCACTTCGTGTGGACCGGCCCTGACGATCCAGGGTATGGTCGTGGCTGTACCTGAGACACGGGCTAGAGCGTCTCGAATTCGGTAAGGACTATCTTTTGCCTTGGTTCATGACGGAATTCCAATTTCCAAATACGTGACTGTGCGGTTTTGATTGTATACCTATATATGGCGACATAGTGGTATGGGGCATTAATGCCGTCTATGATTGATAGTTATGATTTGAAATTGTTTTCAAAACATATAAACACTAGCAATAATATCAAATGCCTTTGTTTTATTCGTATCAAGCATATCTTAGCCGTTATAAGGTAAAAACTCTATCCTCCGGTTTGCGTTGCATTGTGTGATGGGAACTGAGTCTTATAACGGTTTCATTTTTATAAAAAGCATAGCGATGTTTAAAAGAAAGATTTGTTTTAAAGCACTGGCAATCCGATGGAGTAAACCCGTTCCACGAAAGTGGCGTGGTCCTGAGATTAGCCAAATTATATATGTGTCGAGTAGATTTCTCATACCAGTCCCATGACTGACTCGTAGTTTGTTTCACTCTCAAACTCGGGTGCCCCTTTTTCCACACGGGCAGCCTTATATTCAGGTTTAGCTGGTTCCTTCTGGATAGCTGGAGCTGAAGATGGATTCTATCATTTATTCTTTTATGCTGTTCAGCTCCTATTGTACATATTTTGTTTATTTCCGCTGTAGACATTTATGTATAGCTGAACTGTATTTGTACTAAGTAAGATCCTGTATACTGTGTAACTCTGATGATTACTTTTATCCAGTATATTTTGTTGTTCATTCTGGTGTATTTATTTAATTCTGTTCTGCTATTATATGTTTCTGTGTTATATTCCAAAAGATAACCTTGTTTCCGTGAGAACGGGAAATCGGGTCGTCTCAAGAAATGAGTACAAAAGGATTATAACAGAGAGAAGACTAATGGTGGATTTCTTGCTTCATACAATAACATGACCCCTGTTTATATAGAGGGATTTCTTGGGGATAAAGAAGAGAAGTTTCTAGATTTCTTGGACGTGAAGGAAAAATAAATATAATAACTTTCTTGATTTGATTGGAACATAAATGGATGGTGCAATTATGGTCTCAATCTCTTTCCCTAAGTAAATTGATTCTTCATTAATTGATTGATTGGCCTTTTATTTTTCTTCCAAAAACTTCCTTTTATATCTTTCCATATACCAGCCAATTAATTGATTGACAATCAATCAATTTATTTCCTTCTCTACAAATATTTGAATCATTAATTTCAACACTCCACCTTGATTAAAATATGGCAATCTTTCTTCATTATCTCATCTTCAACAATCAACGTAGAAGTTGTTGGGCCCAGCGCCCCATGGCGCTCAAGTAACAGGGAGCAAACTGATCAAGTTTGAGCAATGCTCAAACTTTTCCTTTGGAAGTGATTTGGTCGTCATATCTGAAGGATTATCCGAAGTGTCAATAATTTGATCTTGCTTCGTTCTTCCTTAAGCATAATAAAGAAGCCTCTAAAATCAATGTGCTTCGTCCGTGAACTATAAGCCTGATTCTCAACAAGATGAATCGCACTCTGACTGTCTGAAAATAGCTCCACTGTCTGCTGCGCCATTGAAAGATAATCCAACAACTAAAGTAAGTACAATCCTTCTTTTGTTGTTTCCACAATCGATATCAACTCTACTTCGGTAGTTGACAAAACTACGATAGACTGCAACTTTGATCTCCACGAAATCGGGCCTATGCCAAGTGTAAAAACATAGCCCGACACCGACTTCCGTCCATCTCTATCCCCAGCGTAATCTGAATCATAGTATCCTCTAAGAGAGATGTCTCCATCTACTCCACCATATAACAAGCCAACTGAAGAAGTGTCACGAAGATATCTGAGTATCCACTTCACTGCTTGCAAATGCTCTTTACCTGGGTTAGACATATATCTACTGACAACGCCAACTGCATGGGACAAATCTAGTCTCATGCACACCATTGCATACATGAGACTACCAACAGCACTAGAATAAGGTATATTACGCATATCCCTTTTGTCTTCATCCGATGTGGGACTCATATCTTTAGATAGCTTGAATTGAGAGCCTGATGTAGTAGCCACCGGTTTAGCATTCTCCATACCGAATCGAGATAGGACTTTCTCAATGTATTGAGTTTGAGTGAGCCTTAAAACTCTTTGCTTTCTATCCCTCTGAATCTCCATCCCTAAAATTCTCTGTGCGTTTCCCAAATCTTTCATCTCAAATTCCTTACTGAGCTCCATCTTCAAGTCCAAAATTTTAGACATGCTCTTAGAAGCTATCATCAACATAAAGTAACAAATAAATGATGTCATCATTACATTTTTTAAAATAGACACATTGGTCCTTAAAGCTTCTAGAGTAACCATGTGAGATCATAAAATTATCAAATTTCTTATACCACTATCTAGGAGACTGTTTTAAGCCATAAAGAGATTTGTTAAGTTTACAAACATGACCTGTCATGCTGCTATCAATGAACCCCTCTGGCTACTGTAGGTAAATGTGCTCCTCAAGATCACCATGCAAGAATGTTGTCTTGACATCTTGTTGTTCCAACTCCATGTCGAAGTGAGCAACTAATGCCAAAAGAATGCGAATGGAAGTGTTTCTAACAGCTGGAGAAAAAAATATCATGAAACTCCACATCCTTCTTCTAAACATAAGCCTTCGCCACAAATCTTGCTTTGTACCTCAAGTCACCATTGCCGCCATCTTTCACCTTATAGATCCATTTACATCCAATTTCTCTCTTGCCGGAAGGAAGTGGCACTAAATCCCAAGTGTGATTTTTGTGCAAAGACTCAATCTCCTCCTCCATTGCTACTAGCCAATTGGAGCTATCAACTGAACTAATGGCATCTCTGTAGTCTCTTGGTTCATCATGAAATATGCTTAATGCATAAGTTGTCATGTCATCAAAGTCAATATCTTCAATGCTTAATCCCACAAAATCATCGAGCCATGTAGGTCTTTACTTCTCTCTCGCTGGTCGAATTTGAATTTGAGCTCCACCTTGAGGTTGATCTTTTGTCTCTTCCCTATCAACCAGTGTGTCATCGGAATCACCATTTTTACTCGTATGGAAGTCTGATGAACTGCCTTGTGTTTGGTATTCTAAATTTGTCCTCTCAACATCATCATTAACTGAAGAAGAAGGCTCCACCTTCAACATAGCCTTCTCATCAAATGTAACATGCCTGCTAGTGACAATCTTCTGGGTAGTAGGACACCACATCGTATAACCCTTAATTCCTTTATTATATCCAAGAAAAATACACTTACGCGTTCTTGGATCCAACTTCCCTTTGCTCTCATACGCATAAGCTGGACAACCAAACACTCTGAGAAAGGAATATGATACAGGCCCTCCCTTCCATACTTCTTCAGGAATCTTCATATCTATGGCTGTAGAAGGTGTGCAGTTGATAAGGAAAACCACCATAGATAATGCTTCTGCCCAAAATCTCTTATTTAATCCCGCAGTCAGCCGTAAGCAACGAGTTCTTTCTAACAAAGTCCGATTCATTCTCTCTGCAACCCCATTTGACTGAGGGTCTCTTGGTGTAGTGTAATGTCTTTTGATTCCCTCCGAATCACAAAATTTGATGAATTCTTGAGAAGTGAATTCACTACCATTATCTGAATGAAGAACCTTCACTTTCTTTCCAGACTGCTTCTCAACAAGAGATTTCCAACTTTGAAACCTATCAAAAGTTTCATCTTTGGACTCCATAAAGTAAACCCATAATTTTCTAGAAAAATCATCAACAAATGAAACGAAATACCTTGCTCCTCCACAAGATAGGCATGGTGCGGGGCCCCAAACATTAGTATGAACATACTCTAAAACATCTTTAGACTTATGCTCTGCAATGCCAAAAGAAACCTTCATCTGCTTTCCAAGTACACATCATTCACAAAAGTCAAGTTTTGAATGATGAACACCGTCAATCAAGCCTCGCTTTCTCAATACTTCTAAACTGCGCTCTCCAATGTGGCCCATACGAAAATCCCACAATCTAGTAGAATCGGAATCAATTGAATCAATAACTAAAGCAGACTTCGCAACAACAGTTGTACCCTTTAGCAAATATAGATTTCCAGCTTTTACCCTTTTCATTACTATCAATGAGCCATTTGTAATTTTTAATGAATCTTTTTCTATTACACACTTTAAGCCATAATTGCACAATACTCAAATGGAGATCAAACTACGCCTTAAATCAGGCACATGCCTGACATCACATAAAGTACGAACAACACCATCAAACATCCTGATTTTTACTGTTACAATACTAATCATGCGACAAGAAGCATTATTTCCCATGAGAACCTCTCCTCTATCAAGTTGACGATAAGTGAAAAAAGAGTGCCTATCAGGTGTCATGTGATAGGATGCTCCCGAGTTAATAATCCACATAGTACTCTTTATAGGAGAGGCGGAAGCTGTAAAAATGCCAGGATCATTATATAATCTGATGTCTCCACTATAGATGTTGAAGCCTCTTGGGGAACAACTTTGTTTTTATTCTCCAACTTGGGGCAACTTACAACATAATGTCTGGGTTTTCTGCAATAATGACAAACTCACTTCTGAGCTCCTCTAGACTGAAATCTGGACTTAGCTCTGTCTCCACCATATTTGTGTCTAGTTTACTTCTTCCTCTCTGTACAACAAGGCTTTCAGAATCATTCTCCATGCTCATGCTTGCTAACTTTCCTCTCAACACTCGTTATGAAAATTTGTCTTCGCATCCTCCAAGAAAATAGACGAACGTCTATAGATCATAGATTTAACAAAAGTGTTATACTCTGCAAGTAAAGAACATAAAAGAATAACAACTTGCGCCTCATCCTCAATCTTTACATCAGCTGCTCGAAGATTCATGACAAGTGTGTTGAAGGCATCTATTTGAGCAAATACATCTGTTTCGGGCCTCATTTAGAAAGAATAAAGTTGTTGCTGTAAGATGATGCGGTTGGTGAGAGACTTGTCATAGAACTTTCTCTGAAGAGCATCCCACAATTCCTTAGCAGTTTTCACATGAGAAAACTCTCTAAATACTTCATCAGAAAGACTAAGTTGGATGGTAGTAAGAGCATCCTCTTCCAATTCTTCTAACTCTTCAGGTGCTAATTTTTTAAATTTCTCTGGATCTGAGACAACCTTAAATGTCCTCTCTTTCTTCAACACCGCTTCCATCTACATCTTCCATGTGCCAAAATCTCCCTTTCCATCAAATCTAGCGACTCCATAATTTGTAGCGCTTCTACCACTATTATTCTTTGCGGAATCTGACATGGTTGAAAAAGTCTTTGAATAAGACAACTTGCTCTGATACTAATCTGTTGTGCAAAATCAGAGATTTGGGCAGCGGAATATGAATAAACCCAATGATCTAGTCTGTCAACTATTTCAACAATGCCAAAAAAATAAAATCAAGTGGCACAAATTATAGAGAGAAAAAAAACAGAAAATTGTAATAACCCGGAAAATCTGGGCCAGTTTAAAATTTTTATTTTGGCAATTTTAGCGAATTTTGAATATTTAAAATAGATTATTTTAAATAATATCGACGAGAAAATTCACTTTGAATATATTTAGAACGTTTATATTATACGCGTCGTCGTTAGAATATAAATATTTATATATAATTATAAATAGAATTGAAAATGGCGCGGTAGTTCGATAATTCGATTTCAAACTTCAATGGAATGTACCGGGTGCAAAACAATCCGGATTTTACTGAAACCAAAAACATTAGGATCCATTTGTGAATATCTTTTCAACGAATCCGACAAATCGAAATTTCATAGCGAGAATCAAAAGATATGTCCAGTTGAAAATTCTGAATAGTCGCTATGGAATTCAGGCCCTTAAAAATGGACATTTTGCAAACGACCTCGGATTTCGACGAAACTAGTTTTGTTGGGTCCGTGATGTCAAATTATTGCTAGATTCCAAATTTCATAATTTTTCGAATCAATATGTGAGCGTGGCAAAGGAAAACACGTTTGACCAGTTTTAGTTGATTTTAATCGACTGGAAATTGGCCATTTTTCAAACGGTCTCAGAATTCGATGAAACTAGTTTTGTTAGGACCGTATCGTCAATACGAAGCTAGAAAATATTTTTCGAGAATTTTTAGAGTTAGTATGTGACCCCGGTAATTTGAAATGTACGTTTAAAATTCAATATAGTGATTTAAATGTAAATTTAACGGAAACTGATTCAAACGATCGAATCAACCTGCGATACATATCCCATTGTGTTCGGAATGGGGGTGAAACGCTATGGACGACAGGCGGTGGGCCTCGTTTAGAGGTCGTATGTAAAAGTCAACTTTTAGAAATTAAATAATATATAAAATAAAAAAATAAAAAAATAAAACCCCCTCCTCCTTAAAATCGTTCTGCCCCCCCTTCCCTTCATTTTCGTTCATCACTGAAATAAAAAAAAATATAACGAGACTGCGCCCTCGCGATGGCGTCGCTGCCACGCCGGAGACCGCCTGCTCCGCCCCCTACCTCGCCGGACCCCCCCCCAGCTCGTTGCTCCCCCATCCTTCCTCCTGAAAACCGTGAATCCATGTACCCCCGAACCCCCCCCCCCCAAATCGATTAGAACCCACCGCCCCTGTAGCACCTCCACACCCCCTCCTGACGACCGCCGACACCTGCAACGACTCCGAGCCCCCTCTTCTTCGATTAAACCTCCTCCAAATCGAATGGAATCAGCCCAAACCCGCTGAAACACCAGCGCCTCCCCTCCTCTACTGCCATCGCGCGACCTTTGCCCTCCTTCGCACTGCTCCAGTCGTCGCAACCGCCAACCGAGCTCCAGCAGCTCATTCACCTCCAATCCAGCGCCCCCTCCCTCTTAGAAGGAAAAAACCGTTGTAAGCTCTTCTTTATTTTCATTTATTTAATAAAAATCAAATTTTTAATACATTGAAGTGGTGTTTTATTTTTATATAAATAGGAAGTAAAAAAAAATTGGATCTTTATATGTTTATCATCGTATTAGGAATGTAATCTTTGTAAAGTAATGATTTTTATCATGATAAAGGCAAGATATGATTTTTGAAAAGATAAAGATTTGATTTTTAACACTATAAAGACAGAATTTCTATTATATAAGTAGCGAGTTAAAAATATAATTTTTATAATATAGAAGTATTAAAAATATGATTTTTATATAATAGAGAATATAAAAATATTATCTTTATATAGTTAGCAAAATAAAAATCTGATTTTTATTTTATATACGTTGAAATAAAGTGATGATTTTTATAATGATGAAATCTATATTATTGAAAAGGCGAAATCTTTTTATATAGTAGCGGAAGTAAAAATTCGATTTTTATATATTGAACATCGAAGTAAAAATATGATTTTTATATATTGAATAGCATAGTAAAAATTCGTTTTTTACTTATGTAGTGAATGCGGGCGAAGAAAGTGTTAAGAGACGAGAACAGTGAAGGTTTCCTGCATTAGAAGTGCCGTGGAGTTAGGATAGCTATCGGTGAGAATTTCTCACCTTTCAATTTCATTTCTAGTTATATATATATATATACTAGGATGCAGACGGTGCTTAGTAGCACCCGACACAATCGTCCACAGACCATGGACTTGTTTGTTTGGTTGCATAAATTAGTTAGATGATTTGATTTGAATTTGGTTGTTTGGTGAATTTGATTGATGTGTGAATGGCGTGGGCCTTCACTAGACCGGGGATAAGGCTAGGCCTCGTCCCGTTTCTAGTATCGTGTCGTTATGCCGCCGAAATTCTCTAAAATATGTTAGAAAAATTAAAATATCATTTTCATTTTGTAAACGAACTGAATAGAAATTCATATGTTGAAATAAAATATTTTATCGTTAAAAATATAATTTTTAACGTAATGTGAATAAAATAAAATATTCATTTACAAACCGGACGGTTTATTTATGTACACCTATTTGAATGACATTGATTGGGTCGATAAATTTTACACATTGCCCAACTGCACAAATAAAATCTGTGTTTGATTGTTTGAAACCCCACACGGGCGTTGGGATGAAATTTGAAGTTCACTCATCCTGATTGATTAAATATGTCGATCGATTGATTGACAGGCTGTTATAAGCGTTATATATCTATATTTGATGCTTATACAGTGTAGTGCACTTTGGTTGATGGTTGATTATTTTTCAATGCTATTATATATGTGTGTTGTATGAAAATCCATATAATTAATTTCATATGGTGATTGATTGGGCCTCATTCCAATTTAGAAAATAAAGAATATTATAAAATAAAGGTTCATGTGTTGACTTGACTCATCCGTTGAGATTAGTCATGTGTTGAACGAAATATTTTAATAATAAAATTTACTTCTTTATCTTTATAATATAAAGGTTCATGTGTTGACTGTACTCATCCGTTGAGATTAGTCATGTGTTGAACGAAATATTTTAATAATAAAATTTACTTCTTTATCTTTATGATATAAAGGTTCATGTGTTGACTGTACTCATCCGTTGAGATTAGTCATGTGTTTAACGAAATATTTTAACAATAAAATTTACATCTTTATCATATATAGAATTAGAAATCAACTGGAAAATAGATGAGATGAGTGGTCTCGTGGATATTGATCTGATGTTGGTTTCGGCCTTCGGGGTTAATATTCAGGAAATTGTTCTCTTACTAATTTACAGTTGAAGTCTAATTTTATATCAAACGATAGATACCTTAATTTTTATAAAATATATTAAATAGCAAAAATAGTCACACGTGGACAGTACTCATTCGTTGAGATTAGTCGTGTGTTGACAAAAATAAATATTCATTTGTTGAAAATAGAAATATTTGAAATCGAAATATTTGAAATAGAAATATTTGAAATAGAATATTTGAAAATAGAAATACATTAAGCCGTGTTGATTAGATTGACGCCATTTTGACGTGAACGATATTTGCATCGATTTTATTCATTTCGAAATGAATTGAATTGAAAACGATTTCGAAATGAATTGAATATATAACGATTTTGAATCGAATAGAAAACCAATTTGAATTGAATCGAATAGAAAACCAATTTGAATTGAATCGAATAGAAAACCAATTTGAATTGAATCGAATAGAAAACCAATTTGAATTGAATCGAATAGAAAACCAATTTGAATTGAATCGAATAGAAAACCAATTTGAATTGAATCGAATAGAAAACGACTTTGAAATTGAATTGAATTGAAAACGAATTCGAATTGAATTTAAAATGAAGTGAAATGAATTCAAATTGAATTGAAATTTGAATTGAATAGAAATGAATTTTAAAACGAATTTATAAAGGAGAATTCAATTTTGATTTGAAATGAAATGGAAGTTGAAATTGCTTTTGAAACGAATTTAAAACTATTTATATAATTCGTTTTAAATAGAAATCGACGAAATATATATTATATATATTATATATATAATATAATGGCCTGAATAGAACGCGCCGCGCCGTAGCAGTTCGTAAATTTCGACCATTTATTTCAAACAGACATTACGGGAGATCCGACCGTCAGATTCTCCTAAAACCGGAACCGTTGGGTTCGTATCGAAAAGAGCTTTCTAACGAATATTAGGAATTCAAAATCTAACGGTTGGATTTGGAGTTACGTCCAAATCAAATTCGAAAAAGGTCGCTATAAGTGCAGTTCGATGGCCGTTGATGGAAATCGACTGTAAGGGCCTTGATAAAATTATTAAAAATAGTAATAATTTGTGTAAAATCATAAGGAATGGTTAGGGAAAAATTGTGGTGAAAAACTCCACATTTGAAAAGATAAAAATAGATTTTTATCGAAATGAACTAGTTTGAACTCAATTTAAAACCCGATTTGTTTTTAAATAAATAAATAAGATTTAAAAGGGGGTTTTAAATAATCGAAATTCCTAATATATTTGATTGAATTTGAAATGGGTTTATCGTGAACTGTGTTTTAAATAACACTAGTTCTTTAACCCGATAATAAATAGAATGTGATTTGGGTTTGTCGTGAACTGTGTTTTAAATAACATTAGTTCTTTAACCCAGTAAAAGGAGTTTTAACGAATCTGCAATTAGATTGAAATGTGAATTTGTAATCTAAATTTACAAATTTAGAAAATGAACGAGAATGGAGTATTACCAGTTTTGCTCCAAAGCGATAGTTAAATCTTTAATTAGATTTGAACGTGAAATGGTAATTAATTTTACCGATAACACCGTGGTGTTAGATATGGAGTATTACCAGTTTTGCTTCATGGGATGAATAGGTTGGGATTGGGAAATAAAATAAATAATTACTTCGGTGTGGTTCGCTAATCTCGACTAGTTTAGAAAAACCATAATTTGGTTTGAAACGACATCCAAAGGAAGATTACAGGATAAATTTTAAAGAATTTATCTTGGATAAAATTAATGGGAACCTTTCCCTAAGAATGTGGAATTTAGAAACTAGCTGTAGGTTGGCTAAGAAGAATGGTTTCCTGGGTATTGATCTGATGTTGGTTTCGGCCTTCGGGGTTAATGTTTGGGAAATTGTTCTCTTGCTAATTTGTGGTTAGTGACTAATGAATTGGAATGAGGCGTATGTTGTGTTTGTGTAACATTTGTTTTTAATATACGCGGGTTGTTCGGAAAGTCCGGGTTTACACCCATTCTGAATAACCGATTCGACGAGATGTCGAAGATGAAGACGGTGGTTGAAGACCTGAAGTCTTCACATCGTTTGGATTATTACTGACGATCCTGATTGGGCTGTACACCCAAGAGGATGGAAATAGTTGGTGGTCGTCCAGACGTACTTGGAGATCGATGGATATGCGAGGAAAGTGCCTCCGGTTTCGTTCAGACCCAGAACGGACTTGTAAATGGATTGTGTGTCTGACATTGGATTTTATTCTGTGTTGATTGATTTCTATTAAATATACATCTGTTTGGCGGCGGAAAATTTATTCTTTTGCTTAACGCCCTTCTCTGAGACGTACGAGCTCAGAGGTTGTATATCGATGGACATCAGTCGCATGGCATGAATTGCCTGTGTGGCACGCTAAGATGCAATGATCAAGGCTTCTGTTGAAAAGCAAAGTCTTGTGGTTGATGATCAAAGCATGGCCTTTGTGGCGTAGCTTTGTGTATAGCGTGAATTCGCGAGCCTCACACCTCGGTATGAGTTAAAAACGGGATACGGACTGCAGGGAGAGCACGACGTTTCTTTCTAACTTTGGTGGTGTCAGTGACTTACCAGCCCTGACATTTATATACTTTTCACCTATGTGGTTGTTGGAATGCGAGGCGCCTCGATTATAGGTCTGTAAGGACCGGGAAACGTGTGTTCAGGAATACTAATCCTCTAACGTAAGTGAGGACCGGCCCTGAAGCATCCAGGGGTTGCCCAGAGTGCGTAGCCCCGAGGCATTTGCTAGAGTGTCTCGAGCGCGGAGAGGAGCTTGCCCCTTGCCTCGACTCATGATGGAATCCAATTTCCAATACGTGTAATTCGGTTTTAATTGTAGAACTAGTATGGCGACATAGTAGATGGTAGCTATGCCGCCTATGATTGATATTTATGATTGAAATGTTTTGACACTATACACTTATTATAGTATCAAATGATTTGTTTTAAACGTATCAAGCATGCTTTGGCTGTTATAAGGGAAAACCCTATCCCCCGGCTTGCGTTGCATTGTGTGATAGGACCTGGGTCTTATAACAGCTTCATTTTTCTTTATTTAGCATTGCGCTATTGTTTTATGCACTGGTATTCTTGGGAGGAAACCCGTTCCGTGTTATACGGCGTGGTCCCTTGATTTACCTAACTTTGAAAATAAAGATTAATAACCGTTTTAGTTCTCACACCAGTCACATGACTGACCTGGAGTTTATTGTTTTAACCTAAACTCTGGGTGCCCCTATTTTCCGCACGGGCAGCTAGTAGTTTTGGTTTTGCAGATTTATATTCACAAGATCCTGGTTTACAGCTGGAATGATATCCGGAAAGCTCTGTATCCGTATATCACCTTCAGTTGTGCTTTGTATTATTTTCCGCTGCTATGTAATTTATTGTAATCTCTGATATCTATCGTATGTAATTTATTCATTTATACTCTGTATATTCTTGTATCTGATGCAATTGTTGTAATAACAATGAAATGTTCTTCCGTCTGCGTTCTGTTTTGTCTTGTCCTCAAACGATCAGGGGTTTCGAACGGTCTAGATCGGTTTAACGACTGATTCAGATCGAGCGAAATTCCAGGCCGTCACAGTTGGTATCAGAGCTTTGGTTTACAGAGCTCGAGAACAAGACACATTAGAACCATACGAAAGAATTCATCAGATATTGGATTGGTAATATCCAATTAGAATGACTCGTTAGAGATAGGATCAGTAGTATCCTAGAACGAGTGTGAAGAGTATATTTTTCAAATGAAAACAATTTGTTTTGAAAATTTAAACCATTTTATACGTATTTGAATATTTATTTATTTTGAATATGGACGATCTGATATATAAAGATTTTGCATATACGCGTTATGAACGTATATTCGAAGTTTTAATATATTAGATAGATACAGAATCACATTCTAGACGCCCGGAGAAGGTTCTGATGATTGATCGATCATTATCCGAACTTATGTTCGTGTTTCGAAGGTGTGATTTCTATATATTTCCATTAGACTGGTGTGAGAACCAAAACTAATATAGTTAGAACACATTGTTGTGAATTGGCTTCAAAAACATGATTTTTTGTATATATATCAAAAATTATGAATTTGAAACTCTAATACACTAATTGATTGATGTTTGTGTTGTTTGTTTAGTTGTTTGCTAATTTTTAACCATTAAGCCTAATTGGATCACATATTGAATTATATTGAAAATTGGTCGTATTTGCTTGCATATACATATACTTGCATTGAACAGGTCATAGCAAGGAGGCTAGAGCAGAGAATAAAATTTGTTTGCCCGACAAATAGGTACATGTTTACTACATAATTTACTGTTTTGTTTGGGTGATGATGATTTTATGAGCCTATTGGCTAGCCGCTTGGCTTTTTCTTTTTCTTTTTGAGATCTGAAGGACCGGGGAAGCTATTTGAAATTCCCCGATGCTCCCGGTGCAGGGGAGGTTATGGCGAAATTTTTCGAAAATTTAGGGTGTTAGCCAAATTTTTGAAATTTTGAAAATTCTCAGAAACTGAAAAGTTGGAGAATGGAAGCCAGATCGAACGTAGAGTTGATTAATCAAACCACTTTCGACTTTGTTCCTTTTCGGGGACGAAAAGTTTTAAGTGGGGGAGATTGTAATAACCCGGAAAATCTGGGCCAGTTTAAAATTTTTATTTTGGCAATTTTAGCGAATTTTGAATATTTAAAATAGATTATTTTAAATAATATCGACGAGAAAATTCACTTTGAATATATTTAGAACGTTTATATTATACGCGTCGTCGTTAGAATATAAATATTTGTATATAATTATAAATAGAATTGAAAATGGCGCGGTAGTTCGATAATTCGATTTCAAACTTCAATGGAATGTACCGGGTGCAAAACAATCCGGATTTTAGTGAAACCAAAAACATTAGGATCCATTTGTGAATATCTTTTCAACGAATCCGACAAATCGAAATTTCATAGCGGGAATCAAAAGATATGTCCAGTTGAAAATTCTGAATAGTCGCTATGGAATTCAGGCCCTTAAAAATGGACATTTTGCAAACGACCTCGGATTTCGACGAAACCAGTTTTGTTGGGTCCGTGATGTCAAATTATTGCTAGATTCCAAATTTCATAATTTTTCGAATCAATATGTGAGCGTGGCAAAGGAAAACACGTTTGACCAGTTTCAGTTGATTTTAATCGACTGGAAATTGGCCATTTTTCAAACGGTCTCAGAATTCGACGAAACTAGTTTTGTTAGGACCGTATCGTCAATACGAAGCTAGAAAATATTTTTCGAGAATTTTTAGAGTTAGTATGTGACCCCGGTAATTTGAAATGTACGTTTAAAATTCAATATAGTGATTTAAATGTAAATTTAACGGAAACTGATTCAAACGATCGAATCAACCTGCGATACATATCCCATTGTGTTCAGAATGGGGGTGAAACGCTATGGACGACAGGCGGTGGGCCTCGTTTAGAGGTCGTATGTAAAAGTCAACTTTTAGAAATTAAATAATATATAAAATAAAAAAATAAAAAAAAAACCCCTCCTCCTTAAAATCGTTCTGCCCCCCCCCCTTCCCTTCATTTTCGTTCATCACTGAAATAAAAAAAATATATATATATAACGAGACTGCGCCCTCGCGATGGCGTCGCTGCCACGCCGGAGACCGCCTGCTCCGCCCCCCACCTCGCCGGACCCCCCCCAGCTCGTTGCTCCCCCATCCTTCCTCCTGAAAACCGTGAATCCATGTACCCCCGAACCCCCCCCAAATCGATTAGAACCCACCGCCCCTGTAGCACCTCCACACCCCCTCCTGACGACCGCCGACACCTGCAACGACTCCGAGCCCCCTCTTCTTCGATTAAACCTCCTCCAAATCGAATGGAATCAGCCCAAACCCGCTGAAACGCCAGCGCCTTCCCTCCTCTACTGCCATCGCGCGACCTTTGCCCTCCTTCGCACTGCTCCAGTCGTCGCAACCGCCAACCGAGCTCCAGCAGCTCATTCACCTCCAATCCAGCGCCCCCTCCCTCTTAGAAGGAAAAAACCGTTGTAAGCTCTTCTTTATTTTCATTTATTTAATAAAAATCAAATTTTTAATACATTGAAGTGGTGTTTTATTTTTATATAAATAGGAAGTAAAAAAAAATTGGATCTTTATATGTTTATCATCGTATTAGGAATGTAATCTTTGTAAAGTAATGATTTTTATCATGATAAAGGCAAGATATGATTTTTGAAAAGATAAAGATTTGATTTTTAACACTATAAAGGCAGAATTTCTATTATATAAGTAGCGAGTTAAAAATATAATTTTTATAATATAGAAGTATTAAAAATATGATTTTTATATAATAGAGAATATAAAAATATTATCTTTATATAGTTAGCAAAATAAAAATCTGATTTTTATTTTATATACGTTGAAATAAAGTGATGATTTTTATAATGATGAAATCTATATTATTGAAAAGGCGAAATCTTTTTATATAGTAGCGGAAGTAAAAATTCGATTTTTATATATTGAACATCGAAGAAAAAATATGATTTTTATATATTGAATAGCATAGTAAAAATTCGTTTTTTACTTATGTAGTGAATGCGGGCGAAGAAAGTGTTAAGAGACGAGAACAGTGAAGGTTTCCTGCATTAGAAGTGCCGTGGAGTTAGGATAGCTATCGGTGAGAATTTCTCACCTTTCAATTTCATTTCTAGTTATATATATATATACTAGGATGCAGACGGTGCTTAGTAGCACCCGACACAATCGTCCATAGACCATGGACTTGTTTGTTTGGTTGCATAAATTAGTTAGATGATTTGATTTGAATTTGGTTGTTTGGTGAATTTGATTGATGTGTGAATGGCGTGGGCCTTCACTAGACCGGGGATAAGGCTAGGCCCCGTCCCGTTTCTAGTATCGTGCCGTTATGCCGCCGAAATTCTCTAAAATATGTTAAAAAAATTAAAATATCATTTTCATTTTGTAAACGAACTGAATAGAAATTCATATGTTGAAATAAAATATTTTATCGTTAAAAATATAATTTTTAACGTAATGTGAATAAAATAAAATATTCATTTACAAACCGGACGGTTTATTTATGTACACCTATTTGAATGACATTGATTGGGTCGATAAATTTTACACATTGCCCAACTGCACAAATAAAATCTGTGTTTGATTGTTTGAAACCCCACACGGGTGTTGGGATGAAATTTGAAGTTCACTCATCCTGATTGATTAAATATGTCGATCGATTGATTGACAGGCTGTTATAAGCGTTATATATCTATATTTGATGCTTATACAGTGTAGTGCACTTTGGTTGATGGTTGATTATTTTTCAATGCTATTATATATGTGTGTTGTATGAAAATCCATATAATTAATTTCATATGGTGATTGATTGGGCCTCATTCCAATTTAGAAAATAAAGAATATTATAAAATAAAGGTTCATGTGTTGACTGTACTCATCCGTTGAGATTAGTCATGTGTTGAACGAAATATTTTAATAATAAAATTTACTTCTTTATCTTTATAATATAAAGGTTCATGTGTTGACTGTACTCATCCGTTGAGATTAGTCATGTGTTGAACGAAATATTTTAATAATAAAATTTACTTCTTTATCTTTATAATATAAAGGTTCATGTGTTGACTGTACTCATCCGTTGAGATTAGTCATGTGTTGAACGAAATATTTTAATAATAAAATTTACTTCTTTATCTTTATGATATAAAGGTTCATGTGTTGACTGTACTCATCCGTTGAGATTAGTCATGTGTTGAACGAAATATTTTAATAATAAAATTTACATCTTTATCATATATAGAATTAGAAATCAACTGGAAAATAGATGAGATGAGTGGTCTCCAGGATATTGGTCTGATGTTGGTTTCGGCCTTCGGGGTTAATATTCAGGAAATTGTTCTCTTACTAATTTACAGTTGAAGTCTAATTTTATATCAAACGATAGATACCTTAATTTTTATAAAATATATTAAATAGCAAAAATAGTCACACGTGGACAGTACTCATTCGTTGAGATTAGTCGTGTGTTGACAAAAATAAATATTCATTTGTTGAAAATAGAAATATTTGAAATCGAAATATTTGAAATAGAAATATTTGAAATAGAATATTTGAAAATAGAAATACATTAAGCCGTGTTGATTAGATTGACGCCATTTTGACGTGAACGATATTTGCATCAATTTTATTCATTTCGAAATGAATTGAATTGAAAACGATTTCGAAATGAATTGAATATATAACGATTTTGAATCGAATAGAAAACCAATTTGAATTGAATCGAATAGAAAACCAATTTGAATTGAATCGAATAGAAAACCAATTTGAATTGAATCGAATAGAAAACCAATTTGAATTGAATCGAATAGAAAACCAATTTGAATTGAATCGAATAGAAAACCAATTTGAATTGAATCGAATAGAAAACGACTTTGAAATTGAATTGAATTGAAAACGAATTCAAATTGAATTTAAAATGAAGTGAAATGAATTCAAATTGAATTGAAATTTGAATTGAATAGAAATGAATTTTAAAACGAATTTATAAAGGAGAATTCAATTTTGATTTGAAATGAAATGGAAGTTGAAATTGCTTTTGAAACGAATTTAAAACTATTTATATAATTCGTTTTAAATAGAAATCGACGAAATATATATTATATATATTATATATATAATATAATGGCCTGAATAGAACGCGCCGCGGCAGTTCGTAAATTTCGACCATTTATTTCAAACAGACATTACGGGAGATCCGACCGTCAGATTCTCCTAAAACCGGAACCGTTGGGTTCGTATCGAAAAGAGCTTTCTAACGAATATTAGAAATTCAAAATCTAACGGTTGGATTTGGAGTTACGTCCAAATCAAATTCGAAAAAGGTCGCTATAAGTGCAGTTCGATGGCCGTTGATGGAAATCGACTGTAAGGGCCTTGATAAAATTATTAAAAATAGTAATAATTTGTGTAAAATCATAAGGAATGGTTTGGGAAAAATTGGGGTGAAAAACTCCACATTTGAAAAGATAAAAATAGATTTTTATCGAAATGAACTAGTTTGAACTCAATTTAAAACCCGATTTGTTTTTAAATAAATAAATAAGATTTAAAAGGGGGTTTTAAATAATCGAAATTCCTAATATATTTGATTGAATTTGAAATGGGTTTATCGTGAACTGTGTTTTAAATAACACTAGTTCTTTAACCCGATAATAAATAGAATGTGATTTGGGTTTGTCGTGAACTGTGTTTTAAATAATATTAGTTCTTTAACCCAGTAAAAGGAGTTTTAACGAATCTGCAATTAGATTGAAATGTGAATTTGTAATCTAAATTTCCAAATTTAGAAAATGAACGAGAATGGAGTATTACCAGTTTTGCTCCAAAGCGATAGTTAAATCTTTAATTAGATTTGAACGTGAAATGGTAATTAATTTTACCGATAACACCATGGTGTTAGATATGGAGTATTACCAGTTTTGCTTCATGGGATGAATAGGTTGGGATTGGGAAATAAAATAAATAATTACTTCGGTGTGGTTCGCTAATCTCGACTAGTTTAGAAAAACCATAATTTGGTTTGAAACGACATCCAAAGGAAGATTACAGGATAAATTTTAAAGAATTTATCTTGGATAAAATTAATGGGAACCTTTCCCTAAGAATGTGGAATTTAGAAACTAGCTGTAGGTTGGCTAAGAAGAATGGTTTCCTGGGTATTGATCTGATGTTGGTTTCGGCCTTCGGGGTTAATGTTTGGGAAATTGTTCTCTTGCTAATTTGTGGTTAGTGACTAATGAATTGGAATGAGGCGTATGTTATGTTTGTGTAACATTTGTTTTTTATATACGCGGGTTGTTCGGAAAGTCCGGGTTTACACCCATTCTGAATAACCGATTCGATGAGATGTCGAAGATGAAGACGGTGGTTGAAGACCTGAAGTCTTCACATCGTTTGGATTGTTACTGACGATCCTGATTGGGCTGTACACCCAAGAGGATAGAAATAGTTGGTGGTCGTCCAGACGTACTTGGAGATCGATGGATATGCGAGGAAAGTGCCTCCGGTTTCGTTCAGACCCAGAACGGACTTGTAAATGGATTGTGTGTCTGACATTGGATTTTATTCTGTGTTGATTGATTTCTATTAAATATACATCTGTTTGGCGGCGGAAAATTTATTCTTTTGCTTAACGCCCTTCTCTGAGACGTACGAGCTCAGAGGTTGTATATCGATGGACATCAGTCGCATGGCATGAATTGCCTGTGTGGCACGCTAAGATGCAATGATCAAGGCTTCTGTTGAAAAGCAAAGTCTTGTGGTTGATGATCAAAGCATGGCCTTTGTGGCGTAGCTTTGTGTATAGCGTGAATTCGCGAGCCTCACACCTCGGTATGAGTTAAAAACGGGATACGGACTGCAGGGAGAGCACGACGTTTCTTTCTAGCTTTGGTGGTGTCAGTGACTTACCAGCCCTGACATTTATATACTTTTCACCTATGTGGTTGTTGGAATGCGAGGCGCCTCGATTATAGGTCTGTAAGGACCGGGAAACGTGTGTTCAGGAATACTAATCCTCTAACGTAAGTGAGGACCGGCCCTGAAGCATCCAGGGGTTGCCCAGAGTGCGTAGCCCCGAGGCATTTGCTAGAGTGTCTCGAGCGCGGAGAGGAGCTTGCCCCTTGCCTCGACTCATGATGGAATCCAATTTCCAATACGTGTAATTCGGTTTTAATTGTAGAACTAGTATGGCGACATAGTAGATGGTAGCTATGCCGCCTATGATTGATATTTATGATTGAAATGTTTTGACACTATACACTTATTATAGTATCAAATGATTTGTTTAAAACGTATCAAGCATGCTTTGGCTGTTATAAGGGAAAACCCTATCCCCCGGCTTGCGTTGCATTGTGTGATAGGACCTGGGTCTTATAACAGCTTCATTTTTCTTTATTTAGCATTGCGCTGTTGTTTTATGCACTGGTATTCTTGGGAGGAAACCCGTTCCGTGTTATACGGCGTGGTCCCTTGATTTACCTAACTTTGAAAATAAAGATTAATAACCGTTTTAGTTCTCACACCAGTCACATGACTGACCTGGAGTTTATTGTTTTAACCTAAACTCTGGGTGCCCCTATTTTCCGCACGGGCAGCTAGTAGTTTTGGTTTTGCAGATTTATATTCACAGGATCCTGGTTTACAGCTGGAATGATATCCGGAAAGCTCTGTATCCGTATATCACCTTCAGTTGTGCTTTGTATTATTTTCCGCTGCTATGTAATTTATTGTAATCTCTGATATCTATCGTATGTAATTTATTCATTTATACTCTGTATATTCTTGTATCTGATGCAATTGTTGTAATAACAATGAAATGTTCTTCCGTCTGCGTTCTGTTTTGTCTTGTCCTCAAACGATCAGGGGTTTCGAACGGTCTAGATCGGTTTAACGACTGATTCAGATCGAGCGAAATTCCAGGCCGTCACAAAAATAGAGGAAAGAACACACCAATTTTAACGTGGTTCGGCTTTGCCTATGTCCACGGAGAGCCAACAACTTTTATTTCTTAATGAAGAAATGAGTACAAAAGGATTATAATAGAGAGAAGACTAATGGTGGATTGCTTGCTTCATACAATAATATGACCCCTATTTATATAAAGGGATTTCTTGGGGATAAAGAAGAGAAGTTTCTAGATTTCTTGGACGTGAAGGAAAAATAAATATAATATCTTTCTTGATTTGATTGGAACAAAAATGGATGGCGCAATTATGGTCTCAATCTCTTTCCCTAAGTAAATTGATTCTTCATTAATTGATTGATTGGCCTTTTATTTTTCTTCCAAAAACTTCCTCTTATATCTTTCCATATACGAGCCAATTAATTGATTGACAATCAATCAATTTCTTTCCTTCTCTACAAATATTTGAATCATTAATTTCAACAACTACAACATTTTTCACCATTGTAATATAGCTTATTACAACTTTTTTCTATTGTAATTTACATAGATCTGAGTAGTAAATCAAATTCATATATATTGATAATAATATGATTCACATTTCAATGCAACAAATATTACTACACGGAATCATTCATATATATTACTTAACATAATATTCGATCAACTTAAAACACACGTACGTAGTACATCACCAACTTAACCCGTCACAAAAAACATAACCGTTTCAAAATACATACATGATCTAACCTAAAATATACATAAGAAAGATGGAAGTTTTGTCTACAAAAGGTTGCATACCCTACGAAAGCACTCTAGCTGAAGGAAACATAATTTTTATTCCAAGCCACAGTCGATCCAACAGCTTCTTCAATAGTAGTCATTTCGGAATTCGGCTTCCACAAGAAAGCTTCTGCATCCACTGCCGCATCAGTCCTAACATTCCAACCTTGTGATCCAATTTTTTCAAAGTGTACCAAAGCTTCTGGATCCATGGATACCAATGTTCCTTCTGTAACTACTTGTTTATCCCGATTCAATATTTTACATTTTCTGCCCTCATTTTCTTCAGCATGCACTGTTTTCCTGCCCTGATCGTTTTCAGCGTTCTTTCCAGTTTGTTTAGACTGTTGAACTGGTCTTCTACCCTGATCATTTTTAGCTTTATTTCCAATTTGTTTATAATGTTGAGCTATTTTTCTGACCTCATTTTCAAGTGCTTTCTTTTCATTTTCAGCTGCTTGCTGTCCAATTTGTTTAGACTGTTGAACTGTCAAGTTATTGCTTCCACGATATGACTGCAAAATAATAATAATAATAATTTTAATAAGTTATGTATAACAAGATTGTGAATGAACTGAAAAATAACTCCTTTCTTCAACCAGTGCAAAACAAATTGAATAATGTGGTAAGTAAAACAAGAAAAATCAAACAAAATAGTACAATGTAGATACAGGGACAATATGGATACCAGATCTCAACAGCCGAAATATTTCAGATTGCCTTTTACGGTCAAAATTAAATGAAAGCCACTAAATTATTAACACATAATGCTGTTCTACCATTAGCCACAATTTCATACTAATACTATAAATTATAAGACTTTATTTCCCCCTTAATTCATTTTCTCTTCTGTTTTAGCATATAAAAATTTGAACGCAAGCAGTATATTAATGGTTACTAGTTAAATTAACATATTTAGATCCAACTCTTATTTTCGGGAACTAAAGAGAACAAGACTTGTACTACAAAGCCCGAAATGAAATAGTTAACAATAATTAACAGATTTGGTTAAAATGTATTTACTTCACAGGTAAATGAAATGTATTTGCATTCCATTATCTACCCAGTGCTACCACTCAACGATGTAATTCTCAAACAAAATCATTGAAGACAAGTGAATTCAGAAGGAGGAAAAGCAGACAGGAGCGATTCAGGTCTTATATATTCTCTCCTAAAATCCATAAGAGGTCATTTAAATGATCAACAAAAGGTCAAGATATACGGGCTTGAGAAAACTGGGAACGCACTGTGTGCATGTACAGTTCTGGTCAGCTAATTCCTGCATTTTTGGAATACTTGGGTGCCATTATCGATGTATGATCATGGTTATTATCATTGTATAATCAAGTCTGGAAGAAACCTCTATGGCATTTTTTTCATTTTGTACATGTTGCGTGATGTATCCCTCTCTCCCCTTTTTTTCCATAAAAATAAAAACAAAAACCTGCTTATAGTGCAATTAATCTATTTCCATTTTTTTTTTAAAAAAAACCATCTAAGTCATTCCAATTCTGGATCATTATATAACATATATATGTTGGTGTGGACTCTAGATATATGATGAAGTGGCAAAGCGACAATATTTTGCTTAACACATTATTTTCTTTCACCAATCATTTAAACAAACAAATTGGTGCTGCGAGTTAAAGAAAATCGATTTTCAAATTACTATGAAGTCAAGAGGATTATCTTCTTAATTGATTATGGTAATACTGTGGAGACCAATTAAAACAATCTCTTGAATTGACCGCAAAGATAAGAGCATTGAATTTGTAATCTCAAAATGAAATAGTGTTGAAAGACATAAGCAAGGAGAAGAGGATGAAAAACTTGAATTTGTTGTGCTTTTTTGGCGCTTCTGAATCTGTAAAAATAAAGTGTTTCGAAATTCTTTCCAAACATTGTAGATTTAAGGGAGATCTGGTATCCACACAAGACAGTCCCACATTAGGTGCTCATTTTACCTATTTCTCAATTTACCCAACCCCCCTCGAAATATCTTTTTAACAGTACCCAACCCACCTCCATTTACTTAAAATCACCCTAAAATTTCACAGCTCCGGTTAAAAGCATTTCAATGTTCACCAAACATGTCACCAAAGAATTAAACTTGCATTGTCAAAAAAAAGTTGACGCATTTTAGCAGCAATATTCCAATCATGTATATCATGAAATGTTACAGCTTTCTATCAATTATACCAATAAAAAAGGGTACTGAGGCGTACTAGGATCAGGAGATGTTGGATTTCCCGCATTACTTGCTTGCTTTTCTTTTAGCTCCTGAAAGATTGCATGGACTGAAAACTATACTCAACTATAAATACATATATCAGTTCAATTATAAAAAAAAAGTCCCCCCTAACTATAAATTAGTTCATTCTATACATTCTGTTCCCATCACGTAAGCGTCATCTACTGACAATGACGCTTATGAAATGGATGGTTTGCCGCTAGTTCACAACAAGCATCATAGCATTGGATTCTACCATCAAATCAAATATTAATCATTGTAAACTTAAAATATCAAATTTATCATGTTAGATAAATTCAAATGAACCCATAATGAATACACATCCGCTACGTCACCTCATAATTGACTTCGTGTGTGTCCTGGCATCAACGCATATTTTTAAACAGTTTATCGGTTCTTTGGAATTTTTCTAAATGGTTTAGTTTATTTCGAAAGTTTGAATCCTTCAAAATTACAAGTTAATGCAACTCATCGAAAATACTCGTTTTGACCATTGGCTCTGAAAGGGCCGGAAATTTCTTATCATCCCTTTGATTTTAAACATATTGCCTCTATGAGGTATATAAATATGAAAAAGTTCATGAGGGATTTTAAAATGATTTAATGAGCAAGGAGGATCCAAAATATATAGGCTATATACAGGGTATGGTTCATTGTATATACATAGGTCATATAAAATTAGCACAAAATAAATATGATTATGGTCATATAAAACTAGCACAAGTGGGAAGCCGTAAATTTGAGAACAGTTCACATTTCCCTTTCAGATGATGGTTTACTACATGTATGGTTCACTGCATATTGCTCGCATGAAACTAATGGGAAAGTCGAACTGCCAGCTAAAAACAGCTATACAACCACATAAATTAGAGTATAATCTTAAAACTAATGAATTTGGCAACAAACTGAGGGCAATAGCCGCACCTGCTGCCGACAATAACTTGGTTTTTAATTAATAGGAAAACAGGAAAAATTGCCGTTAATATAAATTTCTAATTAACACTTACCATCAACATCGAAGTAAGCTCTTGTACTTTGGTTTCCAAGCCACTAACTTGGTTTCGCAATGCATGTACTTCACCTGATGAGTTACCCCAAATACAAAGCTGAGATGGTACAACCCCAAAACCAAGCCCTCTTACACGTTCTCCATGCTCCTAACCAAAAAGCTTCGACGCGCCATCTTGAGTAACTGATGTTCCTCCCTGAGAATCCTGACTTGCGGCATTATGATGCTCTGTTATCTTAGACTACAATTTCAAAAACAACCAATATTTAAAAATTAAAATTAAAACTACATTAACAATAGCAATAGTTTCTTATATTGTATATTTGAACTTATTCTTACTATGCATTCGGCAATAATTGAATTCGGAGGTTTTCCATCTTTTCTAGTATGGCCTTTGCACCACAATTCGTCTCCTGTGATATTAGATGTTGCCTTTTCCTTTTTCTGCAATAATAGCTTAATTAACAGCTTAAGAATGTACAAGTGATAACAAATAAAAATTGCTTTAACAATATTTTTTTACCGTTTCTTCTTCCAATCTTCATGGTGTGTGGAAGTTTATTCTTTTCTCTAATACTTTTGAATCTTTGGCTTGTTGCCTATAAGATCAATTCAATAAATATGATATAGGAAAATTTAATATTTTTAACAGTTAAAATCAATCAGACAAAAATAACCATCTCAAACTTTTCTGACAATTTTTCATTTACAAAAGCATCCCACTCTTCAGTGCTCTTTATATTTAACAGTTTTAGGCCTGCTAAAGTATTGGTAGAGTAGGGATTTTGAGACGCTTTTTTGATTGCTGCAACTAACCTTGAATTCGACTCCTTCCATCGATGTCCCATTATCATTAACAAGTAATCATTATACACTATATCCACCTTGAATCTTGACTGCACACAAAAAAATAAAAAGAATAACGTAGATTAGTCTCTAGCAGTATTGCAAAATGCAATGTTGTACCATAGGCATGTGCATAATGTATATTGCACATAGAGAGAACTACAACAGGTATATAATATGTTGCTTTGAATATTGATACATATAGGTACTCTAACATAAATAACATAGAATCAACAAAATTAAATACAATTGAAAGCCAAATTTTTATTATTCACTTGCTCATGTTATCGCCAACAGCTGGTATACAAGTCAGATATCAGTACCTGTATACAAGTCCACAAATCATCCCTTAAATCATCACCGACTTTCCTCCATGAGCTAATGGTAAAAGGTTCCATCTCCCTTGCTAGAGTACCAATATATGACGACAAATGTTTGGAATTAGTACGTATTGCTTGTCTGCGTTCATTAAATTCAACTTCCGGCTTCTCATTCGGTATCATAGCTAATGATTTCAACATCGTTCTGCCTCTCTTTTTTCTAGGTTGCATCAATCTATGACCTTCACTAGAATCCGGTTGAAGTCCATTTGGACTGGAATCTGAGGTGGTTGTAGTTTGTTGGAAGTGCAGTTGACGGACAGGGGGCTGTACTGGGTTTGTATTGCCGAAGGGGCTGTTACTGGAACGAGGGGCTGAATATGGCTTGTAGTGTCGACGGGGCTGTTACTCGTAGGGCTGGCAATGGATACCCGAAAAATCCGATATCCGCCCGCATCTGTATTCGAAAAACGGATAAATATCCGATATCCTAAAAAAGGGATGCGGAAACAGATACTTACATATCCACATCCGAAAATTATCCATCCGAGTTTTTTAACATTATGCTCAAAATTATGTGTATTTTAGTTCAATGAATCAAATTTATTTATTGCTTTACTAAGTCAAAGGCTTATATTATACGCACAAAATGCATATTAGCTACTCAAATTTATTTAATTTCATCATATATGCTTATTCTTAACACTTTAATGATCAAAGAAATTAAAAAACATTTATGTTAAACTATAAATTTTCATTTATACTTATTAATTTATCGATTGTTGGAGGATAGAATAATTATCTAATATCCGTCCGTATCCACGGATACGGGTATCTGATATCCGAAAATGATTTCTGATATACACGTAACTGTGTATATTTTATCCGCTTATTTATCTTATTTTATATTTAAAATAATTGATACTGTGTATTTATAGTTGTGTTTTCAGATTATTTATGATGAATGGATTAATGCACTTAATTGTTGAAAAGCTTGAAGAATTGGTGTAAGAAGAGTGTTGATTTTGAGAGTTAGATTAAAGCTTGAAGAAATGTTGCTGTTCAACCACTTTCTGCCGCATATTTTAATACCCCAAGGCCTTTTCATAAAGACGGATTGTTGCAGATGATATGAAGTTCCTATTCATGCTCAAAACAATCGAAATTGATGTTATTCGATGCCCGCAAGCCATGCCAATTGCAAATCCATTCACACTGCGTTCACATTGGCTCACTTACAAAGCCTCTCACTTTACAGCTGCGTTCACACTTGCTTATGTGTTATTTGGGCTAAATCTTCAGTCCCACATTGTGTAATTAGCCTCTAGGTCTTGGCCAATACAACTATAAATACCTTGTATCTTATTCATGTAAAAACACATTGGGTTTTATTCTATAATTCTCTTATTGGAATAAAATCATTCTTCCTCTGTTCTATTTAGTTTTACTTTTTTTATGTTCATGTTATTTAATTTCTTTTTCTCTTTTTCTTTAGCTATGTCTGGCTAATCCCCTTTGATTGGGTGGGGGGGTGATGACGCTAATAGATATGATTCTATATGAATCACATAGCCAATAGATGAGGACTTTATACATGTTGATCTGGATCTGAATCAAGGGTTAGATCTGAACCTTCATATCATATGTCGTTTAAGAGCTATGCTCCTTCACAGGGTATATTCGTGTTCGATCTAACAATTATCAGATTTAGATCTATTTTAGAGTTTTAGAAATTAATTAATGAATCTGTTCTGATAGTCTATGGTTGTTTTAAGAGCTCAGCTCCTGCATAGGCTATGCTTGTCGTTATTTACTTATTTTGTTTCTGAGAACCTAATTATCGTTGATTCATGTGTGTTACAGAAACATGAATTAGATCTATATTTATTTGTTGGCTATTGATGAGTGTGAATCCAATCTATGTCATTATCCCCTAATTGCTTTCTCTTATTATATAAATCTCTCTTTTTATTTACTGTTACTTTCTGTGTTTTCAATCAATCAAAATCCGGGAATAACTTGATTGGATTTATTAATTAAAATATTTTTGGTCCCAGAGTTCGACACCCTCTACAAAAATCCTTGTTGTTTAGGAAAGCCGAACGGATTTTACAGTTGTTTACAACTATTTAATTTGTTCGCAAACAAATTTTGGCGCCATTGCCGGGGACCAAAATAATTTTTATTTTTAAATCCTTCGAGTTATAATTTTCTTATTTTATATTTTTATTTTCATATAAAAAAATAAAAAATAAAAAAATTAATTTTATTTTGTTCGCTTTAGTTTTCTAGCATAGATAGAAAAAAAAAATTGATTGGTTTGGTTTGGTGTTAGTCAATGATACTGTAATCTTCCTACCAAGAGAGAAAAAAAAAGAATTGCAATTTTTGTTTGATTTGTTTCCTTTCTTATTCCTTTTTCCGTCTTTACATTTCTTTTTGTACAAGAAAAAAAAAAGACTGCAATTTTATTTTTGATCTCTTACCTGTTTTCTCTACAATTTCCTTCCCCTTTCTTTCATTCATTTCTTTCCAATTTTCTACAAATCTCTTTCCTTTTTACAATTCTTACAATTAAAAAAAGGGGGCAACATTTCTTTTTGTTTTATTTTATTCCTTTTTTGACTACTTTCTTCTCTGCCTTCTACAAATACCGGTTCACCGTATCACTTTCACCTACATCACCCTATCATCCACGCAACCCCATTGCTCAACAAAAATTCCCATCCACTTCTTCTGTCACCATACTTCTCCTAATCACATTCTTAAACCCATATTCACGCCTTCCATACAAGCCTCCCCACATAACATTTCCTTGTGCCATCCACAACCCTCAATCCCAACACCAAAGTCGCATACAACCTTCACAATTCAATACCACCATATTTCCTGTCAACCACAAAACAAACACTCATCGCACCATCAACTTTCCAGAACACACCCACCAAGTCCTCTTGCACCAATACCACGCAATTTCATCTTTTTGGTCTGCCAAAACAAATACCACAAACCCATTTCTTGGTAAGAACACGAACCGTACACCCTCATCAAACTTTATCATCAACTTCTATTATGCCCGACAAACTACACAGTGACTTCAACCAAAACTGCCATCTCCGTTTACACAATCACTTCACTCTCCAGCCTCGGCACAACAAAGTATCCTCGCTGCAGACTCCCCTTCATCATCACGTTTAGCACTTCACCACAATCCAAAAATAGTCAGGTGATACCACCTCAAATTCATCAAAACTTCTCAAACCATAGTTCAACTTCAATCAGAAACTGTTGTTCCCTCATCATCCTCTGCCCAACGTCTTCTTTCACACATCTTCACCCTCATAGTTTCAAAGCAACTCCCTGACATCCTCTCAACATCAGCCTGCTCATAACCTCAACTCCCCTTTTCCTATTGCTATCACAACGCATGGAAATTTTAAGATATCATCGTCACTTCGTAAATCCACAACTGTACCCCGAATCACGAATTGCTCAGCAGCACCGAAACCCATCTTCCTATATCACGCAACTCCACCTCAACAAATCCGAACTCCCACCAAACTCCCAAACCCCAATCGCAACACGAAGTCAGCCCACCGCCATCATTATTCCTCAATATGAGACCTAGTTCCTCAGACCAAATCGCAATCCGCATACCTCCAGTTCAAAGCAAACTGCATACCTCCCCAATCATCCAAAAATCAAACCGTCCCCTTACCAGACCCCCAATTCGACCTTCACGCCTGCCCAACACCATAACCCCTAGGGCCTTAATTCGAACCAAAAGAAAGAGACCGATTTTGATTTTTTGATTTCAAAAAAAAAGTAAAAAAAAAGTAATAATAAAAGAAGTCAGTAGAAGTCGATTTGTTATTTTCAGAATTGGGTAAAGTTGTGATTAAATTTGGTTGGGTGAGTGGTTTCGAATTCAAGTAAAAAAAAGAGGGTCTGGGCTATTAAACTTTGGTGGGCCTAACCAGCGTAATTTGATTTCCTTTTTTTTGGGCTTTATTTCTTCTTGTTAGAGTGATTTCTAATCGCAATAGTGGGCTTTTGAAGTGGGCCGGATTGTAATAAAAAAAAAGTTCATTTCTTTTGTTTAAAATTCTGAATTAGTCTTAGTTCTCTTTTGTTTTAGTTTTAGTTTCATTTTCTTCTCTTCTAAAAAAAATAATAAAAAGAGAAAAATCGAAAATAGGTACAGGGAAAAACCAAAAATCGAAAAATTTGGTGGGCCGAACCCATGCCGCAGCGCAGTCAAGCGATTAATGGAAGGCAGCAACAACAGGAATAATTTTGTGAATGATTTAGATGGTTGGAGCGGTTGCACACCAAGTGGGGTGTGAACGCGCTAGCGCGACTCAATTGCACTAGACGGACTACCGATCATGGTAAATTTTTCTAAACTCTACAAGTGCTCAACAGCAAAGAAAATATATAGACAGTGCTTGTAAAAATCTTTTGCAGGGCATCGACTTGCTTGTAAAAAAAATATACATAATTTTGTAAGTTCCTGGTCTGTGACTGTACTGTGACTGTTCCGTGACTGTTCTGAGACTGTTCATTCTGTGACTGAAAAAAAATCGCATTCATCTTAGTTTTGTTTTTATTTTCTAAGGACCTCATTATATTTTGACAATTTGGTTTAGTTCTAACGGATTATTTCTCGGTGTCTAGACTACGACAGAGTAATAACCATTTATAAATATTATGGTGATTCGTAAATATTATATGGGTTGTTCCTCTGAAGGTACTTAAACATTCGGCTGCATTGCTAGGGTGATTCCTGGTGCACCAATAACTCCTGTCTGTTAACTGGCTGAGAAATCTTTTGTTAAAATAAATCTAACTGTCATTATATAATTCTAGAAATTATAAATTGCATTAGGTTCATTTAAAAAAAAAATGTGTCTAATTCTTTTTCTCTAAAAAAAATAACAGTAAAAAAAAAAGAATTTCAAAACAATTCTCATTTTGTAAAAAAAATCGCTTCTCAAATTTGTTTTTTCTCGTCTTCCCTTATTCTTCTCGCTAGTGCATGCGTAATTGGACTCGTGATCCTTCAGATAATCATTTAGTTCAAACAAACATTCCTTTAACCATGGCCGAAGAAAATCCCCCTCGATCTCTTATGGATAGATACTTTCCCGACCGGGTTTCTATTCCTTCTTGCATCATATTGCCCGTCCCAACGGGTAACCACTTTGAAATTCATTCGAATCACATAAATACTCTTCCAAAGTTCGGCAATCTAGAAGGTGATGATCCTTATATTTTCTTGACCAAATTTGAACAAGTTTGTGAAACCATGAAATTTCAACAATTAAGTGACGATGGAATCAAACTTAGGTTAATTCCATTTGCACTTACCAATTATGCTGAGAAATGGTTGTATAGCTTGCCTTCAAATACTATTGGAACTTGGGGTGAATTTGTGAATATTTTTCTAAAGAAATTTTACCCTCTGGAAAAAACATCCAAAATTCGAAACGAAATCGTCAATTTTCATCAATTTGGGGGTGAATCCTTTGCAAAATATTTTGAAAGATTTAAAGAGCTTCTAGTCAAATGTCCACATCACAATTTCGAAAAATGGACTCTTTGTCAAATTTTATACGATGGACTTGAAAATAACTCTCGAACCATGCTCGAATCGATGTGCCAAGGAAATTTTCTAGCCCAATATCACAATGCCGCTTGGCAATTTCTCGAAAATTTGGCTGAAAAATCAGCTCAATGAGAATGATCTAACGAGAAATCGATTTATTCCCGATCTAACGCTCATTCGGTAGGATTATCAGTAGCCTTAGAAGCAAAAATAGACGCGATGATATCCAAATTCGATAATGTCCTTTCATCAACTCAAATAAATCAAGCGCAAGTGTCTCAGACCTCATGTTACAAATGTAACGATCCTAACCACGTAGCCGATCAATGCCCACATTCATTGGAACAACTCAACGCATTTAACAAAGCTAGGAACGACCCATTCTCCCCAACGTACAATCCAGGTTGGAGAAACCATCCTAACTTCTCTTGGACCCAAAACAATGCAAATTTGAATGCGGTTCGACCTCCTTTTCAATCATTTTCGAATAATCCTTCGAAACCTCCCTTTCAACAAACTCAATTCCAACATCCTGCGCCACCTTCTCAAAATCAAGTGCAACAATATTTTGTTCCCCAAGATGATAAACGATTGACATTACTGGAGAAAACTCTGGAATAATTGACTAAAGCGACGACTCAAAATCTCCAATCAAATAGCGATCATCAAAATTTATTGACTTCGCACATGCAAAACACGAGTCAATCGATCGCTAAACTTGAAATGCAAATGAGTCAGTTAGCCACTTCCGTAAGCGAACAGGAATGAGGCACTTTCCCGAGTCAACCCATTCCAAACCCCAACCGTCAAAATCCTAACTCCAACCAAATTCACATCATTCAAGATTCAAACGTTAGTCACTTGAATGCGGTCACGACTTTTAGATCCGGCAAAAAGATTGACAACCATGTGGTCAACCCAAATGCTTTACTGGACGATCTTCCAAACCCTATCGAAAATCTTACCAACTCAGATCAAAACATTGAGCCAATTTCTGACAAGGTCCATCCTCAAACTCAAGTAGCCCAACCTACTGAGTTGTCTTCTCCATTTCCTTATAGACTCCGACCTAGGAAAAAGATGGATCAGCTAGAAAAGACCCTTGAAATATTTAAGCAAGTTAAAGTGAACATTCCTCTTTAGATATTATTCAACAAGTTCCATAGTATGCGAAATTTCTAAAAGATTTGTGCACTCAAAAACGTCATACACAAGTACCTAAGCAAGTGTTTCTAGCGGCAACTCTAAGCGAAGTCTTGTCCCAATCAATGCCAGTGAAATACAAAGATCCTGGCTGCCCCACAATTTCATGTACTATCGGGGACAAGAAAATCGATGGATGCCTGCTAGACTTAGGTGCTAGTGTTAACTTGCTTCCATATTCCGTCTATCGCCAATTAGGGCTAGGAGAACTGAAACCCACCAAGGTTACCCTTCAGCTTGCTGACCATTCAATTAAGAAACCTGTGGGCGAAATCGAGGATGTGTTGATCAAAATAGGTGAATTCATCTTTCCAGTTGATTTCATTATCTTAGAAACTCAACAGGTAAGCAATCCTGCGAACCAAATCCCTTTGATTCTGGGACGACCCTTCTTAGCAACATCTAATGCTCTTATCAACAATAGAAATGGGTCTATAAAACTTTCTTTCGGTAACATGACTGTCGAGCTAAACATCTTTAGAACTGAAAACTCTCCTAACTCTTATGTGGACCAATTTTCTGAAATCCATGCTGTCCACGATAATGAACCCGAGCTCGACCATCTGAATAACGAAATTGAATCGAATTACGAGACCTTGTTTCAAGATATTCCCAAAAATGTCTCTGATTCGATTCCTGTCGAGCCACTCACAATTGAGTCTGTCCCTCAACCAGTTTCTTCAATTGAGTCGTCCCCAAAATCTGAACTCAAAGTGCTGCCCAATCATCTTAAGTACGCTTACTTAGGAAACAATGAAACTTTTCCTGTCATTATCGCTTCTGACCTTACTTTAGAGCAAGAACAATTGCTCCTTCCCATCCTTAAGAAAAATAAGGAAGCAATTGGTTGGTCCATGGCTTATATTAAGGGGATTAGTCCTTCGATGATCCGACATCGAATCCACCTTATAGATGATGCCAAACCTACTTGTGATCCCCTGCGTCGACTAAACTCCATCATGAAAGAAGCAACTCGTGCTGAAATTCTTAAATGTCTTGACAATGGAATCATCTACCCGATTTCCGATAGTCAATGGGTTAGTCCGATTCATGTCGTAGCTAAGAAATCAAGGATTACCATAATCCAAAATGAAGCTAACGAGCTTATCCCAACCCGCACCCAGAATGGTTGGCGTGTTTGCATTGACTATAGAAAACTTAACGCTGCAACACGAAAGGATCATTTCCCTCTACTATTCATCGATCAAATGTTAGAACGATTAGCTGGTCATGAGTACTATTGTTTCCTTGACGGGTACTCGGGCTATAATCAAATCCCTATCGCTCTTGAGGACCAAGAAAAAACCACTTTCACTTGTCCATTTGGTACATTTGCGTACCATCGTATGCCTTTTGGTCTCTATAATGCACCTGCAACCTTCCAGAGGTGCATGATTAGCATTTTTTCTGATATGATTGAGCGATTTTTGGAAGTTTTCATGGATGACTTTTCCATCTTTGGGGACACGTACACTGAGTGTTTACATCATCTTGATCTTGTCCTTAATCGTTGCAAAGATAAACACTTAACGCTTAATTGGGAAAAGTGTCACTTCATGGTCAAACATGGAATTGTTTTAGGACATGTCATTTCTAATAAAGGAATTGAAGTAGACAAAGCCAAAATCGAAGTTATCTCTAATCTTCCCATTCCCAAATCCGTTAAGGACATCCGATCCTTTTTAGGTCATGCTGATTTTTACCGTCGCTTTATAAAGGATTTTAGCAAAATCACTCGACCTTTGACCAATCTTATTGGTAAGGATGTTCCTTTCGACTTCAATTCTGATTGCATTTCATCTTTTGAGCATCTTAAAAATGAACTTGTCTCTGCTCCGATCATCTGCTCTCCCAACTGGAAGCTGCCTTTTGAAATCATGTGTGATGCCTCGAATTTCGGTGTTGGCACTGTATTAGGACAATGTATCGATAAAATTCTTCATGTCATTTACTATGCGAGTAAGACTTTGAACGATGCCCAAATAAATTATGTAACAACCCGTATTTTGATAACATGTTGTAACCATAAATATAGGCAGAATTAAAATTTAAAGTAAGAACAAAGGGAAACGGGTTGTGCCATTACATTCGTCTCGGAATTCTGCATGAAAACGAGTCCGAAATTTCGTAAATCGGAGTCCGTATGACCGAGATATGGCCTCTAGAAGTTTCACGAAAAATCAGAAAACGAAAACAGATTTTCAAATTTCGAATTTAGCCCCAAACAGACTGGACAGGAAAATTTCCCGCCCAGCCCCAAGTCAACTGGGGAGTCGACCCCCCAGGACCCGGTCGACTGGGGAGTCGACCTGGGTGTCGACCTGGGGGTCGACCTCCTTGGTCAGGCCAGGTTGGCCTGGTGCACCTGCTTGCTCCTTTGGGTCTGTTCTGTTGGCCTGTGACGAGATTGGATGGTTCAAATCTAAACTAGGGTTTATCCTATGGCCTAAACTAGTTGTTGCAACTATAAAAACACCCAAAGACCTAGGCTAATCCTCAACAAATCTTTCTAACACCATTATGCTGCTAAGTCTCCTCTTGAACCATGGCCGCCGCCTCTAACTTGAAGCTTAAACATTCAAACTAGATCCAAATCGAAGGCCAACGTTTCTTCAACAATTCAAGGGAATAGATCAATATCTCAACAACGATCGTACGACAATTTATGTTCTTAGTTCTCAAAAACCACGATCTGTAAGCCCCAGTTACTCTCAGATCTAAACTCTAAACTTAATAGGGACATGTGTAAATTGAAGTTAAACATAAACATGATAACTACTTAAGACCTACTCTTGTATATCTTTTATCTATGACTATTCCTTTTTGATCTATTATTTTAGATCTACTCTTGTTCACCCTAGATCTATTCACCTTGAACCTAGTACCGTTCATATTGAACCTTGATTTGTGGAATACTGATAAGAACTTGATTTAGGGACCTGTTCATGTCATAACCTAAACCCTACCATTATTTTATCATGCCTATGATGTTGTGATGTTGAAACTATCGCTAGTCACAAGTTTAGGATTATCATCTTACGTCATTTATTGATATGTTTATCACCCTATTTCATATGCCAGTGATGTTATGATCATATCTCAAGTTACACCATGCTTGCCTTGAAATCACCTTTGCCATTTTATACCCATCCTTGTTAAGTTATTCGCTAGTTACATCTATTGCCTTGATTCGAATTCACGAGCATTGGGAATGCGATTTGGGTAGTTTAGGAAAACCTGAATTTAGTATGAACTTGACAACATGAATATCGTTATAACTTGAGCTTGGATAGGAACATGAACTTGACATGAAATTATACTTGAAAATATGAATTTGGGACATGACACTTAGATAACTTGAACGTGGCCAACTCGAGGTTGGGTTGAGTTTGCAGTATAAATCTGCCCGGAACCGCCCGACGAATCCAGTAACTGCAAACAATAGGAGCCAATGTGAGTAGTTGGTCATATCGCACTCGAAACCCGAGGTTAGACTAGGTTATGGTGTAAAACTGCCCGGACCCGCCCGGCACATCTAGTAACCGTAACCAAGTCTAATGTGAGAGGTTAGGGGTGCATTAAGTAAATTAATGCCACTGGATAGGGTTAAGTCATGGACCACTTGAATATACTTAACCAATTTGACACGTTGATTTGATAGGGTTGAGTCATGAACCGCTTGAACACACTTAACCAACCTGACACATGATTTGTAGGACTAAGTCTTGAACTAGAACGACACACTTAGTCAATTTGACATGACACGTAGATGGGGTTAAGTCTCGATTTTAAATGACAACTTAACCTGCTGAACGAAACCCTAGTTACGCGGTCCTTTTCAGCAGTAACCCACTAGATGTATCATGGTACCCTGGGACTAGGCAGGGTGGGGCACGATTGCTGGGCTGATTGTAAGCGACCAGAGCGACGGCTGAGTTGGTGCGCCATTGTAGGTTCAGGCGGACTAGGGTCGTGCACTTAGTCCGGAGTTGAAAAAGCAGGCATTGGGCACCAGTAGGATTATCTGTGCATTCTTGATTCGTGTCGGTGGTTGGCACCCTAGGGCTTGATACACCCTATGGTGGACCTAGCACAGGTGACTACATTCGTGATAGGGTCATATGACACAGACACACGACGAGCTAGACTTGTAGGGAGCCGATCGATTAGATCATACCGTTGGACCCCGAATTGGGTCACTTCACGATATTGGGCCAAGGGATTATTTCTTGATTTATAGTTGACACGGGATTAGTATACCAGTATAGTTGGTATAGCGAACCTTGAATACGCAATGTTAGGCTTGAGATATCTTGTTAGCTTAGTTATCATGTCAGACTTATCATCATTCCTATGTTTAATTCCAGTTTATTCATGTCTTGTTAACTTTACTAGTTTCTATGCTGATAGTCACTGGGGCTTACCAGTCTTTTTGACTGACCCGTTTTCTTTCGCCTCTTTGTCTTTCATTCCCCCCCCCCCCAGGTTCTCAGGGAGGAAACTCTAGCTCTTAGCTTGGACTTTGCTTGCTTTCTGACAGCTCATGTACGGTTTGGTCTTGAGCTATGCTATGGCTGCACTCATGCACTTTTGGGGAATAATATTTTACTTATGTTGTTTTAAGTACTTTGCTTCTTTAGAACTTGATGTAATGAAATAATGACTTGGCATTTTGATGTAAGAGGTTTTGACTCTATTTTTCAGTAATGAGATTTGGTTTTAAAGTTTATATCCGCTGCTTTATATACTCTATTTTATCTATGTTCTGTCTTGTGTTATCTCTGTGCCTGTTTACTAGATAATACCCCTCCAAAACTAGGGCATTCCCTTTGTGAGTGACCCTAGCGGAGGTGGGGTGTTACATTTGGTATCAGAGCAGAAGGTTACCAGACTGGGCAAAAGTTTTTAAAATTTTCTGAAACTATTTTCAAAACCATTTATAAAGAAGCATTTTTTAAGAAAAGTTTTATTTTTAAGAAAAGGTTATTCCCCAAAAGCCATTAGCACTTTCCTTTGTTTCCTCGTTTGAATCTTTTTCCTTTTCGCTTTTCAGCATGTCTGATCTTAACCTTCCTGAGGGAGTACCCATACCTGGCTGGTTCCGAAGATACTTGGAAGCTAGGGCCAACGGCGCGGGCTCGGCAGATATCCCTCCTCCTCCTCCCCCGGTGGCCACGGTTCCTCCTCCTCCTCCTCCGGGTACCGCCTTCGCCAAAATATGCAAGGACTTTATAGGAATGAGCGGCAAGAACTTCGTTGGAACTGAAACCTTCGTTGAGGCGCGAAACTGGCTAAAAGAGACTGAAGACTTGTTTGTTATTTTCGATATAGAGGATCATAGGAAAGTTCAGTTGGCAGCATGGTTGTTGAAAGAGGAAGCTGCATTTGGGTGGGAAGTCACCAACGCTACCAGGCCAATTGAGACTTGGGCAGACTTTAGAGAGAGGTTTGGGCTTAAGTTTTTATCATCTGCAGAAGCGAGCCTTCAGATGGAGAGGTTCCTGGCACTCAAGCAAGGGGACATGTCAGTTAGGGAATACGTGAATAAGTTTAATCAGCTTGCTCGGTTTGGTTTGGACTTAGTCAATACGGCTGAGAAGAAGGCTCTATGCTTTGCTCGAGGATTGAGCGAGCCACTCCACACTATGGCCATGACTCATGTACCCATGGGGGCGACCTTTGAAAGCTTGGTGAATATGGCCCTACTTCATGAAGAAGACGAGAATGGCAAGAAGAAGGTCAAGGCGAATGAGTCTCAAGACAAGAAGGTAGACTCCGAGAAAGGAGGAAAGAACAGCAACAACAAGAATGACAAGTCACGTGAGAAAAGAAAATGCAACTTCTGTGGTATTGACGGGCATATAGTCCAGGACTGTAGGAAGAAGAAGATGAAGATAGGAGCATGTTTTCAATGCGGTGAAACTGGACACATCAACAAGAACTGCCCTAAGAAGCAAGGGCAAGCCCCGCAAGAAGGACCTTCTAGGGGTACATCTTTAACTTCTTTTCCCTAGATACTCTGTTTTATCTTGTATATCCTTTCGATCCTGTCTTGAGAACCTTAGGTAGAATCCTATGAATGTAAACATGTATTTGAAACATGTTATGCTTGATGTTTGCGAATGGTTGCAAGTGATTGCTCGTGGTTGCATAACACACATTAGGCACTAGATCGACTCAGACACATTTTCATATTGCATATGCATGAGTGTTTATACTTATTTATGGATGAAATTGAATGTGTTATCATATGAATGTTGCATATGGATGAATGTTTGTGCACACATATAGTGCTTACGTGACTAGGATTTGTTTGCATACATGTTGGATTCATGACACTAAACATATTTTGCATTAGAAAGATCAATCAGGACTGATCATTTGCATTAGATAAGGAACATATACACACACTTTCTGCATATGTTCATACAGCAATAGAAATCTCTTAAGGACAATGTTTGCTTGTGGATGATGTTTTGAGTAGATGGATGATGGATGGTAGGATACGTTCTTCCTAACTTAGAGATTTCGGGGATGAAATCCTTTAAGGAGGGGAGAATGTAACAACCCGTATTTTGATAACGTGTTGTAACCATAAATCTAGGCAGAATTAAATTTTAAAATAAGAACCAAGGGAAACGGGTTGCGCCATTACGTTGATCTCGGAATTCTGCATGAAACGAGTCCGAAATTTCGTAAATCGGAGTCCGTATGACCGAGATATGGCCTCTAAAAGTTTCACGAAAAATCAGAAAACGAAAACAGATTTTCAAATTTCGAATTTAGCCCCAAACAGACTGGGCGGGAAAATTTCCCGCCCAGCCCCAGGTCGACTGGGGAGTCAACCCCCAGGACCAGGTCGACTGGGGAGTCGACCTGGGGGTCGACCTCCTTGGTCGGGCCAGGTTGGCCTGGTGCACCTGCTTGCTCCTTTGGGTCTGTTCTGTTGGCCTGTGACGAGATTGGATGGTTCAGATCTAAACCAGGGTTTATCCTATGGCCTAAACTAGTTGTTGCAACTATAAAAACACCCTAAGACCTAGGCTAATCCACAACAAATCTTTCTAACACCATTATGCTGCTAGGTCTCCTCTTGAACCATGGCCGCCGCCTCCAACTTGAAGCTTAAACATTCAAACTAGATCCAAATAGAAGGCCAACGTTTCTACAACAATTCAAGGGAATAGATCAACATCTCAACAACGATCCTACGACAGTTTCTGTTCTTAGTTCTCAAAAACCACGATCTGTAAGCTCCAGTTACTCATAGATCTAAACTCTAAACTTAATAGGGACATGTGTAAATTGAAGTTAAACATAAACATGATAACTACTTGAGACCTACTCTTGTATATCTTTGATCTATGACTATTCCTTTTTAATCTATTATTTTAGATCTACTCTTGTTCACCCTAGATCTATTCACCTTGAACCTAGTACCGTTCATATTAAACCTTGATTTGTGGAATACTGATAAGAACTTGATTTAGGGGCCTGCTCATGTCATAACCTAAACCCTACCATTATTTTAACATGCCTGTGATGTTGTGATGTTGAAACTATCGCTAGTCACAAGTTTAGGATTATCATCTTATGTCATTTATTGATATGTTTATCACCCTATTTCATATGCCAGTGATGTTATGATCATATCTCAAGTTACACCATGCTTGCCTTGAAATCACCTTTGCCACTTTATACCCATCCTTGTTATGTAATTCCCTAGTTACATCTATTGCCTTGATTCGAATTCACGAGCTTTGGGAATGCGATTTGGGTAGTTTAGGAAAACCTGAATTTAGTATGAACTTGAAAACATGAATATCGTTATAACTTGAGCTTGGATAGGAACATGAACTTGACATGATATTATACTTGAAAATATGAATTTGGGATATGATACTTAGATAACTTGAACGTGGCCAACTCGAGGTTGGGTTGAGTTTGCAGTATAAATCTGCCCGGAACCGCCCGGCGAATCCAGTAACTGCAAACAATAGGACCCAATGTGAGTAGTTGGTCATATCACACTCGAAACTTGAGGTTAGACTAGGTTATGGTGTAAAACTGCCCGGACCCGCCCAACACATCCAGTAACCGTAACTAAGTCTAATGTGAGAGGTTTGGGGTGCATTAAGTAAATTAATGCCACTGGATAGGGTTAAGTCATGGACCACTTGAATATACTTAACCAATTTGACACGTTGATTTGATAGGGTTGAGTCATGAACCGCTTGAACACACTTAACCAACCTGACACATGATTTGTAGGACTAAGTCTTGAACTAGAACGACACACTTAGTCAATTTGACATGACACGTAGATGGGGTTAAGTCTCGATTTTAAATGACAACTTAACCTGCTGAAAGAAACCCTAGTTACGCGGTCCTTTTCAGCAGTAACCCACTAGATGTATCACGGTACCCTGAGACTAGGCAGGGTGGGGCACGATTGCTGGGCTGATTGTAAGCGACCAGAACGACGGCTGAGTTGGTGCACCATTGTAGGTTCAGGCGGACTAGGGTCGTGCACTTAGTCCGGAGTTGAGAAAGCAGGCATTGGGCATCAGTAGGATTATCTGTGCATTCTTGATTCATGTCGGTGGTTGGCACCCTAGGGCTTGATACACCCTATGGTGGACCTAACATAGGTGACTACATTCGTGATAGGGCCGTATGACACAGACACACGACGAGCTAGACTTGTAGGGAGCCGATCGATTAGATCATACCGTTGGACCCCGAATTGGGTCACTTCACGATATTGGGCCAAGGGATTATTTCTTGATTTATAGTTGACACGGGATTAGTATACCAGTATAGTTGGTATGGTGAACCTTGAATACGCAATGTTAGACTTGAGATATCTTGTTAGCTTAGTTATCATGTCAGACTTATCATCATTCCTATGTTTAATTCCAGTTTATTCATGTCTTGTTAACTTTACTAGTTTCTATGCTGATAGTCACTAGGGCTTACCAGTCTTTTTGACTGACCCGTTTTCTTTCACCTCTTTGTCTTTCGTTCCCCCCCCCCCCCCCAGGTTCTCAGGGAGGAAACTCTAGCTCTTAGCTTGGACTTTGCTTGCTTTCTGACAGCTCATGTACGGTTTGGTCTTGAGCTATGCTATGGCTGCACTCATGCACTTTTTGGGGAATAATATTTTACTTATGTTGTTTTAAGTACTTTGCTTCTTTAGAACTTGATGTAATGAAATAATGACTTGGCATTTTGATGTAAGATGTTTTGACTCTATTTTTCAGTAATGAGATTTGGTTTTAAAGTTTATATCAGCTGCTTTATATACTCTATTTTATCTATTTTCTGTCTTGTGTTATCTCTGTGCCTGTTTACTAGATAATACCCCTCCAAAACTAGGGCATTCCCTTTGTCAGTGACCCTAGCGGAGGTGGGGTGTTACAAATTATACGACCGCTGAAAAAGAACTTTTGGCAGTTGTTTTTGCTCTAGAAAAATTCAGGCCTTATCTAGTTGGCTCACACATCACTGTTCATACTGATCATTCCGCACTTAGGTATCTTTTCTCTAAAAAGGATGCTAAGGCTTGTCTCATTCGTTGGATCCTTCTACTTCAAGAATTTGACCTTACCATTAAGGATAAAAAAGGATCTGACAATGTTATTGCAGACCACTTGTCTCGTCTTCCAAATGCCCTGTCTTCTCCTCTTCCGATCAACAAGAATTTCCCTGATGAACAACTATTTTCTCTATCCACTGATCCTTGGTTCGCTGACATTGTCAACTACTTAGTCAACAAGCAGACCCCTTCTTTTTGGTCTAAGCAGGATAAACACAAATTCTTTTCTCAAGTGGAACATTTTTATTGGGACGACCCCTATCTTTTCAAATACTGTCCAGACCAAATCATTCGAAGGTGTGTTCCCGACACTGAAACTCACAGTGTCCTCTCTTTCTGTCATGACCAAGCTGTGGTGGTCACTTCGGTCCCAAAAAGACAGCCGAAAAGGTTCTCCAATCTGGTTTCTACTGGCCCAACCTTTTCAAAGACGCGTACGAATTTTGCAAAACTTGTGATCGATGTCAATTCTTAGGGAAAATTTCTAAACAGAATATGATGCCTCTAAACCCCATTCTAGAGGTCGAAATTTTTGATGTTTGGGGTATAGACTTCATGGGACCCTTCCCTAATTCTTTTGGGAACTTTTACGTTCTCTTAGCTGTTGATTATGTTTCCAAATGGGTCGAAGTTGTTCCATGCAAAACAAACGATAACAAGGTTGTTATGCACTTCTTGAAAGAAAACATCTTTTCTAGGTTTGACACACCTCGTACAATAATCAGTGACAATGGAACACACTTCTGTAATCGTTCTTTTGAAGCCCTCATGAGAAAGTATCCGATAACCTACAAGTTATCCACTCCTTACCATCCTCAAACTTGTGGGCAAGTTGAAGTATTGAATAGGCAGATTAAACAAATCCTTGAGAAAACTGTGAATCGAAATCGTAAAGATTGGACCAAAAATTATCCGACACTCTTTGGGCTTACCGCGCTGCTTTTAAAACAAACTTAGGTATGTCCCCTTATTGGTTGATTTTTGGTAAGCCATGTCACTTGCCAGTTGAACTAGAACATAGGGCGTTATGGGCAATAAAAACTTTGAATCTTGATTTAGAGCAAGCAGGCGAACATAGGAAGCTTCAGCTCAATGAACTTGATGAAATTCGAAATGATGCCTATGAAAATGAACGAATTTACAAGGACAGAACAAAAGTTTTCATGATAAATCAATTTTACGTAAAACTTCCATGCCAGGTCAAAAAGTTCTCTTGTATGACTCAAGATTGCATCTGTTTCTGGGTAAGTTAAAATCTAGATGGACAGGACCTTACACTGTACAGACTGTTTTTCCGTATAGTGCGATAGAAATTGAGAATCCAACTGATGGATCATCCTATAAGGTCAATGGTCAATGCCTTAAACCTTACTTGGAACCAATGCCCAACCAAGAGGAAGAGCTCATGGTTCTCCATGAGCCACATTACATTCGGTAAGACGCACTAACCCTCTTTTGTACATATGTAAATATTCTCTTATTTGTTTTTTCCTTTCACTAAGATATGTCTGATTAACGGCTGTGAGGACACAGTCTCACTTAAGTGTGGGGGGGAATTTACATTACATCAGTAATCAAATTTTATTAACTAGGTCATTCATTGAACAAGGATTAACTTAAATTCATAAATAACACCTTGGTTCTTGTTTGATAAGTTGAATTGTTGGGTGATGGGAATGAACATTATTTATTCATTGAGTTGTAATGTGTCTTTTTAAGATGCTAGCTTGAGACTGTGCAGACGTTAGTCGTGTTCTGGACTAAGCGTGTTGACCCTTGTTATACATGTTAGAATGTGCAAGTAAAAAAAATTAAAAAAATCAAATAATAATGATTTTGCACTTACATTTGTTGGATTTTCTGAGTTGTTTTCATGAATAATATTTTCTTTTCCACTCAAATTTTCAAAATCGTAAGTTCTAAAATCCACTTGGCCCACTTAAGGAGAAATGACTCATTGCAGCGTTCTTCTTCGATACCCCACATTATTCAAACCCAAGTTTTTAGTCGAATTACATCCATGTTTCGACAAGTTTATCTTATATTGGTATACTCCAGAACCATCGTTTAAAGGTCAAAAAACGTCACTTTTTATACCAATATTACACCACCCATTCCGTACATGTTTTAAGGTAGGATAACCATATACCACATCTTATTTTATATGGGTTATCTATCTTACGAAACTTTGCTTATCATTCCTTTCAGCTTTTGTATAACATCAATCCAGACTTGTGTGTTGAATTAGGGTTATAGAAGTAGAGTAACTAGGGCACAAAACTTTCCTTTCATGAAGTGTTGGTTTAGTAGAGGAGGAATCAAATGAAATAATGTACAGCATCATTCCATTCCATTCATCATGCAAAAGAAAAAAGAAAGAAAAAAGAAAAGAAAAAAGGAAAAAAAAGAAGAAAGAAAAAGAAAAAAATGAAGTAAAGAGAGAGTCTCTCTGAATAAAATAGTCATTCATCATTCTTGACTATAAAGCATTCAGTTTCAATCCATCCACATCCATTATACGTACCGTACTTGGAAGTGAGGATTGTAGTAGAGGAGATGAAACAAAACAAAAATGTTCATATGTGCCTTAGTATTACTTTATCTTTTGTAGCCTAAAGTTTTACTAATACACTTGCCCTCTTATCTACAATATTTTTAGAACTTACAAAATTTTCCTTCATCTATGCATAACTCGTATCCAATACATTACAGTTACATTGGTGCAAAATTATTCAAAAAATAATAATAAAGAAATGATTGGGTGCACATTGTCAATGTGTAGAACTTTGGTTGACACCACGCTCCTAACCTTCAAGACAATTACAGTGTTATCAAGGAATTACGATTCAGCTTGAAAATTTTTATTCATTTTTGCACCAACAATGGGATGGACAATTTGGGATTGAACCGTTATTATTGGAGTTAGGTAAAGTCCTTGGAATGTGAAAGACCTTAAATATATTGTTTGATTAATCCGCGTACATAAGACGCATTGGATTTTGTGGGTAGTATCCGCTGAAAACCCTCACAAAACAACACTCGTCCTACTGGGGATACCCAGAGGTTTAACGGCTTGTTGCATACGCTAAATGCAACCGTGTTTCCTACGAAAGTGTGACATATCTTAGTTTAGTTTATTCGAGGACGAATAAAAAGATAAGTGTGGGATATTTGATATTCACGTAATTGTGTATATTTTATCCGCTTATTTATCTTATTTTATATGTGTATTTATAGTTGTGTTTTCATATTATTTATGATGAATGGATTAATGCACTTAATTGTTGAAAAGCTTGAAGAATTGGTGTAAGAAGAGTGTTGATTTTGAGAGTTAGATTAAAGCTTGAAGAAATGTTGTTGTTCAACCACCTTCTGCCGCATATTTTAATAACCCAAGGCCTTTTCATAAAGATGGCTTGTTGCAGATGATATGGAGTTCCTATTCATGCTTAGAACAATTGAAATTGATGTTATTTGAAGCCCGCAAGCCATGCCAATTGCAAATCCATTCACACTGCGTTCACATTGTCTCACTTACAAAGCCTCTCACTTTACAACTGCGTTCACACTTGCTTATATGTTATTTGGGCTAAATCTTTAGTCCCACATTGTGTAATTGGCCTCTAGGTCTTGGCCAATACAACTATAAATACCTTGTATCTTATTCATGTAAAAACACATTGGGTTTTATTCTATAATTCTCTTCTTGGAATAAAATCATTCTTCCTCTGTTCTATTTAGTTTTAGTTTTATTTATGTTCATGTTATTTAATTTCTTTTTCTCTTCTTCTTTAACTATGTCCGGCTAATCCCCTTTGACTGGGGGGTGATGACGCTAATAGATATGATTCAATATGAATCACATAGCCAATAGATGAGGACTTTATACATGTAGATCTGGATCTGAATCAAGGGTTAGATATGAACCTTCATATCATGTGTCGTTTAAGAGCTATGCTCCTTCACAGGGTATATTCATGTTCGATCTAACAATTATCAGATTTAGATCTAATTTTAGGGTTTTAGAAATTAATTAGTGAATCTGTCCTGATAGTCTATGGTTGTTTAAGAGCTCAGCTCCTGCATAGGCTATGCTTGTCGTTATTTACTTATTTTGTTTCTAAGAACCTAATTATCATTGATTCATGTGTGTGATAGAAACATGAATTAGATCTATATTTATTTGTTGGCTATTGATGAGTGTGAATCCAATCTATGTCATTTTCCCCTAATTGCTTTCTCTTATTATATAAATCTCTCTTTTTATTTACTGTTACTTTCTGTGTTTTCAATCAATCAAAATCCTGGAATAACTTGATTGGATTTATTAATTAAAATATTTTTGGTCCCAGAGTTCGACACCCTCTACAACAATCCTTGTTGTTTAGGAAAGCCGAACGGATTTTGCAGTTGTTTACAACTGTTTAATTTGTTCGTAAACAATTTCGGATACAGATACGGATATGGCACTATCTGTATCCGAAAGTATCCGTTAACAGCTCTATTTACCGGAAGGAGGGGCATGAATCTGGTTTGTAGTGTCGACGGGGATGCTACTGGAAGGAGGAGGAGGTTGCATCTGTTTTGTAGTGTGTCCAAGGTTGCTTCCAGTTTTGCGAGGAGTGCGTATTGGGTATTCAACATACTTTCGAGGAGATCTTCTTATAGCAATATTTAAATCACGAAGCAATGGAATTGGTCCACCTAGGTGTTTGCTGATTCTAGTCCCAATCGTCCTCTCATCATCAGCATTAGCAGCTGCAAGTGCAGCTAAACTTTGCTTTTTTGCCCTTTTGTTTGCTATTTTTGAGCTCTAAAAAATAAAAAATTTAAGTTGTTTTTCAATAGTTAAGTCTTTGTAATCGTGGTGTTTAAAAACAGACTCGAAGTATGAAATAGGCAACTCGAAGTATGAAATAGGCAACATCAAAAGTTATTTTAAATATCAAACATCTACATTAATAGATACAAATGGATGCCCGCTAATTAAAATAAATCAATAAACAAAAATAAGCAATTTGATTTAAATTAAATTTTCTTTCATCCCACTGTTTATTAAATTATCGAAAAATTGTTTATTAAATTATCAAAAATGAACAAATATGACAATAATATTGTTTTTTTACGGATATTCTTTAAAATATAATATTCATATGCTTACATTTTGAAATATAATTAGAAATAAAATACATAAACTTTAAGCAACTTTAAACAAAATACACAAATTAATCAGGAATTCAATAATAGAAAAAACATTTGTACCAAATCCACAATAGCAACATCAGTTCTACCTATACTTATCTATTGGCAATTTAAAAAACATCAGAATTCGATCTCTCTGCTATTTTTCTTTATTGCCAAAAACAGAAACTACAAACCACCCAGTCATTCTTAGCTACTTAGTAACCTATTACTATTATTCAGTATATCATCCTTGACTTTATATTGAACCCATCCCTGTGTTTTGATACAGGCTTTTAATTTTGATATAAGCTATTGATTTTGGTCAACCCATCCATGTATTTTGATTCGTTGATCCATCTTAAATACTTAAGGGATAATCCTAGGCTATGCAATTTATGACAGAATTAAAGAAGTATGTACTTATAGCTAATTCATATATTTGTGAAGCCAAGTCTATGTATAAATTAAAACAGAAGCTACTGAGAGTGAATATTAAATATGAAGAAACATTGATACAAGCTACTGAATTTGAAACAGCTAACACGCAATGAATTTTTTTGACAAAAACATTAAAAGAATCCATTTCTAACTATGACTTGGTTTCTATCATTGAAAAAAGATCAAAAGGGATATTTTGAAATGCACAAGAAAACTATAGGAGTAGAGAAAGAAAAGGAAAGAACAGCTAAAAAACTGAAAAACTAATAAAATGAGAAAGTTACCTAAGAAATACACATCGCACATAACAAATTTTGTGTCATCTACCTGGCAAACCGCTTTGTGTCATAACTATTTATCAATGACTATTTGATTATTGTTTTTTTTTGTCAAACTTACCTTGTTTACATAAGCTTACAAGCCATTTTTGTAACAAAAATAAAATTGCTAACTTTGTAACAAAAATAAAATGAATATTTAAATATAAATTCTCTATTTACTGCATGCTTTTATTTCATTTCTAACCAAATTTATGTTTTAATTTTGCTTGTCCCCTAAACAATACCAATCTAATTATTTTTTTAGTAATTTTTGTAGTGCCATATTTTGATTTGCAGGGAATACTTCTACATTGTATTTATGAAGAGATCCACCCAATATCGTCAGCAATAACATATTTAAAGCTAAACGGTTGCCACATCCCCATATGAAGACAGAGGTGAAAGGCCGGAGATTGAAAAGCAGCAAATTGTCGATAAAGGCAAGACGGTTGCCACATCCCCATATGAATAAGATTGGGGAGGAGGGTCCGGGAGCGGTAACGTGGAGGGCGGCAGCGGATGGTGAGAATGGGAAGATACAGAGAAAGGCTGGAACTAGAATTGATTTTATCTTTACAAGCTTTTTGGTTGATTATAAGAAAATAATAAAAAACAGTGACTATTGTAATGGTTTTTTTTTGGTCTATATGAAATTGAGGAGGCTTTTGTTTTTTTGGGATTAGCACTAGCAATGGTTATAATAATGGTTGCATCTTAAAAAAACAAATTTAAAGCTAAACAATAGATTAGATAGGCGCTTTATGAGGGAAAATGGAAGTATGCTCTTTAATGTAAATTAATTATGTTTCCATTTCTTTTAATGGTAAATAGCTAATTTTAATGTTTTGGTCCTATAGAACCTCATTTGTGGTTTTTTGGTCAATAAAGAAACAAGAAAGGTTGACATTCGCACTTGAGTAAAGAAATGCAAGCTTAGGCTTTTTCCCTTCAAAATGTGAGCAGTAAAGTAAATGTTGTTGATTTGGATCGACACTTATTTAATTTTTGTTTCTATATGTAGATTAGAAAGTGATGTGACTAATTTGGATCGACACTGATTTTGATTTCATATGGAAAAAAAATATTGCATTTTACAAAAAGAAATAGTGATTCTTTCTAAGCAGAGTTTAAATATTTTTTAAGTATAACTCCTAATATTTTCCGTAACTTAGTTTAGAGTTTATCGATCCTACGAAAAAAAATACTGTAATTTGAATTAAAAAAATAGCGGTTTTTGCCAAGTTAGTGTTCAATTTGGAGGTATATCTTCTTATTTGTTAAGTACAACCATTGGGAATGCATCATGGTGCTTTGCTCGTTAACTTGCATTGGGAATTTTATAATGAAAGCTTTGACATTGAGCAGTCAGATTATATGTTCTTAAAACCATATTTTGATTTTAAAATAAATAAAAGGAAATTGTGAGAGCATCTACCAGCGGACATCAGGTTTTAGGAGGATGATATGAATACTGTTTACCAAAGTTTATGAGTTCTAGAAGCCATATTTCCTTTTTAAATGACTTTCTGAAAACCGCTTAGAACATAAATAAATGATTTTCAGAAAACCATGTTAAACATAGGAAAACTCTCGCTTTTCTTGTTTTCTCACACCCAAAATCAATTCAAGTGGAACGTGAGAAATAAAAAGTGGAATTCCTTCCGTTTTTAATTAATACTGTGAATGTTTTTTTTAATATCGTATGTGCATCGATGGTCGAATACCTCAATACAACGTACCAAAAGAAACAAAATAAGACTGAAGTAAAAAAAGCATGTGGTAAAAAATGCATATGTAGCTTGAATACCTCTGCATCGTGTAGCACCATCTTCCTCGTCAATAATACAAGATCAATCTTCCTCGTCGACCTATAAAAAAACATAACGATTTACAAAGGATTAGAACATCACACTAAATATTGCACTACTTTGTAACAACCATGCACAAAATAAAATACGCATGCAAAGGACACGTACAATAGAAAATAAAATTATTTTGATACACGCTAAGATGTCATTCTATATCAGATTTTTTTTTAACCATCTAACAACACATTTTATGGTATATATGAACATGCATAAAATAAAAAATCAATAAAATATGCTTATACATACCAAAATACCATTACAAACCTCCCTTATGTAACTTTCATCCCCATTATCTACGTCTCTGTCATCAAGTTGTGACTCATCCAATGGTTTACTAGTTGATTCTTCATCCTCGACGTATTTTTCCAATTCATGAAACCCTCTAGAAGGTGCTCTCAACACAACATACCAATTTGAAGAACTGCCTTCTCTAGAGAAGAAAACTTGAACCGCTTGTGTTGCTAAGATAAACAAGTCTCTTTCAAACTTATTTTGAAATTGATGCAAATTGACCAACGTAAATCTATCTTCAACTTTGACTCCACGATACATATTTTCCCAATCACATTTAAATGAGGCAACTCGAAATTGACGATAATCCAACAAGAAAATCTCACGCAAGACCCCGTAATATATTACTTTTTCAATAGACCCATCTGCACAAACAGTACTTGCCTCAATGGAAACACCACTATTTTGTGTAGCCTTCTCATAGTATTTCGTATGAAAACGTCGACCATTAACAATATAGACGGAATAAGAATATATTTGCGAACGAGGTCCGTATGAAAGCCATTTTATTAGTTTACTGACATTGGATATACGTCTATCATCTCTAACCTGGACAAATACAATATATTAAATAAAGATTTATGTTGATATATTACTTTCATCATTAATAGTTTTTTAAGGTATAATTATCAACCTTTTTTCCAAACCAAAAACTAAAAGTCTCCGATTGCAATTTTGACAGTTCCAAATCGTCTTATGCAAGATGAGGATGCAAACATTTTAGGTCCTCTTTGTGCATTCTGCATACATAAATATAATTAAGGATCTAATTTATTTTGTATGTCATAGTTAAGTTGGACTTATACTTACTCTAAATACGACTCTACTTCTTCCGTATTAAACAAAATGTATTGATTAGCAGCATTATTCACTTCCTCATCGACTGTAGTAGGTTTTCCTTTGGAAATAGGACGCCCCTCAAGTATAAAATCATTTTGTTCCACTTCATTTCGGTTTTTCCTCTCTCCAATTTGTAATGCATCTTTAATATATCTAGAGCAATATTTCATACATTCTTCGGCAACATAGCGCTCAGCAATGCACCCTTCAGGTCGTGCTTGATTTTTAACATATCCTTTTAATATTTTCATATATCTATAACCAAAATGAATAAACAAGTTACCTTCATAACTATACATACTTTTAACCGTTAAGTAATTATAATAAATATTACCTCTCAAATGGATACATACATCGATATTGGACCGGCCCACAAATTCTTGCTTCTCTTCCTAAATGTATTGTTAAGTGAATCATGACATCGAAAAAGGTAGGGGAAAGAACCTCTCTAGATCACATAGTGTTAATGAAACTTGATACTCCATTAATTCTAGTTTATCCCTATCAAGCACTCTTTGGCATATGTCATTATAAAATGAACATAGTCGTAGTAGTGCATTCCTTATCCCTATAGGTAGAAGTCCTCTTAATGCAACGGACAATAGTTGTTGTATCAAAACATGATAATCATGAGACTTAAGGTTTGAAATCTTGTCCCCTTTTGCAAAACATTTTTCAATATTTGAGCTATATCCATCAGGCACTTTCAAGTTCTTCATTCTACTATAAAAATCTCTTTTTCTTAATCAACAAGATGCACAGTGCGGCTAGGAGCAATACTTTATTTCCAATGTCTATAGGATGCAATTTTTTTTCTAATCCCATTGCTTCTAGATCTTGGCGTGATTTGAGGCCATCTTTTGATTTCCTTTTGATATCAAGCAATGTACCAATAATACTTTCACCAATATTTTTCTCAATATGCATCACATCTAGATTATGCTGTAAATGAAGTGCCTAAAAATTGACAAAACATAAATAATTAAGTACTAAATAGCAAGCATGAATAGAAAACTAAAAGCAATGTGTTTCTAGATAAATTTCACCATCCAATAAGGCAAGTCAAAGAAAATGGACCTCTTCTTCCACATTTTACATCCTTTTTTCATCATAGTTTTCATTTTCCTTTTCCTTTCACCTTTATCTTCCTTTTATAAAAAAATTCCCCAATCGTTAATAATATCTTGAACATCATCAAAGATTTGAACACCAGTTTGTATCTGAGGCCTTTGTTTATTTTCTATAGTTCCATCAAATAAGTTTTCCGTTGACGATACTCATGGTTAGGTTCAAGGACTCGTCTATGACCCATGTATGCACACTTTTTACTAAATGGTAGCCATATTGAGCAGGTATTGACACCACAAACATGACATGCTCTCTTATCTTTTACAGTGCAACCAGCTAAATTTCCGTAAGCTGGAAAATCATTGATTGTCCACATAAGAATAGCATGTAATCTAAATTCGCTATGACTATAAGTGTCGTACACTTTCACCCCTTTATCCCATAATTTTTTCAAATCTTCAATAATTGATTGCAAGTATACATCAATGTCATTTCCCAGTTGTCGTGGCCCAAGAATTAACAAAGATAGCATCACATTATCTTTGTGCATACAAAGCCATGGAGGAAAGTTGTAAGCAACAAGAAACACTGACCAACAACTATATCCACAATTTCAATCACCAAAAGGATTAAAGCCATCAGATGCAAAGCCAAGCCTTAAATTTCATGGATCGGAAGCAAAAGAATGATACATTCTATCAATCGTAGCCCACTGAGTAGAATCCACTAGATGACGCAATTTACCATCTTCACTCTTATGACTGCAGTGTCATCCTAGTTGTACTGATGTTTCTGGGGATGCAAACATTCTTTTCAGTCTTGGTATCAGTGGGAAGTATCTCAAAATATTCATAGGTATTTTGGTTTGCTTCCCATCTTTAGTAGTCTTTTCCAGCGATACTTACCATACTTAGGACATAAATCACTATTTGCAAGCTCTTTTCTAAATAAACAACAATCGTTTACACATGCATGTATCTGCTTATAGCCTAAACCAATTGACTTAAGCAACTTCTTTGTTGCATACGTAGAATCGGTAAGCATGTTTTCTTTAGGCAACATATCCTTTAGAAGTTTAAGAAGCTCTGTAAAAGTCGTGTCCGATATACCATTTCACGCTTTGTGCTTGAAAAGAAGTACTGTAGCAGACAACTTTATGTGGCTTGCACAATCGGAATACAAAGGAATTTCGGCATTCTCCATCATTTCCTTAGTACCTTCCCCATGTCTTTCTTCAACATTGGCTTCTACCTCCTCATCATAGATTTGCGCATCAACATACATTCTATAAGTATCAGTCTCACTTTTATTTTGTGATGGTCGTTTTTCTCCATGAAAAATCCATATATCATAGGTTGGGTCCATTACAAAACAAATCAAGTGTGACAAAACTTCCCTTGATGTTTGCCAAATTAGATTCCTACAATTACGACATGGGCATCTAAATTTTTTCGGGATTCCCTTCACTTGCAGCATGCCTATATACAAAATTTTCCACAGATTGCCTATATTCACTTGTCATTCTACAAAACAAAAAATGTATTAATACTCATTCTTAAATTCTTATAGCGTGATGCTAGGGCACCTCGTTTTCTTCTTGCTAATACCAAAATTTTATACTACATGCTTCCTAACACCAAACTCATTCATAAATACTTATATTTATTTATAATGGTATTAGGAAGTATATAAAATTTATTGTACTTATTATTTTTATTCGTGGTATTAGCAAGAGGAAAATGATGTGCCCTTAGCATTACACTACTTATAACTATCGAAGTAACAGCCAAAATGATGAAACCTTGGTAGATTGACCCATGTTTTGTCCATCTTAGTAAAACAACGCCTCTAATTTTCGGAGCTACTGGAAAGAATTATGCTCAACATTATTGTACAACTTGGTTATATGCAGCCATCTTGGTAGATTACCCATCTTATGTAACAAATATTAACTTATATATTTGTTAGAATTTTACATCTCAAATGATCATAAATGGTTAAACAGTTCATTAATGAATTGGTTAAACTTAGTAATGAAGTTGATAGTTTTATACATCCATATCCTTATTCTCTCTCTCTCTTTCATATCTCATTTCCAAATTTAATAACGGTTGTTTCCAAACTTAGTAATGAAGTTGATAGTTTCTTATTTACTGCTCTGTTGTTTTTCTCCATGGTTTATGTTTATTTATATTTCTCTCATTATCATTCTAGCTCCTGTCAGTAGACCATAACTAACATAACTGGAAAGTGTACGCAACGTACGTCACATACTAGAGATAACTCCATGGCAACCAACCCATTGATCACCATATCTCCACCTAGATGACCAGCTCCAAGGGAACTAAACCAAAAATGCTCCACCAGATCAACATACAAAACAACACACTGCCTATCTAATATATTTATTATTTATTTTGTTTATCAGTTTTAACTTTTTATATATGAGCAGGAACTGGAGCCAGTATCAAACAAACAAAAAGTGTGATGATGAAGTTGTTAAATTAGGCAATCAAAATACGATGATTCAGATAAGATCCCACAACATTGCGGATCTTTTTAATTCAGAGAAGATCCCAAAACATATGTTTATCCTCATAATGAGGTGGGTACTTATATATCAATTATTCATGGGCAACAAGGATATACAATAAGCATACTTATGCTACAGGTGTATTTATAACAAACATAGGGTATATATAAAACATACAAGTACACTTAGCAAGAATATCTATCAAATAAGACATGAAATACAAGTAACAAGTATACTTCCAATTTAATTCATCAAGGATGCACATCAACAGCATTGTTGTGGTCCAGGCCTGATATGTATGGGACAAAAATAAGAACATACATGACTTCTGGTTTCTAAATACACAAGGTAACAAATGCTCAGATTTTTTTTCTTTTCAGGTTATACTAATATTTCAAAATGCCGAAATATCAACCCATATATATATATATATATATATATATATATATATATATATATATGTGTGTGTGTGTGTGTATATATATATATATAACTCAGCAAATGTCAAAGTGTACTCGTTAATATAGGTAGGATATCAATATGGGCAAGACAGCAAACCACCGATGTACCATACTTTAGAAGTTAGCAGGAAGGTTATGGGAAGGAATTTAATCAGAAGTTCCAGGACCAAACATGTTTACTTATTTCGTAAAACTACACTGGAAATAGTTTTATAAAATTCCTTTAAATACGCTATGCTTTAGTTGGACAATACATGACAGGGCAGTCGGGTACATGCCTACAAGTTTCTACCGAATATATAGTGTGACGTATATTCAGTTTTCAAATTGATCCACAGAGACAAACTAGTGCAGCAATAATTATGTATAGCTAAAATCAAGTGTGTGCTTTTAGTTTTAACCAAACAATATGGGTATTTCATCTTTACAAATCAAGGCAGAATTTACGTAGTGAAACAGTTTAGATAATGGATTTAGCAAGGCTAACAAAACTTATCAAGATGACCACAAGGGACAATGCATGTTAATTTAACAACAATGCAGTTGTAGGAATCTCAATGTAGACCAAATGCAAAAATATATAAGCATGCCCAATACAGATGCATACATATATATGAAATACATATACATATACATATATATATATACATATATATATATATACATATATTACCCCGTCTTAACAGCATATACATATATGAACCTGGTTTAAGGTCTCGCCAATCACATAAATATACATATATGTATAGGTGTATATCTAATAAATGATTTACCGGTACTAACCTATGCTTTTTATGGTTGAACTTAATCTTGATTGTGTACAAAAATAATGCTGATATAATGTGTGTGTGTGTGTGTGTATATATATATATATATATTCCAGCCTATAAAGTCAGTACCGTAATACAAAGTATGAAATGCAAGCAAACAAACAAACTTTGGTCATTCTAACATACTGGTTTATGACAAATACTCCAGCACCATAGAGTCGTACAAGGCATGCAGGTTTTGCTTTAGTGATTAGTTTTTGAATGTGACATAGCATTTCAAATGAATAACATCCTGGAGAGAGGCAATCTATTTATGTAGTTAGCTATATTCATTTATGCAGCTATACACCTCGAGTCATGTTGTGCATGTTAGTGATTATGTGGAACTCGTGTTAGTGATTACCCAAACCCGTAAAATTCAAAAAGTCAATATCATAAACTAAATATACAAACTCAACGTATAACCAAATACATGTTTATATATATGCGTACGTGTATATGCATATATATGATCCAATTTCATATTTTAGGTCCAAAATGTGTGTGACTGCAAATGGAAAGGAATGACAGTTGGATGAAGAAATATGGAGATGAAAATAAACAAATAATAAATGAATGAAAGGGTTTGGTGAGATCAAAGAAAATAATGGGTAGTAAAGAAGGGGAAATAAGCAGCAGTGGAAATGTAGATATCTGCCATGGTAATTTGTCAAGAGATGGACAGATTAAGAAGGAATTGTACAGTATTAATGATAATGAATTGTTATGATTTCGCATGGAAACTAACAGTTTCAGCATAATTAATTTTTACATCTTACATTAAAATCTGAAGTGTATAATAGCTATTCCAAGGATAGAGTCAACAACTAATTCATCTCTTTGACTTTCTTAGCTTTTCTTAGCATAAATATAAATAAAATAAGTGATAATACAACATATCCTATAAACTTGGATTAGTTTCTTGGTCATTATTGAGGTTTGTCATCAAATTATATACAAAGTTCAACCTAAAAGGAGCATTGTTACAATCAATATGACGCAGTAACATAAGCCAAAAAGTTGGTCAAGCTTTGCATGTGTAAGGGATTGGATATATGAGAAATACTGAGGGGGAGCGTTCTCATGATTATCAGCGAGAGGGAAACAGTAAAATTACACGAATGCAGTAGCGGAGGAAAACAGTAAAATTACACGAATGCAATAGCGGAGGGAAACAATAAAAATACAATCACATGCAATTGGAACAATGAATAAAAATTTACCAACAAGAAATGCAAGCAAGATATGTAGGCGATCGAGCAGTGGCGATGTGAAGTGGAGGAGATCGCTATGCCGGCCTGATTATCGAAAGGGGAATTAGGGTTTGCTGTGGAATACAATGGAAAAGGAAATGTACTGTGAACCGATGGAAAAGGAAATGTTGTGAACTGATGGAAAAGGAATACGATTGAAATGTTGTGAAACGATGTCAAAAGGCACAACATTTCATCCATAGTGGGAAGATTAATTTGAACCGATGGAAATTGTTAAGTGTCAGAGGTGAGAAATCAGTTTGGAGCTGAGTTATACTCCAGTATTCTCAAAAAATGTTTTCAACATTATGCTTTGAATTGTGTCACATTTCAAATTAATAATTATTATTTAGTCTTAGTTATTAATTATAATATATTTGTATTTAATTTTTATTGTTTATCAAAATCTTATTTATTAATTATTATAAATGTTATATTTATTGTTCATATTTTTATGAATTATTATATAATTTAATTGCCAAATATTAAATATTACTTTGTAATTAAAATTGTCAAAAGCCAGCAGATCAAAAGCAATGCCAGGGACTACTTACAACATTAAGTTTACACGCAAATTTTTTTTTAATCAAAAGCGCACAAACTATAGCGCTGTTGTTAACTGCTGAACAAACAAGTTTGCCAAAATTATATTTATTAAAACTGCTGAAATAGTTACTACCAAATCAAATATTACTTATTAACTACAGTTATTAATTAACTCTTACTTATTTTCTACTTAGTTAATTATAATCGAGAGTAATACTTATTAAAAGCTTGTGTTACTATTAATTAATAAAGTAGCTAGTTAACATACATTAACTATTAAAAATAAATTACTACTTATTAACTATTAATTATTTAATAATAATTGACAAATATTATTGATTCCCAAGTTTATTATTGATTATTATTATTAAATATTAATATAATTAGTTATTAAATATAGATATTATAAACATGAATTTTGTACTAGGCATCTCTATTACAACCAATAAAATGAAAAATTGTGATATATATGTTTATTACAATAGTGATTATTTCACAGTTGTAAAATAGCATTTATTACAACTTTGCTTTATGCACAGTTGTAAAATTAAAGTTGTAATACGGTGTTTTTGTTGTAGTGTTTAGAGCGTTTGAAAAGTTTAGAGCCACTAGTACATGGGGCTTGATGAGATCCTTGGTGAGCCTTGTGAGAATATAGGAGATGAAGGAAGTTTAGTAGAAATCCGATTAGGAAAAGATAAAAAACATTCTCTTTTAGTTGCATTAAGGATGATACTTATAGAGGAACAACAACATGGAGCGAGAAGCCAACTTGCAGTGTAGTCCATGAGTTAGCCTAATGCCATGTAAGTGACCATGTGGGCCCCTTTGGCCATAAAAACCTCTTGGTACCCAGTGGAAGTTCTCGACACCAATAAATTTACATAGTTGTAAGTTCTCATGCTTTTCTTGCCTTGCTCCCCTATATTTCTGCTTCATATGTTTCAAACTCTTCTTCATAGGCTATGAGTTGATTTTGATGATTCCTCTAATAATACTAAAACTATCATGCTTTCTTTGTTTCTCTTTTTTTCAGTCCTTAGAGTTGTTCAACTATTTTCTGAGAAAACCACTTGATGACTAGTGATAGGAATATGTTGTGTAGTATGCGGAGTTCATAAATCCTGAGTAGACGGAAGAACCTCTCGGTACTAATGATTAACTTAGCCAAGTAATTAGTGAATTTTATTGAGCCTTTTCTCTTGTCCTTTTGATTGTATTTCCAATTTCTTAAGTCATTTCGACTATGACTTTATACTTCCACTTGAATTATGCTTAGTTGAAAGTCTAGTTAATAGAAACCAACTCCAGTATGTGTATCCTTGACAAGCATGATGGAATTGTAAGGTTTACTATATTATACAATCTAATACCAGCTGAAATAGTATTTGTGAACAACATCTTTAAAAGCTTTAATATAATACTATCTCAAATGTGGAAACAAAGTAATATTTACCTCCAGCCATAATTGCTTTCTGAAATAGATAATGTAAACTGAAATATAAGGTGTTGTTGTCACTGAATGCAGCCTGTAGGACTTCTGTGTTGCTGAAAGCTTATTCTCACGAAAGACTTAATGGAGAAAAAAGAAAGTGGATTTTCGCACAGCCTATAATTTTTCTTATGATCGTGTAGCCGATGAATAACCACAGGCCTTTTATTTATAGACTGACGAGATCCAAATCCCATAAGAAACTTTGACATGTTCTCGTTCATCAAGAGAAGTGGGGATGTGTACAAGTGGCCATGACTATTTCATAGATCCTCATTTTCAATAAACACATACGTTATCACATATGCAAATAATGTGGCACGTGGGGCACAATGAAAGAGTCGTTCTCACATTCTCCCACTTGAACCACGTTACACATTTTATCTTTATGATCCGAGAAATATAAACTCAAACGTTTTGGCCAAATAGACCAATTGTGCTCATCACATCTTATTTGGAGTTAATGCATGAGTCATGGCGGTTTTACTGTGAAAATCACAACTTCCTTCCATGTATCACAGTACACTACTTTCCATTAAACTTTAGACGGTAATACTTTATGTATGACTTCAAATAAGTCATTCTGGATCTAGTGTTCTCATGAACTATTTTATTAGGAGCAAAACTTTAATGTGCATAAACAAAATTATTATTGACATTCAACTTTAACCAAAATTAAGAACAAACGCATTGATACAAAGTCATGCTAATCCCATATTGTTTACATGCTTTGTAAACACCTTTATCGAGAGTCCTTTAGTCAATGGATCGGCTACCATCATCTCTGTAGATATATGTTCAATTGCCACAATTTGTTCTTTGACTCTATCTCGTACAGCCAAATATTTTATGTCAATATGCTTACTACGCTGTTTGCGAACAAATTATACAATTGTAAACAACTGTAAAATTCGTTCGTCTTTCCTAAACAACAAGGATCGTTGTAGAGGGTGTCGAACTCTAGGACCAAATTATTTTATTAATAAATCCAATCAAGTTATCCCTAACGTTTGATTGGTTGAAAACAAAGAAAATAGCAGAATTAAATAAAAGAGAGTTTTAACAATAAGTGAAAGCAATTAGGGGATAATGACATAGATCAGATTCATAATCATCAATAGCCAAAAGATTAACCAGATCTAATACATGTTTCTGTCACAAACATGAATCAACGATAATAGGTTTTTAGAAACAAATATGTAAATAACGACAAGCATAGCCTATGCAGGAGCTCGGCTCTACAACCATAGACTATCAGGAAAGATTCACTAATTAATTTCTAAAACCCTACAATTAGATCTAAATCTGATAATTGTTAGACCGAACACGAATATACCCTGTGAAGGAGCATAGCTCTTAAACGACACAGGATATTAAGGTTCAGATCTAACCCTTGGTTCAGATCTAGATCTATATACATGAATTCCTCATCCTTTGGCTATGTGATTCATATCAAATCATATCTATTAGCGTCATCACCCCCTAATCAAAGGGGATTAGCTAGACATAGCTAAAGAAAATGAGAAAAAGAAAATAAATAACATAAACATAAATAAAATAAAATAACAACAGAGAAGAGAAGGAGAAGAGTTTTATTCCAGGCAGAGGATTACAGAATAAAACTAAGTGTGTTTTACAATGAATGAGATAAAGTGTATTTATAGCTGATATGACAAAGGCTACTTGGCAAATTCCACAATGTGGGACTAAAGAATTAGCCCAACTAACACATAAGCTAGTGTGAACGGGGTTGTAGAGTAAGAGGCCTTGTAAGTGAGCCAGTGTGAACGCAACATGAGTGGGATGGTTTGCAAATGAGCCAATGTGAACACAATATGAGTCTTTACTGAGCCAAATCTACCCAGCTGAACTCTATTTGCAACCGTTCTTCAATCTTTAAACTCTTCAAGCTTTAGTAATTCAACTTCACTCTTTTTAAGCAAATTCTTCATGCTTTATCCATCAAATGCTCTAAACCAAGCTTTTTATCAACAATCTGAAAACACAGATATAAATACACAATATTAATTATTTTAAATAGAAAACTAGATAAATAAGCGGATAAAATATACACATTTACGTGTATATCATACGCCCCCCCAATCTTGTTATTCTTCGTAAAGAACACAGCTGACGAGTTATCGCAATAGATCTTCAATGGCTTATGAATCGAGTCCACAATTTGAAGCCCAGCGATGAAATCCTTTAACCACATGGCCTGTGAAGTGGCTTCAAAACAAGCAATGTATTCTGCCTCCATCGTAGATGTTGCAAGAATTGATTGTTTGGCGCTTTTCCAAGAAATAACACCACCTGCTAGCATGAATACATATCCCAAGGTGGATTTCTTTGTATCTAAACATCCGGCAAAATCTGAATCTGAATATCCTACCACTTCGAGATTGTCAACATGCTTATATGTCAACTGATATGCTTTAGTTCCTTGCAGATATCTCATAACCTTTTTCGCAGCTTTCCAATGATAAATTCCTGGATTTTGTTGATATCTACCAAGAATTCTAACTGTAACAACCCGAAAATCTGGGCCAGTTTAAAATTTTTATTTCGGCAATTTTAGCGAATTTTGATTATTTAAAATGAATTATTTTAAATAATGTCGACGAAAAATTTATTTTAAATAGAATTCGAACGTATATATTATATGCGCCGTCGTTAGAATATAAATATTTATATATAATTATAAATAGAATTGAAAATGGCGCGGTAGTTCGATAATTCGATTTCAAACTTCAATTGAATGTACCGGGTGCAAAACAAACCAGATTTTAGTGAAACCAAAAATAATAGGATCTAATTGATAATATCTTTCTAACGAATCCGAAAAATCGAAATTTCATAGCGGGAATCAAAAGATATGTCCAGTTGAAAATTCTGAATAGTCGCTACGGAATTCAGGCCCTTAAAAACAGAAATTTTGCAAACGACCTCGGATTTCGACGAACCACTTTTGTTGGATCCGTGATGTAAAGTTATTGCTAGGTTTCAATTTTCATAATTTTTCGAATCAATATGTGAGCGTGGAAAAGGAAAACGCGTTTGACCCGTTTCAGTTGATTTTAATCGACTGGAAATTGGCCATTTTTCAAACGGTCTCAGAATTCAACGAAACTAGTTTTGTTAGGACCGTATCGTCAATTCGAAGCAAGAAAATATTTTTCGGGAATTTTTAGAGTTAGTATGTGACCCCGGTAAATTGAAATGCGTGTTCAGATTCAATATACAGAGTTATAGGTTGATTTTAACGGAAAGTGATCGAGACGATCGAATCAGCCGACGATACATATCCCATTGTGTTCGAAATGGGGGTAAAACGCTAGGAACGACAGGCGGTGGGTCTCGTTTTGAGGTCAGAATTAAAAATACCTTTTTGAAATAAATTAAATAATATTTTATAATCCCCCCCTTTTTTTCTCTACTTAGTCAATCACCCCCCCATACTATCAGAATCGAAAAAAAAAACCTTGTTGAGCTACCCAGACCCCCCCATCGTCGTCGCCGCCTCAGGCGCGGGCCCCCCTCCCCTCCTCTTGCCGCGAGCCACCCAGACCCCCTCCCCTTTCCTAATCGATGCACGATTTACACCGCCCCCCCTCCTCCCCTACCTCGCGCCGAATACCCCCCCTCCTCCTCTGCCTCGCGCCGAATACCCCCCCTCCTGTTGCCGCCGACGATCTGAATCCTCCCCTCCCCCTGTAAGTTTTAGTTTGTATTTATTTACCTTTATTTATATAAAGTAATTAGTTTTTTTATATATAAATCAGTTTTTATATAGCATAAAGAAAAAAAGGGGTTTATATTTTATAAAGGTATGATTTTTATAGTGTAGAAGCGAAGAGCTATGATTTTTGTTTAGGAAAGGGTGGTGATTGTTAACAGAAAGATCGTATTTTTAAATATAGAAAGGTCGGATTTTTATTGTTGAAATGGCGAAATAAAAATATTATTTTTCTATATTGAATAGCGTAGTAAAAATATGATTTTTCTATATTGAATAGCGTAGTAAAAATATGATTTTTAAATATTGAATAGCGTAGTAAAAATATGATTTTTCTATATTGAATAGCGTAGTAAAAATATGATTTTTATATATTGAATAGCGTAGTAAAAATATGATTTTTCTATATTGAATAGCGTAGTAAAAATATGATTTTTATATATTGAATAGCGTAGTAAAAATATGATTTTTCTATATTGAATAGCGTAGTAGAAATATGATTTTTATATATTGAATAGCGTAGTAAAAATATGATTTTTATATATTGAATAGCGTAGTAAAAATATGATTTTTATATATTGAATAGCATAGTAAAAATTCGATTTTTATATATTGAATAGCGTAGTAAAAATACGATTTTTATATATTGAATAGCGTAGTAAAAATACGATTTTTCTATATTGAATAGCGTAGTAAAAATATGATTTTTATATATTGAATAGCGTAGTAAAAATATGATTTTTCTATATTGAATAGAGAAGTAAAAATTCGATTTTTCTATATTGTATAGCGAAGTAAAAATTCGATTTTTCTATATTGTATAGCAAAGTAAAAATTCGATTTTTCTATAATGAATAGCAAAGTAAAAATTCGATTTTTCTATATTGAATAGCGAAGTAAAAATGTGATTTTTATATATGTAGAGAATACGGGCAACGAAAGTGACGAAAGAAGAAACGACGAAGATCTCTACCTAAGAAGAGTCGTGGGATCGGATTAGCTATTCAGTGAGAATTTCTCACTCTTTAATTTATTTCTAGTTAAAATATATACTAGGATGCAGACGGTGTTTTAGTAGCACCCGACACCCGTCGTCCACAGACCATGGACGGCTTGTATGCTTGTTTGTTTGATTTTGATGTGTAGTTGATTGTGTGATGTGATGTGAAATGAAATAAAACATTTATATAGTTAAAAACATTTATATAGTTAAAAATAGAATTTTTAACGTGTATATGAAATGAAATAAAAATAAACAAATCGGACGATTTGTTTATATACACACATTTGACTGATATTGATTGGGACGATAAATTTTACACATCGCCCAACGGCACAAATAAAACTTTGTTGGATTGTTTGAAACCCCACACGGGTATTGGGATGATATTTGACGTACACTAATCCCGATTGTTTAGTTATATGTCGATCGATTGATTGACAGACTGTTATAAGCGTTGAATATTTACGTTTGATGCTTATACAGTGTAGAATGCACTTTGTATGATGGTTGATTATTCATCGTTGTTATTGAATACATGTGTTGTAGAAAATCCATATAATTAACATTATATGGTAACTGATTGGGCCTCATTCCAGTTTCGAAAAAGAAATATTTGAAATAAAAAAAATATTTGAAATAGAAATATTTGAAGAGAAATATTTGAATCGAAATATTTGAAAAAGGAATATTTGAAATAGAATATTTGAAAATAGAAATATAAGAAGCCGTATTGATTAGATTTACGCCATTTTGACGTGAACGATATTTATATTGATTTTATTCATTTTATAACGAATATCGAAAGTGATTTCAAAATCTGATATTTTGAAAAGAATTGAGATTCGAATTGAAATTGAATAGAAATGAATTCGAATTGTAATTGAATAGAGATGAATTCGAATTGAAATTGAATTGAAAACGAACTGAAATTGAATTAGAAATCAATTTGAATTGAAATCGATTTGAAATGAATTTAAAACGAATTTATATTGGAATGTTCAATTTTGATTTGAATTTGAATATGAAGTTGAAACCGTTTTGAAAATAAATTTAAAACGATTTATAAAGCACGTTTTGAATTGAAATCGATGAAGTATATATTATATATTATATATATATAATATAATGGCCTGAATAGAACGCGCCGCGCCGCGGCGGTTCGCGAATTTCGACCATTGACTTCGAACGGATATTACGGGATATCCGACCGTCGGATACTCCTAAAACCGAAACCGTTGGGTTCGTATCGAAAAGAGCTTTCTAACGAATGTGACAAATTTGAAATCTAACGGTTGGATTTGGAATTATGTCCAAATCAAAATTGGAAAAGGTCGTTGTAAGTGCAGTTCGATGGCCATTGATGGAAATCGACTGTACGGGCCTTGATAAAATTATTAAAGACATCAATAATTAGTGTAAAATCATAAGAAATGGTTTGGGAAGAATCGGGATGAAAAACTCCATATTTGAAAAGATAAAAATAGATTTTTATCGAAATGAACTAGTTTTGAACTAGAATAGTAATTTATTTATTTTTAAAATAAATAAAGTGAGTTTGAAATGGTTTTGAAAATAACCAGAATTTCCAATGATTGCATTGGAATGGATTTGAATCGAAATTGTCTTCGGAATATTTCGATGTTGGATTTCGTGATTATACAGATGTTGTTATGGAAATTTGAAAGATATAGATATATATATCGTTATTTCCCATACGATATCTGTTGGTCGTAGAATTTGATATTGAATATAAGCCGATATATTTTCTATTCAGAGCCTTGTATTTAATATCAAATGTGATTTGGGTTTGTCGTGAATGTTGTCTTGACTAACACTGTTCTTGAACCCAGTTGAGAAAAGATTAAATCTTTTTATTTGGATTTAATGAAGTGTACCAATTAAATAATATTAATTGAATTGATATTGATTTTTGGGTTTATCGGGGACAATGTTGTAAATAACACTCGTTCTTTAACCCGATAATTAATGGAATGTGGTTTTGGGTTTATCGTGAACCGTGTTTTAAATGACACCGATTCTTCAACCCAGTTAACGATTAAAACTAAGAGGAGTTTTAATGAATCTTTAATTAGATTGAAAAAAATTGAGGATGGAGTATCACCAGTTTTGCTCCAGGCGTTAGTTAAATCTCTAATTAGATTTGAACGTGAAATGGTAATTGAATTTACCAATAACACCGTGGTGTTAGATATGAAGTAAGACCCGTTTTACTTCATGTGATGAATAGGTTGGGATTGGGAAATTAAAACCAATGATTACTTCGGTAAGGTTCGTTAATCTCGACTAGTTGAATCGAAATTCAAAAGGAAATTAGAGAATAAATTCAAGGAATTTATCTTGGATAAAATTAATGGGAACCTTTCCCTATGAATGTGAAATTTAGAAACTAACTGTCGGTTAGCCAAGCAGAATGGTTTTCTGGATATTGATCTGATGTCGGTTTCGGCCTACGGGGTTAATATTTGGGAAATTATTCTCTTTATTAATTTACGGTTAGTGACTGATGAATTGGAATGAGGCGTATGTTGTGTTTGTGTAACACTTATTTAAAATAATACGCGAGTTATTCGGAAAGACCGGGTATATCCCATTCTGAATAACTGATACGACGATAAGTCGAAGATGAAGACGGTGGTCGCAGACCGGAGGTCTTCACGTCGTTTGGGTGATTACTGATGATCTTGATTGGGATGTACACCCAAGAAGATGGAAACAGTTGGTGATCGTCCAGACATACTTGGAGATCGATGGATATGCGGGGTACTAGGTGCCTCCGGTTTCGTTCAGACCCAGAACGGACTTGTAAATGGACTGTGTGTCTGACATCGGATTTCATTCTGTGTGACTGATATCGGTTGCATAGAATGGTTTGCCTGTGTGGCATGCTAAGATGCAAATGATCAAGGCTTCTGTTGAAAAGCAAAGTCTTGTGGTTGGTGATCAAAGCACGGCCTTTGTGGCGTAGCTTTGTGTAGCGTTGATTCGCGAGCCTCGCACCCCGGTTGTGAACCAAAAACGGGAGAGGACCTCAGGGAGGACATGCGTTTCTTTCTAGCTAGGGTGGTGTCAGTGACCTACCAGCCCTGACATTTATATACTTTTCACCTGTGTGGTTGTTGCTGTTGCGAGGCGCCTCGGTTAGATCGGACGATCCGGGTCCGATGGAGCCATTCGTTGGCTCATTTATGCCCCATAAGGGCGGAGAGACATAGTGTTCAGGATTTCGTCTAATCCACATTGGTGGACCGGCCCTGTCGCTCAAAGGGTCGATGCGTTCTGTCCCTGAGACTCGGGCTAGACAGTCTCGAATCGGTAGAGGACGATCCCTAGCCTCGGTTCATAGACGGAAATCCAACTTCCAAATACGTGATATTTGCCGTTTTATTTGTAGAGCCTAGTATGACGACATAGTGGGATGGGGCGCTTATGCCGTCTATGATTGATACTTATGATTTGAAGTTGTTTTAAACACTATGCACTTATAATAGTATCAAATGATTTGTTTTAAACGTATCAAGCATTCTTTGGCTGTTATAAGGGAAAACCCTATCCCCCGGCTTGCGTTGCATTGTGTGATAGGACCTGGGTCTTATAACAGCTTCATTTTTTCTTTATTTAGCATTGCGCTGTTTGTTTTATGCACTGGTATTCTTGGGAGGAAAACCGTTCCGTGTTATACGGCGTGGTCCCTTGATTTACCTAGCTTTAAAAAAATAAAGATTAATAACTGTTTTAGTTCTCACACCAGTCCCATGACTGACCTGGAGTTTATTGTTTTGACCTAAACTCTGGGTGCCCCTATTTTGACACGGGCAGCTAGTAGTTTTGGTTTTGCAGATTTATATTCACAGGATCCTGGTTTACAGCTGGAATGATATCCGGAAAGCTTTGTATCCGTATATCTGCTTCAGTTGTGTATTGTATTATTTTCCGCTGCTATGTATTTAAATGTAATTTAAATCTCTGATATTTCTGTGTAATATTCATTTATACGCTGTATATTCTTGTATTCTGATGAATTGTTGTAATATACAATGAAATGTTCTTCCGTCTGCGTTCTGTTGTGGCTTTGTAACACCCCGAATTTCAATTAACACTAATGGTTAGTAATTAAAGTATAATTAATCTCAGATGTGAGAATCAGGGGAAACGGGCTGCGTCATTGCGTTCGTCTCGGAAAAATACGCGAAATAGAGTCCGAATTTGCGTAAAACGGGTACCGTATGAAAGAGATATGGACGAACGAAGTTAGGCAGAAAAACCCGAAACAGGCCAGAAATGCACTGGCGCACTTGTGAAGTGCGCCAGCACAAAAATACACTGGCGCACTTGGGAAGTGCGCCCATGTCGGGACAGGAAACCTGCACAGTTTCTAGAGAGTTCTGTGGTTGGGTGCACCAGTTTGGGGTTTGGGCTTGGTCTTAGGGCTGGTTTCTGGAAGGTTCCGAAATCTAAGGGTCCTAATCTAATTTAGGGTTAATCTAAGGGCCTAAAACACTCACCTAATCTATAAATACACCCTAAACCTACCCTAATCCATACTAAAAATAGAATTGAGGGCTACATGCCGCCAAATTAAATCTTAGAAGGAGCCTCCACTAATTTATGAAGAGGGTTGCAAGCTAATCACTCTCTAATCAACCTCTAATCCATTCTAAGCATCTTAATCTTCTTCATTTGGAGTGCAAATTGGCTAGTAGTGAGTTTCTATCACTCTAATGATCAATTGCTAAACTAAGTAGATGAGATATGATGAGATCATATGGTTTTGTTTGTGGATTAATGGGTTTTAAGTCATATGACATGATGTTAGTTTGCTAATGTATGTGGGTTATGCAAGTTTTGTGCTTTGTGATCATATGTTAATATGCAAGTTACATGTATGATAATATGCAAGTTACTTGTATGATAATTATGCAAGTTGTATGTTTCTTCATATGCAAGTTTATGAGTTCATATGCAAGTATGTAACATGTTATGCAAGTTCATATGCAAGTTTATGAGTTCATATGCAAGTTATGTAACATGTTATGCAAGTTCATATGCAAGTTATGTGACATATTATGCAAGTTCATATGCAAGTCATGTATTTGTTAATATGTAAGTTTATGTAACATGTTATGCAAGTTAATATGCAAGTTATGTGACATGTTATACAAGTTAATATGCAAGTTATGTGACATGTTATACAAGATTATATGCAAGTTATGTGACATGTTATGCAAGTTCATATGCAAGTTATGTGTTTGTTAATATGCAAGATGGCACCTTTGAAACATGTTCATACATATGCAAGTTGACACCTTTTATATGTGTTATGTCATGAGAACGAAATTACGTGGGAACGATGGGGTTAATTAAATGCATATGTTAATAAGATTGTGTGAAATTAATATAATTATGCATAACATAAAATAAATGAACATAGTATGGGAATTTGCCTATTAAGTTAGGTGTACCCATACTATGTGTTGGGAATTTGCCTATTAAGTTAGGTGTACCCACACTTTGGAGTTGGGAATTTGCCTATTAAGTTAGGTGCACCCATATTCCTAAAATAAACATGATAATTAACACAAATTATGGGGGTGATTAATTAGGAGTAATTAATCGATTAAGACACGAGGTTGGACCCGTTTGTAGTGTAAGACTGCCCGGAGTTTACCGGCTTAACCAGGCATCTACAAATGACGGTCCAATGTGAGGGGTCTTAATCATAAATTAAATACGTAACAAGGGTAAATGACACGAGGTTGGACCCGTTTGTAGTGTAAGACTGCCCGGAACTTACCGGCTTAACCAGGCATCTACAAATGACGGTCCAATGTGAGGGGTCCTTTACACGGTTACGGTGTTAATCAATTAAGAAACACTTAACCAGATAAGCATGTAGTGGGGCATGGGGGTTAAGTGGGTACCTTGGGTGGTATGTGGAAATTGCTAGTGGTTGCCAATAGGAAATATGATAAAATACTTAACCAAGATGAAACATGTAATTAAACATGATTAAAGGGTTAAGTGGGAAACACTAGTGTGTGGGCCAAGCTTAGGGGGATGGCTTGTGCTGGGGGCCCATTTCAACCAGTAACCCATACGTATCTTAGTGGGCTCGACCCATGTCGAGGACGGGACACGCATACTGGGCTTGACTATAAGAGGCCAAAATGGGTTAGCGGTGGCAACGCATGACCAACGGGTTTCATATGCGTGTGTGGACCCGGGCTGGTAAATAAGACGTTGTTGCATCGTGTAGATATAAGCCGTGCACCGTTAATTTTATCAGGTTGCCACGTTGGGGAATGGTACACCCCACGGTGGGGCCAGCACGGGTATCTACGTTAGGGAGCCGATCGAATGGGGAGTAGTGTGTACACCTAGTGGATTGTAGGGCCCCGTGGCGTCTACTTGGTCACCTAGGGGTACGCGAGAACTATTAAGTTAATTTTATAAGTCCATGGGTGGGATCAACCTTTAAGTTAGGAATGACTGGTGTGGTGCAGTTTAGTAATTTACCTTTGGAAGGGTAGATGCGTCTTTATCTTTTATCTTAGTTTAGTTGACTGTTTAGTGTAGCCATTCATCCCCATTAGTTACCGTATATCAGTTTATGTCTTCTCTGGTTACTTTAACGATTGTATTGTTAAAGTTATAGGACTCGCTCAGACTTATGTCTGACCCCGTTGTTTTTATCTTTTTCCCAACCCTCAGGTCCTACGGTGGATCCTAGCAGTAGTGGAGCTCGATCGGATTGCTGTTCCAGTCTTTAGGAGCTTGGATAGATGTAAAGCTCCAATTACCCGGTTATCTTTTCTTTTGTCATGGCTATTGTATGAGAGTGGGATTATGTACTTCTTTATTTTGATGGATATTGTACTTGACTTTTATTGTGGTTTTATGATGTAACCAGACATGTTTTACTTCCGCTGTTATGAGATGATGTTTTAAATTTCAAGTACTATTTATATCTGTCTTGTTGTAATTTTTCTGTTCTATATTCACTAAAATACTCCACCGATGCTATGGCATTCCCTTAGTGAGTGACCATAGCGGGAGTGGGGTGTTACACGTGGTATCAGAGCTGAAGGTTACCGGAACAGATAAATTTTTGAGAAAAATACTTTTTTTTTTAGAAAATAGTAAAGGTATTATTTTTGGAAAAAGTATTTTCAAAAACATGTCTTTTAAGAGAAAAGTTTTTGAAAAAAAAGCATAATCCCCAATAGCCATATCTATATCTTTCGAATTCTCCGTTTTGAATCTCTTCCTCTCTCGTTTTGAGTTTCCCCTCCGTGTATAGATGATCTTTCTAAGATAGATAAGAATGGAAAACCACTTCAAGGGACTTAGACGTTAGTCAGATTAGAAGTTGGTTCAAGAAGGAGGAGGACTGGTAGGTACCTATTGGATAGACGATGGGAGGAAGGCTCAAATAGTTGTTTGGTTAATGAATGACTGCCCAAAGAAGGGGCAGAAGACGGGGTCTACCTCAGGAGGTCAGGTGCAAGCTCTTATGGCACCAGCTCAGGCAGGGGGGCAAGTTCAGGCTCTCTCAGTTCCACCGATTCAGCAGAGAGGTAGAACTATTTCCGTTGAAAGTCTGGTTTTTCTGTTTGATCATCCAGTTCGTACTTTGTTTGACTCTGGCGCATCGCATTCTTTTATCTCATCATCGTTAGTTGAGTCACTGCACTTAGACACCAGTCTAGTTGATGATCCCTTGGTTGTTTCAAACCCAATTGGGGGCTCCATATATCTGTCTATGATACGTTTGGGTTTGAAGATTTCTATACTTAGCGTTGAGTTTGGATGTGATGCTTTTGTATTGGGCTTCACGGGCTATGGGTTGATTTTGGGCATGGACTGGTTATCCAGTAATGGTGCCGTTCTTGATTGTGAAAGGAGAGTTGTCAGGCTTATGACCCGCTTGGGTAATACTCTCGAGATCTCTTGTAATCCCATGGAATCTGTTTTGCTAAGTTATCTTGAATCGCTCGATGCTTCGGTCGAGAGTTTGCGTTCTGTCAGAGTGGTCCGGGAATATCCGGATGTGTTTGAAGAGGTGAAGGGTTTGCCTCCGAAGCGGGGGATAGATTTCCGAATTTATTTGGTGGATAATGCCAAACCAGTGTCTTTGCCAGTGCGCCACATGGCTCCTCGTGAGAGAAGAGAACTTCATAAGCAAGTAGGGGAGTTGCTTGAGAAGGGGTTCATAAGGCGAAGTATATCGGAGTGGGGAGCTCCAGTAGTGTTTGCCACGAAGGCGGATGGGTCCCTCAGACTTTGTGTGGATTATAGAGAACTTAATAAGCTCACGAAGAAGAATAGACACCCATTACCGAGGATAGATGATCTTTTTGATCAGTTGGTTGGCGCCTCAGTGTTTTCGCAGATGGACTTAGCTACAGGGTTTCATCAGTTGAGAGTGGCGGAGGACAGTATAGAGAAGACTGCTTTCCGGACTCCGGATGGTTTTTATGAGTGGCTTGTGATGCCATTTGGGTTGACAAACGCCCCTGCATACTTTGTTGATCTGATGAGTAGAGTGTTCAGAGAGTATCTGAATAAGTTTGTAGTGGTCTTTGTGGATGACATCTTGGTCTTTTCCAAGAGTGAAGAAGAGCATGCCTTACATCTCAGAGAAGTGTTGGAGACTCTTCGAGCACATATTCTTAAAGCTAAATTCTCTAAATGTCATTTTTGGAGAAGAGAAGTGCGATTCTTAGGGCATGTGGTCTCTAAGGAAGGGATAGCTGTGGATCCCGCAAAGATAGTATCTATCCAGGATTGGAAAGTTCCTAGAAATGCTACCGAAGTAAGAAGTTTCTTGGGGTTGGCAGGATATTATAGGAAGTTCATCAAAGACTTCGCGAAGATATCAGCCCCATTAACCCGCTTGACGAAGAAGAATTTGGTTTTCTCATGGGACGTAGATTGTGATGATGCTTTCCGATGGTTAAAGAGAGCTCTGACCACCGCTCCAGTTTTAGTGCTTCCAGATGGGAGTAAGCCGTTTGTTGTTTATACCGATGCTTGTGGGACAGGATTAGGCGCAATCTTGATGCAGGAGGGAAGGGTAATAGCCTATGGAGGGAGGCAATTGAGAGTGCATGAGAAGAATTACCCTACCCATGATCTAGAGTTGGCCGCGATTGTTTTCGCACTTAAGTCTTGGCGCCATTATCTTCTTGGTGAGAGATTCGAGTTGTTCACTGACCATAAATCATTGAAGTACTTATTCTCTCAGAAGGATTTAAACTTAAGACAGCAAAGGTGGATGTAGTTCTTAGCATCCTATGATTTCGAGATAGCGTATACCCCTGGCAAGGGTAACGTGGTGGCGGACGCCTTGAGTAGAAAAAGGCTATCTTTGAGTCCATTGTTCGTGGAACGGCGAAGCTTGGAGTTTCTTTCTTTGTTCGACTTCAGACCTTCTGTTGACTTTGTACCTGGTTAGTTAGCATCCTTGGAGGTTAGACCTACTCTTTTGGGACGGATTGGCGAGGCTCAGCGAGACGACCCACAGTTGGTTGAGTTGGTAGAGAAGCTTATAAGGGGGGAGTCGTCCAGCCATTTGGGTAGATACACCATAGATGATAGGGGATGGTTGCATAGAGACGGTAGACTTTGTGTACCGCAAGATGAGGGTTTGAAGAAGGCTATTTTGGATGATGCACATCGTTCAAGGATGACTATTCATCCCGGTGGAGACAAAATGTACCAAGACATGAAGAGAGTTTTCTTCTGGGCCGGTATGAAGAAAGATGTGGCCGAGTATGTGGCTAGATGCTTAGTGTGCCAACAAGTTAAAGCGGAGCAAAGGAAACCCGGTGGGTTGCTACACCCATTGGAAGTTCCGCAATGGAAGTGGGATAGTGTCTCGATGGATTTCATCGATGGGTTACCGAGATCGAGGAAGGGCAATACGGGAATTTGGGTTGTGGTAGACAGACTTACCAAGAGTGCCCATTTTATACCCGTGAAGAGTAAGAGGACCGCTCCATGGCTTGCTTCAGTCTATGTTAGAGAGATTGTTAGATTGCATGGCGTACCATCCAGCATTGTGAGTGATCGAGATCCTATCTTCACTAGTGAGTTTTGGAGAAGTTTGCAAGAGGCGGTAGGGACTCAGTTGTGTTTGAGCACCGCATATCATCCTCAGACGGACGGTCAGACCGAGAGGGTGAACCGTATCTTAGAAGATCTCTTGAGGCTTTGTATCTTGGATTTTGGAGGTACATGGGAAGAACATCTTCCTTTGGTGGAGTTCGCATACAATAACAGCTTTCAGTCTAGTATTGGCATGGCACCTTTCGAAGCTCTTTATGGAAGGCCTTGTCGATCTCCTACATGTTGGTGGGAATCTACGGATAAGATCTTGCTTGGGCCAGATATGGTTAGAGAGACTTCAGAGAAGATTGATTTGATTCGAAGAAGGATGAAGGCAGCGCAAGATAGACAGAAATCTTATGCGGATCGGAGAAGGACGGATCTTAAGTTTGAGGTTGGGGACATGGTTTTTGTCAAAGTATCTCCGTTGAGAAATGTTGTTCGCTTTGGGTCCGTTGGGAAGTTAGCACCGAGGTTTGTTGGGCCGTTTCCTATTAAGGAAAGGATTGGACGGATGGCATATAGGGTGTAGTTGCCCGACAGACTTAGTGGTGTTCATGATGTATTCCATGTATCACATTTGAGGAAGTGCTTACATGAGACCGCAGAGGTGGTATAGCCGAGCTTGCTTAGAGATGTAGAGGTAGAGCGTGATGCGACGATTCGACGAGCTCCTACTCGCATCCTTGGGTCAGAAACTAGGAAGTTGAGGAACAGAGAAGTTCAGCTAGTTAAAGTGCAATGGGGAGATGACGAAAGCAATTCTACTTGGGAGACGGAAACGAAGATGCGTTCTTTGTACCCATTTCTTTTTGAGAGTATGTCTTTTAACTTCTCCTTTATCGCTTGTCTAGTACTTATCTTATCTTTAGTATATCCTCTCGCTAGTACCTATGACCTTTAGATAGGGTAAAACCTATGGTTGAAACATGTGTTTGAAACATGTTATGGTTGATGGATGCATGTGGATGCCATTGTTTGCTAGTGGTTTCTCGTGGATGCATATACACACACATTAGGCACTAGATCGGCTCAGTCACTTCATGTTGCATATCGCATAAATGGATGTGGTAGTTAGATTGATGGATGTATCATGGCTGTGTTATCATGTGGATGATGCATTTTTGTGTATGGTTGTGCACGCATATAGAAATTGTATGTGTCAATAGGGTTTCGCATACATATTGGATGCATGGCACTATCATGGTTTGCATTAAGGAGGTCGACTGAATCAGTAGACCGCCTGATTTTGCATTAGTATACAGACATATACACACACTTTCTGCATATGTTCATACATCATTAGAAGTTTCTAAGGATAATGGTTGCTTGTGGTTGATGGTTTAGTAGATGGTTGTTTGGTTGGTAGGATACGTTCTTCTTGACTTAGAGATTTCGAGGACGAAATCCTTTAAGTAGGGGAGAATGTAACACCCCGAATTTCAATTAACACTAATGGTTAGTAATTAAAGTATAATTAATCTCTGATGTGAGAATCAGGGGAAACGGGCTGCGTCATTGCGTTCGTCTCGGAAAAATACGCGAAATAGAGTCCGAGTTTGCGTAAAACGGGTACCGTATGAAAGAGATATGGACGAACGAAGTTAGGCAGAAAAACCCGAAACAGGCCAGAAATGCACTGGCGCACTTGTGAAGTGCGCCAGCACAAAAATACACTGGCGCACTTGGGAAGTGCGCCCATGTCGGGACAGGAAAACTGCACAGTTTCTAGAGAGTTCTGTGGTTGGGTGCACCAGTTTGGGGTTTGGGCTTGGTCTTAGGGCTGGTTTCTGGAAGGTTCCGAAATCTAAGGGTCCTAATCTAATTTAGGGTTAATCTAAGGGCCTAAAACACTCACCTAATCTATAAATACACCCTAAACCTACCCTAATCCATACTAAAAATAGAATTGAGGGCTACATGCCGCCAAATTAAATCTTAGAAGGAGCCTCCACTAATTTATGAAGAGGGTTGCAAGCTAATCACTCTCTAATCAACCTCTAATCCATTCTAAGCATCTTAATCTTCTTCATTTGGAGTGCAAATTGGCTAGTAGTGAGTTTCTATCACTCTAATGATCAATTGCTAAACTAAGTAGATGAGATATGATGAGATCATATGGTTTTGTTTGTGGATTAATGGGTTTTAAGTCATATGACATGATGTTAGTTTGCTAATGTATGTGGGTTATGCAAGTTTTGTGCTTTGTGATCATATGTTAATATGCAAGTTACATGTATGATAATATGCAAGTTACTTGTATGATAATTATGCAAGTTGTATGTTTCTTCATATGCAAGTTTATGAGTTCATATGCAAGTATGTAACATGTTATGCAAGTTCATATGCAAGTTTATGAGTTCATATGCAAGTTATGTAACATGTTATGCAAGTTCATATGCAAGTTATGTGACATATTATGCAAGTTCATATGCAAGTCATGTATTTGTTAATATGTAAGTTTATGTAACATGTTATGCAAGTTAATATGCAAGTTATGTGACATGTTATACAAGTTAATATGCAAGTTATGTGACATGTTATACAAGATTATATGCAAGTTATGTGACATGTTATGCAAGTTCATATGCAAGTTATGTGTTTGTTAATATGCAAGATGGCACCTTTGAAACATGTTCATACATATGCAAGTTGACACCTTTTATATGTGTTATGTCATGAGAACGAAATTACGTGGGAACGATGGGGTTAATTAAATGCATATGTTAATAAGATTGTGTGAAATTAATATAATTATGCATAACATAAAATAAATGAACATAGTATGGGAATTTGCCTATTAAGTTAGGTGTACCCATACTATGTGTTGGGAATTTGCCTATTAAGTTAGGTGTACCCACACTTTGGAGTTGGGAATTTGCCTATTAAGTTAGGTGCACCCATATTCCTAAAATAAACATGATAATTAACACAAATTATGGGGGTGATTAATTAGGAGTAATTAATCGATTAAGACATGAGGTTGGACCCGTTTGTAGTGTAAGACTACCCGGAGTTTACCGGCTTAACCAGGCATCTACAAATGACGGTCCAATGTGAGGGGTCTTAATCATAAATTAAATACGTAACAAGGGTAAATGACACGAGGTTGGACCCGTTTGTAGTGTAAGACTGCCCGGAACTTACCGGCTTAACCAGGCATCTACAAATGACGGTCCAATGTGAGGGGTCCTTTACACGGTTACGGTGTTAATCAATTAAGAAACACTTAACCAGATAAGCATGTAGTGGGGCATGGGGGTTAAGTGGGTACCTTGGGTGGTATGTGGAAATTGCTAGTGGTTGCCAATAGGAAATATGATAAAATACTTAACCAAGATGAAACATGTAATTAAACATGATTAAAGGGTTAAGTGGGAAACACTAGTGTGTGGGCCAAGCTTAGGGGGATGGCTTGTGCTGGGGGCCCATTTCAACCAGTAACCCATACGTATCTTAGTGGGCTCGACCCATGTCGAGGACGGGACACGCATACTGGGCTTGACTATAAGAGGCCAAAATGGGTTAGCGGTGGCAACGCATGACCAACGGGTTTCATATGCGTGTGTGGACCCGGGCTGGTAAATAAGACGTTGTTGCATCGTGTAGATATAAGCCGTGCACCGTTAATTTTATCAGGTTGCCACGTTGGGGAATGGTACACCCCACGGTGGGGCCAGCACGGGTATCTACGTTAGGGAGCCGATCGAATGGGGAGTAGTGTGTACACCTAGTGGATTGTAGGGCCCCGTGGCGTCTACTTGGTCACCTAGGGGTACGCGAGAACTATTAAGTTAATTTTATAAGTCCATGGGTGGGATCAACCTTTAAGTTAGGAATGACTGGTGTGGTGCAGTTTAGTAATTTACCTTTGGAAGGGTAGATGCGTCTTTATCTTTTATCTTAGTTTAGTTGACTGTTTAGTGTAGCCATTCATCCCCATTAGTTACCGTATATCAGTTTATGTCTTCTCTGGTTACTTTAACGATTGTATTGTTAAAGTTATAGGACTCGCTCAGACTTATGTCCGACCCCGTTGTTTTTATCTTTTTCCCAACCCTCAGGTCCTACGGTGGATCCTAGCAGTAGTGGAGCTCGATCGGATTGCTGTTCCAGTCTTTAGGAGCTTGGATAGATGTAAAGCTCCAGTTACCCGGTTATCTTTTCTTTTGTCATGGCTATTGTATGAGAGTGGGATTATGTACTTCTTTATTTTGATGGATATTGTACTTGACTTTTATTGTGGTTTTATGATGTAACCAGACATGTTTTACTTCCGCTGTTATGAGATGATGTTTTAAATTTCAAGTACTATTTATATCTGTCTTGTTGTAATTTTTCTGTTCTATATTCACTAAAATACTCCACCGATGCTATGGCATTCCCTTAGTGAGTGACCATAGCGGGAGTGGGGTGTTACAGGCTTGTTCTCGAACTATCTGCTCTTTCCTTCACGGGGAAGTTACGGGTTTTCACAGTTGGTATCAGAGCTTTGGTTTACAAAGCTCAGAGAACAAGACACATTAGAACCGTACGAAAGAATTCATCAGAAATTGTATTAGTAATATCCAATGGGAATGGCTCGTTAGAGATAGGATCAGTAGTATCCTAGAACGAGTGTGAAGAGTATATTTTTAAAGTGAAAACAAATTTTGTTTTGAAAATTTAAAATCAATTATTCGTATTTGATTATTTATTTCATATTGATTAGGACAGTCCAGTATATAGAGATTTTGTGTATACGTCTTGCAAACGTGTGTTCGAAATTTTAATATATTGGATAGATATAGAACCACACTCTAGTCGGCCGGAGATGATTCTGATGATGAGGCCTCATCATCAGTGTTTATATTCGAGCGACGAAAGTGAAGTTTCTATATATTTCCTATTGACTGGTGTGAGAACCAAAATTAGATAGGGCCTATTGTTGTGATTTGGCATCAAAAACCTGATTTTTGACTATATATCAAAGTTATGAATTTCAAATGATAATTCACTAATTGATTGATGTTTGTGTTGTTTGTTTAATTGTTTGATAATTTTGAACCATTAAGTCAAATTGAACCAAAAAGTAAGTTGTATTGAAAATTAGTCGCATTTGCTTGCATATACATGTACTTACATTGAACAGGTCATAGCAAGGAGGCTAGAGCAGAAGAATAAAATTGTTTGCCCGACAAATAGGTACATGTTTACTACATAATTTACTGTTTCGTTTGGGTGATGATGTGAGACGACCCCAAACCCCGTGCTGACGGTGGCAAGGGTAATCCGTGGAATATAACACAGAAACAGATAATAGTAGAACAAAATTAAATAAATACACCAGATAATGAACAATAGAATATACTGGATAGAGTAATAATCAGAGTTACACAGTATACAGGATCTTACTTAGTACAATTACAGTTCAGCTATACATAAATGTCTACAACGGAAAACAAACAAAATATGTACAATAGGAGCTGAACAGCATAAAAAGAGATAAATGATAGAATCCATCTTCAGCTCCAGCTATCCAGAAAGAACCAGCTAAACCTGAATACAAGGCTGCCCATGTAGAAAAGGGGCACTCGAGTTTGAAAGTGAAACAAACTACGATTCAGTCATGGGACTGGTATGAGAAATCTACTCAACACATATATAATTTGGCTAATCACAGGACAACGCCACTTTCGTGGAACGGGTTTACTCCATTAGATTGCCAGTGCTTTAAAACAAATCTTTCTTTTAAACATCGCAGTGCTTTTTATAAAAATGAAGCCTTTATAAGACTCAGTTCCCATCACACAATGCAACGCAAACCGGAATAGAGTTTTACCTTATAATGGCCAAAATATGCTTGATACGAATAAAACAAAAGCATTTGATATTATTACTAGTGTTTATATGTTTTGAAAACACTTTCAAATCATAACTATCAATCATAGACGACATGAGCGTCCCATGCCATTATGTTGCCAAATATATATATATATATATATATATATATATATACAATCGAAACCGCATGATGTCGTATTTGGAAATTGGATTTCCATCATGAACCAAGGCAAAAGATAGTCCTTTCCGAATTCGAGACTCTCTAGCCCGAGCCTCCGGAACAGCCGCAACTGCCCCTTGGATCGTCAGGGCCGGTCCACACGGAGTGGATTATAGTGCCTGAGCAATACGTTTCCCCGCCCTTTGGGGCGTAAATGAGCCAACGAATGACTCCATCGGACCCGGATCGTCCGATCAAACCGAGGCGCCTCGCAACAGCAACAACCACATAGGTGAAAAGTATATAAATGTCAGGGCTGGTAGGTCACTGACACCACCCTAGCTAGAAAGAAACGCATGCCCTCCCTGAGGTCCTTCTCCCGTTTCTGGTTCATACCGGGGTGTGAGGCTCGCGATTTTACGTTATACACAAAGCTACGCCATACCGGCGGTGCTTTGATCATCACCACAAGACTTTGCTTTTCAACAGAAGCCCTGATAACTGCATCTCAGCATGCCACACAGGAAATTCATGCCATGCGACTGATGTCCATCGATATACAACCTCTAAGCTCGTGCGTCTCAGAGAAGGGCGTTAAGCAAAAGAATAAATTCTCCGCCGCCAAACAGATGTATTTTTAATAGAGATCAATGAACACAGAATAAAATCCAATGTCAGACACACAGTCCATTTACAAGTCCGTTCTGGGTCTGAACGAAACCGGAGGCACTAAATACCTCGCAAACCCATCGATCACCACGTACGTCTGGACGATCACCACTCATTATCCATATTTCGGGATGCCTCCCAATCAGGACCTCGGTTACCATCCAAACGAGGTGAAGATCTCCGGTCTTCGACCATCGTCTTCATCTTCGATTTTCAATCGTCGGTCAGTTATTTGAGATGAGAATTAACTCGGCCTTTTCAAATAATTCACGTATATTTAGAATTTCAAATCAATTTATTTCAATGGTTAAATCATTCGGCAACACCAATTTTGTTCTTTAATGTAATTTTCACACCAAACACATTCAACCATCAAATACCACATAAATCGAGCAAATTCAGTTTATTTCCATTCCATATCGTTTATGATATTTCATAACAATTTATCGCTATTTTATTTATTTTAAAATAGCCAATTTATTCAAAACGACGCTTCGGGCCATAACGCGGCCGTGGCGCTGTTTTTCTTCAGATTTGATTTACACATATCTGAAAATCTAACCGTTGGATCTTCAAAAAATTTACATCATTAGAAAGGTCTTTTCAAAACGAATCCAACGGTTCCAGTTTCGGGAAAATCCAACTGTCGGATCTCCCGGTACAATCGTTTGAAGTTTCGATTTCGAAATACGAACTGCAGCGTCTTTATTCGATTAAATATAATTATATTTATATATATATATATATATAAATATAATCGTTTCTGGCGCTGTTTTTCTTCAGATTTGAATTAAACATTCCAGACAATCCAACCGTTGGATTTTTACAAAGTTGGTGCCGTTGGAAAGATATTTCCAAGGCGAACCCAACGGTTGCGGTTTCGGGAAAATCCAATGGTCGGATTTCCCGCACTAGTCATTTGAAATCACGGTTTCAAAACACGAACTGCACGGCCACGTTTCGTTTTAATTTTATTTATATTTATATAAATATAGTTCATTCAACAATTTCAATATCGTTTTCACTTCAAATATTTCACTAACGCCTTTAAATTTCGGAAAAATTCGCCATAACCTCCTTTGTACAGGAGGGGCTGGGGAAATTCCCAAATAGCCACACGGGTGTCTCATGTCAAAAAGAAAAAGAAAAACCCAAGCGGCTAGCCAACAGGCTCATAAAATCATCACCCAAACAAAACAGTAAATGTGTACCTATTTGTCGGGCACAAAATTTTATTCCTCTTCTCTAGCCACTTTGCTATAACCTGTTCAATAAATATGCATGTACATATATATAGTTCTTATTACTTATCACTTTCTATTCAACTTCATATTTGATTCCATTTGGTTTAAAAACACCATTCATTCAAATGTTGCATGTATAGGCAAAAATCATATCATTAGCTAATTAATGAATATTTCAACTCATATATATTTATTTGAACGAGTGGCTATTTTTAACACTTCACATTTCAACAATTCGTGTATATAATAAAAATGTGATTTTTATATGTAAAACAATTCATTTCAAAACACTATTATTTTATATAGTTTATATAGGTGATAAAAATAGGATTTTTATTATAAAACAATTCCTTTTAAAACGAGATTATTTTACATAGTCCCTATAGTTGATAAAAAGGTGATTTTTATTATAAAACAATTTATTTCAAAATATGAATACCCTTCAACACATGAATTTCTAATCAACGAATGAATATCGATTCAACACATGAAGGTTTTCTATACTTTATATATATAGACAAAAATGTGATTTTTTATATTTAAAACACGAATACCATTCAACACATGAATTTCTAATCAACGAATGAATATCGATTCAACACATGAAGGTTTTCTATTCAACGAATAAATATAGTTTCAACAAATGAAAATAATTCAAACACATGAATATTATTCAAAATTTCGGCAGCATAACGGCAGGGTAGTTAAAACCGGGATCGTCCCTAGTACGGCTCCTCGCTCTACCTTAAAACCTCGCGGTTTTTGACAATGGGGATCATGCATCTAGTTCACACGCAGGCGGCATGTATATATTTATTTCATTTCCACAAACTAATCCTATTTGGTTTCAACCAAATATTTCTCAACCACAAATGGGTATTTTTCAACCAGAATCAATCAATATCAACCACAAACAATCCCAAACAATCATTCGCTATCAATCAATTTTCACACCAATCACAATCAATAAATATCGTCCATGGTTTGTGGACGAGGGGCATGTATGTATATATATATATATATGTATATATATATAGCAATTCACTTCTATTTCAACACATATATAATTTGTACAACGCATATATAACTTATACATCGAACATACAACTTATACAACGCTTATACATGAGGTGTACAACGCTTATATAACTCATACATCGACTATATAATTTATACATCGTCGTTTTCCATATTGTTTATAAATTAGAAATCTCACATTGGGTTCCACTCCACCAAAAATAGCAGAAGGCTCAGAAAAATATGCGGTCTCTTCTAAAATGCAGAAGACGTTCACACGAGTCCACTGTCTCTTGTTTCACTGAATTTCGACCACATAGCAAAAAGATATGATTTTTAGAAGTTTTGCAACACTTTTAAATGTTAAAATCACTTTAAACAATTCAAACCCGTACCTTTCCTTTGATGTTCGAAACTAGGTCTTGATCTTTCTTCAACTTGGTGCAACGATATGAAGATCGGCCACCACCACGTCACAGCCCTCCGAGAGGCGCGCCGAACGATGCCATAGGGCCCCACTCGGTGGCACAGCGGCTGAGATATCGGGGACGATGCGGCGGCACTTCTCGGCGTCGAATCTCGAAAAATACACCACTAGAGAAGCTCCAACTGGTATGGATTTGAAGATCGAGGGAAGGGCTTCAAAATTCTCCAAAGGAGCAATGGGTTCTGATGCGTGGATGACGAGAAATCAAGGCATAAAGATCTGAAGGGAAGCCGCCGTTGATTTCGTGGGTATCGGGGAAGAAAGAGAATAGATTAGCCAATAGGATTTTTTTATTTTATTTTATAATTTTTAAAATCTCTAAAATACCCCTGTCCCACACGAACACCAATTCGAACCCGGCGACTGTCGTCCCTAGCGTTTTACCCCCATTCCGAACACAATAGGATATGTTTCGAAGGCCCATTCGACTGTTTCAGTCAGTTTTCCTTCAAATTAAAATATAAAATATTCAATATTAAATTTGAACATACATTTCAATTTGCCAGGGCCACAAATTGATTCGAAAAATTCCAGAAAAATAAATCAAGCTATGTTTTGACGATACGGTCCCAACAAAACTAGTTTCGTCGAATTCTGAGACCGTTTGCAAAAAGGCCCATTTCTGGTCGATCCAATTTAACTGTAATTGGCCAAAACACGTTTTCCTTTTCCACGCTCACATACTAGCTTCAAAAGTTATGAAATTTGAAACCTAGCTATAACTTCACATCCCGGATCCAACAAAAGTGGTTTCGTCGAATTCTGAGGTCGTATGCAAAATGGCCAATTTCACGGGCTATATAAATTCCATAGCGACCTTTCTGAAAATTCATTCGGCCATAACTTTTGCTTTCCGCTATGAAAATTCGATTTTTCAGATTCGTTAGAAAGGTATTCACTAACAGATTTAAATATTTTTGGTTTCGCTAAAATCCGTTTTGTTTTGCACCCGGTACAGTCCGACAAAGTTCGAATTCAATTTTTAAACTGCAGCGCCTTTTCAAGCCTTGTTTATAATTAGAATTAATTATATTCGTTTTCAATTGTCGATTCAAACTCGCTTTTCATTGCCATTATTCAAAATATTTATTTCAAATATTTAAAATCCATTATTTTAGCCAATTTAAAAAATTTAAATTGGTTCAGATTTTCTGGGTCGTTACAATCTCCCCCACTTAAAACTTTTCGTCCCCGAAAAGGAACAAAGTCGAAAGTGGTTTGATAAATCTACAATCACACAACACAACAACCAATCCAATTGTTTTCAACCTTTCACAAATATACTAATCAATTTTTTATACTCCTTTTAAAATCATTCAGACTATAGAATTTAAAAGTGCACATCCATGGAAAGAAAATAACAACAGAGTAGAGAATTAAATGGTAATGCAAAGTAGGGTAAATGTACCTTGCACCAGAGTCAATCAGAGATATCCACTCGGCATCTAGGATAAGCTTTCTGAATGCTCTCCTCAGTTTCCCAAGTACAATCTCTCGGATCTCCACTCCATTGCACTTTGACTAAGTGAACCTTCTTGTTCCTCAGCTCTTTGGTTTCTTTGCCGATAATCTTTAACGGCTCTCTCCTCACAGCTAATTCTGGAGTAATTTCAATATCCTGCTGAGCTGCTTCTTCCACGATCAAGTCTGGATCATGAACGTGCTTTCGGAGTTGAGATATGTGGAATACATCATGAACTCTAGGCAACCAGTCAGGCAATTTGACCCTATAAGCGAGAGTTCCAATCCGTTCCAGAATAGGAAACGGACCTATGAATTTGGGCGCAAATTTCCCTTTTTTACCGAACCGGATAACTCCTCTCATCGGCGATACCTTCAAATATACATAGTCGCCAACTTCGAAGGATATATCTCTTCTTCTTCTATCGGCATAACTCTTTTGTCGGCTTTGAGCGGCGAGTAATCGCTTCTTAATAAAATCGACTTTGTCGGCAGCTTCTCGGATCATATCAGGACCCAACACAAGTCTATTACCAGATTCGACCCAACAAGCAGGAGATCGGCACGGTCTACCATACAATGCTTCGAATGGCGACATTGTCAGACTCGCCTGGTAGCTGTTGTTATATGAGAATTCAGCCAAATGTAGATGGTCTTCCCATGATCCACCAAAATCAAGAACACAAGCCCGCAATAGATCTTCTAAAATACGATTCACCCTCTCAGTCTGACCGTCTGTCTGAGGATGATAAGCGGTGCTTAAGTTCAACTTAGTTCCCAGCTCGACTTGAAATGCCTCCCAGAATTTGCTAGTGAATATTGTATCTCTAACACTGACTATACTGAGCGGCACTCCATGTAGTCTAACTATTTCCTTGAAGTAAATCTACGCCAGACTCTGAGAGGTTCTGTTTGATCTGACAGGTATGAAATGGGCGGTCTTCGTGAAGCGATCTACGATAACCCAAATACTATCATTCCCTTTTCTGGTTCTGGGCAGACCATCAATGAAATCCATAGAAATATGTTCCCACTTCCAACCAGGAACTTCTAGTGGTTGTAACAATCCAGCCAATTTCTGTTGGTCGCTCTTGACTAGCTGACAAGTAGGGCATCGGCTAACATATATCGACATGTCTCTCTTTTACGACTTCCACAAGAATGTGCGCTTGATATCGTTATACATTTTACTCACACCCAGATGGATACTAAGCTTAGAATTGTGGCATTCATCAAGCACATCTCTTTTGAGTTCAGGAATTTATGGAACACAAATTCATCCTTCTAACCTCAGAATCCCTTCGCTGTCTAGCTGGAAATCCGAAGCATTGCCTTCACGAATTCGCTGACTCATTCCTTTGATAAATTGGTTGTCTTCTTGGAGAGCCGATATCTTGTCAATCAACGAAGTCGCAATGACGAAACTCGCGATCATTTCATTCTTTCGGCTCATCGCATCGGCCACGACATTGGCTTTCCCTAGAGTATATATAATTTCAAAGTCATATGCTACAAGAAACTCCAGCCAACATTGCTGCCTCAGATTCAGGTCTTTCTGGGTGAACAGATACTTTAACGACTGATGATCTGAAACAGTTCAAATCTCTCACCCAGAAGATAGTGTCTCCAGATTTTCAAAGCGAACACGATAGCCAATAACTCAAGATCATGAGTTACATAGTTTTTCTCGTGCGGCTTCAGCTGACGGCTAGCATAAGCAATCACTTGACCCCTTTGCATTAACACTGCGCCAAGGCCTTCTCTAGAAGCATCAGTCCAGACTTTTAAATCCTGGTTGCCATCGATGATGGTTAACACTGGAGCAGTCGTTAGTCTTAACTTTAGCTCTTCGAAAGCCTCCTCACTTTCTGGAGTCCATTTGAATTTAGAATGCTTCTTCGTAAGCTTCCTTAAATGACCAGATATCTTCGAAAAGTTTTTAACGAACTTCCGGTAATAGCTAGCCAATCCGAGAAAACCGCGGACTTCAGTGGGGGTACTGGGCTGTTTCCAATTCTGAATAGCTGTGATTTTGCTTGGATCCACAGCGATTCCTTCTTTCGATACGACATGGCCTAGAAATTTTACTTCATCTTGCCAGAAGATACATTTGGAAAATTTGGCTTTTAATACATTCCGTCTCAGAATTTCTAGAACCTGTTCCAGATGCTTTTCATGCTCGGCCTTTGATTTAGAGAAGATTAGAATATCGTCAATGAAAACCAGAACAAATTTATTCAAAACTCCTCTGAACACTCTATTCATCAGATCGACGAAGTAGAAGGAGCGTTACATAAGCCGAACGGCATTACTAACCACTCGTAGAATAAGTCGGGACCTCTAAATGCTGTCATTGGAACACACTCTTCGGCAATTCGAAGTTGATGGAAGCCTGTAGCTAGGTCCATTCTTGAGAATACCTGTGCTCCATTTAATCTATCCAACAAATCATCTATTCTCGGTAGTGGATATTTGTTCTTTATGGTCTGCTTGTTCAAATCACGATAATCCACATATAGACGTAGAGTACCGTCAGATTTTGGGACAAATACCACTGCTGCACCCCAATCAAAGAAACTAGGCCTGATCAGACCCTTCCATACTAGCTGTCGTGTTTGATTGTCTAATTCCTCCTTCTCTTTCAAGGACATTCTTCGAATAGCGTGAACTACCGGCCTTGCATTGGGAATCAAAGCGATCTTGAAATCTATTTCTCTCTGCGGAGGTAAGCAAACAACTTCGTCGAACACATCCACATAGTTCTTGACGACAGGGATGTCTTTCACTAGATCGGGAATATTCTCTGTGACTTCAGGGACACTTTCTATTTGGGCTGGAGAAACATTCAAAGTTGCCCAGAAGTCTTTTCTATTAGCATTCTGACCTTCACAGGGAATGGTTATATAATCACCTGATTTAATCTTCGCCTATACGACTCTATCGACGCATTTAACTTCAGCTTCATATTTAGTCAACTAGTCTAACCACAAAATAAGATCAAACTCTTTAAAATTCATGACGACCGCGATGGTAGAAACCGATAACGAGAGAATGAAACCGGCACTCCACAAACCCAACAGAGATCAATGGAACCCCCAACCGGATTCTGGACAGTCATTGGTTCCTTCAGCTTTTTCAAATTCAAATCCAGTTTCTTAGCTGCATCCTTTGCAATGAAGCTTCGTGACGCGCCTGTGTCAAACAGTACTTTAACTGGAATATTTTTGACATTAAGTGTGTCTTCTAAAACATCAGACCTTCCCTGACTATCTGAGGGTGCTGAGGTTTCTACCACTTCATTTACCTGAGCCTCCTTGGTTGCCTTTAACAGCCGGCAATCCTGTTTTACATGGCCAAACCGATGGCAAATACTGCATCCTCTGGTCTCTTGAAACTTCTTATTAGACTTAGATCCTTCCTTCCTTTCTTTGTTTCTTTAGAGATCGGCAACTTATCGAGAGATGTCCTTGCTTATTGCAGTTAGAGCATACAGTTGTCATTACTGGTTTCTTCTCAGATTTGGCCCTTTTTCTCTTGGCACTAGGCTTCTTACTAACCTCAGACATTGTACTGGCCTTAGGACGATCAGTTTCAGACTCAATTTTATTACTAGAGCTGACTTCTTCTTCGTACTGTAGCATACCTTTCTTGTCTAGATCTTCGTACTGATAAGCCATGTATATCATTTCAGAAAAGGGGAGCTTCACGTTCCTCATTACACTGTTCTGATATTTTCTTTGAAGCCCGTGAATGAATCTAAGATTCTTCCTCTTTGGGTCTTTAATCAGATGAGGAGCAAAATGAGAAAGTTCGTTGAATTTCTTATGATATTCTGGGATGGTCATGTCACCTTGTATCAAATAAGAAAATTCATCACATAGTCGCTCAGTCGCTTCTGGAGGAGTAAATCTTTCTAGGAAAATCACTTTGAATCTGTCCCAGGTGATATCACCCTCTGGATTATTCTCTATAACCGAATCCCACCAGAACAAAGCTTCGTCTTTGAGTGCCCAGCAGGCCAGTAATCTTTTCTGGTCATCCCTCAGCTTTAAACCATCAAAGATCTTCTCAGCCGAACGAATCCAAGCCTGTGTCTTCATAATAGATTCTTCACCAGAGAACGGTATTCCACCCATATTTCGATATTTGATTAATAGGGCCTCAATATCCGGTTCTGTATTCCTTCTATTTCTGACACTCATTTTCTAGTACTTCTGCAAACAGCAGATCAAGTGTCAGGTCACAGAAAAGATATTTTAAAATATAGAAACATATACTTTAATGTAAATGTGTCTATCGAGGTGTTATTTCATTTTGCTACTCATACTAGGATATTACTGATCCTATCTGTATAGAGTTACCCGTCCTAGAACACTACTGGTTCTATTTCTGACGAGTTCGTTCAAATGTTATATTCCAGAACTAAGCTTAACCAAAGCTCTGATACCAAATGAGACGACCCCAAACCCCGTGCTGACGGTGGCAAGGGTAATCCGTGGAATATAACACAGAAACAGATAATAGCAGAACAAAATTAAATAAATACACCCGATAATGAACAATAGAATATACTGGATAAAGTAATCATCAGAGTTACACAGTATACAGGATCTTACTTAGTACAATTACAGTTCAGCTATACATAAATGTCTACAGCGGAAAACAAACAAAATATGTACAATAGGAGCTGAACAGCATAAAAAGAGATAAATGATAGAATCCATCTTCAGCTCCAGCTATCCAGAAAGAACCAGCTAAACCTGAATACAAGGCTGCCCGTGTAGAAAAGGGGCACCCGAGTTTGAAAGTGAAACAAACTACGAGTAAGTCATGGGACTGGTATGAGAAATCTACTCAACACATATATAATTTGGCTAATCACAGGACCACGCCACTTTCGTGGAATGGGTTTACTCCATTGGATTGCCAGTGCTTTAAAACAAATCTTTCTTTTAAACATCGCTATGCGTTTTATAAAAATGAAGCCTTTATAAGACTCAGTTCCCATCACACAATGCAACGCAAACCGGAGGATAGAGTTTTACCTTATAATGGCCAAAATATGCTTTATACGAATAAAACAAAAGCATTTGATATTATTACTAGTGTTTATATGTTTTGAAAACACTTTCAAATCATAACTATCAATCATAGACGATGTGAGCGTCCCATGCCACTATGTCGCCAAATATATATATATATATATATATATATATATATATACAATCGAAACCGCACGATGTCGTATTTGGAAATTGGATTTCCATCATGAACCAAGGCAAAAGATAGTCCTTACTGAATTCGAGACTCTCTAGCCCGAGCCTCCGGAACAGCCGCAACTACCCCTTGGATCGTCAGGGCCGGTCCACACGGAGTGGATTATAGTTCCTGAGCAATACGTTTCCCCGCCCTTTGGGGCGTAAATGAGCCAATGAATGACTCCATCGGACCCGGATCGTCCGATCAAACCGAGGCGCCCCGCAACAACAACAACCACATAGGTGAAAAGTATATAAATGTCAGGACTGGTAGGTCACTGACACCACCCTAGCTAGAAAGAAACGCATGCCCTCCCTGAGGTCCTTCTCCCGTTTCTGGTTCATACCGGGGTGTGAGGCTCGCGATTTTACGTTATACACAAAGCTACGCCATACCGGCGGTGCTTTGATCATCACCACAAGACTTTTCTTTTCAACAGAAGCCCTGATAACTGCATCTCAACATGCCACACAGGCAATTCATGCCATGCGACTGATGTCCGTCGATATACAACCTCTGAGCTCGTGCGTCTCAGAGAAGGGCGTTAAGCAAAAGAATAAATTCTCCGCCGCCAAACAGATGTATTTTTAATAGAGATCAATCAACACAGAATAAAATCCAATGTCAGACACACAGTCCATTTACAAGTCCGTTCTGGGTCTGAACGAAACCGGAGGCACTAAATACCTCGCAAACCCATCGATCACCATGTACGTCTGGACGATCACCACTCATTATCCATATTTCGAGATGCCTCCCAATCAGGACCTCGGTTACCATCCAAACGAGGTGAAGATCTCCGGTCTTCGACCATCGTCTTCATCTTCGATTTTCAATCGTCGGTCAATTATTTGAGATGAGAATTAACTCGGCCTTTTCAAATAATTCACGTATACTTAGAATTTCAAATCAATTTATTTCAATGGTTAAATCATTCGGCAACACCAATTTTGTTCTTTATTGTAATTTTCACACCAAACACATTCAACCATCAAATACCACATAAATCGAGCAAATTCAGTTTATTTCCATTCCATATCGTTTATGATATTTCATAACAATTTATCGCTATTTTTATTTATTTTAAAATAGCCAATTTATTCAAAACGACGCTTCGGGCCATAACGCGGCCGTGGCGCTGTTTTTCATTAGATTTGATTTACACATATCTGAAAATCTAACCGTTGGATCTTCACAAAATTTACATCATTAGAAAGGTCTTTTCAAAACGAATCCAACGGTTCTAGTTTCAGGAAAATCCGACGGTCGGATCTCCTGGTACAATCGTTTGAAGTTTCGATTTCGAAATACGAACTGCAGCGTCTTTATTCGATTAAATATAATTATATTTATATATATATATAAATATAATCGTTTCTGGCGCTGTTTTTCTTCAGATTTGAATTAAACATTCCAGACAATTCAACCGTTGGATTTTTACAAAGTTGGTGTCGTTGGAAAGATATTTTCAAGGAGAACCCGACGGTTGCGGTTTCGGGAAAATCCAATGGTCGGATTTCCCGCACTAGTCGTTTGAAATCACGGTTTCAAAACACGAACTGCACGGCCACGTTTCGTTTTAATTTTATTTATATTTATATATTTATATAAATATAGTTCATTCAACAATTTCAATATCGTTTTCACTTCAAATATTTCACTAACGCCTTTAAATTTCGGAAAAATTCGCCATAACCTCCTTTGTACAGGAGGGGCTGGGAAAATTCCCAAATAGCCACACGGGCGTCTCATGTCAAAAAGAAAATGAAAAAGCCAAGCGGCTAGCCAACAGGCTCATAAAATCATCACCCAAACAAAACAGTAAATGTGTACCTATTTGTCGGGCACAAAATTTTATTCCTCTTCTCTAGCCACTTTGCTATAACCTGTTCAATAAATATGCATGTACATATAAATAGTTCTTATCACTTATCACTTTCTATTCAACTTCATATTTGATTCCATTTGGTTTAAAAACACCATTCATTCTAATGTTGCATGTATAGGCAAAAATCATATCATTAGCTAATTAATGAATATTTCAACTCATATATATTTATTTGAACGAGTGGCTATTTTTAACACTTCACATTTCAACAATTCGTGTATATAATAAAAATGTGATTTTTATATGTAAAACAACTCATTTCAAAACACTATTATTTTATATAGTTTATATAGGTGATAAAAATAGGATTTTTATTATAAAACAATTCCTTTTAAAACGAGATTATTTTACATAGTCCCTATAGTTGATAAAAAGGTGATTTTTATTATAAAACAATTTATTTCAAAATATGAATACCCTTCAACACATGAATTTCTAATCAACGAATGAATATCGATTCAACACATGAAGGTTTTCTATAGTTTATATATATAGACAAAAATGTGATTTTTTATATTTAAAACACGAATACCATTCAACAAATGAATTTCTAATCAACGAATGAATATCGATTCAACACATGAAGGTTTTCTATTCAACGAATAAATATAGTTTCAGCAAATGAAAATAATTCAAACACATGAATATTATTCAAAATTTCGGCAGCATAACGGCAGGGTAGTTAAAACTGGGACCGTCCCTAGTACGGCTCCTCGCTCTACCTTAAAACCTCGCGGTTTTTGACAATGGGGATCATGCATCTAGTTCACACGCAGGCGGCATGTATATATTTATTTCATTTCCACAAACTAATCCTATTTGGTTTCAACCAAATATTTCTCAACCACAAATGGGTAATTTTCAACCAGAATCAATCAATATCAACCACAAACAATCCCAAACAATCATTCGCTATCAATCAATTTTCACACCAATCACAATCAATAAATATCGTCCATGGTTTGTGGACGAGGGGCGTGTATATATATATATATATATAGCAATTCACTTCTATTTCAACACATATATAATTTGTACAACGCATATATAACTTATACATCGAACATACAACTTATACAACGCTTATACATGAGGTGTACAACGCTTATATAACTCATACATCGACTATATAATTTATACATCGTCGTTTTCCATATTGTTTATAAATTAGAAATCTCACATTGGGTTCCACTCCACCAAAAATAGCAGAAGGCTCAGAAAAATATGTGGTCTCTTCTAAAATGCAGAAGACGTCCACACGAGTCCACTGTCTCTTGTTTCACTGAATTTCGACCACATAGCAAAAAGATATGATTTTTAGAAGTTTTGCAACATTTTTAAATGTTAAAATCACTTTAAACAATTCAAACCCGTACCTTTCCTTTGATGTTCGAAACTAGGTCTTGATCTTTCTTCAACTTGGTGCAACGATATGAAGATCGGCCACCACCACGTCACAGCCCTCCGAGAGGCGCGCCGAACGATGCCATGGGGCCCCACTCGGTGGCACAGCGGCTGAGATATCGGGGACGATGCTGCGGCACTTCTCGGCGTCGAATCTCGAAAAATACACCACTAGAGAAGCTCCAACTGGTATGGATTTGAAGATCGAGGGAAGGGCTTCAAAATTCTCCAAAGGAGCAGTGGGTTCTGATGTGTGGATGACGAGAAATCGAGGCACGAAGATCTGAAGGGAAGCCGCCGTTGATTTCGTGGGTATCGGGGAAGAAAGAGAATAGATTAGCCAATAGGATTTTTTATTTTATAATTTTTAAAATCTCTAAAATACCCCTGTCCTACACGAACACCAATTCGAACCCGACGACTGTCGTCCCTAGCGTTTTACCCCCATTCCGAACACAATGGGATATGTTTCGAAGGCCCATTCGACTGTTTCAGTCAGTTTTCCTTCAAATTAAAATATAAAATATTCAATATTTAATTTGAACGTACATTTCAATTTGCCAGGGCCACAAATTGATTCGAAAAATTCCAGAAAAATAAATCAAGCTATGTTTTGACGATACGGTCCCAACAAAACTAGTTTCGTCGAATTCTGAGACCGTTTGCAAAAAGGCCCATTTCTGGTCGATCCAATTTAACTGTAATTGGCCAAAACACGTTTTCCTTTGCCACGCTCACATACTAGATTCAAAAGTTATGAAATTTGAAACATAGCTATAACTTCACATCCCGGATGCAACAAAAGTGGTTTCGTCGAATTCCGAGGTCGTATGCAAAATGGCCAATTTCACGGGCTATATAAATTCCATAGCGACCTTTCTGAAAATTCATTCGGCCATAACTTTTGCTTTCCGCTATGAAAATTCGATTTTTCTGATTCGTTAGAAAGGTATTCACTAACAGATTTAAATATTTTTGGTTTCGCTAAAATCCGTTTTGTTTTGCACCCGGTACAGTCCGACAAAGTTCGAATTCAATTTTTGAAACTGCAGCGCCTTTTCAAGCCTTGTTTATAATTAGAATTAATTATATTCGTTTTCAATTGTCGATTCAAACTCGCTTTTCATTGCCATTATTCAAAATATTTATTTTAAATATTTAAAATCCATTATTTTAGCCAATTTAAAATTTTTAAATTGGTTCAGATTTTCTGGGTCATTACATGATGATTTTATGAGCCTATTGGCTAGCCGCTTGGTTTTTCTTTTTCTTTTTGAGATCAGAAGGCCTGTATGGCAATTTCGGGATTTTCCCGTGGCTCCCGGTGCAGGGGAGGTTATGGCGAAATTTTTCGAAAATTTAGGGTGTTAGCCAAATTTTTGAAGAATTTGAAAATTCTCAGAAACTGAAAAGTTGGAGAATGGATGCCAGATCGTACGTAGAGTTGATTAATCAAACCACTTTCGACTTTGTTCCTTTTCGGGGACGAAAAGTTTTAAGTGGGGGAGATTGTAACAACCCGAAAATCTGGGCCAGTTTAAAATTTTTATTTCGGCAATTTTAGCGAATTTTGATTATTTAAAATGAATTATTTTAAATAATGTCGACGAAAAATTTATTTTAAATAGAATTCGAACGTATATATTATATGCGCCATCGTTAGAATATAAATATTTATATATAATTATAAATAGAATTGAAAATGGCGCGGTAGTTCGATAATTCGATTTCAAACTTCAATTGAATGTACCGGGTGCAAAACAAACCGGATTTTAGTGAAACAAAAAATAATAGGATCTAATTGATAATATCTTTCTAACGAATCCGAAAAATTGAAATTTCATAGCGGGAATCAAAAGATATGTCCAGTTGAAAATTCTGAATAGTCGTTATGGAATTCAGGCCCTTAAAAATAGAAATTTTGCAAACAACCTCGGATTTCGACGAAACCACTTTTGTTGGATCCGTGATGTAAAGTTATTGCTAGGTTTCAATTTTCATAATTTTTCGAATCAATATGTGATCGTGGCAAAGGAAAACGCGTTTGACCAGTTTTAGTTGATTTTAATCAACTGGAAATTGGCCATTTTTCAAACGGTCTCAGAATTCAACGAAACTTGTTTTGTTAGGACCGTATCGTCAATTCGAAGCTAGAAAATATTTTTTGGGAATTTTTAGAGTTAGTATGTGACCCTGGTAAATTGAAATAATTGTTCAGATTCAATATACAGAGTTATAGGTTGATTTTAACGGAAAGTGATCGAGACGATCGAATCAGCCGACGATACATATCCCATTGTGTTCGGAATGGCGGTAAAACGCTAGGAACGACAGGCGGTGGGTCTCGTTTCGAGGTCAGAATAAAAAGTACCTTTTTGAAATAAATTAAATAATTAAATAATATATTATAATCCCCCCCTTTTTTTCTCTACTTAGTCAAACACCCCCCCTATACTATCAGAATCTAAGAAAAAAAACCTCGTCGAGCTACCCAGACCCCCCCTCCATCGTCGCCGCCGCCTCAAGCGGGACCCCTCCCCTCCTCTTGCCGCGAGCCACCCAGACCCCCTCCCCTTTCCTAATCGATGCGCGATTTACACCGCCCCCCTCCTCCCCTGCCTCGCGCCGAATACCCCCCCTCCTCCTCTGCCTCGCGCCGAATACCCCCCACCTGCTGCCGCCGACGATCTGAATCCTCCCCTCCCCCTGTAAGTTTTAGTTTGTATTTATTTACCTTTATTTATATAAAGTAATTAGTTTTTTTTATATATAAATCAGTTTTTATATAGCATAAAGAAAAAAAGGGGTTTATATTTTATAAAGGTATGATTTTTATAGTGTAAAAGCGAAGAGCTATGATTTTTGTTTAGGAAAGGGTGGTGATTGTTAACAGAAAGATCGTATTTTTAAATATAGAAAGGTCGGATTTTTATTGTTGAAATGGCGAAATAAAAATATGATTTTTCTATATTGAGTAGCGTAGTAAAAATATGTTTTTTCTATATTGAATAGCGTAGTAAAAATATGATTTTTATATATTGAATAGCGTAGTAAAAATATGATTTTTCTACATTGAATAGCGTAGTAAAAATATGATTTTTATATATTGAATAGCGTAGTAAAAATACGATTTTTATATATTGAATAGCGTAGTAAAAATATGATTTTTATATATTGAATAGCATAGTAAAAATTCGATTTTTATATATTGAATAGCGTAGTAAAAATACGATTTTTATATATTGAATAGCGTTGTAAAAATATGATTTTTCTATATTGAATAGCGTAGTAAAAATATGATTTTTATATATTGAATAGCGAAGTAAAAACTCGATTTTTCTATATTGTATAGCGAAGTAAAAATTCGATTTTTCTATATTGTATAGTGAAGTAAAAATTCGATTTTTCTATATTGTATAGCGAAGTAAAAATTCGATTTTTCTATATTGAATAGCGAAGTAAAAATTCGATTTTTCTATATTGAATAGCGAAGTAAAAATGTGATTTTTATATATGTAGAGAATACGGGCAACGAAAGTGACGAAAGAAGAAACGACGAAGATCTCTACCTAAGAAGAGTCGTGGGATCGGATTAGCTATTCAGTGAGAATTTCTCACTCTTTAATTTATTTCTAGTTAAAATATATGCTAGGATGCAGACGGTGTTTTAGTAGCACCCGACACCCGTCGTCCACAGACCATGGACGGCTTGTATGCTTGTTTGTTTGATTTTGATGTGTAGTTGATTGTGTGATGTGATGTGAAATGAAATAAAACATTTATATAGTTAAAAACATTTATATAGTTAAAAATAGATTTTTTAACGTGTATATGAAATGAAATAAAAATAAACAAATCAGACGATTTGTTTATATACACACATTTGACTGATATTGATTGGGACGATAAATTTTACACATCGCCCAACGGCACAAATAAAATCTTTGTTAGATTGTTTGAAACCCCACATGGGTATTGGGATGATATTTGACGTACACTAATCCCGATTGTTTAGTTGTATGTCGATCAGTTGATTGACAGACTGTTATAAGCGTTGAATATTTACGTTTGATGCTTATACAGTGTAGAATGCACTTTGTATGATGGTTGATTATTCATCGTTGTTATTGAATACATGTGTTGTAGAAAATCCATATAATTAACATTATATGGTAATTGATTGGGCCTCATTCCAGTTTCGAAAAAGAAATATTTGAAATAAAAAAAAATATTTGAAACAGAAATATTTGAAGAGAAATATTTGAATAGAAATATTTGGGAAAGAAATATTTGAAAAAGGAATATTTGAAATAGAATATTTGAAAATAGAAATATATGAAGCCGTATTGATTAGATTTACGCCATTTTGACGTGAACGATATTTATATCGATTTTATTCATTTTATAACGAATATCGAAAGTGATTTCAAAATCTGATATTTTGAAAAGAATTGAGATTCGAATTGAAATTGAATAGAAATGAATTCGAATTGAAATTGAATAGAGATGAATTCGAATTGAAATTGAATTGAAAACGAACCGAAATTGAATTAGAAATCAATTTGAATTGAAATCGATTTGAAATGAATTTAAAACGAATTTATATTGGAATATTCAATTTTGATTTGAAATTGAATATGAAGTTGAAACCGTTTTGAAAATAAATTTAAAACGATTTATAAAGCACGTTTTGAATTGAAATCGATGAAGTATATATTATATATATTATATATATAATATAATGGCCTGAATGGAACGCGCCGCGCCGCGGAAGTTCACGAATTTCGACCATTGACTTCGAACGGATATAACGGGAGATCCGGCCGTTGGATACTCCTAAAACCAGAACCGTTGGGTTCGTATCGAAAAGAGCTTTCTAACGAATGTGAGAAATTTGAAATCTAACAGTTGGATTTGGAATTATGTCCAAATCAAAATTGGAAAAGGTCGCTGTAAGTGCAGTTCGATGGCCATTGATGGAAATCGACTGTACGGGCCTTGATAAAATTATTAAAAATATCAATAATTAGTGTAAAATCATAAGAAATGGTTTGGGAAGAATCGGGATGAAAAACTCCATATTTGAAAAGATAAAAATAGATTTTTATCGAAATGAACTAGTTTTGAACTAGAATAGTAATTTATTTATTTTTAAAATAAATAAAGTGAGTTTGAAATGGTTTTGAAAATAACCAGAATTTCCAATGATTGCATTGGAATGGATTTGAATCGAAATTGTCTTCGTAATATTTCGATGTTGGATTTCGTGATTATACAGATGTTGTTATGCAAATTTGAAAGATATAGATATATATATCGTTATTTCCCATACGATACCTGTTGGTCGTAGAATTTGATATTGAATATAAACCGATATATTTTCTATTCAGAGCCTTGTATTTAATATCAAATGTGATTTGGGTTTGTCGTGAATGGTGTCTTGACTAACACTGTTCTTGAACCCAGTTGAGAAAAGATTAAATCTTTTTATTTGGATTCAATGAAGTGTACCAATTAAATAATATTTAATTGAATTGATATTGATTTTTGGGTTTATCGTGGACAGTGTTATAAATAACACTCGTTCTTTAACCCGATAATTAATGGAATGTGGTTTTGGGTTTATCGTGAACCGTGTTTTAAATGACAATGATTCTTCAACCCAGTTAACGATTAAAACTAAGTGGAGTTTTAATGAATCTTTAATTAGATTGAAAAAAATCGAGGATGGAGTATCACCAGTTTTGCTCCAGGCGTTAGTTAAATCTCTAATTAGATTTAAACGTGAAATGGTAATTGAATTTACCGATAACACCGTGGTGTTAGATATGAAGTAAGACCCGTTCTACTTCATGGGATGAATAGGTTGGGATTGGGAAATTAAAACCAATGATTACTTCGGTAAGGTTCGTTAATCTCGACTAGTTGAATCGAAATTCAAAAGGAGATTAGAGAATAAATTCAAGGAATTTATCTTGGATAAAATTAATGGGAACCTTTCCCTATGAATGTGAAATTTAGAAACTAACTGTCGGTTAGCCAAGCAGAATGGTTTTCTGAATATTGATCTGATGTTGGTTTCGGCCTTCGGGGTTAATATTTGGGGAATTATTCTCTTGATTAATTTACGGTTAGTGACTGATGAATTGGAATGAGGCGTATGTTGTGTTTGTGTAACACTTATTTAAAATAATACGCGAGTTATTCGGAAAGACTGGGTATATCCCATTCTGAATAACTGATACGATGATAAGTCGAAGATGAAGACGATGGTCGAAGAACAGAGGTCTTCACGTCGTTTGGGTGATTACTGATGATCTTGATTGGGATGTACACCCAAGAAGATGGAAACAGTTGGTGATCGTCCAGACGTACTTGGAGATCGATGGATTGCGGGGTACTAAGTGCCTCCGGTTTCGTTCAGTCCCAGAACGAACTTGTAAATGGACTGTGTATCTGACATCGGATTTCATTCTGTGTGACTGATATCGGTTGCATAGAATGGTTTGCCTGTGTGGCATGCTAAGATGCAAATGATCAAGGCTTCTGTTGAAAAGCAAAGTCTTGTGGTTGGTGATCAAAGCACGGTCTTTGTGGCGTAGCTTTGTGTAGCGTTGATTCGCGAGCCTCGCACCCCGGTTGTGAACCAAAAACGGGAGAGGACCTCAGGGAGGACATGCGTTTCTTTCTAGCTAGGGTGGTGTCAGTGACCTACCAGCCCTGACATTTATATACTTTTCACCTGTATGGTTGTTGCTGTTGCGAGGCGCCTCGGTTAGATCGGACGATCCGGGTCCGATGGAGCCATTCGTTGGCTCATTTACGCCCCAAAGGGCGGAGAGACGTAGTGTTCAGGATTTCGTCTAATCCACATCAGTGGACCGGCCCTGTCGCTCCAAGGGTCGATGCGTTCTGTCCCTGAGACTCGGGCTAGATAGTCTCGAATCGGTAGAGGATGATCCCTAGCCTCGGTTCATAGACGGAAATCCAACTTCCAAATACGTGACATTTACCGTTTTATTTGTAGAACCTAGTATGGCGACATAGTGGGATGGGGCGCTTATGCCGTCTATGATTGATACTTATGATTTGAAGTTGTTTTAAACACTATGCACTTATAATAGTATCAAATGATTTGTTTTAAACGTATCAAGCATTCTTTGGCTGTTATAAGGGAAAACCCTATCCCCCGGCTTGCGTTGCATTGTGTGATAGGACCTGGGTCTTATAACAGCTTCATTTTTTCTTTATTTAGCATTGCGCTGTTTGTTTTATGCACTGGTATTCTTGGGAGGAAACCCGTTCCGTGTTATACGGCGTGGTCCCTTGATTTACCTAGCTTTAAAAAAAATAAAGATTAATAACTGTTTTAGTTCTCACACCAGTCCCATGACTGACCTGGAGTTTATTGTTTTGACCTAAACTCTGGGTGCCCCTATTTTGACATGGGCAGCTAGTAGTTTTGGTTTTGCAGATTTATATTCACAGGATCCTGGTTTACAGCTGGAATGATATCCGGAAAGCTTTGTATCCGTATATCTCCTTCAGTTGTGTATTGTATTATTCTCCGCTGCTATGTATTTAAATGTAATTTAAATCTCTGATATTTCTGTGTAATATTCATTTATACTCTATATATTCTTGTATTCTGATGAATTGTTGTAATATACAATGAAATGTTCTTCCGTCTGCGTTCTGTTGTGGCTTGTTCTCGAACTATCCGCTCTTTCCTTCACGGGGAAGTTACGGATTTTCACACCAACCGCAAATGCTATGTCAGGTCTTGTACAAACATGAGCATGCATCAAATTGCTAATTGCAGATGCATAGGGAATGTTTTCCATATCTCTCTTTTCTAAAGAATTTTTCGTACATTGACTTAAAGAAAAAATTTCACCTTTGATAAGGGGTGCTGCATTGGCTTTGATCTCGTGCATTTTGAATCTTTCGAGAACTCTTTCAATGTAGGCTTTATGAGATAGACCCAATGTTCTTTGAGATCTATCTCTATGAATCTCTATGCCAATGACATAAGAGGCTTCACCCATATCCTTCATTTCAAAGTTTTTTGAAAGAAACTATTTCACGTTGTATAACAAAGCCATATCATTGGTTGCAAGCAAGATATCATCCACATACAATACTAGGATGATAAATTTACTCCCACTGACCTTAAGGTATATACAATCATCCTTGATGTTCTCTGTAAATACATAGGAGGTTATTACATCATGGAATTTGAAATACCACTGACGGGAGGACTGTTTCAATCCATATATAGATTTCTTTAATTTGCAAACCAATTTTTCACCCATACTTGAGCAAAATCCTTGAGGTTGTCTCATGTATACCTCTTCTTCAAGATCGCCATTCAAAAAGGTTGTTTTCACATCCATTTGATGTAGCTCTAAGTCATAATGTGCTACTAATGCCATTATGATTCTAAAGGAATCCTTTTTAGAAACAGGAGAATATGTGTCATGAAAGTCAATGCCATGCTTTTGTGTGAAACCTTTGGCTACAAGTCTGGCTTTATGTCTCTCTATGTTACCATTGGAGTTCCTTTTGGTCTTATAGATCCATTTACAGCCTATGGAATGTGCTCCCTTTGGTAACTCGACATTTCCAAGACTTGATTTTTAGCCATAGATTCCATTTCATCCTTCATGGCATTGTACCAAACATCTGAATTTTCTCCATTTATAGCTTGTCAAAAGGAGATGGGATCTTCCTTATGTCCAATATCAAAATTAGTGTCAATGAGGTACACTAGATAATCACTACAAATGGCAAAGTTCCTTATTCTTGAAGATCCCCTAAGACCTTCAACTTCACCCATATCCAATGGATGTTGAACTGTAGGTTGATCTTCAGGTTCAATGATGACGTGTTCTTGTTGAGGTGGTGGATTATGAATTGGTTGTTCATTCAAGTTGTCAGCTTGAAGGTTTGGAAAAACAACCAAATCTTCCTTATATGCGGGTATTTCACATTGATTCCGCATTTCCTCCCACTCGACTTTTCGAGTATCCGTATTCCCACTAATGTCACCATTTTCTATGAACTTTGCATTTCTAGATTCAACAATTCTAGGAGTATGTGAGGGACAGTAAAATTTATAACCTTTAGATTTTTATGCATAGCCAATGAAATATCCACTGACTGTTCTAGGATCCAATTTCTTGATTTTTGGATTGTAAATTCTAACTTCCACTTTACAGCCCCATATGCGTAAGTGTTTTAAACTAGGCTTCCATCCTTTCCATAACTCAAATGGAGTTTTAGGAACAGCCTTCGATGGAACCCTATTTAGTAAATACACTGCTGTTTTCAATGCCTCGCTCCACAAAAATAAAGGAAGATCATTGTCACTCATCATACTTCTTACCATATCCATAAGGGTACGATTTCTCCTTTCTGCCACACCGTTTTGTTTCGGTGTGCCCGGCATAGTATATTGTGCGACAATCCCCTCTTCCTTAAGAAATTTTGCAAATGGACCCTCATTTTGTCCCGATTCTGTGTATCTACCATAATATTCACCATCCCTATCAGATCTTACGATCTTTATTGTCTTCTCTAATTGTTTCTCAACCTCCTTCTTATATGTTTTGAAAGCATCAAGTGCTTCATCTTTATCATTAAGAAGGTATAAGTACATATACCATGTGTAACACCCCACCTCCGTTAAGGTCACTCACAAAGGGAATGCCTTAACTTTGGTGGAGCATTTTAGTAAACAGAACAGAAAATTTCAAGACAGATAAACAATACTTGAGAAATTATAACTTTATTACAGTGGAAAATAGAAATCAGTTTGGTTACATCTTTACCAAAACTCAAGTACATAAATATCAGTCTTGTTCAGAAAATCATCAGAGTACAAAACTTTAAAATCATAATCCCCACAGAAGCTGCCATAAGGAGTCAAGCCATACTTTAAGCATTCTAAGTACTTCAAGCAGAAGAAATCCAGGTCAAGCTAAAGTGTTCCCTCCTTGGAAAACCTGGGGGGAAACGGAAGAAAAAGGGGCGAAAACAAGCAAGGTCAGACATAAAGTCTGGCAAGTCCAGTGACTTTTAGCATATGAACAGATAATAATAATCATGGCATGCAAATAAAACTGGATGAGAGATTGTGGTAACAGGAGTAGCAGATATACTTAGGTTAAACAGAAGAAACAGAATGATATTACTTTTCATTTCTCTGCACTAATACTAGTATAACAGGATTAGGTGTCACCCTAATGTCTAAACTGAAACAGAAACGGGAACAGAATAATTTCCACAGAAGAGAATGCTAGTAATGGGCCTTTACCACCCCAACAGAAACAGAATGCTAATAATGGGCCTTTACCACCCGAACAGAAGGTACAGAAACAGAATAATCCCTACGGAAACAGAATGTAGAATTAGGTGTACACTAGTAAATAGGCCTTTACCACCCGAACAGATGGTACCACGCAGAAACAGACAGGTGTTGCCACCCAACAGAAACAGACGGTACCAACAGAAACAGACAAAACTAAGTGTACCCTAAAAGCCTACCCCAAGCGATCGGCTCCTTAATACATAAATACCCTGTGTCGGCCCCACAGTAGGGTGTATCACTCCCTAAAGTGACAACCAATTGGCACAGACCTATTTACAGATGTCACGGTGTCTTACATCCTCAGAGGCAGGCCTGGATCCATGCACGCACATGACCCGGTTGGAACGCACCATCAACACCCCTCGCCATTATCAGAATGAACCACTTATAATTAGTTCAGTAAGCGTGCCCGGACCCTACCTACGTTGGGTCAAAGTTTTGATACCAGAAAGGGTTACTGACTAATATGGTTCCAAACAATAGATGACACAAGTAATTTCCCTCCTAACCTTGTGTCCCCAGACTAACAGATTTCAGATTAACTTGTTTACAAGTTCAGACATATGGAGTTCAGATCAACTAGTTCACAGATCAGACAAGCATTCAAACTAACGGATCAGATATACGGATTTAACAGATTTATAGATTTGTCTAACTTTGTTATTGGGCCTACAGATTCACGAAATGAGTTCGTTAAATTCATTAGTCCAATTGGTTTAACCCTATCCACCCAACATGTTTTAGACATCATATTTATCCCAGATTTGTATTAATTAAAAATTAACGCGCAGACCTCTCACATTAGACTGACAGTTTGCGGCCACTGGTTAGGCCGGTTGGTTCCGGGCAGGTTTCTGCTACAAATGAGTCTAACCTCGGGTTTTGAAGCACGTTATGACTAACTTCTCACATTAGAACCTGTTTTTGCGGCCACTGGATGTGCCGGGCGGTTCCGGGCAGAATTACGCCGCAAACTCATTCTAACCTCGAGTTAGCCATGTTTCATGTTTAGCCAATGCATTCATTCATAGACTATGCTAACATCAGACTAATCATGCTAATTTAACAAATTAACTTCTGTACGAGTTACAGCAGATTATTCGAGGTTCTATTAACAAGTTTTTCTCAATTTTAAATTGAGCCTATAGATTTACATACTTCAAACTTCAGTATTTCAGTTCCAACATAATACGCCATTCAACAGACTAAACAGATAACAGATCTTGCAGATTAGGCGACTTAGCAGATCTAGCAGATAAGGAAATTTTAACATAATTAGCAGATTAGGCAATTCAATCTAATTAGCAGTTTAGGCAATATAACAGAACTAGCGGATTACGCAATATAACAGATTTAATCATTCCTTAAAGTTTCATTGAAATATCTTGCCTAATTATAAATTTTGCCTAAACTTACATGCCCAAATCAAGGTCATAATTCATAATACAATATATGCCCCAAATTTTAGCCTTAATATTCCCATTTACAGTTCATGTCAAAAATAGATTTAATATTCTAGTTTACCATTTATGTCCAGGACTAATACACATATAAATCATTATCTATTATAGCCAATTCAGATTATGCCAACATATTTGCTATGCCAAATTAACTTAATTAAGCTACGCCCGATCCACGTATAACATGTTTTCCCCAAGCTCTCTAAATACTCATGAAATGGCCCTATAGGCTCGATGTCCATAACAGTGAATGGGAATAAACTAGCAAAGTTACATACAAAATATGAGATCTAACATCATTAAGGGAATAGGCATAAGAAACTAACTACAATAGTTATAGGCAACTAACCACAATAGTCATGGGCGACTAATTACAATAGTTTCTTATTCAATGTCATAGGCAATAGTCTCATAGTCATGAATCATAGTCATGAATCATAGTCATAGGCAATAGTCTCATAGGCGTGATATATGGTCATAGGCAATAGTCTCATAGGCATGAATCATAGTCATAGGCAATAGTCCCATAGGCAACAGTTTCATGTCCAATTATTCATTATTTATCCAAAAATTTAGCGTTCGTGCGTTAATCTCTTATGAGATTCGGCGCAGGCTCGTAGTAGCCTAGCTATAGAACAGAAAGAAGAAAGAGTTACAGAATAGTCACAGAAAAACAGATCTGACAGATAAGAATATACATAACCTTATACTCAGATTTATAATCATGCCACAGCCATAATTAAAGTTTATATCGGAAAATAACTGTACTTGCCTTTCGTGGGTTTTAAGAAAGGATAATAAACTGTTGTTGATGCAGAAATTTTGAATTACTCCTCTTTAATTGTTGTTGTAGCTCTAAACTTTGATTTGAGATTTGATTTAGCTTTTAATTCTATTCAGGTTGGAAGAAGATGCATCAGTCCAAGTTTTGATTCCAGTAGGGTAGCGACGCCATTTTTATTTTTAATTAGAAAAGAGGCAGAATATAGACAGAATGAAATTGTGTAGAGAAAATGAGGCTAGGGGGCTGTTTATATAGGATTAGGCGGACGAATCTAGACAGAAACGAGACCGGATACATCAGAATGAACCAGGTTCAAAAACTGGGTTTCGGGAGCAGGTCGACACTATGGTCGACCTGGTCGACACTATGGTCGACCTGGCCCCTGTGAGGTCGACCCCCAGGTCGACCTGGTCCATGAGCGGGAATTTCCCTGCCCAGCATGTTCTGGGATTTTGAATTCGAATTTTCGAGCTGTTTTCGATTCTGAAATTCTCTGAAACTTCGGAGGGCCATATATCCTTCATACGGACTCCGTTTCTCGAAAATTCGGACTCGATTCCAAGCAGAATTTCGAGACGAACGCAATGGAACAACCCGTTTCCCTTGATTCTTAATTTAAAAATTAATTATTCCCTGATTTGTTACTTATACGTTCACAGAAAATACGGGGTGTTACATTCTCCCCTCATTAAAGGATTTCGTCCCCGAAATCTTCAACTTAAGAAGAATGTATCCTACCATCCAGTCATCCATCTACTCAACCATCATCCGCAAGCATCCATTGTCCTTAGAAAACTTCTAATGTTGTATGAACATATGCAAAAATGTGTGTATATGTTCCTTATCTAATGCAAAGAACAGGCGGTCCACTGATTCAGTTGACCTCCTTAATGCGAACTATGTCAGTGTCATGAGTCCAACATGTATGCAATTTTCCTATTTGATACATATTATTCTTATATGAGTGACAACCATTCATTCATATGCAACATCCATGTGATGAGTCAATCATTTAGCATCCACAAAAAATAAAAATGCTCACACATCCATATGCAGTATGAGAGTGTTTTCGAGCCGATCTAGTGCCTAGTGTGTATATATGCATCCACGAGCAACCACTTGCATCCACTTGCAACCATCAAACATAACATGTCTCAAACACATGTTTATATCCATTAGTTTCTACCTAAAGTTCGAAGATTCGATCGATAGGATACAGTCGAGTGATGGGAGCGAGTGCAGATAAAAAAACTTGGTTTCCATTAGACCTTGGTTGAGAGACAAATTCCCCTAAGTATCAACCGCGAAGACTGAAATCAACATCAGATTGACACCCAGAGGATTACCCTCCTTAGACAATGTCAAAACTGGAAATCTCAACCTTATCAGAAATATTCAGATATTTACAGATTACTAGTACAGATCAGATTACTAAATGATTCTTAGGAAACTAAGCATGATAAAAACCCAGAATATATGCGTCATAGTCAACTTAACGCTCAACACAGATACCGAACTTATCACAATTGGATGAGTCATAACCCTTATGGGTCTGAGTCTACAGCGGAATCAGAAACAATACTAGTATTCAAGTGCAGAGTATCGATTACAGAATCGAAATGCCAGAATCAGAAAAGAGTTTTAACTCAAAAATCAGATAAAGAAATTAAACCTTCTACAGATAGTTTTCCTATTTCTATCCTATCCACTAGCCTCGAGAGTGTACGCCTGCCTTCCAGGAGTTGGTCCTGCCCTCTGCCCTTGCCCTCGTTTCTTCGGACAGTCCCTAGTGAAGTGTCCCATCTCACCACAGTTGAAGCAAGTGCCCTTTCTTTTTCTGCAATCCTTGTTCAGATGAGTCGAGCTTCCACAAATAAAGCACTTTTTCTCCTTCTTATCTTCAGACTTTTCACCCTTCTTTTGTGTTTCCTTTTTGGACCATGCTTTCTTGTTCTGTGGTTCTTCCTTCTTTGCCTCTTTCTTGCCGTTGTCTTCCTCGTGCAGTAGTGCCATATCCACCAATCTCTCGTAAGTCGCTCCCATGGGTAAATGGGTCATGGCTAGGCTGTGTAGTGGCTCGTTCAATCCTTTAACAAAGCGGAGACCCTTTTTATGCTGGGTGTTGACTAAATCTAGTCCGAACCTGGCCAGTTGGTTGAACTGGTTGACGTATTCCTTGACCGTCAGACTTCCTTGCTTAAGAGATAAGAACCTTTCCAGTTGTAGACTTCGTTCAGCTTGCGAGAGGAATTTCGTCTCAAACCTTGTTCTGGAATCCATCCATGTTTCAACCGGTCTCTCGGCGTTATTGACTTCCCACCAATAGGAAGCTTCGTCCTTGAGCAACCACACCGCCAATTGTACCTTCTGCCTATCGTCCACCTCGAAGATAACGAACAGATCCTCAGTTTCTCTGAGCCAGTTCCTTGCTTCTACGAATGATTCAATTCCCTTGAAATCCTTTCCACCCATGGCCCTAAAATCTTTACAGATCTTTGAAAAAGCAATTGCACGAGGAGGGGGCGGAGGAGGAGGAATCGCTGTAGCTGGAGGAGGAATATCTACTGGGCCTGCATCGTTGGCCCTAGCCTCTAGGTACCTCCTGAACCAGCCAGGTATTGGCACGCCCTCTGGAAAGTTAAGATTCCCAGACATGCTGGAATGAAAGAAAAAGATTTTAAACGAAGAACGGAAAAGATAGATGTATGGCTCTTTGGGGATTATGTTTTTCAAAAATAAGCTTTACTTTTGAAAATACTTCCTTTTTAAAACCTTTTTGAAAATAGTTTTCAAAAACTTTACCCAATCTGGTAACCTTCAGCTCTGATACCAAGTGTAACACCCCACCTCCGTTAAGGTCACTCACAAAGGGAATGCCTTAACTTTGGTGGAGCATTTTAGTAAACAGAACAGAAAATTTCAAGACAGATAAACAATACTTGAGAAATTATAACTTTATTACAGTGGAAAACAGAAATCAGTTTGGTTGCATCTTTACCAAAACTCAAGTACATAAATATCAGTCTTGTTCAAAAAATCATCAGAGTACAAAACTTTAAAATCATAATCCCCACAGAAGCTGCCATAAGGAGTCAAGCCATACTTTAAGCACTCTAAGTACTTCAAGCAGAAGAAATCTGGGTCAAGCTAAAGTGTTCCCTCCTTGGAAAACCTGGGGGGGAAACGGAAGAAAAAGGGGCGAAAACAAGCAAGGTCAGACATAAAGTCTGGCAAGTCCAGTGACTTTCAACATATGAACAGATAATAATAATCATGGCATGCAAATAAAAGTGGATGAGAGATAGCGGTAACAGGAGTAGCAGATATACTTAGGTTAAACAGAAGAAACAGAATGATATTACTTTTCATTTCTCTGCACTAGTACTAGTATAACAGGATTAGGTGTCACCCTAATGTCTAAACTGAAACAGAAACGGGAGCAGAATAATTTCCACATAAGAGAATGCTAGTAATGAGCCTTTACCACCCCAACAGAAACAGACAGAAACAGAATGCTAATAATGGGCATTTACCACCCGAACAGAAGGTACAAAAACAGAATGCTAAAATGGGCCTTTACCACCCGAACAGAAGGTACAGAAACAGAATAATCCCTACGGAAACAGAATGTAGAATTAGGTGTACACTAGTAAATGGGTCTTTACCACCCGAACAGACGGTACCACGCAGAAACAGACAGGTGTTGCCACCCAACAGAAACAGACGGTACCAACAGAAACAGACAGAACTAAGTGTACCCTAAAACACTACCCCAAGCGATCGGCTCCCTAATACATAAATACCCTGTGTCGGCCCCACAGTAGGGTGTATCACTCCCTAAAGTGACAACCAATTGGCACAGACCTATTTACAGATGGCACAGCGTCTTACATCCTCAGAGGCAGGCCGGGATCCATGCACGCACATGACCCGGTTGGAACGTACCATCAACACCCCTCGCCATTATCAGAATGAACCACTTATAATTAGTTCAGTAAGCATGCCTGGACCCTACCTACTGTTGGGTCAAAGTTTTGATACCAGAAAGGGTTACTGACTAATATGGGTTCCAAACAACAGATGACACAAGTAATTTCCCTCCTAACCTTGTGTCCCCAGACTAACAGATTTCAGATTAACTTGTTTACAAGTTCAGACATACAGAGTTCAGATCAACTAGTTCACAGACCAGACAAGCTTTCAGACTAACGGATCAGATATACGGATTCAACAGATTTACAGATTTGTCTAACTTTGTAATTGGGCCTACAGATTCACGAAACGGGTTCGTTAAATTCATTAGTCCAATTGGTTTAACCCTATCCACCCAACACGTTTTAGACATCATATTTATCCCAGATTTGTATCAATTAAAAATTAACGCGCAGACCTCTCACATTAGACTGACAGTTTGCGGCCACTGGTTAGGCCGGTTGGTTCCGGGCAGGTTTCTGCTGCAAACTGAGTCTAACCTCGGGTTTTGAAGCACGTTATGACTAACTTCTCACATTAGAACCTGTTGTTTGCGGCCACTGGATGTGCCGAGCGGTTCCGGGCAGAATTACGCCGCAAACTCATTCTAACCTCGAGTTAGCCATGTTTCATGTTTAGCCAATGCATTCATTCACAGGCTGTGCTAACATCAGATTAATCATGCTAATTTAACAAATTAACTTATGTACGAGTTGCAGAAGATTATTCGAGGTTCTATTAACAAATTTTGCTCAACTTTAAATCGAGCCTATAGATTTACATACTTCAAACTTCAGTATTTCAGTTCCAACAGATTACGCCATTCAACAGACTAAACAGATAACAGATCTTGCAGATTAGGCGACTTAGCAGATCTAGCAGATAAGGAAATTTTAACATAATTAGCAGATTAGGCAATTCAATCTAATTAGCAGTTTAGGCAATATAACAGAACTAGCGGATTACGCAATATAACAGATTTAATCATTCCTTAAAGTTTCATTGAAATATCTTGCCTAATTATAAATTTTGCCTAAACTTACATGCCCAAATCAAGGTCATAATTCATAATACAATATATGCCCCAAATTTTAGCCTTAATATTCCCATTTACAGTTCATGTCAAAAATAGATTTAATATTCTAGTTTACCATTTATGTCCAGGACTAATACACATATAAATCATTATCTATTATAGCCAATTCAGATTATGCCAACATATTTGCTATGCCAAATTAACTTAATTAAGCTACGCCCGATCCACGTATAACATGTTTTCCCCAAGCTCTCTAAATACTCATGAAATGGCCCTATAGGCTCGATGTCCATAACAGTGAATGGGAATAAACTAGCAAAGTTACATACAAAATATGAGATCTAACATCATTAAGGGAATAGGAATAAGAAACTAACTACAATAGTTATAGGCAACTAACCACAATAGTCATGGGCGACTAATTACAATAGTTTCTTATTCAATGTCATAGGCAATAGTCTCATAGTCATGAATCATAGTCATGAATCATAGTCATAGGCAATAGTCTCATAGGCGTGAATTATAGTCATAGGCAATAGTCTCATAGGCATGAATCATAGTCATAGGCAATAGTCTCATAGGCAACAGTTTCATGTCCAATTATGCATTATTCATTATTTGTCCCAAAATTTAGCGTTCGTGCATTAATCTCTTATGAGATTCGGCGCAGGCTCGTAGTAGCCTGGCTATAGAACAAAAAGAAGAAAGAGGTACAGAATAGTCACAAAAAAACAGATCTGACAGATAAGAATATACATAACCTCAGATTCAGATTTAAAAACATGCCACAACCATAATTAAAGTTTATATCGGAAAATAACTGTACTTGCCTTTCGTGGTTTTTAAGAAAGGATAATAAACTGTTGTTGATGCAGAAATGTTGAATTACTCCTCTTTCATTGTTGTTGTAGCTCTAAACTTTGATTTGAGATTTGATTTAGCTTTTAATTCTATTCAGGTTGGAAGAAGATGCATCAGTCCAAGTTTTGATTCCAACAGGGTAGCGACGCCATTTTTATTTTTAATTAGAAAAGAGGCAGAATATAGACAGAATGAAATTGTGTAGAGAAAATGAGGCTAGGGGGCTGTTTATATATGATTAGGCGGACGAATCTAGACAAAAACGAGACCGGGTACATCAGAATGAACCAGGTTCAAAAACTGGGTTTCGGGAGCAGGTCGACACTATGGTCGACCTGGTCTGGCCAGCTTGACCCCCAGGTCGACACTATGGTCGACCTAGCCCCTGGGAGGTCGACACTATGGTCGACCCCCAGGTCGACCTGGTCCATGGGCTGGAATTTTCCCGCCCAGCCTGTTCTGGGATTTTGAATTCGAATTTGAATTCGAATTTTCGAGCTGTTTTCGATTCTGAAATTCTCTGAAACTTCGGAGGGCCATATCTCCCTCATACGGACTCCGTTTCTCGAAAACTCGGATCGTTTCCAAGCAGAATTTCGAGACGAACACAATGGCGCAACCCGTTTCCCTTGATTCTTATTTTAAAATTTAATTATTCTCTGATTTGTTACTTATACGTTCACAGAAAATACGGGGCGTTACACCGTGTGTGGTCATCAATAAATGAGATAAAATACCTCTGACCATTAAGACAAGGGGTACTGAATGGACCACAGATATCTGTGTGTATGATTTCAAGAGTTTCTGTACGTTTTTTGGCACCCTTTTTGTTCTTGTTGGTTTGCTTTCCCTTTACGCAATCCAAACAAGTACTAAAATCGGATAAATCTAGAGTGTTAAGAACTCCATCATTAACCAACCTTTTAATTCTTTCAATGGAGATGTGACCTAATCTCCTATGCCAAAGTACGGACGAAGACTCATCCAACATGGTACGTTTGGTATCAATTTTATCATGCAGAGTTATAAGACTATGTTCATATTTTGGATCTAAATTCAATTTATACAAACCATTCATCAAAGTTCTAAAACCAACTTGTACAGAATTCTTTAAAATGATTAGTTCAGAACCAACAAAATTAAACTGATAACCAAACGACACTAAACGAGAAACAGAAACAAGATTTCTAGAAAAGGAAGGAACATAAAAGGTGTTTTCTAAATCCAATACATAACCATTATTTAAAATAAGCCTAAAAGTCCCTACAGCCCCCACATGAGAAAGCATTCCATTTCCTGAATAAATGCTTTGTTCACTTCCCATCGGTTTCCTTAGGCTGAGAAATCCCTGCATAATATTCACAACATGAATTGTAGTACCAGAATCAATCCACCATGAATTTTGTTGTGAGTCAATAAAGTTAGATTCATAACACACAAGGACATTAAGATTACCATGCTTTATAAGCCATTGCTTTCGTTTCTGGCAATCCTTCTTATAGTGTCCCTTTTTCTTGTAGAAGAAGCAGCAATCGTCCTTATTGCCATGTTTCTTGAATGACACAGTGCCATCATTCTTTTTCTGTAAAGCTTTCTCAGCATTTTTACCCTTTTTCCATTGCTCCCTTTTATGAGTGACTAAGTTTGCACTCTCCAAATTTTCATGCTTAAGCCTTTCCTCCTCTTGCACACACATGGTCAAAAGTTCATTAATAGACCATTTTTCCTTATGTGTGTTATAAGAGATTTTGAATGGTCCATACTCCGAAGGGAGAGAATTAAGCACGAAATGAACAAGGAATGATTCCGGAATTTCAACTTCCAGTGCCTTAAGCTGAGAAGCAATGTCCCTCATTTCCATTATATGCTCACGCACACTCTTTGACTTATGATGTTTCATTGCAGTAAATTTGCTCATTAGGGTGCTAGCCAATGTCTTGTCCGAGCTAATGAATTGCTCTTCAATGGTTTTCATGTAGTCCTTGATCTTATCACATTGTGGAATTGAACCTCTAATGCTCTTACTTACATGAGACTTAATGAGCATTAGACTTAATCGGTTGGATCGCTCCCACCATTCGTAGTTCAACCTTTCCTCAGGCGTACTTTGATCTGAAGGCATTGGTGGCTCATCAATTCGAAGCGCAAGATCAATGTCCATACACCCTAGTACCAAAAAGATCTTGTCCTTCCATTCCGTATAGTTCTCACCACTGAGAGTAGGAATTTGAGCTGCGCTTACAAATGAGTTTGCTGCTACAGAAGTGTTAGCTGCAACAGTAATTGTAAATTAATATTTTGAAGCAAATGACTTTATTATGAATCAACCCAATGTTAAATTCAAGTAGTTGCATAATCTAAACCTTCCTGTGGGAAATGGTAGCATGACTGCATTAGATTTGCTCATCAAAAATGATTAAACTAATGATTCCTTTATTATCTTATAATAAAATTCTATGCCTGTGGGCTTCTAGAACTTCATTACTTAATTATTAAACCACTATTTAATCTTATCAGATCAGTCAAATAATTGCATTCCTGTGCGTAAAGCAATTATTTTAGTGATACATTTACAATCCAGTGAACACATATCTTACATATTCATACAACCAAAATGAAATATATACTTGGCATAAGATGTTGTGGCTAATCTTAATCCATAGTTATATTTCTGTAAGTACGAAAATAGGATCTGCATTTCTGGAATAAATTTTTACAAGTATCAAAACTGTATAACTCTTACTGTAACATGCTATTTTTACATTACACTTTCCAGTATGTACTGTAAAAATTAAACTGGTATGAAATTGCTTTATGGGATATAAGCAAAGTTACAGTTAGTAGTCAAAGAACTGATATGTATAGATAAACACGGCATGTATGGTTTCAGTGAATGGCAGACCCATATTTAAAATGACAGGTCATAAAAGTATCATGGCACACAGCAACTTTTCCTCAGTTTTAAGAAGTTCTGAATCAACTATATGATATCTCAATGGGAAAAGTGCACATATTTATACATGTATTCAATTGCATGAAAATAGAAACTGTATGCAGAGCATCCTATATTTAATTAGCACCAGCTATACACATGTTTCTGATGACAGCATCTCTTTTATAAGTTAAGGTAAAATTTAAAAACTTTCAGTCCATATGATGGAAAAGGCATACATATATATACCCACTTGCATGAAAAGGTAATAGTACCCAAAGCATATTATTTGATAAATTCAAACATGCTTTGGTCCATATATTACTAATATGTAATAGGAACATCATACGGTGAAGCTGGACAAGATGGACAACAATTAAAACATGTCCAGGCTGTCTAGTTTTAAAGTATAAATTATCCAGAATGTAATTTCATGATTTCCAGATAATACAGAAAGTTTGGACTTTACTTACAGCAGGCGAAATGCTTAATATGCCTAACTAAACTAATAGTAGTAAAGCCTATACATCCTTTATGTAACGTATGGTGACACATATATATAGCTATGGGTTTTTTGATATACATGTCAAAACATATATATAGCAGGCGAAATTTTTCTTATGATCGTGTAGTCGATGAATAACCACAGGCCTTTTATTTATAGACTGACGAGATCCAAATCCTGTAAGAAACTTTGACACGTTCTCGTTCATCAAGAGAAGTGGGGATGAGTACAAGTGGCCATGACTATTTAATAGATCCTCATTTTCAGTAAACACATACGTTATCACATATGCAAATAATGTGGCACGTGGGGCACAATGAAAGAGCCGTTCTCACAGGAATATGAATATTAGCCAAAACATGTAAATGACTATCATGTCTCTGGTATTGTTCATCGTAAGTTAAAGGAATGCGTCATCCAATGGAAATATCATAAGCATAACAAGGTCTAATAGACTAATGCCCATCTCCCCTAAAGCGAAGAGAAATGTGTAGGTGATCTTCCATCAATAAGAAGTCAATGCACTACACAATTGTGCATCATAAATAAATAAAAAATAAAAAAAATAAAAAAAAATTGGCAAGGCTTTGTGCATCATAATTTAGAAGTCAACCAAATATCTATAATAAACGATATATAGTGCTAAAAAAAATTCAATGTAGTTTTACACGTCAGTATTTATAATAGAAAACATACAGTAAAATCCTGAAACCCTATATCATCCGAAAATTCGATATAACGTTGACTGACATAGACTGCTATGACCTCTTGATATATACAAAAAACTGAATGATCAAGACTCACAAGTTTTCCTTTCCCTCGCATTTTGAGAAAATTATTTAGCTATTAACTTCGCAAACTAAATGTATAACCATACCATTTATAAACTAAAATGTCAACATTAATGAAATCTAAATATAAAATCATAAAATTAGTATATAATCATATACTGTATATCATATTCTTTAAACATGCAATAACTTATATTATTGATGCTAATAGTTATAACTGTATTTGAATTTAAAATTTTACACACAATGATGTCGATACAGATTGAAACATGCACTTGTTCATTGAGAGAAAACACAAAAATCGATCAGCCCCTTCCATAGTCTCAAGTTTTGATTGATATTTGAAGCCAAAATGGTCTTCGAAAACAACATTCATGTGTTGCCTTTGAGATAGCATATTCCTTCTCGAAGTGCTTGAATTAGGACATTCACCACCATCATCGCTGCATTCTGTACGATTTTGGAAAGACCTATGGTATAGTGAACTGCACGCAATATTCTCCTCATATTTCGGACTTATATATATATATATATATATATTTGGAAAATACAGTATAAAATAGGTTGAAATTGGGCGTGTATAGAGAGGGTTTTCAAATGCAAACATGAGTTTTGAAAAAAAAAATGCATGGAAAGCAAGACTACTTGATATAAGAAGAAGATCAACTAGTCTATGCTAGTTTGTTCGATATTTATAGCGTTTGATAAACCAACAGTTAATATTTTTCTCTCGATGCAGATTGCCACATGGAGTTGTTTATTTGTTGTTTTGTTATATGACATTATAATTGCCGCATAACTTCGCATTTTTCTCTCCTGCCGTTAGGTTACCCAGAGGCTTAGCCAGTTGCAAAATTTTGCAAGGTGACGATAGGGACAGATCCAATGTTGAGACTTGGGTTGCTCTAATGCTTTTTCTTCCATCACCCAAATATCTCCTATCCTTCTCCCGATTATAACGTCATATAAACCAACGATCAAGAATTTTCTACTAGCTTCACGTAGATTGCCAAATGGAGTTGTTTATTTGTTGTTTTGTTATAGGACAAATTTTCAAAGTAGGCTGTTTTTTGAAACAAATTCCCGTTTAAAGCTAGTTTTGAAACTTATTACCAAACAAGATTGATTTATGCCTAGTTAGCAGCCCAACTAGCATTTTTGTAACTGAAATCCATGGGTGCAACTATGAGTTGCGCCTCGTATTTTTTTATCCTTAACAAAAAAAAAAACATAAGTTTCATGCGGCACAACTATGAGTTGCGCCATTACAAATTCGCAATCTTTTTTCATTATAAAAATATGTGGCTTAGCCATAGTATAATGTAAAAAAAAAAAAAAAAAAAAAAAAATCTAGACGCAACTACGAGTTGCACTGATACGAGACAGTTACAAAATTGTTGATTTGGCATAAACGGACTTTGTTTGGTAATAAGTTTGCTAACTTACTTCGAAAATTTGTCCTTTGTTATATGACATTATGATTTCCGCATAACTTCACATTTTTCTCTCATGCTGTTGGGTTACCCAAAGGCTCAGCCAATTTGCAAAAATTTGCAAGGTGATGATAGGGACAGATCCAATGTTGGGACTTGGACTGCTCTAATGCTTTTTCTTCCGTGACCCAAATATCTCCTATCCTTCTCCTAGTTGTAACGTAAGACAAATCAACGGTCAAGATTTTTCTATTAGCTTCACGCGGATTACCACATGGAGTTGTTTAATTATTGTTGTTTTGTTATATGACATTATAATTTCGTTATATTTCCGCATTTTTTTTGTCCTACTGTTAGGCTATCCAGGGGCTGAGCCAGTTTGCAAAATTTTACAAGACGACGATATCCAATGTTGAGACTATGACTGCTCTAATGCTTTTTCTTCCGCCACTTATTCCATAAGCATTGTTACTGATACTCCAATTTTGTTTGAGGGGACTCAGCTGATATTTGTTAAGGTGTTGCCGAATTTATAAGTGAAATTCGATGGGTATGTCGAGTTTAGGCCTGGAAGTCACAAAAAGTTCTTGAAAATGATTAAAATCAAAAAATTGTGCACTTACTCTTTCCTTCTCCAGATAGTCTATCTGTCATCCGAATTGGCTAATTCTATTAGCACCCCTCTTTTTTCCTTTCACACCCCACCTAATTAAAAAAAACATCATATCCCTTCTGTTTCCTTTCACCCTCCATTCATTCCAAACATACCCTTCTATTTTATGAACCACGTTCAGTAGGTATGGTGTTAGTTCATCAACATCGCTTGGTCTGAACTAGGTTATTACACAAATCCATTTCGACCCGCACTAGGTTAATGTGTTAACCTCACTCGGTCTGAACTATGTTATTACACAAATCTGTTTCGGCCCGCACTAGGTTAATGTGTTAACCTCGCTCGGTCCATAATAGGTTTACACACAAACCTCGTTTGAACTGCACTATATTTTTACAAATACATTGCTTATAACATGATTATTTCTTTTAATTGATTGAAGGTTGGGGCAATTTTGAAAATGAATAAAGTTGTGGAGTGTGAAAAGAGAAATTTGGGTGTAAATAGAATTGGCCTTTCGAATCACACCCGTTAACTCAGACCAAATTCAACACCTGCCTCCTGCACCTGCTGCCGCGGCGAACCGATTACCTCCCTCTATCGCTGATCTGCCCACCGCTCTTTCCACCGAATTCTCTATCTCTCCCAAATTCAAAACCCAACACCATTGCTCCAGCCATTGGATATTCTTCTAAAACTTCCTACTTCACCCGTTGTTTCTTTCTTGCTTAAAGTAAGCAAAATTACCTTCCAAGACTTTTTACTAGAGATTGTTAGTTTTAGGGTTAGACTGTAGCATTCTTTTCTTAAGATTATTAATGATAATAACAGAGCTATTTTTGTTTTGTGTTTGTGCTTTTTTCCTGCTACTTGAACATGCAACAAGCACATCATCTAGCTTTCCTGAACTTACTCGTCTCCCCCATTTTGAAATAGCAACATTCGAGAAGATTCGTTTATCAGGCGTACTCCCTTTTATACATTTTTGTATTGCATCCCAACGAGATACCTATTGGTTAAGTGTCTTAGCACCTTCTCCTATTTTTTGTTCTAACCTTATAATGGGTCTTTCTATTGACTCCCCATTTATTGCTCTTCAACCTTCGTAAAAAAATCTAATTTTTTTTATTTTTAAGTCTACCTTTAACAATTAATTGGATAACTTGCTTAATTTGTTTGTTCATCTTCCCCAAGCATTAAAATATTTACCTCCTGAAATTGTGTTGAATTTGCAATAGACAAAATGGACTATGAAAGTGACAAGACGATGAGTAATTACATTGCTTTTTTACGTTTAGATTTTATTTGGATGCATTGACGTCAAACATCGCCCACTTCTTCAAATCTTTATTAGTCATTCATGCTTTTTAGATTTGATTTGAAAGTCTAATTTCCAATTTTTCTCTAGCTGGGAATTTCATGAGAAAATTCATTGTCATATTTTAAAACTTTTCCACACCTATGTATCATCTTAACCTATTTATAACTGATACTTTAATGTTTGATCCAAAATACACTTTGAAGTGCATCTAACCTTCTTTACTATGATTTAAGGTTGATACATTTAGCTACTAATTGTGCCTTATTTGCACCAGCTTTATCAGTGATCAAGTTTGATGTAAACGTATGTTCCAAGTCGATCGAACATGTGATTTGTTTCATTCACCTGTGTACAATTGCACATTTGTTGATTGAGCTATAACCGACCAATGATAAAACAGTCATTATGTGTAATTACATTGCTCTCATTCATTGTTTGTTGGATGTCCTTCACTTGTTTTCAAGGTATTAGAATCAGTGCGTTGTTTCTGTTAAAGAACATATGGGTTAGGAGAGCTTGCTAATTTATAAATAAAAGTACTTTACTGTCCTCAGTCAATTTGTTGATGTTGAGTATGTATGTATGTGTGTGTGCGCGTCTATATATATATATATATATATATATATATATATATATATATATATATATAGGGACAAAGGCACACTATAGCTGGTGAGGTCACGTGACCTCACCAAAAAAAAAAAAAAAAAAGGAATGCGGAGAAGCAAAACACGAGCAGAAACGAGAAAGTAAATTGATCGTTTCCCAGTTTATCTTCAAATCGCGCGGCTTCCATTCTGCATCACCATCACCACTCTTGCATCGTTTCTCAGATGGGTGATCTGTAAGGACCCGTAACTTCCCCGATAAGGAAAGAGCGGATTCTTCGAGAACAACACACAAAAGAACGCAGACAGAAGAACATTTCATTGTTAATTACAACAATTCATCAGAATACAAGAATATACAGAGTATAAATGAATATTACATTCGATAAATATCAGAGATTACAATACATTACATAGCAGCGGAAAATAATACAATACACAACTAGAAGTAATACACGGATACAATGCTTTCCGAGTATCGTTCCAGCTGTAAAGCAGGATCCTGTGTATATAAATCTGCAAGACCAAAACTACTAGCTGCCCGTGTCAAAATAAGGGCACCCAGAGTTTAGGTTAAAACAATAAACTCCAGGTCAGTCATGTGACTGGTATGAGAACTAAAACAGTTATTAATCTTTATTTTAAAGTTAGGTAAATCAAGGGACCACGCCGTATAACACGAAACGGGTTTCCTCCCAAGAACACCAGTGCATAAAACAGCAGCGCAATGCTAAATAAAGAACAATGAAGCTATTATAAGACCCATGTCCCATCACACAATGCAACACAAACCAGAGGATAGGGTTTTACCTTATAATAGCCAAAGAATGCTTGATACGTTAAAACAAATCTTTTATTATTGCTATAAGTGAAGAAATCAATTTCAAATCATAAGTATCAATCATAGGCGACATAAGTGCCCCATCCCACTATGTCGCCATACTAGGCTCTACAATCAAAACCGCAAAGTCACGTATTTGGAAATTGGATTTCCACCTATGAACCGAGGCCAGGGATCTTCCTCTACCGATTCGAGACAATCTAGCCTACCATGTCTCAGGAACAGCCGCAACTGCACCTTGGATCGTCAGGGCCGGTCCACCGATGTGGATTTAAACGCCTGAACAATACGTTTCCCCGCCCTATGGGGCGCAAATGAGCCAACGAATGACTCCATCGGACCCGGATCGTCCGATCAAACCGAGGCGCCTCGCTACAGCAACAACCACATAAGTCAAACTCGTCAGGGCGTGTAAAACCACTGACGCCACTTCTAGCTAGAAAGAAACGCATGTCCTCCCTGAAGTCCTCTCCCATTTCTGGTTCACAACCTGGGTGTGAGACTCGCGAATTCACGTTACACAAAGCTATGTCACACAGGCGGTGCTTTGATCATCAACCACAAGACACTGCTTTTCAACAGAAGTCCTGATCAATTGCCACTTAGGCATGCCACACAGGCAATTCACTCCATGCGTTTGATATCCATCAATATATAACCCCTGAGCTCGTACGTCTCAGAGAAGGGCGTTAAGCAAGAGAATAAATTCTCCGCCGCCATAAAGATATATATTTAATAGAAATCAACCACACAGAATAAAATCCAACGTCAGACACACGGTCCATTTACAAGTTCATTCTGGGTCTGAAAGAAACCGGAGGCACCTAGTACCCCGCATATCCATCGATCTCTAAGTACGTCTGGACGATCACTAACTGATTCCCTCCTCTTGGGTGTACGGCCCAATCAAGATCATCAGTAACCACCCAAACGACGTGAAGACCTCCGGTCTTCAATCACCGTCTTCATCCTCGACGCCACGTCGAATCAGTTATCCAGAATGGGATAAACCCGGTCTTTCTGAATAACTCGCGTATATTATAAACAAGTGTTACACAAACACAACATATGCCTCATTCCAATTCATCAGTCACTAACCGTAAATTAACAAGAGAATAACCCCCCAAATATTAACCCCGAAGGCCGAAACCAACATCAGATCAATACCCAGGAAACCGTTCTGCTTAGCTAACCTACAGTTAGTTTCTGAATTTCACATTCTTAGGGAAAGGTTCCCATTAGTTTTATCAAAGATAAATTCTTTTAAATTTATTCTTTAATCTTCTTTTGAATATCAATTCAAACTAGTCGGGATTAACGAACCTTACCGAAGTAATCAATTGTTAAATTTTCCTCCCTAACCTATTCATCCCATGAAGTAAAACTGGTAATACTTCATATCTAACACCACGGTTTTATCGGTAAATTCAATTACCATTTCACGTTCAAATCTAATTAAAGATTTAACTATCGCCTGGAGCAAAACTGGTGATACTCCATTCTCGATCATATCAATCTAATTAAAGATTCATTAAAACTCCACTTAGTTTTAATCTTTAACTGGGTTAAAGAATCAGTGTCATTTAAAACACGGTTCACGATAAACCCCAAAATCACATCACATTTCAATCAGTCCCTAACCATAAAATAGCAAGTGAGCAATTCCCTAAGTATTAACCCCGAAGGCCGAAATCAACATCAGATCAATACCTCTGAAACCATTCAACTTAACTAATCTCCTGTTAGTTTCTGATTTTCTTAACTCCTTTAGGTCTAAGAACAGTATTATTGAAGATACCGTTCACGACAGCCCAAAATCACGTTCCATTAATTATCGGGTTAAAGAACAAGTGTTATTTAAAACACTTTTCACGATAAACCCAAAAATCAATACCAATTCAATTCCAATTAAATATTATTTAATTGGTACACTTCATTAAATCGGAATAAATGATTTAATCTTTTTCTCCACTGGGCTTAAGAACAGTGTTCATGAAGACACCATTCACGACAAACCCAAATCACATTTGATATTAAATACAAGGCTCTGAATAGAAAATATACCGGCTTATATTCAATATTAAATTCTACGACCAACAAATATCGTATTGGAAATAACGATATATATATCTAGATCTTTCAAATTCCCTTAACAATATCTGTATCATCACGAAATCCAACATCGAAATATTCCGAAGACAATTACGATTCAAATCCATTCCAATATAATTATTGGAAATTCTGGTTATTTTCAAAACCATTTCAAATCCAATTTATTTATTTAAAAATAAATAGAATTATAATTCTAGTTCAAAACTAGTTCATTTCGATAAAAATCTATTTTTATCTTTTCAAATATGGATTTTTTCATCCCAATTCTTCCCAAATCATTTCTTATGATTTTACACAAATTATTACTATTTTTAATAATTTTATCAAGGCCCGTACAGTCGATTTCCATCAATGGCCATCGAACTGCACTTACAACGACCTTTTCCAAATTTGATTTGGACATAATTCCAAATCCAACCGTTAGATTTCTAATTTCTAATTTTCGATAGAAAGTTCTTTTCGATACGAACCCAACGGTTCCTGTAACAACCCGTATTTTCAATAACCTGTTATAACGTAAATTGAGGCAGAATTTAATTCTAAAATCTGAATCAAGGGAAACGGGCTATGCCATTGCGTTCGTTTCGGAAAAATACGCGAAATAGAGTCCGAGTTTTCGAAAATCGGAGTCCGTATGACCCGATTAAGGCCCAACGAAGTTTTCAGAAAATTCCAAGGTAAAAACAGATTTCAAATTCAAATCTGAATTCGAAAATTAGGTCATCCAGGGCCAGGCGGGAGAATTCTCGCCAGAACACCCCAAGTCGACAGCCCTGTCGACTTGGGAGTCGACTTGGTCTGACCAGGTCGACAGCCCTGTCGACTTGGCTGTCGACTTGGCTCAGACGGCAAGTCTTGCCTGGTGCACCATTTTGAGAATGTGTTGAGCTTGGGGGCCAGATTCGGTTTAGAGGGATGAGATTGGAACTAGGGTTTAATCCTATGGTCTAAATCACTAGCCTAATCTATAAATAAGACCCTAACCTACCCTAAATCATTCATTATTCATTCTAGCAACTAAACTATGGCAAAATCAAACCTCTCATGGCCTCCACTCTCTTCATACAATTCCTAAATCAATTCCTAAGAGATTTCCATGCATACAAGTATATTTAGGCTTGTATGATCCACTTTAGCTTGCATTAAAGGCTTGTTTCTCTATTGGCATCATAAAGCAGGAGTCTTGGTCAAGTTTGCTTGCATTTTGGGGTTTTAATTAGTTGCATAAGGGGTTTCTTACATTTGATAAACTCATTTGAGTCCGCATAAGCATAGTAAGCCCTATTCCTTTCATACTTGAACTTTAAAGTTAAATGTATGATATGCAAATTTTCTATGATGTATTATGCAAGTTTTCTATGATAAGTTATGCAAGTTTGTTTACGCAAGTATGATATGCAAGTTGCCATAAGTTATGCAATTTTGTTTATGCAAGTATGATATGCAAGTTGCCATAAGTTATGCAAGTTTGTTTATGCAAGTATGATATGCAAGTTGCCATAAGTTATGCAAGTTTGTTTATGCAAGTATGATATGCAAGTTGCCATAAGTTATGCAAGTTTGTTTATGCAAGTATGATATGCAAGTTGCCATAAGTTATGCGAGTTTGTCTATGCAAGTATGATATGCAAGTTGCCATAAGTTATGCAAGTTTGTTTATGCAAGTATGATATGCAAGTTGCCATAAGTTATGCAAGTTTGTTTATGCAACTATGATATGCAAGTTGCCATAAGTTATGCAAGTTTGTTTATGCAAGTATGATATGCAAGTTGTCATATGTTATGCAAGTTTGTCTATGCAAGTTGCCATAAGTTATGCAAGTTTGTTTATGGTCATGTGGTTCATGTTATCATGTTATGCATGCTTTTGAGGCCTAATGCAAGTATATGAACATATGTACGTTTCATATGCCACCATGTTGAACTTGTGGCTTCGACACTTTTATGTCATGATTATGCCAAGTTTCCTCTTTCTATCCTTTATGCGCTATTGCGATATGTAAGCGATGGGATTGCGTTTGGGGTTGGGTAAACTTAAAAGACATAAAAACATAAGCTTGGGAATTTACCTATTAAGTTAGGTCTACCCATTGGGAATTTACCTATTAAGTTAGGTCTACCCAATTGCTTGAAAAACTTGTAATGTGTTTTGGAAACATGGTGGACATGACACTTAGAAAAGACAAGTGTGACCAACTCGAGGTTGGGTTGAGTTTGTAGCATAAACCTACCCGGAACCGACCGGCTTAACTAGTTGCTGCAAACAATAGGACCCAATGTGAGAAGTTGGTCATGTTGTACCTTGAACCCGAGGTTAGACCAAGTTGTGGTGTAAAGCTACCCGGACCCGCCCGGCTTAACTAGTAACCACAACAAGGTCTAATGTGAGAGGTTAAGGCGCATTAATTAATTAATGCCTCGTGATTAGGGTTAAGTCATGAACCTTGGGTACACTTAACCAACTTGGTACTTGAATGAGTTGGGTTAACCACGTTTAACCCATTAAGGAAACCCTAGTTACGTGGTCCTTTGCACCAGTAACCCTCTTGGTTGTATCAGGATACCCTAGGGACTAGGCTAGGGTGGGGCACGATTACTGGGATACCATGTAAGCGACCAAACGACGGCTGAGTAGGTGCGCCGGTGTGGGTTCAGGCGGGCCATGGTCGTGCACATGGTCCGGAGTTGAAAAAGCAGGCACGGGCACCAGTAGGTTTAAACTGTGCGTGCTTGGTTTGTGTCGGTGGTTGACACCCTAGGACTTGATACACCCTAGGGTGGACCTAGCACAGTTTAGCTACACTTCGTTGTTGGGCCGTATGACACAGACACTTGACGAGATAGGCTTATAGGGAGCCGATCGACTAGACCGTGCTAGTTGGACCTTGATTTAGGTCATTCATGATGTTGGGCCAAACTTGGGCCTGGGGATCACTTCTTGTTTACACTTTGGACCTTGATTTAGGTCATTCATGTTATTGGGCCAAAGCTTGGGCCAAGAGATCAATACTTGTTTATTCAAGTCATGTTAGTTTACTAGTACACCTGTGGTGCAAAACATTAACCCTGATTATGCGATGACACCTTTATCTACTTCGATAGTTAATCATCATGCTAGTATGTCGTTATCCTTATGTTCATCCCTTGCTGCCCATACCAGTTAACTTTATCAGTTTACATTGATTGTAGTAGGGCTTACTCAGTCTTTTTGACTGACCTGTTTTCTTTCGCCTCTTTTCTTCCGTTTCCCCCCCCCCCCAGGTTCTCAGGGAGGGAATACAGGAGCCTAGCTTGGATTTTGGATTACTTGCTTGTGGGATTTCAGTTCATGTACGCTTTCTACATGAAGCTAGCTATGGTTCTCACGTATTTTGGGGATAGCACTTATGTATTTCTGTTTCAGATGATATTGTTTTATCTAGACTTGTTTATTTGGGAAATTGATATTATGTTGTAACAGACTTGTTTTGAAATGGTTTAAATCTTCCGCTGTTTTATCTATGTTATTAACTCTGTTTACATATATACATATGTTCTTGTTCTGCCTTGATATATCATTTTGCATGTTTACCTGATTCAAACGCCCCTCCAAAGTCAGTGCACTTGCAAGAGTGGTACTGGCGGAGGTGGGGTGTTACATTTGGTATCAGAGCATATGGTTTACGAGAAGGAACAAAAAGGTTTTTAGAAAACTTTTGGAAAACTATTTTCAAAACCAAGTATAAAGTATTTTCCAAAGAAAAGTCTAGTTTATTTTAAAGGCTATTCCCCAAAAAGCCATTAGCAAGATCCCTTCGTTTTCCTCCATTTTGAATCTATCTTTTTCTTCGTTTTCAGTATGGCCAATAACTTTGCCATTCCGGAGGGAGTACGCGTACCTTTTTGGTATAGGAGACTTTTTGAGGCTAGGGCGACCGAAGCCGGCCCCACTGATGTTCCCCCTCCTCCAGTAGTTAATGTTCCTCCTCCCCCTCAGCATCCACAAGGGGATTTCGCGGAGATTTGTAAGAACTTTAAGGCGTTGGGTTGCAAGAATTTCATTGGAACCGAGACATATGTAGAGGCCAGAAATTGGTTGAAAGAAACCGAAGATCTTTTTACCTTCTTTAATATAGATGACCGTAGGAAGGTTTTATTAGCAGTGTGGTTGCTAAAGGAGGAAGCTGCACGTTGGTGGGTGGTCACCACCGTTACTAGGCCAATTGAGACTTGGGATGACTTTCGGGGAAAGTTTGGACTAAGGTTCCTATCACTGAAGCAAGGGGACATGACTATTAGGGAATACATAGATCAGTTTAATCAACTGGCTCAGGTCGGTTTAGACTTGGTTAACACAGCTCAGAAGAAGGCCCTATACTTTGCTCTAGGATTAAACGAGCCATTACATGGTTTGGCCATGACTCATATACCCTTGGGGGCAACTTTTGAGAGTTTGGTGAATATGGCCCTACTTAATGAAGAGAGTAGGAGTGACAAGGAGGAGATCAAGATGAATGATACTCAAGCCAAAAAGACTGATTCCCAGTGGAAAGGAAGTCAGGGTAATCCAAGCGGTCAGAGTAGTCAAGGCAATAAGAACAAGAACAACAAGAGGAAGTGCCATTATTGCGGTTCAGTTGGGCATCTTAGTAAGGATTGTCGGAAGAGAAAAAGGAATAATGGTGAATGCTTTTTCTGCGGTAAGACTGGACATTTCAGTAAGGATTGCCCGAAGAAGCAAGGGCAAGGCCAGGGTCAGACTCAGCGTGCTGGACCTTCGAGAGGGCAAGTTCATGCTCTCAATGCTGCTCCAGTTCCCGATCGAGGTAGTATTTCCGTTGAAAGCCTTGTATACATTTCTGATTTTCCTGTTCGTACCTTGTTTGATTTTGGTGCATCGCATAGTTTATTTCATCTGATCTAGTTGAAAGTTTGCACCTGAGTACTAGTCTAGTTTGTGATCCCGTGTGTGTTTCAAATCCAATTGGGGTTTTAGCCCACTTGTCTATTATCTACGTGGATTTGAAAAACTCTATCTCTAGTGTAGAGTTCTCGTGTGATGCTTGTATTCTCGGTTTCATGGGGTATGAGTTGATTTTGACCATGGGTTGGTTGTCCAGTTTTGGAGCCATTCTTGATTTTTGAGCATAGGGTTGTGAGGCTCATGACTCGCCTCGGTAATACCCTAGGAATTTCTAGTACCCCTATGAGTCTCGTCATGTTGTGTTATCTTAAATCCCTCGACTCGTCTATCGATAATTTGCAATCGGTGAGGGTGGTCCGAGAATATCCTGATATCTTGGGTGAAGTGAAGGGGGTTACCCCTAAACGAGAGATAGATTTCCGCATTTATCTGGTTGATAATGCCAAGCCAGTTATGTGGCCGGTAAGGCACATGGTCCCGTGAGACGGGAGCTAAGTAAAGGAGTTGCTTGAGAAGAACTCCATTCGATGAAGCATTTCCGAGGAAGGTGCTCTAGTAGTATTCGCTACTAACGTGGACAGTTCGCTTCGCCCGTGTGTTGATTATCGTGAGTTGAACAAGAAGAATAGACAACCATTACCAAGGATCGATGGTCCAATTGATCAGCCTGTAGGAACATCTGTTCTCTCTTGATCTTGCTACTGGATTTCATCAGCTCAGAGTAGCTGAGGATAGTATAGACAAGACTGCGTTCAGAACTGCGGATGGATTCTTAGAATGGCTAGTCATGCCATTCGGTTTGACTAATGCACCCGCCTACTTCGTGGACTTGATGAGTAGGGTGTTCAGGGAGTTCTTGAACAAGTTTGTCGTGATCTTCGTAAATGATATTCTGATCTTCTCTAAGGATGAAGAAGAGCACGCAAGGCATCTCGTGGAGGTGATGGATACGCTTAGAGCGCATCAGTTAAAGGCCAAGTTCTCCAAATGTCACTTTTGGAGAAGGGAAGTTAGATTCCTTGGGCATATAGTACCTAAGCAAGGCTTAGCGGTGGATCCCGCTAAGGTAGTAGCAGTTCAGGATTGGAAGACTCCAAGAAATGCAACCGAAGCAAGAAGTTCTCTCAGTTTTGTTAGTTGGTTAGCGTCCCTTGAGCTTAGACCTACCCTTCTGGATCAAGCAGGGACTTCGCAGAAAGAAGACCCGCAGTTAAGTCGAGATCATGGACAAGTTGATTCGAGGCGAGATGTTAAGACACCTCGCTATAGATAACAAGGGATGGCTAAGACGCGATGAGAGAAAGAAGGTTCTAGAAGATGCACATCACCCGAGGAGGTGGCCGAGTTTGTCCCAAGGTGCATGTTTTGCCAACAGGTTAAAGGCCGAGTCATAGAAGCCCGGTGGGCTGTTATATGCATTGGAGGTCCCCGCAATAGAAGGAAGTAGTAAAGCGTCACGAAGGATTTCGTGGATGGACTGCCTAGATCAAGGAAAGGGAATACGAGCATGTGGGTCATAGTAGGTAGACTCATGAAGAGTGCTCATTTCACTCCGGTAAAGAGCGAAAGAACTGCATCATGACTAGCGACAGTTTACTTTCAAGAAATAAAGCAGTTGCACGAGGTTCCCTAAAGAATAGTTAGTAACCATGACTCAATCTTCACTAGTCAGTTTTGGGGATAGTCTACGGGAAGTCATGGGCAAGCAACTGAATCTAAGTACGGCCTATCATTCGCAGGCGGATGGCTCATTTCGTTCAAGCATGAGTTATAGAAAATCACGTTAGTAAGAGCAATCGGCAACATGGATTGGTATTTCCAAGAAAAGTTCTGCTGCATGGAATACTTTATAGTAAGTAAACGAGATCCAGGATTCACTGGCGAATTTTGGAGAGCTTGCATGAAACCAAGAAGTCACAGTTATGTTTAAGCCAAGTATGATAGAAGAGTAAGTGAAAAGGAAGACGAGAGGCGAGGATGAAATGGGTTCCAACTCATATTTGGAAATAAGAGTTAAGAAGATAAGAAATCATGAGGTAAAAGACAGTCAAAGCACAGTGGAGTTAAGCTCAAGGAAATGTGACTTAGAAGACTGAAGGCTAGATACGCGCATCATATCTCTTTTTAAGAGCATATCCTTGTTTTTCTGTGGAACTTACTCGCATATTATCTTTTTATGTATATCCTCTCGGTCCCATTTTCGGTCCTATCTCTGTCGGGAGGTATGGCTTATTGGCTAGCAATACATGTCAGGGTTTGAAGGGGTCCGTTAGGTTGACTAAACCTTTTGGGCTTTTATGGAATATGGGTTGGGTTAGGAAGGGATTTCTTGTAATCCAAAAGGAGTATATCTTGCTTATCCTCCCGATCTCTTTAGCATATCTTTTGCTATCCATGTTTGTCTTGTTTATCTAGTTTATCGTGTTAATCTTGTCATGAGAATCTTAGGTAGAAACCCTTTGGTTGAAACATGTGTTTGAAACATGTTATGCTTGATGGTTGCAAGTGGTTGCAAGTGTTTGCAAGTGGTTACTCGTGGATGCATTATACACGATTAGGCACTAGATCGGCTCACACACTCCTCATATTGCATATGCATGAGTGTTTATGCTTATTCATGGATGAAAATTGTGTGTTATCACATGGATGTTGCATATGGGTGTATGTTATGTGCACACATATAGATGATATACATTATGTTAGGAATTGCATACATATGGATTCATTTCACTAACATAATTTGCATTGATGATATTCGCATTAGATAAGTACATATACACACACCTTTGCATATGTTCATCCAGCATTTAGGATCTTGTAAGGACAATGATTGCTCGTGGATGATGTTTTGAGTAGATGTATGTTGGATGGTAGGATACGTTCTTCCTAACTTGAAGATTTCGGGGACGAAATCCTTTAAGGAGGGGAGAATGTAACAACCCGTATTTTCAATAACCTGTTATAACGTAAATCGAGGCAGAATTTAATTCTAAAATCTGAATCAAGGGAAACGGGCTATGCCATTGCGTTCGTCTCGGAAAAATACGCGAAATAGAGTCCGAGTTTTCGAAAATCGGAGTCCGTATGACCCGATTAAGGCCCTACGAAGTTTTCAGAAAATTCCAAGGTAAAAACAGATTTCAAATTCAAATCTGAATTCGAAAATTAGGTCATCCAGGGCCAGGCGGGAGAATTCCCGCCAGAACACCCCAAGTCGACAGCCCTGTCGACTTGGGAGTCGACTTGGTCTGACCAGGTCGACAGCCCTGTCGACTTGGCTGTCGACTTGGCTCAGACGGCAAGTCTTGCCTGGTGCACCATTTTGAGAATGTGTTGAGCTTGGGGGCCAGATTCGGTTTAGAGGGCTGAGATTGGAACTAGGGTTTAATCCTATGGTCTAAATCACTAGCCTAATCTATAAATAAGACCCTAACCTACCCTAAATCATTCAATATTCATTCTAGCAACTAAACTATGGCAAAATCAAACCTCTCATGGCCTCCACTCTCTTCATACAATTCCTAAATCAATTCCTAAGAGATTTCCATGCATACAAGTATATTTAGGCTTGTATGATCCTCTTTAGCTTGCATTAAAGGCTTGTTTCTCTATTGGCATCATAAAGGAGGAGTCTTGGTCAAGTTTGCTTGCATTTTGGGGTTTTAATTAGTTGCATAAGGGGTTTCTTACATTTGCTAAACTCATTTGAGTCCGCATAAGCATAGTAAGCCCTATTCCTTTCATACTTGAACTTTAAAGTTAAATGTATGATATGCAAATTTTCTATGATGTATTATGCAAGTTTTCTATGATAAGTTATGCAAGTTTGTTTATGCAAGTATGATATGCAAGTTGCCATAAGTTATGCAAGTTTGTTTATGCAAGTATGATATGCAAGTTGCCATAAGTTATGCAAGTTTGTTTATGCAAGTATGATATGCAAGTTGCCATAAGTTATGCAAGTTTGTTTATGCAAGTATGATATGCAAGTTGCCATAAGTTATGCGAGTTTGTCTATGCAAGTATGATATGCAAGTTGCCATAAGTTATGCAAGTTTGTTTATGCAAGTATGATATGCAAGTTGCCATAAGTTATGCAAGTTTGTTTATGCAAGTATGATATGCAAGTTGCCATAAGTTATGCAAGTTTGTTTATGCAAGTATGATATGCAAGTTGTCATATGTTATGCAAGTTTGTCTATGCAAGTTGCCATAAGTTATGCAAGTTTGTTTATGGTCATGTGGTTCATGTTATCATGTTATGCATGCTTTTGAGGCCTAATGCAAGTATATGAACATATGTACGTTTCATATGCCACCATGTTGAACTTGTGGCTTCGACACTTTTATGTCATGATTATGCCAAGTTTCCTCTTTCTATCCTTTATGCGCTATTGCGATATGTAAGCGATGGGATTGCGTTTGGGGTTGGGTAAACTTAAAAGACATAAAAACATAAGCTTGGGAATTTACCTATTAAGTTAGGTCTACCCATTGGGAATTTACCTATTAAGTTAGGTCTACCCAATTGCTTGAAAAACTTGTAATGTGTTTTGGAAACATGGTGGACATGACACTTAGAAAAGACAAGTGTGACCAACTCGAGGTTGGGTTGAGTTTGTAGCATAAACCTACCCGGAACCGACCGGCTTAACTTGTTGCTGCAAACAATAGGACCCAATGTGAGAAGTTGGTCATGTTGTACCTTGAACCCGAGGTTAGACCAAGTTGTGGTGTAAAGCTACCCGGACCCGCCCGGCTTAACTAGTAACCACAACAAGGTCTAATGTGAGAGGTTAAGGCGCATTAATTAATTAATGCCTCGTGATTAGGGTTAAGTCATGAACCTTGGGTACACTTAACCAACTTGGTACTTGAATGAGTTGGGTTAACCACGTTTAACCCATTAAGGAAACCCTAGTTACGTGGTCCTTTGCACCAGTAACCCTCTTGGTTGTATCAGGATACCCTAGGGACTAGGCTAGGGTGGGGCACGATTACTGGGATGCCATGTAAGCGACCAAACGACGGCTGAGTAGGTGCGCCGGTGTGGGTTCAGGCGGGCCATGGTCGTGCACATGGTCCGGAGTTGAAAAAGCAGGCACGGGCACCAGTAGGTTTAAACTGTGCGTGCTTGGTTTGTGTCGGTGGTTGACACCCTAGGACTTGATACACCCTAGGGTGGACCTAGCACAGTTTAGCTACACTTCGTAGTTGGGCCGTATGACACAGACACTTGACGAGATAGGCTTATAGGGAGCCGATCGACTAGACCGTGCTAGTTGGACCTTGATTTAGGTCATTCATGATGTTGGGCCAAACTTGGGCCTGGGGATCACTTCTTGTTTACACTTTGGACCTTGATTTAGGTCATTCATGTTATTGGGCCAAAGCTTGGGCCAAGAGATCAATACTTGTTTATTCAAGTCATGTTAGTTTACTAGTACACCTGTGGTGCAAAACCTTAACCCTGATTATGCGATGACACCTTTATCTACTTCGATAGTTAATCATCATGCTAGTATGTCGTTATCCTTATGTTCATCCCTTGCTGCCCATACCAGTTAACTTTATCAGTTTACATTGATTGTAGTAGGGCTTACTCAGTCTTTTTGACTGACCTGTTTTCTTTCGCCTCTTTTCTTCCGTTTCCCCCCCCCCCCAGGTTCTCAGGGAGGGAATACAGGAGCCTAGCTTGGATTTTGGATTACTTGCTTGTGGGATTTCAGTTCATGTACGCTTTCTACATGAAGCTAGCTATGGTTCTCACGTATTTTGGGGATAGCACTTATGTATTTCTGTTTCAGATGATGTTGTTTTATCTAGACTTGTTTATTTGGGAAATTGATATTATGTTGTAACAGACTTGTTTTGAAATGGTTTAAATCTTCCGCTGTTTTATCTATGTTATTTACTCTGTTTACATATATACATATGTTCTTGTTCTGCCTTGATATATCATTTTGCATGTTTACCTGATTCAAACGCCCCTCCAAAGTCAGTGCACTTGCAAGAGTGGTACTGGCGGAGGTGGGGTGTTACAGTTCCGGTTTTAGGAGAATCCGACGGTCGGATCTCCCGTAATATCCGTTCAAAGTCAATGGTCGAAATTCATGAACTGCCGCGGCGCGGCGCGTTCTATTCAGGCCATTATATAATATATATAATATATACTTCGTCGATTTCCTTTTAAAACGTATTATATAAATCGTTTTAAATTCGTTTTCAAAACGATTTCAACTTCTTTTCAAATTCAAATCAAAATTGAATTTTTTTCCTTATAAATTCGTTTTAAATTTATCTCAAATTGATTTCAATTTAAATCGATTTTTAATTCAATTTCAGTTCCTTTCCAATTCAATTCATTTTCAATTCGAATTCATTTCTATTCAATTTCAATTCGAATTCATTTCTTTTCAAAATATCAGATTTTGAAATCGCTTTCGATATTCATTATAAAATGAATAAAATCGATATAAATATCATTCACTTCAAAATGGCGTCAATCTAATCAACACGGCTTTATATATTTCTATTTCCAAATATTCTATTTCGAATATTTCTATTTCAAATATTTCTATTTCAGATATTTCTTTTTCAAATATTTCTTTTTCAAATATGGAATGAGGCCCAATCAATTACCATATAATGTTAATTATATGGATTTTCTACAACACATGTATACAGTAACAACGATGAATAATCAACCATCATCCAAAGTGCATTCTACACTGTATAAGCATCAAATATAAATATTCAACGCTTATAACAGTCTGTCAATCAATTGATCGACATACAACTAAACAATCGGGATTAGTGTATGTCAAATATCATCCCAATACCCGTGTGGGGTTTCAAACAATCAAACACAGATTTTATTTGTGCAGTTGGGCGATGTGTAAAATTTATCGTCCCAATCAATATCAGTCAAATGTGTGTATATAAACAAATCGTCCGATTTGTTTATTTTTATTTCCTTTCATATATACGTTAAAAATTCTATTTTTAACTATAAAATATTTTTAACTATATAAATATTTTATTTCATTTCACATCACATCACACAATCAACTACATATCAAAATCAAACAAACAAGCATACAAGCCGTCCATGGTCTGTGGACGACGGGTGTCGGGTGCTACTAAACACCATCTGCATCCTAGTATATATTATTAACTAGAAAACAAAATTTAAGGTGAGAAGTTCTCACCGACTAGCTAATCCAAACGCCACGACTCTTCTTATGTAGGAAATCTTCACCTTTCCGCCTTTTGTCAATTTTCACTGTCCGTAGCCACTACATATCTAAAAATCACATTTTTATATTGTTGCTATGTATATAAAAATTCTATTTTTACCGCTACTGTATAGATAAGAATTCTATTTTTACGCCGCTACTATATCGATAAAAATTCTATTTATTTCTCTTTTAAACAAAGTATATTTATATATATATATATATATTTATTTATTTAAAACAAAGCATGTTTATATTTTTAAAACAATATCTTTATATTTTCAAAACCAAGTCTCTTTATATGTTTTGAAATCAAATCTTTTTATAATTCAAAATCTAATCTTTTTACACTTCAAGATCTAATCCTTTTTACTTTTCAAGATCTAATCGTTTTATATGTTTTCATATATATAAAAATTATACTTTTATTTTGTTAATCATATAATAAAAAACATATTTTTATTATGCTAAGAATATAAAAATCCTATTTTTATTCATAAAAATCATACCTTTATCCTTAAAAATCATATCTTCTCATCCGGACGTTATTTATATAAATATCCTGAATTTAAACAATTAATAAACTAAATAAACAAAACAAAAAACAAAACTCACTATGAATCTAGAAGAGAAAAAAAAGCAACAGCTTCGCTAGCCAGAGGAGGAGGTGATGGCTGCGCGACTGGGTTCGATTTGGGGAGGGTTTCACCCGTTCGAGGAGGGATAGAGGCGTTGGAGTCGAGGTCTGAACGCAGGAGGGGGGGAGAAGCATGGCCGTCGGTTAGGGCGTCAGGCGGTGGAGGGCTTGCTCGAGTTGATTTGGGGGTTCCTGGAGCGCGAGTCTTCAGGTGGGTGGCGCGTCGTTCAACCGGAGGAGGGGAGAATGGAGCAGCAGGGAGGAGGAGGGGAGTCTAGCGGTGGGGGTCTCCGCCTCAAGCGGCGGTCGGCGTCGATGGGTGGGTGGAGGGGCCACGCGGTTTCCTGAATCGCGATTTTTTTCTTCTTTTTCTCTGTTCAAACGATTTGTATAGGAGGGGTATGGGTTGACTTGGTGTAAGAGAAAGGTGGGGGTGTTGATAATTTATTATTTAATTTAATCCAAAAAGTTGCTTTACGATTTGAACACCAAACGGAGTCCACCGACTGTCGTCCCTAACGTAATACCCCTATTCCGAACACAATGGGATATGTATCGTAAGCTGATTCGATCCTTTCGATCAGTTTTCGTCAAAATCAACATATAACTCTATATATTGGTTTTGAACGCACATTTCAATTTACCGGGGCCACATACTAACTCGAAAAATTCCAGAAAAATATTTTCTAGCTTCGTATTGACAATATGGTCCTAACAAAACTAGTTTCGTCAAATTCTGAGACCATTTGAAAAATGGCCTTTTCCAGTTGATTAAAATCAACTGAAACTGGTCAAATGCGTTTTCCTTTGCCACGCTCACATATTGATTCGAAAAATTACGAAATTCGAAACCTAGCAATAACTTGACATCACGGATCCAATAAAAGTGGTTTCGTCGAAATCCGAGGTCATTTGCAAAATGGCTATTTTTAAGGGCCGAAATTCCATAGCGACTATTCTGAAAATTCATTTGGACATATCTTTTTATCCCCGCTATGAAATCTTGATTTTCCGGATTCGTTGGAAAGATATCCTCAATTAGATTCTATTATTTTTGATTTCACTAAAATCCGGTTTATTTTGCACCTGGTACATTCATTTGAAGCTTGAAATCGAATTATCGAACTACCGCGCCATTTTCAATTCCTTTTATATATATAAATAAATATTTATATTCTAACGACGACGTATATAAATATATACGTTCTAATTCTATTCAAAATAAATTTCTCGTCGTTTTTATTTAAAATAATTCATTTTAAATTTTCAAAATTCGCTAAAATTGCCAAAATAAAATTTTTAAACTGGCCCAGATTTTCGGGTTGTTACAATCTCCCTCACTTAAAACTTTTCGTCCCCGAAAAGGAACGAAGCCGAAAGTTGTTTAACAAATCAACTCAACTTTCATTATTTTCACTACGGCTTAAGTTCTCCAACTTTTCAGTTTCTAAGAACTTTTCAAATTTTTCAAAAATTTGGCTAACACCCTAAATTTTCGAAAAATTTCGCCATAACCTCCCCTGCACCGGGAGCACTGGGAAAATCCCGAAATTGCGATATAGGCCCTCTGATCTCAAAAAGAAAAGGCTAATCGTCTCATAAAATCATCATCACCCAAACAAAACAGTAAATTATGGTAAACATGTACCTATTTGTCGGGCAAACAATTTTATTCTTCTGCTCTAGCCTTTTTGCTATGACCTGTTCAATGTAAGTACATGTATATGCATGCAAATGCGACTAAATTTCAATACAATTCACTTTTTGGTCAATTTGGCTAAATGGTTAAAATTTTAATTAATCAAGCCATAATCAAACAACACAACCATCAATCAATTAGTTGATTATCATTTCGAATTCATAAATTTGATACATAGTCAAAAAATCACATTTTTGATGCCAAATCACAACAACAGGCCCTATCTAATTTTGGTTCTCACACCAGTCAATAGGAAATATATAGAAATTCCACCGTCGAAAATCGAATATAAATACTGATGATGAGATCTCAATCATCAGTATCTTCTCCGGGCGACTAGAGTGTAATTCTATATCTATCCAGTATATTAAAACTTCAAATACACGTGGATCAGACGTATACGCAAAGTCTATATATACTGGACTGTCCAAATCAATACAAATAGCTATTCAAATACGAATAATTGAATTAAATTTTCAAAACAAAAATTGTTTTAAATTTTAAAATATACTCTTCACACTCGTTCTAGGATACTACTGATCCTATCTTTAACGAGTCATTCTCATTGGATATTACTAATCCAATACCTGATGAATTCTTTCGTATGGTTATAATGTGTCTTGTTCTCTGAGCTTTGTAAACCAAAGCTCTGATACCAAATGTAAGGACCCGTAACTTCCCCGATAAGGAAAGAGCGGATTCTTCGAGAACAACACACAAAAGAACGCAGACGGAAGAACATTTCATTGTTAATTACAATAATTCATCATAATACAAGAATATACAGAGTATAAATGAATATTACATTCGATAAATATCAGAGATTACAATACATTACATAGCAGTGGAAAATAATACAATACACAACTAGAATTAATACACGGATACAAAGCTTTCTAAGTATCGTTCTTGCTGCAAACCAGGATCCTGTGTATATAAATCTGCAAAACCAAAACTACTAGCTGCCCGTGTCAAAATAAGGGCACCCAGAGTTTAGGTTAAAACAATAAACTCCAGGTCAGTCATGTGATTGGTGTGAGAACTAAAACAGTTATTAATCTTTATTTTAAAGTTAGGTAAATCAAGGGACCACGCCGTATAACACGGAACGGGTTTCCTTCCAAGAACACCAGTGCATAAAACAACAGCGCAATGCTAAATAAAGAACAATGAAGCTATTATAAGACCCAGGTCCCATCACACAATGCAACACAAACCAGGGGATAGGGTTTTACCTTATAATAGCCAAAGAAAGCTTGATACGTTAAAACAAATCTTTTATTATTGCTATAAGTGAAGAAATCAATTTCAAATCATAAGTATCAATCATAGGCGACATAAGTGCCCCATCCCACTATGTCGTCATACTAGGCTCTACAATCAAAACTGCAAAGTCACGTATTTGGAAATTGGATTTCCACCTATGAACAGAGGCCAGGGATCGTCCTCTACCGATTCGAGACAATCTAGCTTACCATGTCTCAGGAACTGCCGCAACTGCACCTTGGATCGTCAGGGCCGGTCCCCCGATGTGGATTAAAATGCTTGAACACTACGTTTCCCCGCCCTATGGGGCGCAAATGAGCCAACGAATGACTCCATCGGACCCGGATCGTCCGATCAAACCGAGGCGCCTCGCTACAACAATAACCACATAAGTCAAACTCGTCAGGGCATGTAAAACCACTGACGCCACTTCTAGCTAGAAAGAAACGCATGTCCTCCCTGAAGTCCTCTCCCGTTTCTGGTTCACAACCTGGGTGTGAGGCTCGCGAATTCACGTTACACAAAGCTATGCCACACAAGCGGTGCTTTGATCGTCAACCACAAGACTCTGCTTTTCAACAGAAGCCCTGATCAATTGCCACTTAGGCATGCCACACAGGCAATTCGCTCCATGCGTTTGATATCCATCAATATATAACCCCTGAGCTCGTACGTCCTAGAGAAGGGCGTTAAGCAAGAGAATAAATTCTCCGCCGCCAAACAGATATATATTTAATAGAAATCAACCACACAGAATAAAATCCAATGTCAGACACACAGTCCATTTACAAGTTCGTTCTGGGTCTGAACGAAACCGGAGGCACCTAGTACCCCGCATATCCATCGATCTCCAAGTACGTCTGGACGATCACTAACTGATTCCCTCCTCTTGGGTGTACGACCCAATCAAGATCATCAGTAACCACCCAAACGACGTGAAGACCTCCGGTCTTCAACCACCGTCTTCATCCTCGACGCCACGTCGAATCAATTATCCAGAATGGGATAAACCCGGTCTTTCTGAATAACTCGCGTATATTATAAACAAGTGTTACACAAACACAACATATGCCTCATTCCAATTCATCAGTCACTAACCGTAAATTAACAAGAGAATAATCCCCCAAATATTAACCCCGAAGGCCGAAACCAACATCAGATCAATACCCAGGAAACCGTTCTGCTTAGCTAACCTACAGTTAGTTTATGAATTTCACATTCTTAGGGAAAGGTTCCCATTAATTTTATCAAAGATAAGTTCTTTTAAATTTATTCTTTAATCTTCTTTTGAATATCAATTCAAACTAGTCAGGATTAACGAACCTTACCGAAGTAATCAATTGTTAAATTTTCCACCCAACCTATTCATCCCATGAAGTAAAACTGGTAATATTTCATATCTAACACCACGGTGTTATCGGTAAATTCAATTACCATTCCACATTCAAATCTAATTAAAGATTTAACTATCGCCTGGAGCAAAACTGGTGATACTCCATTCTCGATCATTTCAATCTAATTAAAGATTCATTAAAACTCCACTTAGTTTTAATCTTTAACTGGGGTTAAAGAATCAGTGTCATTTAAAACACGGTTCACAATAAACCCCAAAATCACATCACATTTCAGTCAGTCCCTAACCGCAAAATAGCAAGTGAGCAATTCCCTAAGTATTAACCCCAAAGGCCGAAACCAACATCAGATCAATACCTCTGAAACCATTCAACTTAACTAATCTCCAGTTGGTTTCTGATTTTCTTAACTCCTTTAGGTCTAAGAACAGTATTATTGAAGATACCGTTCACGACAACCCAAAATCACGTTCCATTAATTATCGGGTTAAAGAACAAGTGTTATTTAAAACACTGTTCACGATAAACCCAAAAATCAGTACCAATTCAATTCCAGTTAAATATTATTTAATTGGTACACTTCATTAAATCGAAATAAAATATTTAATCCTTTTCTCCACTGGGCTTAAGAACAGTGTTAATGAAGACACCATTCACGACAAACCCAAATCACATTTGATATTAAATACAAGGCTCTGAATAGAAAATATACCGGCTTATATTCAATATCAAATTCTACAACCAACAAATATCGTATTGGAAATAACGATATATATATATATATCTTTCAAATTCCCATAACAATATTTGTATCATCACGAAATCCAACATCGAAATATTCCGAAGACAATTTCGATTCAAATCCATTCCAATGAAATTATTGGAAATTCTGGTTATTTTCAAAACCATTTCAAATCCAATTTATTTATTTAAAAATAAATAGAATTATAATTCTAGTTCAAAACTAGTTCATTTCGATAAAAATCTATTTTTATCTTTTCAAATATGGAGTTTTTCATCCCAATTCTTCCTAAATCATTTCTTATGATTTTACACAAATTATTACTATTTTTAATAATTTTATCAAGGCCCGTACAGTCGATTTCCATCAATGGCCATCGAACTGCACTTACACCGACCTTTTACAAATTTGATTTGGACATAATACCAAATCCAACCGTTAGATTTCTAATTTCTAATATTCGTTAGAAAGCTCTTTTCGATACGATGGTCGAAATTCGCGAACTGCCGCGGCGCGGCGCGTTCTATTCAGGCCATTATATTATATATATAATATATACTTCGTCGATTTCCTTTTAAAACGTATTATATAAATCGTTTTAAATTCGTTTTCAAAACGATTTCAACTTCTTTTCAAATTCAAATCAAAATTGAATTTTTTTCCTTATAAATTCATCTCAAATTGATTTCAATTTAAAATCGATTTTTTATTCAATTTCAGTTCGTTTCCAGTTCAATTAATTTTCAATTCGAATTCATGTCTATTCAATTTCAATTCGAATTCATTTCTTTTCAAAATATCAGATTTTGAAATCACTTTCGATATTCATTATAAAATGAATAAAATCGATATAAATATCATTCACGTCAAAATGGCGTCAATCTAATCAACACGACTTCATATATTTCTATTTCCAAATATTCCATTTCGAATATTTCTATTTCAAATATTTCTATTTCAAACATTTCTTTTTCAAATATTTCTTTTTCAAATATGGAATGAGGCCCAATCAATTACCATATAATGTTAATTATATGGATTTTCTACAACACATGTATACAATAACAACGATGAATAATCAACCATCATCCAAAGTGCATTCTACACTGTATAAGCATCAAATATAAATGTTCAACGCTTATAACAGTCTGTCAATCAATCGATTGACATACAACTAAACAATCGGGATTAGTGTACGTCAAATATGATCCCAATACCCGTGTGGGGTTTCAAACAATCAAACACAGATTTTATTTGTGCAGTTGGGCGATGTGTAAAATTTATCGTCCCAATCAATATCAGTCAAATATGTATATATAAACAAATCGTCCGATTTGTTTATTTTTATTTCCTTTCATATACACGTTAAAAATTCTATTTTTAACTATAAAATATTTTTAACTATATAAATATTTTATTTCATTTCACATCACATCACACAATCAACTACACATCAAAATCATACAAACAAGCATACAAGCCGTCCATGGTCTGTGGACGACGGGTGTCGGGTGTTACTAAACACCATCTGCATCCTAGTATATATTATTAACTAGAAAACAAAATTTAAGGTGAGAAGTTCTCACCGACTAGCTAATCCAAACGCCACGACTCTTCTTATGTAGGAAATCTTCACCTTTCCGCCTTTTGTCAATTTTCATTGTCCGTAGCCACTACATATCTAAAAATCACATTTTTATATTGTTTCTATGCATATAAAAATTCTATTTTTACCGCTACTATATAGATAAGAATTCTATTTTTACGCCGCTACTATATCGATAAAAATTCTATTTATTTCTCTTTTAAACAAAGTATATATATATATATATATATTTTTAAAACAAAGCATGTTTATATTTTTAAAACAATATCTTTATATTTTCAAAACCAAGTCTCTTTATATGTTTTGAAATCAAATCTTTTTATAATTCAAAATCTAATCTTTTTACACTTCAAGATCTAATCCTTTTTACTTTTCAAGATCTAATCGTTTTATATGTTTTCATATATATAAAAATTATACTTTTATTTTGTTAATCATATAATAAAAATCATATTTTTATTATGCTAAGAATATAAAAATCCTATTTTTATTCATAAAAATCATATCTTTGTCCTTAAAAATCATATCTTCTCATCCGGACGTTATTTATATAAATATCCTGAATTTAAACAATTAATAAACTAAATAAACAAAACAAAAAACAAAACTCACTTTGATTCTAGAAGAGAAAAAAATGCAGCAGCTTCGCTAGCCAGAGGAGGAGGTGACGGCTGCGCGACTGGGTTCGATTTGGGGAGGGTTTCACTCATTCGAGGAGGGAGAGAGGCGCTGCAGTCGAGGTCTGAACGCAGGAGGGGGGGAAGAAGCATGGCCGTCAGTTAGGGCGTCAGGCGGTGGAGGGCTTGCTCGAGTTGATTTGGGGGTTCCTGTCGCGCGAGTCTTCAGGTGGGTGGCGCGTCGTTCAACCGGAGGAGGGGAGAATGGAGCGGCAGGGAGGAGGAGGGGAGTCTAGCGGTGGGGGTCTGGTGAGGGTCTCCGCCTCTAGCGGCGGTCGGCGTCGATGGGTGGGTGGAGGCGTCACGCGGTTTCCTGAATCGCGATTTTTTTTCTTTTTCTCTGTTCAAACGATTTGTATAGGAGGGGTATGGGTTGACTTGGTGTAAGAGAAAGGAGGGGGGTGTTGATAATATATTATTTAATTTAATCCAAAAGGTTGCTTTACAATTTGAACACCAAATGGAGTCCACCGACTGTCGTCCCTAACGTAATACTCCTATTCCGAAAACAGTGGGATATATATCATAAGCTGATTCGATCAGTTTTCATCAAAATCAACGTATAACTCTATATATTGATTTTGAACGCACATTTCAATTTACCGGGGTCACATACTAACTCGAAAAATTCCATAAAAATATTTTCTAGCTTCGTATTGACGATACGGTCCTAACAAAACTAGTTTCGTCAAATTCTAAGACCGTTTGGAAAATGGTCATTTTACAGTCGATTAAAATCAACTAAAACTGGTCAAACGCGTTTTCCTTTGCCACGCTCACATATTGATTCAAAAAATTACGAAATTCGAAACCAAGCAATAACTTGACATCACGGATCCAACAAAAGTGGTTTCATCGAAATCCGAGGTCGTTTGCAAAATGGCTATTTTTAAGGGCCGAAATTCCATTGCGACTATTCTGAAAATTCATTTGGACATATATTTTTATCCCCACTATGAAATCTTGATTTTTCGGATTCGTTGGAAAGATATCCTCAGTTAGATTCTATTATTTTTGGTTTCACTAAAATCCGGTTTATTTTGCACCCAGTACATTCATTTGAAGTTTGAAATCGAATTATCGAACTACCGCGCCATTTTCAATTCCTTTTATATATATAAATAAATATTTATATTCTAAAGACGACGTATATAAATATATACTTCTAATTCTATTCAAAATAAATTTCTCGTCGTTTTTATTTAAAATAATTCATTTTAAATATTCAAAATTCGCTAAAATTGCCAAAATAAAAATTTTAAACTGGCCCAGATTTTCGGGTTGTTACATAATCATTCTAACCCTAATTTTATTTTGTGCTACTTTGAATTTTATTCGTTAGGGTTTTGAATCGATTATCAATGAATTGATTACTGGTTTCTCTTCAATTTTTGATGGATGTTTTATTGCCCTAATAGCAGTTGTTTTAGCACTGTTGATTCTTGGGTACAAGTTCTTTTATTGTATTGTTGGCGATGCAGTGTTCTTTTTTGTTTCTCTATAACAAAAGAACGTTGTCTGCGCTTTTTTTATTGTGTTTGTTGCACCATTTCACAATGCTAAAGAACTTTCTACATGGTTTTGGATGTCGTTATGGATTGCTTTTGGGTTTACTGAGTCTTATTTTTAAGCTTGAAAGACACCAGCAAAAAGGTAGCAGTGAATTGATTACAATAAAAGCATGATGAAAAAAAAAGTTCGGAGGCTATTGCCTCTGAACCTTCATAATTGTGACCTCACCAGCCTTAAATTTTGGCTCCGCCACTGTATATATAAACTAAACTTTTATCAGAGTATTTTTTTTCTGTATTCTATATGGAGATTAAAAACTAGAATTACATGTATTTTTTCTTATAAAAACATGTATTAAATTTAACGTTTAATTAGCAATGTTTTTTATTATGGATGATCCAGTTGTATGTATGACCAAACAATTGCTTTTGTGCTTACTTACACATGGTGTATTCTGCTTTACAACCTTACTGACCACCTATACATGCATGCGCCAGCTGTGCTTAAGCGAAGGAATGCTATGCTTGACTTTCCTTGTGTATTAGACCTTGACGAACTTGTTTTACACCAACGCTTTTGCACGAGGATGTCAAGGAATTACTGCCCAATAAAGAGATTATGTCAAAGTATTCATTTACGGTGCTTGATGGGTTAGATTCCCTGCACACGTTCTTAAAATAATATTATATCGTAATTATTCCTATAGTCATATATTATTATTTTAATATTAGTTAATAGTTTAGGTTCTCTAAACAAACGTTTGCGGTTTTGGCCAAACATCGAGGTTCTGGTCATTCCATTTTGGTTTTGGTTTTAGTAGGGATCGAAAGGAAACCAAACTGAAACTCTTATTCGATAAAACAAAATATTGGAATTCAAATTTTTAGAAGAAATGAAAAAAAATTGATTTTCAAATATATTAATATCCAACATAATTTTAACCTTGGTAACTTGCAAAATCACAAAATATATAAGTAATGTAAGTGGAGAAGTTACATATAAAGTAATAAGCAAGTATTTGCTATTGTTATAAATATTAATAACTAATTAATATTGTTCATTTACATCTTAGTTTCAGTTAAACATAAATTATACATCCTATTTCAATTAATTAATCGAATATATATATATATATGAATAAATAACAAAATCTGAAACTTGAACCGAAATGCCCAGAAGTTACGAATTAGATTGAAATTCCTAATATTGTAAAAGATCAAAATGGAGATTTTGAACCTCATGCTAAACCATCATAACAAAGTCATATACAGTATTATTTTTATCAATAGTTGGCTTGGAAGCACAAACTTTTGGTCCAACTATAAAATTTCAATTTTGCCCTTTATCTTTATTAATAGTTAGCTTGGAATCGTAAACATCTGGTCCGACCGCAGAGTTTTCAAATTTGCCTTTATATACAATTTTAAAAATTTGATTGCAATAATTTATCCAAAAAAGTAGCATCTATATACAAGCCTCTGAAACGCCATTATACTTTTATTGGTAAATACTTAATCCGCTATTACAAATATTATCATATTTTATCACTTAAAAGTAGCATTTAACAAATAAACATTTTCTATAAATTCAATTTTTACGGCTTAATAATACAAATAAAAACAAATTAAAATAATATAAATTAGACGATTAACGAAGATAAATAATCAAATCAACTACACATCATTTCAACGTAAAAATATAGTTAAATTTTTGTGAAAATCATTTATTTTTTTAATGTGTTAAACATATTATTGGAAATAATTTTGGTTTTCCAGGAAACAATTAATTGTATTGTTAAATTAGCAATTGTATTAATGAATTGAAATAAATCAAAGGAAAATCTAGACTTTCTATTTTAGATATTTTAGATAATGCATTCCTAGAATACTCCAGAGAGTGCACTGCATTATAAAAGCAAGTTAATTAAGCTGATGTGTGAATGCAATAAAAATTGTAATCAAAAGGAAAGCAATGAAAATTTCCTACTCATTAAAATAATTCTCTCAAAAATTCATTTTTCTTCTCTTAAAATATTCCTAACAGTGGTATCAGAGCTTTAGATCCTTGCAATTAAAAAAAAAAGGTGCAAAGTAATGGCTTCTCCAAGCAATACTTCAGCAAACATCAAGTTCACCTATAGCAATGTCCAAGTTCCTTTATTTGAAGGAGAAAATTATGATTTTTTGGCAGCAAAAATGGTGACTTTGTTCACCTCGTTAGATGTCTTGGAGTTCATCAAACAATGGTATAAAGACTCAACAGCTGCGGCAGAACGTACAGCAGCCCAAACTGAAGTATTGAAAAAGGAAAAAAATCTGTAACAACCCGTAAAATGCGAGCCAGTTTGAAATTTTTATTTTGGCAATTTTAGCGAATTTTGAATATTTAAAATAGATTATTTTAAATAATATCGACGAGAAATTTATTTTGAATATAATTCGAACGTATATATTATATACGTCGTCGTTAGAATGTATAATATTTATATATAATTATAAATAGAATCGAAAATGGCGCGGTAGTTCGATAATTCGATTTCAAACTTCAATTGAATGTACCGGGTGCAAAACAATCCGGATTTTAGTGAAACCAAAAATAATGGAATCTAATAGTGAATATCTTTCCAACGAATCCGAAAAATCAAAAGTTCGTGGCGGGAATCAAAAGATATGTCCAGTTGAAAATTCTGAATAGTCGCTATGAAATTCAGGCCCTTAAAAAATGGACATTTTGCAAATGACCTCGGATTTCGACGAAACCAGTTTTGTTGGATCCGCAGTGTCAAGTTATTGCTAGATTCCAAATTTCATAATTTTTCGAATCAATATGTGAGCGTGGCAAAGGAAAACGCGTTTGACCAGTTTCAGTTGATTTTAATCGACTGGAAATTGACCATTTTTCCAACGGCCTCAGAATTCGACGAAACTAGTTTTGTTAGGACCGTATCGTCAATACGAAGCTAGAAAATATTTTTATGGAATTTATAGAGTTAGTATGTGACCCCGGTAATTTGAAATGTACGTTTAAAATTCAATACAGTGATTTAAATGTAAATTTAACGGAAACTGATCGAAATGATCGAACCAGCCTGCGATACATATCCCATTGTGTTCGGAATGGGGGTGAAACGCTAGGGACGACAGGCGGGGAGCCTCGTTTTGAGGTCGAAAATAAAGGTTGCTTTTTGTGGAATTAAATAATAAAATATTAATAAAAAAAAAAAACTTTTCTTCCCCCCCGTTAACCCGCTCTGGCCCCCCCCCTTTTTCCTTTTTAATCGAAACAGAAATAAAAAAAAAAGGGGCTCAAAGAAAACCCGTCGCCCTAGTTGGTCGATTGACCACCGCCGCCTCAGGCGTGGCGTCGCCCACCCGCCAGGCCCTCCCCAGCTCCGCCTCAGCCTCGCCGACCTCCACCGACAAGCGCCCTCCGTCCAAACCCCCTTCTCGCGCCGCCCCTCTTCTCCTCTTTCCCCTTTCCTTCTCGCGACCACAACCTCCGCCGCCGTCTTGTGGCACCACCGAGACATCGAGCCGCCCCCCTCTGTAAGTAAAACCGATTTCCTTTTTTATTTTATCTTATTTTACTTTAAAACTGTTTTCTTATTTTACTTTAAAACTGTTTTCTTATTTTACTTTAAAACTGTTTTTTTTTTTTTACTTTTAAAACTGATTTGTAAAGGAGGATTGAAAAACTGTTTTTTTTAAAAAGAGATTTAGAAACTGTTTTTTTTTTATTTTAAACTTTAAAAAGAAAAACTGATTTTAAGAAAAGTTTTAAAACAGATTTTAGAAAAGGTTTTAAAAGATTTGAACTTTTAAAAAAAAAAAAAGATTTGAACTTTGAATAGAAAGAAAAATGTTGAACTTCGAATTAAAAATATGATTTTTATATGTTGAACTTCGAATTAAAAATATGATTTTTATATGTTGAACTTCGAATTAAAAATATGATTTTTATATGTTGAACTTCGAATTAAAAATATGATTTTTATATGTTGAACTTCGAATTAAAAATATGATTTTTATATGTTGAACTTCGAATTAAAAATAGGATTTTTATATGTTGAACTTCGAAATAAAAATGTGATTTTTATCTATTGAACTTCGAAATAAAAATATGATTTTTATTTATGGAATAGCGAAGTAAAAATTCGATTTTTACATATGTAGTGAAAGCGGGCAACGAAAGCGACAAAAGGCGGGTTGGCGAAGATTTCCTGCATTAGAAGAGCCGTGGAGCTAGGATAGCTATAAGTGAGAATTTCTCACCTTTCAATTTCTTTTCTAGTTTTATATATATACTAGGATGCAGACGGTGCTTAGTAGCACCCGACACAACCGTCCACAGACCATGGACTTGTTTGTTTGGTTGCATAGATTAGAGATTGTTTGATTGAAATTGAATTGTGTGGTGAAATGAATTGATTTGATGATGTGTGAATGGCGTGGGCCTTCACTAGACCGGGGACAAGGCTAGGCCTCGTCCCGTTTCTAGTATCGTGCTGTTATGTCGCCGAAATTTTCTAAAATATGTTAGAAAAATAAAAATATCATTTTATTTAATAAATGAATTGAATAGAAATTCATAGGTTGAAATAAAATGTTTTATCGTTAAAAATATAATTTTTAACGTGAATATGAATAAATAAATATTCATTTACAAACCGGACGGTTTGTTTATGTACACCTATTTAAAGGACATTGATTGGGACGATAAATTTTACACATCGCCCAACTGCACGAATAAAAATCTGTGTTTGATTGTTTGAAACCCCACACGGGTGTTGGGATGAAATTTGAAGTTCACTCATCCTGATTGATTAAATATGTCGATCGATTGATTGACAGGCTGATATAAGCGTTGAATATCTATATTTGATGCTTATACAGTGTAGTGCACTTTGGTTGATGGTTGATTATTTTTCAATGCTATTATATACATGTGTTGTATGAAAATCCATATAGTTAACATTATATGGTAATTGATTGGGCCTCATTCCAGTTTAGAAAATAAAGAATATTATAAAATAAAAGTTCATGTGTTGACAGTACTCATCCATTGAGATTGGTCATGTGTTGAACGAAATATTTTAGTAATAAAATTTACATCTTTATCAATATAAAATAAAAGTTCATGTGTTGACAGTACTCATTCATTGAGATTGGTCATGTGTTGAACGAAATATTTTGATAATAACAACTATTTTGCAAAAGAAATATTTGAAATAGAATATTTGAAAATAGAAATTTATGAAGCCGTGTTGATTAGATTGACGCCATTTTGACGTGAACGATGTTTATATCGATTTTATAACGATTTCGAAATGAATTGAATATATAACGATTTCGAAATGAATTGAATATATAACGATTTCGAAATGAATTGAATATATAACGATTTCGAAATGAATTGAATATATAACGATTTCGAAATGAATTGAATTGAAACCGATTTCGAAATGAATTGAATTGAAACCGATTTCGAAATGAATTGAATTGAAAACGATTTCGAAATGAATTGAATTGAAAATGATTTCGAAATGAATTGAATTGAATATGAATTCAAATTGAATTGAAATTTGAATTGAATAGAAATGAATATTTAAAACGAATTTATAAAGAAGAATTCAATTTTGATTTGAATTGAAATGAAAGTGAAATTGCGTTTGAAATGAATTTTAAAACTATTTATATAATTCGTTTTAAATAGAAGTCGACGAAATATATATTATATATATTTTATATATAATATAATGGCCTGAATAGAACGCGCCGCGCCGCGGCAGTTCGTGAATTTCGACCATTTATTTCAAACGGACATTACGGGAGATCCGACCGTCGGATTCTCCTAAAACCGGAACCGTTGGGTTCGTATCGAAAAGAGCTTTCTAATGAATGTTAGAAATTTGAAATCTAACGGTTGGATTTGGAGAAACGTCCAAATCAAATTCGAAAAAGGTCGCTGTAAGTGCAGTTCGATGGCCGTTGATGGAAATCGACTGTACGGGCCTTGATAAAATTATTAAAAATAGTAATAATTTGTGTAAAATCATAAGAAATGATTTGTGAAGATTTGGGATGAAAAACTCCATATTTGAAAAGATAAAAATAGATTTTTATCGAAATGAACTAGTTTTGAACTAGAATTATAATTCTATTTATTTTCAAATAAATAAATTGAATTTGAAATGGTTTTAAAAATAACCAGAATTCCCAATGATTGCATTGGAATGGATTTGAATCGAAATTGTCTTCGGAATATTTCGATGTTGGAATTCGTGATTATACAGATGTTGTTATGGAAATTTGAAAGATATATATTTATATCGTTATTTCCAATACGACATTTGTTAGTCGTAGAATTCGATATTGAATATAAGCCGATATATTTTCTATTCAGAGCCTTGTATTGAATATCGAATGTGATTTGGGTTTGTGGTGAATGGTGTCTTCACTAACACTGTTCTTGAACCCAGTTGAGAAATGATTAAATCTTTTTATTTAGATTTAATGAAGTGTATCAATTAAATGATATTTAATTGGAATTGAATTGGTATTGATTTTTGGGTTTATCGTGAACAGTGTTTTAAATAACACTCGTTCTTTAACCCGATAATTAATGGAAGGTGATTTTGGGTTTATCGTGAACCGTGTTTTAAATGACACTGATTCTTTAATCCAGTTAACGATTAAAACTAAGTGGAGTTTTAATGAATCTTTAATTAGATTGAAATGATCGAAAATGGAGTATCACCAGTTTTGCTCCAGGCGATAGTTAAATCTTTAATTAGATTTGAACGTGAAATGGTAATTGAATTTACCGATAACAGCGTGGTGTTAGAGATGAAGTATAACCAGTTGTACTTCATGGGATGAATAGGTTGGGATAGGGAAATAAAATAAATGATTACTTCGGTGTGGTTCGCTAATCCCGACTAGTTTGAATTGATATTCAAAGGAGATTAAAGGATAAATTTAAAGAATTTATCTTGGATTAAATTAATGGGAACTTTTCCCAAAGTATAGGAATATTTGAATAAAAGAATATTCTGAATTGGAATGAGGCGTATGTTGTGTTTGTGTAACACTTTTATAATATATACGCGAGTTATTCAGAAAGACCGGGTTTATCCCATTCTGAATAACTGATTCGACGTGGTGTCGAAGATGAAGACGGTGGTCGAAGACCAGAAGTCTTCACGTCGTTTGGGTGATTACTGATGATCTTGATTGGGCTGTACACCCAAAAAGATGGAAACAGTTAGTGATCGTCCAGACGTACTTGGAGATCGATGGATATGCGGGGTACTAGGTGCCTCCGGTTTCGTTCAGACCCAGAACGGACTTGTAAATGGACTGTGTGTCTGACATTGGATTTTAGTCCGTGTGATTGATCTCTATTAAATATATATCTGTTTGGCGACGGAGAATTTATTCTCTTGCTTAACGCCCTTCTCTGAGACGTACGAGCTCAGGGGTTATATATTGATGGATATCAAACGCATGGGGTGAATTGCCTGTGTGGCATGCCTAAGTGGCAATTGATCGAGGCTTCTGTTGAAAAGCAAAGTCTTGTGGTGATGATCAAAGCACGGCCTTTGTGGCGTAGCTTTGTGTAACGTTTACTTCGCGTGTTTCACACCCGGTATGAACCAAAAACGGGAGACGGACCTCAGGGAGGGCATGCGTTTCCTTCTAGCTAAAAAGTGGCGTCAGTGGTTTTACACGCCCTGACGAGTTTGACTTATGTGGTTGTTGCTGTTGCGAGGCGCCTCGGATATATCGGTCGTTCTCGAACCGATGGAGTCATTTGTTGGCTCATTGACACCCCATAGGGTGGGGAAACGTAGTGTTCAGGCATTTTAATCCACATCGGTGGACCGGCCCTGACGATCCAAAGGCTTGACTGAGTACTTGCCTGAGACACGGGCTAGAGCGTCTCGAATCGGTTGAGGACTATCTTTTGCCTCGGTTCATAGATGGGAATCCAATTTCCAAATACGTGACTTTGCGGTTTTATTTGTAAACCTATATATGGCGACATAGTGGCATGGGACGCTCATGTCGCCTATGATTGATACTTATGATTTGAAGTTGTTTTATACACTATACACTTATAGTGGTATCAAATGATTTGTTTTAAACGTACTAAGCATGTTTGGCTATTATAAGGGAAAACCCTATCCTCGGCTGCGTTGCATTGTGTGATGGGACCTGGGTCTTATAATAGCTTCATTTTTCTTTATTTAGCATTGCGCTGTTTGTTTTATGCACCGGTATTCTTGGGAGGAAACCCGTTCCGTGTTATACGGCGTGGTCCCTTGATTTACCTAACTTTAAAATAAAGATTAATAACTGTTTTAGTTCTCACACCAGTCACATGACTGACCTGGAGTTTATTGTTTTAACCTAAACTCTGGGTGCCCTTATTTTGACACGGGCAGCTAGTAGTTTTGGTTTTGCAGATTTATATTCACAGGATCCTGGTTTACAGCTGGAACGATATCCGGAAAGCTTTGTATCCGTATATCTCATTCTAGTTGTGTATTGTATTATTTTCCGCTGCTATGTATTTAAATGTAATTTAAATCTCTGGTATTTCTGTGTAATATTCATTTATACTCTGTATATTCTTGTTTTCTGGTGCATTGTTGTAATATACAATGAAATGTTCTTCTGCATGCGTTCTGTTTTGTCGTGTTCTCAAACGATAGGGCGTTTCGAACGGTCTGGGTCGGTTTAGCGACTGGTTCGGACCGAGCGAAATTCTTTGCCGTGACAGTTGGTATCAGAGCTTTGGTTTACAAAGCTCAGAGAACAAGGCACATTAGAACCATACGAAAGAATTCATCAGATATTGGGTAAGTAATATCCAATGGGAATGACTCGTTAGAGATGGGATCAGTAGTATCCTAGAACGAGTGTGAAGAGTGTATCTTTAAAGTGAAAACAAATTTTGTTTTGAAAATTTGAATCAACTATTCGTATTTGATTATTTATTTTAATGAATTTGGACAGTCCAGTATATAAAGATTTTGCGTATACGTCTGATCCACGTGTATTTGAAATTTTAATATATTGGATAGATATAGAATCACACTCCAGTCGCTTGGACATGATTCTAATGATTGACGCGTCATCATTAGAATTTATTTTCGTGTTTCGAAGGTGAGATTTCTATATATTTCCATTAGACTGGTGTGAGAACCAATAAATAGATAGGGCCTATTGTTGTGATTTGGCATCAAAAACATGATTTTTGTGTATGTATCAAAATTATGAATTTCAAATGATAATTCACTAATTGATTGATGTTTTGGTTGTTTGTTTATTGGTTTGCTAATTCTTAGCTATTATGCCTAATTGAATCAAATATTGAATTGTATTGAAAATCGGTCGCATTTGCTTGCATATACATATACTTACATTGAACAGGTCATAGCAAGGAGGCTAGAGCCAGAGAATAAAATTTGTTTGCCCGACAAATAGGTACATGTTTACTACATAATTTCCTGATTTGTTTGGGTGATGATGATTTTGTGAGCCTATTGGCTAGCCGTTTGGCTTTTTCTTTTTCTTTTTGAGATCTGAAGGACCGGGGAAGCTATTTAAAATTCCCCGATGCTCCCGGTGCAGGGGAGGTTATGGCGAAATTTTTCAAAAATTTAGGGTGTTAGCCAAATTTTTGAAATTTTGAAAATTCTCAGAAACTGAAAAGTTGGAAAATGGAAGTCAGATCGAGTGTAGAGTTGGATAATCAAACCACTTTCGACTTTGTTCCTTTTCGGGGACGAAAAGTTTTAAGTGGGGGAGATTGTAACAACCCGTAAAATGCGAGCCAGTTTGAAATTTTTATTTTGGCAATTTTAGCGAATTTTGAATATTTAAAATAGATTATTTTAAATAATATCGACGAGAAATTTATTTTGAATATAATTCGAACGTATATATTATATACGTCGTCGTTAGAATGTATAATATTTATATATAATTATAAATAGAATCGAAAATGGCGCGGTAGTTCGATAATTCGATCTCAAACTTCAATTGAATGTACCGGGTGCAAAACAATCCGGATTTTAGTGAAACCAAAAATAATGGAATCTAATAGTGAATATCTTTCCAACGAATCCGAAAAATCAAAAGTTCGTGGCGGGAATCAAAATATATGTCCAGTTGAAAATTCTGAATAGTCGCTATGAAATTCAGGCCCTTAAAAAATGGACATTTTGCAAATGACCTCGGATTTCGACGAAACCAGTTTTGTTGGATCCGCAGTGTCAAGTTATTGCTAGATTCCAAATTTCATAATTTTTCGAATCAATATGTGAGCGTGGCAAAGGAAAACGCGTTTGACCAGTTTCAGTTGATTTTAATAGACTGGAAATTGACCATTTTTCCAACGGCCTCAGAAATTGACGAAACTAGTTTTGTTAGGACCGTATCGTCAATACGAAGCTAGAAAATATTTTTATGGAATTTATAGAGTTAGTATGTGACCCCGGTAATTTGAAATGTACGTTTAAAATTCAATACAGTGATTTAAATGTAAATTTAACGGAAACTGATCGAAATGATCGAACCAGCCTGCGATACATATCCCATTGTGTTCGGAATGGGGGTGAAACGCTAGGGACGACAGGCGGGGAGCCTCGTTTTGAGGTCGAAAATAAAGGTTGCTTTTTGTGGAATTAAATAATAAAATATTAATAAAAAAAAAACTTTTCTTCCCCCCCGTTAACCCGCTCTGGCCCCCCCCCTTTTTCCTTTTTAATCGAAACAGAAAAAAAAAAAAAAGGGGGCTCAAAGAAAACCCGTCGCCCTAGTTGGTCGATTGACCACCGCCGCCTCAGGCGTGGCGTCGCCCACCCGCCAGGCCCTCCCCAGCTCCGCCTCAGCCTCGCCGACCTCCACCGACAAGCGCCCTCCGTCAAAACCCCCTTCTCGCGCCGCCCCTCTTCTCCTCTTTCCCCTTTCCTTCTCGCGACCACAACCTCCGCCGCCGTCTTGTGGCACCACCGAGACATCGAGCCGCCCCCCTCTGTAAGTAAAACCGATTTCCTTTTTTATTTTATCTTATTTTACTTTAAAACTGTTTTCTTATTTTACTTTAAAACTGTTTTTTTTTTTTACTTTTAAAACTGATTTGTAAAGGAGGATTGAAAAACTGTTTTTTTTAAAAAGAGATTTAGAAACTGTTTTTTTTTTTATTTTAAACTTTAAAAAGAAAAACTGATTTTAAGAAAAGTTTTAAAACAGATTTTAGAAAAGGTTTTAAAAGATTTGAACTTTAAAAAAAAAAAAAGATTTGAACTTTGAATAGAAAGAAAAATGTTGAACTTCGAATTAAAAATATGATTTTTATATGTTGAACTTCGAATTAAAAATATGATTTTTATATGTTGAACTTCGAATTAAAAATATGATTTTTATATGTTGAACTTCGAATTAAAAATATGATTTTTATATGTTGAACTTCGAATTAAAAATATGATTTTTATATGTTGAACTTCGAATTAAAAATAGGATTTTTATATGTTGAACTTCGAAATAAAAATGTGATTTTTATCTATTGAACTTCGAAATAAAAATATGATTTTTATTTATGGAATAGCGAAGTAACAATTCGATTTTTACATATGTAGTGAAAGCGGGCAACGAAAGCGACAAAAGGCGGGTTGGCGAAGATTTCCTGCATTAGAAGAGCCGTGGAGCTAGGATAGCTATAAGTGAGAATTTCTCACCTTTCAATTTCTTTTCTAGTTTTATATATATACTAGGATGCAGACGGTGCTTAGTAGCACCCGACACAACCGTCCACAGACCATGGACTTGTTTGTTTGGTTGCATAGATTAGAGATTGTTTGATTGAAATTGAATTGTGTGGTGAAATGAATTGATTTGATGATGTGTGAATGGCGTGGGCCTTCACTAGACCGGGGACAAGGCTAGGCCTCGTCCCGTTTCTAGTATCGTGCTGTTATGTCGCCGAAATTTTCTAAAATATGTTAGAAAAATAAAAATATCATTTTATTTAATAAATGAATTGAATAGAAATTCATAGGTTGAAATAAAATGTTTTATCGTTAAAAATATAATTTTTAACGTGAATATGAATAAATAAATATTCATTTACAAACCGGACGGTTTGTTTATGTACACCTATTTAAAGGACATTGATTGGGACGATAAATTTTACACATCGCCCAACTGCACGAATAAAAATCTGTGTTTGATTGTTTGAAACCCCACACGGGTGTTGGGATGAAATTTGAAGTTCACTCATCCTGATTGATTAAATATGTCGATCGATTGATTGACAGGCTGATATAAGCGTTGAATATCTATATTTGATGCTTATACAGTGTAGTGCACTTTGGTTGATGGTTGATTATTTTTCAATGCTATTATATACATGTGTTGTATGAAAATCCATATAGTTAACATTATATGGTAATTGATTGGGCCTCATTCCAGTTTAGAAAATAAAGAATATTATAAAATAAAAGTTCATGTGTTGACAGTACTCATCCATTGAGATTGGTCATGTGTTGAATGAAATATTTTAGTAATAAAATTTACATCTTTATCAATATAAAATAAAAGTTCATGTGTTGACAGTACTCATTCATTGAGATTGGTCATGTGTTGAACGAAATATTTTGATAATAACAACTATTTTGCAAAAGAAATATTTGAAATAGAATATTTGAAAATAGAAATTTATGAAGCCGTGTTGATTAGATTGACGCCATTTTGACGTGAACGATGTTTATATCGATTTTATAACGATTTCGAAATGAATTGAATATATAACGATTTCGAAATGAATTGAATATATAACGATTTCGAAATGAATTGAATATATAACGATTTCGAAATGAATTGAATATATAACGATTTCGAAATGAATTGAATTGAAACCGATTTCGAAATGAATTGAATTGAAACCGATTTCGAAATGAATTGAATTGAAAATGATTTCGAAATGAATTGAATTGAAAATGATTTCGAAATGAATTGAATTGAATATGAATTCAAATTGAATTGAAATTTGAATTGAATAGAAATGAATATTTAAAACGAATTTATAAAGAAGAATTCAATTTTGATTTGAATTGAAATGAAAGTGAAATTGCGTTTGAAATGAATTTTAAAACTATTTATATAATTCGTTTTAAATAGAAGTCGACGAAATATATATTATATATATTTTATATATAATATAATGGCCTGAATAGAACGCGCCGCGCCGCGGCAGTTCGTGAATTTCGACCATTTATTTCAAACGGACATTACGGGAGATCCGACCGTCGGATTCTCCTAAAACCGGAACCGTTGGGTTCGTATCGAAAAGAGCTTTCTAATGAATGTTAGAAATTTGAAATCTAACGGTTGGATTTGGAGAAACGTCCAAATCAAATTCGAAAAAGGTCGCTGTAAGTGCAGTTCGATGGCCGTTGATGGAAATCGACTGTACGGGCCTTGATAAAATTATTAAAAATAGTAATAATTTGTGTAAAATCATAAGAAATGATTTGTGAAGATTTGGGATGAAAAACTCCATATTTGAAAAGATAAAAATAGATTTTTATCGAAATGAACTAGTTTTGAACTAGAATTATAATTCTATTTATTTTCAAATAAATAAATTGAATTTGAAATGGTTTTAAAAATAACCAGAATTCCCAATGATTGCATTGGAATGGATTTAAATCGAAATTGTCTTCGGAATATTTCGATGTTGGAATTCGTGATTATACAGATGTTGTTATGGAAATTTGAAAGATATATATTTATATCGTTATTTCCAATACGACATTTGTTAGTCGTAGAATTCGATATTGAATATAAGCCGATATATTTTCTATTCAGAGCCTTGTATTGAATATCGAATGTGATTTGGGTTTGTGGTGAATGGTGTCTTCACTAACACTGTTCTTGAACCCAGTTGAGAAATGATTAAATCTTTTTATTTAGATTTAATGAAGTGTATCAATTAAATGATATTTAATTGGAATTGAATTGGTATTGATTTTTGGGTTTATCGTGAACAGTGTTTTAAATAACACTCGTTCTTTAACCCGATAATTAATGGAAGGTGATTTTGGGTTTATCGTGAACCGTGTTTTAAATGACACTGATTCTTTAATCCAGTTAACGATTAAAACTAAGTGGAGTTTTAATGAATCTTTAATTAGATTGAAATGATCGAAAATGGAGTATCACCAGTTTTGCTCCAGGCGATAGTTAAATCTTTAATTAGATTTGAACGTGAAATGGTAATTGAATTTACCGATAACACCGTGGTGTTAGAGATGAAGTATAACCAGTTGTACTTCATGGGATGAATAGGTTGGGATAGGGAAATAAAATAAATGATTACTTCGGTGTGGTTCGCTAATCCCGACTAGTTTGAATTGATATTCAAAGGAGATTAAAGGATAAATTTAAAGAATTTATCTTGGATTAAATTAATGGGAACTTTTCCCAAAGTATAGGAATATTTGAATAAAAGAATATTCTGAATTGGAATGAGGCGTATGTTGTGTTTGTGTAACACTTTTATAATATATACGCGAGTTATTCAGAAAGACCGGGTTTATCCCATTCTGAATAACTGATTCGACGTGGTGTCGAAGATGAAGACGGTGGTCGAAGACCAGAAGTCTTCACGTCGTTTGGGTGATTACTGATGATCTTGATTGGGCTGTACACCCAAAAAGATGGAAACAGTTAGTGATCGTCCAGACGTACTTGGAGATCGATGGATATGCGGGGTACTAGGTGCCTCCGGTTTCGTTCAGACCCAGAACGGACTTGTAAATGGACTGTGTGTCTGACATTGGATTTTAGTCCGTGTGATTGATCTCTATTAAATATATATCTGTTTGGCGACGGAGAATTTATTCTCTTGCTTAACGCCCTTCTCTGAGATGTACGAGCACAGGGGTTATATATTGATGGATATCAAACGCATGGGGTGAATTGCCTGTGTGGCATGCCTAAGTGGCAATTGATCGAGGCTTCTGTTGAAAAGCAAAGTCTTGTGGTGATGATCAAAGCACGGCCTTTGTGGCGTAGCTTTGTGTAACGTTTACTTCGCGTGTTTCACACCCGGTATGAACCAAAAACGGGAGACGGACCTCAGGGAGGGCATGCGTTTCCTTCTAGCTAAAAAGTGGCGTCAGTGGTTTTACACGCCCTGACGAGTTTGACTTATGTGGTTGTTGCTGTTGCGAGGCGCCTCGGATATATCGGTCGTTCTCGAACCGATGGAGTCATTTGTTGGCTCATTGACACCCCATAGGGTGGGGAAACGTAGTGTTCAGGCATTTTAATCCACATCGGTGGACCGGCCCTGACGATCCAAAGGCTTGACTGAGTACTTGCCTGAGACACGGGCTAGAGCGTCTCGAATCGGTTGAGGACTATCTTTTGCCTCGGTTCATAGATGGGAATCCAATTTCCAAATACGTGACTTTGCGGTTTTATTTGTAAACCTATATATGGCGACATAGTGGCATGGGACGCTCATGTCGCCTATGATTGATACTTATGATTTGAAGTTGTTTTATACACTATACACTTATAGTGGTATCAAATGATTTGTTTTAAACGTACTAAGCATGTTTGGCTATTATAAGGGAGAACCCTATCCTCGGCTGCGTTGCATTGTGTGATGGGACCTGGGTCTTATAATAGCTTCATTTTTCTTTATTTAGCATTGCGCTGTTTGTTTTATGCACCGGTATTCTTGGGAGGAAACCCGTTCCGTGTTATACGGCGTGGTCCCTTGATTTACCTAACTTTAAAATAAAGATTAATAACTGTTTTAGTTCTCACACCAGTCACATGACTGACCTGGAGTTTATTGTTTTAACCTAAACTCTGGGTGCCCTTATTTTGACACGGGCAGCTAGTAGTTTTGGTTTTGCAGATTTATATTCACAGGATCCTGGTTTACAGCTGGAACGATATCCGGAAAGCTTTGTATCCGTATATCTCATTCTAGTTGTGTATTGTATTATTTTCCGCTGCTATGTATTTAAATGTAATTTAAATCTCTGGTATTTCTGTGTAATATTCATTTATACTCTGTATATTCTTGTTTTCTGGTGCATTGTTGTAATATACAATGAAATGTTCTTCTGCATGCGTTCTGTTTTGTCGTGTTCTCAAACGATAGGGCGTTTCGAACGGTCTGGGTCGGTTTAGCGACTGGTTCGGACCGAGCGAAATTCTTTGCCGTGACAAAATCACAGATGCTGGAGTTCTTGGAATGATTCAAAGAGGAGTGTCAAACACCATATTCCCAAGATGAGAGCAAAAACAGCCAAGGAAGCATGGGAAATCTTGCAACAAGAGTTTGAAGGGGATTCAAAAGTGAGAACTGTCAAACTTCAATATCTAAAGAGAGATTTTGAAAATGAAAAATGAAAGAAAATGAAAGTTTGAATGAGTATTTTAATAGGTTGTCCGAATTAGTGAATCAAATGAAGTCTCATGGAGATATAATTGAATATCGTAGAATTGTTGATAAAATTTTGATAAGCTTAACTGAAAATTTGCATCCTATGGTGGCTATTATAGAAGAAACCAAAAATTTATAAAACATGACCGCTCAAGGCTTGATGGGTTCACTTAAATCCTACGAGTAAAGGTTGTTATGCCGTATAGAAAAGACGATTGAAAACGCGTTTCAGTCCAAACTCACCGCTCAATTAAATAATGACAAAACAATAAAGCAAAATAATGGCGAGTCTTCTAGAGGTGGCAGGTTTGGCAAAGGAAGAGGAAGAAATTCATGCGGAAGAGGTCGAGGCACCCATGGCAGAAGAGGAAGTGATGAAAGAACAAATATATGGTGTGGAATTTGCAAAAAAAGCTCTCATGAAGAAAAGGATTGCTGGAACAAAGGAAAGCCACAATGTCATAATTGCAAAAGGTTCGGGCACATTCAAAAGGACTGTCGCCTTGGTAAGCCACAAAATAAAGCATTTGCCGGAGCGAAAGATATGGAAGGGAGCTTGTTCTTTGCTTGTCAAAAGGAAACTGAAGAATATAAGAATATATGGTACCTGGACAGCGGATGTAGCAATCATATGACAGGAGACAAAAATGCACTCATTAACATAGAACTTTCATTTGGTTCGAAAGTTAAACTTGGCAATAGAGAGTATGTTGAAGTTGAAGGCAAAGGCAGCATTGGAGTTGCAACAAAGTAGGGAAGTAAAGTTATTCATGATACCTTTTATGTTCCTAAATTAGATGAAAATTTGTTGAGCATTGAACAACTTTTAGAGCATGGTTATTCTCTTCAATTTGAGAATCGAAAATGTAAAATCTTTGATTCAAAGGAAAAGCTACTGCTGTAATAAAAATGACAAACAACAGAAGCTTTCCCCTCTATCTCAATTATGAGAAAAATCATAACTTCATGGAAAAAAAGGAAGACGACACTTGTTTATAGCATAAGAGACTTGGGCACTTAAACTACAATAGTGTCACATTGCTTTCACAAAAGAAGATGGTGTACGGGTTGCCAACAATATAAAAAAACGAACATGGAGTATGTGAAGGATGTGTACTTGGCAAACATCATCGGCAACCGTTTCCAAAGGAAGGATCAAGAAGAGCAAAAGAAGTTTGGAATTAGTACACACGGATATATGCGGTTCTATGAGCACATTATCTCATGCTCAAAACAAGTACTTTATTCATTGATGATTTGACCCACATGACATGGGTTTATTTTATGAGACAAAAATCTGAAGTGTTTGTTATATTTAAGAAGTTTAAAGATTTTGTTGACAAACAAAGTGGCTGGTCCATAAAAGTTTTGAGAAGTGACAGGGGAAAGGAGTATAACTCCAATGATTTTGATAAATTTTGTGAAGAAGAAGGTGTGGAGAGACAACTAACCGTTAGGTATACACCTCAGCAAAACGGCGTATCCGAAAGGAAGAATCAAACAGTGATGGAGATGGCTAAATCAATATTATTTGAGAAAGGCATGCCTAAAGAATTTTGGCCCAAGGCTGTAAATACAACTGTGTATTTGCTGAATAGATGTCCAACAAAATCTGTATGGAATATGACGCCGTTTGAAGCGTGGAGTGGAAGAAACCTTCAGTGAATCATCTTAGAGTCTTTGGGAGTATTTGCTATGATCAAGTTCCTAAAGAAAAAAGGACAAAGCTTCAAGAAGTAAGTGAAAGATGCATTTTTATTGGCTATAGTTCTATGTCAAAGGGCTACAGACTTGACAATTTGAAGACAAAGAAAGTAATCATCAGTAGAGATGGTGTATTTGATGAGAAGACATCTTGGAATTGGTAAAAGGAGAAAGCGGAGGATAAAAACGTTCCAGCAGTAATTTTAGAATAAAATCCAACTACAATTGCAAATAACCAATGTGATTCATCTACACCAAGTTCTCCATCTAGCACTTCATCCTCATCAAGCCATAATGCATCATCTCCATGCTCAACCTCAATAAAAATGAGAAGTTTGGATGATATTTTTGCAAGGTGCAACTATTCCGCAATGGAACCAGAAAATTTTGAAGAAGTGGTTAAAGAAGATGCTTGGAGGAAGGCAATGCAAGAAGAGATGGATGCACTTGAAAGGAACAAAACATGGATGTTGTTTGATAAGCCAAAAGACAAAGAAACCATTGGAGTAAAATGGATCTACAAGGTGAAGCATAATCCTGACGGTTCAGTTCAAAAGATTGTGAGACATTCTTGGAGTTCAAAAACCAAGCTTACGGGGGAATATTGGAAATAATCTCGGTTTTTCAGGAAACAATTAATTATATTGCTAAATTAGCAATTGTATTAATGAATTGAATAAATCAAAGAAAAATCTAGACTTTCTATTTTAGATATTCTAGAAAATGCATTCCTAGAATATTCTGGAGAGTGCACTGCATTATAAAAGCAAGTTAATCAAGCTGATGTATGAATGCAATAAAATTTGTAATCAAAACGAAAGCAATGAAAATTTCCTACTCATTAAAATAATTCTCTTAAAATTTCCTTTTTCTTCTCTTAAGATATTCCTAACACATATCTAGTTTTTATAAAACATTTTATGCACGAAGAGCATTCCATCGTCACGCGCGAAGCGCGTTTCGTAACTTTCGTTCCATCGTCACGCGCGAAGCGCATTTCGTAACATTCATACTTATAATCATTGTATAATTCATTTACACTTGTATATGTATTAGAATCTCTGCCAAGCTTAAAATAATGGTATATTGTCTTCTGTTGTATTGTATTGTAGTCTGTCAGGTCACCACAATTGATTGGTCATAACAAAAAAATAAAATTGAATATCTTTTATTATTTAACTAGTTCTACCAAAAACAAAAGAATACTATTAATAGGGGATCCTCGTTTCCTACATGGCTTGTATGATTTATTTTATATATGTTGACTTGTTAAATATTAGCATTTTAATTAAAAATAAATATTTATGTAGAATGCTAGTGGCGTGGGTTTGAGCTGTGTGGATGATGTTGCCAAGTCTGGCTCTAAGTAAATAGGGACTAACCATATTATCTCAAAATTCAACACACCACAGGTTGAGGCTACGTGTTGATAACTGTTTTGATCAATTTCTCACCCTGAATGTATTGATTATCAAATTCCCTAACGCTTATTGAATACTGCAGTGATGAAATTTCACACAAGTACAAAGCAAGATCCATTGTGACTGAACCATAGCAATACCAATTACTCCATCATTGCAAGTGTGCATGTATGTATCATGAATTCGTTTGTTTTATAATATATAAATATGTAATCTAACTAGTATGACATATTCGTTTTTATTACTTTTTTCCCCAATCATTTTTATTTACTTTGGGCGTGAAGATGAAATTATCCAAAATGTTCCCTGGCTCCATACAAAGAGATTTTAGTGATAAACACAATATAAATGACTACACAACTGCTCATTTCATAATGTATCTATATTTAAAACTTTCTATTTTCTTTGATGATCTTGTTACATGTTATAGGTGGTCCATAGGGCTGTAAATTTTTTAAGAATGTCCGACGTCCGTTCGTATCCGTGACCGAAATATGTCCGTCCGAGTCCAACCGATTTTCATTTAGGACACGAGTTAGGACAACAAAATTTGTACGAGAAAAAATCATGTCCGGTTCGGGCTCGTCCGAATTCCTTGTCAGTACGGCGTATAGTTGAGAGAAAATCGTGTAAAATGTACAAAATATGATATAAATAGCCATGTCCGACCGAGTCTGATTGTGTCCTTGTCCGAAAAATATATGTCCGTGTCCGACCGATTTTATTTAGGACACGAATTAGGATAACGAAATTTGTCCGAAAAAATTTTTGGTCTGGTCCGTGTTCGATCCAATTTAAGGACAAAAACTGAACACACCTCCGTCCGATCCGGTTCGACCGATTTACATCCCTAGTGGTCCATGAAGTCTGCTACATTCCTGTTTATTGCTAATAGTTTAGGGAAAAGGTTAACATGTGACCTAATGGCACATGTTAAAGTTATTAAATTACATCAAAGCTATTAGGTCCGAAGGGCTAGAAAATTAGCCCGAAACAAAATCCATTATTTCAATTCATCAACGAGAATCAAATCATTGGAACTCCGTTAATTTTGGGCATTTTCGCACTTCCCTTGATTCAATTTCTCCACCTTGTAGCATCCCTCATTAAATTAATATATCCACATGAATTTCATCTTTTTTAAAATATAAAAGAATAAATCAAGTATTTACAATAATTATTTTTGTCCTTTAGCTAGAAACTACCGTTCATAACATATGCCTTTATGGTGCACATTAACTTTGTCGATGTGCGAGTGTAATTTGAATTTTGGTGTTGTTGCATGCTATGGAGTTTCTTATAATTGGACACTAGGCAGTAAATTACCTTGCACTTATCTTTTGCTTGGATGATACATTCCAAATATATAATGTGATTGCAAACAGACAAAAGTCTATGTGTGTGTATGGAGATGTACATCAGTTGCAATGAATATGAAAATAGTTTGTCAAACAGATATCAGTTCTGAAGTGCGAGTTTATTCGCACTATTTAAGGTAGTGTGAACAAAACACCGATTGAGATTGGTGGAAATCAGAGAGGTCCACATGGATCCCACTAATTTCCACCAATCAAAAGTAGTGTTTTGTTCACACTACTCAAAAGTAGTGCAAACAAACTTCTATTGTCAGTTCTGTACTTGGTTTGATCATGAAATGATACATCTGCGAATCCGATACCTGTAGGACCCGTGATTTATGTCTTGCTCTTTTTCTGGAATTTTATATCTTATATGATGATTTCATCTATATTAATCACTTCATTAATAGATTTGCCAGCAGAGCTGAGAATTATGTCTATGAGATTGTTATTGGTTATTTATTGCTTTCTTTGATGTTTTTATTTTTATTTTATAGTAATATATTCTCATTATGGAATTAATTGAAATCAATGAAAAATGGTAATGTTTTTTTTAATAAATAAATAAATGCAAGATCGATTTCCCGACCGTTAACGCTTATGCTAGCAGCGGTTGAACCGCAACAAATTGGCTTTCTGTTCCTCCACTACCAGATAACCTCTTCTTCCAAACTTTGCTGCACTGCATTTTCTTGACGTCGAGGTCATGCTGACACCCTGAAACTCAATTCGCTTTGTTCTATGTTCTTCAACTTCATTTCTAAACTTTGTCATTAATTTCTTGCTTGTGTCTCTTACTCCCAGAGTCGAAAATGGAAATGTGTTGTCAGACCAAAGTATTTGTTCGTGGTTTCCTTTAGCCATTTTTGGACCACTAATGGTTCAGAATTTATGTCTCTCAAATTGTGTCAAAATTTTGTGTCTAAGTAGATTTTCCTTATATATATTTGACACACGTTAGATATACAAAATTTCATCCATAAGATTAATTTTGTTCTCATACAAGGGTAAAAATCGGGGGACAATCTATGGTTGAGATTACATTCCTCAGTTTTTGTCAAGCCACTGTCTATACATATATATATATATGTATGTATGTGTGTGTGTATATATATATATGTATGTAGGTATATATATATATATGTATGTATGTATGTATGTATGTATGTATGTAGAGGGGGTAATGTATGTATGTATGTATGTATGTATGTATGAGGGCGTCCAGTGACACCACTATTAGTGTAGTGCCCATGTAGCTTTTTGATTTCCACTTGTTCGACGCTTTCCTATGAATTAGAAAAGCGCGATTTATGAAATAATACTGCAAGCGCACAGATTGTGTAGTATACATGTCGAATCACAGGGAGGCAAATTAAAAATTATTATTTATAGAATTTCATGGGTGAGTTAGACGACTTTTGAGATTGGGTTGAAAATAGAACAAGTGAAATTGCAACAACTAAGATTATCGTTGAAACTAATCAAATGATTAATTACTAATGAAAGTAAATTGCAAAACAAGAATAAAAATGCAGAAAATAAAAGTACAGAATAGAAATAACAACAAAATAAATTGGGATTACCGCTAATCTAATCAGATGGTCAATCACTAATGAACATTTAAATTGCAAAGACAACTTGTGTTCTACCAAATCTAATTGTATAGATGGCACAAGTTGCTTGTAAATAAAAAAATGCAGATTAAAAAAAAGAACTTTATTGATGGAGAAAAGAAGTAAAGAATATGAGATTTACAATGATACAAAGGGTATTTATAGGAGATGTAATCTCCTTCCTATGAGAATAATTGGGCCATGAATGAATCTCTTGAAATAATATATTTACAATTAAAAGAGTTAAGATATGCTTGAGATATTCCATGCAGCTTCCTTTTTTGATTGGTGACATGTGGCAGGTTGATCTTATCCTTGGAATAATTCATTCAAATATTCTTTTATATGGAAGTTGAAAATGAATGGTTTAATTTGAGAGGAATGTGCTAGCTTATTCCTTAAAATTTTTATTAGTGCACACATTATATACATACATAAGAATATATATATATATATATGTATATATACATATATATAACATATCACTATTCCATATATTCTCCAGAGCAAATAAAACGGTGTGTGTATAAATTTATGGTCCCTTCTTCAGTAAAAAATAAGGCTTTGGCAAGGATTGAACTTAGGTCTCTTCATACAAATTCTTATGCCTTTACAAGTGAGCTACGCCTTCTTTTGGAATTAATAAAGTGTTGACATAAGGAAGTAGCTTTTCTTTGCAATTGGCCTTTAGTTGAAATGAAGGAGGCATTAACTGGCAATCTGTAAAATCACATAAAAATACCCAAAGTAATATTTATTTATTTACAAAAGATAAAATATAAGAGCATAAAATAAACACATTTCTGTGCTAATCAAATACCCCTACACTTATCTTTTACTCGTCCTCGAGTAAAACAAAAATGAAAAACTAAACTAGATAGTCACACTTTCGTAGGAAGCACGATTGCATTGAGCGTATGCAACAAGCCGTTAAACCTCTAGGTGTCCCTAGTAGGACGAGTGTTGTCTCGTGAGGGTTTTCAGTGGATACTACCCACAAAATCCAAATGCAGTATGCTATAGCTCTAATGCAACTACATGAATGCAGAGGACTTATGCAATTGAAAACAAAAATTGAAAACACGACTTGTTTCAGGAAAGTGATACAACAAATTAAGTTAATAATTTCTAATCAGTTGATTGTATTTTAGATACCCCAACTTGTCACAAATTTTCAACATAAATCAAGTTTTCAAATGTTAAATTCCATTTTGGCCAGTTGGCTCGGTCGATAACATAGTGCAGCCATGAAATGAATTCTTAGTTTGTCAACGTTCGCAAAGTGGCATTTTAAATTCCTTATGTATGACTAATCAAATCAATAAAGTCAAGAAGTGCTTGGACATCATAGCTTATTCTCTATTTCTATAAAAATTAAAATTTTTGATTAAGTACATACACCTAACTTAAAGACCAAGGTATACCACCCATACACTGCCTTGCGGACTGACGGAGAGTTGGGACAGGGCTTGGCGGATTGTGCAGACCGACGCTGACTTTGTCAACAACATGTCGGTAATCCTTAGGTGTCCAACTCATAAAATGAGACCAAGATATTCCGACGCTGACTTTGTCAACAACATGTCAGATAGAGCTTAGCGGGTTTGCACACCAACGCTAGATATACAAGCAATGTTGGATACCCTTGGATTGCTATTATTATTACTGAATATATGAAGAAGAAAGAGTTACGCGAATTCAGCTTAACACAACTTAGTTTTAAAGATTCGAAAAGCCAATATAAGTATTTTAAGTCCTCCACTCATTAAACAAAGACTATAATTTAGAATAAACTTCATGGCCATCACCTAAGAATCTCCCTATGTATCAGTTACACTATTATCCCTCAAAATTCAACTTTTCATTATATTTCATATTCTATCTTAGTTGAGAGAAGAAAATACTATCAACTGATTAACAATCCTTAACTTATTTTGTTGTATCAATCTAAAATGAGTCATAAAAAAAATGGCATGTTACTACGATCTAAAATGCAAGATGGCCCTATATGAAAAGAAAGAAAAAAAAACGGATGTAATGCAGACCCCCCCACACACACACGAAAACTAAACAGTGTCCACACTGTAAACACGTTTCCTAAATGTGAAAGATAAAACCCAGAGATAGATCAAATGTAAAATGATTTGTAAAACAAAATGCAATTTAGCAACTACATGCGTGTGCAAATCAAATACATAATGAAATCTACGATGATGATGAATGTTTGGCCAAGAATGATGTTTCCTTTTTCCCCCACACTTGCCTTTATCAAAAATGATGTAGGATGATTTTGTATTTGATTTTTGAGGTACAAAAGGCATGTCAATAAAGTCTGAAATCAAAATCTTCCCTATGAAAAATTTATTGTGGCAATGGTTTGTGTCATTCAGTAGAAGATTATCAAAACCCCTTAAATTTGAGTGTTTAACCACAATTTCTTTTGGTGATATGGAAGTACGATTATCTTTGAGACGTTCCATATATTCATTCTCGTCATTTAAAAGTTTAAGCTCATCTTCGAATAATTCTTCAAAAGACATAATGGACACGTCTACTGAGGAAAGTGATGTTTTCTGAGGAGATAAATCAGACGTGGCATCTAAAACTGTTTCAACTATGTCAACTTCTCCTATTTCGATCTCTTTGGGTTGATGAAAAATATTCAATTCAATGGTTAAGTGCCCAAACGATAGTCGAAGTTGGTCGCTCCTACAATTTATGATAGCATTCGAGGTAGTTGAGAAGGGACGACCAAAAATCAATGGAATTTGTCTATCACGTTTCGAAACAGCTTGGTTTCTAGGACTATAAAGTCCACAGGGAAATAGAATTGTCCAATTTGTATCAAGACATCTTCAACAATGCCCAAGGGCTTTTTGACAGACCGATCGGTTGGTTGAATTGTTATGTTCGTGGGTTTCAATTCCGCTAGTCCTAGTTGACGATAAACAATGTAAGGAAGAAGATTGACACTTGCACCAAGATCAAGTAGGGCATGACTGATGTGAGTATTTCCTATTTTACAACCGATTGTAGGGCAACCGGGGTCCTTATACCTGATTGGTGAAGAACTTGAGAAAACAGAGCCACTGTTCGCAGTCAAAAACACAGTTTTTGGAACGTTAATGGCTCGTTTTCGGGTGCATAGATCTTTGAGACACTTGGCGCATTAAGGAATTTGTTCGATGACGTATAAAAGTGGAATATTGACACGAACTTGTTTGAAAATTTCAAGAAAATTCGCATCCTTCTTCTTATTGTTAAGTCTATGAGGATAAGGAGCTATTGGTTTATAGACTCTTTCAGAATTTTGATCGTTCGAAGAAGGTTTCGATGTTGAGATGCTGGGATTGCCAACATTAGAGGAGGAGATAATGTCGGGGTTGCCGACATTAGAAGAAGAGATGTTGGGGTTGCCAACATTCGAAGAAGATGGAGATATGAAAGGTTCAGAGTAACTGGCCTTGGTTGCCATTGAAAGAGTGTCAAGCTTCTTGATTGGGGTCGAATTTGAATGATTATTAGGATTTCCAGCGTCATTGTCCATCATTTTTCTGGACCTAAGGGTGGTGACCGGGTTGACCGAATTATGGCTTTCAACCTCACAAGTGTTCGCAGTACGAGAATTATATTCTGAATTTACCTCGAGTTGACTAGACACTTGCTCATTACTTTTCATTAGTTCCTTCATCATATCCATCATTTGTTCGATTTTCACATCTTGATTGTTTATTTATTTCTCAAGTCAAACAATTTCTTGAGAAAACTGAGAAGATGATGGCGATTGAAAGTCAGAATGTCTGTGTGGTTGATTCGAAGGCTTGGATTGAGGTGGAACTTGAGGAATTTGAGGACTAGAAGAAAATGGAGCTTGGTAATTTGAATTCACGACATTATTGGGATTAGACCACGAGAAGTTTAGGACATTTCTCCAAGTAGAGTTATACGTGGACGAATAAGGATTATTTTGAGCTATGACATTGGCTTGATCTTGAGGGTAATAAAAGGGTTTTCCTTCGAATTGAGGAGTTTGAGTTTCTAAGGGAATATGAATTGGATCCACGACATGCACTCCTCTAGTAGAAGTATGAATGGGAACACGAATTGACTCCCATTGCATGTCCTTTTCAGAATAATTTTCTAAGAATTCCCAAGCTTCATCGGTTGTTTTAGACATAAATTCTCCTCCACACAATTATTCTAGTTGTGTTCGAGTTTGATATTTTAGCCCTTCATATGCAATTTGACATAAGTGATATTTGTTAATTGCATGATGAGGACAACTATATAATAATTGGTTGAATCTCTCAAAGTATTTTGAAAAGGTCCCCCCCACCCCACCCCGTTTTGGAAGAATTAATTTATTTCAGTCTGGATTTCTAGAGTTTTATGGAAAGGGAAAAACTACTTCAAGAATACAGTGACAAATTCATCCCAACTTCTTATGTATTGTCTTCGAAGAGAATTTAGCCATTTTTTAGCGCTTTCAAGTAATGCAAATGGAATTATCCTTAGCTTGATTGATTCATTAGACATTTATTGCACTTGAGTTGTAGATGAATACAATTCAAATTCACTTAGAAATTCATAGGCATTTTCAGAACCAGTAAATTTTGGTACCCCTAGAATCAAAGAATGTTTAAGCTCAAAATTTCCTTCAACTTGTGGATATACGATGACAAAAGGTTGAACAGTTCTAGTTGGGTAACATTGATCCCGAAGTGATAAAGGTCTATCCATTTCAACATTGAGATTTGGAAAGTTGTGATTAATTCGATTTTGATCCATCTTGTTATAAAAAAATTAATTTATTTGACACAAGTAGCTGTTTATTACAAAATAAATAATGTACTCAAGTATATATTATTAGTTGATAATCTCGATTTGAAGGGGGAAGAGGGTCTTATGGTCGTTCACGTATAGTATAAATACTAAGGGATACGACCAATGTTTTACGGGTAGTATGCAACCTCTTTTGCTAGAAGTCCAATAAATTGAACTAATATATATCTGCGATCAAACCCTTGAGACAATCAATTTCATAATATACACTCTAGTAGTTAAATACTTTGAAAATCAAGTATTACTGTTGAAAAACGATGAGAATGATGACAATAGTTATGAAAATTTCAGCCAACTACAACAATCAAACAATAACAATTAACAGAAATTAAAAAGTTGTACAAGCAAGCCGCTGCCCCTGCAAAATTTTTTTACAAGCAATTTCTATATATTTTTCTTTGCAGCAGAGCACTTGTAGAGTTCAGAAAATATTACTGTGGTGTATGGCAGTCTGTCGAGAGCAATTGAGTAGCTATAGCGATTAAAATCCAAGTATCTGCAATTTGTTCACCTTTGAATTCCTTGATTGATTTTTTTTTTATTTTTTATCTTTGCTCTGGTCTTTGAACCTTTTTTTAAAAGGAAAGAGAGAGAGAGCAGACAAAAGAATTGGGAAAGAAAAAAGAAACTTCAAAATCGGATTTTTTTTTTTTAAAAATAAACTGACAAACAAATAAGACTCGACCAAAAGAAATATAAAACAAGCAAAGTATCTCAGCTAGACTCAACAAACCAGAAATAAAAAAACTCAAAAAAAGAAAAAAAATTAGATTCAAAAAGGAAAAGATAAAGAAAAAAACAAGCTTGTCACACGCCAAGAATTTACACGCACTCGACTAAGTTAAAAGTCCACGCAGTCAAAAGTAGGGCGATCAGTTAAGAAAATGAACAATCAGATTGCTTCCCAAATTTAAAAACAAAAAAACCAAAAATATAGAAGCACTCAAATAAAAGCAACCAGCGTCCAAATATACTGCTCAAACCTAAATCTCGCCCCTTCCCCAAAATATGAATGGGTTTCTTTCCCCAATTAAACAAAAAATAAAATAAAACTACGCACACAAAAAATTAAATCGGGAAACTCATAAAAATTAGTCAATAGATAAATGACGCCCCCCTTTTCTTCTTTAAATGCATGCTCCTTGTTTTCTTTTCATAATACCCAGCACTCTGTTAATTCCTCAAAAATTACACCCAAATTAACATTTCAATGGACTGAACAAAAAGTCTCACGCCCCTTTTTTATTTTCTGGAAACAATTCACGCAAGATTGGCTTGCAATTCTGATTTCTAGATTTTTTGTTGTGACAAGTGAAAAGGTGGAAGGTTGAGAGACGGCGAAGTTGTTCGGTGGTTGGTATCTCAGAGGATATTGGCGGTTCTGAGCATCTCGGTGTAGGGAAGATGTTGATGTGAGGTTGGCGAATAACGGTGTGAGTTTGATTGTGTGAACAGTTGGATCTGTGGTTTCGGTTTACGAATTGGGTACTGATGGGATAAGGCTATAGCGATTTGGATATCTGCTGTGATATTGGAGTATGGATGCGATTGTGGTACTGTGGTGGAATGGTTGATGTGGGTAATGGTCTGAAAGTGGTGATCCGAGATGAAGGGTGATGTGGTTTTAGTAAATGGCAGATGAGAATATAGAAGGAAGAAAGAAAAAAAACGGAAAGGGAGAAATTTGTATTTTTTTTTGTTTGGTTAGACCAGTTAAAGAAGAAGAAAAATGTACAGATTTGATTAAGTAAAAAGGGAAAGAAATAAAAGAAAGAGAAAATAAAATGTCAAAGGTAGAAAATCAATGAAATTGACAGTTTTTTTTTGTAATTAAATCAAATGTAAAAAGATGGAAGAAAATAAAGAAAGGAACCGGAAAAACAAGCAAGTTGTAAATGCAAAGGGGAAGAGAAAAAAATTGAAAGAAATAAAGGAAATTGCAAAAATGGGATGGAATAAATGACAAAGCAGAGAATTAATTACAAGGCAGAGAAGGGAAAGATCTTAAAAGAGAAAAGGTAATTTTTTTTGTTTTTGTTTATTGTTTTAAAAGATTGAACAATTGGAAAGAAGTAAAAGGAAGGAAAGAATAGATGGAAAGAAATTAAAGAAAATTGAAAGATTTTTTTTTAAGACGTATAGAGGAAGAGAGGCTATGTACTGAAATAGGAAAGAAATCGTGAAATTGGCAGGTGATTGAAAGAAAATGAAAGGAGATCGAAATAGGGAAAGAAATAAAAGGGAGAACAAAAACAAAAAGAAGCTAAGAAAATAGGATTTTTTTTTTTTTAAAAAAAAATTGTTTTGAAAGTAGAGAAGGAAAAAGAAATATAAAAGGAAAAAAAATGAAAAGGGGGGAAGAAATAAATGACAAAAAAAGGAGAAGATAAAATCAAGGAAATTCGGTAAGTTTTTTTTCTCTTTTCTCTTGCTTAGAAGATTATAGTGTCAACAATTAATTCCAATCCAACTAATCAAGATTTTTTTAATATATATACAAAATAACAAAAGGAAATAAAATAAAATAAAGACTAACACGAATCAGAAATTAAATGAATAATAAAATTTAACTGTTACCTCCCTGGCAACGGCGCCAAAAACTTGTTCGACGCTTTCCTATGAATTAGAAAAGCGTGATTTATAAAATAATACTGCAAGCGCACAGATCATGTAGTATGCAGGTCGAATCACAGGGAGATAAATTAAAAAAATTTATTTATAGAATTTCATGGGCGAGTTAGACGACTTTTGAGATTTGGTTGAAAATAGAACAAGTGAAATTGCAACAATTAGGATTATCATTGAAACTAATCAAATGATTAATTATTAATGAAAGTAAATTGCAAAACAAGAATAAAAATGCAGAAAACAAAAGTGCAGAATAGAAATAACAACAGAAATAAGATTAGGGTTACCGCTGAATCTTATCAGACGGTCAATCACTAATGAACATTTAAATTGCAAAGACAACTTATGTTCTACCAAATCTAATTGTATAGATGGCACAAGTTGCTTGTAAATAAAAAAATGCAGATTTAAATAAAATGAACTTTATTGATGGAGAAAAGAAGTAAAGAGTATGGGATTTACATTGATACAAAGGGTATTTATAGGAGATGTAATCTTCTTCCTGTGAGAATAATTGGGCCATGAATGAATCTCTTGAAATAATATATTTACAATTAAAAGAGATAAGATATGCTTGAGATATTCCATGCAGCTTCCCTTTTTTGATTGGTGACATGTGGCAGGTTGATCTTATCCTTGGAGTAATTCATTCAAATCTTCTTTTATATGGAAGTTGAAAATGATTGGTTTAATTTGAGAAGAATATGCTAGCTTATTCCTTAAAATCATTATTATTGCATACATTATATACATACATAAGAATATATATATATATATATATACACACACACACATAACATATCACTATTCCATGTATTCTCCAGAGCAAATAAAACGGTGTGTATAAATTTATGCTCCCTTCTTCAGTAAAAAATAAGGCTTTGCCAAGGATCGAACTCAGGTCTCTTCATACAAATTCCTATGCCTTTACCAGTAAGCTACGACTTCTTTTGGGATTGACAAAGTGTTGACATAAGGAAGTAGCTTTTCTTTGCAATTGACATTTAGTTGAAATGAAGGACGCATTAACTAGTAATCTGTAAAAACACATAAAAATACCCAAAGTAATATTTATTTATTTTCAAAAGATAAGATATAAGAGCATAAAATAAAAACATTTCTGTGCTAATCACCACTACACAATCCGAACTAAATAATTTGATTTTCTCTTTATTTTCGAATTTTGTGGTGGAAATCAGGGTCGCTGACCTATTTGGGATGTCGCTAAACTCATATATATGTACATATATCTACACCCCCCAGGAAAGACGGTCCATCATTGTCTTATATATCTACATATATCAAGAGCACCTCAAACAGTGCAACATCCCTTTAGCCTTCCCGATTTTCACCATATATCCCGGTGTCTCTCTCTCTCCCCACTAACGTATTTTAATATAAACGAGTGGGGGAAATATGAAGGTTAAAGAAGTGATTTACATTCTCGTTTCACTCTCTTTTCACTAATTCTCTTTCCTCCCATTAAATTATTTAACTATAAATGTGTGATTGTTATTGTGGTGCAAAAGGGGATATACAAAAGAGGGGGGCCATATAACTCATGTATATATATATATATATGTGTGTGTGTGTATATATATATATATCAATGTTATCAAGGTGTGCGCTTAGGCGCTCCTAAGCGCAGAAAAAGCCAAGGCTCAAGGCTTGCGCCTTTTTGTAGTTTGAGGCGCCCTTTTTGCTAAGTTCAAAATTTTGTTTTTAAATAGTTAAATAAAAATTTTGATTGATCAATAAATTATAAAATATGGTTTAAAATTTAAATCTTATTAATAAAATATGTAGATAATTGATTGAATTATAAAATATGATTTAAAAATTAATTATTAGTTAGTAAAATAGCAAATCAAATTCATATAAAAGGCACACAAAAAAGCCTCAGGCTCAATGTTTGCGCCTTGGCTGCTATGATATATATATATATATATATATATATTATGAATGCGTGTGTATGAAGCATAACAAAATTAATATTTCTTGTTGAGACCGGTACAGTTTATATAGTATCTTGTTGAGACAGTTCAAAATGTAATTCTTGTATTGGAAATCCGAATGCTTCCACACATTAATTGCATGAAACACTTCTTTATGCGTCTTCTTAATCTGGCCCGGTGCAAACACGTGTTCCTGTTCTTCAAGATACCTTTTCTAGACCCTCATCGTAGTCAAGGTAGAACGATTGTATTTGCTGTGTTTGAAAATCGTCATCTCTTTGGAACGAATCACGTTTGTTGTGAGTATTAGTTTTTGTTGATAATTCTACCTCCATCATTTTTATTTCAGTAAAAAATGGGAACTCTTAGGTTGTAGGGACTTAATTATAGGCACAGTTATGAACAATGATAATCAGTGTTTTAGCATACAAATTTCAAGCATAGGGAGACACACAATCACCTCACAAGTGTGTAATGATTGTAAATAGTATAAAAGAGAAAATGAATTGAAAAGTGTAACGGCCCGGGGGATTCGCGACCATGGTTATCGACATAAAATCAATGTCGACTATCCAAGCATCGGAAATACAAGATAGTTAATAGAAAGAAGTTACAGGGTGAGAATAGATAAGATGGAAAATTAGAATAGAAGAAGGAGAAGAACATAACAACAGAATCAGAGTAACACGAATCTCACAGCGGAACTGATAAAATATAACATAACTTTGAAATAAAACTATTTTATGCATAAAATAACATTTATCGGAGTACAAAACTTACAACACAGCGGAAATAAACAATTGCTATAAAATTCTGAAGCCTCCTGTTCCAAGCTCTCAGTATATCTGTAAAATCCTGATTACTTGACTATTGTACAAAATTGGGCACCCAAGAGTTTAGGGAAAACAAAAACAAAATAAACTTAGGGTCAGTCATGGGATTGGTGCGAGTAAACAATTTAAAACAGCTTGAGAAAATAAACGATATCTCATAAGACCACGCCGTATAACACGGAACGGGTTTTTCCCTTACGAGAATCCAAAACACTTGATTCAACATTTCAAAAATCCTTTTGGAAGAACCGATAATCTTTATATCAAACCCTTTTGACATTATAATAGCGCCTATCAACCACAATATAATAATCATCTAGCAGAACGCTTTCATCTCACGTTCCATATAAATAATGTATAATCAAAAACCGTGGGCGCTTATTGGTAAATGAATTCCAACTGGCAAGGTATGGGACCACCTTCCGACAGTGTATCTCTAGAGAGGAATACACCGGGTCCAACAAGAACGTCTTGTAACCCAGGCTAAACATGACCAGTCACTCATTTCCCTTGAGTGGACCGAATGTATTATCACCAACGGTTGGGAGCAACCGTTTCCCGAAAGGGACAGCATCGAAATAGATTATAGAAGTAAATGGAATTTATCTTGATCGGGTGACAATACATCCTAATTGGCATCTAACCACTTAGTCATGCGACCTACCCGATTTTATACCATTCCGGTTTGTGAGGCTTAAGGCCAAAACGTACCGATCACACCTTTATTTACTTTGAATGTCACATCGTCATACCCGCCAAATCACAAATTGATTTCCGCAAAAATACAACGGGTATACAGCTAAGAGAAACGAATTCCTCCGCCACCAAACGTAAGTATGTTTGAAGGGATCAACTTACGCGATATATTAAATATACTCTGTCACACATTCTTCCATATAGGTCATCCTGGGACAGGACAGACTGAAGGTACTATTCTGTAAATCCATCTTAGGCAATTTCTACCTAGGATTTACTAAATAGCCATTGCATAACTTCGTCTTCAATTATCTTCATCATATTTGATTTGCAACACTAATGCCATACGGAGTGGTTTTCAGATAATATATCTGATCCCGATCTCTCCGTGTTGACAATGGAAATGGTCAAAATCTTTGATAGTCGGTGATTTAAATGTCAAAGGAAAACATGTGTACAAACAACGGTCGTATTCCCAAATGGAAATCTTACCGATCAATCATCATTTCATTTCCCAATTTCCCAATTTCCCATTTATCGTTTCCATATATTCATAAAAAAAAATTCTAAAATTAGAAAATATACGTTATTACTTTGGAAAACATTTCCATTTCTGATTCATGCATCAATATCTTCCCACCTCTATCAGTCTCTAACTGTAAATTAGTAAGAGAACAACTTCCAAAGCATAAACCCCAAAGGCCGAAACCAACATTAGATCGATATCCAGAAATCTATTCAACTCAACTAATTTCCAGTCAGTTTCTAATTTCAGTAATTCCATTTAAATTCCTAATTCAAACCACAAATTCCTTTATAATATTTTATCTGCAAAATATTTACTTTAGTCTAATTTTTTACATAGAATGTGAATAATATTTCTTTATATAATCAAAACAGTTTGATTTCGTATTTAAAACCAAATATTCAAATTCTATTTATATTTTTATTTGTAGAATTATTCATACAAATCTCCTTTTTATTTCTAACAATTAAATCTCATTTATAATTCCCTTTATATAATTCTATTTATTCTACACAAATCCTTTTATATAATTCTTTTCATTATATATATATAATTTTATTCATTTTATATAAATCTTTTTATATAATTCTATTCATTTTATATAAAGCCTTTTATATAATTCTATTCATTTTATATATAAATACGTCATTTTCAATATTCACTTTGAAAAATTCCTTTTTACATTCCAGTATCTCATATGGTATTAAAATACCAAATAACATGACCAGTGTCATCATAATCAATCACAGATTATATATCACATCATATATCACAATATATGGAAACAAACAGTATTATAAATATTAAGGAATCCAGTTGGATCCCTCCAACCCATTTCCCTGCATCCACAGAAGTTAAGCAATATAAATAACATCGATTTCATTTCAATATGAAATATTCTGATAAACAGAATCAATATTTGATTAACGATTTATATATATATCGTTATCTATAACTTCAACCAAGCAATCAACACACAGCAATAAATCATCATTTACCAATACTAGATTTTATTTTTAAAAGTATAAACTTTACAGAGTTAATGAAATTTACTCGCATTGGACGGTCATCGATAAATAACGATAACTGTTGGTTGACTCAGACAGACAATTTATTTAGCTATAAATTGTAATGAGCTCCAATTCACTCTCGGTCAGTTCCATCGTGAAGTATTTGTCAAGACGGTTCCAACACCTCTTGTTTCGTCAGATTCTGATAACGTATGTGATAGTTATCAATATTACAAGTTTATACTATAAAAAAATCATTAACGTTTATATATTCATTAATTAATCCATGTCATTACCTTAATTGTTTTTCTTCGCCAAACGAAGAAATTAAATCCCTCTCTTCCCGTTTATTGCTTTACCACAGCCGACCCTTTCTAACGCTCATTCCTTTCACAGATCACCAACTATTTCCCAAATTAAACCGTAATCCTCCTAATTAACGATAACGCATCCCTTAGTCCTTCTGATAAACCACGTTAAAGCTTTAACCCCCTCCGCTCATCGTTTCTTCCACCGAATCCTGTATTTTCCCCTTTAAAGTAATGGACATTAGCCGATTTTAATTCCCACATTTCTCCTTCGCTAAGCCACCGCTCAACGAACCGACATCACCAAACCCATAAAGCTAAACTCGAATTCAATTTCTCCGGTGCGATTTTAAACCCGCGTATGCAGGTGTCGCGATACCTTGAACATCGGTCCCTTCCAAAAATTCACTACAAGTGTTATTTCACATTACGAACCTGAAAACGACATTAAAAACTTACATCGATGTCTCCTTTCCAAGAAAATCCAAACCCTAGGTCTACTGTACCATATTCGAATACTGGAAAACTGAACCGCACTCTTCAAAACTTATAAGGAAACGAAGGAAATAACATCAGGATACGAGTTAGGAGATTTAAAGGATTTTCTTTGAATTTATGGAAATTTCTAAACTCATGAAATTGGTAGAGAGGAAACAAAAATAACCTGGTGGCTTCATCTGTTGACCACGGGGAAGAATTATTTTAGGGTTGGAGTTGTTGTGGTATTTATAGAAAGAAAAGAATATTTTTTTATTCAATTATAATATTAATTTATAATGAATCGCTACTTATTTTACTGTTTAAAAATTTATACGATCAAGTACAATATCCAAATTCAATAAAAATGGGCATGCAGTTACAGTTTGACATTACGGACCCAACGAAACTTGTTTCGTCGAATTCCGACTCCGTTTGCTCACACAACATATTTTTAAAGTTAGAATATTGACTATTTTTCACATTAAAATCCTTTATGGCCACATACTAACTCCAAAAATCACAGAAATTGAAATATAGCAATAATTTAATATTCCAGATTCAACAAAATTAGTTTCATCGAAAACGGAGGTCGTTTGCAAAACTAGCTATTTTAAAGCTCTAAATAAACCAATTAAATATTAATATATTTAAAAACAATTTAATTTGATATTAATAAATTAATATTGTCGTAAATATCCCTATAGAATATCATATTGCTCTAAAACAATTATATCAGAATTTATAACTCGATATTTCAAATCCGGATTAAATCGATATCCAATTTATATTAAAAATCCTTTTATAATATAAATAAATTGTTATAAATTATAAAGGAATTCCATAGCGACTTTTCGAAAATTTGATTTGGACATAACTCACAATCTACACGACAAAATCTCGATTTTTCTCTTCCATTAGAAAAATATACTTCACCAGCTCCGAACGTTTCTTATTTCACAGAAATCCGACTTAAAATGGATTTTGCATATTCGTTTAAAGTTCGAATTGCCAAATTACGAACTGCTGCGCCATTTCGAGCTCGATTATAATTATAATATAAATTATATATTCAACAGACATTTAAAAATAAATTCGTTAATATAATTCAATTCTAAACTGAATTATATATTTTAATTTGTCCAATTCACACAATATTGCCATTTCAGCTAATTCTGATTATTTCAGAATTAAATATATTATTTAATTATTATATTAATTAAATAATCAAAGTTATTTAATTTAAACCATTAAATTGCCAAACCAATATTTAAATAATTATATAAAAATTAATTATTAAATGGTTAAAAAATACGGGTCATTACATTCTTTTCCCCTTAAAATAATTTCGTCCTTGAAATTGCTAAGGTAGAAAACAAACCCTATTAACTAGGTTAAAAATTATTTGTTTATCTGTTATCTTCAGTGTCATAGTACCAATTAAATACTAAATCATTTTTATTAACATAAATTTTCAAAAATCCTGAAATTTTTCTAACAACTGAAATTTCTGAAAAATTTCACCAGCACCTCATTTGTACGGCTCAATCGGTACAACTATAACTCGCCTCACTAGGCCTTCTCCAATCCAAAAGAAAACCAAACAGCCAATCGGCTCATAAGTCTCATACCCAATATAAAATATAAACTTGTACCTTTTTGTCGGACATATCATTATATTCTTTCCATCTGTTACCAATTCAGCAAATACCAAGGTCATCCCAATCAAACTCAAATCACATTTATCTCCAACACAACCATTCGCTTATCCAAGCCAAATTCAATTTCAAATTCAAGTTTCATTATTGATTCCAAACTCATAATTCGCTAATCTGGTTCCATTTCAAATTCCTATATATCTCCCAATTCAATTACTTAACCAAGTTAAGTTACATTCCACAAAATTTACTAGCTAATTAATTCCTCTAATTAGTTATCTTTATCTCAGAACTTTAATCCGATTTTCATTTGAAGAATCAAACCATCTACTTACCTGAGTCCAATTATATTTCAACATCCAATTTTACTCGTTGTTTTCTATTTCAATTCAATTTCCATTTAATGGGGTTTCAATTCAATTCATATTTGCTTTCACAAATTTTTATTAAATTTGATTTCCATTTAAACAATCTTTCCTGGGGTTTTAGACAACTTACCCTTTTCAAAATCAAAACAACTTGTTTTCTCAAAACATTTCCAATAATAGTATCTTTGGTAGTAATTCACCACTTACAAACTCGAAAATGAACACTGATGATGTGCCCAGCATCATCAGAGTTATTTCCCAGTGACTGAAGTGAGTTCAATACTATATCACTTTTCAAAACCATTATTAAGCACTTCCAATTTGAAATCTATTTCAAAGTACCATTCACAATGCTTGTAAAACAAAAATCTCCAAGGATTTTAAAATTCACGTATATTTAATCCAAATCCGTTCACAAAAACCTTTCTAAATTTCCAGGGTTTTAATTTCGATTCTGATTTAAATTCATATTTAATTCATCCCGTAACACTTACATGAATTTTGATTGGTAATTTACATAACCGTTTCAATTATAATCTTATTCGATTATAATGACAACCAATACATCCAATATGCTATAATATTTCTAGTATCAATCATTCTTTTGTATCAAAACAAACTTTGGATACCCTCTTTCAAAACATACTGTGTCGGTTCATCGTATTCGAGTGTTTAGAAACTCCTACCGATACAGTGGATCAAACTGATCGACCAGAACTTATAAACAACTCAACCAATAAATCTCCACAATATAAAACAATTTTTATAAAATATACAAATATGTTCTCTAGTATATATACACGCAACTCAATCTAGGGCATTACTAACCCCATCTCTACCGAGTCACACCACAGAGCCAAGGTAATTACTTAACCTTTAGCTATGATACCACTATAACGGCCCGTGGGATTCGCGACCTTGGTTATCGACATAAACTCAATGTCGACTATCCAAGCATACCGGATAGTTAATAGAAAGAAGTTAGACGGTGAGAATAGATAAGATAGAAAATTAGAATATAAGAAGGAGAAGAACATAACAACAGAATCAGAGTAACACGAACCTTACAGCGGAACAGATAAAATATAACATAACTTTGAAATAAAACCAGTATATGTATAGAATAACATTTATCAGAGTACAGACACAGCAAAAATAAACAATTGCTATAAAATCCTGAAGCCTCCTGCTCCAAGTTCTCAGTATATCTGTAAAATCCTAACTACTTGACTGCCGTACAAAATTGGGCACCCAAGAGTTTAGGGAAAACAAAAGAAAAATAATCTCCGGGTCAGTCATGGGACTGGTGTGTGTAAACAATTTAAAACAACTTGAGAAAATAAACGACCTCTCATAAGACCACGCCGTATAACATGAAACGGGTTTTTCCCTTATGAGAATCAAAAACACTTGATTCAACATTTCAAAAATCCTTTTGGAAGAACCGATAATCTTTATATCAAACTCTTTTGATATTATAATAGTGTCTATCAACCACAATGTAATAATCATCTAGCAGAACGCTTTCATCTCATGTTCCACATACATAATATATCATCATAAACCGTGGGCGCTTATTGGTTAATGAATTCCAACTGGCAAGGTATGAGACCACCTTATGACAATGTATCTCTAGAGAGGAATACATTGGGTTCAACAAGAACATCTTGTAACCCAGGCTAAACATGACCGGTCACTCATTTTGCTTGAGTGTACCGAATGTATTATCACCAACGGTTGGGATCAGCAACCGTTTCTCGAAAGATAAAGCATCGATATAGATTATAGAAGTAAATGGAATTTCTCTAGATCAGGTGACAATACACCCTAATTGGTAGCTAATCACTTAGCCATAGGAACTACCCGATTTTATACCATTCTGGTTTGTGAGGCTTGAGGCCAAAACGTACAGATCACACCTTTATTTACTTTGAATGTCACATCGTCATACCCGCCAAATCACAAATTGATTTCCTAAAAAATACAACGGGTGTACAGCTAAGAGAAATGAATTCCACCGCCACCAAACGTAAGTATGTTTGAAGCGATCAACTTATGCAATATATTAAATACACTCTGTCAGACATTCTTCCATATAGGTCGTCCTGGAACTGGACAGACCGAAGGTAATATTCTGTAAATCCATCTTAGGCAATTTCTACCTAGGATTTACTGAACAGCCCTTGCATAACTTCGTCTTCAATTATCTTCATTATATTTGATTCGCAACGGTAATGCCATACGGAGTGGTTGTTAGATAATATATCTGATCTCGGTCTCTCCGTATTGACAATGGAAATGGTCTAAATCTTTGATAGTCAGTGATTTAACTATCAAAGGAAATCATGTGTACAAACAACGGTCGTATTCCCAAATGGAAATCTTACCGATCAATCATCATTTCATTTCCTAATTTCTCATTTTATCGTTTCTATATATTCATAAATTCCTTATTTTAAAAAATTAAAAAATATACGTTATTACTTTGGAAAACGTTTCCATTTTTGATTCACGCGTCAATATCTTCCCACCACTATTAGTCTCTAACTGTAAATTAGTAAGAGAACAACTTCCCAAGCATAAACCCCGAAGGTTGAAACCAACATATCCAGAAAGCTATTCAACTCAACTAATTTCCAGTCAGTTTCTAATTTCTGTAATTCCATTTATATTCCTAATTCAAACCCCAAATTCCTTTATAATATTTTGTTTGCAAAATATTTACTTTAATCTAATTTTTCACATAGAATGTGAATAATGTTTCTTTATATAATCAAAACAGTTTGATTTCGTATTTAAAACCAAATATCCCAATTCTATTTATATTTTTATTTGTAGAATTATTCATACAAATCTCCTTTTTATTTCTAACACTTAAATCTCATTTATAATTCCCTTTATATAATTCTATTTATTTTATACAAGTCCTTTTATATAATTCTATTCATTTTATAGAAATCCTTCTATATAATTCTATTCACTTTATATAAATCCTTTAATATAATTATATTCATTTTACATAAATCCTTTTAAATAATTCTATTCATTTTATACATAAATATGTCATTTTGAGTATTCACTTTGTAAATTTTCTTTTTACATTCTAGTATCTCATATGGTATTTAAAATACCAAATAACATGACCAGTGTCATCATAATCAATCACAAATTATATATCACATCATATATCACAATATATGGAAGCTAAGAATATTATAAATATTGAGGAATCCAGTTGGATCCCTCCAATTTCTATGCATCCACAAATGTTAAGCAGTATAAATAACATCGATTTCATTTCAATATGAAATATTCTAATAAACAGAATCAATATTTGATTAACGATTTATATATATATCATTATCTATATTTTCGACCAATAAACCAGCAATTCAACCAAACAATAAACACACAGCAATCAATCATCATTTATCAATACCAGATTTTATTTTTAAAATATAAACTGTACAGAGTTAGTGAGATTTACTCACATTGGACGGTCATCGTTAAATAACGATAACTGTCGGTTGATTCAGACAGACAATTTATTTCGCTATAAATTGTAACGAGCATTAATTCACTCCGGGTCAGTTCCATTGTGAAGTATTTGTCGAGATGGTTCCAACACCTCTTGTTTCGTCAGATTCTGATAACGTATGCGATAATTATCAATATTACAAGTTTATACTATAAAACAATCATTAACATTTATATATTCATTAATTAATCCACGACATTACCTTAATTATTTTTCTTCCCCAAACGGAGAAATTAAATCCCGCTCTTCCTGTTTATTGGTTCACCACAGCCGACCCTTTCTAATGCTCTTTCTTTTCACAGTTTACCAACTATTTCCCAAACTAAAACTGTAATCCTCCTAATTAACAATAATGCATCCCTTAGTCCTTCTAATAAACCACTTAAAGCTTTAACCCCCTCTGCTTATTGTTTCTTCCCCCGACTCCTGTATTTTTCCCTTCTACAGTAATGGACATTAGCCGATTTTAATTCCCACATTTCTCCTTCGCTAAGCCACCGCTCAACGAACCGACATCACCAAAATTCCTCTCACCTCGAGCTCATACACTCCATACCCAAAAAGCTAAAATCGAATTCAATTTCTCTGGTGCGATTTTAAACCAGCGTATGCAGGAGTCGCGACACCTTGAACATCGATCCCTTCCAAAAATTCACTACAAGTGCTATTTCGCATTACGAACCTGAAAACGACAATAAAAGCTTACATCGATGTCTCCTTTCCAAGAAAATCCAAACCCTAGGTCTATTGTACCATATTCGAATACTGGAAAACTTAACCGCACTCTTCAAAACTTATATGGAAACGAAGGGAATAACATCAGGAGCTCAAACATACAAGTTAGGAGATTTTTAGGATTTTCTTTGAATTTATAGAAATTTCTAAACTCACGAAATTGGTAGAGAGGGAACAAAATCAACCCGGTGGCTTCATCTGTTGACCACGGGGAAGAATTATTTTAGGGTTGGAGTTGTTGTAGTATATATAGAAAGAAAATAATATTTTTTTATTCAATTGTAATATTAATTTATAATGAATCGTTACTTATTTTACTGTTTAAAAATTCATACGATCAAGTACAATATCCAAATTCAATAAAAATGGGCATGTAGTTACAGTTCGATGTTACGGACCCAACGAAACTTGTTTCATTGAATTCCGACTCTATTTGCTCACACAACATATTTTTAAAGTCAAATTATTGACTGTTTTTCACATTAAAATACTGTATGGCCACATACTGACTCCAAAAATCATGGAAAATGAAATCTAGCAATAATTTAATATTCCAGATCCAACAAAATTAGTTTCGTCCAAAACGGAGGTCGTTTGCAAAACTGGCTATGTTTAAAGCTCTAAATAAACAAATTAAATATTAACATATATAAAAATAATTTAATTTAATATTAATAAATTAATATTATCATATATATATCCGTAGGATATCATATAGCTCTAAAATAATCATATCAGAATTTGTAACTCGATATTTCAAATCCGGATTAAATCGATGTCCAATTTATATTAAAAATCCTTTTGTAATATAAATAAATCATTATAAATTATAAAGGAATTCCATAGCAACTTTTCGAAAATTTGATTTGGACATAACTCATAATCCACATGACGAAATCTCGATTTTTCTCTTCCATTAGAAAAATATACTTCACCAGCTCCGAACGTTTCTTGTTTCACAGTAATCCAACTTAAAACAGATTCTGTATATTCGTTTAAAGTTCGAATTGCCAAATTACGAACTGTCGCACCATTTCGAGCTCGATTATAATTATAATATAAATTATACGTTCAACTGACATTTAAAAATAAATTCGTTAATATAATTCAATTCTATACTAAATTATATATTTTAACTTTTCCAATTCACACAATATTGCCATTTCAGCTAATTCGGATTATTTCAGAATTAAATATATTATTTAATTATTATATTAATTAAATATTCAAAGTTATTTAATTTAAACCATTAAATTACCAAACCATTATTTAAATAATTATATAAAAATTAATTATTAAATGGTTAAAAAATACGGGTCGTTACAAAAAGATATAATACATAAATGTAGAAATTAAACAAACTAATCAATATAAGGAAATTTCGACTTAGGCTTGTCATAAAACCTCCCCTAAAGCTTTATTTTAATTTCACAGGATACAACCGAAAATGATCTACATGAAACTGTGATGGGTATGCTTGCTTTGTGATATAGAGTTGCTTTTGATTTTAGAATAAAACGAGAGAGGAAGAAGACAAAGAGAAGAAGATAAAAAAGTAATGAGAATGTGATTGGGATTCTCCTCTTCTATAGTGTTTGTTCAACGGTCATGTCTCTTGGAATGGTCGTATCTGTTCGTTTGAATCAAGGCGGTTGTTTTGCAACTATAATTCCCATCCTATTGATAATTTTTAATGTTATCTGCAGCGGTTAATGCATCAATAATTTGCAATGTTTTCAGTTACATCAACAAAACAGTAATCTCAGTTTGTATCCGTTGCAAAAATTTATGTCCATTCAGACATGTTTCGCCCGATCAGGCCCGGTAAGGTTTGGAAGAGCAGCGTTGGTATGTTAAATCATGACCATATATGTCCTCTCTTGAACAAAATTATCTGATTTTAAAGGCCATTAGATTTGTTTATCTTTATTTGGAAGATGAAATTCATGGAAGATCTAAAAATTAGGGTTTTTTTGTTTAATTCTGTGTCATCATTTTATGCTGAAATAAAATTCTCCTTTATATGATTTGAAGTTGTCTCCATGTGAATATGTACTTGTGGATATTTAAGTTGTGTTCATTAACAAATTTATTAGTGTGACAAAATGGTTGGCTCATTTGGATGGTGTTTAAGCTAGGGGATATTATGTCACGAATTTGAATCTTAAAACTGTCAATTTGTTGGCACTATCTAATCATGTTAAAAAGATGTTAGAGTGTGTTTGCCGATGAAAATGTCCTTTGCTCGATTGACTTATAGATCAGATACTGCATCAGGCACATTGAATTTGGAAACTAAAAATTTCAGGTTCACTCAACTTGTCAAAACTTCTTGGGTAGCTGCACTAGTTATGTCAACTTTGGGTTATGCTATAGGATGTAATTTCAATAGTTTTTTTTTGTTATAGCAGCTGCCAATCTTTGGTTACAATATCATTATCGGTCAACCAATTACTATTTTTCAACAGCATCAATGTGGCAATAAATGTTTGTGATGGTAAAACGTAATGTGATAATGAAAATTTTACCTTTTGCAATGGTAAAACATATTTTGTTTTCTCAAAACCAGTAGTATTGATAACAAATCCACAACAATACAATAATATTCATAGAAATAATTGTATTATAAGCATTTAGAAGCAAGTACAAAATTAGATCTAGCACAAATATTCAGTTCAGTTGATGTTAATTATTCTTCTTCCTTTCTCATTGATATTCTTTACTAGGTGGCACCATAATGTTCAATGAAAATAAATACAATATAGAAAAATGTTAATTTTTTCTATCAAATATAACTTATCACCACCACCATAATGATTAACTATTTACCAGTATACTAGTCTTTGTTATATCACATAATTAATAATGTTAACAATATGCAACTTTAACTTAATTTTAGTGAGGTACTAAACCAACCTTTGGAAAATGACAGCCCTAGTACAATGAAACTAGTATTGAATGTATAAGTTTAATAATTGTAACAAAAATTTCTTATTCTTATGCAAGCCCTCGAGAGGGTTTAGTTGATCCATGATTTATGTTTCATCTTTCTTTTTGTTTGTTTCGAGAAAGATATCGATCAATTCCGATTCTTTCTTTTTCGATTGATTCTTTTCCGATCGAGATGTATACAACACTGTCCTTATGCTATTCTGACTGAACAAATACTGGCAATCAGTAAAATTAGTTTCGGGTATGTTTGTTTAATAAGTGTGATAAACTTGTTCCTTGCTGCATGAATTGAGAAAACCCAGTTAGGCTGTATGAGCATATGACCCTTCATTTTTGCTGATCCTTTCAGGTACCTGTGCCGGTGTTTGTGCAAAAAAAAAAAAGAGCTTGCATTTGGCAATGATATAGATAAAGGTTGCATTATAACAATATCCTTTAGTATATTTTAAATTTATATTTGGGTGAACAATTAAATTTTGGAAATATGCTCTTATAATGCTTACCCGTCTCAAAATCCTTTGGCTCTACCAATAATCTTAGCACTATAAAACTACAGTTTTGCTACTAGGGGAAAAAACAATATTTTTTTATTAAAATGTCAATATAGTATATTATAGGGGTGTTGGATGAATTCAAGGAGGATGATATGCTAATTTGATGTATGAACTTTTCTAAAATTATATCTTTGACATAGGATTTGACAAAAACATTCTCTTATCGTATTAGCATTTTTGATAAAATTAATATTCAAGTCATCCATTATAAAATTATAATACAATTCAAGTCATCGACAAAATACAAACTTTTCAGCGATTATCTACAACTTATAATTCTAAAAGCGATAGTCATAATATGGGATAGACCATCCCCAACGTGGGGTGGGTCATGGAGCAACCCACCCCCAACGGGGGGTCACCACGTCCCTACCGGGTTGCTTTAGCAATCTCGAATGTTGCCAAAGCAACCCGGTTGGTTGCTTTGGTAAAGTAACCATACTCGGGGCTTATTTAATGTCGGCTAAGGGTAGCCGGCTTTAAATAAGCCGGTTAAGGTGGAAAAAGTTTCCACCTTAATCGGTTTATTTAAAGCCGGATAAGGGGGATGGAATTATTTCCTCTCCCACCTTAGCCGGCTTCAAATAAGCCGTCTAGGCGCAATGGCTATTTTAAGAGTCGTTGCTCCCTTCCCGCTTCAGTTTTCCATACCTTTTTCATCTATATATACAACCTATTTTTCAGTTTCAATACACACAAATTTCTTCTATTTTACTCAACCTTCAAACTACTATAATATACATTATCGAATTGCAATGTCGAAGAATATGAGCAGCAAGGATATCAAAGGAAAAACGAAGATGTCTTCACAAAGCAATCTGAGTCTGTACCATTTTGTTCAAAAGCAGCAAGGTTTTCAAACGCAAACTTCTTATCAGCGCATCGAACATTTTAATTCAGGTATAACGCAAAACACTTCAAATTGTTATCTTCCGCAACAGAATCAGAACTTCTATCAGTCACAGCAAAATTCAATTCATTTTCAAAACACTCAAGTTTCTACTATGGCCATAAACCCACATTTCAACAATCTTATATCAATCAACCTTAATTATCTCCTAGCAGCCAATAACAGTCGACCTTTCCAAATACTTCTCCTAATATTTCCAGAAATTTGAACTTGTTATATGGTGATAATAGCGTTGAAAATGACGGAATGTGAATTGATATCAATGAGATTCCCAATAGATTTACCACTCGCCCGGCGGAAAAGGTTGCGAAAATGGTAAAATGGTCACCTGCAGAACAAGTTGAATTGGCTTTTTGTTTGGTTGAGTGTTCCAAAGGTAACCGGAAAGGCACAAGTCAAAGTGAAAGTTCATTTTGGAATTCGGTTTGTAAATTATTCAATGGTCGAAGTCCATATAAGCCTCCAAGATCAGCTGACCCTTTAAAGCAGTCATGGAAGAGAATCAATTCCAGTTGCCAACGTTGGATATAATGGCCGCCTTGACTAGTAGACAACAAAGTGGAGAAAACGACAGGGATCTGATACAAAATTATAAAAAGGTTTTTTTCGTTTCTCTTGTTTCGCGGTATTTTCGTTTACATTAATTTTTATTATGCAGCTTAGTAAAGCAAATGAATTGTATATGTCCAAATCAAACAACCAACCGTTCAATTTGCACAATTTTTACGACATACTTTCTCGGGAAGAAAAATGGCGCAATGTGCGTCAAGAGCATACAATACAGTGATTTATGCCACTCAGACCGACCGGAGAAATTAGCGCTAGAAGATTAAATTCACAAGAAGACATCCTTTTACAACCAGTTCAGGTGGTAGGCCACCTGGAAAGTGCAAAGGAAAAAAAAAGACAACGAAAGATTACAGCCAGTATTACGAGCAACTTGATGGATGTATGGCAACTGCGCAGGAATAAACTAACCAGTACATGGAAACAAAGGAAGCACCTAGAACAGAGAGAAGAGAGAGAGCAGAGGAAAGACAACGACGATATAAAGAGCTTCAACAAATGAGAATCAACGAATTGGAGTTAAGAAAAGCCAAGTTAGCTCGACAACAAAGTGCTGATGATTTTTCTCTTATGAGTGTCAAGCTAAATGATCTAAATCCAATACAAATGAGGTATATGGAAAAGCGGCTTGAAGAGTTCGAGAAAAGTAACGCAGATTAGGCCGTTTCATTGTTAGAGTATGTTGCAATTTCATTTCAGTTGTATTGTAGATGTTGTTATTTTAGTTTCTTAGTTCCATTGTTTTAATTCATGTTTTTAATTAACTTGTATTAGCAGGTGTACTGCTTAAAGTTGAATGAACATTCAGTTGTACCCATATTACAAAATTGTCATAATAAACCAAGATGTAGAAGTAGAGTTTATAGCAAAACAAAGCATACAATCATTGATTTAAAATAAAATAGAAACTACTCATACGTACTGACACTTGTACTTCTATGATAAGGGTTTAACTCTAAACATTTATTGCTTAATGAACTATTGGTTTCCCGCATGTTCCCAGTAGTGCTCTACTAGCTCTTTTCGTAATTCTAGATGAGCTTGTGGATCTTGGACCTCTTCCAGTCGTTCCAAATATTCTGCAAATGTATTTGGGTCTTTATATGGGTTTTTTCGTAAATTCCACTACAATGTCTGGGTAGTTTCGAAGCTGGAGATCATATCCTCCTCGTTCTTCTTCAACAATCATATTACGTAAAATAATACAACAGCACATGATGTCAGCTATTACTGCTTTACCGTGGTAGTGTACTTCCTTCCAAAGTATATGAAACCTTCCATGCAGTACTCCAAATGCTTGTTCAACATCTTTCCTCAAACTCACTTTCTGTTTCGTGAACAAGGCTTCTTTTGCGTTGTTTGGTTTTTTCTATGCTTGCACGAGCGTCTTCCATTCTGGATAAATTCAATCTATAAGATAATAACCAATATAATGATCCTTGTCTCCAATTTTGTAGTTGCACGGAGGTGAAAGGTCATTGTACAAATCGTTAAATAAATATGACTATCATAATACATTAATATTGTTTAGAGAACCAGGAATGCCAAAAAATGCATGCTATATGTAAAGGTCGAACGAAGCAACAGCTTCTAACACCATTGTAGCCTTTTTCATATGACCTTTGTATTGTCCTTGCAACGCCACAGGACAGTTTTTCCAGGTCCAGTGCATAAAATCCAAGCTTCCCATCATACCTGAAAATTCACGTTTAGCTCCCATTGCTAATAGTCTCACAATATCATGAGGTTTTGGAGATCTATGATACTCTTCACCGAACTCACGTACGATGGTTTTGCAAAATTGTTTCATACATTCTACTGATGTTGACCCCCTAATTCTTATTTTGTCATCCAGTGAATCAGCAAAACTACCATAGGAAATCATATGTAGTGCGGCCGTAACCTTCTGAAGAGGTGAAATCCCCAATTCGTTAATGCATTTTTTTAATATGTGCAAACTATGTTGGTTTCAGAAACTTTGTTAAGTACTCGAGTAAATACCCTTTTTGACATACGAAATCTTCGACGGAAATATACATCTACGTATACTGTATTTGTCACAAAGTAATCTTTGACTAGTTGATTGTGACCACTGGGATAGTCGCGTCCATATCGCATATCTTTTCAACCGTCCAAGCTTCCACCTTGGATTGTAGTTGAGCTTTCAGCAATATCTCGTTCTATCGTGTATCTTGTTTCTTTTTGAAATGATTGTTGTTGTTTGTTACTTTGTTCAACATACTCGTCTGGCGTTGACGAGGAGGAAGAGCTTGAGGTACAACACCATATCCTTTTTAATGCACTTATTTATATTCTAATCGATGTTCAAGTTTTTTTGTTTGGCAGAAAGAAGAGTAGCGTACTCCAATTTAAAGCAATTTACATGTGAACATGGACACTTAATGCCCTGCACACCGTTTGTCATTTAGCTCCCTATCCTTTACTTTAATTTTTGGTTGGCAGAAAAAAGAGTATGACAAATAAAGACACTATCCCTTACTTTAATTTTTGTCTTGTAGTGTAATTGGGTAAGGTCACGAGAGTTCACAGATTGATTCACTTCTCAGTCAAAGCCATAAATTTATGTCAGTTCAATCACTTTATGTAGCGTTGTGTAAGTGATTCCCCTGCAAACATTATATAGCACTAGTAAACTTTATCCTTGATAGGACTTTATCACTGAAAACAAAATATTGCACTATTAAAATTTATCTTTGTCAGTGATTCCACTAGTGTGCTTTTTTAAATGAAGTAATATGTTTGTCCACTAGTTACCCTCAGCCTCATAATGTATACGGAGTAGTCATATCACTTCAGCCTCATGATTAACTTTACTTTTAGGGGTCTTCACATGTGCACAGGTAACCCTGCACTGATTAGTCTTATGAAGAAAGGGTAATAACTCGTTACTTTATGGGGTCATCACATGTATCAGATAATAACTCTTTTGCTTTAAATACTATACAATGGATTGCCTTTAAAATACCTATTAATTTGGCACTGAAAGTTTTGTGGAAGGTTCAATGGGAGATTGGGTAATCAGTGATGAACAAATCGGAAAAATGTTTAATGAGTACGAACAAAACCAAGATCACCAAAATGAGGTAGGGTTCGTGCCGGACACACAAATAAACGAGGTGCGCGAAGAGGTTCCTGGTCTTCAATTATGAGCTACAATGCCACGACCTACTAGATGTGTACAAGTTCAACCAGTTCGTGGTAACCATAGAGCCACTTCTTCCTTAGCTTTAACTAACAAATATTCTACAGATGAATTACTTATCCTCGTGAAAGTGTATATTGAAGTTGAACGTCGAGATACGTTATTGATTAAACGAGGTGGTGGTTTAAGCCATGAAGATTTTTGGGAAATGATCGCAATATTATATAACAACCACCATAGGTGTCCTGTTAGAAGATCAACATCTGAAATCCATTTAGCTCTCTGTCATTTTGTAGAAGCTTACGATCGTTACCATATGATTGTCCACACAGTGGAAGATGAATACATACTTCAAGCTTCTCAAGCAACTTTTGATTCTCGTTACTTGTTTGAACAATGGACGAATTTCATGGGTCACAAAGCATACAAGCTTCGCTATAGTTGGCTAACCCAAACTCGGGATGAGTAGGTGTGTATTGAAGGTTTATGGTGTATGTATCCTAATTTAAATTTTCTATGTTCTAGCTATAGTTCGCTATAGTTTATGGTCTAGCTTGTTGTATCCTAATTTTAATTTTCTACGTTAGGGGTAATGTTGCTCTTTATATGTTGTTATTTCCAGCTTGTTGTATCCTAATTTAAAGATTCTATTTTGGATGTAATGTTTCTCTTTATATGTTTTTATTTCTAGCTTGTTGTATCCTACTTTTGATTTTCTATGTTGGTTGTAATGTTACGATTCTTAAGAACTGTCAACAAATTGTTCACAACTGAGAAGCTTGCAACAACAACAATTACAACATTAAGAAATGCCAAACTACAATAATACGAACTACAACAACTCAACACGCAAACGTCAAATTCAAAGTACAATAAAAAAACATGAAGATAGTTTCCATGTACACCTACCACGGACGTGGGAAAAATCCAGCTCTAGTTGCATCAGCAACATCCTTGTTCAAGCGTCTTATTTCGGCTTGCGTTTCTAGCGCATATTGAACTCCACATTCGCACATCGGAGGGTCAATCCATTTCTTAAAGTAACAACAATCAATTTCACTAGGAAAAACCTTATATTCCTCATAGGCTGCACAAACGAAAAATCGATGGCCTGCATTATTTTCGTTTTTTGAAACAACCACGACCGATACTTCTGCACAAAAGCATAAAGGGTTGGAGCCACCCGGACCTAGCGGCTCGACAACGCGCCCTTAAACTACCCTTTCTTTTCCAGATCGTTGATTTGATACCACTTCGTAGCCATTTTCCAATTCGTCCACGGTAGAGCTTACACTTTTTTCTTCCCGTTTCGACATGCACGAATAAGACAACTATACTATTTTCTTTTCAAGTAGAAGGTTGAAATGGTGAAAAGGAAGGAGGAGGCGGCTGGAAGAATAAAAATTGCGAGTTAGGGTTTAGCCTGCTTCAGAGAAGCCGCTGTATACAGAGAAAAATAGGGTCTTCCCCAACCACATATAATTTAAACATTTCAATACACAAAGGAGTTAAAAAAACAGGGTCGTCCACAGCTACATACAATTTAAACATTTCACTACACATGGCAAGATAATGTCATGTGTCAGCGTATAGTGTAGATTCTCTATCATGGCTACAGTTTACAGTTTATAGTACATAGTGAAGATTCACTATCACAGATGTTTTGAGCATTGGACTATGCGTAATAGTTTTTTAATTTACTTTACTTTACCTTTTACTTTATGCCCTCATCCATACGTAACATGTAGCAGTGATCATCCATATGTTATTTATATATGGCTTGTTTCCCAGTCATTTGCTACCTCGATTTCTTACTACTCATACAAAATGTCTTCTTGGCCATCGTCTTCAGACTCTGATGAAGCACGGTGTGAACAGGTGAGATTACAGGAGCTTGCGGATGAATTCCCACATCTCAACCTAATAAGACCTCAAAATGAGCAATCGAATAACCAGGTTAACGCGCATCCTCTACATGAAGCCCCAATACCAAATGTTCAACCGTCATACGAACGGCCGATTGCTCAACCAGAAGAAGAGGTCACATTGTATCAGGTACCTCATGTTCAAATTTCAGGAGCTTGCTACTGCGGTTGAAGTTGTGGTTCGAGCAGATGGCAACAATATCAGTCGCCGCATGAAGAAGTGTCCATCATATCCGAATGGATGCAATTTCACAGAATGGATGGACGAACCTTTGTGCCCACAGGGAATAACATATGCAAACGAACTCGAACAAGAAATTGAACGGCTCCAGAATGTTATGGAATAGTTGCGGGTTAACAATAATTATTAGCCGAAGTAGCATCCCCTGTAGACTCACTAGAGATTGAACGTATCAAGTAGTTTACTTAAGTAATTGTTTCCTGCGTCTGCTTAGACGTTTTAGTTGGTATCTAGTATCAGAACTTGTTGTATCTTTATGGTCTGTTGTATCTGTATGCTTTATGTTAGTTATTAAAAAGGCTCCCTTTAGATTGAACTGAAATTTCCAATTTGAGAATACTCATTAATAATAATAATTTATTATCGTCAACCACATCCAAATGACCTAATATATTTTAATCAGTATGGGTTTATAACGCAACATTGAAACTATAGAGGTATACTGTATCTAATTAATATAAAACTTATATTTAATTTGTATAAAATAACGTTATAACTATGAAACGATCTCATAGCAACTATTTCAAATTTTCATTTGGCCATAACTTACAATATATATGATACAATTCTGTTTTTTCTCTTTCGGTAGAAAATTATAATCTAAAACAATGAAACTTTTCTTGTTTCACAAAATTACGACTTCAATGGATTTTGTAAATTCAATTGAAGTTCAAAACCCCAAATTACGAACTGGAGCAATGTTGTGACTTTGTTTTAAATTAAATAAATATTTAAATGTCAATTAATCATTTAATAAACGAATTCCACATTAAAAATCCATAAATATTTCGAGCTAAATTCATTTAAAATATATCAACAAAATTAATGAACAAACACGCATATTACATATAACAACACAACAGTTGCACATAAGAACGTACAAGCAAATTACACATACAAGCTAATACACATACAAAACATACATCTGAATAAGCTACTAAAAGGGACAACACCATAAAACAAAGATACAAGCAAATGCAACACGAAATGTCTAATATAATAGCTACAACTAATCATCAGCCAGATCCGCAGGCTCCATCTCCACATCCTCATCATCGTCGACCCCTGCGTCGACTCTCGGTCCATGTCGGTACCGCTCCTCATCAACAGTCGTAAGCTCGTTAATACGAATAGTCAACTCATCTAGAGTCCTTTGGTGCTCAAGGTATGTTACCTGTCGGAGTCCTAGCGTCATCTGATAAAGATCCTCATAAGAAAATACAGATGGATCTGGATACTACGTCACCACCGACCGTGGTATATCAATATATATATATATATATATATATATATATATATATATATATATATCATATCCGGATGTAGTGTGTATGCCAATAGTCCAACTGTAGTTTGGCATCTGTGGAGCCTGTGGAGCCTAGTAAACCTGCGTGCTTTGTGAAATGCCATGAATGATAGGGGGCACAAGCCCACTTCGAAGTGCAGAAGGTTCAGCCAAATCAACTGATGCAGCATTCACAAAACTCCCTGTATGAGGTGGGGTGTAATACTGCCACCGAAAAGAAATATAATCTCTATCAGTAAGAATGAAATCACTAGCTGGCCACCACTCCTCTGCGTGCTCCTGTAAAGCACTAGTAGTATAAACACTGGGAGTAGCTGTATGTGGGTGTGGATCATCAGGAACAACATCCCCATCATATATCTGTATCCAACAACGTTCCCCTAAATACCAGAAGCAACCTAAACTAGGAGGACAAGATACTAGTGGAAAGCATCTTCCCGAAAGATAAAGAGCATGCACCATGGTGGGATCAGCCAGAAAATGTGAACCATCAAATGGATGCCAAATAACTGCCTCTTGTGTCATCCGAAGCTCAATCTGATTGCGAGCTACAGCAAAAATATGTCATGCCTGTCCTCCAGGCACTTGTCTACGGTTACTGACAGTCCACGCTCGTACTCTGGGAAAGTAAACAGCTAATGATGGATTCTGTAACAACCCGGAAAATCCGAACCAATTTAAAAATTTTATTTTGGTAATTTTGATGAATTTTGAATATTTAAAATGAATTATTTTAAATAATAACGACAATAAATTTATTTTGAATAGAATTAGAACGTATATATTTATTTGAATCGACGATAGATATTTATTTTCAATTATTAAAAGGAATTGGGAATGGCGCGGTAGTTTGAAAATTCGATTTCAAATTTCAAATGAACGTACACGATTCAAAATAAACCGGATTTTAGTGAAACTAAAAATATTTAAATCTGTTTATAAATATCTTTTTCGTATGAAGTCAGAATTCAACAAATCAAAGTCTGCCAAAATCGTGAGATCGAGCACTTCGCCATGGAACTAACCAAAACCAAAACGGAGCAATTTAGAATTTCAGGGAAAGTTGAGCGCGAACAGAAATTCAAAAATTAAAACCAGTCAATGTGAGAATTCTCTCACTAAAATTTTCTGTACAGTTAATTATATTATAACTGCATATATGAACTGCTCCCCGTCGTCCATAGACCATGGACGACTTGTTTGATTGTATTGTATTGTATTGTGATTGTGATTGTGATGTGGAATTATATATAAATGTGATGTGAATGAAATGTATATACGATACGAAATTATATATATGTATATATGAGACGTGAATGAAATGTATATACGATATGAAATTATATATAAATGCGATGTGAATGAAATGTATATACGATGTGGAATATATATATATATATATATATATATATATATATATATATATGAAATGAAACATATATATATACATATATGAAAATGAAAATATTATATACATGAAGTGAAAATATATATATACACATATGGAATGGAAAAATAAACAATATATATATGGATATATATATATTTATATATGGAAGGGAAAATAAGAATATATATGGAGTATTCAATTTTGATTTGAATTTGAAATGGAAGTTGAAATCGTTTTTGAAACGAATTTAAAGCGATTTATAAAATTCGTTTTAAATGAAAATCGACGAGATAAAATATATATATATATATATTATAATGTCCTGAAGAGAACGCGCCGCGCAGTGGCAGTTTGCGAATTTCGACCATTAACTTCAAATGGACGTTATGGGAGATTCGACCGTCGGATTCTCCTAAAACCGGAACCATTGGGTTCGTATCGAAAAGAGCTTTCCAATGAATACAAGAGATTTGAAATATAACAGTTAGATTTGGAGATATGTCCAAATCAATTTTACAAAAGGTCGCTATGGATGCAGTTCAGTGGCCGTTATTGGAAACCGACTGTACGGGCGATAATAAAATCTGGAAAAATTATGTAAAATCATAATAAATGATTTGGAAAGAGTTGGGATGAAAAATTCCATATTTGAAAGGATAAATATTTTTTTTTATCGAAATGAACTAGTTATTAACTAGAATAATAATTTATTTATTTTTAAATAAATAAATTAGATTTGAAAAATGGTTTTAAAATAACCAGAATTTTCCCAATGATTAAATTGGAATGGATTTGGAATGGAAATAATCTTCGGAATATTTTGATATTGGATTCCGTGATTATACGGATATTGTAGAGGAATTTGGAAGATATATATATATATATATATTGTTATTCCAACACGATATTTGTTGATTTCAGAATTTGATATTGAATATAAGCTGATATAATTTCTATTCAGAGCCTTGTATTTAATATCAATTTAGATTTTGGGTTTGTCATGAACTGTGTTTAAATGACATTAGTTCTTTAACTCGAGTAAAAGCAGGATTAATTTTCAGGAAGTTGAACAATCAGTAAGAAATGATTTTTGGGATTGAAACCAATTGGAGTTTGAATAAATCTTTACGTAGATTAGGAATGAATAAATGGTAATTAAAATTTACCAAAACATGAGGTGTGTTAGAACCAAATATACTTGGTTGTTGACATTGATTTTGATTGATTGACTGTTTGGATTGTGCTCGACCAGTTTGTGAGCAAAATATGCTTTTACATTTAGCATTGGGTTGAGTAGAAATACTGGTATGCTAACGCCTTATGAAACACTTCACGATTTGACTATGAGGTGTTAGCGAAGCTATTGAGTTCATTTCATATTTAATGAATGATTTTGAAATGATATTTTCTTAAATGAAAAGAAATATTTTCCCGATTTTGGACAGGGAATGTTTTATAAAAATGATTTATAAAACAAAAAGGATTTCGAGGGCTAAAACCCGATGATTTCGAAATGATTTGGAAATGTATTATGGTTTAACATTGTAGTTCATCACATATTCGATTAGTTGTTAAAGATGTATCTGTTTGGTGGCGGAGAATTTATTCTCTTGCTTAACACCCTTCTTTGAGACGTATGAGCTCAAAGGTTACGTGATTAATAGTGACTGATCATATGTGTGAATCTCTGATGTGAAGTACTATAGATTTGATTATACTTGTGATTATGTTATGAAATGATTTTCCCTACTTCGGGATATGAAATGGTTTGGTATGTGGCTAAAGATTTGGTAACCCGGTCTACTAAAAGTATGGGTGGGATCCAGTGCCTTAGGGTGAGTGGTCAGTGTGTAGCCTGCTCCATGTATATATATATATATATATATATATATCGAGTTGCTTAGGTACTTGCCCTTTGCCTTGTCTGAGGGAAGCCCGATATTTGGTTGCATACTTGTTTGTATGCATTTGTTTCGGAATTCCTATTTCCAAATGATTTGATTTGAGATCCCGAAGTGAAATCTACTTTGATATAAAAGCTAGATATGTATTTCAAAATGATTTGAAATAAGAAATCGGGAATAAAATCCAAAGGAATAATTTCTGTAAATTGAACTGGATTTGGAAAATCTAAGTGTGGTGATTAATCTAAATGTGTAGACTGACATATTGCATGTTGGTTGATGCATAGTAGATCCATATCTCTATTACTGATTGTTGTTTATACACTGGCATTCATGGGGGTAAACCCGTTCCGCGTTAGAGGCATGGTCCTGTGATTTGCCTTATCATTTTGATAAGTTAATTTAAACTGTAGAGTTTCTCACACCAGCCCCATGACTTACCTGTAGTTTGCTTTTCCCTTGCAAACTCGGGTGCCCCTATTTTCCACACGGGCAGTCGAGTAGTTTGTTTTGCAGATACTTATTTTGAGCAGGATTATGGATTGAAGCTTAAAGTTGTGTCCAGTGCATTTATCGTCTTCCACTGTGTAGTTTTATATTTCCGTTGTGCATTGTATTACATTTATTGTAAAATCATCTTCCGCTGTATTGTTATTTTTCGACATGCTTTGATACCGGCTGTAACGATACGAATTTCGCCTAGACCTAATCGATCGCTAAATCGACTAAGACCGCTCGAATCCCGCATATGCTAACTCTGGGCATATGTAGCGACCCGAACTCCCCCATGAAGGAAAGACCGAATTGTGTTGAGAACAAGATGAATCAGAACACAAACAGAAGAACATTTCATTGTTTATTACAACAGTTCCATCATAATATAAGAATATACAAAGTATGAATAAGTATTATACATCAGAAAAATATCGGAGATTACAATACATTATTGCAGCGGAAAATAATACAAAACACAACTGAAAGAGATAAACGGATACAGAGCTTTCTGAATATCATTCCAGCTGTAAACCAGGATCCTGTGAATATAAATCTGCAAAACCAAAACTACTAGCTGCCCGTGTGGAAAATAGGTACACCCAGAGTTTAGGTTAAAACAATAAACTCCATATCAGTCATGTGACTGGTGTGAGAACTAAAACAATTATTTAAAACGTTACTTTAAAAGAGAGTAATTCAAGGGACCACATCGTATGACACGGAACGGGTTTCCTCCCAAAAATACTAGTGCATAGAATAAACAGTGCAATGCTTTTTGGAAAAATGAAGCTATTATAAGACCCAGGTCCCATCACACAATGCAACGCAAGCCAGAGGATAGGGTTTTCCCTTATAATAGCCAAATAATGCTTGGTACGTTTAAAACAAATCATTTGGTACTATTATAAGTGTACAGTGTCAAAATAACTTCAAATATAAATGTATCAATCCTAGGCGGCATGGGTACCATATATCATGTCGCCAATACTAGGCTCTACAAATAAAAACGAAATATCACGTATTGGAAATTGGATTTCCGTCATGAGTCGAGGCAAGGGGCAAGCTCCTCATCGGCTTCGAGACACTTTAGCAAATCCCCAGGAGTACACACTCTAGGCAGCCCTTGGAATCGGCTGGGCCGGTCCTCCGTTGCATTTGAGGATTAGTTATTCCTGAACACACGTTTCCCGATCCTATCGGACCTATCCGTCGGCTCCGAAGAGACCGATATATCCGAGGCGCCTCGCATTCCAACATCCACAAAGGTATAATAATCAACGATGTCAGGGCTAGTAAAATGCTGACACCACCCATAACTAGAAAGAAATGTCGTGTTCTCCCAGTAGTCCTTATCCCGTTTTTAACTTATACCGAGGTGTGAGGCTCATGAATCAGTGCTATACACAAAGCTATGCAATATTAAAGCCGTGCTTTGATCATCAACCACAAGACTCTGCTTTTCAACAAAAGCCTTAATCACTGCATCTCCGCATGCCACACAGGCAATTCATGCCATGCGACTGATATCTATCGATACATAACCTCTGAGCTCGTACGTCTCAGAGAAAGGCGTTAAGCAAGAGAATAAATTCTCCGCCTCCAAACAGATATATATTTAATAGAAACCAATCAGCACAGAATAAAATCCAGTGTTAGACACACAATCCATTTATAAGTCTGTTCCGGGTCTGAACGAAACCGGAGACACCTTATTCCTCCCCCACATGTCCAATACAGGGGAGAGGTCCTCGCATATCCGTCGATCTCCAAGTACGCCTGGACGATCACCACTTATTACCTCAACTTGGGTGTACAGCCCAATCAAGACATCAGTAATCATCCAAACGATGTGAAGACCTCCGGTCTTCAACCGCTGTCTTCATCGTTGACATATCGTCGAATCAGTTATTCAGAATGGGCATAACCCGGCCTTTCCGAATAACTCGCGTATATAATAAATAAGTGCTGTAAACCATAGCATACGCCTCATTCCAATTTTGAATATTCTTTTATTCAAATATTCACATACTTTGGGAAAGGTTCCCATTAATTTTATCAAAGATAAATTCTTTAAATTTATTCTTTAATCTTCCTTTGGATATCATTTCAATGTAATTAAAGATGCATTAAAACTCCAGTTGGTTTTAATCTTCCCAAAAATCAATATTAACGATTATTTATCTTGGGAAATCATATCTTGTCTTTAACTGGGTTAAAGAACCAATGTCATTTAAAACACGGTTCACGATAAACCCAAAATCGCATTCCATTTCATCAGCCTTTAACCGTAAATTAGCAAGTGAACAATTCCCTAAGTATTAACCCCGAAGGCCGAAACCAACATCAGACCAATACCCAGGAAATCATTCAACTTAACTAATCTCCAATAAGTTTCTGATTTTCTTAACTCCATTGTTAATCGGGTTAAAGAACCAGTGTTATTTTAAACACCGTTCACGATAAACCCAAAGACCAATTTCAATTCAATTCTAATTAAATATATTAAATTGGAAAACTTTACTTTGGAAAATATCTGTTAAATCTTAATAAAAATATTTATAAATTCCTATCCTTATTTCACTGTAATTCGGGTTAAAGAATGAATGTCGTTGAAAACACATTTCACAACAAACCCAAAATCCAATCAGCCTCTAACCTTAAGTTAGTAAGAGAAAAATTCCCTAATTATTAACCCCGTAGACCGAAACCAACATCAGATCATTACCCAGGAAACCATTCAACTTAACTAACCTCCAGTCAGTTTCTAATTTTCTTAACTACATTCGGTTCAAGAACAGTATTATTATAAATACCATTCACGACAAACCCAAAATCCAATTTGATATTAAATACAAGGTTTTGAATAGAAAATATATCGTCTTATATTCAATAAAAAATACCGAAACCAACAAATATTGTATTGGAATAGCGATATATATATCTTCCAAATTCCCCCACAATATCCGTATGATCACGAAATCCAATATCGAAATATTCCGAAGATTATTTCGATTTAAATCCATCCCAATTCATATATTGGAAATTCCGGTTATTTTTAAAACCATTTCACACCCAATTTATTTATTTTAAAAATATTGGATTTATTATTCTATTTCAAAACTAACTCATTTCGATAAAAATAAATTTTTATCTTTTCAAATATGGATTTTTTCATCCCAATTCTTTAAAAATCATTTATTATGATTTTACTCAAATTATTGATATTTTTAATAATTTTATCAAGGCCCGTACAGTCGATTTCCATAAACGGCCATCGAACTGCACTTACATCGACCTTTCCCAAATTTGATTTGGACATAATTCCAAATCCAACCATTAGATTTCAAATCTCTCATATTCGTTGGAAAGCTCTTTTCGATACGAACCCAACGGTTCCAGATTTAGGAGAATCCGACGGTCGTATCTCCCATAATGTCTGTTCGAAGTCAATGGTCGAAATTCGTGAACTATCGCGGCGCGACGCGTTCTATTCAGGCCATTATATATATATATATATGATATATATTATATATATTTCATCGATTTCCATTCAAAACGTATTTTATAAAATCGTTTTAATTTATTTTCAAAACGATTTCAACTTCATATTCAATTTCAAATCAAAATTGAATATTCCATATTATATAAATGATAGCATTTTCAAAACATTGTATTTCGAAATCATTTCCTTTTCGATATTCATTATAAAAATGAATAAAATCGATATAAATATCGTTCATGTCAAAATGGCGTTAATCTAATCAACACGGCTTTATATATTTAAATATTTTCGTGTCCATCCTAAATCGGACATCAAAATCAAATTTTGATCTTTTACTGAATATTATTTTAAAATGTTCATCATTTTAAAATATTCGTTATTTTAAAATATTCTTTTCTTCTGAATTGGAATCAGGCATAGTCAATTACCATATAATGTTATTTATATGGATTTCACACCACAAATGTGTATAACAACAATAATAAACAATCAACCATCATCCAGAATGCATTCTACACTGTATAAGCATTAAATGTAAATATTTAACGCTTACACAACCTATCAATCAATCGATCGACATACAGTTAATTATTGGGACTAGTATATGTCATATATCACCCCAATACCCGTGTGGGGTTTCAGTCAACAAATAACGAATTTTATTTGTGCAGTTGGGCGATGTGTAAAATTTATCGTCCCAGTCAATATCAGTCAAAGGTGTGTACATAAACAAATCATTCGATTTGTTTATAAATATTTATTTTATTCGTACACACATTAAAAATTATATTTTTATCATAGTAAAGATTATATTTTTATCATAGTAAAGATTATATTTTTATAAGTGGAAAGTTCGATATTTTTATATATAGAAAGGCTATATTTTTATATATAAAAAGGCGATCTTTTTATATTACTATTAAAACAAAGCTTAGGTATATTACTATACCATGCCAAGGCTCAGATTCAGATCCTAATAGAAAAGAATTTTGGTCTGCACTAGAAATTATTCCCACCTTGTTAAAGAATATTCCTGTCGTTAAATAACATGCGAAAGTGTTCAAAGATGTCGAAAGCTTACCTCCGCAAAGAGAAATTGAATTCAGGATCGATCTAATTCTGAATTCCAGGCCACTAGTGCATTCAATCCGAAGAATGACTCTAAAAGAAAAAGAAGAATTAGGCGATCAAACTCGTCAACTTTTACGGAAAGGTCTGATCAGACCTAGCTTTTCTAATTGGGGTGCCGCTGTAGTGTTTGTTCCTAAGTCCGACGGTACTCTCCGATTGTGTGTTGATTACCGAGACCTCAACAAGCAGACGCTCAAGAACAAATATCCATTACCCCGCATCGATGATTTGTTGGATCAATTAAATGGAGTGCGAGTATTTTCCAGAATGGACCTAGCTACAGCTTTCCATCAACTGGGAATTACCGAAGAGTGTGTTCCTTTGACAACTTTCAAGGGTCCAAACATATTTTATGAGTGGTTAGTAATGAATAAATTTGTTCTGGTATTCATCGATGATATTTTAATCTACTCTAAGTCAGAAAGAGAGCATGAAAAACGTTTAGAACAAGTGTTGGGGATTCTTAGAAAGAATGTATTCAAAGCTAAATTCTCTTAATGTATCTTCTGGCAAGATGAAGTGAAGTTCCTTGGCCACATCGTGTCAAAGAAAGGAATTTCTGTAGATCCTAGAAAAATTACAGCAATCCAAGAATGGAAGCTGCCTACTACACCCACAGAAGTCCGAAGTTTTCAGGGATTGACTAGTTATTATAGGAAATTCGTTAAGGATTTTTCGAAGATATTCAGTTCATTAACCAAGCTTACAAAGAAGCATGAAAGATTTAAGTGGACTCCCGAATGTGAGGAAGCTTTCCAGGAACTGAAATTAAAATTGATAACCGCTCCAGTACTAACAATTATCGATGGCAATCAGGATTTGACGTTTGGACGGATGCTTCGATTAGAGGTATTGGTGCAGTATTAATGCAAAGGGGCCAAGTAGTCGCTTATGCTGGCCGTCGGTTGAAGCCACATGAGAAGAATTATGCAACTCATGATCTTGAATTATTAGCCATCGTGTTTGCTATGAAAATATGGAGGCACTATCTACTGGGTGAGAAATTAGAATTATATACTGATCATCAATCATTGAAGTATTTGTTCACCTAGAAAGACTTGAATATGAGACAACAGCGTTGACTAGAATTTCTAGCAGCGTATGATATAGATATCCTGTATACGCTGGGAAAAGCCAATGTGGTAGCGGATGCGCTTAGCAGAAAAACCGCAATCATCGCCAATCTTATAATTGCGCCGTCGTTAATTGATAAGATCTCTGTGCTTCAGAAAGACGATGAATTTATTCAGAGGATTGGCAAAAAGATCAAGGAAGGTGAACCCTCGAGTTTCCAGATTGATAACCAGGGAGTCCTGAGGTTGAAAGGCCGAATTTGAATCCCCAATGTTTCTGAGCTCCGAAAAGAAGTGATGGATGAATGTCACAAGTCCAAACTGAATATCCATCCGGGTGTGATCAAAATGTATAATGACCTAAAACGAACATTTTGGTGGAGGGAAATGAAAAGGGACATTTCTATATATGTTAGCAGGTGCTCTACTTGCCAACTAGTCAAAAGCGACCAACAGAAATTTGTCGGATTGTTGCAACCGTTGGAAATTCCAAATTGGAAGTGGGAGCAAATTTCCATGGATTTCATAGATGGTTTACCCCGAACCAGGAAAGGAAATGATGGTATTTGGGAGATCGTAGATCGTTTCACTAAGACCGCCCATTTCATACTCGTCAGATCCAATAGAACCGCTCAAAATCTAGAGCAGATTTATCTCAAGGGCATTGTTAAGCTACATGGAGTGCCGATCAGCATAGTTAGTGATAAAGGTCCATTATTTACTAGCAAATTCTAGGAGGCATTTCAAGTAGAGCTGGGGACAAAGCTGAACCTAAGCACCGCATATCATCCTCAAACAGATGGCCAAATTGAGAGGGTGAACCGTATTCTGGAAGATTTACTACGGGTTTGTATTATTGATTTTGGCAGATCATGGGAAGATCACTTGCATTTGGCCGAGTTCTCATATAACAACAGTTATCAAGCAAGCTTGAAAATGTCGCCATTTGAGGCGTTATACGGTAGACCGTGCAGATCTTCCGGATGTTGGGTAGAACCTGGCAATAGACTTGTGTTGGGATCCGATATAATTCGCGAAGCTTCAGACAAAGTCGATTTCATCAAGAAACGATTACAAACGGCTCAAAGCCGACAGAAAAGTTATGCGGATTCTAGAAGAAGAGATTTAGCATTTGTTGTTGGTGATTATGTTTATTTGAGAGTTTCTCCAACGAGAGGAGTAATCCGATTCGGTAAAACTGGGAAGTTGGCACCCATATTTATTGGTCTCTTTCCTATGCCTGAACGAATTGGAACTCTCTCTTATAGGGTTCAATTACCTGATTAGCTACCTGGAGTACAAAATGTGTTTCACGTGTCTCAACTTAGAAAACATGTGCGTGATCCAGATCTTGATGTAGAAGAAGCAGCGCAACAGGACATGGAAATTACTCTAGAATTAGCAGTTAGAAGAGAGCCAATAAAGATTATTGGCAAAGAAACTAAGGAGCCAAGGAACAAGAAGGTTCATTTAGTTAAAGTGCAGTGGAGTGGAGATCCTAGAGACTGTACTTGGGAGACAAAAGAAAGCATTAAGCAAGCTAATCCCAATTGCAGGGTGGACATCTCTGACTAACTCCGGTGCAAGTTACATTTACAATACTTTGCATTTCCGTTTTGTTTCCTACTTTACTGCTATTTCCTTTTCGGGGACGAAAAGTTTTAAGTGGGGGAGATTGTAACAACCCGGAAAATACGAGCCAATTTAAAATTTTTAATTTGGTTATTTTAATGAAGTGGGAGTAATTGAAATAAAATATTTCAATTAAATAACGAGTTAGAAATAGTGAGGCAGTTTAAAATTTTTAATTCGAACTTTGACTAAACATACATGATGCAAAATAAAACGGATTTTAGCAAAACCAAAAATATTTAAATCTGTTTAAGAATATCTTTCTAACGAATCTGAAAAATTGAAATTTCATAGCGGGAATCAAAAGTTATAGCCAGTTGAATATTCAGAATGGTCGCTATAGAATAAATATAGCCAAATTAAGTCAAATATTGAACAGAATTGAAAATTTGATTGAAATTGTGTGCATATACATGTCTATACATTGAACATGTCATAGCAAGGAAACTAGAAAAGAGGAATAAAATTGTATGCCCGACAAATAGGTACATATTTACTGTTTTGTTTGGGTTTGGTTGATTTTATGAGCCGATTGGCTAGCTGCTTGGCTTTTTCCTTTTCTTTTTGAGATGAGAGGGCTTGTGTGGCGGTTTGGGGATTTTCCCTGTGCTCCCATACAAAGGAGATTATGGTGAAAATTTTCAGACATTTAGGGTGTTAGCAAAATTTTTGAAGAATTTGAAAATTCTTAGAAATTGAAAAGTTGAAGAATGAAAGCCAGACTGAAAGTTGAGTTGGATAGTTAAACAACTTTCAGCTCCTTTCCTTTTTGGGGACGAAATGATTTTAAGTGGGGGAGACTGTAACAACCCGGAAAATCCGAACCAATTTAAAATTTTTATTTTGGCAATTTTGACGAATTTTGAATATTTAAAATGAATTATTTTAAATAATAACAACAAGAAATTTATTTTGAATGAAATTAGAACGTATATATTTATTTGAATCGACAATAAATATTTATTTTCAATTATAAAAGGAATTGAGAATGGCGTGGTAGTTTGAAAATTCGATTTCAAAATTCAAATGAACGTATAGGATTCAAAATAAACCGGATTTTAGTGAAACCAAAAATATTTAAATCTATTTATAAATATCTTTTTTGTACGAAGTCAAAATTCAGCAAATCAAAGTCCGCCGGAATCGTGAGATCGAGCACTTCGCCATGGAACTGACCAGAACCAAAACGGAGCAATTTTGAATTTCAGGTAAATTTGAACGTGAACAGAAATTCAGGAATTAAAACCAGTCAATGTGAGAATTCTCTCACTAAAATTTTCTCTACAGGTAATTATATTATAACAGCATATATGAACTGCTCCCCATCGTCCATAGATCATGGACGACTTGTTTGATTGTATTATATTGTGATTTTGATGTGAAATTATATATAAATGCGATGTGAATGAAATGTATATACGATATGAAATTATATATAAACGTGATGTGAATGAAATGATATATAAATGCGATGTGAATGAAATTATATATAAATGCGATGTGAATGAAATATATATATGATGTGAAATCAATATATATATATATGAAATATATATATATATATATATATATATATGAAAATGAAAATATTATATATATATGAAGTGAATATATATATACACACATACATATATATATATGGAATGGAAAAATAAACAATATATATATATATATGGAAGGGAAAATAAGAATATATATGGAATATTCAATTTTGATTTGAATTTGAAATGGAAGTTGAAATCATTTTTGAAACGAATTTAAAACGATTTATGAAATTCGTTTTAAATGGAAATCGATGAAATATAATATATATATATATACATTATATATATATACATATATTATAATGGCCCGAATAGAACGCGCCGCACAGCGGCAGTGCGCGAATTTCGACCATTAACTTCAAATGGACGTTACGAGAGATCCGACCATCGGATTCTCCTAAAACCGGAAACCCTTGGGTTTGTATTCGAAAAGAGCTTTCCATTGAATACAAATATTTGAAATCTAACGGTTAGATTTAGAGATATGTCCAAATCAATTTCAGAAAAGGTCGCTATGGATGCTGTTCGGTGGCCGTTATTGGAAACCGACTGTACGTGTGATAATAAAATCCAGAAAAATATGGAAAAATTATGTAAAATCATAATAAATGATTTGGAAAGAGTTGGGATGGAAAATTCCATATTTGAAAGGATAAAAAAATATTTTTATCAAAATGAACTAGTTATTAAGTAGAATAATAATTTATTTACCTAAATAAATAAATTGGATTTGAAAAATGGTTTTAAAATAACCAGAATTTTCCCAATGATTAAATTGGAATGGATTTGGAATGGAAATAATCTTCAGAATATTTCGATATTGGATTCCGTGATTATACGGATATTGTAGAGGAATTTGAAAGATATATATATATCGTTATTCCAATACGATATTTGTTGATTTCAGAATTTGATATTAAATATAAGCTGATATAATTTCTATTCAGAGCCTTGTATTTAATATCAATTTAGATTTTGGGTTTGTCGTGAACTGTGTTTAAATGACATTAGTTCTTTAACTTGAGTAAAAGCAGGATTAATTTTCAGAAAGTTGAACAATCAATAAGAAATGATTTTTGGGATTGAAACCAATTGATCGAAGTGTGAATAAATCTTTAAATAGATTGAGAATGAATAAATGGTAATTAAAATTTACCAAAACATGAGGTGTATTAGAACCAAATATACTTGGTTGTTGATATTGATTTTGACTAATTGATTGTTTGGATTGTGCGCGACCAGTTTATGAGCAAAATATGCTTTTACATTTAGCATTGGGTTGACTAGAAATACTGGTATGCTAACGCCTTGTGAAACACTTCACGATTTGACTTTGAGGTATTAGCGAAGTTGTTGAGTTCATTTCATATTTAATGAATGATTTTGAAATGATATTTTCTTAAATGAAAAGAAATATTTTTCCGATTTTGGACAGGGAATGTTTTATAAAAATGTTTCATAAAACAAAAAGGATTTCGAGGGCTAAAACCCGATGATTTCGAAATGATTTGGAAATGTATTATGGTTTTACATTGTAGTTCATCACATATTCGATTAGTTGTTGTTAATGATGTACCTATTTGGTGGCGGAGAATTTATTCTCTTGCTTAACACCCTTCTTTGAGACGTACGATCTCAAAGGTTACGTGATTAATAATGACTGATCATATGTCTGAATTGCTTATGTGAAGTATTATAGATTTGATTATACTTGTGATTATGTTGTGAAATGATTTTCCCTACTTCGGGATATGAAATGATTTGGTATGTGGCTAAATATTTGGTAACCCGGTCTACTAAAAGTATGGGTGGGATCCAGTGTCTTAGGGTGAGTGGTCAGTGTGTAGCCTACTCCATGTGTGGGAGGTGCATATATATATATATATATATATATATATATATATATATATATATCGAGTTACTTAGTTACGTGCCCTTTGCCTTGTCTGAGGGGAGCCCGATATTTGGTTGCATACTTGTTTGTATGCATTTGTTTTGGAATTCATATTTCCAAATGATTTGATTTGAGATCCCGAAGTGAAATCTACTTTGATATAAAAGCTATATATGTATTTCAAAATGATTTGAAATATGAAATCGGGAATAAAATCCAAAAGAATAATTTCTGTAAATTGAATTGGATTTAGAAAATCTAAGTGTGGTGATTAATCTAAATGGGCAGATTGGGATATTGCATGTTGGTTGATGCATAGTAGATCCATATCTCTATTACTGATTGTTGTTTATACACTGACATTCATCGGGGTAAACCCGTTCCGCGTTAGCGGCGTGGTCCTGTGATTTGCCTTATCATTTTGATATGTTAATTTTAACCATAGATTTTCTCACACCAGTCCCATGACTTACCTGAAGTTTGCTTTTCCCTTGCAAACTCGGGTGCCCCTATTTTCCACAAGGGCAGTCGAGTAGTTTGTTTAGCAGATATTTATTTTGAGTAGGATTCTGGATTGAAGCTTAAAGCTGTGTCCAGTGCATTTATCGTCTTCCGCTGTGTTATTTTATATTTTCGTTGTGCATTGTATTACATTTACTGTAAAATCATCTTCCGCTGTATTGCTATATTTTGATATACTCTGATATTCTGTACTCTGATGTAACATTATTATGATGTTTATAAAAGTCTTCTGTTATTTGTTCTTATGTGTTGTATGCCCAGAGTTGGCGTGTGCGGGATTCAAATGGTCTTGGTCGATTTAGCGATCGATTAGGTCCGGGCAAAATCCGTATCGTTACAGATTCACGGTAGGAAAAGACATATTGTGAAAGTACTCGTAGTATCAGTACTGTAAAATCTCCCAAAAACGGGTAATTGAGGTAATCTTGGGCCTAACAACATACTGATGATCCAACGACTTATACAAGTATGCTAAAATAGGTGTCCCCCAATCATACACAGTCGGACTGCTATCGAACGAAAACTAATAAACTACCGCCACATAACCACAAGCCAGTGTGCTCGAAGCATTTGTAAAAAATAAATTTCCTATCATATACAAAACAAATAATTGGGCAATCTCCAAATCGTGAACTCTAGGATGCATACTCAATAAATTCTGGATTGTTTGTCTAATGTAGGAGCATCTAATATGGAAATTACTGGTGATACCATCATGTAAATCAAGATGTGGAAATAAACTACCCAAAAGTGTGTAGTTCTGGAACCGCTCATCGTATGGCAATGTACCCCATTGGCCTATGGCAAGACCAGTAAGCATAGAAAAGTCTAGTGGAGTGATTCCCATCTCCCCAAAACTAAAATGGAATGTATGAGTTGTTTTTCACCAACAAGCAGCCAATGCACCACATAATTGAACATCATTATTTTAAAGGTGTTCGATGCTTATTTAACGAATAATATACAATTAACAACGAAAATAATGAAAACGCATATATGAATGTAGATACGACGAGAAAACGTACTCAAAAAAATCATCAAACCCAATAAAACGGAGAAACCCATGAATAATAGGCTCTGTGTCATACTCACGAATCTGTCTGCATAGACGAACAACACCAGCCCAAGACCCACGAGTTCGCTCGCGTTGAGCTTAATATTACGAAGAACGAGACTTATTTATTTTGTGACCGATATTAAACAAGTGAATAATTAAAAAACAAAACGTACGGAAGCGTCAACTAATGTGCTGACGTGCTTCTCATTATCAGGCAAGTCACGACAATTGGCCAATTGTTTATTTGGTCTTAAATTCGGGTCTTTGTGAGACTCCAGAACTGTTTCATCACTTCGTCTAGCACCACGCCTTCTTATAACCGTCGGCGATGCACGGCCTCTCGTACCCTCAGTAGGTACATTCTCGTCTGCAGGTGCATGCTCCTCAGCCGGATCCATATTTCCGCTCCGGCTACCGCTCCCTCGAAATGCTTTTCACGCACGTCTCATGTTTTTTTTTATTAATCTACGGCTGAAGGTGGGTTTGGAGAAGGAAAGGCGACGGAAATTGGGGGTGGAAGAATTAGAGTATACAATCGGCTTCAGCAAAGCCAGTATATACCGGCTTTAATAAAACCGGATAATCGATTATCTGGCTTTAATAAAGCCCGATAATCGTGTGGTGTGCATTTAATTCCACACCACACCACGAATCGCAATCCAACGATTCGGGATTGCGATCCGTGTGATTATTATATCCGGCTTAAAAAAAGCTGGATAAAGTAATCAAACCAACTCCCCCGCGTTGGGGTGAATTGCTTTGGTGAGAGGATTGATTGAACTAGGGGTGATCATTCAGTCGGTTCGGATGGTTTGGACGTAAAAAACTCAAACCGAACTGAAATCGAAAATTTTCCGAATCGAACCGAACCGAACCAAATTAATTTTGATTAATTCGGTCGGTAACCGATGTAACCGAACTTGAAGGATGTATTATCATTCAAATGATGAATTGACTCAAAACAAAATATAAATTCATGTTTGGAGAAATTCTATATTGTAAATTTTACGTTTATGATGAGATTTGATCTATTTGCAAAGAACGCATTTGTATTATATAACTAAACTAATTATTTATAGTACTCTAATACCGTAAAATTAGATTATAAATTAAAAGTTCGGTTAATTCGGTTTAACGGATAACCAAACAAATTTATTATACAAACCGAATTCAAACCGTTTTATTTTTAAAATCGAACTAAACCGACCAAAATGAACTGGTTTGGTCGGTTAATTCGGTTAGAACCGAATATTGCTCACCCCTAGATTGAACATTTCCCAACCCATAGCGTTGGGATGCTCTTATATTCATTAGATTGTTATACCATTTTAAATTGTTCAACTCAAATTATGAAGTACGAAAGAACTGGTATAAAACTTTATATAAAGCTGTAAAAAAAAATAAACAATATAGACCAATTTTATTTGTCATCTTATTTTTACATGTTTGCAATGAATAAATTAATTTGCTGACGCAGGGAGGTACTGCTGAGTGACTGTAATCAGCCTGGAATATATTGCCTCTACAGATGCTCTAATCCTTCATTGTTCAACACACATGGCTCTAGTCCTTTGCCAGTGACGTATGATCTTTGTGAGGGTTGCAACTCGAACGCTGCTTTAGATTATCTATATTTATCTTTTGTTTATAGAAAGTTTATCTTTGTTTGAATCATCACTCTTTTTTTTTCTTACATTTTCTTGCTCAATTGCCAATGTACGCATTATTTTGAAGTTCCCACGTCTCAAAAGGCATATGATATTTCTTAACAATATACCCATCATATGTTCACTATGCTTGAGCGTTGAGCCTCTGTTAAGGACATCATACGACAAATTGCCAATGTATCAAAGCAAATCCTATCATAAAATGTATATTGAAGATTAAAGCTATCTTACAATATCAGTCCATGCTGCCTTACAATTCTACATGTATAATATGTTCACGTTCTGTTACAGTTGCACCTTAAGAAATAAATGTTACATCATCATTGTCTTTTCCATGAATCGTATTAAGAAATGAAATACATTGGATTTGGCAGTTTGAAAGAGCGAGGACTCACAGAGGAACCAAGTAAATCGCTCCATTGATCCCCAGAATTTCCAATGATTCTGTATCCATCTGCAATTATTTCTGATCTCTTCTCAGATTTATATGATATTGCTGGTTTTGAGTGATCATTCGATCCTCTGCAGAAACAAGTTTTCTTGTTACCATTCTTTATTTAAAAAAAACAATGTAGAAGGAAATATTGAATTTTTACCTTAATATGAGCCTGTCCCAACTATGGAAACCAACAGCATTTAAGTTATTGATTGTAAAATCTCTTTGTGCTTCAGATCTGCCGGTCAATAAGATAATTTTAATCCCAAGCCTTGAAACTTCGTTGTAGAATTGTAAGCTAGATTCTATAGCAGGAGCCATCGCCTTGGCCACCCATTTATCATATTCTTCACTATTAAATACCTCCAATCTGTATATACGAAACTCGATTAGGTTTAAGGAGAAAGATTTGTATGTGTATTTTATACTACACTAATGCTGCATCAATCAGTTGATGTTGTATCTTGTGTCATGCAACATAAGAAAAACCAAAATTTTGTGCATGCCATGTATATGATTCTTTCAACCTAGTACTATAGATGATAGTTTAAATCTTGAAGTCTAAGAAGGTAAATGTGGAAAGTAAAAGTTGTTGGGGTGTTTTTTTTTTTTTATTCTTGGGAGGTGGGGTGGTGGTGGTTGGGGGGGGGGGGGGGGGGGGTGCTGACCATAAATCATCAAGTTATATCCAAATAGATTTTCTCAGTACACATGTATTGAGAAAACTGCCTCAAATTTTAGTAGTTTTATATTGTTAATATGACTAAGATTAGACAGAAAATATTGATGTTATTGATTTACATGTTTCTCTCGACTTGTGGGTACTTTCGATCTTCGATGTATAGTTCCGTTTTGGTTATAGTTAAATCATGATACATTGTCCATAAAGTGACTATAGTTGATTCGAGTGGAACCATTGAAAGCGAAGCACTATTCGAGAGTCTCCTTCTCGGTTATATGAGGTTAGTATCATGATCAACTCGAAGTTAAAGTTTATGATCAAAACATTTCGGTTAATAATTGCTATTATTGAACCAATGACTTTATGTTTGAACTATAGAATGATACGTTTTCCCCAAGTGACTATAGTTGAGTCGAGTATAACCATTGAAAGAGAAATACTATTCGAGAGTATTCTCCTTCTCAGTTATATGAGGTTAGTATCACGATCAACTCAAAGTTTAAGTTTATGGTCAGAACATTTCGGTTAATAATTGGTATTATTGAGCCAAGACTTTTTGTTAAAATAGAATTGAATATTGATGATATTTGAATTTCGATCATCATCGGATTCTTTGAATCCAAAGTGATATTGTTTTGATGAACAAAATTGGTCTAAATGTCATAATCAAGGAACGCTTAATAATGATATAACATTGGATTTTATCGAGACTAAGGGATAAATTTCGTTAAATATCAAATTACTTTGAAAGTGACGTGTGAACGTAAAAATTTGAAGGTTCAGTGTTAATCGTTAATCGAATTTAAATATGACAAGTTATATAAATGGAATAATGAGAGACACAACCCAAAATTTCATAATATATGTTATAAACAATTGCACCACTATCTCACCTCTAATTTTTTTCTTGAACAATTTGCCAAATTGTGCAAGGTACTTGAAATTTTAAAATACATACCATATATAGTTTCCAAATTCTACCCAAAATAGGGGAAAAAATTGCACTGTATGATTGTTATGCAATTGTTTTATGAATTATCTATGTTTCTTTGTGTTTGTTATCTTCAAATTACTTTATCCTAGATGTCTACATATAGCTAGTCGTGTGAGGGTACTAGCACCAATATTACCATATCAATACTTATCGATAAGTGAAATAGAAAATCATCCCTTTTACTAGTATATATTTCCATTATAAAAGCGTTGGCCAATGTATCAAAAAAACCTAGGCGCCAACCTAGAGCTTTTACGTTTCTCTTGGCGTCAACGATGTATAAGCATCGAACAATGCCTGGGCATTGAAGCATCAAAAAAATTTAAAGCTTTTAAAAATGAGTGCCTTATCATTAACTCCTTTTTGGAAAAAAGTAGGGGCTTTAACCCAAAGCCGAGCCCAACTGAGATCCCTATTTGTTAAATATCGATCAAATCCAGCTATTGATATCAACTGTTTAAAAAAAATGACTCAACTCTTGATTTTACATTTGTTGTTGTTGCTATCTGTAACAACTCGAATTTTAGATGTCCAAATACTTAATTAACATAAATATGAAAATTATTGTTTTAGAAACTAAATAACCAAAATTCAACATGTATGAATAATTTAATATAATTGAATAGTGAAAATGTAATTTAAATATTGAATTTACTTGTAGGGATGAGCGTTTGGTTGGTTTGGTTTATTCGATGATGAAAACTGTTAAATTAAACTAAAACCAATATAGATGAAAACTAAACCATACCAACTAAATTAAGTTTGGTTGGTTCGATTGGTTATCCAATTTAACCGAGCTAAAAATATTTTACATTTTATGTTTGGAATATTCATCGTAATCTGAAACTATATATATATATATATATATATATATATAGGCAAGCGTTCAATTGCACCCCAAACAGTAATAGCACTCTTTGCCCCCCCCCCCCCGATTTCCACCACATCTCGTTTCTCTCTCCATTCACTACTTCTCTCTCTTTCCACTAACATATTCTAATAGAAATATGTGGCTGTAAATGGGGTGCATTTGGGGTGCTCACAAATAGGGGTGTAATTGAACCTGCCTCATATATATATATATATATATATATATATATATTCTTATTTATAGTTCTTATACTTTCTAAAATTAATCTTGACACATATATAATGATTAAAATTTATTTGGATAATTAAACCAACTTAAAAAAATTCTTAAAACATCAATAATTTCGGAAGTATAATAAAAGTTTGGTTAATTTGGTTAAACCAGTAACCAAGCTATATATTTTTTTCGTACCGATTATAAATCGATCTAATTTCAAAACCAAAACAATTGATTAAAATAAATTTGTTTGGTTTGTTTAACCAAATAATGTTTACCCCTATTTACTTGAATAAGTGAATCTTAAACTTAATGTGGAGCTAAATTGGTTTTGAAGTCTATTTAAAACTTATTTAAATAAGAGTGAAGATAATCACCTATATCTTAGAATTGAATTGAAGTGATATGATATCGATTAATAATAATTCTATTTAGTTAACATGTAAAAAATATCATCTTTGCAAATCATATTGGATCTTGGCAAAACCAATGTCATTATATCAAGATATAGTTAATTATTATATGACGTCAAGTTTCGTGATGATCAGACCCATTGTGCGATCGTGCAAGCTAAAAAGACGTAGCATTTAACTGTTGGAAATTATAATATTACAATATAATTTTAAAAGCCAACTTCCATACGTGATCGACGTGAGTCTTGAAACTAGTTAATTTGAGTATGAAATATGGGTAATTACTATAGAACGCATGTGACCACATCTTGATTGGAGTTTGTCAAATTTCGAATGAATAACATCTGAAATTGTCTATAAGCAGAAACCCTAACCGTTGTTATTTCTACCTACATTTCAACGGCTGGCTAGGCCGATCCAAGTCATTTCAATTAAAATGTTCAACTGAGAAAAGAAGCACACGGGGTGGGATTCCAACGATGATCTCCAACCATATACAATGATGTGAAGTGATCGTAATCGAGCGATTTAGTCACGATAGTTTTTAATTGATTTCTGTTGAACAGTGACGAGACCGGTCGCATTGCAGAGGCCTTAGTCGGCGCGATCTTAGGTGTGAAGTCAACGGTCGGTGGTGCAACATGGACGCAACAGTGGACGGTCAAAGTTCGGGTGTCAAAGGTTGAAACCGAGGGCCTTGGTTAACGCATGGTCTGTTTCGTTAACCATTGGTAATTAACAGCTAATCGTCGAAAGTAGTGAATTAATTATTTTGATAAATTCGTGTGACTCATAAACTCAATGGCTGTTTCATACATTGTTCGATTTGGATATGATCAGTTGGATTGAACTCGTATCGATGATATCTTCATGAAGGAGTTGGCTTAGTCAAATTTGGAGCTCGTGGGAATTTCAGTTAAAAATCGAGCGTACTCGATTTTATATTGTCCTAAATCGCGAAAGCGTAACTGAAACTATGGTAAGTTAAAACTCACACCTTTTGAAATACTATTATAATCATATATTAGTATGAATTTTTAATTGTTTGTTTGGATGATTTGCCATTTTATCAATTGGTTTGGATTTATTCCCACCATTAGAGCAGATGACTTTTTATATGTACACGTTAGGTAGTGCGTGACTCATATTATATGATTATATGTGGTCTGTGATGCAAAGAATAAATTGGAGGTATCCAACAAAATTTCTCAGCACTGTTGTTTGATTATCATTTATTCCTATTATATGAATCGACTGGACATTAAAGTTAACTGTAAACCCCATTTGCTATATGACATTGTTATATGTTGAATTAGTTGAAAAGTGAATTTATTATTATGTAATATATTTAGGTTGTCCATTACACACGTTTTAGTGTGTGTGACATAAACTGACTAAGTTGAGAAGTTATATGAATTGAAATGGGAATTCAGAAAATTGAAAGTAAATAGATTTAAACTATAGAAAATGCTTTTAATCATTTTTAGTATAATTATTTTAAACCTATTCTTAAGTATAATATTTTAAACCTATTTTAAGTACAACATTTATACTCCTATTTTTAAGCTACAATTTCACCATAGACATTTCAAAACCAAATTATAGGTATTTTTTATTGATATATAAGTTTGAAATAAGTTAAGTCTTTTATAAAAGACCAAAAGATGGTTTTGGATTATAACAAACATGATAAAATGGATTTGTAAATGAAACTACGAGTACATAACCTGTTGAATAACCATCGACACTTAGAACTTCAGATTGAGTGTTTTAAAAGGTAAAGACTAGTATAAATTGGTTTTGTATTCGATGTGACAATGTGTTCACTATATTTGTCTTTAACCCTCTTAGATTATACTTCGAATTATAATTGGATCCTTAAATGAATGTTTTAAAGATAATTATTAGAGGAACGGTTTTGGGTTTGTAGTAAACAATATTTTAGCAAAGTTTGTTTTTATAAATCAATGATTATATTAAGATGAATAATACCGTTTAATGATTTTGAATATATCCATAACTTTAATACGTGACTTTAAAGATAATGACACATATTTGATCTTTTAGGATAAAGATAGCAAAGAAGAAGGTTAACTTATAAAAGAGAATGAGTTCTTAGAAACCAATGTTTTAGCCTCTTTGAATATATTTGAAAGAAAGCAAGCCTTACAGATGATTTGTGAATATACTTATATTGTAGAGATACGTAAATGAAAATGTTTTGAAGTATTGAAGACCATAAAGGAATAATGAAATAGTATAATACAAGCATATATCATTAAAGAGAGACTGAAAATAGAAACAAGTATATATAAAAAAAAAGATCAGTCAAGTAGAAGTTTTGATTAATGTGTGAAGTCTTACTGGTTAAAAGAATTCTATCATTTTTTTTAAATAATTGAAAGTTTAATTAAGAAGAAAAGGATTGAAAGTCGCTTATGTGACTTAATCATGTTGTATAACTTGATAGCGCTTTGGATGTCTATTCGTTTATTTATGGAAAGTACGCGACTTGAATTGCATATGCAGTCGTCTATTTTGAACTTGATAGTCGATTAATCGACTATCAAACTAGACCATAAATAAACCGAATTAGTTTTGAGAAGATCGGGATTGATAGATATCATATTTACCCAAAACTACTTCAAACTATTATATGAGTTCTATGTTTTAGAAGCGGTTGTGAAGTTATATCGATATGGAGATCCGAGAGCAGTTTAAGATGCTCGAACACATGTAGTTTGTGATCTATTCATGTTGTGGGAATCCATATGTGATTCCGAGATCTATTTAGAAATCCACATATGATTCTGAGATCTATTAATATATAGGAATTCATGTAGGGATTCATGAAATGTTTGAGATGTGGGAATCCAACTGAGGATTCGTACTTTGTTAGGGTGATGAAGACTCGTGTGGAAGATGTCAAACATAGCCTCGATATCGTAAATGATAGAAAACAGAGTAGGAGCAAAGCATGCAGTTTAGCTAACCTACAACCTACAACAGGGTAGATCAACTCCATTATTCAAAGTATGCTTATCGATGTTGCACGCGTGAGTTGATGATACTTGGTATTCACATGGTTTACATCGGTGTTTTGTGCATGTGTCAATTGTATTTATACCTTATGATATATTTAATCTAGAGATATATGACCCTTAGAGGTAGGTTTCGACCCTTATGCGGAAGTTCGTTCCGGCTTGACCAGAGAGATATCCACGAAAAATCCATTATGCAAGCAAACCTTAACGATTTTGAATGTATTTTAATATGCCGTTGGGTATAACCATTTTGACCATTCCAGCTATTTGATATGATCTATACTCTACACCCTAGATATTACCTATTATATCACTATACTAGTCTAATGAATGGTTGGATATTTTTGAGGTGAAACTGTAATGAGAATTCGTACGATCTCAAAAGATACTGCAAAATGTCACATGTATCTTGAGTTCCTTACGTTTGTTTACTAGCCTGATCCAGGAAAATTATTTTTATAATGCTCGGGTGGAACAAAGTATATTTATGGATTAGATTTGGATCGCTTTGGTGCTTTAGGAGAGGAGATAGAGATCGAGACGTATTCTTTTATTTTTGCTACATTATTTATTTTGTTATGTATCATCAATTGTAAATACATGTTGTTATAACTATCCAGATTGATGAATAGATTAATACTTCAATTGATGTATGTAAATTATAGTTTTATTTTTGTAAAGAGCCTTGTTTATGTTATAGTTTATTTTTTTCATTCTTCTATTTTCTTTCTATTAATCTAACAATTTCTTTCTTTTTCTTTCTTTTTGCACTTGAATGTTCGATAGGTGAATATAGAAGATGTGTTAATGACAATTTTTGATAGTACGAAGTCGAGTCATTACACTATCAAAGAACTCCAACTACACAATCGTCGAATTTGAGCTACTGCAATTAAATTTTAAGGACTTAATTTACATATTTTTTAGGGAAGGAGATTTTGTGTGTAAATTTTGATTTTAAGGACCTAAGCTTATTATTCACTAAAATTATATGTACTTTAGAACAACAGGAGATATTTATTTGTTGTTTTAGATGCTTATATTAACACATAAAATGCATAATAATTACACAAAACTATTTATCATTATAATATTTATTTAGTTTTAGCATTTTAATATTCAACTAGATTAAAAAAAACTTTACGTCAAACTAAAATTTTCATTTATATTCCTTGATTTATCAATCGTTAACAGATCGAATAATTTTCCAATATATGTTCAGTCCGCAATATCAAAAGTGATTTTGAATGCAGATACAATATTGTTGCATATGAAAGTATCCGTCGATAAACCTACAAACAATAACCAATAAATTCCATGTTTGTTTCCTTTAAATTTATAAATTAAAAGCTTAATCCTAAGAGCATCTCCAACAGTCCTTCTCAATTCGCGTGCGGGAAGCAAATGAGAAATGCTGCAAATCGCCGCTCCTCTAGCGGCGAGCGGTGATTTGAACAAAAAAAATTATGTTCATCCTCGATTTACCAAGAACTACCACCAGCTTACTACATCCGCTACATCAATGATTTCCTTTGCGACCACCCACTCTATGTTTCCTCAAATTTATATTTTAATTTTTGCCCTTTTTTATGGGTTTGAAATCCCGACAAAACTTCAAATGGGGTTTAATACCTCGTTTAACTTACAAACGGGTTTAGAAGCTCGTTTATATTACGAAACCCTAAATCGACGGTTGTAAAAAATAGGGGCGGTGTCCCATTTGAATCCCCACGCTTGAATCCACTGCTGATTGCGTGGGTTCGAGGTTTACGCATGCTCTAATAAAATTCCGTAAGTGCCCCAATAACAAACTCGATATAACACGCTAATTAAAGCGAGCTTCATGAACTTGAGGGTAAAAAAAGGAGAAGAGGAGAAAACAACTAACCCAAATCCGTGATCAACGTAGTAAGGTAAATTGGACAGAAGGGTCTCATCGATATCGAAAACCCAAGCATCCATTCCATCCCCAGCCAATTCAACGGACTTCAAATACTCCAACGCCTCGTTCGCCACCATTTCCAAATCGTACCTGTATTTCTTCCCCAAAATGTAATCTCTCACATACTCTCCGCATTCTACAGGCACGGTTCGCCATGGCGACGCGTTGTTCGCTTCGACGGACAGCCTCCAGCTGGAGCACCGCAATTGGATATCTTCGTCCAAGTCCAAGGAATGCGGATTGAGCTGCAGAATCAGTGGCCGAGGCGTGTTGAGTGAGAAAGAGGACGGAACAAGAGAAAGGAGAAAGACAAGGATGAGAGAAATTTTATTCATGGTATCTGGATTTTTGTTTTTTTTGGTAAAGAAATCGAGTTTCTTCCCGGATTCGGAATGGGATTCTGAGAGAGAAAGATATACGTTTCCAAAATTTATTATTCTTATCTTTCTCTCTCGTTTTTATTTTGCTATTTCGTTTTTGATACTTTAATTTTCTTCCAGTTTTTCTTTGTTGTTTCTCCTAATCTGAATTTTGATTTGATAGTTTATTCTTGTTCGACTGTTCGAAATTCGTGGACGGCGTGGAATATAGGAGAATTTGATTGGCCTTCTTTTGATTGGTCCTCCACGCTAGATGTGAAACGAAAAGGGAAAAGGCATCACTTGCATTTATTATTATCGTTTTAAAATATTCAGCTGCTGCTGATCGGAAAGTGAAAGAGAAGTTTCAACGGCTAAGTGTCGTTTTCATCCACTAATTCAGTACACCAATCTAGTTCAAGCTTAATCTGCCTTCCCCACCAAGTATCAACTTATTTAATCTGCCTTCTCCACCAAGTATCAACTTATTTAGTTTATACACAGTACTTTTGCTACTAATAATGTAAACTCTTTCCACTAAATTATTAGACGTCTTTTTGAATTTTCCAAAATGTCATTTTCATTTCGTTCCGCCTTCCCCTTTTACTTTGATCATATAGCCTAAATTTGTTTTCATCATCATTTCCCATTTTCTTAAATATCCAATCTCCTCCTTCAAGGTGCTTAATCACTAAACTATTCTGATTACTAATCGCGAAAGTACTCGTTTCTTTTTCTCTCTGAATCAAAAGTTGCATCATACCACAACCGAGAGGGTATGTTTGTCTTTCCCAGTAACATGATCTTTCATCCTCTACGTTTGTGTCCCTTAACCCCATTTCTTATAAAAGGATCACGACACCGACGGTGAAAGGCTCGACAGTTTTTTTGCATATTCATTTACTCGCGGTATCGATTTTCTAAATTTGATTAGAATTCAATTTTTTTTTTTCCATTTAAATTCGTTTGATTTAAAACCCTAATTATGTTAATGTTATTTTTGCAAGCAATACAATGATTCACAAGGCTCTACAGAAGGAGCGAATGACAACCTGCCTATGAAGTGTGATAAATACCAAAACAAGGTACTATTTTTTTCACTACTGTAGTTTGTATTTCCTTACTCGCTAAAACTACTACTTTTACATTCGAAAAATTATTAGCAGTTGGAGCTACCAACACAAGCAAGAAGAAACAGAAAAGTGACAACTTGAAGATGTGAAATGGATCACTGTCTACGGCGATTTGGGTATCTCCTTTATATTATTTTTACTAAAGCTTTTTTTCCTTATTCATCCAGATTTGCAGATTCATATGATGAGTATTATTATATTTTTCTGCTTGTTTTAATCATGAATCTCAAAAAACTTTGATTCATAGTTTATCATTGTTCATTACTATTCACACTTGACCTTAGGTTGTTGTTATAAGCAGGCTCAAAATCTGCGTGAGGAGTTGTTAAATTACAAAACTCCTGGAAGAGAGATGGAAGTATGTTTGATAAGGTACTTTGTTCTGAATTTTGGATTTTATAGCTTTATTTTGTGGATTTTTTTTTTGTATGGGGTTTCATTTTTTAAAAGGCTTAATATTGTATTTTTAGCATCCTTAACCAACTTAAAAAGAAATCTTGGTTGCTATAATGGATTAATTGATATAAGCTTTAGATATCATTATGTGTCCTGTTTTCAATTTCTACTTATTTTTTTTCTAGATGGTCCAAGGGCATGTGAATGATAATAATAATTATTATTATGCCTATTTTAATCATGAGTCCCAAAAAACTTTGATTCATAGTTTATTCACTGTTCATTACTATTTACACTTGACCTTAGGTTGTTATAAGCAGGCTCGAAATCTGCATGAGGAGTTGTTAAATTAAATAACTCCCTGGAATATGTTTGATTAGGTACTTTGTTCTGAATTTTGGATTTTATAGCTTTATTTTGTTGATTTTTTTTGTATAGGGTTTCTGTTTTTAAAAGGCTTATTGTATTTTTATTAGCTTCGATTACAAACATAGAAGTGCAAATCAAAATGGTATTTTTCTTCTCATTTTTAAACCCTATATGTTTATTCATTAGCGACTGAAAACTGAATATAATTATATGTCTATCCTTTCATCCAGTTCACTTTTAATTTCACCTGTGAATGATATTCGAAAATTGTTTACCCACCATTCTTTTATCTAATCATCTAACTGCTCTTTGGATGGTTCTCAGATCTATAAGGGATTGAACTAATAGGTCTACATGCTTATAAATTATAATGTCCCCCCATTTCAGTGCGCAAAACAATGTGGAAAATGACTGGATCCAAGAGTTATTCCTCTACACTAGTTGGTTTGTAAATTTGTGTTTTCTTCAAACATTTATTAAATTTAACCTGTGTTTTGTAAATGTAGCAAATTATTCTTCTACATGTTTTTATGTAGTATATAACCTCATTATCTTATATTGATTTTTGTTTTAGCCTTTATCCCAAACCTTTTTTCCTTGTATATTTGATTATTACAAACTTAGCAATATTTGATAACCTTCTCAACATATTTAATATATGCTAACTGTTTCTTATATATTTAGTTAGTTTAGTGGACCAATGGCTTAGGGGAAATTGAAGATTTCCTTCCTTGTATATATACATATATACACACACACACACACATATATACATACATACATACACACACACACACACACACACACACACACACACACACACACACATATATATATATATATATATATTATATATGAGGAGGGTTCCATGGCACCCCTATTTGGTAGCACCCCAAATGCACCTCATTTATAACCACACATTTACATTAAAAAAAAGTTAGTGGATGGAGAGAGAGTTAGTGGGAGGAGAGAGAAACAGAAATATGTGGTGGAAATCAGGGGGCTAAAAGGGTGCTGCACTATTTGGGGTGCTCTTGATCCTATCTCTCTCTCTCTCTCTCTCTCTCTCTATATATATATATATATATATATATATATATATATATACACACACACACACACACACACACACACACACACACATACAATAAAACCGATGAGTCTCAGTCTCCACCTTCATAGGCGGTGAACTATACCGTGATTGATAGGTGTGGCGGTGTGTGATTTATAAATTTAGAGATTAATTTTGTTGGATACTAACAGATTTTTTTTAACGCCCTTTTAGTTTACCATGTCATTTGTAATTTGTTAATAGTTAATCGTGAAGTTTAATTTCTCTACGTCTCACAATCATTTAGTAATTTATTCGCTTGTTCTTTTGTTTCCAATTTATATACTAATTCATTAATAACACTCTGCTACAGTTTTGTTAAAAATCCCCTATTAATTATCGCAATAAGGACATATGTCTGTAAATTGTGGTGTTCTAATCTGATCTGACTGACATCAATGAACTTACCATAGCTTTTAATTATCGCGCTATTGACGTAATTAGCCAAATTATATCATCAATACATAATCCATTGTTTTTAATCAATAGGTGGTTTAGTCATGCATTTGAAGCTCAAGCGTTTTATACAAAAAATTAATACATTTGTTACGACAAATTGAGTTTTAGTGATAACTGCTATAATTTTGGTCAACTTAGTTTTTGGTTTTCCATTTTTATAAATTTATTAAAATTTGATCGGTTTTTATCTTATTACAAATTAAATTGGTTGGTTAATTCTTAATTGACATAAGTAGGATACAGAAGCTAAAGTACCATACAGTAAGATTCTCATGATCCCCATAAGCATGATGCTTTGAAACAAATGTCTATCCAAAATTTGGTTTCCAAATGTTTGAGATTTTTCTGATGTGAGCACCTGGTCCTATTCATAAATTTCAAAAATTCAATTGAATAATTATGCAAACGTGTGTATGCATAGTTGTTTAACATTGCCTTAACCTTCTTTTTAAGTACTTTATCAGCGTCGTTGACATATTTGATTATTTTTAAACAGTGAAAATATTTACAAATACAAATTTTTATGATGTTTATGTCTAATTTTGTAGGTCTCTTTACACATCTAATTTTGTTGGTTTTATTAAATTCAGTTTGGTTTACCTAAATTTTGATGATATAATTACAAGTACAAACAATGCAGAATTGAAATCAACTACAACATCATAAATTTTAATGATATATTCAGGAATATAATGTTGACGTCAAAAGTTGGTCTAATGACAATCATCCCCCAACGTGCGTTAACCACACACGAAAATAATCACAGAAATGCGAAAAATGTAAATAAACACAGGAGACACAATATTTTTATAGTGGTTCGGCTTAATCTAAGCCTACGTCCACTTTATAATCTTTGTTTATACTGTCAATTACAAGTTACATGGTTTTTCAGTGGAAGAAAGTAGGGAAAGAAGGGATGTTTACACAAAATCGTTGTGTTGTGCTTAGAATATACGCCATGCTATTTTTGGTAAACCGAATAGGAGGTTTTTCTCGTGGATTCCAATTGCCTTTCTATCTCCGGAAAGGGTTGTATTTATAGGCAAGCTAGTGGGCTAAATTGGCATGCAGCGTGGCATTAATCTTTTTTGGGCTTTAACACGTGTAGCTTGATCCTATAGAGTAGTTGTAGGCGGTGGGACCCGGTATAGTGCGCATGAATAGTTCTTACTCAAAATATGTGTGGGATACGTGGAATTTGAAACTCGGCATATAAAAAGAAATGTTGGTCAAAGCTTATCTGTTGCTTCAGCCTTGGGAATAGAACTTCGTTGATAGCGAATAACTCGCTTTGATAGTTATGCTGATCTGGTACTATAGGAGATAATTTTACTGGATACTTCTACTTCGATATTCTAGCTCGATTCGGTCTTTCAAGAACGGGTTGAGGATTCGATCAATTAGTTTGATCTTACCTTTGGGGGGATTCGTCTCGGGTCGGCCCATAATTGATTGACCCAAAATGGAATTTGACTCTGTAAGCATAGGACCGGGTCGATATCTGGTAGAGAAAGCTTTGATCTTGAGTTATGACGTTTTTGGCCAAAAAGCTGGTCAACATATAACAACAAAGAAGTGTAATCTTCATAAATAATAAATGCAAAAACATGGATGCATTGTTAAAACTAAAGATGAAGAATTTATATTTGTTACACTATTTCATCAGCTATTCATACATACCAAGCCTAAAATAAATGATCAATAAATTTCATTGATGGAATTTTGAATTTTTGCTCAACCTTAGTTATTTCCAATTGATGAATTTTCCAATCAACCGAAATTTCTTCATTCTTCCTCTTGCCACATTTTTGAACAAATCCATTTTCTTTAAAGTAATTAACATCCCATTTTACTAATACTACAGCGATTTCTTATATATTTATTGTTTATTTTTCTCCTGCTCATTTAGGTACTTAAATTCTTACTAGACTGCATTCATATTTATGGCTTTGTAGGTTGGCTTTTATAAGTTCCACTGAATCAAATATTCATAGAATAAACTGTAACGACCCGTATTTTTGGTCAATTTTAAATTTGAGTTTTAATCTATTTTAATGAAATTTGAAATAGAAATGATGATTTTGGACTTGACCCGTATTTTCACCATTTTCGTCTTCTCCCTCCTCCTTTATACACCAAGCCGCCACCCTTCAGGCCCCACCATCGCCTCCACCTGCTGGCGCAGTACCACCCTGACCCCCTCCAACCATCTCTCTGATGTAAACCCCCTCCTCCTCACCTAATCCCTTTAGTTTCTTTTTAATTCGCAAAGAAGCTTCCTTTAACCCTAAAATCAAGTTCTACCTCGTCCTAACTCCTACAAGTGGACCCCACACCCTGTGTCTAGCACCACATCACTACCACCATCATGCCTCCCTCTATCCAACCTTGTCGTGGGTCCCCTTGACCTCCTCAAGCCTAAACAAACCTAAAAATCCTAACTTTCCTACTTAATACCCAAGTGTGAGTCAGTTCGAGTGTTTGTCGGTAAGCTTGAGTGAAAAAGGCAAAATCTTTGGTCCATTGAGAGCTTGTGCAATTCTACCGTGAAGAATCTTGGTGTTAGGATGACTTTGGTGAAAGCTACTTTATTTTATTAGTTAATTAGACAGTTAAAAGTAGTTTACATGTTAGTTAAACTATGAAATATTTGGATGATAAGTGTTTGAATTGGTGATGAATCATGACATGAATTATGATATGAAATTAGGATAATTAACGTGCTAAGATGATGTTAGAAATGTCGTGGTAGTTGATATATGGTTAAACACCCATTTACAAGTCAAACGACTTATTTACATTCACTTGTTTGAGTGAAATTTACTTAGTTGAAATCTAATTTAAAACGAACAGGTTATTGTGGAATTGATTGAATTTATGGTTAATAGAAATGGATTGAGTAATTTAGTAATTAATATTTATTGGTTGAAACCCCGCACGGGTTTTGGGATGACAATTAGCTCACACGTCCGCCAAGTGTGTAGATAAGTTCATATGGATTGTGATGTAAACCCCACACAGGTATTGGGATGATAATTTTACACATCTCCCATGTGTGTAGATAATAATCACTAGTATTGGTTGAAAACCCCACACGGGTATTGGGATTATATTTGATTTACACTAATCTCAAGTGTGTAGTTTGTATGTCAATAAGTTGATTGACAGACCGATATAAGCATTAATTATTTATCTAAGGCTTATACGCGTGTAGTTGCACTCTGTATGTGAATTGGATGTTTAATAGTTGCTCGCAACTATTGTTGGATACATATGATATATGAAATCCATATAAATATATGGTAGTTGATTTAATTTCATTCCAATTCGGGAAAAAACTGAATATTTTAATAGTATAATATTCGATGAAAAATCAAAGTTTAATTTTGATGTCCGATTTTGGATGGATGCGTAGATATTAAAATATCGATGAATTTCTATAACTGAACCAAGTGTTTCGAATTAGTCTTCATGTGGTTTTAGCATGTCAAAGTTTTTGATTCGAAATGAATAGTAACTTCGGAATCTGAAATTCGGTTAGGTTATGTAGGGAATGTTTTAATAGAAATTTCTTTTCGAAAGTTTCTTGTTTATTTTTATAATGAATGTCAGGAAAGTTTGGATGTAAATAACGAGTTTCAAAAAATAATATTATTTTATTCATTTAAATAATACTAAAATGCTTAATATTGAAATATGTGATTTTGAAGTGTAATTATGGAAACAAAATTTCCAGTAGTAGTCGTAAATAATTTATGTAGTTTATAAATTATTTTGGAAGCAATTTGATTTATATTTAATTATAAATCGATTTGGACTCGAATATGATATGTCGTGTAGAGACAAATCGTGAATGTTAACTCGTAACTTCGAATTGACGTACCACGAGATCCGACCGTTGTATTCTCCTGAAATTGGAAGTGTTCCCGTAATGAAATGAACTTTTAAACAAAATATGAAATTTGGAAATCCAATGGTTTGATTTATCTATTTTGGAAAATGTCGCTATGGGTGCAGTTAGGGCCGTCACTTTCCAACACGACCCGAAACACGGCTCGTAACTTGCACGAAAAATACCCGACCCGACCCATTTATAAACGGGTCAATTTTGGGTCAACCCGCTCTGACCCGTTTAATAAATGGGTTGACCCGACCCGACCTGTGAACCCGTTTCTGGCCCGTCATGGCCCATTTAATATAAAACATATTTTTATTACTCTACAATCTACAAAACATAGTCCCAGCTCAGTCCACTACCCATTTGTCGCTTTACCCGAGTTACCAGTTACCAAGCCGCCACCCATTCAGTCATTCTAATTTATGCGGTTCAACCTCTTCACTGATTCACACCTTCATGTTTTCATGTTTATTTCCACATTAACAACTTTTTATATTTTTATTCTCATCTTAGCTTGCAACAAGTGAATGACGACAATACCCTTCTTTCATGTTTTCATCTTTTTATACAAATATTTTTCTTAATGGGTCACACGATCAAACCCGAAACCCGCACGATTATAAATGGGTCAACCCGAAAATGACCCATTTAATAAACGGGTTGAGCTGACCCGACCCGAACTCAACCCGAACATGACTTGACCCGACCCGAACTCGACCTAACACGACCCATTGACAGCCCTAGGTGCAGTTCGGTGGCCGTAATTGGAAACTGAATGTAAGGGCTTTAATAAAATTATTAAAATTATGAATAAATTATGTTATACTCCCTCCAGTTCATATTATAGGACGTTTTATGAAGTTTTTTTGTTTTTCAAAATATAAGACGTTTTCAACCATATTAAATTGTACCTACTTTATTGACTTGCCATGAAGCAATTCTATTGGCTTTTGTGGGTAGGCGGCTCCTTGGGAAATCCCAACAACCACTTTTTTATTCTTGAAAATAGAGAAAGTAACTTAGTTTTGCATGAAAAAAGGAGCCAACCCACCAAAAAGAAGCATTTGAATATTTTCTTAATTCCTGTGCAAATCTCTAAAATGACTTATATTATGAACCGAAGGGAGTATCATAATAAATGATTTGAAAAGATTTTAGATGGAACACTTCAAGTTGAAAGATAAATGATGTTTTTATCTAAATGAGTTAGTTATCAACTAGTGTAAAGAATCTAGTGGTTTTAAAGTAATATATCGATTATAATGGTTTTAATATAACTAGAGTTTTTCCAACATATAAATTAGAATGGATTTGACTGGAAATTATCTTCGGATATGTTGGTATTGGATTCCGTAATTATACGGATATCGTTAAGGAATTTGGAAGATATAAATATCGTTATTCCTAAAACAGTAGCTGTTGATTTCAGAATTTAGTATTGAATATAAGTCGATGCGATTTCTATTCAAAGCCTTGTATTTAGTATCAAATATTATTTTGGGTTTGTCATGAATGGTGTCTTTAATAACACTATTCTTAAACCAAGTTGAGAATGAAATTTATAGAATAAATCTTTTATTTAAGATTTAATGGAGTTTTCCAATTTAATAAATTAAATTGGAATTAAATGGAAGATTGATTTTGGGTTTATCGTGAATGATGTTTTTAATAACATCTGTTCTTTCACCCAGTTAAAGACAAGATTAGTTTCCTAAGTTGAAAAATCATTGAATAATGATTTGTGAAGATTAAAACTAAGTTAGAGTTTTAATGAATCTTTTATTAGATTTGGAATGTAACAGGGTAATTAAATTTACTAAAACACGATGAGTGTTAGATATGGAGTGCTGCCAGTTTTGCTCCATGGGATGAATAGTTTGGGAATGGGATAACGATATGGGTAGTTATCTTCGTAAGAATTGATTTCCCGATAAAGCGTGTAAATCTTAAAGTTTGCAAAAAGGTATTGTGAAAATTTTGAAATGTTTTCCAAGAAAGATTTAAGCGATAAGTTTAAACAGTACAAATCATTGATAAGATTTATGGGGTTAATTCCCAATGTAAAGAATATTTGAATAAAAGAATATTCTGGATTGGAATGTGATGTGCATTATCTTTATATATTACTTGATTTTGAAGATGCGCGAGTTATTTGGAAAGACCAGGTTTAATCCATTCTGAATAATTGTTACGACGATTAAAAGTCGAAGATATGAAGACAGTGGTTGATGATCGAAGATCTTCACATTGTTTGGGCTATTGCCAATGTCTCGATTGGGCCGTACACCCAAGACGAGGTTATAAGTGGTGTACGTCCAAACATACTTGGAGATCGACCGGATATGCGAGGACCTCTCTCCTGTATTGGACATATGGAACGAGGAATAAGGTGTCTTCAGTTTCGTTCAGACCCAGAATGGACTTGCAAATGGATTATGTGTCTAGCATTGTACTTTATGTAGTATTAATTGATCTCTACCGAATATATAGCTATTTGGTGGCGGAGAATTTATTCTCTTAACTTAACACCCTTTTTTGAGATGTACGAGCTCAAAAGTAATATATTAGTGGACGTCAGTTGTATGGTCTGAATTGACAATGTGGCATGCTGAGATGCATGGATATAACGACCCAGAAAATCTGAACCAATTTAAATTTTTTAAATTGGCTAAAATAATGGATTTTAAATATTTAAAATAAATATTTTAAATAATAGCGATGAAAAGTGAGTTTGAATCGACGTTTGAAAACGAATATAATTAATTCTAATTATAAACAAGGCCTGAAATGGCGCTGCAGTTTCAAAAATTGAATTCAAACTTTGTCGGACTGTACCGGGTGCAAAACAAAACGGATTTGAGTGAAACCAAAAATATTTAAATCTGTTAGTGAATACCTTTCTAACGAATCTGAAAAATCGAATTTTCATAGCGGAAAGCAAAAGTTATGGCCAAATGAATTTTCAGAAAGGTCGCTATGGAATTTATATAGCCCGTGAAATTAGCCATTTTGCATACGACCTCGGAATTCGACGAAACCACATTTGTTGGATCCGTGATGTGAAGTTATTGCTAGATTTCAAATTTCATAATTTTTGAAGCTAGTATGTGAGCGTGGCAAAGGAAAACGTGTTTTGGTCAATTACAGTTAAATTGGATCGACCAGAAATGGGCCTTTTTGCAAACGGTCTCAGAATTCGACGAAACTAGTTTTGTTGGGACCGTATCGTCAAAACATAGCCAGATTTATTTTTTTGGAATTTTTCGAATCAGTTTGTGGCCCTGGCAAATTGAAATGTACGTTCAAATTGAATGTTTTATATTTTAATTTGAAGGAAAACTGACTGAAACAATCGAATGGGCCTACGAAACATATCCCATTGTGTTCGGAATGGGGGCAAAACGCTAGGAACGACAGTCGTTGGGTTTATTGGTGGTCGCGTCAGAAAACCCCTTTAAAACCCACCGGTCAGTCATATTTTTTTTAAAATTAAAAAAAAAAGAAAAAAAAACCTTTCTCTCTCCCCGTAACAGCCGATCGACGGCGAAAACCATTCTCGCCGTTCCCATCCACTTTCCGACCAAACCAGGCAAAATTAGCCCCTCCTCCAGTTGAAGATTTTGAAGAGCTCGAGAAGATCTTCAAATCCATATATAGTTTGTATTTTTTCGTTCAACATTCAAGGAGATATCGAGCTCGAAAGTTTCGAGCTTCCAACCGCCGCCGCCACCTCCTGCCAGCGTCGAACTGGCCAACTCCCCCCAGCGCCTGAGCGCCTCTCCTCCCCCTTCGACACTGCGTAGCCCAATCGTTCTATCGATTCACGGATTTCACGAAATCGCGTGACCTAGTTTTGAACATTTCAGAAAGGTATACGGCTATATATATTTTCAACAGTTTTAACACCTTTAAACCGTTGCAAACTTTGAAAAATCATATCTTTTTCGTTTCTAGACGAAATTCGATGAAACAGGAAACATCGTGACCGTGTGGACGTCTTCTACATTCTAGAAGAGACCGCATATTTTTCTGAGCCTTCTGCTATTTTTGGTGGAGTGGAACCCAATGTGAGATTTCTAATTTATAAACGATATAGAAAACGACGATGTATAAATTATATAGTCGATGACTGAGTTATATAAGCGCTGTACACCTCATGTATAAGCGTTGTATAAGTTGTACGTTCGATGTATAAGTTATATATGCGTTGTAAAAATTTTATATGTGTTGAAATAGAAGTGGATTGCTATATATATATATATATATATATATATATATATATATATATATATATATATATATATATATATACGCCCCTCGTCCACAAACCATGGACGATATTTATTGGTTGTGATTGGTGTGAAAATTGATTGATAGCGAATGGTTGATTGGAATTGTTTGTGGTTGATATTGATTGATTGTGGTTGAAAAATACCCGTTTGTGGTTGAGAAATATTTGGTTGAAACCACATAGGATTAGTTTGTGGAAATGAAATAAATATATACATGCCGCCTGCGTGAACTAGATGCATGATCCCCATTGTCAAAAACCGCGAGGTTTTAAGGTAGAGCGAGGAGTCGTACTAGGGACGGTCCCAGTTTTAACTACCCTGCCGTTATGCTGCCGAAATTTTGAATAATATTCATGTGTTTGAATTATTTTCATTTGTTGAAACTATATTTATTCGTTAAATAGAAAACCTTCATGTGTTGAGTCGATATTCATTCGTTGGATAGAAATTCATGTGTTGAATGGTGTTCGTGTTTTAAATATAAAAATCACATTTTTATCTATATATATAAACTATAGAAAACCTTCATGTGTTGAATCGATATTCATTCGTTGGATAGAAATTCATGTATTGAATGGTGTTCGTGTTTTAAATATAAAAATCACATTTTTATCTATATATATAAACTATAGAAAACCTTCATGTGTTGAATCGATATTCATTCATTGGGTAGAAATTCATGTGTTGAATGGTGTTCGTGTTTTAAATATAAAAATCACATTTTTATCTATATATATAAACTATAGAAAACCTTCATGTGTTGAATCGATATTCATTCGTTGAATTGAAATTCATGTGTTGAATGGTGTTCGTGTTTTAAATATAAAAATCACATTTTTATCTATATATATAAGCTATAGAAAACCTTCATGTGTTGAATCGATATTCATTCGTTGAATTGAAATTCATGTGTTGAATGGTATTCATATTTTTGAAATAAATTGTTTTATAATAAAAATCACATTTTTATCATCTATATGAACTATATAAAATAATCTCCTTTTGAAATAAATTGTTTTATAATAAAAATCCTATTTTTATTACCTATATGAACTATATAAAATAATAGTGTTTTGAAATAAATTGTTTTATAATAAAAATCCTATTTTTATTACCTATATGAACTATATAAAATAGTAGTGTTTTGAAATAAATTGTTTTATAATAAAAATCCTATTTTATTACCTATATGAACTATATAAAATAATAGTGTTTTGAAATAAATAGTTTTACAATAAAAATCACATTTTTATTATATACATGAATTGTCAAATATAGTGAAGTGTTGAAATAGAAGACAGTTAGATAAAAATATCATTTTTATCAAATGTATGAAAACGATATAGCTTTGAAATCGAAGGATCGATATATATATATATATAAATAGAATTAAAATATATCGAATAACGACGCCGTAATTCGTATTTTGAAACCGTGATTTCAAACGATTATACCGGGAGATCCGACCATCGGATTTTCCTAAAATCGCAACCGTTGGGTTCGCTTTGGAAATATCTTTCCAACGACACCAACTTTGTAAAAATCCAGCGGTTGGATTGTCTGGAATGTTTAATTAAAATATGAAGAAAAACAGTGCCAGAATCGATTATATTTATATATATATGTGAATATAATTATATTTAATCGAATAACGACGCTGCAGTTCGTATTTTGAAATCGAAACTTCAAACGATTATACCGGGAGATCCGACCGTCGGATTTTCCCGAAACTGGAACCGTTGGATTCGTTTTGAAAAGATCTTTCTAATGATGTAAATTTTGTGAAGATCCAACGGTTAGATTTTCAGATATGTGTAAATCAAATCTGAAGAAAAACAGCGCCATGGCCACGTTGTGGCCTGAAGCGTCATTTTGAATAAATTGGCTATTTTAAAATAAATAAAAATGGCAATAAATCGTTATAAAATATTATAAACGATATGGATGTGATTTAGAAATTAACTGAAGGTTGGCTAAGTCGAATGGCTTCTTGGGTATTGATCTGATGTTGGTTTCGGCCTTCGGGGTTAATATTTGGGAAATCGTTCTCTTACTGATTGACGGTTAGTAACTAATGAATTGAAATGATGCGTGTGTATGTTAGTGTTGCACTTGTTTATTATATATGCGAGTTGTTCAGAAAGACCGGGTTTATCCCATTCTGAATAACTGAATCGACGATAAGAAATCGAAGATAAAGACGGTGGTCGAAGACCGGAGATCTTCACCTCGTTTGGATGGTAACCGAGGTCCTGATTGGGAGGCATCCCGAAATATGGATAATGAGTGGTGCTCGTCCAGACGTACGTGGTGATCGATGGGTTTGCGAGGTATATAGTGCCTCTAGTTTCGTTCAGACCCAGAACGGACTTGAAAATGGACAGTGTGTCTGACATTGGAATTTATTCTGTGGGATTGATAGCCATCAGTTGCACGGTGTGAATTGCCTGTGTGGCATGCTAAGATGCAGTGATCAGGGCTTCTGTTGAAAAGCAAAGTCTTGTGGTGATGAACAAAGCACAGCCTGTGTGGCGTAGCTTTGTGTATAACATGAAATCGCGAGCCTCACCCCCGGTATGAACCAGAAACGGGAGAAAGGACCTCAGGGAGGGCCTGCGTTTCCTCCTAGCTAGAAGTGGCGTCAGTGGTTTTACACACCCTGACGAGTTTGACTTATGTGGTTGTAGCTGTTGCGAGACGCCTCGGTTAGATCGGACGATCCGGGTCCGATGGAGTCATTTGTTGGCTCGCTTACGCCCCAAAGGGCGACGAAACGCAGTGTTCAGGAATTTTAATCCACTTCGTGTGGACCGGCCCTGACGATCCAAGGGTCACTCGAGCTCTGATCCTGAGACTCGGGCTAGGCAGTCTCGAATTCGGTAAGGACTATCTTTTGCCTTGGTTCAAGACGGAAATCCAATTTCCAAATACGTGACCGTGCGGTTTTGATTGTATATATATATGGCGACATGATATATGGTACCCATGCCGTCTATGATTGATAGTTATGATTGAAATTGTTTTTGAAACATATAAACACTAGTAATAATATCAACTGCTTTTGTTTTATTCGTATCAACCATATTTTGGCCATTATAAGGTAAAACTCTATCCTCCGGTTTGCGTTGCATTGTGTGATGGGAACTGAGTCTTATAATGGCTTCATTTTTATAAAAGGCATTGCGTCGTTTAAAAGAAAGATTTGTTTTAAAGCACCGGCAATCCAATGGAGTAAACCCGTTCCACGAAAGTAGTGTGGTCCTGTGATTAGCCATATTATAAATGTGTTGAGTAGATTTCTCATACCAGTCCCATGACTGACTCGTAGTTTGTTTCACTTTCAAACTCGGGTGCCCCTTTTTCTATACGGGCAGCCCTGTATTCAGGTTTAGCTGGTTCTTTCTGGATAGCTGGAGCTGAAGATGGATTCTATTATTTATCTATTTTATGATGTTCAGCTCCTATTGTACATAATATGTTTGTTTTCCGCTGTAGACATTTATGTATAGTTGAACTGTATTTGTACTAAGTGATCCTGTATACTGTGTAACTCTGATGATTACGTTTATCCAGTATATTCTATTGTTCATTTTCTGGTGTATTTATTTATTTCTGTTCTGCTATTATCTGTTTCAGTGTTATATTCCAAGGATTACCCTTGCCGCCGTCCGTAAGGGGTTTAGGGTCGTCTCATTTGGTATCAGAGCTTTGGTTAAGCTTAGTTCTGGAATATAACATATTAACGAACTCGTCAGAAATAGAACCAGTAGTGTTCTAGGACGGATAACTCTATACAGATAGGATCAGTAATATCCTAGTATAGGTAAAGCAGAATGGAATACACCCCAGTAGACACATTTACATTGAAGTATTTGTCTCTATATTTTAAAATATCTTTTCTGTGACCTGACACTTTGTCTGCTAATTGCAGACGTACTAGAAAATGAGTGACAGGAACAGAGGAAATAATCGTATGGCTCGACCAGCTAATGAGCCAGTTGTGCTCCCACAGCCAGAATCAGATATAGAAGTTCTATTCAAGAGATTTCGAAATCTGGGTGGATCGCCATTCTTAGGCAAAGAGTCCATTATGGAAACACAAGCTTGGATTCGTTCTACAGAGAAAATCTTTGAGGGTTTAAAGTTGAGAGACGATCAGAAAAGATTACTGGCGTCTTGGGCACTCCAAGAAGAAGCTTTGTTTTGGTGGGATTCAGTTATTAAAGATAATCTAGAAGGTGATATCACCTGGGACAGATTCAAAGTGATTTTCTTAGAAAGATTTACTCCTCCCGAAGCAACCGAGCGATTATGTGATGAATTTTCTTATTTGATACAAGGTGATATGACCATCCCAGAATATCATAAGAAATTCAACGAACTTTCTCGCTTTGCTCCTCATCTGATTCAAGATCCAAAGAGGAAGAATCTGAGATTTATTTATAGCCTGCAAAGGAAATATCAGAATAGTGTGATGAGGAATGTGAAACTTCCTTTCTCAGAAATGATTTATATGGCTTATCAGTATGAAGATCTCGACAAGAATGGTATGTTACCTTACGAAGAAGGGGTCAGTTCTAGTAACAAAGATGAGTCGGAAACTGATCGTCCTGAGGCCAGTACGATGTCTGAGGTCAGTAAGAAGCCCAAAGTCAATCGAAAAAGGGCCAGATCTGAAAAGGAACCAGCAACGACGACCACCTGCTCTAACTGCAGGAAACCAGGGCATTTGACCAGGAAGTGTAAAACCTCGAAGAAACGAAAGAAGGGGTTTAAACCCGATAAGAAGTTTCAAGAGAATAGAAAGTGCAGTCAGTGCCATCAGACTGGTCATCTTTCAAAGGCCTGCCCGCTATTCAGAAAGCCTGAAGCAGTACGTATAAATGAAATAGCAGAAACTTCTGGGCCCGCAGATGTTCTGGAAAGGCCGGATGTTTTAGAAGGCACGCTAACTGTCAAAGATATTCCAGTTAAAGTACTGTTTGACATTGGTGCGTCACGCAGCTTCATTGCCAAGAATGCAGCTAAGAAACTGGATTTAAATTTGAAGAAGCTCAAAGAACCAATGACTTTCCAGAATCCGGTTGGGGGTTCCATTGATCTCAGTTGGGTTTGTGGAGTGTCGGTTTCCTTTTCTCATTATCGGTTCCCTACCATCGCGGTCGTCACGAATTTTAAAGAGTTTGATCTTATCTTGGGGTTAGACTGGTTGACCAAATATGAAGCTGAAGTTAAATGCGCCGATAGAGTCGTAAAGGCGAAGATTAAATCAGGTGATTATATAACCATTCCCTGTGAAGGTCAGAATGCTAATAGAAAAGACTTCTGGGCAGCTCTCGATGTTTCTCCAGCCCAAATAGAACATATCCCTGAAATCACAGAGAATATTCCCGACCTAGTGAAAGACATTCCTATCGTCAAGAACTATGCGGATGTGTTCGAGGAAGTTGTTCGCTTACCTCCGCAGAGAGAAATAGATTTCAAAATTGCTTTAATTCCGAATGCAAGGCCGGTAGTTCACGTTATTCGAAGAATGTCCTTGAAAGAGAAAGAGGAATTAGACAATCAAACACGACAGCTAGTATGGAAGGGTCTAATCAGGCCCAGTTTCTCTGATTGGGGAGCAGCAGTGGTGTTTGTCCCAAAATTTAACGGTATTCTACGGCTATGTGTGGATTATCGTGATTTAAACAAACAAAAGATAAAGAACAAATATCCATTACCGCGGATTGATGATTTGTTGGATCGATTAAATGACGCATAAGTATTTTCACAAATGGACCTAGCTACAGGCTTCCATCAGCTTCGTATCGCCGAAGAATGTGTTCCAATGACAGCATTCAGAGGTCCCGACTTATTCTACGAGTGGTTAGTTATGTCCTTCGGCTTATGTAACGCTCCAGCTTACTTCGTCGATCTAATGAATAGAGTGTACAGAGGGGTTTTGAATAAATTTGTTCTGGTTTTCATTGACGATATTCTAATCTTCTCTAAATCAAAGGTCAAACACGAAAAGCATTTGGAACAGGTTCTGAAAATCCTCAGAAGGAATGTATTGAAGGCCAAACTGTCCAAATGTATATTCTGGCAAGAGGAAGTAAAATTTCTGGGCCATGTCGTATCAAAAGAAGGAATTGCTGTGGATCCAAGCAAAATCACAGCTATTCAGAATTGGAAACAGCCCAGTACCCCCACTGAAGTCCGCAGTTTTCTCGGATTGGCTAGTTATTACCAGAAGTTCGTTAAAAACTTTTCGAAGATATCTGGTCATTTAACGAAGCTTACAAAGAAGCATTCAAAGTTCAAATGGACTCCAGAAAGTGAAGAGGCTTTTGAAGAGCTAAAGTTAAGATTAACGACAGCTCCAGTGTTAACCATCATCGATGGCAATCAGGATTTAAAGGTCTGGACTGACGCTTCTAGAGAAGGCCTTGGCGCAGTGTTAATGCAAAGAGGTCAAGTGATTGCTTATGCTAGCCGTCAACTGAAGCCGCATGAGAAAAACTACGTAACTCATGATCTTGAGTTATTAGCTATAGTATTCGCTTTGAAAATCTGGAGACACTATCTACTGGGTGAGAGATTTGAACTGTTTACAGATCACCAATCGTTAAAGTATATGTTCACCCAGAAGGACTTGAATCTGAGGCAGCAACGTTGGCTAGAGTTCCTTGCAGCATACGATTTTGAAATTATATACACTCCAGGGAAAGCCAATGTCGTGGCCGATGCGTTAAGCCGAAAGAACGAAATGATCGCTAGTTTTATTATCACGACTTCATTGCTAGATAAAATATCTGCTCTTCAGAAGGATGATCACTTCATTCAGAAGATCAGAGAGATAATTCAATAAGGTGAACCCTCGAGTTTTCAAGTTGATAATGAAGGGATTCTAAGGCTCAAAGGTCAAATCTGTGTCCCTAACATTCCTGAGCTCCGAAAGGAAGTACTGGATGAATGCCACAAGTCAAAACTTAGTATCCATCCGGGAGTAAGCAAAATGTATAATGACATCAAACTCACTTTCTGGTGGAGGTCGATGAAGAGGGACATTTCTTTATATGTTTGCCGATGTCCTACTTGCCAACTAGTCAAGAGCGACCAACAGAAGCTGGCCGGATTGTTACAACCGCTAGACGTTCCTGGTTGGAAGTGGGAACATATTTCCATGGACTTCATTGATGGTTTGCCCAGAACCAGAAAAGGAAATGACAATATTTGGGTGATCGTAGATCGCTTCACGAAGACCGCCCATTTCATACCCGTCAGATCAAACAGAACTGCTCAGAGTCTGGCCCAGATATACTTCAAGGAACTTGTTAGACTACATGGAGTGCCGCTCAGTATAGTCAGTGATAGAGATACAATATTTACTAGTAAATTCTGGGAGGCATTTCAAGTCGAGCTGGGAACGAAGCTGAACCTAAGCACCGCCTATCATCCTCAGACAGATGGTCAAACTAAGAGGGTGAATCGTATACTAGAAGATCTATTGCGGGCTTGTGTTCTAGATTTCGGTGGATCATGGGAAGACCATCTACATTTGGCTGAATTCTCATATAACAACAGCTACCAGGCGAGTCTGACAATGTCACCATTCGAAGCATTATATGGTAGACCGTGCCGATCTTCTGCTTGTTGGGTCGAACCTGGTAATAGACTTGTGTTGGGGCCCGATATGATCCGAGAAGCTGCCGACAAGGTCGATTTTATTAAGAAACGATTACTGGCCGCTCAAAGCCGATAAAAGAGTTATGCCGATAGGAGAAGAAGAGATATATCCTTTGCTGTTGGCGACTATGTATATTTGAATGTATCGCCGATGAGAGGAGTTATCCGGTTCGGTAAAACTAGAAAGTTGGCGCCCAAATTCATTGGTCCGTTTCCTATTCTGGAACGGATCGGAACTCTTGCTTATAGGGTTAAATTGCCTGATTGGTTGCCTGGAGTTCATGATGTATTTCACATATCTCAACTTCGAAAGCACGTTCATGATCCAGACTTGATCGTGGAAGAAGCAGCTCAGCAGGATATTGAAATTACCCCTGAATTAGCTGTGAGAAGAGAGCCGCTAAAGATTATCGGCAAAGAAACCAAAGAACCAAGGAACAAGAAGGTTCACTTAGTCAAAGTGCAGTGGAGTGGAGATCCGCGAGATTGTACTTGGGAAACTGAGGAGAGCATTCAGAAAGCCTACCCTAGATGCCGAGTGGATATCTCTGATTGACTCCGGTGCAAGGTACATTTACCATACTTTGCATTACCAATCAGTTCTCTACTTTGTTGTTATTTTCTTTCCATGGATGTGCTCTTTTAATTCTATAGTCTGCTTAATTTAAAAAGAGGGTATGAATTAATTTGTATGATTTTGAAAAGTTAAAAACAATTTGATTGTTGTTTGTGTTGTGTGATAGTAGATTTGATTAATTAAATTATTGAAACGATAGTTAATTTAATTAATAATGGAATAATGGTAGAATTTATTCATTTAAATCACACATTGAACTGAGTTAAAAATAGATAGAAATATATATACTTGTGCATTATATATGTTTGAACAGGTAAATGGATAGCTGTTGAGTAAAGATTTTATTTGCGTGCCCGACAAATAGGTAAACCTTAATGAGTTGGATGCGAAATATTATTATATCAACTCCTGTGAATGCCATTGGATGCGGAGTGCTGGTTGTTCAGTGTGAAATAATAAATGACGCCATAGGATAGTAACAATTAATTTTGAACTACACTACATGGCATACTTCTGAAGATAGGCATACTTCATCATATACCACATAAGCATTTGGAGCTTGTGTGACGAGGTTGAAGATTTACCATACGAGCGAGAGGCTTGTATGGCGATGACTATATTTTACAGGTTGAACTGATGACTGATATGGACTATTTAAATTATAACGATAAAATTGCCAGATTAATAAAAACCCCACACGGGTCTAGAGTTGACAATAACCATGTCCCTCTAGTTATTAAATACGGCACATGGACCATTTATTTCCCACACGGGACGAGGTAACGAGGATTTATCCTCTGGAGCATTTAAAATACACACTCCCTCAGGCTTTGACAGGGTGACGAGAATTTATTCTCTGGAGTTATTATCAATACACGCTCCCCTGTAAACACCAGAATATATCACTATAAATATGTGTATGCTTATTAGGATTTATTGGGTACCTAATACGGCCCAATAAATTTCCAAACCTCTCCCCGTACAAAGGAGGTTATGGCGAAATTTTTCGAAAATTCCGAGTGTTAGCCAAATTTTTGAAGAATTTGAGAAAATTCTTAGAAACTGAAAAGTTGGAGAATTGAAGCCAGATCGAACGTAGAGTTGATTAATCAAACCACTTTCGACTTTGTTCCTTTTCGGGGACGAAAAGTTTTAAGTGGGGGAGATTGCAACGACCCAGAAAATCTGAACCAATTTAAAATTTTTAAATTGGCTAAAAGAATGGATTTTAAATATTTAAAATAAATATTTTAAATAATAGCGATGAAAAGTGAGTTTGAATCGACGTTTGAAAACGAATATAATTAATTCTAATTATAAACAAGGCCTGAAATGGCACGGCAGTTTCAAAAATTGAATTCAAAATTTGTCGGACTGTACCGGCTGCAAAACAAAACGGATTTGAGTGAAACCAAAAATATTTAAATCTGTTAGTGAATACCTTTCTAACGAATCTGAAAAATTGAATTTTCATAGCGGAAAGCAAAAGCTATGGCCAAATGAATTTTCAGAAAGGTCGCTATGGAATTTATATAGCCCGTGAAATTAGCCATTTTGCATACGACCTCGGAATTCGACGAAACCACTTTTGTTGGATCCGGGATGTGAAGTTATTGCTAGGTTTCAAATTTCATAATTTTTGAAGCTAGTATGTGAGCGTGGCAAAGGAAAACGTGTTTTGGTCAATTATAGTTAAATTGGATCGACCAGAAATGGGCCTTTTTGCAAACGGTCTCAGAATTCGATGAAACTAGTTTTGTTGGGACCGTATCGTCAAAACATAGCCAGATTTATTTTTCTGGAATTTTTCGAATCAGTTTGTGGCCCTGGCTAATTGAAATGTACGTTCAAATTGAATGTTTTATATTTTAATTTGAAGGAAAACTGACTGAAACAGTCGAATGGGCCTACGAAACATATCCCATTGTGTTCGGAATGGTGGAAAAACGCTAGGCACGACAGTCGTTGGGTTTAGATTGGTGGTCGCGTCAGAAAACCCCTTTAAAACCCACCGGCCAATCATATTTTTTTTAAAATAAAAAAAAGAAAAAAAACCTTTCTCTCTCCCCGTAACAGCCGATCGACGGCGAAAACCATTCTCGCCGTTCCCATCCACTTTCCGACCAAACCAGGCAGAATTAGCCCCTCCTCCAGTTGAAGATTTTGAAGAGCTCGAGAAGATCTTCAAATCCATATATAGTTTGTATTTTTTCGTTCAACATTCAAGGAGATATCGAGCTCGAAAGTTTCGAGCTTCCAACCGCCGCCGCCGCCTCCTTCCAGCGTCGAACTGGCCAACTCCCCCCGGCGCCTGAGCGCCTCTCCTCCCCCTTCGACACTGCGTAGCCCGATCGTTCTATCGATTCACGGATTTCACGAAATCGCGTGACCTAGTTTTGAACATTTCAGAAAGGTATACGGCTATATATATTTTCAACAGTTTTAACACCTTTAAACCGTTGCAAACTTTGAAAAATCATATCTTTTTCGTTTCTTGACGAAATTCGATGAAACAGGAAACATCGTGACCGTGTGGACGTCTTCTACATTCTAGAAGAGACCGCATATTTTTCTGAGCCTTCTACTATTTTTGGTGGAGTGGAACCCAATGTGAGATTTCTAATTTATAAACGATATAGAAAACGACGATGTATAAATTATATAGTCGATGTATGAGTTATATAAGCGTTGTACACCTCATGTATAAGCGTTGTATAAGTTGTACGATCGATGCATAAGTTATATATGCGTTGTAAAAATTATATATGTGTTGAAATGAAGTGAATTGCTATATATAAATATATATATATATATATACGCCCCTCGTCCACAAACCATGGACGATATTTATTGGTTGTGATTGGTGTGAAAATTGATTGATAGCGAATGGTTGATTGAATTGTTTGTGGTTGATATTGATTGATTGTGGTTGAAAAATACCCGTTTGTGGTTGAGAAATATTTGGTTGAAACCACATAGGATTAGTTTGTGGAAATGAAATAAATATATACATGCCGCCTGCGTGCGAACTAAATGCATGATCCCCACTGTCAAAAACCGCGAGGTTTTAAGGTAGAGCGAGGAGCCGTACTAGGGACAGTCCCGGTTTTAACTACCCTGCCGTTATGCTGCCGAAATTTTGAATAATATTCATGTGTCTGAATTATTTTCATTTGTTGAAACTATATTTATTCGTTGAATAGAAAACCTTCATGTGTTGAGTCGATATTCATTCGTTGGATAGAAATTCATGTGTTGAATGGTGTTCGTGTTTTAAATATAAAAATCACATTTTTATCTATATATATAAACTATAGAAAACCTTCATGTGTTGAATCGATATTCATTCGTTGGATAGAAATTCATGTGTTGAATGGTGTTCGTGTTTTAAATATAAAAATCACATTTTTATCTATATATATAAACTATAGAAAACCTTCATGTGTTGAATCGATATTCATTCGTTGGATGGAAATTCATGTGTTGAATGGTGTTCGTGTTTTAAATATAAAAATCACATTTTTATCTATATATATATAAACTATAGAAAACCTTCATGTGTTGAATCGATATTCATTCGTTGAATTGAAATTCATGTGTTGAATGGTGTTCGTGTTTTAAATATAAAAATCACATTTTTATCTATATATATAAGCTATAGAAAACCTTCATGTGTTGAATCGATATTCATTCGTTGAATTGAAATTCATGTGTTGAATGGTATTCATATTTTTGAAATAAATTGTTTTATAATAAAAATCACATTTTTACCGTCTATATGAACTATATAAAATAATCTCCTTTTGAAATAAATTGTTTTATAATAAAAATCCTATTTTTATTACTTATATGAACTATATAAAATAATAGTGTTTTGAAATAAATTGTTTTATAATAAAAATCCTATTATTATTACCTATATGAACTATATAAAATAATAGTGTTTTGAAATAAATTGTTTTATAATAAAAATCCTATTTTTATTACCTATACGAACTATATAAAATAATAGTGTTTTGAAATAAATAGTTTTACAATAAAAATAACATTTTTATTATATACATGAATTGTCAAATATAGTGAAGTGTTGAAATAGAAGACAGTTAGATAAAAATATCATTTTTATCAAATGTATGAAAAGGATATAGCTTTGAAATCGAAGAATCGATATATATATATATATATATATATATATATATATATATAAATAGAATTAAAATATATCGAATAACGACGCTGCAGTTTGTATTTTGAAACCGTGATTTCAAACGATTATACCGGGAGATCCGACCATCGGATTTTCCTGAAATCGCAACCGTTGGGTTCGCTTTGGAAATATCTTTCCAACGACACCAACTTTGTAAAAATACAACGGTTGGATTGTCTGGAATGTTTAATTCAAATCTGAAGAAAAACAGCGCCAGAATCGATTATATATATATATATATAATTTTATTTAATCGAATAACGACGCTGCAGTTCGTATTTTGAAATCGAAACTTCAAACGATTATACCGGGAGATCCGACCGTCGGATTTTCCCGAAACTAGAACCGTTGGATTCGTTTTGAAAAGATCTTTCTAATGATGTAAATTTTGTGAAGATCCAACGGTTAGATTTTCAGATATGTGTAAATCAAATCTGAAGAAAAATAGCGCCACGGCCGCGTTGTGGCCCGAAGCGTCATTTTGAATAAATTGGCTATTTTAAAATAAATAAAAATGGCAATAAATCGTTATAAAATATTATAAACGATATGGATGTGATTTAGAAATTAACTGAAGGTTGGCTAAGTCGAATGGCTTCTTGGGTATTGATCTGATGTTGGTTTCGGCCTTCGGGGTTAATATTTGGGAAATCGTTCTCTTACTGATTGACGGTTAATGACTAATGAATTGAAATGATGCGTGTGTATGTTAGTGTTGCACTTGTTTATTATATACGCGAGTTGTTCATAAAGACCGGGTTTGTCCCATTCTGAATAACTGAATCGACGATAAGAAATCGAAGATAAAGACGGTGGTCGAAGACCAGAGATCTTCACCTCGTTTGGATGGTAACCGAGGTCCTGATTGGGAGGCATCCCGAAATATGGATAATGAGTGGTGTTCGTCCATACGTACGTGGTGATCGATGGGTTTGCGAGGTATATAGTGCCTCCGGTTTCGTTCAGACCCAGAACGGACTTGAAAATGGACAGTGTGTCTGACATTGGAATTTATTCTGTGGGATTGATAGCCATCAGTTGCACGGTGTGAATTACCTGTGTGGCATGCTAAGATGCAGTGATCAGGGCTTCTGTTGAAAAGCAAAGTCTTGTGGTGGTGATCAAAGCACCGCCTGTGTGGCGTAGCTTTGTGTATAACGTGAAATCGCGAGCCTCACACCCCGGTATGAACCAGAAACGGGAGAAAGGACCTCAGGGAGGGCCTGCGTTTCCTCCTAGGTAGAAGTGGCGTCAGTGGTTTTACACACCCTGACGAGTTTGACTTATGTGGTTGTTGCTGTTGCGAAGCGCCTCGGTTAGATCGGACGATCCGGGTCCGATGGAGTCATTTGTTGGCTCGCTTACGCCCCAAGGGGCGGCGAAATGCAGTGTTCAGGAATTTTAATCCACTTCGTGTGGACCGGCCCTGACGATCCAAGGGTCACTCAAGCTCTGATCCTGAGACTCGGGCTAGGCAGTCTCGAATTCCGTAAGGACTATCTTTTGCCTTGGTTCAAGACGGAAATCCAATTTCCAAATACGTGACCGTGCGGTTTTGATTGTATATATATATATATATGGCGACATGATATATGGTACCCATGCCATCTATGATTGATAGTTATGATTGAAATTGTTTTTGAAACATATAAACACTAGTAATAATATCAACTGCTTTTGTTTTATTCGTATCAACCATATTTTGGCCATTATAAGGTAAAACTCTATCCTCCGGTTTGCGTTGCATTGTGTGATGGGAACTGAGTCTTATAATGGCTTCATTTTTATAAAAGGCATTGCATCGTTTAAAAGAAAGATTTGTTTTAAAGCACTGGCAATCCAATGGAGTAAACCCGTTCCATGAAAGTGGCGTGGTCCTGTGATTAGCCATATTATAAATGTGTTGAGTAGATTTCTCATACCAGTCCCATGACTGACTCGTAGTTTGTTTCACTTTCAAACTCGGGTGCCCCTTTTTCTACACGGGCAGCCTTGTATTCAGGTTTAGCTGGTTCTTTCTGGATAGCTGGAGCTAAAGATGGATTCTATTATTTATCTATTTTATGCTGTTCAGCTCCTATTGTACATAATTTGTTTGTTTTCCACTGTAGACATTTATGTATAGCTGAACTGTATTTGTACTAAGTGATCCTGTATACTGTGTAACTCTGATGATTACATTTATCCAGTATATTCCATTGGTCATTTTCTGGTGTATTTATTTCTGTTCTGCTATTATCTGTTTCAGTGTTATATTCCAAGGATTACCCTTGCCGTCGTCCGTACGGGGTTTGGGGTCGTCTCAATGGATCAAAGCTTTTGTTGAAAAGCAGAGCTTTATGGATGATGATCAAAGCATGGCTGATATAGCGTAGCTTTGTGTTGAGATGTGACTTCATCAAGCTTCACTCCTCGGTATGAGTCAAAAACGGGATGAAGGACGGTGGGGAGGACATGCGTTTCTTTTTAGCTAGAAGCGTTGTCATGGTATGGAGCCTAGACAAATTACTTATGTGGATGCTGGAATCGAGGGCCTTCGGATGTGGCTGTATAAGGACATGGTGGTCGACGTACTAACCAAGAGGTCCAATAGTACCGAGAAACGTATTGTTCAGGCAATTGTCCAATCAGCGACGTACTGCTGACCAGCCCTGCCGCTCCAAAGGGATGCATTGTTCCCTGGGACATTCTGCTAGAGATGTTTCGAAGTTTGGATAAGGAAGATCCCTTGCCTCGACTCATGATGGAAACCCAGTTTGCGATACAAACCTTGCGTTTTTAGTTGTAAACCTATATGCCGACATAATAGGGTGGGGTATTATGTCGTCTAAGATTGATACATTTTCGAAATTGTTCTGCACTATGCACTAATAATTAAAGAGAAATTTTGCGTATCAAGCACGTTTGGTTATTATAAGGTAAATCTCTATCCTCTGGCTTGTGTTTGCATTGTGTGATCGGATCTGAGTCTTATAATAGCTTCATTTTTCAGAAAAGCATTGTGAGTTTTGTTCCAATGGTATTCATGTGGAGGAAACCTGTTCCGTGTTATACGGCGTGCTCCCGTGATTTACCCAACATTAAAATAAAGTTCTTAAATAACCGTTTTTAGTTCTCATACCAGTCCCATGACTGACCTGGAGTTTATTATTTTTCACCCAAACTTTGGTTTCTCATATTTTCCACACGGGCAGCCAGTAGTTTTGTTTATGAGATATTCTTTTTCACAGATTCTGGATAATAACTGGAGCTGTTCTCTAGATTATTTTCTAGTCTTCCGCTATGTATGTTGATGTTTTCCGCCGTAAATTGTATTTATGTATTTATATTTTCGATGTATTGAAATTATTTATCTCTCTGATATTTGTTGTTCCGATGTGTATCATTTGTTTTGTGCTTTGATATTCTTGTACTCTGATGTATATTACTATAATAGCAATGAAATGTTCTCTTGTGTTATGTTCTGATGCGCCATGTTCTCATAACAATTAGCCTTCCTGTTCGGTTTGAGTCGGTTTAGCGATCAATTTGGGTCGGCCGGGAATGGGGTCGTTACATAAACTATACGTGAAGGTAATATTTTTATTCCTTCCTGATTTTTAATTTATAGCACTATACCTTTTGTATATATCATCTTATATGAACTTTTAGTTATTTTAATTATATTTAAGTAATGGTTAAGTGACTTGGGTTTATGAACTATGGAGTACAAACTTGCTAATGCATCCAGGGATTGCATCATATTGCTTAAATTTCCCTGATTCCAGACTCCCTTGGTTATGTTCAATGCATCAAATGGTACATACCTTTAAAATTGTCACCGAACTGAATGTATATATGGTTTAAAAATGATTATTGCATTAACTGTTGGTTAATATTTGTCATGTATGTTGGATAAACAGAACTAATCTAGAAGTATTTTCTCCTCTGATTTATGTTATCTACTATTCAGAAATAGAGAAAGCAGTTCATCTTAAAAGTTTACTCAGATAACATTAGTTTGTAGTAGTTGTAGGCTCATGAGGGCTCTGTTATGTTTTTGCCAGCATTAATGGCTGCCCAGTTTAACTTATTATGATATAAGAGTGCATAATTAGACGATTATATGTGTTCTTTCTTTATCTATATGTACACTAAGAATATCTTCAGGTGAAGCTTTTGGAAAACTTTCCATACTTCAGCCACAAAATAGGATATTTTGATCTGTACCCACACTTTCTCACTGAATACAGTTGGGTTAAAACATTTTCCCCTAGCTGTCATTTTCTTAGTTTTTAATCTCGTTCCTCATAAAGTTAAATTACCAAACTTTGTAAAAACTAGAATATGATAATAGTAGACATTTGCTAAAATCGAGTAAGACCAGAAGAATTTTTATTTTGTTCAAAAGATTTTGGTTGCTCTATTAAAGATGCACTCTTCTATGCAGAGGAGACTTACAACCATTTTTCTAAAAAGCTTTGTTATATATGATTTGAATATTATAATTTTTAATTGTTTGTTTAAGGCTTAATGCAACTTAAGTTTATCTTAGAATTATAGTTATATGATATATGCACATTGATCATGCAAATAGGTTACAGTAATATTTTATTTATTTCCTTTATTAGTGATCTCAAATTTCTTAACAAGTCAAGCACCACTAAATCAAGGGTATAGCTGTAATATGCATTTACATCACATTTTAACATATACACCTAAATATCTAAAGCAATATCGAAACAGTTTCTTTTCGATTTTCTATATTGAATCTTTGGAGGCATCGTTATTCTTTTAGTATACTTCAATTGGCATATTTCTCATGGTATTGAAATATGTGATAACTCTCAGTTGCAGACTTTCATGCCACGTAATAATATCCCATCATGCATCACGTTATCCACTAAATATATATTTTAGTGTTATAATATGTTCGATGAATAAATTCTTTGAAAATCGATTATTACAATTACAAATAGTCGTTTATGACTGTATTTCCCAAGGTAGAGAGAAAAAATGCGAATTTTAAGTGAATGCTTTAAATCATCTAACAAATTTTGGTGACATTTATTTAGTTCACAATATGTTGCTTTCTATTTATGAAATTATTTTTGCATTTTATAATATATAAAAAATAATTTGCATTGCCTTTACAGGCTACAACTAGGAATACAAATGTTGAGCAGCCGACGTTATTGCAAGACAATCTTTTTTTTACCCAGATTTGCTCATTTATGGAAATTTTGGTAATCTCATTCTTTTGGATCTTTGGTAGTGCAACATAATCATATCGTTTGATTACTGTTTTTGGAGTCAAATGTGTGATTTATTATATATCGGGTAAACATTAGCATAACTTATGACAAGTATATAATTCTCATCTATTTTTCGCTCTTCGGTGGATCAAACATAATCACACATTTCAAGCTAATGTTTTTGACTCATTTGAAATATTTTGCTCGTTATTGTGGTGCTAAGAGTTTATACACTTTTGGCGAAATGTGCCTAAAGACTTATTTATGGAGAAAGAATGCATCTATTTACGGACTGTTTTTGTTAATGTACAAAGGATACTAGCCAAATTTCTCTATTGGATTTACTAAAGTTTTAGGTCTTATGCTTATTTACTTTATTTGGTGTATTTTTGGATTGTTTTGTGTTAATGAATAGTCTAAGCTAAGTTTGAGGAACGAGCAGGCAGCCTGTAAACTAGATCAGCCAAAGGATGAGCTTGCAGATGGAAAAGAGCAGGCAACTTAAATGAACAACCCCAACATGCACTGAGGAGGAAGAGAGAGCTTGAGTATCCCATGCATCATGGACATCAGAGTATCCTGAGGAAAAAGCATGAGACTAGACTACTTTTGAGGCAACGGAGGCTAGGGCAGTAAATTGAGCCAACTTGAGTAGCAGCATAACACTACAAAAATAAATTAAACTGAAGACTGACGTTTTCGGTCTTTAGATCAATTACTCAGTCATTAAATACCGATTAAAGACTAATATATCAGCCCTTAAACCTTAATTCCTAAAAAACATCTAAGACTGAAATTTTGGTTTCAAATACAGATAATGACCGAGTTTTAAAGACTGAATGACAATCTCTTATCAGTCTCAAATCATATATATATATATATATATATACACACACACACACACACACAATCACTGACACTTCAAATACTGCACCTTGAAGGTTTTCAACACACATCCGCAAATACATGACATAAACGTATGTTTACAAATATATGACATAAGTGTATGTTTATATATGCATATAAAGAAATATAATATTAATGATAATCAAGTCAATTTGCACGACATTGTATACTACACTAACAATAGAGATATATTCAACATACATACATTTTCTCAAGTAGCATACAACATAGTGAAAACTCAGAAATTAAAACAATCCCAACGTGCCAATATATAGATATAAAATGGTACAAATGGTTAATGCTGCCAAAATATATGCATGATATCTCCATATATCACCATCCAATATGCCTTATAACTTGGTACTCTCACTGTGGTTGGCATGCTTCTAATTGGGAGCCTGTTGATAGTACACAGTAAGTGGGAAAACCTGTGTATACGAAAACCTCACATTAGTACCATTTTTGCAAAAGTAAAAGCTAGATTTTGGTACAAAAGTGTTAAGTTTGTGCAACTAAAGCCCATATGTTACTTGAAAAGTTGTATACAAACCAGTACAAGAACCGACTGAGAAATTACAAAACAAAATCAGGAAACAGAAAGTAGTTATGCATTTACATTCTAAAATACCAAATGAAATGAATGTTGTCCCAATTCCAATAACTACATTAATTCTTTATTTATTTATTTTACCATTAGTTATATTTGTAATATGTTTTGCAGAAGTGTTTTGATCAAAGAATTTGTAAGGAGATGTAAAGAGAACGGTTTGAACTGTAATGAATTGCAAAGTAAAATGAATTGTATTATGAATAGATTATTTACAAATGTATATTGCGATGTATTTATAACCCACAAGAATATTAGACAGTTGGGCTAAGCTCATTACTTATGCTAAATAATGTATAGCTCAAAGTATTGATATATGAAGCATTGCTCTAATGGCCCCCTCAAACGTATCTTCAGATAGGGTTTGCTGAGGCTTCTTCGAGACAGAAAAATGATGGCGGTGCTTCTCTATAATTCATCAAGTCTTCGTCTTTCTTCAAATTGGTAGAGAAATTAAGAGACTCCAGAGCACTTCCTCGTCGACGTTGAGTTCCAGCTTGAGTCTGGTGAAGTTTGCCTTTGAAAGGGGCTTTGTAAGTATGTCTGCTTTTTGGTGACGTGAAGGTATATGTCCTATCTTCATTTTGCTTTGCATAGCTTGTTCTCTTATGAAATACAAATCCAGTTCAATGTGCTTAGTTTTAGAGTGAAGGATAGGGTTTGCTATTAGAGAGATTGCACTGGTATTATCACAACAGATTGTACCTTGTTGTCGAAATTGACCCTAAGCTCACTTAATAACGATTTTATCCACATTAGCTCTGCAGTAGTACTTACCATACTTATGAATTCAGCCTCTGTGCTGGATCTGGAGACTGTGTTTTGTTTTTCTGCACACCATGAAACTGGATTTTTCCCAAATATATATAATAACCAGTAGTTGACTTTCTGTCATCTTGATCATTTCCCCAATCTGCATTTGAATAGGTATTAATGTTTAGAGTTTTTCTGAATTTGAGAATGAGTCCTTGTGTTTATGTACCCTTTAAGTATCTAAGTATTATCTTCAAAGCTTTCCAGTGTTGATCAAGTGGGTTTTGCGTGCATTAACTTATTTTGTTTACACTGTAAAGATATGTCTGGTCTTATTATATGGCATACTGCAATGCTCCCACTAGACTTCTGTATTGCTTACAATCTTGAATTGCTTCTCCTTTAGTTCTGGAAAGATTTGGACTTGTGATCATTGGAGTTGGGAAGGAATTTGATTTATCCTTTTTCATTAAATTAGAATTTCAGAGATATATTTTCTTTGACTAAGAAAGATTTCAGACCTGTCTTTCCTTTTGGCTTCAATTCCTAGGAAATAATTGAGATCTCCAATGTCTTTTATAGAGAATTCTGAATTTAGAGCTCTAGTAATTCCACTGATTTCAACATCACTGTTTCCTGTTATAATAAAATCATCAACATATATAAGTATGTATGTAATTGAAACAGTATTGAACTTTGTAAAGATAGAATTGTCAAATTTAATAGAATTGGTATCCATGCTTGACAAGTGTTGCTTTTAATTTGTCAAACTAGGCCCTTGGCGCTTGCTTTAAACCATAGATAGCTTTGTTTAATTTGCACACAAGCTGTTCTTTTCCTTTTTGGACAGAGCCTTGTGGCTACTCCATGAACACTTCTTCCTGTAAAACACCATTCAAAAAAGCATTATTCACATCAAGTTGTTTTATTGGCCATCTCGTGTGTAAGGCAATGGTTAGAACAGTTCTTGTGGAAGTGGGTTTCACAACAGGTGAAAAAGTTTTAGTAAAATCAAATCTACTTTGTTGTGAATATCCTTTTGCTAGAAGCCTTGCCTTATACTTTGAGATTGAACCATCTGGATTCTTTTTTAATCTAAATGTCCATTTATACCCAATTATGTTTTTATGATCTGGAGCAGTAATTAGATGTAACGGCGCGATTTTCGACCTTCCGAAAACCGTGTCATTATTGAAAGAAATTAGAAGATGAGATAGAAAAGATAGAACTAATAGAATAGAAGAATAAGAAGTTATCAGAAATCTCACAGCGGAATTTAAAAATACAAATACATTACATCATAGGGTCTGATACATCATAATACATCAACAACTTACAACATCATAGTACATTCATATAATAATACATCATGATATGGAAATAAAAATCTAACTGGATACATAGGTGTAGTTAAAACTACTAGACTTGTCCTGCAACTTGAACTTCGTAAGGTTCCATTGCCAACCTGAGTTACTTGACTACTCATAATAAAAATTATGAGTACCCAAGAGTTTAGGGAAACCACAGAAAATAAACTCCGGGTCAGTCAGGGGACTGGTGTGAGTAAACACAGTTAAATAGATGTAAGCAGGGAAATAAGGAATAAGGTGTTCCGTTATTAATAGATTCAATTACTTTAGTAATATTATGCCCAATCTATAACTAATATATGGAAAACAACCCTTGTATTTTAATATCAAAATGTTTGATATTTACGATAGTATTTATCAAATAAATAATCATCTAGTGAATCGCTTACATCTCACGTTCACGTACATAGAATAAAATCTAAAACCGTTGAGTGCTTATGGAAATTTGGTTTCTAACTGACAGGGTATGGGAGCACCCACCGATCAGTGTACTCTAGAGAAGATACACTGGGGTTCAACAAGAACATCCTGCAACCCGGCCACACATGACCGTCCACTCATTTAGCTTGAGTGTAACGAATATATTACCACCTCTACGGTTGGTACCAACATAACTGTTCCCGGGAGATACAGAATTAAAAGAAGTAACAAATATGAATATTCTCTAGATGGTGATAATATACCCTGCTTGGGTATGACCCAACTAGCCATGCTGCCTAGCCCAACTTTTGTTACTTACTGGTTGTGAGGTTTTGAGGTCACGTTTATTCTTCTGACAGATTCATTTCCTCAATTTCTTTGAGTGCCACATCGTCATATCCGTCAGAGACACTCATTTGATTACCCAAATATATTGCGGGCAATAGAGCTAAGAGAAACGAATTTCTCCGCCACCAACGTAATATATTTACGTAAATTCGATGTGTAGAATCTAATTAATATACGTTGTCAGACACTCGTCCATTCGGGTTTGTCCTGGGACTGAACAGATTGAAAAATAGTCCTTGCATATCTCCGTCTTCAATATCTTTGACATGCGTCGTATAATTCGAGTCGAAGTGGAATACTTATTCCGGACTCTTCGAAACGATGTACGTAATGTCTTTTACAGTCGGTAAATAATTATCGGCTAAATCATGATTATTATTCAGTTTACACATTAATTATCATCACACAAACAGTATAGTTTTATCTTGTTCTTATCTGGATAGAAGTAGTTAAAGTGTGTGCGTTGCACACGGTACTCTATTCAGTTTTGCTCATTATTTAGAAATGGATAAATGAAGCACGTGCTTCGCACACGGTATTTTGCTTCGTTCATCGTCGATGTTTAAACGATGTTCAATACTCGATTTCTTCTGGTAAGTTATTTCATTACTTCTAATTTATCATAAATAAATTAGTTTAATAATTTATTTAAATTATTTTTATCTTTAAATTCTAAAGTTCAAAACTCGTTGAACTTCTTCGATCAACTTATGTATTAGATCTTCTTGCCATTTTCCTCTTTTTATTTTCTCTATTTTATTTACTTTATTTCCTCGGCCCAAAACAGCCTAATATGATCGGCCCATTTCCTTCTTTACATTTATTTATTTCTATTACTCGGCCCCAAGGCCCACCTTCTCTAAGCCAACATGTTTTTTCTTCCCTCTTCTTATTGTCTGCTACCAGCTTCCTATTCTCTGGTTCATACTGCGCCCATGATATCCCTTTTCTTTTTTTTTCCTTTTTAGCAAGCACTTAATTTATTTATTTTTATATTTTTCTTTTAGTTCGGCCCAGTCCTTCAGCCCATGTTCCTGGTTAGGCACGGCCTCTTATTTCCCAAACCCTATAGATGCATACACTTCAGTAGCCAATTTAACAGTTAACTTTTCTATGCGAGGAAATCCCTGCGCAAGCTTCTATCTTCTCTAACATACTTTCAGTGTACTCTGTTTCTTTGGTTCCAGTACCTAACCCTTTCCTATTTCCTATGTTGATAATTTGCTGCATATCCATACAAACACAACCCGCTCCCATGCAAATGCTATTATCCTATTGTGCATTATTATACACAAGTCCATGTGCTGTTTTTGTTCTTTGGTTCATTTCTTCTTATTTTTTTTTATTTTTTTTATTTATTTCAAAAAGCCTACAAGCCTACAGTCCCTAAAAGCTATCCACGCAAACGATACGAGCTACACCACCATCCCTCTCCATATCCGCAGTATTCTGCAATTTGCTATCGGTGTTGGCATTATGAACAAATAATATTCATCTTCTTTCCAACCTGGTGTATACAACAAGCTGTACTGTTCTATAATAAGCTCATCGGTCTCTTGTTTAATGAAAATGAAGCACTTACCATATGTTTTGTTACTACTTTTTAATTTCAGTGCATCTATAAGTTTATTCTATTTAAATAATTGTTAGTGCACCATCCTTCTTCTACTTTCCTTATTTCTCTAACTTGCGGACTTGAAAATGCATGGTTGTGCGCTGATATACATGCACAACCACACGAACTGATGACGCCAGTCGGCCACCCCCTTCTGAAGCCAATGCTACCGCTTGAACACCCTTCCATCACCTGAGTCGAAATCCAACAGCGAAAACCATAAAAACTACATCTCGTGCCACCACCTCCTCTCTGGTATCCATCAGTTTACACTCCTTGACCCTCTTTTCCGTTCCTACCCTTTACAGTACCACCATTTTCTGTACACAAAATGCACGGTGCACTTGCACAGCGCCCAAACACTTGCAACGACTTCCGTTCTCTATCCCCAGGGTGCAATTGCCTGTCCCTGTCCATCGTCGCTGCAGTTCGACCCTTAACTCGAGCTCTACTGCTAAATCGAAGGCTTCAGAATTTTTATGAATATTTTTCTATGTTCTAAAGTATGCTATGCCTGAATCCCACCGTTTTGATGTATTTTCCTCTTTCAGGTTTGCCCTTCCAGCTTTCTCGACAAAAGTATGAATGAATATATGTTCGTTGTCTGTCTAACAATTTTTGTGAACAAAGAGAAAACTTTACTTACTTTTGTTTGTTTACTCTTTTATATTTTCTTTTATCTTACTTTTATGGAAATCATTATCGCTTATAGTTTTGCTTTCAAACAAACAGGGTGTAGATTTTCCTTCTGTTTACACCTGCAGAACCATGTTTTAAGGGTTTTCACTATTTTAAACTAACCATAAATTGTTATGGAGATATTTAGATGTAAAACATGCATGCAACTTAACCACCAGTGAGCATTCAATAACAATCAAGAAATGGTTTTAAAAGAGGTTTGGGTTTACTGTTAAGGACTACCAGGTATATATAAATATATTTTAACTAATATAACTTATCAACCATGCTGGCAGTTATACATCTAAACCATTCTTATATGCATTTAAGAATAAATAACTAATTAAGGAGAATTTACTCACAAAAGTTCTTGTTGTCCTAAGTTATACATTTCAGATTTTTGTTCATGCATGATAGATAACATATAAGCATATCAATCATTCAAATATATTAAAGATAGTAAGTTTTGCATGTTTACTCACTTGAAAAGCTTCCACAAATTTCTTGCCGTAGATGGTTTTTGTTTCAGCAAAGTGTTCTTGTGTTTGTGAAAGACCATTTGCATGGATATGATGGTGTATATATATAGGCCAACTCTTCTCTTTAAACAATAGTTTTTCCCTTATGCTTTTACAAGTAAGAACCCACGTCTTCTACCTACCCCTTTCTCTCTCCTTTGTATGGCCTAAACATTATACAGCATGTTTTTTTTAAAGTACTCTCCACAAGAGATATATCTACCAACGTCTCCTTGGTCTCTCCAAAGTACAAGACTATGCTTTCATTAAATGCTCCCCTTGCTTGCATTAAATGCTCTCAATACTTACCATCACAAAACTTAAGAGAAAAATAGTTTTCGTCTTTGATATTTGTTTGCTCTCATTATTAGTTCATCCGCAAGTAATAGTGTAGGGATTAGGTGATGATTAAATTCAAATCTATTTCTAAATGATGGGGTTTTGGACTTGATTTTGTTTAAAGGTTGGACTATACTTCTTGCAAATGAACTTGGTGTATATATGTACTTATATATATACTTAGGCCGTTGCATATGTATATAGAAATGTATATATATGTCTATACTTTTCATGCTATACTTATATATATATATATATAAATATAGAAATATATAGGTGTAAATCTCATTACTAGTTTGCTTAGTATATGACACTTATACATGTTAGTTGTAAAATAGGAATTTCCACACTTATTCCATGTTGCTAGCTTCCCTACACTTCCTAATGTTATAAAATGTGTCGCCATTATTTCTTAAGTTGTTAAAACATTTAGTTAATATATCCTGTGTATATTAAGTTATAGTGTAAATCATATATGTATATACACACATATAAGTGATTATACATATTTAAATTGGTCGAGTCTTCTAGATACATTTAAATTTCCTTATTAAATAGAATGTCAGAAGCTTAAGAAAATCCAGCCATTACAGACTACCCCACTTAAAAGAATTTTGCCCCGAAATTACATAAGAAAGATAGAAAGTTTCCAAAAGAAAATATTTCATAAACTGATTTCTTTAGTACACATACAAATACGACTAGTTCTATATTATCACTAGTCTCGATACATACAATAATACTAGACTTGACTACTCAAGTTCTAAACTGCCCCAAAATATACATACGTAACTATCCTCCTCGAGTCCCTGTCCTACTACTCGTCGTCAGAGATATCTATTATCTCTACGACCCCCTCGTCATCAGATATATTAAGGACCTCAACTATGTCCTCTGCATCAGTCTCCTCCTCGTCATCAGATATATTAATCAGACCCACTGGTGGTATTAAATATAGCCTCACCACGGGATATCCATACTCACCGAATACTTGTACTCCTCCTCCTGCCATGCGAAACTCGACGAGAACTTGTTCCAATCTATTCCATATCGCTGTCCTTTGGGCCACTAGCTCTTCTTGCTGGTTTCCCGTAGCCATGACTGGGGTTTCAGGTACAATGACTGGGGTTCCCGGAACAACTTGGTCTTCTTCCTCCTCATATTCTTCCTCATATTCCTCCTCATATTCTTCCTCATATTCTTCTTCTTCTTCGCCACCCTCATCTCCTCCACCATACCCGTCAACACTTCCACCTCCTTCTGTCGCTTCATCCTCATTAGTAAAGTCTTGGTGTTCTCCATTTTGTTCCATTGGTTCGTTCCTGCCCAGCACTGATCCTTCTGATGATATGTGTGTGTCCTCGTCGTCGATGGGTGATCTCTCTCGGTTGTTGTCGGAATCTCCTACCCTTTGTCTCTTAGTATGTAGCATAAGGAACTGGAGTGGTGTCACTCTCTTTCTTGCTGTGGCCTTCCATATTGGTGCCATCTAACAGTAAACAAGAAAATAGAACTCATCAGTGATGTAAACATACAAGAGAGTTCATAAGTCCTAATAAACTGAATCATGACACACATATGCAAATGCTCACAGAAATGTAGAAATCAAAATTTCCTTACATTTTACCCATACCATAGTAAATCATACCTAACTCGTAGGAAAATCTGGGTATAATTTCTTTATCTGCTTCTCGGTCTCCCACGTACAGTCTTTCGGGTTTTCGCTCCACTGGATCTTTAGTAGCCTCACCACTTTGTTGCGAAGTTGCTTTTCCTCTCGGTCAATAATACTGAATGGATGTCTAATCACTGTCAAGTCTGGCTCAATCTCTATTTCTTGCTGAACAGAGGGTTCCAGAATTAATGATGGATTGTGCATACATTTTCTCAAGTGTGATACGTGAAATACGTTGTGAATTCCAGCCATATATTCTGGTAATTCAACTTTATATGCTTGAAAACCAATTCTTTCTACGACGCGGAAAGGTCCAACATATCTTGGTGCTAACTTTCCATATTTTCCAAATCTTACTACTCCCTTCATTGGTGAGATCTTCACAAAAACTAGATCTTCTATTTCGAATACTAAATCTCTTCGTCTTTGATCGGCGTAACTTTTCTGGCGATCCTGGGCTTCTTTCATTCTCATTTTCACTAATTCCACTTTTGCTGTCGCTTCTAGTATCATATCCGGACCAAGTACCAATTTGTCTCCGGACTCTACCCAACATGCTGGCGCTTTACAAGGTCTTCCATATAATGCTTCATATGGTGCCATCTGTATACTCGCCTGGTAACTGTTATTATATGAAAATTCTACTAGGTGTAAATGATCTTCCCACGACCCTCCAAAATCTAAAATACACGCTCTTAGAAGATCCTCCAATATACGATTAACTCTTTCCGTCTGACCGTCCGTTTGAGGATTGTAAGCTGTACTGAAATTTAATCTCGTTCCCAACGTTCTCTGCAAAGCTTCCCAAAATCTACTTGTGAAAATGGTATCTCTGTCGCTTACAATGCTCGTTGGAATACCGTGCAGTCGTACTATCTCTTTCATGAATACTTCGGCTAATGTTATGGCAGTGCGCGTTGGTTTCACTGGAATAAAGTGCGCACTCTTAGTTAACCGATCTACGATTACCCAAATCCCTTCGTAGCCTCTCCTTGTTCTTGGCAAACCATCGATGAAGTCCATCGATATCATTTCCCACTTCCAGTTGGGAATCTCTAATGGTCGTAATAGTCCAGCAGTCTTTTGATGGTCTCCCTTGACTTGCTGACAACATAGACATTCATTTACGAAAGTAATGATATCCTTATTCATTCCTGACCACCAGAATACTCGTCTCATATCGTGATTCATTTTATGAATTCCTGGATGGATGCTCAACTTTGATGCATGGCATTCTTTTAGCACCTCCTGTCTTATCCCATCCACGTCAGGTACGCATAATCTGCCGTTTATTCTCAATACTCCTTGATTGTCTAACTCGAAGTCAGTCTCTTTTCCGTTTTTGACTCCTCGAATAATCTTTTCTAGTTTGGCATCCCTTTCCTGATTACTCATTATCCTTTCTTGGAGAGTCGGTGTGACTTCCAAAAGTGATAATATCGCATTCCTACTCAAGGCATCTGCCTCTACGTTCGCTTTCCCCGGTGTATAAATGATATCTAGGTCATATGATGCAAGGAATTCCAACCACCGCTGTTGTCTCAGATTTAAATCTCTTTGCGTGAACAGATACTTTAATGGTTTATGATCGGTGAACAGTTCGAATTTCCCCCCTAGCAGGTAATGTCTCCACATCTTCAATGCGAAAACGACTGCCAATAACTCCAAGTCGTGAGTTGCGTAATTCTTCTCGTGAATCTTTAACTGCCTACTTGCATATACAATCACTTGTCCCTTCTGCATTAACACCGCTCCTACTCCTCTTACACAAGCATCAGTGTATACTGCAAATCCGCTCGTTCCATCGGGAACAACTAATACTGGTGCTTCTGTTAATCTCTTTTTTAGTTCTTAAAACGATTTTTCACACTTTGGGTCCCACATAAACTTTTGGCCCTTCTTTGTTAACTTGGTCATATGTGACGATATTTTGGAGTAGTCTCGGATAAATCTTCGATAGTATCCCGCCAGTCCTAGGAAACTACGAATATCTGTTGGTGTTTGAGGTTGTTTCCATAGTTGTACTGCATTTACTTTAACTGGGTCTACTGATATCCCATCTCCGTTTACTATGTGCCCCAAAAATCTCACCTCCGATTTCCAAAAGTGACATTTTGTAAACTTTGCCTTCAACACGTGCTTCCTTAGAGTTTCTAGCACTACCCTAAGATGACCACGGTGCTCTTCTTCGGTTTTTGAAAAGATTAAAATATCGTCAATGAAAACGAGAACGAATTTATTAAGAATTTTCCTAAAAATTCTGTTCATCAGATCTACGAAGAAAGCTAGTGCGTTGGTTAATCCGAACGGCATAACCAACCACTCATAAAAGAAATCTGGGCCTCTGAATGCTGTTAAAGGAATACAATCTTCAGAGATTCTCAGTTGGTGAAATCCTGTTGCTAAATCCATTTGGGAGAATACCGTTGCTCCGTGCAATTGGTCGAAAAGGTCATCAATTCTAGGTAATGGATATCTATTTCGGATGGTTACTTTATTTAATTCTCGGTAGTCTACACACAGTCGTAAGGACCCATCAGACTTTACTACAAAAACTACCGCAGAGCCCCAACTAGAAAAACTTGGTCGGATTAAGCCATTACTCAGCAAATCCCGAGTTTGTTTCTCTAATTCCTGGACTTCCTTGGGAGCCATCCGTCTCTTTGGTTGAATCATTTGTCTAGCTCCTGGGACTAAATCAATTCGGAATTCGATCTCTCGATGCGGAGGTAAACTTCCGACTTCCTCGAATACGTCCTTGAATTCTCTTACTACTTCCAAAGTGTCAAGACTTTCTTGAGGTGCTTCTAAAGCGTATAGAAAACTACAGGTGTGAATTCCCGGTTTCCCACACGTTATTCTAGCTTTTCGCTCTAAGCTAGTTATAAGGGTTATGATTTCTTTATCACATTTTATCTTGGCTGGAACTTGCTTAACCAGTCTAATCCAAGTATGAAATTGAAACTTTTGAAGTCTAGAACATAGAAGTCAAATCGAAAAGAGTGTGAGAGATATAAGAGAGTTATATCCTCACAACACATTTTAAGCTCAGTTTTTCCCCCTATGGGGTTTGATACGCAAATGGGTTTCGGTGATATAATTGGTTTAAGGTCAAACTGATCTATGGTTTCGGCTGAAATAAAACTGTGTGAAGCGCCGGTATCAAATAAAAAACGAAGGTAAATTCCATTAAACTGTAAAGTACCTTCCAGCACTCCCTTCCCTTTCACATTCTGAGAAGTAGACGGCTCATCTTTGATTGCAAAAACCCTAGGCTGTGGTGCCCTCTTCATCAATGGACAGTCTTTCACCATGTGTCCTGGTTGATGATAGTTGAAACACAGATTCTTCACTACCATCTCGTTCCTCTGATTCTGGTTCTGGTTCTGATTCTGTTGCTGAGGTTTCTGTTGCTGTCTCGGGTATTGCTGGGGTTTCTGATGCTGTTGTGGGTATTGCTGGGGTTTCTGGTTCCCTTTTTGTTTACAGAATCGTGCAATGTGTCCCTTTTTCTTGCAGTTGTGACACACCACATTCTTAAATTTACCTTCCACAGTCTGTTGCCCCGTCTTAGCTTGGCCCTGATTATCCTTCCAATCTGGGTTGACCTTCCTTTTCATGGCATTCGCCCCACTCGTCTCCCCAGTCTGGATCCTCGCTCCTGGTTTCTTTGCATCTAGTGCTTCATATCTGAGTGCTAGGTCTACTAGTTCCACAAATGGATCCTTCAAATGTCCCATCATCCTTCCTTGCAGATTATCTCTAAGACCAGCAACAAACATCTCGTTCTTTTTCAAAAGAGTATTTATCAGCTCCGGTCCAAAGATTGAAAGTGCGTTGAACTGGTTTTCGTACTCAGCGACAGACATGCTTTCCTGTTTTAAATCAATGAAGTCTCGGTACATCCTTGTCCTTCCAGTAGCAGGTAGATACTGACCTTCAAAAGCTTCTTTGAACATGGGCCAAGTAAAGTTTTCCTCAGGAGTGTTAGCAGTTTGGGCATCCCACCATATTGCTGCGGCTCCTTCCAGATTCCATGAAGCTAAGAGACGCTTATGCTCGTCATCCAACCTCAGTCCTTTAAAAATCTTCTCACACGATCTAATCCATGCTTGGACTCTGACCAGTGATTCAGTACCTCTGAAAATCTTTCCTCCAAGAGTCGTGTAATTCTTACAGACCATAGCAAAGTTAGGCTGAGTTGGTGCTCGGATTACTTCAGTAGTATCCACTTGGGTCTGGTTCACAGTGTGTCCATTTGTCGTAGTTGCTCCGCTTGCTCCTCGGCCTCTTCCTCCACGAGAACTCATTTTCAACTCCCTGAGTACATGGATTGAAAATAAATGTCTCATCTGAAAAATATGTCAAAGGATTTCCAAAGTAACTACGATCTACCTATATTAAAATATAGTTTTTAGTAACCATACGCTCTCTCACTATTCCAAAGCCTAAACGTTTCCGAAGATCATAGGCTCCGATACCAACTGTAACGGCACGATTTTCGACCTTCCGAAAACCGTGTCATTATTGAAAGAAATTAGAAGATAAGATAGAAAAGATAGAACTAATAGAATAGAAGAATATGAAGTTATCAGAAATCTCACAGCGGAATTTAAAAATACAAATACATTACATCATAGGGTCTGATACATCATAATACATCAACAACTTACAACATCATAGTACATTCATATAATAATACATCATGATATGGAAATAAAAATCTAACTGGATACATAGGTGTAGTTAAAACTACTAGACTTGTCCTGCAACTTGAACTTCGTAAGGTTCCATTGCCAACCTGAGTTACTTGACTACTCATAATAAAAATTATGAGTACCCAAGAGTTTAGGGAAAACACAGAAAATAAACTCCGGGTCAGTCAGGGGACTGGTGTGAGTAAACACAGTTAAATAGATGTAAGCAGGGAAATAAGGAATAAGGTGTTCCGTTATTAATAGATTCAATTACTTTAGTAATCTTATGCCCAATCTATAACTAATATATGGAAAACGACCCTTGTATTTTAATATCAAAATGTTTGATATTTACGATAGTATTTATCAAATAAATAATCATCTAGTGAATCGCTTACATCTCACGTTCACGTACATAGAATAAAATCTAAAACCGTTGAGTGCTTATGGAAATTTGGTTTCTAACCGACAGGGTATGGGAGCACCCACCGATCAGTGTACTCTAGAGAAGATACACTGGGGTTCAACAAGAACATCCTGCAACCCGGCCACACATGACCGTCCACTCATTTAGCTTGAGTGTAACGAATATATTACCACCTCTACGGTTGGTACCAACATAACCGTTCCCGGGAGATACAGAATTAAAAGAAGTAACAAATATGAATATTCGCTAGATGGTGATAATATACCCTGCTTGGGTATGACCCAACTAGCCATGCTGCCTAGCCCAACTTTTGTTACTTACTGGTTGTGAGGTTTTGAGGTCACGTTTATTCTTCTGACAGATTCATTTCCTCAATTTCTTTGAATGCCACATCGTCATATCCGTCAGAGACACTCATTTGATTACCCAAATATATTGCGGGCAATAGAGCTAAGAGAAACGAATTTCTCCGCCACCAACGTAATATATTTACGTAAATTCGATGTGTAGAATCTAATTAATATACGTTGTCAGACACTCGTCCATTCGGGTTTGTCCTGGGACTGAACAGACTGAAAAATAGTCCTTGCATATCTCCGTCTTCAATATCTCTGACATGCGTCGTATAATTCGAGTCGAAGTGGAATACTTATTCCGGACTCTTCGAAACGATGTACGTAATGTCTTTTACAGTCGATAAATAATTATCGGCTAAATCATGATTATTATTCAGTTTACACATTAATTATCATCACACAAACAGTATAGTTTTATCTTGTTCGTATCTGGATAGAAGTAGTTAAAGTATGTGCGTTGCACACGGTACTCTATTCAGTTTTGCTCATTATTTAGAAATGGATAAATGAAGCACGTGCTTCGCACACGGTATTTTGCTTCGTTCATCGTCGATGTTTAAACGATGTTCAATACTCGATTTCTTCTGGTAAGTTATTTCATTACTTCTAATTTATCATAAATAAATTAGTTTAATAATTTATTTAAATTATTTTTATCTTTAAATTCTAAAGTTCAAAACTCGTTGAACTTCTTCGATCAACTTATGTATTAGATCTTCTTGACATTTTCCTCTTTTTATTTTCTCTATTTTATTTACTTTATTTCCTCGGCCCAAAACAGCCTAATATGATCGGCCCATTTCCTTCTTTACATTTATTTATTTCTATTACTCGGCCACCAAGGCCCACCTTCTCTAAGCCAACATGTTTTTTCTTCCCTCTTCTTATTGTCTGCTACCAGCTTCCTATTCTCTGGTTCATACTGCGCCCATGATATCCCTTTTCTTTTTTTTCCTTTTTAGCAAGCACTTAATTTATTTATTTTTATATTTTTCTTTTACTTCGGCCCAGTCCTTCAGCCCATGTTCCTGGTTAGGCACGACCTCTTATTTCCCAAACCCTATAGATGCATACACTTCAGTAGCCAATTTAACAGTTAACTTTTCTATGCGAGAAAATCCCTGCGCAAGCTTCTACCTTCTCTAACATACTTTCAGTGTACTCTGTTTCTTTGGTTCCAGTACCTAACCCTTTCCTATTTCCTATGTTGATAATTTGCTGCATATCCATACAAACACAACCCGCTCCCATGCAAATGCTATTATCCTATTGTGCACTATTATACACAAGTCCATGTGCTGTTTTTGTTCTTTGGTTCATTTCTTCTTATTTTTTTTTTATTTTTTTTATTTATTTCAAAAAGCCTACAAGCCTACAGTCTCTAAAAGCTATCCACGCAAACAATACGAGCTACACCACCATCCCTCTCCATATCCGCAGTATTCTGCAATTTGCTATCAGTGTTGGCATTATGAACAAATAATATTCATCTTCTTTCCAACTTGGTGTATACAACAAGCTGTACTGTCCTATAATAAGCTCATCGGTCTCTTGTTTAATGAAAATGAAGCACTTACCATATGTTTTGTTACTACTTTTTAATTTCAGTGCATCTATAAGTTTATTCTATTTAAATAATTGTCAGTGCACCATCCTTCTTCTACTTTCCTTATTTCTCTAACTTGCGGACTTGAAAATGCACGGTTGTGCACTGATATACATGCACAACCGCACGAACTGATGACGCCAGTCGGCCACCCCCTTCTGAAGCCAATGCTACCGCTTGAACACCCTTCCATCACCTGAGTCGAAATCCAACAGCGAAAACCATAAAAACTACATCTCGTGCCACCACCTCCTCTCTGGTATCCATCAGTTTACACTCCTTGACCCTCTTTTCCGTTCCTACCCTTTACAGTACCACCATTTTCTGTACACAAAATGCACGGTGCACTTGCACATCGCCCAAACACTTGCAACGACTTCCGTTCTCTATCCCCAGGGTGCAATTGCCTGTCCCTGTCCATCATCGCTGCAGTTCGACCCTTAACTCGAGCTCTACTGCTAAATCGAAGGCTTCAGAATTTTTATGAATATTTTTCTATGTTCTAAAGTATGCTATGCCTGAATCCCACCGTTTTGATGTATTTTCCTCTTTCAGGTTTGCCCTTCCAGCTTTCTCGACAAAAGTATGAATGAATATATGTTCGTTGTCTGTCTAACAATTTTTGTGAACAAAGAGAAAACTTTACTTACTTTTGTTTGTTTACTCTTTTATATTTTCTTTTATCTTACTTTTATGGAGATCATTATCGCTTATAGTTTTGCTTTCAAACAAACAGGGTGTAGATTTTCCTTCTGTTTACACCTGCAGAACCATGTTTTAAGGGTTTTCACTATTTTAAACTAACCATAAATTGTTATGGAGATATTTAGATGTAAAACATGCATGCAACTTAACCACCAGTGATCATTCAATAACAATCAAGAAATGGTTTTAAAAGAGGTTTGGGTTTACTGTTAAGGACTACCAGGTATATATAAATATATTTTAACTAATATAACTTATCAACCATGCTGGCAGTTATACATCTAAACCATTCTTATATGCATTTAAGAATAAATAACTAATTAAGGATAATTTACTCACAAAAGTTCTTGTTGTCCTAAGTTATACATTTCAGATTTTTGTTCATGCATGATAGATAACATATAAGCATATCAATCATTCAAATATATTAAAGATAGTAAGTTTTGCATGTTTACTCACTTGAAAAGCTTCCACAAATTTCTTGCCGTAGATGGTTTTTGTTTCAGCAAAGTGTTCTTGTGTTTGTGAAAGACCATTTGCATGGATATGATGGTGTATATATATAGGCCAACTCTTCTCTTTAAACAATAGTTTTTCCCTTATGCTTTTACAAGTAAGAACCCACGTCTTCTACCTACCCCTTTCTCTCTCCTTTGTATGGCCTAAACATTATACAGCATGTTTTTTTTAAAGTACTCTCCACAAGAGATATTTCTACCAACGTCTCCTTGGTCTCTCCAAAGTACAAGACTATGCTTTCATTAAATGCTCCCCTTGCTTGCATTAAATGCTCTCAATACTTACCATCACAAAACTTAAGAGAAAAATAGTTTTCCTCTTTGATATTTGTTTGCTCTCATTATTAGTTCAGCCGCAAGTAATAGTGTAGGGATTAGGTGATGATTAAATTCAAATCTATTTCTAAATGATGGGGTTTTGGACTTGATTTTGTTTAAAGGTTGGACTATACTTCTTGCAAATGAACTTGGTGTATATATGTACTTATATATATACTTAGGCCGTAGCATATGTATATAGAAATGTATATATATGTCTATACTTTTCATGCTATACTTATATATATATAAATATAGAAATATATAGGTGTAAATCTCATTACTAGTTTGCTTAGTATATGACACTTATACATGTTAGTTGTAAAATAGGAATTTCCACACTTATTCCATGTTGCTAGCTTCCCTACACTTCCTAATGTTATAAAATGTGTCGCCATTATTTCTTAAGTTGTTAAAACATTTAGTTAATATATCCTGTGTATATTAAGTTATAGTGTAAATCATATATGTATATACACACATATAAGTGATTATACATATTTAAATTGGTCGAGTCTTCTAGATACATTTAAATTTCCTTATTAAAATGAATGTCAGAAGCTTAAGAAAATCCAGCCATTACATTAGAGTCCATGTATTATTTCTCATCAAGCTTTGTATTCTTCATTCATGGCCGCAGTCCAATCATCGTATTGAACTACTTCATGATAAGATACTGGTTCTTGTGAATTCAATGTTGTATTGTATACCTTTGGTTTGAATACACCGCACTTTGCTCTTATCATCATATGATGCTAATTTGTATTGTTACCAGCATTACTTCTTTGATCAGTATTACCTATAGCATTATCATCAGTATTTTGATTTGACTGACTTTCATCACTAACTTGTTGTTGTTGAGTTGTATGATCAGAGTTGGTTGGTGAGACTTGCTCCTCTTGACCTGGTTCATTTGAGGCACTGTTAGTTGAGAGTTGCTGTCATTGCTGGCCTAACCTTGCTGAGTTGGCATTACTATGTCAACCACCTCAGGTATGGAAAGAGAGTATTCCTTTGGATTTTGAACCTTTTTACTGATTTTAATTTTAGGTTTGTTGAATGGAAACACTTCTTTAAACACAACATGTCTAGACACATAGATTTTGCCTTTTTCATCTAAGCACTTATATCCCTTTTGATTGGTAGGATAGCCCATAAATATACTTCTACTGATCTAAAATTTAGTTTGTGATTATTGTATGGTCTTAAGTAGGGAAAACATTGGCATCCAAACGTTTTCAAGTGATTATAATTTGGAAGATTTCCAGTTAAAATCTCATGAGGAATTTTAAACTTTAGAATTTTGGTGGGCAATAGATTGACTAAGTATACTACTATTGCAAAAGCATCTAGCCAAAATTTAAGAGGCATAGACGCTTTTGCGAGTAGAGTTAGCCTAGTCTCAATGATTTGTCTATGTTTCCTCTCTATAATACCATTTTGATCAGACATGTAAGGACATGTGGTTCTATGACATATACCCTTATTTAAAAAATATTGCTTGAGAGGTAGAAATTCCTTACTCTCGTCTGTTTGCAACACTTTAACCTTGTTACCAGTTTGGTTTTCGACATAAGTAATAAAGTATTGAATAGTTTTGCAAGTGTCAGATTTACTTTTTAGCATGTAAATTCACACATGTCTAATATAAGCATTTATAAAAGAAATATAGTACTTGTATCCGTAATCAGAACAAACTGGAGTTGGACCCTATAAGTCAGTTGAAATGAGTTCAAGTGATCTAGAATAATTAGTGTTAGAATCTGGAAATGCAACTTTATGAGACTTTCCCATTTGACAGAATGTGCAAACATGTGTAGTTGGAAGTTTACCAATATTTATATTGTTATTTTTGCTAATCACATATTTCACAATATTTAAACTGGGGTGTCCCAGTTTGTTATGCTACACTTCAAAGTCACTATAGTATTTAAAATCATTAGAAGCAATCAAAACTTGATTATTAGAAGTGGTCAACACATTATCATTAGTGACAGTCAATACATGATCATTATTTTTGCAGTCAGATTTTTCAGATTTGTTGATATCAAATTTGTATAGACCATTTGCCTCACTAACCTGCAAAATTATTTCATGAGTCAGTATATCTTTAACTATGCATGCATTGGGAAAGAATTCGAAATACACATTATTGTCCTTGGCAAATTGGGAAACTCTCATTAAATTTCTTCTAATTGATAGTACCCTTAATAGGTTTTTTAATTATAGTTGTTTGGGTCCATAATTTTTTCATTTCCGGTGTGTGTTATGTGAATACTTTTACCATTTGCAGCAACAAGATTTTGCGTACCTGTAACAACCCGAATTCCAACGAACCGATTTTTTTTTTCAAAAACCCAATCCATCGAAACCCGAGTTAGTTTGCTCTGGTATCCAACAGAAAAGACAGAGATATAAAACATGTCAGAGTTTGGAAAATATCTCATAGCGGAAGGAAAAAAATATAATGTAATTAAAACATAGCTTTACCTTAATAACAATATTGCTAAACCAGTATCCAAAGCTATACAGTGTCTATCATGAACCTAACCTGCAAATGTTATGAGAAGGGGGGTCAGAACACAAGTTCTGGTTACTAGGCTTAAATTACACTTCTGGATAATCCTATATGTACCATTCAATCACATTTCTTATTTATTAGGTTATCTGAGTTATTAGCGCTCAAGGCTTACACACACACACGCGTCGCACCCATCTACTCTCTAATAGATTAACCTAATATAATGTATATTTAGCTACCCCAAACTGAGGCACATCCCATGGTACCCCACTCGCACGGTCTCCTACATAACACCACATTTGTGTGCACAGTCCCTCGTCCTATGCCATAGTAACGCACATATCTCTTTACATATATAACAACGCTATATTTGCATAGAAGCACTATTGTTGTACTACGTAAGCGTACCGACTTCTATCCTCGAACTTTTTCATCGAGTTAGATTCCTTCATCGAGTAATGCCCCAGAGTCTATGATTGTAATGAACTGGGATTTTCGACTCCGAAAATCAACACAAAACTACCATGTTGACTATTCAGACATAGGAAATACCTGATCGTTAATAGAAAGAAGTTAGAGGGTGAGAATAGATAAGATAGAAAAATTAGAATAGAAGAAGAAGATCACCACAGAACAGAATCAGAGTAATACGAATCTCACAGCGGAACGAATAAAATATAATATATAACATAGCTTTGCAATAAAACAGTGTATATATAGAATGTTTATCAGAGTTCAACACTTACACACAGCGGAAATAAACAGTAGCCATATAATCCTGAAGCCTCCTGCTTCAAGCTCCTCCAAGTATATCCGTAAAGACCTAAACTACTTGACTGCCCGTACAAATTTGGGCACCCAAGAGTTTAGGGAAAACAAAAACAAAATAAACTTTGGGTCAGTCATGGGACTAGTGTGAGTAAACTCAAATCATTTGGTTTAAATTTTCAAAATCCTTTTCAAAAGAAAAGGTAATCGTAAGACTGATCCACACATAAAAACGGACGGGTTTACCTTACGATAACCCAAAACAGTTTTGGAAATCAATACTTCTCTGATATTATAATAATCTCTAATCACAAGTAAACAACAATCTAGTAGAACGCTTGCATCTCACGTTCCACATATATAGTATACAAACAAAACCGCGGGCACTTATTGGAGATTGGATTCCGACTATGACAATGTATGGGACCACATGCCGATAGTGTATCCCTAGAGGCGAATACACTGGGTTCAACAAGAACATCTTGCAACCCGGACCACACATGACCGACCACTCATTTCGCTTGAGTGTATCGAATGTATATCACCAACGGTTGGGAGCTACCCACCGTTTCCCGTAAAGGGACAGCATCGAAAATAGATAAAAGAATGAAATGGATTTTCTCTAGATCGGTGATTTACACCCTAATGGGAGCGACCCACCTAGCCTTGTTGCCTGCCCAATTTATGTCATTTCCCGGTTGATGAGGCTTGAGGTCATAACGTATCTTTTGGAACACCTGACCACTATTCACTTTGAATGCCACATCGTCATACCCACCAAATCACAAATTGATTTCCCTAAAAATACCACGGGTATAAAGCTAAGAGAAACGAATTCCTCTGCTACCAAACGTAAGTACGTTTGAAGAGATCAACTTACGCGATCCGTTAGATATACTCTGCTAGACATTCGTCCATTCACGTTGTCCTGGGACAGGACAAACCGAAGGCTCTATTCTGTAAACAGGATAGACCTTGCATAACTCCATCTTCAATTATTTTCATCATATTTGATCACAACGCTAACGTCCATACAGAGTGGTTTTCAGATAATGAATCTGATCCCGATCTCTCCGTATTGACGACGGAAAAATGGTCAAAAACTTCGATAGTCGGTGATTTAACTATCAAAGAAAAATAGGTGTACAACCAACGATCTTATTTCCAGATAGAAATTCGACCGATCAGTCATCAATCAACACTGATCTCCTTTAATTTAATTTATCATTTAATTCATTCATTTCCCATTTCTATATATTTGTAAATTCTTATTTCTAAATTTAGAAAACATACTTTATTAATCATTGGAAAATAGTTCCATATTTGTCTCCATTCCTTATTTTCTATATTAGAAAAACATTTCTGATTCTTATTTGGAAAACATTTCCAAAACTCCTTCATCTGATTTAAACAGATGTTTAAAGAAAACATCACTAAGCCAATTCAAACCATTACACTCATTAACTAAATTCACTTAATCAACCTTCACTATCGAACCTTACCCATCCCTTAGTTAAAAACAAAATCAATCAAGTTGGGGTATAATTACCTCTCAGACCTTAACTGAACAACATTTCTAACCTCGAAATAGACAAAGTTCACCTTTTTAAATCTTTTAACCAACTTCCTTATGTAACTCGAATTCTATTTATGAATCCACTTCTTTATTTTAAAACGTAGATTATAACTATAGCGTTATAATCCCTTCTTAAATATCTAACTTCAAAATATAACTTTTATTCCTTAATTTAACTAAATAGGCAATTTATGAAGAAATCATTAAATCTTGATTAAAACAGAAAGTGTACTTTCCCGAATTCGATATAATCGAATTTCAACGTATAACTCACTTTCGAAAAATCTCTATTCGATAACTCCTTTTCGAATAAACTATATTCAATAACTTTGTCTTCGAATAACTATATTCGATAATCTCTCTTTGAATAACTGTATTCGATTAACTCTCTTCGAATGTTTTACATTCGATTAACTTTCTTCGAACGATTTACATTCGATTAACTCTCTTCGAATGATTTACATTCGATTAACTCTCTTCGAATGATTTACATTCGATTAATCTCCTTTTGAATAAACTATATTTGATTAACTCCTTTTAACTCTATTCGAATAACTAATATTCGATAACCCCTTTTTATTCTATTCGAATCACTAATATTCGATAACCTCTTTTTAACTCTATTCGAATAACTAATATTTGATAACCTCTTTTTGAAAAATCTCTATTCGAATAACTAATATTTGATAACCTCTTTTTGAAAAATCTCTATTCGATTTATTCTCTTCTTCGAATAACCTTATTCGATAACTCTTGCTCGATTAACTCTAATTCAATTAACTCGAACTGATTAACTCTAACTGGCTAACTCTAACTGGTTAACTGTGACGATCCCAAAACCCCGTGACACGGTGTTAAGGATAATCATTGGAATATAACACATTAATCATCATTAGCAGATCACAGATAATAGCACAAACAGAAAATAGAATAATTTACACACATATGACAGCGGAATCATATAGATATCATCACATCAGAGAAGCACAGTACAGGATACAACTTAGTGCAAAATGATACATAATCAGTCACCATCGCCTGAGGCGGAATCATACATAAAGAGTACACAAAAGGAATATCAGTCTACATCGCCAATGGCGGAATCATAATATAGATACAATAATGGCGGAGAAAATCCAAGTCAGCACGGTGTAGTCAAGCCTCGCCATGAGCCAAAAGGTGCGTCGGAAACCTGTAACTAGGCTGCCCGTGTGAAAATGAGGGCACCCGAGTTTGTAAGGTGAAACAAACTACGAGTCAGTCATGGGACTGGTATGAGAAATCTATTCAACTTATTAACAACAATAATAAGGCAAATCAAAGGACCACGCCACTTTCGCGGAACGGGTTTACTCCAATGAGTGCTAGTGCATGAAATAAAGTAAATGATTAAATCAACGCAATGCTTTTTATAAAATGAAGCCATTATAAGACTCAGGTCCCATCACACAATGCAACGCAAGCCAGAGGATAGAGTTTTTACCTTATAATGGCCAAAGATGCTTCATACGAATAAAACAAAAGTGCTTGATATTATTACTAGTGCATATATGTTTCAAAAGCGATTTCAATCATAAATATCAATCATAGGCGGCATAAATGACCCATACCACTATGTCGCCATACTAGTAATACAATCACGTCCGCATATTTCGTATTGGAAATTGGATTCCTTCATGAGTCGAGGCAAGGGGCAAGCTCCTCTCCGTTCGAGACACTCTAGCAAATGTCCCAGGACCCCACTATGATCCTTGGAATCGGCTGGGCCGGTCCTCTCTTACTTTTGAGGATTAGTTATTCCTGAACACACGTTTCCCGGTCCTTACAGACCTATAATCGAGGCGCCTCGCATTCCAACAACCACACAGGTGAAAAGTATATATAATGTCAGGGCTGGTAGGTCACTGACACCACCATAGCTAGAAAGAAACGTCGTGCACTCCCAGCGGTCCGTCTCCCGTTTTTGACTCATACCGAGGTGTGAGGCTCGCGAATTCACGTTATACACAAAGCTACGTCACACAGACCATGCTTTGATCATCAACCACAAGACTTTGCTTTGCAACAGAAGCCTTGATCATATGCCACTTAGGCGTGCCACACCGGCAATCCACTCCATGCGACTGATTTCTGTCAATACATAACCTCTGAGCTCGTACGTCTCAGAGAAGGGCGTTAAGCAAGAGAATAAATTCTCTGCCGCCAAACAGATATATATTTAATAGAGATCAATCAACACAGAACAAAATCCAATGTCAGACACACAGTCCATTTACAAGTCCGTTCTGGGTCTGAACGAAACCGGAGGCACCAATTCCTCACATATCCGTACAATCAACAATATGTTTGGACGGCTACTACTTCAATTCCTTCATGGTAGCTACTCCAATCACGAGTATCAGTAGCGCCCATCCATCCAATGTGGAGATCGTCGGTCTTCAGTCGTCTTCGACTCTTCGACTTCTCAACGTCGATCGATTATTTGAAATGAGATAAACTCGGCCTTTTCAAATAATCCACGTATATTTAGATTTTCAAACCAATAAGTCATATGGTTGAACTATTCAACATTCACATTTCAGTTATTTAGTTAAAATTTTCATGTCAAACACATTCAGCCATCACATATCAAGCAAACACAACAAAATTGGTTCATTTTCACTCTATATCGTCTATACCACTTTATAACGACATATCGCCATTTTTGTTTAATTTAAAACGGCCATATTTAATTAAACGACGTTTCAGGTCGTATCGATGCACTGGCGCTGCTTTCCACTAATTTTGTTTTACACATATCTAAAAATCTAACCGTTGGATCTTCACAAATTTTACATCATTAGGAAGGTCATTTCAAAACGAATCCAACGGTCTCAGTTTTGGGAAAATCCGACGGTCGGATCTTCCACACCAATCATTTGAAGTTACGATTTCAATTTACGAACTGCAGCGTCCTTATTCGATTTAATTTAATTATATATATATATATATATATAAATATAATCGTTTCTGGCGCTGTTTTTCACTAATTTTGAATTAAACATTCCAGACAATCCAACCGTCGGATCTTCACAAAGTTGGTGTCGTTGGGAAGATATCTCCAAGGCGAACCCAACGGTTGAGGTTTCGGGAAAATCCAATGGTCGGATCTTCCGCACTAATCATTTGAAATCACGGTTTCAAAATATGAACTGCACGGCCACGTTTCGTTTTAATTCTATTTATATTTATATATTTATATAAATATAGCTCATTCAAAATTCCTATATCGTTTCCACTTCAATTATTTCACTAACGCCTTAAATTTTTGGAAAATTTCGCCATAACCTCCTTTGTAAGGGAGGGTCTGGGAAAATTCCCAAATAGCCACACGGGCGTCTCATATCAAAAAGAAAATGAAAAAGCCAAGCGGCTAGCCAACAGGCTCATAAAATCATCACCCAAACAAAGCGGTAAATGTATACCTATTTGTCGGGCACAAAATTCTATTTCTCTCCTCTAGCCCCTTTTGCTTTAACCTGTTCAATAGATATGCATGTACATATATACAATTTCTAACATTTATCATTTTCCATTCAATTGCATATTTGATTTGCTTTGGTTTAAAAACACCATTCATTCGAATATTGCATGCATAGGCTAAAATCATATCATTAGCTAGTTAATGTATATTTCAACTCATGCACGTTTATTTGAACAAGTGGCTATTTTTAACACTTCACATTTCAAAGATGATAATTTTGGCGAACTAAAATAGATTTCAACACATGACTATTTTATCTAGTTCCTATGCATGTTAAAAATAATATTTCTATCACAAATATTTATTTCAACGTCCGCATCTCTTTAGCATATCACACATATGATAAAAATGATATTTTTATCATTTAAAATATTTATTCAACCAATGGATGGTTTCAACACTTCATAGTTTCAATAAAAATGTAATTTTTATTGTTCGATCTTTTTATTCAACACATGAACTTTTCCACTACGCACACTTCTCAACAAATGAGCATTTCCACACATGGATATTTTATTTATGTTGTTCATATTAGAAAGATGAAATTTTGATTGTTGAAACTATTTATATAAGGCGAATATTTTGCATACTTCATATATATATAAAAATGTGATTTTTATTGATTAAACACTTCATTCATTCACAAATGAATTTTATTTTCACACAACACTTTTCAACACATGAATATTTCCACACATGGACATAGTTTCATATATGACTTTAATTTCTATGCATGAAAAATAATTTCAACATATGAAAATAATTCTAACACACAAAGATTATTCAAAATTTCGGCAGCATAACGGCAGGGTAGTTAAAACCGGCACCGTCCCTAGTACGGCTCCTCGCTCTACCTTAAAACCTCGCGGTTTTTTTGACAATGGGGATTCATGCATCTAATTCGCACGCAGGCGGCATGTTTATTTTTATTTCCACAAATATTTCCAATTCATTTCAATCACCAATGGGTATTTTTCAACCACAACCAAACAATATCAACCACAAACAATTATTCAACCATTCGTATTTTTCACCCAATATTTCACACCAATTCACCACAATAAATATCGTCCATGGTTTGTGGACGAGGGGAGTATATATATATATATATAATATATATTTGCTATATTTCACTTGCATTTCAACACATATATCAATTATTCTATGCATGTAAAAATTCATACTTCGCTTATATAGCTTACACTACGCATGTACATGAGGTATACAACACGTATGTAATTTATATTTCGCTTATATAAATTATACACGACATTTTCCATTCGATTTCACGTTAATTTAGATTTCTCACCTTGGTTTTCTGAGCGCTAAAAATCGATACGATGTCAGAAAAATCCGCAGCTTCTTCTATTGGGTAGAGAGCTTCCTTGCGGTCTCGATGTTTCCTGTTTCATCGAATTTCGTCAACACACCAAAAAGATATGATTTTTCAAAGTTTTGCAACGGTTTTAAAGTGTTGTAAAACAATTTAATTAAACAAGCCGTTACCTCGGCTGAAGGTATCAAAACTAGGTCAGCGAAAATCGCGAGATCCGTTGATCGTTGAGACGATCGGTCTGCACCACCACGTCGGCCTTGGAGAGGGCTCTCCGTCGATGGTCACCAACCTCAGCTCGATGGCGGCAGGAAGGCAGGGCGGCGCTCGATAGGGTCGGACTTTGGAGGCCGATATCTCCGCGGAGAGGCGACGACAGGGGGAGCTCCTTATATGGATTTGAAGAGGGGAGGGAGAACTACAAAAAGTTGAACTGGAGGAGGGGCTAATTCTGGCCGTGGCGATCGGAAATCGCCTGGGAAGGTGACGAAGGCTTTCCGCCGTCGAAGTCGGGGTCGGGGGGGGGGGGGGGTTTCTGTATTTTTTTATTTTAAAATTTATGAAAGAAAAAATATGATTGGCCGAGACTATATTAAAATTTTTAAATAGTGTTTTCTTAAACGAACTCCTTTTTAAACCCAACGACTGTCGCCCCTAGCTAAATACCCCCATTCCGGACACAATGGGATATGTTTCGTAGGCCAATTCGACTGTTACAGTCGGTTATTTTTCAAATTAAAGTATAAAACATTTAATTTTTAACTCTGAACGCACATTTCAATTTGCCAGGGCCACAAACTGATTCGAAAAATTCCAGAAAAATAATTCTAGCTATGTTTTGACGCTACGGTCCCAACAAAACTAGTTTCGTTGAATTCTGAGGTCATTTGAAAAATGGCCATTTTCTGGTCGATCCATTTTAATAGAAATCGACCAAACACATTTGCTTTTTCCACGCTCACATACTAGCTTCAAAAATTATGAAATTTGAAACCTAGCAATAGTTTGACATCCCGGACCCAACAAAAGTGGTTTCGTCGAATTCCGAGGTCGTATGCAAAATATCAATTTTCCAGGCCTATATATTCTATATACCGACCCTTCTGAAAATTCATTCGGCCATAACTTTTGATTCCCGTTATGAAACTTCGATTTTTCAGATTCGTTAGAAAGGTTTTGACTAACAGATTTAAATATTTTTGGTTTCGCTAAAATCCGTTATATTTTCCCCCCCTGCACAGTCGGTCAAAGTTCGAATTCAAATTTTCAAACTAACTTACTATTCTTAACTTACCATTTTATTGAAATATTCTATTTCAATGGTTCAAATTGCTTTGAAATAATCAATTTAAAAATTTTAAATTGGCTCGTATTTTCCGGGTTATTACAATCTCCCCTACTTAAAACTTTTCGTCCTCGAAAAGGAAACAACAGTAAAGTAGGAAATAAAATGTAAATGCAAAGTATGGCAAAGGTACCTTGCACCGGAGTTAGTCAGAGATATCCACTCTGCATTTGGGGTAAGCTTGCTTAATGCTTTCCTCAGTTTCCCAAGTACAGTCTCTAGGATCACTGCTCCACTGCACTTTAACTAAATGAACCTTTTTGCTTCTGAGTTCTCTGGTTTCTTTGCCAACAATTTTTAATGGCTCTCTTCTGAGTGCTAATTCTGGAGTTATCTCCACATCCCGTTGCGCTGCTTCTTCTACAACAAGATCTGGATCATGCACATGTCTCCTGAGTTGAGATACGTGAAATACATTGTGCACTCCAGGCAACCAATCTGGCAATTGAACCCTATAAGCAAGAGTTCCAATTCGCTCAAGTATAGGAAAGGGACCAATAAATCTCGGTGCCAACTTCCCAGTCTTGCCAAATCTGATTACTCCTCTCATCGGAGAAACCTTTAAATAAACATGATCACCAACATCAAATGTCAAATCTCTCCTTCTAGAGTCTGCATAACTTTTCTGTCGGCTTTGGGCGGTTTTCAATCGCTTCTTGATGAAGTCCACTTTATCAGATGCTTCTCTGATCATATCGGGTCCTAGTACAAGTCTGTTGCCAGGTTCTACCCAACATGCTGGAGATCTGCAGGGTCTGCCATATAATGCTTCAAATGGTGACATTCTCAAACTTGCTTGATAGCTATTGTTATATGAGAACTCTGCCAAATGCAAATGATCTTCCCATGACCCACCAAAATCGATTATACAAGCCCGCAATAAATCTTCTAGAATTCTATTCACCCGCTCAGTTTGGCCATCTGTTTGGGGGTGATAAGCGGTGCTCATATTCAGTTTTGTCCCCAATTCTGTCTGGAAAGCCTCCCAGAACTTGCTAGTAAATAGGGGATCTCTATCACTGACTATGCTGATGGGAATTCCATGCAGCTTAACAATTTCTTTGAAATATATCTGTGCTAGACTTTGGGCAGTTCTATTGGACCTGACAGGTATAAAATGGGCAGTCTTCGTGAAGCGATCTACGATTACCCAAATACTGTCATTACCTTTCTTGGTTCGCGGCAAACCATCTATGAAATCCATGGAAATCTGCTCCCATTTCCAACCTGGGACTTCCAACGGTTGCAACAGTCCAGCTAGCTTCTGTTGGTCACTCTTGACCAATTGACAAGTAGGGCATCTGCTAACATACAAAGAAATATCTCTTTTCATTGCCTTCCACCAGAAAGTGCGTTTGATATCGTTGTACATTTTACTCACCCCAGGATGGATGCAAAATTTGGATTTATGGCATTCATCTAGCACTTCTCTTTTGAGCTCAGGAATGTCGGGAACACATATTCTTCTACTCAGCCTCAAAACTCCTTCTGTATCCACTTGGAAACTGGAGCCTTCGCCCCTTTGAATCCTTTTTACCATCTCTTGCGCAAAATTGTCACTCTTCTGAAGAACCGATATCCTATCAATCAATCCAGGTGTAATTATAAGATGGGCAACAATTGCTGTTTTTCTACTAAGTGCATCCGCTACTACGTTAGCTTTCCCCGGCGTATACAGGATATCAAGATCATACGCTGCAAGAAATTCTAGCCAACGCTGCTGTCTCAGATTCAGATCCTTTTGGGTATATAAATACTTCAATGATTGATGATCTGTGTACAGTATAAATTTCTCGCCCAATAAGTAATGCCTCCAGATTTTCAAGGCAAATACGATGGCTAGCAACTCAAGATCATGAGTCACATAATTCTTCTCATGCGGTTTCAATTGGCGGCTTGCATAAGCGACTACTTGGCCTCTCTGCATTAACACTGCACCAAGACCTCTAATAGAAGCATCTGTCCAAACCGTTAAATCTTGATTATCATCAATAATTGTTAACACTGGAGCGGTGGTCAGCTTCGATTTCAATTCCTGGAAAGCTTCTTCACAGTCGGAAGTCCACTTAAACTTCTCATGTTTCTTGGTGAGCTTCGTTAACGGACCGGATATCTTCGAAAAATCCTTAACGAACTTTCGATAATAACTAGCCAACCCCATAAAACTTCTAACTTCTGTTGGAGTAGTGGGCTGTTTCCAGTCTTGAATCGCTGTTATTTTGCTTGGGTCAACAGAAATTCCTTTCTTTGACACGACATGGCCAAGAAATTTGACTTCTTCTTGCCAGAAGACACATTTAGAGAATTTGGCTTTGAAGACGTTCTTCCTTAGAATTTCCAATACTTGTTCTAAGTGTTTTTCATGCTCGGGCTTTGATTTGAGTAGATTAAAATATCATCGATAAATACGAGGACAAATTTATTCAGAACTCCCCTGAACACTCTATTCATTAGATCGACAAAGTATGCTGGAGCGTTGCATAGGCCAAACGACATTACTAACCATTCATAAAATATGTCTGGACCTCTAAAAGCGGTCAAAGGAACACACTCTTCTGCTATTCTCAATTGATGAAAACCTGTAGCTAGGTCCATTCGGGAAAATACTTTCGCCCCATTCAATTGGTCTAGCAAATCATCAATGCGGGGTAGTGGATATTTATTTTTAAGTGTCTGTTTGTTGAGGTCTCGGTAATCAACACATAATCTAAGAGTACCGTCTGACTTCGGGACAAACACAACAGCTGCACCCCAATTAGAAAAACTCGGTCTGATTAGACCTTTCCACAACAGTTGACGAGTTTGATCGCCTAATTCTTCTTTTTCTTTCGGAGTCATCCTGCGAATTGGATGCACCACTGGTCTGGCATTAGGAATTAAATCGATTCGGAATTCTATTTCTCTTTGTGGAGGTAAGTTTTCAACTTCTTCAAACACATCCGCAAAGTTGCTAACAATCGGAATCTTTTCCATGGAAGTGGGGATAAGTTCTAATGCTGACCAAAATTCTTCTCTATTCGGATTCGAACCATGACAGGGAACCGTAATATATCCAAGCTTCGTTCGAATTTTAACGATTCTTTCCGCACAATTCACTTCGGCTTCATATTTCGTTAACCAATCCAGCCCGAGAATAATATCGAATTCGGGAAAATCCATAACGATCAAATTGAAAGGAAACTGGTATCGGGAGAAAGAGGTAGGAACCTTACAACCTGAACTGAGGGTAATAGGACCCCCTATCGGGTTATGAACTTCCACCGATTCTTTGAGCTTTCGCTGTTTTAACTTTAATTTGTGCACTGTGTTTCTAGCAATAAAACTACGCGATGCACCTGTGTCAAATAATACAGAAACAGGAATATTTTTAATTGTAAGGGTACCTCCCAAAACATCGGGTTTACCTGCTCCATCGGAAGCAGCTGGCGGGCTAGACCCGTCATAGACATGAGCTACTGTAGCTTTCTTCAGCAAAGGACAGTCTTTGACCAGATGATCGGTCTTGCGACAGTTGAAGCACGAGCGAGGGTTCTGAGAGCCTTGGCTCGAGCCTTGAGAATTTGTTTTCTGCCTCTTCGGAGCTGTGCAGACGTTTGAGTAGTGCCCCGGCTTACCACAATTAAATCAATTTCCTCTTGGCGGCTTGCCAGTCTGAGGCTTTGAAGATGCTGCTTGGCTTGGCTTGACTCGCCTTGATTTACAGCAGGCTTGCGCTTGTTTCCGGCTTGACTTCTAGCGCGATCCTGATCCAGATGCCTTTGATCAAGGTCTTCATAGTTGCATGTCATTTCCACTAGCTCGTTGAAATCCAGCTTGACATGGGCCATGGCTCTATCATGATATTGTCGTCTTAGTCCAAAGATAAACCTCTTATTTTTGGATTTCGTGGTAGTAACAAGTTCTGGAGCATAGGGCGACAACATTGTGAATTTGTTCAGATAATCTTGCACAGAAAGATCCCCTTGCTGGAGATTGGCGAAGTCATCGTGCATTCTTTCTAGAGCTTGTTCTGGGACATATTTCTCCTTGAAGAGTTCTTTAAATCCATCCCATGTTCTTCCAGCTTCTCTATTCCCGGCGGTAAGAGATTCCCACCATAATTCGGCTTGTTCCTGCATAAGCCAGGCGCCCATAACAGCTTTGTCTTCGTCTCCTAGCCTTAGGCTTCAAGAATTTTCTCGCATGTTTTGAGCCATGCAAGGGCCTCTATTACGGTGCCAGTTCCCGAGAAGGTCTTGCCTCCTAAGTTCTTATATCTCTTAGCTACACGGTCAAGCTCGAAGTATTGAGCTGCCGGAGGTTGTATCAAAGGTCCTACCTGAGCTGGGATTTCTCCCCTTCCTCGGCCTCGGCCGGCACGGCCTCCTCTAGCGGCGGCTGCTCTGGTAGCCATTTGTCAAATTCTGTATAAGCAACGAAAAAAGGTCAGCTAACAGAAATGATAGTCTATTGCATAGTTAAGCAGAAATTCCTACGGAAAGATAACGATGGACAGATTAATTGTTTCTGCTATTCTGCTCAGCTCATTCTAGGACCTTGCTAGTCCTATCTCTAATGAGCGACTCGCCTTAGAATACTACTGATTCTATTTTGACGAAGTGTTTAATGTGTTAGACTCCAGAACTAAGGTTAACCAAAGCTCTGATACCAGCTGTGACGATCCCAAAACCCCGTGACACGGTGTTAAGGATAATCATTGGAATATAACACATTAATCATCATTAGCAGATCATAGATAATAGCACAAACAGTAAATAGAATAATTTACACACATATGACAGCGGAATCATATAGATATCATCACATCAGAGAAGCACAGTACAGGATACAACTTAGTGCAAAATGATACATAATCAGTCACCATCGCCTGAGGCGGAATCATACATAAAGAGTACACAAAAGGAATATCAGTCTACATCGCCAATGGCGGAATCATAATATAGATACAATAATGGCGGAGAAAATCCAAGTCAGCACGGTGTAGTCAAGCCTCGCCATGAGCCAAAAGGTGCGTCAGAAACCTGTAACTAGGCTGCCCGTGTGAAAATGAGGGCACCCGAGTTTGCAAGGTGAAACAAACTACGAGTCAGTCATGGGACTGGTATGAGAAATCTATTCAACTTATTAACAACAATAATAAGGCAAATCAAAGGACCACGCCACTTTCGCGGAACGGGTTTACTCCAATGAGTGCTAGTGCATGAAATAAAGTAAATGATTAAATCAACGCAATGCTTTTTATAAAATGAAGCCATTATAAGACTCAGGTCCCATCACACAATGCAACGCAAGCCAGAGGATAGAGTTTTTACCTTATAATGGCCAAAGATGCTTCATACGAATAAAACAAAAGTGCTTGATATTATTACTAGTGCATATATGTTTCAAAAGCGATTTCAATCATAAATATCAATCATAGGCGGCATAAATGACCCATACCACTATGTCGCCATACTAGTAATACAATCACGTCCGCATATTTCGTATTGGAAATTGGATTCCTTCATGAGTCGAGGCAAGGGGCAAGCTCCTCTCCGTTCGAGACACTCTAGCAAATGTCTCAGGACCCCACTATGATCCTTGGAATCGGCTGGGCCGGTCCTCTCTTACTTTTGAAGATTAGTTATTCCTGAACACACGTTTCCCGGTCCTTACAGACCTATAATCGAGGCGCCTCGCATTCCAACAACCACACAGGTGAAAAGTATATATAATGTCAGGGCTGGTAGGTCACTGACACCACCATAGCTAGAAAGACACGTCGTGCACTCCCAGCGGTCCGTCTCCCGTTTTTGACTCATACCGAGGTGTGAGGCTCGCGAATTCACGTTATACACAAAGCTACGTCACACAGACCATGCTTTGATCATCAACCACAAGACTTTGCTTTGCAACAGAAGCCTTGATCATATGCCACTTAGGCGTGCCACACCGGCAATCCACTCCATGCGACTGATTTCTGTCAATACATAACCTCTGAGCTCGTACGTCTCAGAGAAGGGCGTTAAGCAAGAGAATAAATTCTCTGCCGCCAAACAGATATATATTTAACAGAGATCAATCAACACAGAACAAAATCCAATGTCAGACACACAGTCCATTTACAAGTCCGTTCTGGGTCTGAACGAAACCGGAGGCACCAATTCCTCGCATATCCGTACAATCAACAATATGTTTGGACGGCTACTACTTCAATTCCTTCATGGTAGCTACTCCAATCACGAGTATCAGTAGCGCCCATCCATCCAATGTGGAGATCGTCGGTCTTCAGTCGTCTTCGACTCTTCGACTTCTCAACGTCGATCGATTATTTGAAATGAGATAAACTCGGCCTTTTCAAATAATCCACGTATATTTAGATTTTCAAACCAATTAGTCATATGGTTGAACTATTCAACATTCACATTTCAGTTATTTAGTTAAAATTTTCATGTCAAACACATTCAGCCATCACATATCAAGCAAACACAACAAAATTGGTTCATTTTCACTCTATATCGTCTATACCACTTTATAACGACATATCGCCATTTTTGTTTAATTTAAAACGGCCATATTTAATTAAACGACATTTCAGGTCGTATCGATGCACTGGCGCTGCTTTCCACTAATTTTGTTTTACACATATCTAAAAATCTAACCGTTGGATCTTCACAAATTTTACATCATTAGGAAGGTCATTTCAAAACGAATCCAACGGTCTCAGTTTTGGGAAAATCCGACGGTCGGATCTTCCACACCAATCATTTGAAGTTACGATTTCAATTTACGAACTGCAGCGTCGTTATTCGATTTAATTTAATTATATTTATATATATATAAATATAATCGTTTCTGGCGCTGTTTTTCACTAATTTTGAATTAAACATTCCAGACAATCCAACCGTCGGATCTTCACAAAGTTGGTGCCGTTGGGAAGATATCTCCAAGGCGAACCTAACGGTTGAGGTTTCGGGAAAATCCAATGGTCGGATCTTCCGCACTAATCATTTGAAATCACGGTTTCAAAATATGAACTGCACGGCCACGTTTCGTTTTAATTCTATTTATATTTATATATTTATATAAATATAGCTCATTCAAAATTCCTATATCGTTTCCACTTCAATTATTTCACTAACGCCTTAAATTTTTGGAAAATTTCGCTATAACCTCCTTTGTACGGGAGGGTCTGGGAAAATTCCCAAATAGCCACATGGGCGTCTCATATCAAAAAGAAAAAGAAAAAGCCAAGCGGCTAGCCAACAGGCTCATAAAATCATCACCCAAACAAAGCGGTAAATGTGTACCTATTTGTCGGGCACAAAATTCTATTTCTCTCCTCTCTCCCCTTCTGCTTTAACCTGTTCAATAGATATGCATGTACATATATACAATTTCTAACATTTATCATTTTCCATTCAATTGCATATTTGATTTGCTTTGGTTTAAAAACACCATTCATTCGAATATTGCATGCATAGGCTAAAATCATATCATTAGCTAGTTAATGTATATTTCAACTCATGCACGTTTATTTGAACAAGTGGCTATTTTTAACACTTCACATTTCAAAGATGATAATTTTGGCGAACTAAAATAGATTTCAACACATGACTATTTTATCTAGTTCCTATGCATGTTAAAAATAATATTTCTATCACAAATATTTATTTCAACGTCCGCATCTCTTTAGCATATCACACATATGATAAAAATGATATTTTTATCATTTAAAATATTTATTCAACCAATGGATGGTTTCAACACTTCATAGTTTCAATAAAAATGTAATTTTTATTGTTCGATCTTTTTATTCAACACATGAACTTTTCCACTACGCACACTTCTCAACAAATGAGCATTTCCACACATGGATATTTTATTTATGTTGTTCATATTAGAAAGATGAAATTTTGATTGTTGAAACTATTTATATAAGGCGAATATTTTGCATGCTTCATATATATATAAAAATGTGATTTTTATTGATTAAACACTTCATTCATTCACAAATGAATTTTATTTTCACACAACACTTTTCAACACATGAATATTTCCACACATGGACATAGTTTCATATATGACTTTAATTTCTATGCATGAAAAATAATTTCAACATATGAAAATAATTCTAACACACAAAGATTATTCAAAATTTCGGCAGCATAACGGCAGGGTAGTTAAAACCGGCACCGTCCCTAGTACGGCTCCTCGCTCTACCTTAAAACCTCGCGGTTTTTTTGACAATGGGGATTCATGCATCTAATTCACACGCAGGCGGCATGTTTATTTTTATTTCCACAAATATTTCCAATTCATTTCAATCACCAATGGGTATTTTTCAACCACAACCAAACAATATCAACCACAAACAATTATTCAACCATTCGTATTTTTCACCCAATATTTCACACCAATTCACCACAATAAATATCGTCCATGGTTTGTGGACGAGGGGAGTATATATATATATATATAATATATATTTGCTATATTTCACTTGCATTTCAACACATATATCAATTATTCTATGCATGTAAAAATTCATACTTCGCTTATATAGCTTACACTACGCATGTACATGAGGTATACAACACGTATGTAATTTATATTTCGCTTATATAAATTATACACGACATTTTCCATTCGATTTCACGTTAATTTAGATTTCTCACCTTGGTTTTCTGAGCGCTAAAAATCGATACGATGTCAGAAAAATCCGCAGCTTCTTCTATTGGGTAGAGAGCTTCCTTGCGGTCTCGATGTTTCCTGTTTCATCGAATTTCGTCAACACACCAAAAAGATATGATTTTTCAAAGTTTTGCAACGGTTTTAAAGTGTCGTAAAACAATTTAATTAAACAAGCCGTTACCTCGGCTGAAGGTATCAAAACTAGGTCAGCGAAAATCGCGAGATCCGTTGATCGTTGAGACGATCGGTCTGCACCACCACGTCGGCCTTGGAGAGGGCACTCCGTCGATGGTCACCACCCTCAGCTCGATGGCGGCAGGAAGGCATGGCGGCGCTCGATAGGGTCGGACTTTGGAGGCGGATATCTCCGCGGAGAGGCGACGACAGGGGGAGCTCCTTATATGGATTTGAAGAGGGGAGGGAGAACTACAAAAAGTTGAACTGGAGGAGGGGCTAATTCTGGCCGTGGCGATCGGAAATCACCTGGGAAGGTGACGAAGGCTTTCCGCCGTCGAAGTCGTGGTCGGGGGGGGGGGGGGGTTTCTGTATTTTTTTATTTTAAAATTTATGAAAGAAAAAATATGATTGGCCGAGACTATATTAAAATTTTTAAATAGTGTTTTCTTAAACGAACTCCTTTTTAAACCCAACGACTGTCGCCCCTAGCTAAATACCCCCATTCCGGAAACAATGGGATATGTTTCGTAGGCCAATTCGACTGTTACAGTCGGTTATTTTTCAAATTAAAGTATAAAACATTTAATTTTTAACTCTGAACGCACATTTCAATTTGTCTGGGCCACAAACTGATTCGAAAAATTCCAGAAAAATAATTCTAGCTATGTTTTGACGCTACGGTCCCAACAAAACTAGTTTCGTTGAATTCTGAGGTCATTTGAAAAATGGCCATTTTCTGGTCGATCCATTTTAACAAAAATCGACCAAACACATTTGCTTTTGCCACGCTCACATACTAGCTTCAAAAATTATGAAATTTGAAACCTAGCAATAGTTTGACATCCCGGACCCAACAAAAGTGGTTTCGTCGAATTCCGAGGTCGTATGCAAAATATCAATTTTCCAGGCCTATATATTCTATATACCGACCCTTCTGAAAATTCATTCGGCCATAACTTTTGATTCCCGTTATGAAACTTCGATTTTTCAGATTCGTTAGAAAGGTTTTGACTAACAGATTTAAATATTTTTGGTTTCGCTAAAATCCGTTATATTTTCCCCCCCTGCACAGTCGGTCAAAGTTCGAATTCAAATTTTCAAACTGACTTACTATTCTTAACTTACCATTTTATTGAAATATTCTATTTCAATGGTTCAAATTGCTTTGAAATAATCAATTTAAAAATTTTAAATTGGCTCGTATTTTCCGGGTTATTACATTAACTCTATTTGATTAACTCTAACTGATTAACTCTAACTGATTAACCTTATCCAATTTACTCTTCGTCCATATTCAGTTTCGAATATCGATGTTGAAATCGATTCTTATTTCTCTATATAAGTCCTGACTTATATATTCTGTTTATCCAACGATAAATATTTTTCTTAATTTATAAAACCTTTTTTGTAAATTAGTCTTCTTACTTTATGTGTTAAAACAAATTTCCCTTAAATGTTCACTTCGAATTCATATTCTGTTATACCCATGTGCGAAGCACAGGTCTAAACCTTCCTAGTGTAAAATTCTCTTTTTATACAATTCTATTCATTTTTCAAGTATTTCTTTTTTTATAATCTATTTATTTTCGATATAAATATTTCCTTTATAATTCCACCTATTTTCTAAATAAATATTTCTTTTTATAACTCTATCTATTTCATAGATAAATATTTCTATTTATAATCTATTTGTAAATGTTTTACAAATATTTCCTTTTCAATTCTATTTATATTTTTTTTTCAAATACCTCCTTTTTTCTATTTGTTTCACAAATATTTTCCTTTTCTATTTGTTTTACAAATATTTTCCTTTTCTATTTGTTTTACAAATATTTTCCTTTTCTATTTGTTTTACTAAATATTTTCCTTTTCTATTTGTTTTACTAAATATTTTCCTTTTTATATAAAATCCTTTGATTTTATATAAATATTTTATTTCAAATTATAGTTTTGAAATTTCCCTTTTCACACCCCAGTATTTCCTTTGGTATTTAAAAGTACCAAATAACAATGATCAAACACACGTAATCAACAACAGATTATAAATCACATCACATATCACAATATATGAAAAACAGTAAAACAAATGTTGAGGAACCTAGTTGGGTCCCTCCGACCTATTTCCCTGCATCCACAGATGTTAATCACATGAATAACACGAATATGAAATATAATGAAAAGCAAAATTAATATTCGATTAACGATTTATATATATATCGTTATCTATATTTTCAACCAATTAACTAGCAATTCAACCAAACAGTCAACACACATCAAACAACCATCATTTATAGATTCTAAAAATATTTTATAAAAATATAAATTGAGCAGAGTTAGTGAGATTTATTCACATTGGACGGTTATCGTTAAATAACAATTATCGGTCATTAATTTGATTTAGGCGTTTAATTCCACTATAAATCCAAACGAGCTCCAATTCACTCCCGGTCAGTTCCATGGTGTAGCCACCGTCCATACGATCCCAACGGATCTGCTCGTTCGAAATTCTGATACAGTTTGTACCGGATATTAACATTATAAGTTCATGTACTATTTTAAATTAAAATAAACTTAAGTAATTATTAACGGGCCTCACCCTCACTTAACTTGGCCCATTACCCCTCTTTTTCTCCATCCTGGCCCAAAAATCCTGAGACCCGCATCCGCTCTGACTTGAGAAATTCATCTTCCCCGATGGAAGAAAATGACGGTCCACATTTCCTCAAAACCATTGCCGATGTTCTCCCGATCCACACACCCCCTTTACTTCACAATAATTCATGAGACCATCACCGTTGAACTGCTCTTCGAGTCCTCCTCCTTGCCATACACAGTGCAGTCAACTTGCACCCTCTTCAAACGTTTGCGTCGGAGCCCTCTTCCCTTCGCTGTCACTGAAACAACGACATCTCATAACCTCGAAATCCATCAAACTCCTCACGCAGCTGCTAAATTACTCAATAAAGCCGAATACAACATCGAAAACCTAAATTTAAACTCCTACACTATGCGATTATCAACCCTAGGTCGCAGTTCAAAATCCAGCGAAGCAAAATCGACGTCGACCCAAATAAAACAGACATAGAATCGAATGAAATCACATGAGGAATCCATGTATATACTTTTCTGGATTTATGGGTCATTGTTTGAATTGCTATGATTTTTTCTTTGATCTCGTTTTGGCTGTGGAAGAAAGAAAATGTGGCGGGTTGAGTTCGTTGACCATCTGAGGGAGTAAATTAGGGTTAGGAGGTGTAGTGTATTTATAGGATAATTTAAATATATTTTTATTCAATTAGTTTATTTATTTTAAGCAATCGCTATGTGAATTCATTGAATAAAAATTCCTATAATCACATACGATACCTAAAAATCACGAAAATGGACATACACCTACTGTTTGACATTACGGACCCAACGAAACTGGTTTCGTCGAATTCCGACTTCGTTTGCTCAAACAGCGTATTTTTAAAGTAAAATTATCGACTATATTGCACATTAAAAATTCGTACGGCCACACATTGACTTCAAAAATCGCAGAAATTGAAATCTAGCAATAATTTAATATTCTGATCCAACAAAATTAGTTTCGTCGAAAACGGAGGTCGTTTGCAAAACTGGCTATTTTTAAAGCTTTAAATAACCCATTGAAATATACAAATATATTTAAAAATAATTAAATTAAATATTTAAAAATAAATATTATCATATATATCCACACTAGAATATCATACAACTCCAATTGGACTTATAACTTGATATTCAAATCACATTTGAATCGATATTCAATTTATATTGAAAAACCCTTTTAAAAATATAAATAAATCGTTATAAATTATAAAGGAACTCCATAGCGACTTTTCAAAAAATTGATTTGGGCATAAATCGAAATCTATACAATGAAATCCCGATTTTTTCCACTAAAAAAATATACTTCATCAGCTCCTAACGTTTCTTGTTTCACAGAAATCCGATTTAAAATGGATTCTATATATTCAATTGAAGTTCAAATCGCCAAATAGCGAACTGGCATGCCATTTCGAGCTCGATTACAATTATATTATAATTCTACGTTCAAACTTCATTTAAGTAATATATTCGTTATTCAAATTCAACTCCAAACTGAAATATATATTTTGAATTGCCCAATTCACACAATATTGTGAATTCTACTATTTCCGACTATTTCAAAAATTAAATATATTAT